>OX104114.1:60939549-62289732 GCA_944474755.1 Limnoperna fortunei | reverse complement strand
ATTCTCTGTAATTCTCTGTAGCCATTTGAAAAGTTATATTTAATCCCGTATTTATTTATTTACTTATTGTTTCCAATGCCAACGTTTGCTATTTTAAAAAGTCAAAAGCTTCATATTATATCTATAGCTCACTTGAACTGTGTCTTCGAAGTTTATTAAAAACAAACAGTAAACAAATCATAAATACTGATACTCTTGACAAATTTAATTATTTAATATTTAATTTCAAATTTGTCGTTGCATTCTAAAAATTTATCAACTATGCAAAACTTAACGTTAAAGTGTTAAAAACGTAAAATTTGAAAATAAAAATTTAATGGTATTGGAATAATATGATCCATCCCAAATTTAAGTAATTACGCATACCACAAATATTTCTGAATCGATTTAAGATGTCATTAAATATCAAATCCAATAAGATAACTCTATTATCCCTATCATTCAAATATTTAAAAAAAAGATTCACCCAAAGTATTTTAAGAAATAAATGTCACAACAGGAAAAGGTGACATGATTTAAATATGGACATTAACAAAGAGTCATTATGACACCAGGGTTAAACGTCTATAATCCATTTAAAATTTGATCTTTATCAACAACAATCGGAAATAAGATATCTAATCATCCGACAAATAAGATATATGGAGTCTACCTTATATTTTATATCTGACTTGGTGCGAAAGGACACATTTTAGCTATATCCGGCAGATTACCTAGCTCCTCCGAGCGCAACCAAGTCAGTGATAAATATATCACATATTTAAAAATATTTAACAAATTCCAAGATATGTGTTTCAGATCTTTTGATGGATCCTAATACTGTAGGTAGCACCACTGTTTAATTGGTCTAAAACTGCTTCTGCAGAAAAAAGTCACAGCAGGCGCATACAACAACAAGGAACTCTGGTTCTCTGAACTGAAGTCTGAAATGAGGACTCAGTTTCTCCAGAAAAATGTCACAGAAGATGCATACAACACAACGGAAATCTGGTACTACAGAACAAAGTCACAGAAGACGCATCCAAAACCACGGAACTCTGGTTCTCCAGAACAAAGTCAAAGCAGGTGTATACAAGACACAACAAAAGATGGTTCTCCAGACCAGTCACAATGACTCACACGACGGAACTTGTTGACCAAAGTCAGAACAGACGAATACAATACTACGAAACACTGTTTCTATAGAACAAAGTCAGAACAGACGCCTACAACACCATGGTACTATGGTTCTCCAGAATTACTCATTTTGTTGAAGTCAGTTACCAACCAGAAATTGTTGAGTTTGTTTGTTTTACATGGGCCTTTTAAAAAAAGTCAAGTGTGTCATTGTCTAATAAATAATATTCAATGGTTGCTCAGTTTTTAAGGGGGGAATTTATTACCAAGGTAGGGGTGGTGGTGGTTGGGGGGGGGGGGGGTAGTGCAATTAAGAAATTTAATGATAACAGGAAAATGATAGTGGATATGGTAAAACTGTTTATTAAACTTTGCTATTTAGACAAAAGAGAACGGTTGTTGTAATATAACAGGTGGGAAAAGAAAGACAACTCAAAGAAATCTGAACGTTTTTCTGGTGGTCTCGTTCTGAATATCACTGAAATATTGCTTGCAATGCGTTTAGCAATCAGCCAATCAATCAATCAATCAATCAATCAATGTTACTATTTCTAATCAAATTGACATAGCTTGTACAAATGGGTAAGACTTCCAATTGAAACCCCTCCCAAATAAAAAATACGCAATGCATTAGACTATCACAAGAAACATGGAGTTCACACGGATCGCACTTACCCAATGGTCAATGCATGACTGTCTACTGTGGGGTTCACCAGTGGCTGGCACCCAGTGTCAAATTCTTTTATTTACGTTCGAAATAATGCATTTTTAGTGGGAGTTCAAATGGAAATCTTCCCACCATGTCTTGAAATTTTTTTATAGACCTGTCCAGTAAATACTGTATGCCTTTGTAAACTGTCACTCACTGTTGAATTGCGTTTCTGTTTGTTTAAAATATTTTTGCAAAATGTTCAGACCAGATTTTAAGTTAGACTAATTTACGAAAAATGACACATGAAGATAAGACTAACGTTTAGTGTTTTTAATTTATTAGTCAATTTATTATAAAAAAAAACATTTTATAGAGGCCCTACGGAAACTTTATGGTTGAGTCATTCACACGCTTTATGGCAATATGAACATTTCTAGGTTATTTTCGTCAGGGGTCGCGCAAAATTTTGTTCCCGATGTCCAAACTCTTTTTCCTGTTCATTTGTTGTTTTGTTAACTTGTTCTCGTCCAGAATATAGCTGAATATCGCTTGATGATCGTTAAGCAAACGCTATATAAAAATTTGTTTTAAACAAATTAATAATACATGAAGTCAACGTCTTTAGTAACATTACAGATTTGTTATATTAAATTGTAATTATAATGACCTTTTGTCAAGCTGAAAAAAAGGAACCTGGTTCTCCATAACAAGTCACAGCAGAAGCATACAACACCAAGGAACTCTAGTTCTCCAGAATTACTCATTTTGTTAAAATCAGTTACCAACCCGAAATTACATGTATGGTGTTTTTTTCACATGAGCCTCTCTCTTCTCAACTTAATCATAAAAGTTTAGCATGTCATTGTCTAATAAATAATTAATTGACTGATTTCTCATGCAGTTGTTAAGGGACGAGAAGAAGTAATACAATTAGGAAATTTGATGATCACATGAAAATGAAGGAACAGTGGATATGGTAGAACTGTTTCAACAGCTTTGCTATTTGGACAGGAGATGACGTTCAGACAGACGTTCATTGGTTCGTTTAATATCCGAGTTTATCCTGCACGCATTACATTTGCCATACAATAAAGGTAGTCGAATAAATTTTTGCTTTACTAGGCAGTGCCGAATAAAGTCTCCTTGTAGCCTTGTTCTCGCCCCTAACGATATTCTGTTTTGGTTTACTGACGTGTTGTCGAATTAATGCGATATTTGTTTGAGACGTCAGGCAACGTGGAAAACGTGCCGAAAATTTCATGTCATAAATCGGCAAAAAGTGCAAATTGTTCATGTTTTTCATCGCTGTGAAATGTATTTTAGGGTTGCAAAATAAAAATTCTTTTGGCAACAATACTCCCATAGAGCAAGAAAACTACTACTATTAGAATATCCTATATGCAAATACTCAATGCATAGAACCATAGAAATAAAACACAAACACCAATATCAATTTGGATAGCCACACGACAAAGCCATGTGCTGAAACAAAGAACGGGAAATGCTTAAAATTTTTGTCTTGCCCAATTCATAAACCTAAATGAGCTGAAACGGACATGCGCTTTTGTAAACTATCTTTCACATAGCCACCCTTGGCGGTCTCTGATTTCCAACGCCCATTTCTCTTGAACAACCTATCTGAAATACCCAAGTTAGCAGCAGTAGTCGCACCACCAGATCGCAAACTGTGAATGCCAAATTTCTTAATATCAGGGACGAACTCTTGAAACGCATCAATAAATGTCTCTCTAAATCGAGTATACAATAACGGTTTATCGTCTCTTCGAAGCTCATAAGAACCTTTGAAACTAGTAATATTTCTAAAAATGTATTCGTGTGAGGAAGCCGGAATTTTAGCCCATTCTAAATACAATTCTAAATTCTTCACGGGACATAGGTTCGAATTAGTCCTTGAAATAACTACAGTGTTACCGTCTCTATAAATATCAGTTTTGCTTCTAGGAATAAAAATTGAAAGATAACAAGATTCAACTGTAATATCAGATCTGCGAATTTGCAGTAATTCTGATACTCTCAAAAACCCAGCGTAGGCAATTAAAGACCCACATATGATTCTTTGTGACATCAAATCAAATTCTTTAAACTTCGCTTTAAACATCGATTCTAAAATTTCGGGAGTAATATGTTCTTTTTTTCTGAGTAGGAATTGCTAACCTACGCTTAGCGCCTTCGTAAACATTCTTAACTACATTATCTTCAGTAGGAGATGATTTCCCGATTAATCTATGAGCCCAATTTATACCATAAAACGCGGCTGTAATCGGACTACATGTACGAGACGACTGAGCTAAAGAACACAAATATAAAGCTATATAAAAAGGGTTAGCCGGAAAAATATCAGACAGTAATATTCCATTGTCAAAAGCCCATTCCTTCCAACGCATAAACGCAGCATAATACGTTTTAACTGTAGCATCGGCTCTAGCATCAGATAATAAACCTGGAAGTAAATTCACTGTCTCTAATAAAGTAGGGGGCAGACTTTCAACATCGGTTTGGTACGCCTGCAATAAAACATGTATAAAACAAATAATACTCTATGTAACAGAAAACTATAATAAAAATAATCAAGCACTAATATTAACGAATCAAATGCATATTTTACTAGGCATAAAACCCGGGCATACAAATACGTCCACCAAGGACAAATGCATAAACGCGCATATAACGTCACTACAGGATTGCTAAAATCTAAAGTCTAATCGCAAAGCTAACATTCTAAAAGTCAAATCAACATTGCCAAAAATGGAATGTTTACTTTTGCCTGTTATATAATCTGATTTACCTGTAGGTAAATCAACATAATCAGTCACTTGACTAATGAACCCGACACCTGTAGGAGATAACATAGGCCAACAAGGCACATCAAAGTTCCTACAGCGTTACATTGTCTCATGTAATTCAGAGTTCCTACAGCGTTACATTGTCTCGTGTAATTCAGAACTCGTGGTATCAAAAATATCGGCGGAACAAACAAACCGTTGATCCCAAACCAATAAACTGTGAATGCATCAACTCCTGAACAGAGCTCATTCCAAAACCTAGAATAAAATACTATCAGCTTGTAATTATGATCAGACGCAAACCAATCAACTTCGTGGGGACCCCATTTAGATTCTACTAATCTAAAAATAGGATCAGAAATTCCCCAATCATCATAATCAATAATGCGACTCAAATAATCTGATCGATCATTGAAAGCCCTAGGAATCCAAACCATGTCAAGATTAACATTATACTGTAAACATAGTTTAAAAATGTCTAAAGCTATAGCTTGTAGGATTGACTTTGTGCTACCTTTGCTGACAATGCTGACTACATTTTGATTATCGGTGAACCATTTGATCCGTTTTTCGGACAAACATTTCACTAAGGACTTGAAAACTTTTTGCACCGCAGATAACTCCTTCCACGTAGAACTGTTACCTTTCTCAAAATCAAACCACATACCATGCGCGACATTATAGGGAGTTTCCACAGTATATCCACCAAAACCTGTATCACTAGCGTCACTATAAACAATACTCTGGCATGATTCATCTGCACTAAAGTATTTAATATTGACACTACCTAAGTTATCTTTCCAGAATACCAACTGATCAATGCTCTCGTCGCTTAATTGTATATATGAATACCACGACGAAGCTCGATTCACATCAATAGTTAGATGTTTAGTCATTAAATATGCAATGTGACCCACAACTGGGAAAGTAGAAATTATTTGTCCAACTAAAGAGGCAACCGTCTTGACAAAAATAGACTTCTCGGTTTTTAATGATTCTGTGATTTTACTAATAGTACATATAATCTTTTCAATCCTATGCTCTGGAATCTGATAAAAACCCAAGTGTTAATATAAGTACCTAACCAAATTAACTGTCTAGTAGGATACCACATAGACTTCTCTGCTTTGGGTACAAATCCACTATTGATTAGGTCATTCTTAACCTGTTCGGCAATCTCGATACACCTGGATAAATCTGGTTCAATACCCAAGCCGTCGTACAGGTACATAAATACCTGTTTACCTTCTGACCTCCACTTTTTGACCAAAGGTCTCGTCAATTTCGTAAAAATATAACAAGCTGAGCTAAGGCCAAATGGTAGTAATACTAAAAATTTGAAATATTTGCAACATCCGTCAATCATCCATGAAAACCCTAAATAATCAGTATGAGGTTCAAATATGTCGAGGTGGTGGTATGCAGAGTGAACATCGTATTTAAATAAGTGGGTGCCTGTAGTAATATGCGGCTGAGCAGTCCTAAAATCCTCAAATTTAACACTTTGTTTCCACAAGTGTCTATTAACTGCCCGGAGGTCAAGAATCAATCTTTTCTTGCCGTTAGATTGTGTTGAGACTGTCAATGGATTAACAACATGAGGTTTGTGTTGACATTGAACTATCAAACCTCTGTCTAATAAATCTTTAATAGCAGTGTTAACAAAATCAATGTTCTTAAGTGCAGATAAGTTGTTAGCAAAACACTCTGACGGCGGCTCAGAATAAAACGGAATTTTGTATCCGTTTTTAATTGTATCAATTATAAAATCGTATGCTCCAATATCAATCCAAAACTAAGTTTTGTTTTAATCTACCTTTTACTATTATCTCTGCATCACCTTGTTCATATTCATAATAATCATGTGTAAATTTCTGGTTATCAATAAAAATAGACTCATTACCAATAACATGCTTATCTTTTACAAAGTTAATTTCCTTTTGCTGTAATGGCGGTTGTTGTCTTGTTATTGACAAATGGACATTGTGCCCTCCAATGTTTGTAGGATCCACAGTTGTAACAAGGTCCTCTTTGTGGCCTGCCAGCTGCTTGTCCGTGTGTAAGCGGGGAAGCGCCGTAGTAAGGCAGCTGGCCGTACTGAAAGGGCGGCGGAGGTGGAAGAGGAACATAAGAAGGTCCAGAAGTTCCTTGCTGTCTCCTGTTGAGCTTCTTGGCCTTCTTCTTGCGGAGTGCCCTGTTGTCAGCCCGAATAATTTTCGACTCGTCATCAGAGTCGCTTGCAATAGGGTTTGAATCATATTGGCGAGCAGTATCCCATCCACCGTCTGAAGAATCGGCTATTTTAATGAGCTTATTACGATGTTTGAGCCGATCAATGCAAGCAATGACTAAATCACGTGCGTAGTCAACTTTACCATTATCCATAGCCCAAAGTGATTGCGTTAAATCCTCTAAATTCTCTGAGTTTCCATTAAACTGAATTTTATTACCTTCTGAACGCCACTTGTATTGCGAATCTGTTTTCAACTTTTTAACCTGAGATTTCATATTCAAACTAGTACCATTAATTTCATCCCTTAAACTATCAATTTTAGAATAAACAAGTCTTTCAATATCGCGAGACTGACGCTGAACGGCATCTAAAACAGTTTGTAAAGAAATATCTCCTGTATCGTCTGAAGCCATATCGCGAACATATAAGAGGTGCTAACACTAAGGCCTTGTGCTGAATGAAACAGTTCGTGCAACCGCGGGAATATCTACCCTCTATGGGAGACAACCCAAAAGAAATTAATTTTACTCTAATTCAGTCCCTTCAAACGATTGAAATTATATCAATATTCGTACAGTGTCAGAAAATTTAAAGTTTATTTGAACTCTCCGCGAAACAGGTGAGAAATGCTCGGCAAAACCTTGCATTTTTACCTGTTTCTAGGGCTCGTACATATAAATTTTATATTTTAGGCGATGTACAAATAGTGTTAGGTGGGAAAAGAAAGACAACTAAAAATTATTGTGATACATTGAAGTAAAAGTTTCTGGTTTTCTCTATTCCTGAATATTGCTGAATATGGTTTGCTGTGCGTTTAGCAAATTAATAAAACGAACAATCAATGTTACTATTTCTGACGAAATTGAAACAGTTTGTACAAATGTGTTCTTTTAATAATTTCATTTTTTATCATTTTCAAATATTGTATGTCATTTAATAAAAGAAATGATGGTATGTTGCCAAAATTATTCACGCATCTCTGGACAAAGTCCTATACGCAAACTTTATGGTTAAGTTCTCCTTTATGGTAATCGGAAAAACTCTCATCAAGGCTCGGAAAAGCAGGCGCTCAAAAATTTTTCCCGATGTCCAAATTTTTTCTGTTTGTTCACTTGTTCTTGTCCAGGAATATACTGAAATATTGCTCGATTGATGTTCTTTAATCAACCAATCAACTCATGTTAAACAAACTAGTAATACATGAAGTCAACGTCTTCAGTAGCATTACAGATTTATCATCAAATAATAATTATAATGACCTTTTGGGAAGTTAAATAACTTTAATATATCTAAAAAAAATCTATTCTAAATGTTTCATGTTTATATCAATAGTTCGATCATTAAAGAAAAAGAAGGATATGTCCTTTTTAACTTTCTAGTGTAATCTTTAGAATTTTTATTTAGAATGGATCTGTCATGTATTTAACATTCAGTTCTTTATTTACACTCGGACACAAAATATGTGTAACATGAGGACAAATAACAGTACTCATACATGCTGCAGATTGTACAGTTCACTGAATATTGTGTTTAGTTATGCCGTAATCGTTCGTAAAAATTGTCATATGCTCCCGGGGAATCTCGCGTTGTAAGACATTGCTTTAAAATTTGAGCTAAAGATGCCTTGGGTTCGAGCCTTAGTTGGGATTCGACTCTTTTCAGAAACAAAAATGCCACTACAGACATACTTTGATCTCTTAATTCAATTTCCTGTTCACCGCTGTTTCTTTCTTTTGATTGCTTGATCTTTTCTTTTTAGTCCCATCTGCTCTTTTTCTAAACTTGTAGTGCATTATTCCTTTCAAGCAGTAGTTTTTTCTCGTCTAGATTTATTTCCATGGGCTTTAGCTGGGAAACTCAATTTAAGCACCAATACTTCATGTTTTGCGTGTGTTTTTCTTTTTCTACATGCCCTGTTACTGATGAGCTTTTGTGCATTTCTCTTCTTTCTTTGAGACAAACTTAATTCTTTTGATGGAAGGTATGCTTTCTTTTTACGTTCCCTCTCCTTCTGTCGATATTCTTTCCTATTATTAACGAATTGCCTTTCTCTGTAAAGTTTTTGTCTTTCAGCATCGGTAAGTGCCACGGTAAGCTAAAACGTTAAAATATGCCAAATTAAACTAGAGGCTCCCAGGAGCCTGTATCGCTCACCTCAACCTGAAACCAAACAACCCTTTTTTATCCAGCTTTTCTTTGCTATAAGGAATTGCCCAACACTTCTGCAAAAACTATCAGTCGAAAACTCTCTCGACCCCCCCCCCCCGCCTTTTTTCATTTTTTCTATTTAAAGCCAATGTAGCTATATAGGTAGTCAGGTGGTAGAGGACGTCCTAAAGATGATGTGTGCAATGTTTCAAAGCAGTCCTTTCATTGGTTAAAGAGGAGAAGATTTTTTAAAATCTAGTAAAATTGATTAAAAAATTTTCAAGGAGAATAATTCCTAAACGGTTCATCAGACAATCTTGACCCTAAAGTCATTTTTGTAGCCCTCATAGAGCAGAACAATTAAGCAATGCTAACTTTTTCTCTAGTTCTAATAATTTTCAAGATTTTGAGGCAAAAATGTCAAAAATAATCAATTTCGACAATTAAAGGGCAATAACTCCTATAAGGAGTCATCATACAACTTCAACCCAATGGAGTGTTTTGTAGAGCTTTTGATGCAGATGAAGGCATGTCTCTTCGGTTTTCCTGTATCTGTTACACTTTTTTAAATATAAGCCAAAAACTGTATTTTACCCCCCCCCCCCACCGTCCTATTTTTAGCAATGGTGGCCATGTTGGTTAATCTGCAGCCATGGTTGGTGCAAACTTGGTTGAGGACGTTGGACGGATGATGTGTACAAAGTTTCAAAGCAGTACTTTCAGTTGTTTCAGAGGAGAATATTTTAAAAAATCAATTAAAACAAATTAAAAAAAAAACAGTTCAAGGGGAATAACTCTTAAACGGTTAATCAGACAATCTTGACCCTTAAGTCATTTTTGTAGCCCTCATAGAGCAGAACAATTAAGCAATGCTAACTTTTTCTCTAGTTCTAATAATTTTCAAGATTTTGAGGCAAAAATGGCAAAAATCATCAATTTTGACAATTAAAGGGCAATAACTCCTACAAGGAGTCATCATACAACTTTGACCCAATGGAGTGTTTTGTAGAGCTTTAGATGCTGAAGAAGGAAAGTCTGTTCGGTTTTCCTATATCTGTTATACTTTTTGAACTATAAGCAAAAAACTGTATTTTGACCCCCCTGTTCTATTTTTAGCCATGGCGGCCATGTTGGTTGGTCTGAGGCCATGATTTGAGCAAACTTGGTAGAGGACATTTTACTGATGATGTGTGCAAAGTTTCAAAGCAATCCCTTCAGTGGTTTTGGAGGAGAAGATTTTTGAAGAAAAGTTAACGACGACGACGACGACGGACGACGACGGACGCCAAGTGATGGCAATAGCTCACATGACCCTTCGGGTCAGGTGAGCTAAAAACTGTAAAATGCTAATTATAACGAGTAATTTTTAAGGTATGCAGCGAAACGAATCTCTTTATTGTAGATGAATTTTTATAATCGTGACCATTATGATATATTTAACAAACTAATTGTCCATTAGTCCGAGAATAAAAAAAAAAGCGTTGGACGGCAGAGGATTCTGGGACTATGTATGATTATGAAGCTATCTATATAGCTAAAATTATTTAGTGGTATAGTTTAAACAATATCCCAGAAAAACAAGCAGTGTAAAAAAATAGCTTAACCGCAACATTTTCGTATAGATAGCATTTCACCCAGCATCGGCATTAAAATGGACAGAAATGTTCATTGTTTTCTTGATGTAACGTGGCCTCGGTGGCAGAGTGGTTAAGGTAGTTCGTCGACTATTGATCACTTGGTCTGTCAACACTGAGGGGATACACGTTCTGCACATGCAACCAGAACATTCCGGACATGAACAACGGAACAGTGTTCAGGACACGCCCTTCTTGTACCGATTTTAGAAATAGTGCTGACAGAACAGAGACGTAATAAGATGCCTTCCAAACATAATACAGGTGTATCAGTGCATCGATAGTCGCTTTTTGAGGACTTGGGGATTTTTAGGATTTTTTTATTTTCATAAATAAGATAGAGATTGTAAAACAGATTTAAAGAGTTTTTTTCAAGCCCAAAAGAATACGATAATTAAATAAACTTAATCCTGTCCGGAACTTGTATATAACCACACGATTATCAATGTTCACCAGAACATCCGGAACATGTCCAAGGCCGAGTCAGCCCCTGTTATTCGCTCCAGGCAGGGTGTACTCGACTCCAATCTTAATTGAAAATGATAGTCTCGATCACCCAGACGCATATTTAATAGCGCCTGGGATCACCTTGTGGTAATTTCGCTACCAATAGGTGGAGAAAAAACAATGATTCTATTTTTAGGGCCCTTTTTTTAAACCAGGAAAACCATGCATACTTATAATATGACGTCACATTCAGATTCACTCTTGATTGTGCACAACAATAATATTTGTTTAATTGATTGATAAAGTTATATTTTATAAAAATATTCAAATGTAAACTTTGGCACAATTTGTTATACACTTCTTGATATTTTTATTTGTTATTTTGCATCTAAATTAATTTTGTTGGTTAAGAAAGGTTTTATACCAAGAAAAATTTGACATGATTATATGTTCTAATAAATTTGAAGTCGAGACTTTTCACTGTTGTTAAAGTAATAATTGATACACCAAAATGAGATGAATTGAAATGTAATAGACACGGGGGGATAACTTCCTATATAAAGGTATACGTATATGTGCCAAAAATATGGGTAGGTTTTTTTTGAAAATTTATATAAAAATGGGTATAGTTTTTAAAACAATCTTATATAAAAATGGGTATGCCTTTTAATCTTAATTAAAAAAAATCTGGTCTCATATAAATATGGGTCATGTTTTTGTCCATTTTAATATAAATATGCCCCATATAATATAATAAAGTGTAATTTTAATAATGACATTGTGTTTTCTTCTTCACTATGTTATCATTTTATATGACCTTTTAAGTTTACTGAATATAAATATGGGTTATGAAAATTGTTCATTTTATATAAATATGGGTTGTGAAAATTGCTCATTTTATATAAATATGGGTCATGAAAATTGGAAATTTTATATAAATATGGGTATTGAATTCAAATCAAAAATGGCACATCCCCACCCTAAAAATTATCAAGTTACCCCCCCCCCCCCCCCCCCGTGGTAATAGAATCGGTCTGTCTGAAAGGAAAACACTCTACCCGAAAATGAAGGAGGCAAAGTGTGAACAGCGGGAGTTAGTCCTTGTTCGAGATAAACTTTAAATAGATAGTCAGCGCTTACCACGTTGGACCTCGACATCAAAATTGACACCAGATCTGACTAGAGAGGCAGAAGAGGAAAACAGAACTGAACCATATCAAACACCACGTAACCCCAAGAAAAGGCAAACACAAGGTTCTTCTCCGCCTGCGGAGATTTCTGTCATAACTGAATAGGAAAACTGATAAACCTTTGTTTAATACTGATAGTTCAAACTGTTGTATAGATTTAAGTAACAATACTGTTAGTAACATTTCATTTAGCATTGAAAATAATGTAATGTGTTCTAGCAGCACTGGTGACGAAGAGACCTTGACATTACCTAACCCTAAAAATACACGTAGAAATTTTAGTAATGAAAGCATTTTAAATCTCACTTCTGATGATAAAACTGAAGTAATTGAACTCTCAATAAATACTAACTATAATAATACTTCTTCAAACGATTCAATATCATCTGAAAATTCTGTACTTAAAAATGTAATAAAACACTTAATTGTTGCGTGTAAAAAACGACTCAAATATCCAGAATTTAAAGAACTTGTTAATAACATGATATTATATGTCTGATAGAAACCAAAACAGACGACAATGATATAGTTGAAATTCCAGGATACATTGTTGAAATGAAAAACATAAAAAAGACCGCAAAAGTAAAATCCGGAGGTATTATGTTAGCCTATAAAGAAAAATTTGAAAAATATATTAAAACGATAGAAACCGATTCAAAGTTTGTTTTATGATTTAAAGTTAACGGTAAAATACTACATAGCGAAACAGATCCACTGTTTGGCATCGTCTATATTCCACCTGAGTATACATCTTATTCGTCACCAGATGCTATTAGTGAAATAGAAAACGAGTTCCTGTCTTTGACATTCCAATTTAAAAACGTTGCACTTGTCGGTGATTTTAATAGTCGAACATCTAACGAAAGTGATTTTTTTCAGTTTGACGACAAAGATCTGGCCAATATGGCAAATGAATATAAGGGAACCAACTTTCTAGATTTAGAGAGTTTTCTCACGTATTTCTCACGAACGTAAAAATAAAGATTTAGCTAAAAATAGGTTTGGTTCCTTACTACTAGATTTTTTGCAAGGGAAATAACTTTTTTATACTTAACGGAAGACTCGAAGGATGACAAAGACGGGAACTTTACATGTAGAAACACTAGTGTTGTAGACTATTGTATTAGTAATGGTAATTTTGTCGATAGATTTTGTAGTTGTAGTGTATTACATTTCTCAAAATTATTTTCTGATGTACATTTTCCCCTCTCTATTTGTTTTAAAACTACTATTAAGAGCCACGAGTGTGTAGACAAAAACAACCACGAAGCTGTTGATCTAAAAACAATTAAAAAAATGGGTTGATAGTAAGCGAGAAGCGAGAATTTAAAAAATATATATAAACTCTAACCAAAAAATTATTTTGTATAATAAACTCTTAGAGGAACATGTAGATATATCAAAGCAAGAAGTCAATAGTTTTGTTGAACAACTTGGTGAAATCTTTATCGAGAGCGCAAAAACCATTTTTGGAACTCATTGAAAAAATGTCAAAAATGCTAGAAAAGTTAATATTGATAACAAACCGTGGTTCAATGACGAATGCAAATTCGCCAGAAAACATTACAGAAAATTTAGAAGAAAATTTTCGAAACAGCGAACCGAATTAAATAAACTACGACTTACGGAGGCAGAAAAGCGATATAAAACAATCATGGATAAATGCCAAAGAAAATATTACGATAATCTTTCAGAAAAGCTAAAAGATATGCGCCATAACGACCCGAAAGAATTCTGGAAAACCCTCCGTCGCGGAAATTCTAAAAAACAACCTAATATCCCTATTGAAAAATTGTTTGAATTTTTTAAAGAACTGAACGAGACACCTATCGATAATGACCCTCTCTAGACCACCAAGCATTAAATGAAATAAATAACGAAATTAATCTTTATATAGAAAAGGAAGAAATTCTAAAATATATTTCAAAACTAAAGAACAATAAAGCCTGCGGTGAAGATAAAATTATTAATGAGTATATTAAATCTACTTCTGACCAATACATAAATATTTATGAAAAGTTATTCAACCTTATTTTTGATACAGGTGTTGTGCCTGATAGTTGGCTTATAGGAAGCATCAAACCAATTTATAAAAATAAAGGGGACAGTCAAGATCCTAAAAATTTTAGACCCATTACAATTGTGAGTTGTCTAGGTAAACTCTTTACAGCGGGACTTATAGAAAAGCTGAATAAATACTAGAATTAATAGGAAAGCTGAATAAATACTAGAATAAGAAACTTTACTGTGCCTTACAGATTTTGAAAAGGCATTTGATAAAATATGGAGAACGGGTCTCTGGCATAAATTGATTTTAAGTAATATAAATGGCAAAATGTTAAATGTTATCCAAAACATGTATAAAAGTATAAAATCAAATATTGTTTTTAACAATGAAAAGTCTGATTTCTTTTAATAATGGAGTGAGACAGGGAGAAATATGTCACCTTTTCTTTTTGCTATCTTTCTAAATGACCTTGAGTCATTTCTTGAAAGTCAAAGTAATACAGGATTGTCATCGATAACTGATGATTTAGAAAGTAGTCTATGAATTTTCTTGAAAATATTTGCACTTTTATATGCAGACTACACTGTCCTCATGTCCGAATAGCCGGATGGACTCCAACAACAGTTAAATAGTTTCTTTGAATATTGTAATTCTTGGAAACTCAAAGTATAGGAAAATCTAAAATCTTGTGTTTTTCAAATGGAAGGCTCTCTAATAATTTACGATTTGTTTTTAATAACACCGAGCTAGAAATTGTAAAAGAATTTAATTACCTTGGAACAAATTTAAACAAAACCGGAAATTTTGGTCCCGCAATTAAAGCTCAAGCAGAAAAGGGAAGAAAAGCCATGTATGAAATTATCAAGCTAAGTCGATATCACAATCTATCAATCTCCTGTCACTTAGACTTGTTTGACAAGATGGTAAAACCAATACTTTTATACGGCTGTGAACTTTGGGGGTTTAAAAACTACCACTCATTAGAAAGAATCCACCTAAAATTCTGTAAGCTCCTGCTAAACCAAAAGTCTTCTATATACAGCAAACTGCTTCGTATATGGCGAATTGGGACTATTTCCTTTGAGTGTAGATATCAAAACTAGGATGGCTTTGTACTGGTCTAAATTACTTATAGGTACACAAACGAAGCTATCTTCTATTTTGTATAGATTCATGTTACATCTTTCAAATAATCAAAATAGAAATTTCCCATGGCTTGTCTACAATGTGGACTAACACAATTTTGGGACTCTCAAACTTTCCCATCTTCTATGTGGTTAAAACAAAGTATACCACAATGTCTCACTGATCAATTTCGTCAAAACTAGCATGATGAAACCCAAAATTGCTCAAAAGCAACAAATTATAAGCTGTTTAAAGACTTTGAAATACTTAATAAAAAAGCATCCGTTTTATTTTGTAAATTTAGAACGGGTAACCATAAACTCTCCATTAAGACAGGCATAATATTGACAGATCTGATAGAAAATTTATGCTTTGTAATAATCAAATTGGGGATGAATTTCACTATATTCTAGAATGCAATGCATTGTCTCAAGAAAGAAGACATTTGATCAATGGACATCTATTTCGAAACCCAAATATTTCAAAGTTTAAAGAAACTATGATAACCAAATACAAAGTTAAACTCTACAAGCTCTGTAAATTTATTAAAATTATTAATAAAAAACGAATCTTCTCGACTAACTCTGTCTGTTAATTACACTGTATTAGTATCTATCTATGTTATGATGTTTTCGATTGTAATATAGTGTTTCTCTGTACCTCTGTAAAATTGGTTGATGAGAATAAAGTTATTATTATTAATTGTTATTTGCACCTGTGGGTGGGCATCTCACCCATAGACGTAGAGTAGTTTATATATGTATATGTATTTATTCTATAATTAAGTTTCAATAGGTGTTCCATTGATGTTACGAAATATTTTGTTATTTGAATTTAAATATTAAAGTATTTGAAACTGGTTGAATTAAATTTCTTATTGAATATATAAATCGTTGGAAACAAGACAGTTCTACCCACATCTTAAAAAGAACACACCCTGCTACACCTGGTCTAAAAATATGACCCTTAAAATAGGATAATTTTTTCGTCTCCGCCTATAGCGAAATTACAACATGCAAGGTAACCCCAGACGCAATCATATATGGTTTAACCCACATTTTCTTTTGAAATGCCTGTACCAAGTCAGGACAATTGCTGTAAAATTGCTTTATGTTGTTTGTTGGTTCTGGAGTTTGCCAGTTTCTCGGATTTTGATTTGTGGATTGTCTTTTGACGGTTTCATAGGTGTTCGGTATTTTGTTATTAACTTTATATTTGAAAAGACGTTTTCTTTAATTCCTGTGATACATTGCCCAATGTCCTCTGGTGTAATTTGTGGAATACTAATATGTAAAAATTTTCGTTAATAAAGTTCAAGCGTTACGGACATGACGGAGAAATTTCGAGCACTTATTTTTTTATTATTAAAAATACCGTTAGAATCAAGGTTTTTTCAAAAATGTATGCATATCTGTGTATGGAAGGGTTGTTGTTTGAAAAATAAAGTTATTGTTTTTGTATACATTGTACCAATGATTTAGCTGCCGTTACGGAGGGATTATTTGATGAGCATGTTTGACTAAATGGAATACAAAAGAAATGTGTTTTATATTATTTTATTTATCTGTAAGAAGAAATATATTTATTTAAAATTAATCACTTTTCAACCTATAATTAGACAAGAAAAGCACGAATCGTGTAATTTGTACTTTTTAAGATGTGACAAGAAAAGCGTTACGAAATCCTCAGTGAAATTGTGACACCTATAAATCTGTCCATTTTTTTTTCTTTGTTCGGTTCTGTTTGAACAATTAAGCTTTACTTTTCCATGCATATATGATCATGCATTACATTTAACAACGAATCACATTTCTTCGCTAATGTGCATTAAATGAATGCCAGAACACCAAATTTATAAGTGTATATTCACGTTTTATACATGGACCATACTGTGAGGTTTTCCAGTGCTCGATCCACAGAGCAGCCCAGCCGCGCCCCCGGATGGCGGATAGGGCAGACCCAATTTGGGTGGGGGTGGTCACTGAGGTCATAATACGGATAGCCCGGCTGCGGACCGAAGTAGGTAACGGGTTTGGAGTGCCACGCTCCTTGCACGATAAAGACCCCTTTTGTAAATTTCGAAAAAGAATAGGCTCATTGTAGCCGCTTCGTAAGCTAAATTATCAGCCCTTACTCTGGGGGAAACTCCATACTTTTCCAGTGACAGACGGTCTAAATTGTGTTCCCTGTGTCCCATCCCACCACCTTTTTCCGTTGATTAATTGTTTAACTTTTTCTCGTCCTGAATATAGGTGAAATACTGTTCGCTGGACGTAAAGAAAACATCAAATTATTCAATCGTGTTTAACTAGTGTTATTTACATGTATTTGGCGACAGCATGGTTTTTACAGGTTTTTTTTTGTAGTTGTTAATTTGAATTTTAAAAATATAACATTGACTAAAATTTATTCTGTTTAAAACGCTTTTTAAATCAAATATGCATATCAATATACAAGAATTGCACCACAGTTGGCTTGCAACTGGTATACCCACTGGGTATATCACGACTTGTGAGATTTGGGCTTTTAAAAAAAATATATATATTGAAATGTTCAGATAAAATATGGGCATTCTGGACGGGATAGAATAAATTAAAATAGTTATTCCAAATGTTTGTTTAAAAAAATGATATTATAATCACCTTATCTATAATTGATTATTTTTAATATTTTTTACTTTTAAAAGTATCGCAACTCTTACACCCCAATGTGCCTCTGAAAAGGTAGCTAAAATGTATTATCCAATCACAAGTAGTCAAATAAACTTGTCTCCAATTGCTGTCCAATAAAAAACAGTGTTACAAAACTCTAAAGGAATTCCTCCAAAACATCAAAATTAAACATACATTATCATTAACTTTTTTGGCTTTAATTTAAATACAAATAGCGCTAAACACAACTTCGTTTATCACTGGAACGAAATTCTCAACGCAATAAGAAATATGGAAAGGCATGTCGCTGAAATTTTAGGTAACATGACGGCACCACTAGCGAAGTTATGTTACTATATTTAGTAATTTATATCATTCAGTCATCAATGCATAGGGTTTGCCAATACAAACTCATGGGGCTTCGTTCAGACGCACTATTTCTCTATCTTAAGTGTATGTTGTTAATAACTTTCGGGTTTATTAATTGGACATTATAAAAGATAATCATTGAAAATAAGATAATTATCTTCGGAATTGAAGGGAATCCCTGGGAAATACTCCTCTGAATCAGACCGTCAACCAAATATTGCTATATTTATTTTCTGTGGCGGAAGAAAATGTGTAAACCAAATATATTGTTGCAGTCTCAATTAAATAAATATCGTATCGCCTTACCTGCATCCTAATTGAAAGAATTAAATAAGCGTGCTTCTGTTTACATTGTGGTCAGTGAGTTTCAACACAGGTGTCAAAGAATGTCCCACAGCTGAACGATATCACACCAACTAAAAACAAACCCTAAGGTGGCCCCACGACCTCATAAATATTCATAATTTACACGCATATCTTGGCAGCCATTTTGATGGAAGACATTTGCAATCTAAAAATATTTCAAATACTTTGATAATTCGTGAAAATAGTAAATGATGTAAAGGTGAGAATTAACGACATTGAACCAAATTATAAAAAAATATTTTCAAGGTATTAAAATCTTAAAAGACAAGCCTTTAAAGTAGAAACAGTGAGAAAATCCCATCGAAAGTTGAATGTTTTTCCTCGATAATTATGAAGTATTTTGTAAAAAATAAGGAAGCGTAAAACAGTTGGGATTTCTGTAAAACCAATAATGTTAAACTGTCGAAACAATACTAGCATAGACTGCAGTAAATTGAACACAACAGTCCCAATATGTCAATCACTGTAAATAGCATATTGACATACGAAATTGAAAAGACAAGTAGGAATCGTTCGATTGTTTTCCACTATAAACAACAAAAGTTACTCTATAATGTAAAGTTCCTGACGGTATTTTGTTTGATGAAAAGCTATTATGGCTAGGAAAAAACTTGAGTACTGTTGTCAATGTAAATAATATGCCATAGCTCCATAAACTTGGATTTTGTTGTAATTTTATTGTTTGAATGATGTTTTAAAGCCACTTTCAGCAATTTTTCAGCTATATCATGGCATCTATACTAAGTGTTGACGTATTGTGGAGAGGGAATTTTGGGTGAAAAATGAAAACGGCTTACCGCGTATGGTTTAGCTTATGCGCCTTTTGTAGATCAAGAATACTACTTTTTGAAATAAATAATTATTTCCTCGAGATATTCAGCGTTTTGAAATATGGCAGTTTTTAAATTTTGAAATGGCGATTTTCCATACTAAAATTTGACCTCAATTGGAACGGAAGTGTACTTTAGGAACAATTGCTTGTTGTCTACTCGAAATCCTTTGGGTTATGTCGTCTGCAGTTAAGGCGGGAAAAGTCTCGCGGTTTGTCCGAATACCATTGAACGTCACGAAAGCAGACAAACATATGTAAACATCGTAATGTCCCTTTAGAAACAAAAATGGCTGACTTATTATGTAAACTTCCCGTAGCAAAAGTCAAGGACGATTTGTAACAACTTAATACCAGAGGCATATTATAAAACATGGACAGGTTATCGTATCTACATTTTTTCTACTGAATTTTCGTAATAAAAAGGTAAAATACAGAATAATGAAAAAATGCAAGCAAACTTATTTTCCCAAGGGGGGTTGGCATTTACAGGGCTCACGCTGGGTCAAAATTATAGGGAGAAGTCACTTCTCTTTTGGCTGGCTGACAGGGAGAAGTGAGGATAGAACAGGGAGAAGTGAGGATAGAACAGGGAGAAGTGGGTGGAAAACAGGGAGAAGTTGCAGTATATGTCGCGAAAGCGTCCTGTTTACTTTGTTTTTTTATTAATTAGTGTTGGCAATTGCATTTTTATTACCGGTATGTTTTTTTAGCAGTTTAATTTATTGAGGATAAAGTATCAAAGATTTGATTAACTATTCAGTATACTTATTTCACACATTTTCAAAAATACATGTATTAAACATAACAATAAAAATAGAATCAACTGTCACAAAACTGTTCTTTAAAATAAATGTTTCTTTGTCATTGATACACAATTTGATAGATTTATAATGAAGTACTATTAGAACTAGAAGAAGAAAATTACATCATTGTGACACATAATATATTATTTAAAATTGTAAAATTCACTATTAAAAAGTATTTAAACATATTTAACTTAAATTTGCTTTAAGTAAAGTTCTGCCAAAATACTATTTTTACTACGTGTCTATCATTGCAAAACTCATTTCACCACTATCAGCGTAGTATATTTGCAATCTCCGGCACCAAATTCATATCCGCTCCGGAAATTTTCAAAAATTCTTGTGCTCTGAACTGGTTTTCGGTTATATTGTAAACCTACGCTTTATTATACCAAATAAAAGTTAAAAGGGTACCAGTTCAACTTTGGCGCGTAAACATAATAAACATGACGCGGTATCAAAAATATGAAGATTTCTTACCAAAATGGGAATAAAATTTGAAAGGCGACATTAGGCGATTCTACAAAATGAAAGGGCGACTTCACTTCGCTTTTGAAGATGATCAACGGCGAAGTGGGACCACGATAAGGCGACTTCTTCGCCCGAGTCGCCCTCCAACGCGAGCCCTGATTTAGTATAGTTTTTAATGGGGAGAAAGACGAGTACCTGGAGAAAACTCAAACCTTCTTCCGTAGTAAAATTGAAAATCATTGTCATGGTGTTTTTTATTGGGAGGAAGCCGGAGTACCCGGAAAAACCTGACCTTCTTTTGGAAAACTGGCAATCCTTGCCAATTTAGATTGCAGTGGAGTACACCCTGCCCGCAGTGAGACTGGAATCCTCAACCTTATTGTTGACAGACCATGTAATAAATATTAGAGAAACTACCGTAACCACTCTGCCACCAAAGCCCGGTTGTAATTTGACAAAATGGGATTCATCATCAATAAGTAGCCTTAGTTTCTGGTTAATTGTGGACCAATCTGCATCTGGGTTTTTAAAAAAGAGATAAATTCATACTGTGTCAAAAATTATTGAATGGTTATAGTATACATTTGACAACTGTTTGCTTGTCATATTGTTGATTTCCTACAGACACTTAATGCCTTGGTTGGAAGGTATATAACAATTACCTACACCTACCAGTCTTCAATACAATATACAATCTGTTATTTTACTTAGAAACAATATAAATATGAATATGACCATATAAATACATGACGTTTGCAGCTGAACTTGCACATTTTGTACAAGTAATGTATTTACAGAGATGAATTACACAGATTTCCAAGTGAAAGGTATTCCTCTGCTAAATCACATATGAAATCAGTTCTTTTACTTATTGGAAGTGACATCAGTCATCACATAATGATGTCTCTAGCAAACTTGCTGCCCAAGATTTAAAAAAAAGTTTCTCTAAGTTTTTGATGACCTATTAAATTTTCGTCAGTGTAATAAACAGAATAATTAATTAAGGTTCGTATATATATTGAAAATGTATTGATCATGTATGCCTAAACACATTCAGATTAATCTGATGCCTTCTGTTGCACTAGTGATACTATTTTCAATTTTAACTGTGCTGAATTCATTATACTATATTCTTAAATTAACCCAAATTATATGACAAAAAACTTTTATCATTAATTAAAGGTTTAATGTAAATAAAACAAGAATGCTTTGTTTATTAAAGAAAGGAAAATTGTGCTTTTGTAATTTATTTCTGTAGTTAATATTACTAAGTTATTATTTGTATATTGACATTAAAGCAACAACCAGTAAATTCATAAACACAACAAGTAAAAGATATTGAAAAAATATTGGTTAAAATCTGTAATGCCTCATGCTTTATGTCATTAGAAATACAGTACAGTCAACGGAATGCTGTGATTTTCCATAGCCCACGCGTGGTCATCACGCAAAATCCACTCAAATTCTGCCCACGGATCACTATTTTTTTACCCACGCAAATTTGCGTGGAAAAATATTGAGTTTTTCAACTTTCCACGGGATTCGTGGAAGCCGCGCAAAAACGCGCAAAATTTTGAGTGGGACTTATACTGTACATGTTATCGGTATACATGAACGCTATTCAGTAAGAATTTGAATCTAAGACATTGTTTATACAAGTATAATGAACGTTACATTTTCTTTTTTGTACAAATAATATATTGAGGATACTTTTCGTTGACCTAAATTTTCATATCATGATACGATTAAACCGGAAAGTAAATTTATTCAATTAAAACAAATACTGAAAAGCATCGCCTGCGGTGCCGTTATTGCCAAAAGAATTAACTGAAATGGAAATCATATACATCTATTAACGTGTTTTCAGAACAAAGTCAGTTCATTTTTTTAAATGTTCAATACCTGTATCATAAAAGAAACACATATTTTTAAATAAGTGATTAAGTGTGTAGAGAAAAAGAACGTTTGTGATTTATTAACCATAAAAACTGAAGAAAATCTTGTGTTTATACTTGTGTATGTTGCTCAATCATATGAGCCGCTTTGAATACCTATCACGTTGTTTGTCAGTTAGAAAAAATGAACCTTGTCTTATGATACGCATTTTATAATGATTAAGCATACGCGGTTTTTGTGTTTCTACTTTCGGAACATTCATAAACTTTCACGATATCAATTGAACTATTAAGTTTGTTTGGTTCATCGTATTATGTGTGACAATATCTCCAAGAAAAAGTTTATAAGTAATGTCAATTTGCAAATAAATCGACATTTATTACCGAAAAAAAACATTCACTTATAAAAAAATCAACGTGCATAGATTCGTATGTCACTTCGCGATTTAATGAAATATTTCGAATTCTGAAAAACAAATAATTATGGATATAAAAAAATTTACAACCCACGAATGGGGCAGTAAATAATTAAATACAACTGTCGTACGGTTTTTTATACCGATCATTGCTACCTCGGAAGGAAGTTTTGCAATTCTGTCATCATGGATCGTAAAATCTTGTTTACATCTTTATTATTATTAATAGTAATTATAGTTAAAATATTTTTTATTAATACATATGAGGATTCGTACATTTATTTTAAACGTGTGTATTCATTTCTTGAATGACACGCCTTTTGTAATTACATAAACTGCACGTGCCAATTCTCAAGGCGGGAAACACATAATGCGGTAAGCAGAAGTTGTCTTCGAACATCGTTTCTCTATGAATTTTCAAGAAATATACAGAAACTGTGGATGTATTACAATATATTTAATTGAATGATTTCTTATATTATTTCGGAATGGAGTATTGTTTATTTAGCAAATTCTTTGTACAGGTAAATTCGCTGCCTTCGGAATTTAACAAGTCAACACGTGGTTAGGTGTACGGTCCCAATTATGAAGTTGAAAATTTGGCATCGACAGTACATTGTAAAAATATTCTGTGAATGCTCCTCGTTTTTAATACCGCAGTTTCTTGTATATTTCAGCCAAATTCTACTGAGTATTTGTGTAATGGAAGGCAACGTCTGCTTTCGCAGCAGGTGTATTTCCTCCTAATAAAGGAGAATAAAATCATGTACATTCTAAAATTATTATAACGATAGCTGGGTGGAACATATTTGATGAACAACATTGGCCGATTTCTTCTACCTCTTTGGTGGAAATATGTCACAATTCCCGTTTTCAAATACTATTTTGACGGGTTTTTAGTTTGCGTTCCTCCCCCTCCCCCCCCCCCCCCCAAAAAAAAAAAAAAATAAACAAAAAAACCCCACACATTCAAATGGTTAATGAAAACGGAAATTGTTAAATATTTGCACCAAAGAGGCAGAAGAAGTGAACAATGTTTATCATGGGCGGAGATGGAAACAAATAAGTTCCGAAAATTATAAATAGTGTTGAATACATGTACGTGGGTTCAACTGTATCTCATAGCTACATATGTAGCATAGCAAAAAAATATATAGTACATTTAACACGGGTGCACGTATGTAAATAAATGCAAACCATTTATGTACGATGTCTCGGGCAGTGTTGACAGTGTTGGAAGTAGATTTGTTGATTGAAACCTGCGTATAATGCAATTTGGCAATTAAACAAAATTGTCTCCTGCCGTAAGGTTGAATGCTGGAGAGTAGTACATGTACATAAGAGTGGGATTGCAAACCTTGAATAATAATAAGTCTTTAATAAATCACACTAAGCTACTTAGTTATAAGGTGCAACTCAATTGGAAGGATTTCCGTTAATATTTAAATGTACCGGTAATTTTACGAGCTTGTCTAAAATGATGAAGACAAACGCACAAGATATAACATTTGGCTGGGATATTTGAAATATTTCTTACAATTGAGCAATACTATCGATATATATTTTTTTTTAATTGCGATTGTTCGGAAATACAATATTTGAAACTTAACGATCGCCGTTTGTAGGTATATAAGTTTTTGGAAGTTTGTTTTATACAAAGTATCTAAAATTTTGCGTTTTTATTTATTACTTAAATTAAATTTACTTAAAGTAGCATTTATGGAGCTTTGAAAATTAACGTACCGTATATTTAAAAAAAAGAAAATTTACGGACACGATGTTTATTTTACTTAAATACATGAATAACTAAAGGAAGAAAGATGGATGTAAGAAAGAAAGAATATATAGATATTTTTATTATAATGTATGACAAGTAACAATTCTGTTGTACCTGGAAAAGAAATATACACGTTGTATATAACGTAAATACGTTTGCAGGTCAAGTTTAAAAACATTGTTCATGTTACACAGCGAATTTTTATACAGATTACTTTGCGTGGTCATTGCATCATCCACGAATTTTGCGTGGACATATTATTCGTGGTATTATCGTGGGCAGAATCCAGTTTGCGTGATTCCACGCAAATGCATCAAACCTACAAATGACCACGCATTTTCCACTCATTTGCAAATGCAGGGAAAATCACAGCATCACGTTGATTGTACTGTACATGTATGGGAACAAATAACAATAAAGAAACAAATAAATATGGGAACAAATACTGAAGAAATAATAAACACAATCTGCCGTGTTTTTTTGCTTACATAAGGAGGAGCATATACCTTTAATTGTTCTTCAATCTGTCATATTTTTGTGCTTAGCATATCTTTAAATCAATTTGACATATGCATCTTGACTTAAAATTTTGAGGATGGATCTTACTGAGGATTAGATCTATCCATTATTCTTTCTACATTAATTATTAAGAGTTTTTCCTTTGTTTATTGTTCTTTTCCAGAACATATCTACAAACTGTTTGACATATTGATTCAATATAGAGGTTGTATCGACCATAATAAGTAGGACATTTGACCTATTGGGTCAGATAAATTTTTATGCATCATTTTGTTTTTTTCATTCAATGGATTATCTAAGAAGATTATCTGAATTACGGATAATGATATATAAAATAAAAACATGGTCGTTGATGAATTTGCATCCATTCACAAATAAAAAGTGTTCAACAAGAACTGACTTAAAGGGTTCTTCTGAATTTTAAAAGATTCTTCTTGCTTTTAATAAAAGACACAACTATTGAATGAAATGTTATTTGAAATAATTACATTGTGCATGGTTAGTTCATTAACATTTAACATTATTATTAACATTTAACATAACCAGGTTTATTATTATATATTTCTTTTCTTTTGTAGGTTATTTTCTAACGTGTCTTTCAACTCCTGTTGGGAGATAATGTATGAAGGAAAAAATATACATTATTCTTCGTTTGACAAGAAACCTTTATGTTCCTTCAGTACTAAAGTTTGTAACCAACATAGACTTAATGGCTATGCCTTCTGCGTACGTCACATCTTAGAAGACCCTACAGCACCGTTTAGAAGATGTTCATATGTGGCCAAGTCTAGTAAACAAACTTGTACACAGGCAATCCCAAAGCATGAAGACAGGGAGTAAGTGTACTGAAATTATTATTACAATTCTTGGGATCACAGATCCTAATGAGAGTTAGTTAGTGTACTGAAAGTATTACGACTCGGACAATCCCAAAGCATGAAGATAGGGAGTAAGTGTACTAAAATAAGTATGACTGAGACAATCCAAAAAGCATTTAAAAAGATAGGGACTAAGCAGTCCAACCCAAACATCGTCATATCGTTGGTCATGACTGGTAAAAAAATTAGAGGCGCAAATTAAAAAAAAAAAAGTACTGCATTTAATGACCTGTGACCTTTCAGTCAGCAGTTTTATAATAAAATTAACACTGATATAAAAATGTCAAACATTTTGTCCATTTCACTTTTTTATCCAAACATTTTGTGTTTCGAAATGGGATTATGAAACATTTGTTTATTACAGAGATACATCTAATTACAGGAAATTGCCAATGAGAACCAAGGACAACGGTCCTTTATGTTTGTTTGTTTGAATGGAGTTTTCACGCCACTTTCAGCAATTTTTTAGATATTTCATGGCCTACAGTTTTTATTAGGGGAGGAAGCCGATGTACCCGGACAGAACCCCCGACCTGTGGTAGAAAAACTGGCAATCCTTGTCAATTAAGATTGGAGTCGAGTACACTCTGCCTGCAGTGAGAATCGAACCCGCAATCTCAGTGTTGACAGACCACATGATCAATAGTAGACGAACTACCTTGACCACTCTGCCACCGAGGCCCCCGGTCCTTTATGAAATATCATAACTGATTAATAATATTCACTTCTTCTATTGGTTGACCTCCAGTCCTGAAAAAAAAAACAAGTTAGTTTACTCTTTCCCAACCCAACCAAAGATGATACTAACAAAGGAAAAACTTTTTTTATTTTCTTGGCACCTAAGGCGCACTTTACATGGGAGATCTGTGTAGGTATTTTTTAATATTTTGCAGATTTCATTTCACAATTTAAAAATGTCAGAGTGTGACATTGAAAAAACTTCGCAGTGTTGAATAACATAAATACTTTGATTACCTACCCAGTTAAAAATGGGGGCCTAGAGAAGGGCATACAACATATTTTAAAGTTTGGACTTGGCATAATTTTCCTTTACACTTCATTTGTCCCATATTGACATAGTTCATTTACAGATCTGTTTATGTTTAGTGTTTACTAGTAAGAAACATGAGGTATATTAATCTTTTTACTTGAGTGCCGTTATACATCATCAATTAACAATCATTATATTGTCTCCTTTCAGATACTGTAATAACCACATGCAGGTACTGGGAATGTTACCGAGGAAAGAGAAGAAACTTAAAAAGGATAAAAACACAGAAATTATATCTGGGGATGTGAAGATACCATTTCAGGATAGAGTGAAATCTAGGTTCAATATTAACAAGCTTCAGAATGACGTAGCTTTACACTCAAATCCCATTGATGACCCTGATGATCCATATGCATTTCCTGATCCGTCGGGTGACACTAAAGTTGTTACAACTGTTGTACAACCAACAACTCCATCGTCGGCAGGGGATTCACCTTCATCAACCCACCATGTATTCGCTAAGTCACCCGGGGATTCTTGTAGTAGTGGTTCCTCTATTGCCAAGTTTTATCCTGAACTGGCAGAAAAGTTAGAAAAAATAAAACCAAAGAGCGATGTAATGAAACTGATGAAAGAGAAGGGCAAAGACAAAAGCTCAAGGACAATGAATAGTTTACAAACAAGAATAGCTCAGAATAGAATCAAATCTAAGCGACGGAGTACACAGGAGTCAACATCACAGTCACAATCACCATTACATCATCATCAGGGATCTCCGAATGATTTGTTTTCTGGTGTTGGAAACCATATTGATTTTGACAGACCTCAGAAAACTCCCCCTGCTTACAACCATTTTGACAACTCACCAACTGAACCTCACAAAAGTGCTAATGTTCCTGGCATTGAATTAAAAAGGCCACCACCTTCGTATTTCAGACAACCTTTTGAACGTCTGCCTGTGGCAACATCCGTAAATTCTCCAGTAGTTACATTGGAAGGTAACCAGGCCAATAAAGCAACATCTTCACTAACTGTTAATCACACAGTTCCTATGGAAATTCCTCATGGAACACCATTACAATCTCTACCTGGAATTTCTGGAAGAATACCAGTACCAAATGCATTTAACTTAGATTTGCCTTCTGCATCAGTTTTACCAAACATTGCAGCATATTTGTCAGCTGTTCAGGCAAAAAATCCATATTTAACACCATTGCCACCTCATTTGTTGTCACAGATGAATATACAGCATGTGCCCTTTATAAATTTAAATTCACCAGCAGTTATACAAAATCAGAAAGAGGTGGAGAAGATAACACCATCAATTCCTCTAACAGACAATAGACTACCACCACCACCTCTGCCACCACCTCCACCATTACAGTCTCCTTCTGGAATTACCAACTTATTTCCATCTGTGTGTGGTGGCTCCACAGTTACAACATCGGTCACATTCACAGCATCCTCCCAACAAAACAGGCCACCTCCTCCACCATACAGCAGTGCTGTGGCTCAAGCTCTGAACAAACCAACAGTGGCCTCCATTGCCACAATTAAGCCTACATTCACTAAACCTTTGTTGACAGTTGTGCCGTCGGTTCCCTCAGTTTCATTGATGTCCGCCAAACCAACCAAATTAAAGAACATACTTTCTGAAAATGACATTGATAAAAGGATACGAGGTGAAAAGGCAAAGAAGTATTACAATGCTTACCTCAAAGGAAAGATCTACAATCATTCTTTGCTCAAGACAGGTTAGTAAAATAAGAAAATCAACCAGCTGCACGTGTAAAGCTGGGTTTAGGACAGGTTTGTTAACATACAAAATTATATTGCCATTGTTAAGCTGGGCTGAGGACAGGTTAGTAACCATAGAAAGTCAACCTTTAAAAATAGCTTTAATTTTAGCTTCACATGTAATAAGTGGTCAACTTGAATTGTATGAATTGCCAGGTAAACTAAATTTGTGAGAAAAAAGGTTTAATAGAACTAGTTAATATTATATCTGATCTGAAATTAAATAAGTAATCCCCCTTTATTTTAACAGTGATGTTTTCTTGATCTCGGACATGATTTTTTAAATAAAAACTTTGGATTTTATTGGAAAAAGTATTTTTGTAAACCTTACACTTCTTTTTCCGGCTGTATTAACAGTTGCGTTTTTTTGTGTCTGGCTAAAAACCTGTGTGTGATTATATTTGTTAGATAAAAAACTAGGTTGACAAAGTGAGGGACTCTAAAGCCTTAATATTATCCCGTGTTAAACTTGCCAAATAGGAAGCTTACATAATGTTCATCAGTCAAGTTAATAAATAAAATGGTCTCCGTTTATTTTTGAGGGGTTGTTCACCAACATTTCAAATTTGTTAATTGACTTTACAAAATAGAAAATAATTTAAAAAAATGGTAAGTCAGAATGGATGGTAGGTGGGGGGGTTTGACAGATTTATCTCCCTTGTTAAAAATTTCACAATTTTGCTTAAATACTGAACTTGAACCCCCCCACCCCCCGCAAACTTGTTTGGGGGGTATATAGGAATCGCCCTGTCTGTCTGTCCCTCTGTCCGTCTGTCCACATCCCTTGTAAGTGCTTCTCCTAAACCGCTTGACAGATTTTGATGAAACTTTACAGAAAGGAGGTACATCATATGTAATGTAGATGTACATGAAGAATTTTTGTCGCTGACAGATATTATTCAGGGGAGATATTGGACTTGAAGCGAAGCGGGGGGTATCCCTTTGTGAGCTCACAGTCCACACTTGTTTCACCTTAATTGAATATCTATATGTAATATAAGATTTTCAGCAAAATGGAGGATGTGGTCCTGCATCTTCTTAAGCTTGTTCTTGTCTGCCATATAATTTGTTAATACATGTTCATTTATGGTAAAAATAAAACCTTAGAACTAGCACAACAGGTAATACATGTACATTTACATTTGTTGCTCAGAGAAAAATTGCAAATAGGAACACAAAAAAATATGATATAAGTGAGTCCAATTGGTGGAACGAGTTGAATTTTTATTTAAATATGAATTTGTAAATATTTAAATATATCAGCAGTCAACTTCTGTACCTTTAACAAAAAAACATTTTGTTTGTAATCCTCAATAATTCACTTCTTTAACAAAAAAAAGTCAGGACGCATCTACAAAAAAACTTAATAAAAAAAACCCCCAAAACTAGGTTTGCAACATATAATATAACCTCTCAATGTCCACCCCAAAAAATAAATGACCTTACCATGCTTTCTGTAATTCTGACCAGCCTTTTTTGACTCAATTAAGTCTAACTGCCATACAGTCACAGTATGATTATATGATTGTAATTGGTTACAATTATCTTCAACCAGTATAGATATGTATACAGTTTGAACAGATCTTGATCATATAAAGGAATTTATTATGTTCTTGATTTTAAAATGATCTCGGTATAAACACATGATAAATGTGGCACTTTTTTGGCAGGAGTTGACAGTTGTTCAGATGACTCTAGCGATGATGACAGTCTGTTACCATGGCAACCAAAATGGTTTTCAGCTTCTTCTGATGAGGAAGGAATGGATGAAGAAGAAGAGTAAGTAATTAAAGTCTTAGGACTGTGTGGTGCTTAAGGGCACTTATTTTACATGGACCATCTGCAAATGACTGCATAAACTAACAATATTTCTTTAATATTTATTACCTGTGTTCACGTATCCAGTGATGCTCATGTTACATATCGTCTTTAAGAAGTTTTGATTATGTGGCTCTCAGCACTGAGGTTGTGGGTTTGTGCTCTACTGAAGACAGGGTAAGCTTGTCTTTTTATGCAGAAGGTCCGTTTTCACTGGCTACTTCTTCCCCTCCGTTAACAAACTGGATTCCTGAATTAAATTGTTTAAAGTATTGTTAAAACCCATTCAAACAATCGGGTCAAATAAAACAAGGTAAGTTAAAAAAGATCAATATCAAAACAAGTTTGACATTTATGTATAGATTGCTTTAAACTTATTATACCCCCCGCAAACTAGTTTGGGGGGGTATATAGGAATCGCCATGTCTGTCTGTCTGTCCGTCTGTCCACATCCCTCGTAAGCGCTTCTGCTCCTAAACGACTTGACAGATTTTGATGAAACTTTACATGAAGGAAGTACATCATATGGAGATGTGCATGAAGAATTTTCGTCGCTGTCGGATATTATTCAGGGGAGATAATTGGACTTAGACTTTAAAAATATAGTATTCAGTGCAGGACCTCGTAAGCGCAACTCCTCCTAAACCGCTTGACAGATTTTGATAAAACTTACATGAAGGAAGTACATCATATGTAGATGTGTATGAAGAATTTTCGTTGCTGTCAGATATTATTCAGGGGAGATAATTCGACTTAGACTTTTTAAATATAGTATTCAGTGCCGGACCTCGTAAGCGCAATTCCTCCTAAACCGCTTGACAGATTTTAATGAAACTTTACATGAAGGAAGTACATTATATGTAGATGTGCATGAAGAATTTTCGTCACTGTAGGATATTATTCAGGGGAGATAATTGGACTTAGACTTTTAAATATAGTATTCAGTGCGGGACCTCGTAAGCGCAACTCCTCCTAAACCGCTTGACAGATTTTGATGAAACTTTACATGAAGGAAGTACATCATATGTAGATGTGCATGAAGAATTTTTGTCGCTGTCGGATATTATTCAGGGGAGATAATTGGACTTAGACTTTAAAAATATAGTATTCAGTGCGGGACCTCGTAAACGCAACTTCTCCTAAACCGCTTGACAGATTTTGATGAAACTGTACATGAAGGAAGTACATCATACATAGATGTGCATGAAGAATTTTCGTCGCTGTCGGATATTATTCAGGGGAGATAATTGGACTTAGACTTTAAAAATATAGTATTCAGTGCGGGACCTCATAAGCGCAACTCCTCCTAAACCACTTGACAGATTTTGATGAAACTTTACATGAAGGAAGTACATCAAATGTAGATGTGCATGAAGAATTTTCGTCGCTGTCGGATATTATTCATGGGAGATAATTTGACTTAGACTTTTTAAATATAGTTTTCAGTGCGGGACCTCGTAAACGCAACTCCTCCTAAACCGCTTGACAGATTTTGATGAAACTTTACATGAAGGAAGTACATCATATGTAGATGTGCATGAAGAATTTTCATCGCTGTCGGTTATTATTCAGGGGAGAGATAATTGGACTTGAAGCGAAGCGGGGGGTATCCCTTTGTGAGCGTGCTCACAATCCACACTTGTTGTAACTATATTTAAATGAAAACATAAAAATTTATTGTAATGGTATTTAAATGGAAACACAACAGAAAATTTCATATTAATGTTAATTTTAATATTTTATAATTTTTAGCCAAAATGATGTGATAAGGACAACAAAGCTAGCCTTACTGCAAGCCAGACTACGGAGGCATTGTTCTCAATCACGCAAAGCATTCAAAGGAAATGTTGAAGAATTGGTGTCCAGTACATCTGTTATCCAGTCCCTGATTGATGCTGCTAGAGAGAGCAGTAAACCGACTGTGTGTGCCATAAAGGAGAGGTTTCATGTACAACATAGTCAATTTTTCAGGTATAAATATAAATGTATATTTGTGTTTTCTATTTTTTTCCTCTTAACTGAAACCTACAATTGCCAAGATTTTGAAATGCTTATTCTTAAATGTGTGGTAAAATATTGCTCAGATGTCGTTTTTTAGCTCTCCTGGCCCAAAGAGTCATGTGAGCTATTGTTATATCACTTTGCATCTGTCGGCGTCATCGTTGTTGTTGTTTTCATTCTTGGCGTCGGTAAACTTTTTACATTTTAATCTTCTTCTCTGAAACCAGCCCAGTGCGGGATCCGGGTGGCTAAAAGAATAGACCGCAGTCGCGCTAGCTTGTCGTAAAAGGCGACTAAATAGCGCCCAGTACCCTGACCATCGTGTCAGGTCGGCTTGCCTAAAGACCGACTGGGATGTGTGCATGGGGTACCCCTGGCAAGCTGGGGTTGTCAGGCCATAATACAGAAAACCTGACAGCAAACCATATTAGAGCACCGTGTTGGGAAAAATGCCACGTTCCTCGCACGTTAAAGAACGCTGGTGTAGTATTCGCTATGAGTAGGGATTTCGATCCCGCTACAGGAGGCTAAATTGCCCGACCCTATCCATCCTCCCATTTGCCAGTGGCAATCTAAAATCCGTTACCCCTATTTTTTCCTTTTGTCCCATCCCATTTTCATTCATCATCATTTCATGTTCATGTTATCATCCATTTCATGTTCATCGCCTGAATATAGCTGAAATATTGCTGCTCGGGCATTAAACACCATTAATCAATCAATCAATCTCTGAAACCAAACTTGGCCATAATGTTCATTGGATGGACCTTTACAAAGTTTGTGTTTTTTATTTGGATTGGAAAACCAATATGGCCATCACCGCAAGATTTAGTTTAACATAGGACCTTATGGGAAAAAAGTTTAAAAGGGCTTCTTATCTGAAACCGTTTAACCAATCAAAACAAAACTTACTAGCAATATTGTTTGGATGGTCCTTTATAAAGTTTATGTTTTCAAGCCAACTGGAAATTCAAAATGGCCGCCACCGCAGGACTTAGTTTAACATAGGACCCTATGGGAAAAAGTTTTAAAAGGCTTCTTCTCTGAAACCGGTTAACTAATGGAAACAAAAACTTACTAGCAATATTGTTTGGATTGTCCTCTATAAGTTTGTGTTTTTTATGACAATTGGAAATTCAGAATGGCCACCAACAAAGGACTTAGTTTAACATAGGACTCTATGGGAAAAAGTTTAAAAGGCTTCTTCTCTGAAATTAGTTAACCAATGGAAACAAACCTTACTAGCAATATTGTTTGGATAGTCCTCTATAAAGTTTGTGTTTTTTATCCCAATAGGAATTGAAAATTGCAACCACCGCAGGACTTTGTTTAACATTGGACCCTATGGGAAAAAAGTTTAAAATGGCTTCTTCTCTGAAACCAATCAAATCAAAACTTACTACCAATATTGTTTGGATGGTCCTTTATAAAGTTGATGTTTTTTATGCCTATTGGAAAATCAAAATTTATGCCACTGCAGGACTTTATGCCAATTGGAGAATCAAAATGGCCACCACAGCATTACATAGATAAACAGGGGTCCCTATGGGAAAAAGTTTTAAAAGGTTTCTTCTCTGAAACTGATAAACCAATGGAAACAAAATTTACTGACAATATTGTTTAGATAATCCTTTATAAAGTTTGTTTTTTATGCCAATTGGAAAATCAAAATGGCCACCACAGCATTACATAGATAAACAGGGGCCCTATGGGAAAAAGTTTTAAGAGGTTTCTTCTCTGAAACTGATTAACCAATGTAAACAAAACTTGCTGACGATATTGTTTAGATGGTCTTCTTTAAAGTTTATGTTCTTTATTGCCTATTGGAAATTCAAAATGGCCACCACCGCAGGACTTATTTTAACATAGATTTATAGGACCCTATGGGCTAATAAAAAAAAAATCTTCTATATAAAACCAGTTAACCAATGGAAACAAAACTTTCTAGCAATATTGTTTGGATGGTTCTCTTTAACGTTTATTGAAAATTACAGGACTTAGTTTAACATCAAGGAAATGCCATCTTCATTGCCTATAAAATCAGATGAGCGATACAGGCTCTTAAGAGCCTCTGGTTTTTGACAGGCAACACATTTAAATTAAAATGTGTATATTAGTTGACCCTGCAATAGTTCACTTTCATCGTACAGCTAGGTGTTTAATTGACAGCTCTGTCTTGCTTTATGTAAACACTATTGACAGGTTTCAAATTGTAGAAGATTAATTCTCTTAGGTCAAAATTGAAAAAGACATTTCCAGACAAATTTTATTAACATTTTAAATACAAGCACAAGTTTAAGCACACTATATCCATGCTTCATTATCCCTTTTTAATAATTAAGTTACAATTTATATTAATGAGAAAGTATTTCATTCAATATCCTTTTTGAGCACATCATACTGACAACATACTAAATTGATACATAACGTAAAAAGCTGTGTATAGTCCGCATTTAGGTATTGTCCGCACCCCTTTCTTGGACCAGAAAATTGCAGAAAAATCCTTATATGCATGTATAAGTTTTCACAAAAGGTCTTGAGATGAAGGCATCCGAGTCCCACTTTTTAACAAGTTTTTACTGTAATATGTAACTAATTCTCTTTTAAAATATCATTTATGTTTATACTTTTATTAATTTCTAGTGATTGTAATAAATTAAATAAAATATAGCGCATTCTCATATCGTCTATTTTGATCGTTGTAAAAATGGATAATCACTTCGAAACCAAAACAATTTGTCAACTTTAATTCATCAACGAAAACAAAGAAAACAAAAAGATTACATGTTTTATTTTATTCCCTGAATGATTGCAATTAAAACATTGATCTTCAAACACTTGTGGTTACATAACGACGCCATTTGCATTTTATGCAATACACGTTACACATCCACTGTTTTCGTATCCGTTTTAATTTTATTCGTCCTATATAATTAATATAATATTACTAAAAATAATTTAAGTAAAAATTAATATCATTACAACTTATGCACATGAAAGTTTGAACGTGATAATGTTAGAATAGTACGAAAATACCGCATATAACACAACAACAAAATGGTGACACAAAAAAAGTCTATCGAGTCTGTATTTACGTACTATCCACGCCATTCTTTTCCAACTAAGAATAAAAGAAAAAGACAGTGAACAATTCAACCCTAATTACATTAACTGAGTGATTTAATGATTATAATGTTATAGTAAAACCTCTGTTGATTAAAATGTTGGATAATGCAACATATTTTTATGGCCCCTTAGACTTGTTGTGGATTAACATTATATAGTGGGTATTCAAATGGTGTGCTTACTAAGAACTGGATGTATGACTTTAAATTTATCTAGAAATTAATCGTTTTGTTACAATTACAGGTACAAGAGGAGAGGATTAGATAGAAGACGGTGTTTGTACAGAAATGATGAAGAAGTGCAATGTGTTAATCCTGTTGTACCATGTGCTAATCATTGTTTGAAACGTATCCTTTATCTGTAATCAGAAACAGAAGTAAACTAATGTAATGATGCCAAAAAAAAAGTATGGTAAAATGTCACAAAATTTAAAATACAATTCAAACCAGTTACATCATGTGCTAATTAATCAATATTTGTCTCCCGTTAACTATTGTATAATGCATAATAAATAAATCTGCTTTGTAAGCTAAAATTTGATTGGCCAATTTAAATTGAGCAACCCAGGTTATACAAAATAACCACATTGTAAATCAGATTTTTAGCTCACCTGGATCTTTTGCTATCACTTGGCGTCCGTCGTAAACTCTTTCGAAAATCTTCTCTAAAACCACTGGGCCAATTTTTTCAAACTTGGCCACAATCATCCTTAGGGTTCCTATTTTCAAATTTGTATCAACTGTGTTGATCAAAAGACAAATATCGCCGCTGTTACTAAAAATAGAACATGTGTGTCAATGCATGTTTTTCCTCAATTTCTCCAAATGGTAACCATTAATCTGGTTAGCTTTTGAGAATATTCATACTTCAGTGTCTGGTAGGATGACAATATTTGTTGTATAGGTATATGTGGTTAGAGAACAATCCCATGGCAAAAATAAACTTATTTATGGAACAGTTTTATAGTAATTGCTGTGAAGATTTATACTTTAACATAATGGTTATCCCTTAACATATATCAGATATCATGTATAATATTGACCAACAGCTGTTTGATTACTGTACGGCTAAAACGTCTGACAACATACAGTGTTGTACCCCTGTGATAGACATCTCGCATGAACTACCTCTGTGTCTCAAACACGCTAGAGAAGTGGTAAGATACAATATTCTAACACTTCACTGCCTTCATATTACACTGCTTTGATATAACATTTATTTTATTTCTGAAACAATGAAAGTTGCTTCAAATATTTTGTTAAATGTGCAGGCATTTTCCATCACCTGAATTATAGGCAAGAATAATCAACATTGACTTTATGTTGTGTCCCAGGAATTGTTTATTTACAGTTGTTCAGTTTTCTTAGCCCGATTACATCCTGTCAGTGGATAACAATTTATCCTGTCCTGATTTTTTGCATTTCCAAAAATTCAAAATAAAAGATTTTTTTCATGATCATTTCTGACATTGTGATACAATAACACACAGATACAAATAAAACATGATGGTGTTCATAATATCAAGGGTAGTATTACAAATAAATAAGAATCAGATTTTTCATATATCTTGTAAGTACAAAAAGTAAGAAATAAATTCCTCCCACCCGCCCCATTATTTTTTTTTGTGACTGTTGAGTGAGAATCTACCATTTAAATTTACTTGGTCCTAAGTATTTTAACAATGGAAGTAAATATTTTGAAGAATTTGTTTTTTTAGTCAGGAAATGTTTTAAAGAATGATCATTCTTTGATTAATTTTTGTGTCTTTAATGAAGCAGTACTGTGTGTATAGTAGGTCGTGTTAATTACAATCTCGGTGTTAGTCAAGTCATCTTTCTGTCCTTTTCATGAATGGTCAAGTCTAAAATCCCCCATAAGGTACACAAAAGATGAATACAATTGCTAAAAATCAGAAACCAGACATGTATTATAAGGATACTATTTTAGATTTTAGCAATGAATTTGTTGAAAGGCAGACTTATTTTGGTGCTTGGCTATTTTAAGACTTGACACCATAATAGTGCTTTGGTGTGGTGTTGTAATATTCATTGATATACTTTAGGAGGAAAGTTACAAAGTAGAGGAAGAAGAAATCAAACCAAAGAGACCTCGAAAGAAAACAAAACCATCTGCATTGACAAGACCTCCAAAGAAAGGCAAGAAGAAGAAGAACCAAAGAAAGTCAGCTGTTTTGCAAACACAAGAGGCTACAGTTATATCTGGTATAAGTTCTGTGTTGTTGATTTACTGCTATTCAAAGTTGTTCTTCATTAAAAACAAACTTATTCAGTGTATATGAATATTACATTTAAAAACTGAAAACAAATGGGCCATTCAACCCAACTTTGTCACAGTGCTCATTGAATGGTCTTTACAAAACTGAAAACCACTGGGCAGAGTAAATCCAAACTGTTCACATTGTTCACTAAAATCACTGGGCCAGTTAAAACCCCAAATTAGGCAAAACTGAAAGCCACTGGGCAAACTAAAACCAAACTTGATCACATTGTTCATTGATTGGTCCTTTACAAAAAAATTTACTTTGTAGATATGGTGAAATTACCTTCTAGCCAGTTGAGGGCACATATGTAATCAGATATGGAATAGAACAAAGGGTCATTAGAAACAAATTTCACCATAATTGTGTTTACTGGAGAGTTTTACAGACATTTTCTATATTTAAATCTAAGATTAATATAGACACAGTTATTGGCCGGATTTCACAGAGTGAAAATCCGGGTTATAGTATGGGGAATGTTGGGCAGGCATGCGGGGAAAAATTGTTTGTAACAGTTTTCTCAGCAACTACTTATCACATTCTCTTGAAATATGGTATGCAGCATCAGCATGGCCTCCCATAAAGTGGGATTCGATTTCAGGTCTGTCGCTCACCTGTTTAACGAAATCCTGCCATTTCTGTCTTTGATCGATTTTTGTCTCGCCTGCGACGAAAGTCGCTGGAGGCGAGACATATGTATGGGAATCCGGCGGCGGCGGCGGCGGCGGCGGCGGCGTAAACACTTGACATCTTGCTTCATATCTTTGTAAGCCCAAGCCCTAGGTCCATCAAATTTGGTCCAGAGGTAGCTTATGATGAGTACTTGCCAGTCAGTCACCTGTCACCTGACCTTGACCTCAATTTCACGGTCCAGTGACTACGTTAAAGTTTTTGGGTTACGACAGTTCCTCTGTAACTATGCATGGTAGGATGACAATATTTGGTGTATAGGTTGCTGATGACTAGTACATGACTGTCTGGTAGGTGTCACCTGACCTTGACCTCAATTTCACGGTCCAGCGACTACGTTAAAGTTTTTGGGTTACGACAGTTCCTCTGTAACTACGCATGGTAGGATGACAATATTTGGTGTATAGGTTGCTGATGACTAGTACATGACTGTCTGGTAGGTGTCACCTGACCTTGACCTCAATTTCACGGTCCAGCGACTACGTTAAAGTTTTTGGCTTACAACAGTTCCTCTGTAACATCGCATGGTAGGATGACAATATTTGGTGTATAGGTTGCTGATGACTAGTACATGACTGTCTGGTAGGTGTCACCTGACCTTGACCTCAATTTCACGGTCCAGCGACTACGTTAAAGTTTTGGGGTTACGACAGTTCCTCTGTAACTACGCATGGTAGGATGACAATATTTGGTGTATAGGTTGCTGATGACTAGTACATGACTGTCTGGTAGGTGTCACCTGACCTTGACCTCAATTTCACGGTCCAGCGACTGCATTAAAGTTTTTGGGTTACGATAGTTCCTCTGTAACTACGCATGGTAGGATGACAATATTTGGTATATAGGTTGCTGATTAATAGTACATGACTGTCTGGTAGGTTCCACCTGACCTTGACCTCAATTTCACGGTCCAGTGACTACGTTAAAGTTTTTGGGTTACGGCTGTTCCCCTGTAACTATGCAGGGTATGGTGACAATATTTTGTATACAGGCCGCTGCTGATATTTAATGCTATTTACGTAATGCTTATGACGAAATTTATTTTCGTTACTGATGCGGAATGCAGGCGAGACGTTTTTCTGTGTCCACACTTGTTTGTAAATATTTTAGACAAAGTCTACATTTAAAATGCTACTAGTTTTTAAAAGGATCAGGACTTGCTACTTATGCTTGCATAAAAATATGTACTGTAAATTCAGAAATTATTGCGTGCATTTATTATTGCGATTCGGGGACCCACTCAAAAAATGCGAGTTCATATTTGTGCGATTATAGGAGGTAGCAAAAATGTAATGACAAGGAATTATTTCTGAGCAATTGTCAGTTTTTCGTTAAAAGTTTGTCATGTGTAAAAAATTGCTTTACACCATACACATTTCAATTTCTAAAATGATTTACCTCTTTTGAAGATAAGAAAAACACTTGACAAGTTTCTTTGATAATGAGATGATTTGTTTGCATATTGAGGCTCAGCTTGGGTACTAAAACGGTTACATCAAAGAAAAATCAATTTTGTTGTGTAAAATTAATTATCATATTCAAATTTAATGGCTATGATAGGGCTTTACAGATGGTTTATCTATGCACGTTAGGTTGAGTAATTTTGTCGATGGATAAAATTAAATTTAATTATTGCGATCACAGAACAGTCACAATAATAGAAACATCGCCAAAATTTCTTAATTTACAGTATACTTTTAAACTTCAAATATACTTTCCTTTTCTAGATGTTCAATAAGAATGTATCCATTTATGATCAGGAATTGTTGATTGTGCTTGGGTTATAATATTCGAATTTTCATGGAACTTGATTTTTATACACCATTGATGTTGCATAAGAATGTATTTTATTGTTAGGTCATTGATAGAATTAGTATGTTCAGGTATAGTTATTGTTTAATTTCTTTTTTTTTTAGAATCTGTGGAACCAGTTTATGATGTAGAAATGGATCAGTCCGGAAGTGGAAGCGAGGATTCTGATGAGGGCGATATTGCACCACAGGTCAAAAGTGAACATTCAAAAGCTTTATCAGTGGCGAAAGATCAGATTTCAAAACCATCTAGTCCTCCACTTATTCCACCAGTACATGTGGTTCCAATCAAAACTATGTTACAGCAACCTTTATTGGAACAACATAAAGAGATGGAGAAAAATTTATTGGTCGATTTACCTGATAGTGTATTGGCTGCAAATCTTCCTGCAGGTAAGTACACAAGCTCAGGTGGAGTTCCTTCCGTCCAGAGTGTTCACTAATGCTTATCTTAATACATATTATACTTGCAAGCCTTCTGATAAAGCGTATTAAAAAGCATGTCAATTTCAAAGGATGGGCAAGGTTAATAAGGTTTGCCCAGCCTGTACTGACTTCTATTGTGAAACATTGTTGTAAACTCAAGAATGCCTTCATCCTCAACTTGGTGGCTTCTGTGTCAACTGACCACATTTGCGAAACCCTGTTGTACATAATTAAGAAATCTCCAGGCTAGACAACTTTATGACATCACAACTAAAGATCAACAATTCACATTCCTTGAAAGAAAACATTGTTTAGGGGTAGAATAGATAGAACATATCAGAGTGGGATATCTTCTAAGCAATTAGTGTAAGATAGCAAGTTTTTGATTGGCTACAATTCAGGGTTCGTAGATAAAGAAACCCTGACTTGTGAGCATGGAATGCCTTTCACTATTTGTTGAAGTTTGCTTTGAAATAGTTTCAGCTGACATCTGTTTATTTACTCAATTCTATTGTTTCCAAATACCTGCACTAGGTAAGATACATACACAAATAGGTATTTTCATTAATCTAAAAATAATTTTGGGTAAAACACTATTTTTGACTTGACAGGAGACAAATGTTGCTGAATCTTAGACTGGTAGTAGTTTCTGATATTGTAGTGGCGTTAACACTTAAGATAATGCCATATATTTTTTTGTAAGCCATCAGTTTTGGTCTGTTTGTAGCTTTGGATTATAACATTCTCTTTAACCATGTATGGAAGAATGAGAGGTTGGTGAATGAATTTAATCAAAGGCTGTAGGTGTCACAAGCAACATATCATTTGTGTATGTTTGTCTATTTAGATTTAAACAAAGGTTTAGAACTACCTCTGGAACAAGCTTCAAGATTATTAGAAGAACAAGATTTCCAAGATGTATTGAACAAAATACCAGACGAGACATTTGATATGTTTTCAGGTAATAAATGATACCATGTATGTACAACAGGAATGTTTGGCACATCTCTGTAATGTAATTTTCCTCATGATGGTTCATGGTAGAAAATTATCGAATGATTTTTTTTACACCCCCCCCCCCCCCACTTGAAAAGTGTGGGGGGGGGGGTAGATAGTGATGGGGGTGTCCGTCCGTCAGTCTGTCTGTCCGTTACACTTTCTCTCATTTGCAACTCCTCCTACACCAATGAATGGAATTTGATGAAACTTACACAGAATCCTTGTCACATAGTGCGATTGTGCAGGAGATATTTAACATTTTGATCAGAATGATATTTGGGTTTCCCATACAAAAACATGGACTTTGTCATTGACCTAAGGGGATACCCATTTCTTATGTGCAACTCCTCCTACACCACTGAATGGAATTTGATGAAACTTACACAGAATCCTTGTCACATAGTGCTGTTGTTGGAGTTGGTATTGTCATACCGAAACAGGTTATAAAGTATAAACAGAGTTAGTAATATCATACCAAACCGGTGATGTAGTATAAATACAGAATTGTACTAAAACAAATTAATTTAGTAGTGTCATACTAAATGACGTTATATTGGTTACATAGTTTAAATACAGAATTGTTGTACCATAACAAGTTATATAGTATAAACAGAGTTGTCATACCAACCCGAGTTACACAATATAAACAATTCAAACTGATATACATGTAAACATGAACAGTGAAGTACCGGCACAATAATAAGTCCTGCTGTTGTATAAAGTGACATAAGAAAGACATGAAATGTAAATTAAACATCTGGACAAATAACCCTATTAGTTGATAGATAATTTAAAAGGTTTTAAGCATAACAGTTTCCAGGAGTTAAAGTTAGTATTGTGTTTCTCTGTGTAGTTGGATAGTTAGTATGTTGTCATTGACATGTTACATCGCATACTGGACGACATTATAGCCCTTGTATTTTATTTTTCAGGTAAAAATGGTGAACCAACCAATGAGGAAATGGATGAATTGGAGCGACACCTAGCGGCTGCAAATATGGATTTAAGTTTTGCCCAACAGGCCATTAATTCTACAACAGATTACGATGAACAACTCAGAATTTTAGCTTCAATTTTAACAAATCCGTCAGCTGTTCTACATGGGAATGATCTCATGAATGGTTCAGTGGATGAACAGTCACATGAAAGTAACAGTTTCTCTTCATACCAAACTGTTCCTACAGGAAGTCAGACAGGTAACCAGTCTGTCCCCATAAACTTTCAACATAATCCAATGCCACAGTATCATCCTTCACATCAGAGCAACCAGGTCAGTCCTCTACATCATAGTACCGTTATGAACAATATGGCTGGACAGGGACAGGTACATCAACATAATGGTAATCAAGGACAGGCCCAACAACAATCTGGTAGTCAAGGACAGTCACATCAACAGACTGGTAGTCAAGGACAAATGAGCCCAGGCAACAATTCACAATTGAATCAAATGAGAAATTCACACCACGGAAGTCCTATTGGCCAAATTCAACATCATGGAAGTCCAGTTGGTCAAATTTCATTTCATGGAAGTCCTGTTAATCATATACAAGGGCAGATTCACAACTTACAAAGTCCTAGTATGTCCCACACAGGAAGTCCTGTTCCTATGTCTACACAGGCTCCTAGCACAGTTCAGAATGTACTGAATTCTGTGCAAAATATTCAGAATATAAATCAGCAACCTAACCAAGTTCACAATGTACACTTGGTAAATACAGGTGGTTCTCAGTTACTTGGACATGGACAATTGTTAGTTGGGACACAGAATGTCTTACGTACATCAGGACATCAGATATACTCTGCACCCAGTTCCACTCAGTCTGTAAGGGTTAACAATTTGCCGAGTTCTGCACATAACACTAGTAATCATCAGGTCACTGGACATCATAGCAGTAATCAGCAGTTGAATTCTGTACATCTTACAAGTCAGGTACAAAATTCAGTACTTCCATTGAGTGTTCAGCCTACAAAATTAAACCAAAATCATGTACAGTCGCCTCATATGAGAGTGTTGTATAGTAGTGATATTCCTCATTCTACGTCATCCTCAGGCCTTGTGACAAATAGCGTGCAATCTTCATATCAAAGCTACCAGAAACAACAAACTACAGGTGACAATTCTGGGAACATAAAAAATATTGTTGCTCAACATACCAAAGTGTCGAAAAACCAGACTGTCGCAGTTACCACTGCTGGGACGTCAACAAGATTGGCTTGGCAATCAAATGTTGATGGAGTGACTGTCTTTCAAAATGGATTCCCTTCCCATAGTGCTCAATTTGTAAATGATGTGAATTCTGGGAAATTTGTGATGTCGCATGGAATTCAAAACTGTAGCGATGCCGAACTGTTACAGAGTATAACTCAGTCACTTACACCAGACTATGATGTGATAAACTCTCAAAGAATACAGCTAAGTGCACCAACTGGAACAGGTTCTTGATACAAGTTGAATGTCTTAAATTATTGATATCTGTATGTTATTTTTTGTAAATGTTAAAATTTCTAGAAACTTTATTTTTCTGTTTTCTGTGTTAATGTGTAGATTCTGTGTAATTTAATACAATTTCATTGCATTTAAACACAAGTCATTCAAATAATGTATCAATTTCAATCGTTGAAATCATTTATTCCATAAACAGGCCAAAATAAGGTTTATTATTATAACTGTTGGTGTGTTTACTTTCCAATAATCAGTGGGAGAAGTTACATGACAATAGATTTATACTGCGTACCTTTCATACTTAAATAACTTGTAAGGTAGTTAAAATCAGTGTCTGTTATTTTATATCTCTGGCAATACAGATAAGCCAGTCATACATTGACAAGGTTTATGGATCAGCTGACATTCATTTTAACAGAATGTCTGAGAATTAATGTAGAACAAAAAATACAAAGAATGTTTTCATGTATGTGTCTTTAATAACAGTCTGTCTTACAAACATGGGATCTTCTTCTGCCAAATTTGCAAGTAAACACAGCCTGACTGGAAGTAACATCAGAATTTATCTTTAGGTGTATTTTTGTATGCTGTTTGGTGCTATTTTTATATTGTTATTAGAATTACAAAGCTGTAAGTTTATTGGACATTATCTGTATTGTAGTGTTAATTGAATCTCATTGGCTTTTTATAAGTTTCTGTTATCAGGGCAGTTCCATTAAAAAGTATATGGTACCATTGAAAGGAACTTTAACATTGGGCAGTAAAGGCAGTGAATAATTTTCCCTATTTCTGTATTTGAACAAGAACTCTAAACCTGTAACAGAACTGTGAAAGGGCACTTCTCTGAGGCCCTATAAATTTTGATGGAACAGTCTTTGAATAAGTGTCTTACTCTTTCATTAAGTTTTCAAACATGAACAATTTTGAATTATAGAAATTATAGATTACCTTAATATTGTTTTTCTTTTAATATTGTTTTATGTAAGTGAAGCTAAATTGATGAATTTTGTTTCTAAAGAAAAGCTACATGTAAAATACAAAATATGCTGGATACACACAGTAATATTATTTATTGTATTTGTAGTTTAATTTGTCCTGATTAAGAAAAAGAAAATTAACTGGTTTTAGAAATTGAAAACTAATTATATTAAGTGCAATAAAATCCCCAAAACATTGAAACAGCCAGTTTAATTTTATTTAAAAATGGCATAAAACACTGTATTTATCTGTTGTTGTTCGTTTGTATACTAAATTATAAATAGTTGTTTTGTAATGGTGATAATAAGTTGTTTAATATTTGTGAATGAAGGCAGCATTTTTCCTTGTTTGATAACTAATGAGGTCTTCTCATGTCTACAACTATTGAATTGCTTTGCTAAAATGATCAGTCATTCTATTTAACAGACCTGGGGAAGAGTTATATTACTTACATGTTATATAATATACGTTAGAGGAATTCAATCATGTCCCTTTGCATTAATTTTTTTTGTTAGATTCTCTGGCACAGAAATGCACAACTTATTTATTTGATTTTACTGCTTAGATGCTCAGGTGTTATCTTCTGTTAATTACATTGGGGTATCAAATATTTGGCAAATATATGTAAGGTCAGTTCAAGAAGTATTATATGAGCACAATTCTATTTTGGCTTTAGAATAGATCGAAACATGTTTTTTTTACTTTCAAATATTGTTGATAAAACTAAAATTAATGAAAATAACTGAACAAAATTACATTCCAAAGAATAATTAATAATTATTTTAAAAAATATTGATGGTTATATTTTTAACCAGATCAAAACGTATGATGAAAAAAAAGCAGGACAAAAGCAGTGGCATTACATCTTTATCAGAAGTTTAAAAATGCAAATGTCTACTGACAAAATAATATGCCTGTGAATGTTTGTATACTGCTTAGAAACTGCAGGGATTTCATTTTATTAAATGTAAACATGTACCACAGACAAATCAGGATGCAGATCTAATTTTTTGACAAAAAATTTATTTTGGTTATGAAGCATTTCAGTCAATAATTGTTTTTGTTATTAATTTTTTGGCATTTACCTTTGATGTAGGCATGCTGATATTATTTGGCTCTTCAAACTGGCCTGATCCAAGAAATTATTAATTCAGTTTGTAACTTAGTCATGTGCAGTTTCCAATGTAGAAGCATCATTTTTCAAGTGAAAAATTATTTCTTTTTAACTTTCTTATATGTCTCCCAAATATAATATTTCAAATTTTCTGCAAATATATGTAAGATCAGTTCAAAAAGTTCTAACAAGAAATTGAAAGCAGCTGATAATGAATATTTACACTTAAAAAATAAATAAATAAAATTCCACATGACAGACTCGTTCAACATAGAAAAACAAGCTCTTCACCTTCACCATAATTGCCTGATTTGTTGAGATTTCCTGAAATGATGCATGGAGTAATTAAATTTTTTTTTTCATCCAATTAAGACAGTTATATGAAATTACGCATAAAAAGAAATAAATGACAAATTGATTTTCAGATGGACTTACTCATGTTTCATATCACTCTTGCCTTAGCAGGCTCACCTGACATGAACCATGATTGTCTTTCTCAAAAACAAAATGCCATTTATTCCAATTCATAATCTTTGTGATTTTAGATTTGTGTTGAACATTAGCTGCTGCTATATGTACATTTATATAATATAATGTTTCTGATTTCTAAGAATACTAAAGAATGTAGTCCTAAAATAAGTCCATTTCTTTTTTTTTATCTATATGTAAGTAGAAATGAAATTCCTATGGTTACATATAAATATATGTTGTTTAATTGGTTGTAAATATTTATTTAAGACATGTGCTTACTGTTGGATATATTGATACTATTTAATTCTAGTCGCACAATTTTGTACGACTTGTTACAATCGACACTGTTGCTGCCAAATTAACTCCCTTGAGCTCCTCCAAGCATCAAAGTAATATAATCGGTAAATTAAGGTATGAAAATAATCCATATAGATATAAATAAAACAATAGCTGTAATTTGCATACAGATAGTGAAATGTATCATGAAGCATTTGGAATTTATAAATAATTGTTTACATTGCTTCACAGTATTGCAGGAAACCACTGAATTCAATTTAATATTAGATTACACTTTCTTAGAGATGGTACATAATGAAAAAAATGTAAATTATGTGATAATGATGCAACATGTCGTTGACGAAGTAAAAATCTTAAGTAATTACATACATTTTAACAAATGAACATTTTATACAGTAAATATAAATATTTTAATAGTAGTTTATTATATTTTATTTTAGTGCATTGTTATTGTGATAAATTTTGTTTATTTTTGTTATGTTGTGTGAATGTTGACATTAATTTCAAATTTTAAACATTAAATTGATTTACCTCACAGATGTTAAGTATGGTATGGATATAATTGTTGTCTTCAAAATGTAGTTTGCTTAACATTACAATTTTTTTTTACTGCATTCAGATTCCTATGTTTCTATTATAAGAGAACTTTAAGATGTTTTTTTTTTGTTGGGTTTAGTTCAGAGACCTCAAAACTTAAGCTCAGGTGATTGTTTATGTAAGACTAACGTCATTAATATAAATGTGACATTTTCTGCAGGATAAGTCAAGTATTTTTGGGAATTGAATACCTTAATAGAATGGGATAGAGGGGTGGGTTGCTGTTTTTAGACATTTCAGAAAAAAGACCTTTTAGGTATCTTGTTATTAAATAATTAATAAATAATTTTAGACGAAGTATGAAAAAAATAGTCTTGTTAAATAATGATTTAAGCAAGAATAATATTGATCTTCTGACAAATTTTGAGCTGGGCAAACAGGTCCCATTAATGGAGCAGCTTATGATTGATTTATACCCATTTTTAAATCGCATATTCTGCCATTAAACTGATCCAAAAATCAACAGGGTAACAGAAGCTACATTATTGCAGCTGTAATGATTGCAGAGTTTTTTTAAAATAATTTCATCCTTGGTAAGAATATACACAATTAAAGATTCGTAAATATATTTGGAAACAAAAAATGTAGGGTGACATTTGAGACAAATAATGTATGGTGACTTTTTATACAAATAATTTCATCGTTGGTTAGAATATATTGTAAATATATTTGGAGACAAAAAATGTAGGGTGACTTTTGAGACCAATAATTTCATCATTGGTTAGAACAACACAATAAAAGATTTGTAAATATATTTGGAGACAAAACGTTTAGGGTGACTTGTGAGACTTCAAACTATTTTTCCATTTAAACTTAGATAGCAATGTAAAGCCATATTTTAATAATACAAACTGAACCACTTAAAAAACCATCTTTTTTAACACTTCCAATAAAAATAATTGAAAAGGGATATCCTTATATAGAAAATAACATTAAAAGACTTGTCAATTAATTTTATTCTTCAAAAATATACTTGAAAATTAAATTACAATGACTACATTAAGATTGTAGGATATCAAGAATTATTAAGAATTATTTGTATTTTGTACAAGGTATTGAAACAGAATCAATTTAAAATCCAATTTTCTTTAAATTACTCTTAAAATATGTATTTAAATACTTTCTGCACATATTTTGAGTATCAAATATACACTTAAAGCATGAAAAAGTGCTGGTAAAGAAGGCTACTACTATATTTTTATATAGGGGTTACATGTATTACATAATATTTTAGGCATTTTCTTTTAAGTAATATTGTTAAGGTCTGACAGATATAACAATTCTTGTTCTCAAACTTATTTAAAATGATAATCACTTATTAATCATGCAACAAAGTTGTACCACAAATGGTGAATGGTGTACGATTGTTTTGTATGAAAGATTTTGATCAAGTTAACTACAGATTTCTAATAACTGATCTCATCCACATTGTTTTGCATGTTTTGTAAAAATAAAATATATTTCCATGAATGTGTTTATGATTGTTTCATAATTGTTTACTTGTGCAGTGTTCTAGGATTCCCATTTCCGGTCACCCGTGGGAATTTACTCATTAAAGGTCGGGATTCTTGAAAAAAAAGTTCATACTTGCCCTGTCATGATACAAAAATAGATTAATATTGTTCAACAATTTAATTTTGTAAAATTAAGATAAAAATGAAATGTGGATGATTGTTTTCGTTTTTATTTGATCAATGTTATACAGGTGCTTGTAATTTGAATTTTCACCCCTGCTGCAAAACATTTTAAAAAAAGAATGAAAGCATTAAGAACCAAATCAAACCCGGTAAAACCGGCAAATTCCGGTTTTTGGGGGAAACAATTTTCAGTGATTTTTTTTTTAAATTTGGTAATGAATTATAAAATTTTTTTGTACTATTTGTTTGGTAAAAATATCTACAACAAGAAACCTAAGCCAGCTTCTTAGACAGAATTGCACTATAGTCGTTGTTTCCAAATATATATGTACTGCAAGAAGAAAATCTGTATATTTTTAATTCAAAAATTAACATGCCATTAAACTATGTGGGAAAGCCAGTTTATAGAGGACACTTTCCCATGTAAAGTTCAGCTGGCAAAAAAATCCTAGAACACTGTTATGTACAGCGACTTCTAGTATGAGAAAACATGGCAGCTAAATTCTTTTACACCAAACACCTGTAACTGGACAGTTGTTAATAAGAACAATACGCCATAATCAAGAAGGAGATTTATTATGCTTTAGCAGGGGGTATATAACAATGGGGTTGTCTGTCTGTTACACTTTCTCTTCCTGCACAACTCCTACACTACCGAATGGAATTTTATGAAACTTAGAAAGAATCTTCGTCATTGTGCTCTTGGTAAACAACATTTTGATTAGAATGATATTTGGGGTTTCCCGAAGAAAATGTAGACTTTTTCATTGTCATAATGGTGTACCCATATCTTATCCGCAACTCCACCTACACCACTGAATGGAATTTGATGAAACTTTCACAAATGCATTCTCACATAGTGCCATGGTGCCCCTGATATCAATATTTTGTTCAGAATGATATTTGGGGTTTCCCCATAGAAAAAAATTGACTATCTGCAATCTACCTACTGAATGAAATTTGATGAAACCTTCACTTAGTGGTTGTGCACCCGATTTTTAACATTTGAATCAGAATATTTGGGGTTTCCCATAGAAAAACATGGACTGCCATTCTTTGTCATAATGGGTACTTTTTTTGTGTAATCAACTAGAGACTCGTGTTCCGATGTTTTGAAAATTGGAAAGTGGGGGATATCAATTAGTGAGCAATGCTCAGTTTTTCTAGTTTTTTTTTAAACTTTCACTTGCATAAATATGAAGCAAGACAAAAACCCAATTTCCTCCAATAAAAACTGGATGCCATGATACAGCCGAACAATTGCTAAAAGTGGCATTAAACACTAATTAAACAAACAAAAACACAATTCTGAACGTCACTTCTCTCTCAGGACGTGAAACAACAATGACATGTGTAGAACTAGTATTTGCTATCGAGAGTATTTAATACACTTATTACATGTACATAAGTTTTGCTAGTTCTAATTCTAATAATTCACTTTATTCCAAGTAACCGTGTAGAATATTCTACACTTTGAATTTTTGGCAACTAGAGGACAAACATGTTTTGTGCTAAAATTGTGTTTTGAGCTCATCATTTGGACAATCAGTATCAGATATATGTTCAAACAAATCTAGTTTAAACTGTTGACTGCAAATTGAATACAGTGACATTTGCTATTACATGAGTGGCATCAATGAAATTAGGACACTGAAACTTAGGTACAATAATGTAGCTCTTTTTTTTAAATCTTGGTGGAGCTACAAAGAAGTCCCATTACTTGTAATGAAGTAAAAAGTCAATTAGGATTTTAAAAAATGTTTGCTATTAAACTGCTCTTTCTGTTTAATAAATACTTTTTCCGTTCTCTGCCGTTCAGCTGACATTTCTACAATGTCTAATTAGATCATTAAAACATTTTTCGTATTCACAGCATTGTTGACAAAATTGAAATTGTGGAGGGTAAAATTGTAGAATCGTATCTGTAAAAGTTTAAACCAAGGTAATGCAATGATTCCAGAAAAATTTATCCGGAATGAACCATTTTACCAAATCGATTAAGAAATTATGCACTTCAGAAATTCAAATTTGTCCACAATGCCATGATTAAGAATAAAGTGTAAAAGTAACGAATTGGGTGTTTTAGAAATATCAGTTAAACTACAAAGACATAAATTATGTAGCAAACCAGGGAAACAGCTTATTAGCTGATGATATGCATAAACCACCGGGTGTGATTCGCTACCGGCTGCTCCATTACAAGTAATGGGACCTCTTTGTAGCTCCGTCTATAAAATGATCAATTCAGCCATGCTGATATGTATAGAAATTCTAAAGATATAATATAATGTTGGGGACAACAAATCCTTGTTCGAGTAGCTTAGTAGCAGAATCCAGTGTAAAAACTGTAATACAAATCAAAAGATAAGTTAAATAAAACATTGTAGGTTGCTTCAGGAATATTGCAATGGATGAACAGGTAGTTCTGCAGGAGTTAGCTATACTCATTGCATTAGCTGGATAAAATTTTACAGATTTTAATTTTGTCTATAATGCCATGATTACGAAAAACTGTTAAAATGATTTAATTAGACATTGTAGAAATGTCAGCTGAGCGGCAGAGAATAAAAAATATTTATTTAACAAAAACAGCAGTTTTATAGCGGAAAATCTGTATAAATCTCAATAGTATTTTGCTCCATTACGAGTAATGGAACCTCTTTGTAGCTCTGTCCATAAAGAAAGGAGCTATATTAATGTAGCTACTTGTCAGTGTCTGATTGGAGGCAGGCACAGCTTACTCTCCTGGAGCATTGAGTTCATCCATAGTTTGTATTGGGTTTGGTTTACGCACTTCCTGTATTTGTTTTGTCTTTCTCATTTTGTGTGTTTGTATACCGGTAAATTCAGAAATGTTATATTGCCCCATGATATTTGTTATTGTTGGTTTGCACATTTTCTTGTATTTTATGTTTCAATGTGTATTTTTTATCAGTAAATCATTATTGAAAGACAATGTTTTAATTAGTGGATTTATTACAAAAGCCTTTTAATGTAATGCTTTTGTTAAATAACAATACAGCAAACAAACATCGCATACATCAAAACAATCATTTCATCTTAAAAATTACTTTCTACACAATATGTATACAAGTGCAAAGAATCCTCATATATTCCATTTATATAGTTCTCTACAAATAGCTAGTTCAATGTTCAGAAAGAAGATTTTAAAGTTATTGATTTTAATTTGATTTCAATTACATAATTGTGTCACCAGAAAAGCTGACCGAAGTCCACATTTTAAACATGTGAATCTTTTTAACAAAATCTACAATGTATTATACAAAGCACTAGTATGCATCCATAAAATCATGGTTGTAGGAACAAGAGTCAAAAGATCATGAACATCATGTAAAACATTCAACAACTCATTTGTTCTACAAAAACTTAAAAATTCATAAAAAGGTATTTTCTATATTGAAGACTTCCACAGGCAAATTAAGATGTATTCCAATTGCTTTCGATTTTGAGATCTCCATACACAAAGTAAGAAGTCGTACAAAAGCTTCTATTTTGTGATCTCCAAAAGTTAACATAAGAAATGGTTCATTTTTGTCCCATGTGAACACATGTAATTATTCATCTTTACTCTTTGACAGAATCTCCTCTTAATTTCATTTCCAGTATTTCCTGTTCAGTAAGCAGTCCTTCTTCTCTAGCTCTTTGCATGGCTAACATTTCTTCCTCTCTTATAATTCGTACCCTCTCAGCCTTTATTGGTTTCTGCACTAAAATAATAAGTAACAAAATTTTAATTGCAACTGTTTCTTTTCTTTTTGACATAAAACAAAATGCCTGGTATAATAGAGCAGTGACTGCTCTCCTCTCGAGCACCTCTTCCCTACACCCTAACAGAGCCCCCATCCCCATCAGGCCACATAACATTTGTTCATTGCTTCTTATCTAAAATGTTTATCTCAAGTGAGTACGGGCCAAATTTTCAGCCTGTAACTACTTTACATGCATATTTCAGTTCTTTGAATAAAACAAACACCAATGGCACTATTGACTGAATGACAGAGTATGTAAATACTGTACCTTGAATAAAAAGAACATGCATGGCATATACATTCAGTGGGTGTGACTACTGTACGTTTATATTGCTTCTTTGAATAAAACAAACATGAAAGACAGTGTGTGTAACTACTGTACCTTGAATAAAACAAACATAAATGGCACTCAGTGGGTGCGACTACTCTACATTTATCCTTTTTGAAATTATTTGTTTGTTTGAATGGTGTTTTAACGCCAATTTCAGCAATTTTTCAGCTATTTCATGGCGTCCAGTTTTTATTGGGGGAGGAAGCCGGAGTACCCGGAGAGAACCCCCGACCTGCGGTAGGAAAACTGGCAATCCTTGTCAATTAATATGAAACCTTCACTTAGTGGTTGTGCACCTGATTTTTAACATTTGAATCAGAATATTTGGGGTTTCCCATAGAAAAACATGGACTGCCATTCTTTGTCATAATGGGTACTTTTTTTGTGTAATCAACTAGAGACTCGTGTTCCGATGTTTTGAAAATTGGGAAGTGGGGGATATCAATTAGTGAGCAATGCTCAGTTTTTCTAGTTTTTTTTTTAAACTTTCACTTGCATAAATATGAAGCAAGACAAAAACCCAATTTCCTCCAATAAAAACTGGATGCCATGATACAGCCGAACAATTGCTAAAAGTGGCATTAAACACTAATTAAACAAACAAAAACACAATTCTGAACGTCACTTCTCTCTCAGGACGTGAAACAACAATGACATGTGTAGAACTAGTATTTGCTATCGAGAGTATTTAATACACTTATTACATGTACATAAGTTTAGCTAGTTCTAATTCTAATAATTCACTTTATTCCAAGTAACCGTGTAGAATATTCTACACTTTGAATTTTTGGCAACTAGAGGACAAACATGTTTTGTGCTAAAATTGTGTTTTGAGCTCATCATTTGGACAATCAGTATCAGATACATGTTCAAACAAATCTAGTTTAAACTGTTGACTGCAAATTGAATACAGTGACATTTGCTATTACATGAGTGGCATCAATGAAATTAGGACACTGAAACTTAGGTACAATAATGTAGCTCTTTTTTTTAAATCTTGGTGGAGCTACAAAGAAGTCCCATTACTTGTAATGAAGTAAAAAGTCAATTAGGATTTTAAAAAATGTTTGCTATTAAACTGCTGTTTTTGTTTAATAAATACTTTTTCCGTTCTCTGCCGTTCAGCTGACATTTCTACAATGTCTAATTAGATCATTAAAACATTTTTCGTATTCACAGCATTGTTGACAAAATTGAAATTGTGGAGGGTAAAATTGTAGAATCGTATCTGTAAGAGTTTAAACCAAGGTAATGCAATGATTCCAGAAAAATTTATCCGGAATGAACCATTTTACCAAATCGATTAAGAAATTATGCACTTCAGAAATTCAAATTTTGTCAACAATGCCATGATTAAGAATAAAGTGTAAAAGTAACGAATTAGGTGTTTTAGAAATATCAGTTAAACTACAAAGACATAAAGTATGTAGCAAACCAGGGAAACAGCTTATTAGCTGATGATATGCATAAACCACCGGGTGTGATTCGCTACCGGCTGCTCCATTACAAGTAATGGGACCTCTTTGTAGCTCCGTCTATAAAATGATCAATTCAGCCATGCTGATATGTATAGAAATTCTAAAGATATAATGTTGGGGACAACAAATCCTTGTTCGAGTAGCTTAGTAGCAGAATCCAGTGTAAAAACTGTAATACAAATCAAAAGATAAGTTAAATAAAATATTGTAGGTTGCTTCAGGAATATTGCAATGGATGAACAGGTAGTTCTGCAGGAGTTAGCTATACTCATTGCATTAGCTGGATAAAATTTTACAGATTTTAATTTTGTCTATAATGCCATGATTACGAAAAACTGTTAAAATGATTTAATTAGACATTGTAGAAATGTCAGCTGAGCGGCAGAGAATAAAAAATATTTATTTAACAAAAACAGCAGTTTTATAGCGGAAAATCTGTATAAATCTCAATAGTATTTTGCTCCATTACGAGTAATGGAACCTCTTTGTAGCTCTGTCCATAAAGAAAGGAGCGATATTAATGTAGCTACTTGTCAGTGTCTGATTGGAGGCAGGCACCGCTTACTCTCCTGGAGCATTGAGTTCATCCATAGTTTGTATTGGGTTTGGTTTACGCACTTCCTGTATTTGTTTTGTCTTTCTCATTTTGTGTGTTTGTATAAATTCAGAAATGTTATATTGCCCCATGACATTTGTTATTGTTGGTTTGCACATTTTCTTGTATTTTATTTTTCAATGTGTATTTTTTATCAGTAAATTATTATTGGAAGACAATGTTTTAATAAGTGGATTTATTACAAAAGCCTTTTAATGTAATGCTTTTCTTAAATAACAATACAGCAAACAAACATCACATACATCAAAACAATCATTTCATCTTAAAAATTACTTTCTACACGACATGTATACAAGTGCAAAGAATCCTCATATATTCCATTTATATAGTTCTCACCAAATAGCTACTTCAATGTTCAGAAAGAAGATTTTAAAGTTATTGATTTTAATTTGATTTCAATTACATAATTGTGTCACCAGAATAGCTGACTGAAGTCCACATTTTAAACATGTGAATCTTTTTAACAAAAGCTACAATGTATTATACAAAGCACTAGTATGCATCCATAAAAGCATGGTTGTAGGAACAAGAGTCAAAAGATCATGAACATCATGTAAAACATTCAACAACTCATTTTTCTACAAAAACTTAAAAATTCATAAAAAGGTATTTTCTATTTTGAAGACTTCCACAGGCAAATTAAGATGTATTCCAATTGCTTTCGATTTTGAGATCTCCATACACAAAGTAAGAAGTTATACAAAAGCTTCTATTTTGTGATCTCCAAAAGTTAACATAAGAAATGGTTCCATTTGAACACATGTAATTATTCATCTTTACTCTCTGACAGAATCTCCTCTTAATTTCATTTCCAGTATTTCCTGTTCAGTAAGCAGTCCTTCTTCTCTAGCTCTTTGCATGGCTAACATTTCTTCCTCTCTTATAATTCGTACCCTCTCAGCCTTTATTGGTTTCTGCACTAAAATAATAAGTAACAAAATTTTAAATGCAACTGTTTCTTTTCTCTTTGACATAAAACAAAATGCCTGGTATAATAGAGCAGTGACTGCTCTCCTCTCCAGCACCTCTTCCCTACACCCTAACAGAACCCCAATCCCCATCAGGCCACAACATTTGTTCATTGCTTCTTATCTAAAATATTTATCTCATTGCTTCTTATCAAAAATGTTTATCTCAAGTGAGTATGGGCCAAATTTTCAGCCTGTAACTACTTTGCATGCATATCAGTTCTTTGAATAAAACAAACATCAATGGCACTATTGACAGTGTGTGTAAATACTGTACCTTGAATAAAAAGAACATGAATGGCATATACATTCAGTGGGTGTGACTACTGTACGTTTATATTACTTCTTTGAATAAAACAAACACGAAAGACAGTGTGTGTAACTACTGTACCTTGAATAAAACAAACATAAATGGCACTCAGTGGGTGTGACTACTCTACATTTATCCTTTTTGAAATTATTTGTTTGTTTGAATGGTGTTTTAACGCCAATTTCAGCAATTTTTCAGCTATTTCATGGCGTCCAGTTTTTATTGGGGGAGGAAGCCGGAGTACCCGGAAAGAACCCCCGACCTGCGGTAGGAAAACTGGCAATCCTTGTCAATTAAGATTGGAGTCGAGTACACCCTGACTGCAGTGACTTTTTTAAATTTAACAGAAATGGATGGATGTGGGTGTGACTACTGTTTATGTATAGCACTTCCTTCAATTAAATAAAAAAAGGATATCTTATGCTTTGTAAATGAAATTAGATACCTGTATAATAATCATATGATTTGTATATAGTTAATCCTACAATGTACATGACTGCTCCAATTACTCCTGTTACAGCTGTCCGATGTAATATATCGTAAACTCTATTTCGTCTAGGCAGTTTGCTTTTTAACATTTTCTGAAAAAGGCAATAAATGTTTTTGAAATACAAATAAATCACAAGTTTACTAAATAAGGTACTATACGTTTTTCATCCTGACATTACATACAGTGCTGTGTGTGACATCCTGACATTACATAGTGCTGTGTGTGACATCCTGACATTACATACAGTGCTGTGTGTGACATCCTGACATTACATGCAGTGCTGTGTGTGACATCCTGACATTACATACAGTGCTGTGTGTGACATCCTGAAATTACATACAGTGCTGTGTGTGACATCCTGACATTACATACAGTGCTGTGTGTGACATCCTGACATTACATACAGTGCTGGGTGTGACATCCTGACATTACATACAGTGCTGTGTGTGACATCCTGACATTACATACAGTGCTGTGTGTGTGACATCCTGACATTATAAATTCAAGAGTCACAAACTGGGATTCTTTCATTCTCCTATAATGCATTTAAAGAAGTTCCCCCTCTTTTGTCATGATATTCAGGGCTCACGCTGGGTCAAAATTCTAGGGAGAAGTCACTTCTCTTTTGTGGGGCTGACAGGGAGAAGTGAGGATAGAACAGGGAGAAGTGAGTGGACAACAGGGAGAAGTTGCATTATATGTCTAAAGCGTCCTATTTTGTTTTGTGTTTTTAATATGTGTTAATTTGGCATTTGAATTCTTTATTGTTACATGTTTTTAAGCAGTTCAATTTATTGAGGATAAAGTACAAGATTTGATTAACTATTATCACACATTTTCAAAAATACATGTATTAAACATAAAAATAAAAAAAAGGATCAACTGTCACAAAACTGTTCATTAAAAAAATGTTTCTTTGTCATTGGTGAATCATTGGTCTACAAACTGATTGAATTATAATGAAGTACTATTATAACTAGAAGTAGAAAATTACATCATTGTGACAAATCTGTTAAAAGCATTTAAACATATTTAACTTAAATTTGTTTAAAGTTAATGCCAAAATAGTATTTTTTTACTACGTTTCTATCATTGCAATACTCATTTCAACATGATCAGCATCGTATATTTGCAATCTCCGGCATTAAATTCATATCCTCTCCGGAAACTTTCACGTATATTTTTGCTCTGAACTGGTTTCCAGTCGTATTTTAAACCTACACTTTATATACCAAATAAAAGATAAAAGGGTACCAGTTAACTTTGTGGCACGTAAACATAATAAACATGAACGCTGTATCAAAAAACAAAGATTTTTTAACAAAATGGAAATAAAATTTTAAAGGTGACATCAGGCAATTCTACAAAATGAAAGGGCGACTTCACTTCGCTTTTTAAGATGATAGAAGGCAAAGTGGGACCATGATAAGGCGACTTCTTTGCCCGAGTCGCCCTCCAACGCAAGCCCTGGATATTGATAATTTTTATTAATAAACACACTGTACCAGAAATTCTGGGCAAACAACAATCAATTAAAAATTGATTTATTAAACCATAGCTCTTTAGGTCCTTGGGCTAATTTTGAAATAAGAAAATCTCAAAGGACATAAACGCTACAGTTCTGCAGCTATGACAAAACCATGACCACATTGACTGATGTGGCAATAAGAAATAAGTTACAAAGAGATAATTTTTAGTTACAATTTGTTTTTGGTGTCCATTTGAGCATTTTCATGGAGAGTCTAAAATTTGTTGCATGAAAATAAAAAAAAATATTTGGTGTTAATATGAATGCAAGTCAGATCGGCAATAGTCAAAACGGCACCTAGTTAAATCGGCACTTAGTATAGTCATTTCGGCACTCAGTATGGTTAATTCGGCACCTATGTTTTTTCTGAATTTATTTTAATATGTTCAGTTAAAACAAAAACGATTGAAAAATAACAATGTTTATTTTATTTCATTAAAAATCTAGCACATATAAACGCAACCAGCACTATAAAATCAAAGAACAGTTCATAATGATAAAGTAATATATTAAATGATTTAAAAATCATTTCAATTCATCATATTAAAGTTACAGTTAATGTCAGCATTATGATCGTTACTGTGCAGGAGGTCCGTAAACCGATGCGCATTTCCTTAGTAAACAAGTCTTAGCTGTAAGGGAATATCTTCTGCTTCTGCAAATACTGCAGAGCTTCCTGTGTCTTTGAAGAACTATTTGACTGCACTTGATGCAACTGTCGTCTGACATTGTGGTATCTCATTTATATATTTATTATATATATTATTATTTTCTCAAATTTCTCACTTATTAAACAGTTTGGGCTTCGGCCTTTTAATCTTAATTTAAACATCATTTATTTAACAATCATGAAACACTTTCAGGGTCATTAGTAATTATTATATTTTAAATAATAATTTTCAACATGTCATGTATTAAAATTTATTAAAATTTGCCTTTTAAACAATTTCATTGTAATAAGTATAAATCATTCATCAGGTGCCAAAATCCAATGCCGATTTGACTATACATAGGTGCCGAATTAACTACTTTCCGGTGCTGATTTGACTTTTTTTTAAATGCTGATCTGACTTAGTGCCGATTTGACTTGCACCCGTTAATATAACCTCTGGAACTTTATTATTGAAACTGGTCAATGCAAATTTAATTACATTGTGTGAGAGGCTTCCATATAATTAAAAAGTTGATTAGTGTTTTGTGTGACATCCTGACACTGTGGAATGTAATTAAACTGGCAAAACTCTAAATCTGTCTTTATTGCATTATAATCTGCATATAATTGAGTACGGGTCAAATCTTCTGCAACTTTTTACAAAGAATATTTTATCATATCAAAATGACAGTTTTACTGCTTGATTTTGCGTATATGAAATTTGCATGCTTTGCTTGATTATTTAATTTTTGTCTTAAACGGTCAAAACACAACTAAAAATTTTGTGCGTTTGATAAGATATACTTCTATAAAGGTAAAATGTATCGATACCAAGGTTAAAAAACATGCAGCTGGTTGTGGTTAAACAGACGCTTAAGTCATCTACATCTTCAAAATGTTTTTGTTAACATTACTCGTTGTTTCGAAGTAATATTTCTACTGAAAAAAAAAAGGATTTTAATGGGTTAAAATACAATTTAATTTTTTTTAAAGCTTTTTTTCTTTATTGTTTTACCAATACGTTACATTTTTATTCGAAACTACAATATGTCTGTAACTACTGTAAACAACATGTCACGGCCAATGTCTTGACCCTTTAGTGGCAACAAAATGCTTTTAGATGAAATAGATGAACACACATCAGTCGTCACTTTATTTCACAAATCGTTAAACGTTTATGATGGCAAGGGCAAACTCCAACAAAGCAGCGACACAAAATGGTCTCCCAGTTTTAGGTGAAAACCAGGACGAATTAGATTTTTCAAATAGGTGTGTTACACCGTTATTTCATACTTTTCTTTACCTTGAACACTTCGCAACATTTCCTTGTTTTCAACAAAATATCATGTTCGTACCTGTACATCATTATAATTAGCAAATTTACCTAATATTAATAAAAGATTGAGATCTTTCAGTCTTTGGGTTTACTCACTCTCAGTCTTAAAATAGCTGGTTGTAAAATTATTATTTACAGTCTCCGTTTCAATCATTTTCCTCATAATTGCCCACGTCATCTTTAGGAGTATAAACTATTTGTTGGACAAAAGCTAACAAACAAGTAGCCTATTATTTTGATTTAATAAAAACAACTGACCTTAATTAATATGAAAACAGGCGCAGCCTAATTGACAACTTTCCAATTTAAAAAATGCCACCTAGTGTTCTGTTGAAAACTTATGAAATGGACAATTACCTTTGATAAATTTTAACGCTTTATGTTAATTACAGGTGTCAAAATCTGATTGAAGATGTTATTAAAACCCCATGCTGTGTAAACATGATTGTTAATTAATTAACCATAATGTTTATTACCCCATTTACTTGATGCTAATCAAAGGTAGAACCCCAGCTGTTTTATAGCTTAATCAAACAAGCTTACCAATGACATACATGTTCCAATATTCAAACTCACCTGTTGCCTATGGCTATAGTGACATCTACTAATGAGGTAAACTAGATAATTTTATTGGCATAGATGAATGACACAAAAAAAACAATGCAAAATCTTTATATTTCAATATCATAGTCTTTTAGTGATGATAGTCGTAGTTTTTTCAACTGGAAGTAAAAAGGAAGATAAATCACGTAAAACTGGAAATAGGTCAATTGTGAGCATCGCACATTGTATTTTTCACGACGTTACTTACAGTGCCACTGATGACATGACATCTTTCGACTAATGTGTTAGAGATGTTACAAAACTGTCAATTTAAAATATAGCATTTCAGCTTGCAAAAAATTTGTCTGACATTTTTGTAGTTATTTAAAAAATAAACACTTTCTTTTTATAGATGTCAAAATTATTTTTGTCTACTTGTATATCAATTACAGTGCTCGTCTACAATATTTTTTCAGATAGCTCGAGATCAGCTACCATCTGAAATAGATTTGTTTATACATGTATGGATCCCATGACTCTTTTTTAGACACACATGTAACCGTATAGCTCGCATCTGCATTGCTTGCTAATATTTGCTTGCAAAAAGGGAGAAATTCTAATTGGAATAGATTGGTATAAAGATTTTATGATGGTTGACAAATACATTTTACATCACTTTTAAAAGTCATCCTAGGTTTTGATATTGTGCATCTACTTCTGCAGATGAATTTTCATGAATCTCCAGACAATTTCAATAATGTTAGTTATCAGAGCTTTGAGCAGGCCAAGTTATATTGTTGTCTTATTTCATATCAATATTGACATTATGTTTGTTTCAATTGGATAAAACAAGGTCAGCTGATATTTATTCATCTAAAGTACTTTGACATTAGGCCATTAATATCACGTCTTGCTCATGTACATGTACAACATGGTCTAAGTTTTTATAAAACTTCTCAAACTGAGATTTTCCTGAAATCCTTTCGATTTTTCTCAAATGCAAACTTTACAGCAATCTGATTGGTCAATATGTTAGTAGAGGAAAAGTTGAAGAGTTCCTCAAATTTGAGATGTTTTCTGGCCCTGTTATAGTCTATTCATCTAGAAAAGGAACTATATAAATAGAATGATTTATCATCATGATCATACATATATGAGGCCCACATTCAAACCATACAGCAAACAGCTACAATAAAATAAGCACAGCATTTTTTGTTTGTTTGTTTGAATGGTTTTTAACACCACTTTCAGCAGTTTTTCATCTATATCAAGGCGTCCAGTTTTTATTTGGGTAGGAAGCCGGAGTACCCAGAGAAAACAAAACCTTCGTTAGAAAAACTGGCAATCCTTGTGAATTAAGATTGGAGTCAAGTACACCCTGCCCGCAGCGTGACAAGAAACCACAACCTTAGCGTTGACAGACCACATGATCAATAGTAGATGATCTACCTTAACTATTACCATAGAGGCCCCTCACGTCATTTTTTAATTCTTCAATGAATTAAATTTAATAATTGCTTATATACGGTAGCAAGCATTATCATGCTACTTGACAGCACTTGGGACAGTTGCATTGCCTTCAGCATTGACAATCCCTTGCCTTTGAATGGGGCATTGTCAATGTTTCAGGCAGTGACAATGCCCTTTATTTAAGCAACTTTTGTATAATTATTTCCAATGAACAGTATTTCAAAGCAGTGGGGTGTGGCATTATGGTAGGATATATATATTGTCCTAAAATATGCATGGTTATGTAAGCCAAGAGCCTCGTCTCGGGCACCTACTGATGATTACGCGTAATAACGACAATAATAATAATAATAATAATAATAATGATAATACAAAGTAGGGCATGCCAAGAGCTACGTCTCGGGCGGGTACCTACTTCTGAACAATAATCCCTGTACATAATGTTTATAGCAATCTTGTATATATTTAAGGAAAAAAAACCAACAAAAAAGAAAAAAAAAGAGAGGGAAAAAAAAAACAGAATAGAATACTCTAATAGATTTCTTTAAAATAAAAAAAAACCATCCGAACATGTATATCATTCTTATCTTATAATTTACAAAAATATTGTACATAAACTAACAACAAATATAATACAATTCCACATTGAAATGTATATAACTGAGTTACTTCATTATTTTCAAATTTAAATTAATCATGTAAGGCCATAGTAATGTATATATACAAAAAAGATGAGACGTAAAACTGGTGCCTCGTGTACAGTATTCCATCAACTGGCACGTTAAAGACCCCATTGGCAGTATTCGATAAGAGTAGGCGCACGCGCCGCTGCCATGGCACGTCCAGTACTTGCTGCTAGCGTCTTAGTTCTCTAGCTGGATGCAGCTTGATAGATAAATCTACTTCCGCTAAGTCTTTTTGGTTGCGGCATCTCTGACTACTTTTATCATTTCACTTATAGTATTTATGGCCTATAAATCCCAAAAAATACAAATAAATAGGTAAAAAATTTTAATAAAAGCCATCAATCAATAAGTCCGTGCAAGACCGTTTTACGGTAGTCAAGGACGTTAAAAACCCCCTTAAGTAAGTAAGCATGGAAAAATGTTGGTTACAAACGTCTAAAGACATCCATCCAGGTTTATGATATACTTGTGTAAATTTAATTTATTTTATTTTTTTATTTCTTTTTTAACAGTCAGGATTTTATAATGCCCTGTACATTACCACCTGACTCAAGTATTCAGGGACTAAGATAATATATACATATTAAGTACATCATATCTGACTAATGTCTATATATTAAATGGCATAATTAAGCGGCAATAAAGAAATGTGAATGTTATTTAATACGTAAAAAAAAAAAAATAAAAAGACAATCAATCAAACCATTCATCATGTTCATTCTCACATACATACTTTTAATATTAATTCACTTTAGCATAGGCTAAAGGTATTTAAGGTTATATATTTTGCCTATTACAACGACAACAAACAGTCGAAATATATACACTTTATTATACAGTTTGTTTTTAAAAAAATGTAATTTCTGTGCTTAAAGAATTTGAGAAACAGAGGTCCACAAATTTTCAAACCCTACAATGGTATTGTTTTTTCTTGCAATGTACTCTTCATAAGATTTATATATTTTTAATTTTACATGTCAGCTCATTAATATTAGGTTTTGTCTCATTGAGTTTACATTTATATATATACCTTTTTGCTTAAATTGAAAACCAAGAGAATTAATAATATTGGTTCATTTTTGAATCCAAGAAATAAACATTTTTTGTCAAAAATGACATTTTCGAAAACTAACTTCAACTTTTCTATAAAAACATTCCAAAAACACCTACTAACATAAAACAAGTGCTCAATTGTCTCTTCTTCATACTGACAAAAAGAACAGAGTTTAGAATCTTTAATATTAATTTTATACAAAAAGCTGTTAGTTGCTGTAAGTCTATGCAGAAATTTATACTGAAAGTTGTATAAGTATGAATCTTTGCAAGACTTTTTTGCTATGTCAAAATATTTAGAGAAATCAACTATCTCTACATTTAAAACCGGTTCCCATTGAAGGAACTTCTGTAAGGGGATATGCACAATTTTATCAACGCAACATTTGTAAACAAACTTAGGTTTTGTACTGCAGACAAGTTGATTTACAAAACTATCTGTAGTACTAATAAAGTTCTGGTTTCTATGTGAATCCTTTTGTTTCAAAAATACTCTGAATTCCTTAGGGATGTTGGCAACAACACTATAATATTTAAAAAGTTGTATTTCTCAAGTTTTTGTTGAACTTCAGGAAAAGTAAAAAAAATCCTTGCTATCAATACTAAAAATATGACCCAAGTCTTTCATTCCACTGTTTTGCCAAGAGATATAAAATTTGAAATAGGGACACAATTCAAAATGTTTAATGAGAGAATATCATCAACAACTAATTTTGTTGCAGGTTTTACATGTGAATAGGCTGAGAAAACATCTCTCCAAAATGGGTTAGTGATATTATGAGATATCTCACTAATTTTTTCCCTTTGTAAGTTAAATAATCTCTTGCCTCCATATGGCTTAAGATTCAACAGAAGTAAGTTTTGCCAGTAGCTATCTAGATTATTCAAAAATTTTCTAATCCAGTTTAAATAAATGTTAAAAGATTCAAGATGAATCATTCTTAAACCACCCTGGCCAATATCTCCAATAAGAGTTGAAGGCTTTATTTTGTCTGGTTTTCCACTCCAGATAAAATAAAAAAATAAAGAATTCAACTCATTTATCCTCTTTTCTGAGAGATTAGGCAAGGAGGTCAGGAGATGTATCAATTTTGGTAATGCCAGCGATTTTACTATGGTAATTTTCCCCATATGAGTAAGTTTCCTGTGTTGTCAACTTTTCAAAATCCCACATAGTCTTTAACTTTTTTTGTGAAATTCAGTTTTGTTATTACATTCAAAGCTAAAGAAAAATCAATACATTAATACTCTGAAGTTAGAGCTAGACCAGTTAAGATTTTTTTTCTGGGCAAAGAATAAATTCTGAGTATTTTCTGTTTCCAACCCGCACAGCTCTGGTTTTAGACATATTCATCTTTAGACCAGAGGTTAAGTAAAAGTTCTCAAAACAAATTAGTGATTCTTGAAGTGACTTTTCACTTCCATCTAACAAAAGAAATGTATCATCTGTAATACTGGCTTATTAGTGTGTGTTTATTATATATGTCAATTCTCTTTACATGAGGATTTGACTTCAGTTTGATAGCAAGTAATTCAACACCTATAATAAATACGCAGGGAGACAAATTATCACTTTGTTTACCCCCACGACAGAGTTGAAAAAATTCTGACATATATCTATTGTTAATAACACAACTTGAAGCACCACTGTACAAAATTTCAAACAGTGTTATTGATAAGGTTTGTAAGATCTCAAAAATTCTTTTAACACTCTGTTTTTACTAATCATAAATGTTGTCTGTCCATTCTGAAATAACATTTTCATTGCCGTCCACTATGTTTTGAATTTCCTTACGAATTATGGAGCCTAAGGCGCTTTAGAAATTTATCAACAATAGAAGGTTTAATATCAAGTAAAACAACAGTTTTTTCTGCTTTATCCATCTTTGTTTAAATTTACAATCAACCTTTGATGTTGGCACTTTTTACCTCAGGGAATCATCTAACAAAGCAGACAACATGAGTGTAAAGAAAAGAGTGAAAACTCCTATTTCATTCTGATTTCTGTAAAGTTTTATTAATAGACAAAAAAAACCCCAAATATGTATTGACCTAGTTGTGTGCATAAATTTCACACAGACTGATGAACCACTATCACAATGCTGATGAACCTGGATGTTTTGTTTGTTTGTTTGAATGGTGTTTAATGCCACTTTCAGCAATTTTTCATTGGGGAAGGGAGCTGGAGTAACCATAGAAAACCCTCGACCTTCGGTAGAAAATCTGTCAATCTTTGTCAATTGAGCACACCCTGCCACCAGTGAGACTAAAACATGCAAATCCCCCAACCCCCACCCCTGAAAATTTTTTGACCAGAAAGTGTATATTTTAAAGCAATACGGGTTTTTATTTGATTTCCGAAACACCCAATGACCATGAATCTAACTAATTTGGTTCATTGTGGTATGAACATTTTAGTCCTGTATGAAAAGCAGAAAACAATATTGATATACTGGTGCTTAATATTAAGTTCCTTTATTCCTTCACAAAATGTTCATAAATGATATGCATTAAATATTCTGCAGAGAAATAACAATCACTTTGAATGGTGCTTTATGCAACAATTGTGATAGTTCTCGTCATGATTGAATGTCCTTAAATGCTAATCCATAAAAAAAGAAACAAATATAAAGCAAAGTGGAGATAGGAACACACAGAAGGAAAATATGTAGGTCTTAAATCTTGAGATGACTAGAAAACTGGATGTCTGTAAATAAAACAGACAATCAAACATTAAAATTACTATGTCCATATCTAGACTGGTTTAATAACGGTTTGAGAAATCTTAATTTTGTGTTGTTATTTAACAAGAGAACAATGTTCATTTTTCAGTTATAACCCAAGATTTGCCACAGCGTCAAGTCGTTCTTCATCACAAGCTAGCCGTAGGACACCTACGCCAACAAAACAAATCTCACTTACAGCAGTAAAGAGAAGAGAAGACAGGTACAGTTTTTACTCTTAAATGTTTGCACACACAAATTCAGTATGGTTGAAGTTCTGTTATTTTTTTTCTTAGTACATAAATATTTCAAATTTGATTGGGTTTTTCATTTAATAAAAGAGTTATTTCCCCTGTGGTTTTCTACTGCAGGATTTTATTGTATTATGTATATAATAATTAAAATTTCCTATAGTTGAAATGTTGTGTAAAGTTTTGATGCATCTTAAAGGTCTGTATTATTACAGTTTTCATGATGAAGATGATACAGCCAAGATTGAGGAATTGAGGACATCCATGAAGCTTGAGGCAGAGAGGTACTTTGATTTCTTTTTGTGTCTGATATCTTTATGCTGATTCTGTTTTTGTTTTATTTGTTTGAACGGTGCTTTCTACAACTTTCAGCTTTTATCATGGTGTACATGCAGTTTTTTAGCTCACCTGACCCGAAGGGTCATGTGAGCTATTGCCATCACTTGGCGTCCGTCGTCGTAGTTAACTTTTCTTCAAAAATCTTCTCCTCCAAAACCACTGAAGGGATTGCTTTGAAACTTTGCATACATCATCAGTAAAATGCCCTCTACCAAGTTTGCCCAAATCATGGCCTCAGACCAACCAACATGGCCCCCATGGCTTAAAATAGAACAGAGGGGTCAAAATACAGTTTTTTGCTTATAGTTCAAAAAGTATAACAGATACAGGAAAACCGAAGAGACATGCCTTCATCTGCATCAAAAGCTCTACAAAACACTCCATTGGGTTGAAGTTGTATGATGACTCTTTGTAGGAGTTATTGCCCTTTAATTGTCGAAATTGATTATTTTTGACATTTTTGCCTCAAAATCTTGAAAATTATTAGAACTAGAGAAAAAGTTAGCATTGCTTAATTGTTCTGCTCTATGAGGGCTACAAAAATGACTAAGGGTCAAGATTGTCTGATTAACAGTTTAAGAGTTATTCCCCTTGAACTGTTTTTTTAATCGGTTTTAATTGATTTTTTAAAATCTTCTCCTCTGAAATACAACTGAAAGTACTGCTTTGAAACTTTGTACACATCATCTGTCAAATGTCCTCAACCAAGTTTGCACCTACCATGGCTGCAGATTAACCAACATGGCCACCATGGCTAAAAATAGGATTGGGGGGGGGGGCGGTAAAATACAGTTTTTGGCTTATATTTAAAAAAGTGTAACAGATACAGGAAACTGAAGAGACATGCCTTCATCTGCATCAAAAGCTCTACGAAACACTCCATTGGGTTGAAGTTGTATGATGACTCCTTATAGGAGTTATTGCCCTTTAATTGTCGAAATTGATTATTTTTGACATTTTTGCCTCAAAATCTTGAAAATTATTAGAACTAGAGAAAAAGTTAGCATTGCTTAATTGTTCTGCTCTATGAGGGCTACAAAAATGACTTAAGGGTCAAGATTGTCTGATGAACCGTTTAGGAATTATTCTCCTTGAACATTTTTTTAATCAATTTTACTTGATTTAAAAAAATCTTCTCCTCTTAAACCAATGAAAGGACTGCTTTGAAACATTGCACACATCATCTTTAGGATGTCCTCTACCAAAATTGTGCAAATCATGACACCTGACTACCTACATAGCTACATTGGATTAAAATAGAAAAAATGAAAAAAAGGGGGGGGGGGGGGGTTGAGAGAGTTTTCGACTGATAGTTAAAAAAGTATAACAGGTACAGCAAATTTGAAGTGAACCTCCCTTCTCCCTCTAACCATCAAAAGATCCTCCTTATAGGAGTTATTTCCCTTAAAAGGTCAAAATTAATGATTTTTGCAGAAGTGTTGGGCAATTCCTTATAGCAAAGAAAAGCTGGATAAAAAAGGGTTATTTGGTTTCAGGTTCAGGTGAGCGATACAGGCTCCTGGGAGCCTCTAGTTTTGAGAAGTGATTGGTGGTAAGTCAAAGTATGCACCTATTGTGAACATCCCAACCTTAAGCAGGGAATCTGGCAAACCTTGTTGAATAAGATTAGCATCAAGCACACCACACAATCTCACAACCTAACAAAAGGGTCATGTAGCACAGTAATTAATAGTAAGATCACATATTAGAATCATTTTGTTTGCAGTGTACTACAAAAAAGTTGTAGCAACAATACAGATACTATTAATAGGAGAAATTAAACTATTTAAATATAATCTTGTCAATGTAATGAGTGAATTTGATTGCTTTTGGTTAAATTTAGAGAAATAAATTTAGTTTTTAAAGTAGTTTTGATTAAAATATTTTCAAATGATTGTGCACAGATATAATCTTACATTGTATTATTAAAATTAATCTTAGTGAAGAAGCATGATCAAGAATCTCTCTATATGTTCTGCATAATAAATATTTTAAGATACATGTACATGTATCGTTTGTTACATTAGGCTTAATTAATTTGTTAAAGAGATCATCTGAAATAAACATGTTTTGATTGTAATTTGTAGAAGTTTTATAAAAGAGCCAAAAGATCTTCCAGAATTTGTTGTAGAAAGAAGCACAGGTGGAAGTCAAGTAACAAAAATGAAGAAGCGTCACAACTGTGTTCAGAATGGTAAGTTAGTGATGTAATGTGTTCAGAATGGTAAGTTACTGATATATTGTGTTCAGAATGGTAAGCTACTGATGTACTGTGTTCAGAATGGTAAGTTACTAATATATTGTGTTCAGAATGGTAAGCTACTGATGTTTTGTGTTAAGAATGATCTCGATTCTTTCACCACATGGCCATCATCCCACTCTCATAGATCTAGATTCCTTCTTCACATGGCAACTATCACACTCTCATAGATCTAGATTCTGTCGCCACATGGCCACCATTCCACTCTCATAGATCTAGATTCCTTCACCACATGGCCACCATTCCACTCTCATAGATCTAGATTCCTTTACCATATGGCCACCATTCCACTCTCATAGATCTAGATTCCTTCACCACATGGCCACCATTCCACTCTCATAGATCTAGATTCTGTCACCACATGGCCACATTTCCACTTTCATAGATCTAGATTCTGTCACAACATGGCCACCATTCCACTCTCATAGATCTAGATTCTGTCACCACATGGCCACCATTCCACTCTCATAGATCTAGATTCCTTCACCACATGGCCACCATTCAACTCTCATAGATCTAGATTCCTTCACCACATGGCCACCATTCCACTCTCATAGATCTAGATTCCTTCTCATGGCCACCATTCCACTCTCATAGATCTAGATTCTGTCACCACATGGCCACCATTCCACTTTCATAGATCTAGATTTTGTCACAACATGGCCTCCATTCCACTCTCATAGATCTAGATTTCTTCACCACATGGCCACCATTCCATTCTCATAGATCTAGATTCTGTCACCACATAGCCACCATTCCACTCTCATAGATCTAGATTCTGTCACCACATGGCCACCATTCCACTCTCATAGATCTAGATTCTGTCACCACATGGCCACCATTCCACTCTCATAGATCTAGATTCTGTCACCACATGGCCACCATTCCACTCTCATAGATCTAGATTCCTTCACCACATGGCCACCATTCCACTCTCATAGATCTAGATTCCTTCACCACATGGCCACCATTCCACTCTCAGATCTAGATTCTGTCACCACATGGCCACCATTCCACTTTCATAGATCTAGATTCTGTCACACCATGGCCACCATTCCACTCTCATAGATCTAGATTCCTTCACCACATGGCCACCATTCCACTCTCATAGATCTAGATTCTGTCACCACATGGCCACCATTCCACTCTCATAGATCTAGATTCCTTCACCACATGGCCACCATTCCACTCTCATAGATCTAGATTCCTTCACATGGCCACCATTCCACTCTCAGATCTAGATTCTGTCACCACATGGCCACCATTCCACTTTCATAGATCTAGATTCTGTCACAACATGGCCACCATTCCACTCTCATAGATCTAGATTCCTTCACCACATGGCCACCATTCCACTCTCATAGATCTAGATTCTGTCACCACATGGCCACCATTCCACTCTCATAGATCTAGATTCTGTCACCACATGGCCACCATTCCACTCTCATAGATCTAGATTCCTTCACCACATGGCCACCATTCCAGTCTCATAGATCTAGATGCCTTCACTATGTGACATCTTTTTCATTCTCATAGATCCAGACCTGCCACATGAAAGAACAATATTTATTTGTCATTTATACATGTTGAATAGTGACCGGGTAGAAAGATCATTTTCATCTGCACTCCTGTCAATCATTTAGTACAGTTGTGAAATCTATAAAGTTGTCTAATGTAAGACAATGATCAATCATGTTATGAATACACATTATAATATGCCACATGATATTTATACCAAATTTTATTTACAGGAGATGTTGAAACTGCTGTTCAAAAACAACCAGTGTATGTATTTATAGAATATTCTAACAATCATTATCTAATATTTGCAATTTATATTTAAACTGAAGATGCATCTGTAAATACAGATTAGTTTCAAGTAAATGACACATTTACCTGGATATCTAAGTATACCCTTACACCCTTAAAATAAAATGGTCCCATACAAATGTTTATGAAAGGGCTGAAAATGATATATGAACAGATGATAAACAAACAATACTAGCATCTATGCAAACATTGTTAGTTATACGAAAACCAAAAAAATTCTATTATCATGGTATAAATGACTGTTCTTATAGCATGACATAGAAAGAAACATTTGTTTATGCAAATCGAATGTTCTCGTGATTATAAATACTTTATTGCACATGTGGACATATGAACATTTGGACATGATGTTTTTTTTGCTTCATATAGATTCTGCTATACAAAGTTGTTCTGTTATCATGGTTATTATATTACCAGTAATAGACATATATATCTGTTTAAATAGAGCAGAAATGCCAAAAAACAAGATTGAAGGGCAAAAAACTGCACAGGTAAAACAAAAAAAGAAAGAAGAAAAGGAGGCCAGTAGCAGCAGTGATGAGGAAGACAGTGATGAGGAGGAGGAAAGGAAGGCTCCAAATCAGTTGTTGATGGAAGTAAGTCTTTCACTCTGACATTCCTTAATTCAGTTTTTGATGGAGGTAATTCTTTCACTCTGACATTCTTTATATTGGTTGTTGATGGCAGTAAGTCTTTAACTATGACACACTTTAAATTGGTTGTTGATGGAGGTAAGTCTTTCACTTTGACTTTCTTTAAATCGGTCGTTGGTGGCGATAAGTCAGGACATTATTTAAATCAGTTGTTGATAGTGGTATGTCTTTCACTCTTAACAACTTTCAAACCATCTGTTAATTGAAAAAGGAGTCTCCTTCAGCAACACCTACAAATTAACTGTTAATGAGGTCTACCGATAAAAATCAGTATCAGCTGTTAATCGTAAAAAAGACTCATTGCTACAAACTTTTAATTCACTGAAAGTAAGTCTTCTTCAAACAACACGTACACATTAGCTTTTAATGGAGAAAAAAGGCCCATTGCTAAATCAATTTAATTTACTGTGGATGACACAATAAGAATGTTCATTGGTTTAAAAAAAACTGTCAAACATGGATGACATCATGAGAATACACAGTGTAAACAAACATGTTGTCAGATATATGAATTACATACAAATATACAGTGAAAACAGACTGTCTGACATGGAATACACAGCTGTCACTTCTTTGACATCTACTTATGGTGTCTTGTATATATTTAATGTACTTATAATGGAACTTATTTTTTTTCAGTTTCTGGAATGTATATATGCAAAAGATTTCCCAAATGCGGCAAAACTTTGTAAAATGAGTAAGTTATTGAGCTATTGAGTGTTGTGACCTCTTATTCAGTTTAAAAGCATTAAAAGTAATATTTGTCTAATAAAACTTTAACTGTCTAATGAAAGTAAAAACTTTATTTTATTTGGTACATATTAAGGCAACAATTATAATTGGATGTTATAATTATACTATGGCCTCACTGCGAGCAGGGTGCATTCGACTCCAATCTTAATTGACAAGGATTGCCAGTTTTCCTACCGAAGGTCGGGGTGTTTTCTCCAGGCACTCTGGCTTCCTCCCCCAATAAAAACTGGATGCCATGATATAGCTGAAAAATTGCTGAAATTGGCGTTAAAAATTTAAACAAACAAACAAACAAAATAATTATACTTTATAGACATAGATGCAAATATTTATTTATAAAATATTAGATTCATCCAATAACATGTTTCCATTTGTAGAGAGGGCCAGGCCTCAGTGGCTAAGTGGTTATGGTAGTTAGTCATCTACTATTAATCACAAGCCTGTCAACACTGAGGTTGTGGGTTCGAGTTTTACTGCAGGCAGAGTGTGCTTAACTACAACCTTATTTGATAATGATTGCCAGTTTTTCTGGACTTTCCACCTGTTACTTGGGCTTCTTCCACAATAACAACTGGAAGCCATGATATAGCAGCAAAATTGCAGCACTATTAAAATAAAAGAAAACAAAACATTTGGAGAGTATCTTTATTAGTACAAGATTTAATTTACCAAAATTTGTGTTTCAGTTTTAATCTATGAACCAAATCATCCAGTGGCATTACAATTCCAGCCAGTCATAGAAGAGAAGATACAGCTAGGTAATTACACTTGATCAGTGATATGTAAATCTTTATTGTTACTTCAATATTCAAATCAGGTAAAACAGAACATTTTGGTCACTGATAAACAACCAGGACATGTTTATCCGTGAAAAGAAACAAGAAATGTTTATCCAGTACAAGATAAGAAAATCTGATACAACCAGGGGAAAGATTAGGCTAAGTTGCTGTAAAAGCCTGTCTGAGAGGGTGTCTCAGATTTTGTAATTAAGATGGTTCTTCTACGATTGATCATGTGGTCTGTCAATACTGAGGTTGCAGGGTCGAGTTTCACAGTCTGTGGGATGTACTCATCTCCAATCTTTATTGACAAGGATTGCAAGTTTGTCTACCATAGGTCGGGGGTTTTCTCTGGGTGCTCTGGCTTCCTCCCCCAATAAAAACTGGATGCCATGACATAGCTGAAAAATTGCTGAAAGTGGCATTAAAACATTATTCAAATCAACAAACAGATTTTTGTAATCTTGTACTGGCATCAATACTTGATACTTTTTCTCATCCTAAACAGTTATGAAAAGAGTTATTGACAATTACCCAGTGGCTGTTGAATATTCATGATATAGTGTATTGCAGTATTAACTGATTTTGTGAAAGTCCACATAAGTATAGCTCTAGGAAATGACAATGTATCAAATAAAATTTAAGATTACTTTAACAACAGCTTGTCAAGCCTGTTTACTGAGATTAGTACCACATGTGTCGTTCTTACAGATATAGAAGCAGAACAGGAAGGAAGTGGGGAATCTGGGTCAGAGAATGATGATGATGATGAGGAGGAGGATAGTGGAGAGGAGGATGATGACGACGACAGTGATGATGATAGTGACGAAAATTATGACGATAGTGGTGATGAAAATGAAGAGGATGAAGATGAAAATGACCATAAGTATGTCTGTTTGAGGAATAATGGTTTTAAATCACAAAACATTTGTTTGGTAAAGGAATAATGCATGGACAGTTATTACAAATTGTTTAAAACTGTTAATTAACTTAAGCAAGCACTATATGTTAAACGTACAATTCCATAATCTAAACTCACAAGCTTGTCTCCTCTCACTTATGTTTGTGGTTTTCCCCCATCCTTGTTGATGACTAATTTTGGGTTTTGGAGTTGACTTGGTAATTTGTTTATTTTACCTTTTTTTTGGTTTACTTTCTGTGCATCTATGTACAGTCAGGATATAAACTGATAGAGAAAATATTTCTTAATTTGTTATATATTTGTTTGAACATTGATTCAGTCTTTTATTTCTGGAGAATTAAACGAATTATATATTATTATTCAACAGTTCCCTATTACTTAAAAAAAATTATTTATATAAATTTCATCTTAAATAGGCTGCTACCAAAGTTCACTCAGTGGATTCCTTAAATTGTCATGCAAGTAGAAATGTTCCTCAATTTTGTTTTCTTTTTATTCCATTTAAGCAGTATTTCTGGAATTAATCTAAGGCATAATATTTACACTTGAAAATATCTGCATTTTGGCAAAAAAAAAAAAAAATTAATTTGAAGCTTACTAACAAGAAAAAAAACTGATTTAGACATTGCCAGTTCCAGAAATGCAAAACTTTTTTAATACCTCGAGTTTTAATTGTGCATCTACTGGAATTTACTACCACACATTGCCCGATTTCATTGTCTGTGTATAGAATGGCTTGACTAAAGGTCAGGGGAGCTAATGCCATAACTTTGCATCCAGTTGTGCATACATCTAATAATTTTTCTTTAAAAACACTGGGCACACATGTGTCGTATGTATGACCCTTGGCTTGTTTTTCCAAGAGCAATGCCGAATTGGTCACAATATCTAAAACTGGAAGGTTTTAACATTGGAAATTCCATTTCATTTTCTGCAAAATAGATGAAAAAATAATTTGTAATGTGCATTAGAAGGAGTAGTTTTTACATGTTTTTTGAAAACTGATACTAGCTAGTACCTTTTTCAATTATACTAAATATGCAACACAGACACAATTATTTTAAAGTTTTCCTGAAAACATTGGACTAAGACAAAACTTTCTTAATATGAATGATTCCATTTTAAATTTAAAGTCAGGTTCTTCTCCTAAATTCTTAAAAATATTATGTGTTCACCTGTAGTGACTAGTCCAGTTGAATGATAAAAGGGTCCTTTCAGCCTTTGGTTATAACTTTATACAGTATTTTCTTGTTTTATAATTATTTGTTTTATTATTAATTTATGAGTAAGGTTATTATAAACAGTCAGATTTTAGGTCATATTACGTAAAGCCAAGATGAATTGCAGTTTGATGTCATCAAAAGGTCACTTTCATAATCAAAAGTCAGTTTTCTGTTTGGCATCCATTTACACTTCACAAATATCATATCAATACTTGACAAAGTTTGACAGGGGTTTCTCTTGGTACTCTGGCTTCCTCCCCCAATAAAAACTGGACGCCATGTTATACCCGTAACTGAAAAATTGCTTGAATTGTCATTAGACAAGGTTCAAACAAACAGTTATATATTGTACAGTTATACTTATTTAAAATATTTATTGCAACAAGACCCATTTCGGTAAAATTGGAAAAATTATTTTGACCAAGCTAATTTGAACAAGAATGTTAGAGGTTTATTACAGTGGATTTCAAACATGAAATGAAAAATAAAATAAGTATATTCTACTTTAGTTTTATATAATTAAGTCAATATTGTAACAAGTTCTCTCACATTCTTCACCAGGCTGGAAATTATATCCAAAAGGATTACAATACTTAACAAAACCATTTATTAAAGTTAAGAAATTGAAGACCATTTATACCTCTTTGTTTCCTGGCAATAAACAACAAGCATGAAAGCCGATACCCAAATTAGTTTTTGCATAGATTTCTCACTAAGAGCCAGTCTACAAAAAAATCATGCAAAGTGGTCCAGGTGACACTTTTGAAAACTGTCAAATAATTAAGCATACTTGAAAGGTATATGCATAGAGAGTTGTTTAACACAAATAAACAACAATGAATTTTTTATTCCTGCAATTCCTACTGTGATTTACTAAACAGAAGATTGTTGCTTACTCAATGGCTGATAAAGCAAAAGTCAAATTAAGGTCATCATTCCATAAATATGGTCACCATCATGATGTAGTTGATATCTAGGGTATATTTGTCAGACAGATGGTTACAAGTATTCTTAAGTATCTTAATACTCATCTTTCATATCATGTGTGACCTGATAAGCATCAGACATGAAGCAGCATATGCTCACCCTTCTAGAACACCTAAAATTACCCCTTTGTTCAGTTCAGGTTCTGTTACTTATGATGCTTTTTTATGTTTTGTTTGTTTGTTGATTGCTCTGTTTTAGTTTCCTGTTAACAATGCCATTGTTAATTTCATTCGTTAATTTTGATTACACATCAGTATCTTCTGGGTTACTTTTCATATTATTCACTTAATTATAAACACTTTATAATGACACATGTTACAGGTTACATTGATCTGCTATGAAACTACTTGGATGAGTGTAATTAATTTTGCTTAGATTACCACATACTTAAATACTTTAAAAATAAGTAATGCAAAATTTAGATTGTGAAAAGTGTTAAAATTTACTATACAGGAAAACATGTAGATCAAAAATGGCCTGAGTAGTAAAAACATTCAGCAAAACATCTAGATCCACAATATTATAGCCCAAGTAGTATGAGCATTGGCCAAACATCTAGATCCACAATATTATAGCCCAAGTAGTATGAGCATTAGCAAAACATCTAGATCCACAATATTATAGCCCAAGTAGTATGATACACTTGTCCTGTATTAATATTTTTTAAAGGCCTAACTGAATTGACCGTGATTTCTTTTGCTTTTTTCAGTAGTGATGATTCAGCCATTGGAGAAACAGAGGATTCTGGGATTGCCTCTACAGAATCTTCAGACAGAGATAACTATTATGAAATGTAATGTTTGGCGTTACCTAAGTTACATCTTAATAAACATTTAAACATTGTCGCCATAGTTACTTAAAACAATTGGCATGGAAATCATGCATGTGTGTTTATATATACATATATATTTTTTGTGTTCATGAAGAGGCCTTGTTAAGCATGATGCCACAATCACATTCATAAATTGATATTTACTCCATAAGTGATATTGTTATGTACAATACATAACTGAAAATTGTGTATTATAAATACAATAATGACTGATTTATTTGACATATGATGTATTAAAATATGTTTGTATCATAACATTCCTTTAGTTTTCAGGAATGTAATTTTAAGCCTTAAATAGGTCAGATTTCTGCACTGTGATGTCTTTTATAAAGCTGTAATGTCTTCAATGAGTATATAATTTATTTGTTCTTGAGCAGTTGTAAATAAAATATTGTTTTGCATCTCATATTATTTTTATAACCCACCCCCTCCACCCGCCTGCTTTAGCAAGTGGTATATAGTAATGGTGGTGTCCGTCTGTACCTGATATTTAACATATTGCTTAGAATGATATTTGTGGTTTCCCACAGAAAAGCATGGACTTTGTCATTGTCATAAGGGAAGAGAGGGGTATCAATGAGTGAGCATTGCTCACAGTTTTTCTAGTTTAAATAAGTATTATAGTACTTTTATGTGTTCATAAATTGAGGTCACTATAACTGTCATAAGTGATATGACTTTCAGTATATGAGTATTTATTTGACAAGACCTTTCTCTTAAATGAAATGAGTTTACGTCAACTAACCCAAACTTTGGCACAGGTCATCTATTTCAATCATAAATGTTTGAGACTGTTAAGTGTAATATGTGCATGCTGAAACCAATCAGAGAGAGGAATGTGAGAAGGAGTGACTTGTTATGAAGATCTAGTCAACCAGCTCTGCTCTCTGTCAATCCCAGTTGGATTACCATTCATGTAGAAATAATTTACACCTGCATAACAACTGCCAAAAATAAATGTTCTAACTTTTCCACAAAAAGAATACCGGTACGTTCATCATTACCAACATTGTTATGCAGGCAACACTAAACAAATAATTTTACGCATCCTGTTAGTTTTCACTTGCACCTCACCAATGTATACTAGATAACTGAACATGATGTCTGTCAATGTGTCAACATGCCTTAATATGTATTCAGAAAATTTGATGGCCTGGAAAAGTCTCTTTATTAAAGGTGTATTGAAAAGCAAACTTAATTGGTTTCGAAATGTTATTGCTTACAGAAATTAGCTTACTATGTCTGGCCCCACGGCTTTTTGAGGCCCCCTCCACTTTATTGACATGAAAGGGAGTCTATTGCTGAATTCTGGCAATTCCTTGTGATTGATATCAATATTGATGATTGAACAATATTACTTATTTAAAACTGACGATTTTTCAACAACGGGGGGAAGGTGGGGGTGTCAAGGTAAGACTAAAGTTTATGGCTTATAGTTCGAAAAGTATAACAGATGGATAAAACCTGAAGCAATTTTCCATCTTCAGCAACAACAACTCTACAAAACATTCCCTTGAGTACTAAGATGACCATTATAACTGTATAGCGGTATAGAGAAAAGCATTGAAAATAATTGCGTTTTTTTAAAATATGATGAGGCTGCAAAATTTGAACTCTTATCCGAAAAAGGTCTTACAGCTAGACAACCTTGTTGTACTGTTCAAAATTTACACTCCCAGTGGGTGCAACAATGGTTTTTTGTAGTTCATGAAAATTCAAGAACACTCCTCATGCCTAGTGACACTCTGAGAAAAAGGGGGAGGGGGTGTTTGTTTGTTGTTGGTTTTTTGTTTTTTGTTTTTTGTTTTTTTTTTTTTTTGGGGGGGGGGGGGGTAAATATTATATGTGTGCTGAGTGTATGCATTAAGTTTCTTCTTAGTGCTTGGATTATATATGCGCTCTAGCAGGGACACTCTGAAAAAATGGATTTTTTTGGGGAGGGTTTTCGGGTAGGGGGATTATTTCGCATTTTTCATGCGTAATGCATTCTTAATATGAAAATGGTTATGATATATATTTGTTGTTTAGTAACGCATTGTTTGTAAATATCATGTATAAGCTATAGAAAAAAAATTATCAACTTTACTTCACTTAAAATTTGCAAACCTATGAAACAAATATCTGTTTTAAAGATCGAGAAAACCATATTTCGTAAACGACCACAGCATGTTTGTTGGACGCGTTTTTCAACAGCCCATAGGCATTCCTATTGGTACCAACTGTGTCCTCCTTCTTATGGACTTGTTCCTCTAGGCCTTTACGTATGAACTAGGCAGATTATATACAAAAACGCGTGGTTCAGTCTACTATTGGTCACATGGTTTGTCAACACTGATATTGCAGGTTCGAGACTCACGGCGGGCAGGATGAGCTCGACTCAATCTCAATTAACAAGGATTGCAAGTTTTTTTACCGAACGTCGGTACTTTTGAGTCCTCCACCAACAAAAAGTGGACGCCATGATATAGCTGAATAATTGCTGAAAAGTGGCATGAAACAACTTTTAAAACAAACAAAAAAAAATCTTTAAAAACAAAAGAGATAAGGGTAGCCATTTACTTCAATTTCATGTTCTGCCAAATAAATGACGTGCTATCATTGAATAATCCCAAACTCGGTGACTGACTGTTAATAACATCCTACGTTTGATACGTTTTCACCGACTTTCAGGACTGTTTTTGAGCTAGATATTATAATAAGTCGTGTCTTCAGCATCAACGGAGGGCTGCGTCCTCAAAATTGACTTCTGAAAATTAATAATTATCCGTCAAAAAGGTCCATACGTGTTTGTCCATACTCCAACACTAGAAATTGTACTGGTTCCAAAATAAAATAAACTTCCCCTTTTATGTAAAGAACAGAAAAGAGAAACGCAATATTTGCAAAATGTACTTTTAATAACAATCAATAACATTTCTAAATTTCACTAATTGTGGAAGGCTATCAAACGCTTGTGTTTAATAGTAGGGCGGAAGATCGGAATCAAACTACGCGTACAATACAACGGGTGGAGCATGACCTTACTCTCCACGAGCACAGGGACTTAACCCCGCTTTTTAGCTTTCGAGTTGTTTTCCCCCTCTTTTGAACTAATCATTTCCTGTATACCCCTTGATATCTTCGTTCTTTTTTCGGTCGGTATGATATATGTTTTTTTGTTCAAGAACAACCATGAAATAACTTGGAAAATCTCTCAAACGACGATCGTAGAAGAAAAAGGGGAGAATGAGCCGGTGTAGTATTTTATTTTGCTACCGTGACAATCGAGCTACTTTGGTTTTTTTTTATTGTTCGGAATACTTATTCGGTAGGACAACGATGTGTTCCGAAAGATCGTTATGAAAATCTGCTACCCAATAAAAACATCTTTGGGGATTATCTCCCTTCCACTAAGTTAGAATAACACAACCAAGTTTTTTGGATGATGGAAGTCACCATCGTATAAATCACGCTACCTGGTGTTACATGTGTACTAACAAGACCTTTTCTTTTCTGTACTTTCAATAACTCATAAAACTTTAATATTAGGTGAAAAGATTCATAAAGAATGTATTACCCCTGTGTCGTAACCCACTCTTATAGTTCGTTACAGATAAGCCATACATATGTTAACTAAATACTATGGCCACAGCGGGATGACGCTGTAACTCTTAAACTAGGGATAATTTATGGTCTTCTATTTGTGCCTGTCAACCCTTAGGAATTCACAAGGAGTGCCAGTTTTCCTACCGCAGGTGGGGGATTTCTCCGGGTACTCCGGATTCTTCCTCCAATAAAAACTGGACGCCATGATATTTAGATGAAAAGTTGCTGAAAATGGTTAAACATCATAGACACAAACAAACAAACATCCACACTAAAGCTGCGTTTTCTGTTCTAAAGTATTATAACATGGTATTCTCGACTCGTACCAATTAACACGGATTTGCCTCTTTCTTGTTGGTTTTTTAACCTGGAATTCCGGCTTCCTCAACAAAAACTGGACGCCATAATATAGCTGTATAATTTCTGCAAGAGGCTTTAAACCCCATTTTTAATTTAAAAGTAAAATTAAAAGTGTTATTGATCATGATTTACGAGAGTTAGACGATTGGTCAAGAAAATGGCTTATGTCATTTAACCCTGACAAAACAGATATTGTTATTTTTTCCAATTTGGAAAGCAATGACATTTCTTTTACACTTAATGGCGTGTCGATTCCTACATCTAGTTGTCACAAACACCTAGGACTTACTTTTAGCAGTGATGCCAAGTGGAACACTCATGTTCACAATATCATTTCTAGTGTAACTAAACATAACGTACTAAGAAGATTGAAATATCAACTTAGTCGTGATAATTTAGAAAAACTATATCTTGTATTTATTAGACCATTGTTATGCATCCGAAGTTTGGGAGAACTGTGGCGTCGGCAATGTCTCCAAACTTGAACAACTACACATAGAAGCCGCTCGAATTGTAACTGGACTGCCTTTGTTTACCAAACTAGAGATATTGTATCATGAAATAGATTATTAAAACTGTTCTCCCTGGAATCATACTGTGATGGTTCCCGGTGCTCGATCTACAGCACATCTCCGGTACCAGAAAGGGGGAAGTTGTCAGGTATATAATACGAAAAGCCTGACCGTCGGTAACGTGTTTGCGGACTACTACGTTCCTTGCTCGGTAAAGACCCCTTCTGTAGGCTCTTTGACCCGCTACAAAATGCTTAAATCTACGCGCATACAGAACACACTATTTTAGTGGAAGTCAAAATATTGTTCCCGGTGGTCCACCCCTTTTCTTGTTTTTTATTGGACGTCAATCAATCAATCAATCAATCAATCAATCAATCAATCAATCAATCAATCAATCAATCAATCAAATAGTTTTCAAACTTGTCATGTTATATATTACATTATGTTCTAAGTGTTATGTTGATTTGTTTGTACTTTTAAATAAAAATATAAAATATCTTTAAATTTTTAAATAATTTTTTGTAATTACCTACATATCAAACCATTGCTGTGACAACAATAAATCTTTAAACAAATTATAACATTTCCTTATTGTTAAATATTTAAAATTCCAAATCGTTCACCATTATTAATCACTTTTTCTACATATCTTTACCTGTAATTATCAAAAGTAGGATCATCGGAAGATACTCTACTGAAATGTATAGTCTGAACAAAGACGAACTATCTTTGTACATTCAGAACGTACCTATGTACGGTTGTCCTACGATAACAGTGCTACATATAACTTTGTTAAAGAAGCCGAACTAAACACTGGTATATGTTAAACAAAGAAATTCAATCTTCTTATTGGAATTCGTCCTCTTATTGCTTCCATACTTAATGTAGCTCGATTTTAATACGACACCGGTTTTACATCTACATGCAAGTTGTTAATTCTGACTCATCATCACATGATAGGCGGGTGCTGGAAATTTAACACGACAATGAGGTAAGAAATGACATTGTAGATTAAAACGATATGTTCCATGCATTTTACTACTTAACACATATTAAATCACCATACAATGTTTTAACGAAATCAAATATTTTTTCTACTTTCACTTTTAAAAGCTGTATTACATCTTACAACTTTTTTGCGCGTTTTGTGTTATGGTATGACTAAACTGCGAAATGTTCCCTTGTCGTATAATGATAGGTCCCATGATTCTATGTATCTGACCGGATACGTAAACTTAACATTTTGGGTCCGCCAGAATGGGTCGGCCAATTTACATATCCGGGTCGTTTTTGTACATTCTACACAATACCTTTAAATTAGAATATATATAGTCATATAAGGTTTAAAATAGTGATAATTAAATTAAATACGGTTTATTAGGGCCCCGCCATTTTGTGGAGGGATGACCTATAGTGATCAGTCTGTCCGTCCATCCGAAACTAATCGCATCCGGGTTGTATTTTTTTTTAAATCTTTTGAGGTAGGCGTTTGATTTTTGGGATATGGGTAGATAATATCAAGGCGATGTGTCGCATACTATGGTTGTTGACATTTGACCTTGAACTATGACCTAAGGTCACATTATTTCTTTCTGAATGACAAACTCATGTCCGGGCTGTAACTTTTTAGGTCACCTTGACGGTACTGGTAAGCTTTTGCCATCTCCTCTGAAACCACTGGGCTATTTTTTTTCTGACATCCTAAGGGTTTCTAGTCTCAAATTTGTACCCAGGGTGTTGATCAACGGACAAAGATGGCCACTGTTTGTCAAAATAGAACGTGGGCGTCAACGCAAGTTTTTGATTATTATCTCAAAATTATAATAGCTATAGCGAAAACCGTACTTCAATTTGATCAGCACATTAAGGTCTACAATAGTTGCTTTTAGTGTGAAATTGTGTATTGGCTTCCTGTAGGAGTTATTGCCCTTTACGATTTTTGACAAAAGTTTTGGTATTCACAATAAAACTTGAAAACTATAAGAGCTGAGTGAAACTGTAAATAGCAAAAATGATCACTAATACAAGCCCTACAATGCACTGTTTTGGTCTAAAATTGTCATATTACTCTTTATAGGAGTTATTGCTCTTAAATGACAATTTTTTAAATGAAATTTTCCGTTTTTTTCCTGTAACTTAAAACTATAACAGCTGGAGTAAAACTGTGAATAGCAAAAATGATCAGCAATACACGCCCCACAATGCACTGTATTAGTCTAAAATTGGCAGATGACTCTTTATAGGAGTTATTCAGGGGTTATCACACTCTAAAAAAGTAGGGAGAAGTGACTTCTCCCTGACAGCCAAACAGAGAGAAGTCAGGCCCCGATAGGGAGATTTCAGGGAGACACTAGGGAGTAGTCAGGGGACCGTACAAATAATTGATTTCGCAGAAGTTACATACATTTATTCATTATTTACATCAATTTCCACTTATCATGTCAATCATTACTATACATCTTTATTCTTTCAAGTGCAGCTCATATATTTATCAAAGAGAAAGTACAATACACTTTGAAATATCTGAAGTTTGAAACCAATTAAAATTGTTTGTGTATAAAAAAAATACGATTTTTCATTATGGGCCGTTGTACATTACTTCGTTGTTCACCGGTAATTAGTTACATCCGGTAAATAAACAAATGGCGCGTAATACGTTTGAAAGACGTAAATCGTTTTAAAATATGTGACATACGCATATAGTTGCCTTTTTGTATTAGAATTACACATTTACTGATAAATTGGTAGTCTGGGTGAAGCATTTGGACCAGATTTACAAGTATCTGTGTGAACCATCGGGCGACATAAGGAAAATGACAGGGCGACTTCGACTTCGCCTTATGGCCACTTCAGGTCCTAGAAGGGCGACTTTGTTACCCACTTCGCCCAGTGTGGTGAGACCAGATTTATTGCTCTTAGATAGCAATTTTGTATGAAATTTTCCGTTTTGTCTTTTAACTTAAAAATCATAACAGTTAAAAAGAAACTATAATAGCAAAAATGATCAGTAATAAAAGCCCTACAATTCATATTATTTGTCTGAAATTGGCAGATGACTCCTTATAGCAGTTATTGCCATTAAATGGCAATTTTTTTATGAAAATTTCCATTTTGTCCTGTAACTTAAAAACCATAACAGCTAGAGTGAAACTTTTCAAAAATGATCAGCAAAAAAGTCCTACAATGCACTGTATTAGTCTGAAGTTGTCAGATGACTCCTTATAGGAGTTACTACTCTTAAATGACAATTTTTTATGAAATTTTCGGTCTTTGTCCAGTAACTTGAAAACTATAACAGCTAGTTTAAAACTATAAATTGCACATGTCAAATAATCGGTAAACCAAATCCAACAAATCATTGCTTAGTCCAAAATTGCAAGATTACTCTTTATAGGTGTATTGCTTTTTAATTACGAATTTGGACAAATAATCAGTTTTGTGTTATAAATTAGTCTATAACACAACTAGAGTAAAACTGTAAATTTCTAAATTACCCCAAGGGACAGGGCCTACAATTCATTTAATTTTCGGAAATTGACTGATGGCACCGTATAGGAGTTATTGTACTTAACCAAATTTTTTAAAAGAAATGTTTAGTTTTTTTCACAGTAACTTCAACGCTAGAACAACTAGACTGAAACTGTCAATTGCAAAAATTTAAATAAGTTAAAGTCATTTATGTTCCCGGTGAGCGATTATAGGCTCCTGATTGACTATAGTTTATTTTTAGTGGTAGGCTTTTGTTTTTGGAATGTGGGTAGCTAATATCAAGGTGATGTGTCGCATACCATGGTCATTGACCTTTGACCTTGATATTGCTTTCTGAATGACAAATTCATGTCCGGGCTGTAACTTTTTTTATCGTTTGAGATAGGTTTGCGATGTTTGGAACTTGGGTAGGTAATATCAAGGCGACGTGTTTCTTACCGTGGTTGTTGAACTTTGATCTAAGGGTCATGAATGACAAATTCATTTCCGGGCTGTAACTTTTTTATCTTTTGAGGTAGGCTTCTGATATTTGGAATTTGGGTATATAATATCAAGGCGATGTGTCGCATACTTTTGTTGTGGACCTTTGACGTTGAACTTTGACCATAAGGTAACATTATGCTTTATGAATGACAAATCGTTCGAGGTAGGCCTTTGATATTTGGAATGTGGGTAGATAATATCAAGGCGATGTGTCGCATACAATGGTTGTTGACCTTTGACCTTGACCTCAAGGTCTGCGGAGCCCACAGAGATGGTTACCATCTCACTGATATCTTGTTGATCTCAATAAGCGAAAATACTGAACATATTCATTGGGAATATATTATTACATTATAGTAAAATTTTCACTTTATAAGATATTTATTAGTTTAAACTCTGCACTATCAAAATATCCAAATATTCGATTGCCTAGTGTTCTAAGCGTTGGACGGCTGGAGATTTTCGGACTAGCTCGTGTTATATTGTCCTCCGTGTTCTATTGTCTACTCACTCTTCACCTTTTTCTGATTGGACAAATCAAGATTATATATATTTACAGCTAATCCAAATTCTTATGACTATGCTTAATAGGAATTTTTTTAACTGCATTATTTTGTGACTTAAAAAAATAACAGACGATAAACAAAAAGGAAGTAGGTAGCATTCCTGTTACCAAAATGAAGATTTTGACACAATTTTAGACAACAGTGATACCTATAGAGTACATACAAATAAAATTAAAATCTCAGTGAACACTATTTATCAATATTGGACATAGTTAAAAATAATCAGATGTTAAATATTGATAATACAAGTTGAGTTAAAACTTGTCTTTCGCCCTCTGTAACAGCAATATAATTTTTCTAGAATATCTAGAAAATTTATATTATCATATTTCAGTGTACCTTTTAAGTTCTATTCAAATGCAAACATGCATATGGATCGGGTAATGAAACCGTTATGTTTAATGGATAATCAGGCAACAGACACGACAGATTTTTCCCTAGGTACTGGGAACAATTTTTTTTATCAAAAGCTTCTTTCGTGTTAGCATACGTTTTAACATCCTAGAATCTGACCACATTTTTGATAGGAGTCTTTCCCTTGTTGACAGTGATAATATATATTAAACTTCATTAAAATTGGTCAATCTATACTCAAAGTGTAATCCAAAGACTATTTGTCTGTTTTGACTTCTCTTCTCGGTCCCTTTTACTAAAATGCACAGTGGGAATCAGTGAGCCCATTTTTAATAAGAACCTTCTTAGAATAAATAGACGTAAGGAAAAATAGTCTACAAGGACGTCAATCGAATTATTAATATTTCGTACGTGGACCGATAATTATAGACAAAAATCGATCGAAGCGGAGCTAAAATGTTAACAGTTCGCGTCTGGGAGGACACAGACTTGTAATTATACAGCACTGCCTAATACAAAAATAGTCAAAGACCTAAAGAGCAACGGTTAAATAGCTATGTGACCTGTTTGTACTCTTCTTCATCTCCAGGCTTTACATTTGGATTGTCTCCAGATTTATAGATTCTAGTTTGACCGATTGCTGTCAAATTTTGCCAAATTAAATACTGATCCATAACCTAGGGAGAAAATATATGAAGCTGAACTGCAATAAATGTCTTCTGCTTCGTCTTCTAGGTTTGCACAAAACGCTCACTTGTCATACTATGTTTAACTATAAACTGTGCATTGCATGTCTTGTCACTTCTCATAACTCCTAGTTGAAATATGATTTCAGATGGGGGCGCATCTGTAGGTTTTCTACAGTAAACAAAACGGGGCTTTACTTTAATTTTCATTGATCTACTACATGAATCATGACTCATTGAATGTCTGTGTTGATCGTCTTTATTTTATTGTCAGAAACATATAAAAAACATATTTATTCTGTGAATATTTTTAAGTGATTACACTCCTTGCAGATGAGGAACATTATATAATAAGTTAGTATATAATGTCCCTTTGCAGATGTACATAACAAACCAACAAAAGCTCATTCAACACAAAGACAACTTATTAATTATTATTGTTCCTTGCAACCTGTTTTTAGTGGTTACATTTTTAGGTTTATTGCATATGTTATTGTTTTAGTGCCTACCTTTGCTTATGACTCGTATCTGCTTTCTACATGTATGTTTTCAAGAATGTACTGTCTATAAAATGTGTATGTTTTCAGTGATAAGTTTACATATGACTCCGCTTTGCTTTACTCGGTTTCTTACTATGTATGGTGGTCTAAAGGTTTTCAATAGTTTAAATTTTTGTTAATGAACTTGGTGTAATAATTAGTAGTTGTTTTTATTGTGAATTCATGATTACCCAGAGTAATGTTTTCTCAGTTTTTATAAATCCATCTCCTGTTTATTGTACCATAAACACTTGATTGAACTTTGTGTAAATAGTGTATAAACACATTAACGTAAGGTACACACACCCTTGAGGCTCTTTATGATGTAATACATAAGATATTCGAACCTGAGGAAAAATCTGCTTTAAATTTTATTAAAGTAAGCTTTTTATAATAGAGTGGTATATTATAAACTTAGGAGCATTATTCTTTAGAGTAGAAGGCCATTGTCTGTATTCTATACGCTTGTAATGAGTCTAAATGCATGAGAAAAAGACTGTAAGACAATTGAAAAAAGGTTGTTGTCTTTACAAATATGTGCAGTTAACCTGATAAATTGCATAAAAACACCATAAAGAGCCTCCTAAATTGAAACAAATTAATGGACATACAGAAGTTGATTAACTTCTCTTGTGATTTTTTAAAATAAAATATTGTCCGGTGGTAAATCTTAATATCACGCGATGATGCTAAGCAAACATTGCACATGACTACCTGAAAATGTAATCACAAATCAAATTATGTTTGGAGTTATTAATAAGGAAAACTTATAAAATGCATTATTATTAAACGTTGTACAACATACATCGACCATTAAGTGTTTGAAAGTTTGGTTCTATAACAGACAAGCAGAACTAAAATTAAACCAGTTATCGAAAAAACCTTACGAGACCATACTGTGTCTTGCATGTATACGTGTGTGTTGGTATCTGTTTTATGTATATAGGAACCCCATTTTATCGATCTACTTATTTTTATCATGGAGGAATAAATTTTACTTTTAACAGAATGAAAATATGATGACCAATAGGAATTGTCAAGATAAAGATGGATTAGTAATATTAGTGGATATAACAAAGATGAAACCGAGATATGTTTGTTTATATATGTTATTTATGATTGATGAAAATAAGTAGATTAACAAATAGATCGATACAATGAATATATCGACACCACGGGGGTCCTACTATACATTTACTAACTTGTTTTATCTGATTGCATGTACTAATTTGTTATTTAGGGATTAACTACAAAAATATGTTCTCCATCGAGGGATCATAAAATTTCCGTTTTGCACATTGTATAATCCGTGTGAAATATGTTTTGTAGTTAAGATTTATAAATAAATTCAAACATTAGAGTAAAACTCATCAATTTTATTTGTGTCGTTGGACATTTAAAAAAATAGATCAACACAAAAACTAAGTTTTCCGCTGAATTATATGTGACGTCAAAGGGTGCGTGTCTCAATGACGATTTTTTTCCATACTCTGATATAATATTTTCCATCCAATCAAAAGTATATATTCTCGTATAATTTATTATATCTAAACACTTACTTTTTTATAAAACAAGTAAGTTATTTGAGATAAAAAGTTAGTAATTTGAGATAATAAGTTTGTTATGTTGCATCACATGGTAGTTATTTGATATAACAAATGAGTATATTGAGATACCAAGTTCCTCAGACTTCTTTTTCCATTAAAAGAGGGATGCCATAATATAACATAAGCTAAAACAATGCGGAAAGTGGCATGAATCGTTTGACAAACAAACTCGAAATGTCAGGACATGATCTTGCCTTTAGGTGATACTGCACCACAATTTCTTCATGCCAAGTTCATAAATGCAAAGCATGGAACAACCATTTAATCAGTTAAACATAGTTTAATGCAATTAATTTTTATAATTTTTATATGCCTATTTCTCATCTTTGTCTTTTTTAATATGTTGTAGGTGATTTATTATTCGGTCTGTACAAGTGGATTTTATTTATGTGTTAAATGTATATTACAGATTCCATTAACCATAACAAATAGCAGTTACCACTATTCTGAATGATCCTGTTCAACTGCAGTGACGATAACTCAGATGGATTCCGTACTTCAACCAAACAGTTGTTCAGTTCAACAAACAGATATAGGGAGTATTTGCCAAACACAACAACATGAAGAGTTGATTTATAGTAGGGTAATTTCAACGCAGTTACCAACAGCACCAAGAGATACGGTTCCCGATTATGACCATTCAGCTCAATTACAGACAACAACGGGAAACACAGTTACTGACCCTTCAGCTCAATTACAGACAACAACAGGTGACACAGTTACTAACCCTTCAGTTACTGACCCCTTACCTCATTTACAGACAACAAGTGGACGAGATATTGCCAGGTATAATTGTTATTGAAGATTACACATACATATATAAGTCACCACTTATACATATATTCAGCATCAACAACTCTGATACAACATGTCACACCATTCCTGTTTTAGATAATTAATGTACCAATTGTGTGTATTGGGCTCACATGAGCCAAAGTCTCAAATAAGTTTTTCTTATGACATTTTGTCATTTGTTGTCATTATTGTACACTTTTTGCATTTTCATATCTTCTGCATTGTATTGTAACCACTGACCCAGATTCAGTCAAACTTGGCACAAAGTATCAATAGGTGAAGAGGATTCAATTTTGTTCCAATAAAGAGCCATGCCTTCTACAATGTTAAGTAATTTAGAAAATCGATAATAAATGATGTCAAAGTTAAAAATATGGATCGAACTGTCTATTTTGTAATAGTTTCAAACGAATTTGGCACACAGTTTTCTTATGTCAAAGGCATTTTAATGTGTTCAAATGACAAAGAGATAATTAAAAAAATGTTTTAAAATACAAAAGGAGAGATAATTTTTAAAAACTTTTTAAATATGATGTTTTGATTTGAAAATCTAAGCAGGTACTAGTGTAGTGTGTTAATTTAGCACAAAAATCTATTTATTAAGTTAATTCAAATTTGTTAAAATTGAAGAGCCATAACTCCTTAAAACGGGAAATAATAAAGAAATGTTACATTTTTAAAAATCGTGTTCTATTTTGTGCTTATTTCAATGAAACAGGGCACAAAGTATCATTGGGTGAAAGAAATTCAATTTTTGCACAACAGAAGGACCATGCCATATTAAAAAATGGAGAATATTACAAAATTATTAAAATACGTCAAAATTTAAAAATCTTCTACTCAGATACATTTTGTGCTATTTAAATTTTTTGTGCATTTCAACTGTAAGATTGATTTGATGAAGTAAACTACATGCACTCTGATTTGGTATAGATCAGATTTTCAACTAGCATCAGTAATGTAGCTCCAGTTTTGTTAATCTTGGCAGAGATACAAAGAGGGTCATTACTTGTAAAGGTGCAGCCTGGGAGTGGTTCAAACCAAAGGGTGGTATACCTATTATCCGCTATTTAACTGTTTCAGATGTTTGCTACATACTTCTAATGTCTCTGCCGTTTAATTGATAACACAATTTATTTGTAAGTTTGACATTGTTAAAAAATTTGAATTCCGAAAGTGCATAATGTCGGAATCAATTTGGTAAAAAATAACATTCTGGATCATTTTAGTTATATTCAATGCACTATCCTGAATACCATTTTTATCGATAAGATTCTGAAAATTATACAATGCACACTTTTAATTTTGTCAACATGCCATAATTACGAAAAGCGATAAAATTATTTAATAATGCATTGTAGAAATGTCATCTGAACGCGAACAAAGGAAATATTATTTATCAAACCAAAACAGTTGTTTATTAGCGGAAAATATGTATAAATCCCATGGGTGTTTTTGCTAAATGTCGAATAATGGGACCTCTTTGTAGCTCCAAAAAAAAAACAAACCAGAAGCTACATAATTGTAGCTAATATTCAACAACTCTGAGACAAATATAATTTTTAGAAATACATGACCAATCTATGACATAGATCACCTGCCAGCAAGATCAGGTCTCTGAAAATAGGAAAATTGCTCACAGTCTTAAAATTAAGAATATATTAATGGCTCAAAATCTAAGCTTAAAAATTAACAGTAGTGATTACTTTTATACGATCTGGCTAATAAGACATGCTTTACACAAACATTTTACATGGAGAAAGATTAAGTATGCCTTAAAGTACTTTTCGTTTTACTGTAATTTAAAGATCTTTAAAAATATTTTTCCTATTAGTTTCATTTTTTCAGTAATTTGCTTGTGAAATTTACATGCTCACAGTTATCTACTAGTATGTAGAGAAAACTAACAATATATATGCACTTTGTAACTAACAGAATATAATGCATGGAGCCATAATCACGCCTAGAATTTCATTGGAAATTATATAATGACCTGTTCTATGCTAGTATGTGCAGTAACCACAAACATAGTTGTACATGCATTTATAAACTTTCCACTGACGTGTAATAATTACAAGTTCGGAAGAGAAATAACATTATATGATTATAAGCGATCAGCCATTCCATGAATCTAGTTTTACTAAAATGATGCAATGGTTTCATTCAGAATGATTTAACAAGAATCAGTGTGCATTGAATTTATGTGTGTGTATTTACAAAGTGACACTAGCACATGCATACTGTTAAACTTTCCACTGAACATGTCCAGCAGTTATTAGTCCCTTACTGGCTTTGCAGAAGGACACTTCAGGTCGTCACTAAGCCTATCAGTTAGTCTGTCACACTCATCTTATCCAGACATTTTTCTTAAACGATTAAAGATAATTTGTTTGGTATCGGAGTTAACCATCATGAGTTACTTAGATCAAGTTTGAATGCCATTCGTTGCGATGATTTTTTAAGAAAGTATGGCCCTTTTTCCAAACAGTTGCAGATATTGAGCTGATATAAGATATGCGGGTCAACCATCATGGCAGAAAGTTTGAATGTATTTCTGGTCTTATAATGTTTGACACAATTATGGCTCTTTGACTTCAAACATTCAAAACAATTTTCCAGAATTCTTACTACCCTGACGATTCTGCAGTTTATACACACAGGTCGAAGGACAGTAATAAAGTGTATTTATTTGCTCTCATCGTATATCTAGTTCTTTTTCCAGTTTTTGAAGCTGTAAAAGAATAATATGAGATCCCCTTGTTGTCGATTGAAAAGTTTCAGGTTTTGGTCAAGTTCAATTTTGCAGGTCCTGAATATAGCTGAAGTATTGTTTGCTGGGCATTAAGCACCAACCAATCAATCTATTAATGTCATACAATCTGGTATTGTGAAGTAATGCTGTATTTAATAAGGAATGTTAAAACCAACTTTTATATCACAAGGTTTCTTTTTAATATATAACCAGATCAAAATCTTGTACATTTTATACTCATAAACTGTGATAGATGGAGTGTACTTCGGTGTGGTCAGATGGTATAACACAAGGACCCCGACTCCCAATTGATCTGTTATGAAATAGGAGTAAACTGACTCTGTTACATGTGTAAGCCAGTTTGTGCAAGTTGTGGTATCTCACATTAAACCAGTTTAATCCAGTTTAAATAAATAGTGACTGCACCCATTAAACCAGCTAAAGAACAGTGTAAATCTTACTACCATTAAGACAGTGGACATGTTTATAGAATAGTGTGAAGCTGACTTCCACTAGGCCAGTTTGACTAAATATTTAAATAGGATTAGTCTGAATCCCATTAACACAATTAAGCCAGTTTGATCCAGTTATAGAATGTGAACCTAACTCCTATTAGGCTCCTTGATCCAGTTACAGAAAAAGGTGAACCTGACTCCTATTAAGCTAGTTTAATCCAGCCATGGACTAGTGTGAACTTGACTCCAATTAGGCCAGTTTTATCCAGCAGTAGTCTAGGGTAAACCTATCTTCCGGAAAGTCATTGATGAAGTTTACTAGTTATTTGCCAATCCCAAATCACTAGTACTTGTTTCAGGTTGTACTGATTCAGGTTATACTCCAGCTGAGGTACAATTACTATTTCTGTACTTCAGCTGAGGTACTGAGTGTACTTGTTTCAGGTTGTCCTGTACCTTGACAGAAGGAGAGTCAAACTTCCTGAGGTTTTGTCATCTTGTTCAGAAGGTCGCTACACAGGCCGTTAGATGTCGCTTTGATCAGGAATTCCCCCCTGACCAACTAACTGCTATAATACAAAGAAATATGACCTTGTTAATGGAATTGAAAGATCGAAGAGTTATCACAAAAGCACAGTGGAAACTAATTCTTCCTTATGGTAAGTTTGGTTTATTTGTACTAAACAAATTTTGTTTAATATTCTCTTTTAGAGAACAGCAAACACAGTTTTGAAAACAAAGCAGACCAAATTTAACTGAAAAACATGAAACTTTTCAATGTGTCTGTACTCTAGCTGAGGTATTAGATATACTATTACCAGCTATATATACCCAGAGAGATACTTACTGTACTATTACACCTCTGTATACCTAGAGAGATACTGAATCTTGGTTGAGGCACTGAGTATACCATCATAAGTTCTGTATTCCAGCTGAGGTACTGCATGTACTGTTAACCAACTCTGTATTCCGGCTGAGGTACTGCATGTACTGTTAACCAACTCTGTATTCCAGCTGAGGAACTGAATGTACTGTTACCAGCTCCGTAGTTCAGTTGAGGTACTGAGTGTACTATTACCAGATCTGTATTCCAGCTGAGGTACTGAGTCTAATATTTTTTGTCTATGTTCTCCAGCTGAGGTACTAGGTTTACTATTTCAGCACTGTTTTCCAGCTGAAGTACTGTGTGTACTGTTAGCACTCGGTATACTAGATCCAGTACTGAGTGCACTATAGTTATCTGTCATCCAGTTGAGGTACTGGGTGTAATGTCAATAGCCTTGTACTTCAGCTGATGTATTATGTGTACTATTACTAGCTTTGTATTCAGCTTAGGTACTATTTCCAGATCTGTATTCAATGTATGGTACTGAATGTACTATTTACCAGATCTGTATCTCAGTTGAGCTTAATGGGTTTTTTTGCAACCTTATGCCATTACGAATGGATTTAATGTACACATATTTATACAAATATTTGTTCTTCAAGTCCTCAGGACAGTAAACTATTGTAATATCTTTATCAGATTCAATGGTGATCTTCTTTCAGGGGCCAAAGTCACATCAACAAATTTTGATGTAACACTGATGATTTGTTTTTTCCGCCATCTGTCATCCGTTGCTCCAAAATATTGTGATTATGACACCTTACCACCTCCTAGTGATGAAAGTCTTGGAGCAGATTTGGCTCGTATTAAATATTACAGAAACTACATTGCACACTGCCTAGAAAAGGATAGAAAGTTGGGCAACTTTGAATTTCCTATTTGCTGGGAAACTGTCAGTAAGGTGAGGAAAATGTTTTTGTAAATATTAAAAGTCCAATTATAATTTAGGTAACCCTCATACTTGTTTTATTAATCCTAGTTCCTCATTTTAAAATAATTTTATTTTTCCCTTCTACTAGTACCTACCCACACTTAACTTATTATGAGGGTCTGGGCATGGTTGTTGGTTGGAGCTTTACTTGTGGCAGGGTGTGCCTGACTCCAACTTTAATTCTAGTTTTCCTGCTGAAGGTTTGGGATAATTCAAATTACTCCCAAATAAAAACTGGTCACCATGATATACATGTAGCTAGAAATTGCCTAAAGAGGCATTAAACCCCATTCAAACACACAAACAAACAAAAGCTTCAAGTATGTAAGTAGGCTTTTAAAAAAATGATATGCATTAGTGATTGGGAATAATAGATTGATTGGATGCTTGCTTTACATCTTGGGAGCAATATTTCAGCTATATTCAGAATGACAAACAGTTAACAAACAATAAATCAATTCTGGAATAAATTTGGAAAGATACTGGAGAAGTACAGGGTATGGATAGGGTTGGACAATCTTGCCTTTGGAGTGGCTACAAAGAGCCTACTCTTATCGACATCTACAAAAAGGGGTTTTTATCGTGAAAGGAGCGTGGCATAATCCACACATGTTGCCCACCGTGGTCTGCGGTCAGGCTTTCCGTATTATGACTAGCAACCCACCCACCCCCAACGTGAGGGCATCCCTTGTGTGCCAAATGGGGACGTTCTAGGCGCGGAGAAAAGAGAAAATTTTCACCCAAAGAGTAAAGTATTTTTGGTGGATTGGTTGGTATTATAACATACAGCCTACAGGTGAGGGTGGTATACTAGATTACTACACAAAGGAAGAAAACTATATAAGAAGAAGTCAAGGGTTTTATTCTGAGTGTGGTGATCTGTATGCCACTCTCAATTGCTTTCTGTATGTATTATATTATATGGAATAATAATTTTAAAACTCTTCTGAAATGCTTTTTGAAGACAAAAACTGATGAACTGATTAACAACTCTTTGAACAATTTGAGTTTTTTGTGTCCTTAATTTTTCGCCAGTTAGGCTCCCAATAACATCCTCGTTTAAAATTGAAGATGCCATTTTTGATGATACAATTGTTGTCCATTGCAAGTGGTATTCTACAGACGGTAGTAGTCTTGACAGAAGGGTGGTGTCAAGGTCGAAGGGTGGATTACAGGGAAATGAGGTTAAATTCGATTAAACTTGAATAACACAATCATTTTAACTAATGAACTAAATATGTCTAGAAATATGTATGAAGTATTGTCCATCAAACGGTTCCAGATAATTGCAGTTCTCATATCATTTGGCGAGGAATCTGAATGTTTGTAAGCACTCAACAACCAATAACAAAAAGGGGGGAGCAAGTGAAAGATCTAAATTTAATAAGATTGTTAATACGTAAAATTTCCATACATGATGTCATTAAACAAATCATATGATGTAAGTAACTGTCATTACAACTAATGAATTGAATTGCACATAATGTAATTTTTATATCCTGGCTTGATGAGAGTCCAGGGTATAGAGTGATCCTCATGTCCGTCTGTCCAACTAAATTTGGTTTCCTAGGTGATGATAATTCAAACAGCTTGTATACGATTGAAATGAATCTTTTGGATATTGTTACATATCAAGTGGGTAAGAAACTTATTTATGCTGGAAGAATTCTGTCAAAGGTCAAGGTCACAGTCAACAAAACTTTAGAAATGTTTACAAAAAGATGTGTACAGGCACATTAGGCATATTTTCAAGTACAAGTGTGCTTAAACATTTATTCTGGTCTTAGGTGTTATAATTTGGTGTTTGGTCCTTCTGTCCTTTCATCTAACATAGTTTCGTATGAAGTATATCTCTTGTCCAGAAAATAACTTGAAATTGCTGAACGGATTTACTTCTACATATGTTTACCGATATGTTTGAGTTATTTCTTTGTTTTTCTCGTCTGTGAGTATCACTCATCACATTTTTGCTACATAACTAGAATTCCTAAGCGCTATATCATGGCATCGTTTTTTGTTGGGGGAGTAAACCGGAGTACCCGGAGAAAACCCCGTAGGAAAACTGGCAATTCTGGTCAATTAAGATTGTAGTCGGGCGCACCTTGCCCGCAGTGAGACTCGAACCCGCAACTTCAGTGTTGACAGACCACGTGATCAATAGTAGACGAACTACCACAACCACCGGTTGAATAGGAGGACACAAGTATGAGATGGAGTGTTTTATGTTATTTTGTACATTACAGGCTGTCAGTAGAATTGGAGGACACAGGTATGAGATGGAGTGTTCTAATTTGTTAGTTTGTACACTGGACCCATCATACATGGATGTGTACAGAAATTTCCTGATGAATGAAGCTGAACTGAGAGAACAATTGGAAGCACAAAAAGTAAAGGTAGAAGGATTAGAGCTTCAGTTGAAGGATTCATTGCCTCCAAATATTAGAGGTAAATATATATGTACATAATTAGAACACAAGTCAACATGTAGATGGTTGTAGAAATTTGTGCAATCTTACTATGCATTATCATTATGCACAGAACACTGTGTAGTTCAGCACATCAAGAGGTCATGGATCAAGTAAAGGAAATCGCTATTGGTACTTGCTGCTTCTCTGCAGAGTACGCAACAGTTAGGAAGAACTGGTCAGTTATGTTGCCAGAAGACTGTTTCAAATCAGCTGACAGTATTTGGTATAAGTGTTCACATGCTATAACTTCAATGTGCTTGCACTAAAATGATACATGTAGATGTGTTTGTTAAGTATAAAGCAGGCACACTGAGAGAAAATGAAAGTCTTCTTCTCACTATGCCAAAAAATACTTAGTTTTACTTTGCTTAATAGATAAAATGATAATAAAGTTGTCACCTATTTTTTGAAGCATTGTTGTTGATAGTGTAGCTTTATAATTCTAAATTAAAAACTGAATGGCATGATATATGTAAAAATTGCTTTAATGTTGTATCTCAAATGTGCATTATTATATAGTACATGATAAGCACATACATGTGTAGTTAATTCTCTTAATATTAATTTATTCGAAGGGGAATGGCTCTCATTTCTTTGCAGTTGAGTTGAAGCTGGGTATTAACTGGTTATCTTGTTTACACCTTACGATATATTCATTACACAAACTACACATTACGTTATATTACATTACATACATTATATAACATTACATTGCCTTACACACATTACATAACACAAACATAACATTACATGACACACATAACATTATAGCTTACTACCAAAGGTTGAGAGTTTTCACCAGGAACTCCAGCATATGACAAATGACACAAACATAAAATTCCATTTTCATTACCTTAAATAACACACACATTGATTTACATTACATAACACGCATTGCATACAACACACATGACATTAACATTACATGAAGACACATTACGTTGACATAACATTAAGCACTCGCATTACATTAACATTACATAAAACATACATAACATGACATAACACATACATTTACATTAAATAACACAAACATTACATTGCATAATACACATATTACATTAATGTTAAATAACATTTACATTACATTACATATGCGACCTTGGTGAACGAGTGGTTAAGGTAGTTAGTCATCTACTATTGATAGCCACTTGTCAGTCAACATTGAGGTTGCGGGTTTGAGTCTCACTGCAGACAGGTTGCTCTGGACTCGCATCTTAATTGAAAACTATTACGAGTTTTCCTACCGAAAGTCGGGGGTTTTCACTGCTCGCCCAAATAAAAACTGGATGCACCATATAGCTGAACCATTGCTGAAATTGGTGATAAACACCATTCAAACAAAACATTACACATGCATTACCTTACATTACATTTACAATGGATTATTATTATTTTGTACTGTATGGTACTTTACTTTAATTAATCACTTTTACTTCAGAAAACATTAAGAGTATGATGGATAAGTGGGAACTCCAAGATAAAAATTTTGTGGAAACAGAAGCTTCGAAATCAATCGCAAAGATAATGAAAACAAACAACTTACTCATAGTGACAGGAAGTCCTGGTTGTGGAAAATCATTTACTGTTCAACATTTGTTGTTATTGTTGAAAAATAACGGATATGATGTAATACCTGTGACAACATCATCAGATTTGTTGAAGTACTTTTCTAAAACATCACCACAGGTCTTCTATATTGAAAATTTCTGTGGAAAGTACAACGTTTCTAGTAATGATATTGAAGATTATTTACGGAACGAAGAACAAATCCAGACTATATTTAAATGTACTTCAACAAAATGCATTGTCACATGCAGATTACAAATATATAATGACCCAGTGTTTAAAAATTTAGATCTTGAAAATTTTAAAGTCTGTGATTTTTCAGGTAGCCATCAAATATCACTGAGTGAAAAGGTTTTGATAGGTAAACAGTATTTATTAGACAATGTATTAAAAACCCTCAATGATGACACCATTAGCAAATGTGAATGTTTTCCGTTGCTTTGTTCATTGTATAAAAGTCATGCACATAAGGGCATTTTGTTTTTTGAACAACCGAATACTTTTTTTGAAACTGAACTGAATAAGTTAAAAAATGAACTCGATAAGATAAAGTATGCATGTATCGCTTTATGTGTAATGTATAATGATCATGTACCATTTGTAATGTTTACAACACGATGCAGTGAGAAGTCATTACAAATTTTTAATGTTGTTTTTGAAGAATGTGAAGTAAATCTGTCAATACCAAAAAAGACAGTTCAATCACAGTTTGAATCTATGGTGGGATCATTCTTCTCCAAGACTGAAACAGGATATAAAAGTGTTCATGATTATATGTTTGATATTTATTGTAATCATGTATGTTCTAGCATGCTGCAGTGCATAGTGGAGTATGCTGATAGTGGATTGATACATGATCGAGCTTTATTACAATCAATTGGAGAAAAAGGTACATTTGGTCATATAGTTATTGCAGAAGATTTAGAAAAAAAATTCTTTCAGAGAGTAAAACAGGATATAATTAACTGTAAAATCAGGGATGTGTTTTCATCTTTGCAGATGAACTACAAGACATATCGTTTGAAAGTTACTAAGGTAATACAAGACATAAAACATATCGACCACGAAGACCAAAATGGTGTCACGCCTATCTATGTAGCATGTGATGAAGGTTACCACGATATCCTTAATATTTTGGTTTGTAAAGGAGTAGATGTGAACAAATGTCGTACAAATGGTTTATCACCACTTCATGTAGCATCATATAAAGGACACAAAGACTGTATTAATTTCTTACTTAACAATGGAGCAGAGGTGAATAAATGTGATAACAATGGAGTCTCATCTCTGTATACAGCATCATTCGGAGGTCACACTACAATTCTGGAAATGCTATACAATAGAGGAGGAGATGTCAATCTGTGTGATGTGAATGGCAAATCACCATTGTTGACAGCATCACGTAAAGGACACAAAGACTGTGCTGATTTCTTACTTAACGAAGGAGCAGAAGTAAATAAATGTGATAACGATGGATTCTCACCACTGTGTACAGCATCACTCAGAGGTCACACTACTATTCTGGAAATGCTATACAGTAGAGGAGGAGATCTCAATCTGTGTAATAAGAATGAATTATCACCACTGTTGACAGCATCATATAATGGACACAAAGACTGTGTTGTTTTTTTACTTAACAAAGGAGCAGAAGTAAATAAATGTGATCAAGATGGAACATCACCACTGTTGGCAGCATCACATCAAGGTCACACTACTATTCTGGAAATGCTGTACAATAGAGGAGGAGATGTTAATGTTTGTAATAAGGGTGGAACCTCACCACTGTGGATAGCATCAGTTAAAGGACACAAAGACTGTGTTGATTTCCTACTTAAAAATGGAGCAGAAGTAAATAAATGTGAAAACAATGGATTTTCACCACTGTATGCAGCATCATTCAGCGGTCACACTACTATTCTACAACTGCTATACAATAGAGGAGGAGATGTCAATCTGTGTAACAAGGATGGATATTCACCACTGTTGACAGCAGTATATAATGGACACAAAGACTGTGTTGATTTCTTACTTAACAAAGGAGCAGAATTGAATAAATGTGATAATTATGGATTATCACCACTGTGTACAGTATCATATCAAGGTCACACTGCTATTCTAGAAATGCTATACAAGAGAGGAGGAGATGTCAATCTGTGTGATAAGTATGGATCATCACCGCTGTTTGCCGCATCCTTTACTGGACACAAAGACTGTGTTGATTTCTTGCTTAACAAAGGAGTAGAAGTAAATAAATGTAATAACGATGGATTCTCACCACTGTATGCAGCATCAGAGAAAGGTCACACTACTATTATGCAAATTCTGTACAACAGAGGAGGAGATGTCAATCTTTGTAATAAGAATGGATCATCACCACTGTATATAGCGTCATTAAATGGTCACAAAGAAGGTGTGGATTTCTTACTTAACAATGGAGCAGAAGTAAATAAATGTAATAACAATGGATTCTCACCACTGTATGCAGCATCATTAGGAGGTCACACTACTATTCTGAAAATGCTATACAATAGAGTAGGAGATATCAATCTGTGTAATAAGGATGGTGCATCACCTTTGTTGACAGCTTCATATAATGGACACACAGACTGTGTTGATTTCTTACTTTACAAAGGAGTAGAAGTAAATAAATGTGATAACAATGGAACATCACCACTGTTAGTAGCATCAGAGAAAGGTCACACTACTATTCTGGCAATGTTATACAACAGAGGAGGTGATGCCAATCTGTGTGATAGGGAGGGAGTATCCCCACTGTTGACAGCATCATATAATGGACACAAAGACTGTGTTGTGTTTTTACTTAACAAAAAGATAGAAGTAAATAAATGTGATAACTTTGGAACATCACCATTGTTGGCAGCATCAATCAGCGGTCACACTGCTATTCTGGAAATGCTATACAATAAAGGAGGAGATGTCAATCTGTGTAATAAGGATGGAGTATCTCCACTGTGGATTGTATCATATAAAGGACACAAAGACTGTGTTGATTCCTTACTAAACATAGGAGCAGAAGCAAACAAATGCGATAACAATGGATCCTCACCAATGTGTACAGCATCAGTTCAAGGTCACACTACTATTCTGGAAATGCTATACAATAGTGGAGGAAATGTCAATCTGTGTAATAAGAATGGATTGTCACCACTGTTGTTGGGAACATATAATGGACAAGAAGACTGTGTTGAGTTCTTGCTTAACAAAGGAGCAGAAGTAAATAAATGTGACAACAATGGATTCTCACCACTATTTGTAGCATCAGAGAAAGGTCACGCTGCTATTCTGGAAATGTTATACAATAGAGGAGGAGATGCCAATCTGTGTAATAAGTTTGGTGCATCACCACTATATACAGTATCATATAATGGACAACAAGATTGTGTTGATTTCTTACTTAACAAAGGAGTAGAAGTAAATAAATGTAATAACGATGGAACATCACCACTGTATGCAGCATCACAGAAAGGTCACACTACTATTCTGGAAATGTTATACTATAGAGGAGGAGATGTCAATCTGTGTAATAAGGTTGGTGCATCACCACTGTTGGCAGCATCATATAATGGACACAAAGATTGTGTTGACTTCTTACTTAACAAAGGAGTAGAAGTAAATAAATGTAATAACGATGGAACATCACCACTGTATGCAGCATCAGAGAAAGGTCACACTATTATTCTGGAAATGCTATACAACAGAGGAGGAGATGTCAATCTGTGTGATATGAATGGAGCATCACCAATGTATATAGCATCATTAAATGGTCACAGAGGTTGTGTTGAATTCTTGCTTTACCACTGTTTGTAGCATCAGAAAAAAGGTCACACTACTATTTTGGAAATGTTATTCATTAGAAGAGAAGCCCATCTGTGTATTAAATGTGGCGCATTACCACTGTGGACAGCATCACAGCATTATATAATGGATAAAAAGACTTCTTGATTTCTTAATTAACAATGGAGTAGAAGTATTTTAATGTGATAACAATGCATGCTCATCAATGCATGTTGCATCACAGAACGGTCACATTGCAGTTCTAGAAATGCCTTACAACAGAGTAGGAGATGTCAATCTGTGTAATAAGGATGGTGCATCGCCATGTTGACAACATCATATAACGAACACAAAGACTGTGTGGTTTGTTTTCTTAACAAAGTAACAGAACTAAATAACAATGATAACAATGTATTCTCACCACTATTTGTAGCGCAAGAGAAATGTCACACTACTATTCTTGAAATGTTATACAATAGAGGAGGAGATATCAGTCTGTGTAATAAGAATTGTGCATCAACACTTTATATTTATATAGCATCATATAATGGACACAAAACCAGTTTTGATTTTTTACTTAACAAAGGAGTAGAAGCAAAGGAGTCTCAACATTGTATGTAGCATCAGAGAAAGTCCAAACTACTATTTTGGAAATGTTATACAATAGAGCTGCAGATGTCAATTTGTGTAATAAGGATGGAAATTTACCACTTTATATAGCAACATATAATGGAGACAAAGACTGTGTTAATTTCTTACTCAATCTATAATTATAAGCTCATGGCTTAAATTTAAATGACAGACAAACGACACAAAAAGCAGAAACCAAAACAGTAAGCTAGTAACCAACATCCCAAAATGACCATGGGTGTTCTGATGTCTGTCAGAACATGTAAGCCTTGCCTTCCTGTAATTAGAAACTTATCTGCACGGGATCGAGATGTTTATTGTTAAGCTCAGAAAAATTCATCTCTACTAGTTTCAAAACACAAGTGTCTTTAAGTCAATTTTAATATTTTGCAATTTAAATAAAATTTTAGTGTTTACTTCTGGAATCATTTGTTTTTTAAATTTGTGTAAAGTTAATAAACCATCTATCATTAAAAATATTTTAGCACTACCTTTTATTTGATTTATTACCATGGTGATGAGTAAGTCGAATGCAAATACCCTGGGAGACATAACAATTGAGTCAAATTAGTGGCATGTGACCAAAAGATGATAGATACAAGTATATAAAAATACATAAGTAATTGTAAAGTTCAGTGTGTGCTCCAGAAAGATGTATATTTGTCGATTGTTAGTGCAAGAAGCTATATATTTTACATCAATTTATTGTGACTAAAGGACATATGATAACTATGTTGCATTTTTTGTATAACCATTTTGTGTTACTTTGGAAATGTTGAAGTTTCAGAATTTACGTTGAAATATCTGGGTGCAATGTAAATTACTATTTTACTAATGTAATTACACACTATAATGTACGAAAACACTATTGTGTAACAACACTGCTATGTAACCACTGTAATGTAAGAAGACTATAATGATGTATGGTAACAACACAAAAAAAGTGTTTTTATAGTACAGGGTTGTGTTCTTACCATACAGCATTATAGTCTTGTTACATTACAGTGCAGTTACATAGCAGTTTTCTTACATAATAGTGTTTTCGTACATTATAGTGTGTAATTACATTATTGCAATGTTATATTATAATGTTGTTACATTATTGCGTTCTTTCATTATAGTACTGTTTTATTATTGTGTTGTTTTTTAATGTTGTAGCTACATTACAGTTTTGTTACATAATTGTGTTCTTGCATTATTGCTTTATTTCATTATAGTGTTACATTATTGTGTTGGTACATTATGGTTTTGTTGCATTATAGTGTAGTTACATTATTTTGGAATTGCATTATCAATTTAGTTCGTCTTCCTGTTTGCCAAAGATTTTAAAAGAAAAATAGCAAAGAAAACCGATCGAACAAGAGCCAAAACTCAAGGGACAGTTACAAATCCGGATATAGACAAACACAACACAAAAAACAAAAAAAAAAAAAAAAACGCAAAAAAAACAGAAGAGAGTAACCGAACCCAATAAAAACCATGGGTGCACTTAGGTGCCCCAGACAAGTAAGCAGCGCCTGACTCTAATAAGAAACCCGAGGAGTTACTCATTGTCGTGTCTAGGGAAAAGTCAAATCCAGGAATAGGAAACACTACCTATGACTCAGCGAAAATGTCAGATAGTATTTGAGACACTGATTTGCCATAACGATCAATTAAGTCATGATGACGACCATAAAACTTCAACGTAGGTATAACAAACACTTGTTTGAGTAGTTTAGCAGTAAACAGCAGTGATCGGTCTAGAAAATCGGAATACCGATCGCAGGATCTAGAATAACTTGTAAGTTGTGAAATGTACACACCATAGGCTGGAGCTGCTGGAATGTTGTTGTCGATGAATTGGAAAGTTGAAGTCATCACGTTTGTCGTAGTCTAGTTTGTAGTTTTCCCGAGTCTATTTCTAGAAGTAGGTCTAAGTAAGAGGCTGACCTTAGTGTGTTGGTGGTGTCTTTAATTTCAAGCTCGCTAGGGTAAATTGAATGTAAATAGTCATTAAATTTAGCATTTTGAGGGACAAAACATCATCAATATAGCGGAATGTTAAATTAAAGGGTCTTGGCCAGTGTATTTTCTTTCTTCTTCAGCAGACCTTCTAGGAACTCAGCCTCATAAGAGTACAAAAAAAGGTCGGCGAGCAGATGAGCACAATTATTACCCAATACCAACAATCTGTTGAAAAACATGTCCTCCAAACATGACGAATACAGTCCCTGGAACGTATAAGTTAACGATTTTATCGTTCGTACATCGTACGTTTATCGTTCTTACAACGTCCGTACATCGTTCGTACATCGTGCGTATATCGTTCGTATATGGTACCGTATAACGTATAGTATATCGTGCATCGTTTTAACCAGCGTGCATCGTATGGTGGATCGTTTGTTCTATCGTTTATCGTATGGTTTTCCGTTTATGTTAGCGTATATCGTATGGTTTATCGTACATCGTATGGTTTATCGTTTGCAATATTGTTGTTCTATCAAATTAGCGTACATTGTATAATGCTTGGGTAATTTACATGTACATCGTTATTTATGTTTAGTAAACTGCAACATTAAATAAAATATTTATGCTCTAAGGATAATAACTGTGCATTAATAGTTTTTAAAGAACTTTGAATCATTGATGTAAAAAAGTTTATTGCATTAAACAGGATCTGAATTTTCTTTTTAAATAATATAAACTGCAATTGAGAATAAATAAAAAAAAAATAAAAATAAAAAAATAAATAAATAAATAAATAAATAAATAAATAAATAAATAAATAAATAAATAAATAAATAAATAAATAAATAAATAAATAAATAAATAAATAAATAAATAAATATTCTTTAAGTCGATACGAATACATCGGAACATACAACAAAGTTTTATTTAAAGTTAATATGGTTTATAAAATAAGAACACCAGCTATCTCAAGAGCTGTTTAACCGACATTGGCCTATGGTACCTGACCACTTAAATGATACACGTAATAAACAGGTACACTGAACAGGCGATATGATACCGATTTTTTAAATTAAATAAATTCATTGATAAATTATGAATAAAATATTCATAGTAGATGCTATAGATAGCAGTAACCGTTACACTTGTGTACAGTAGCTACAGTAATGTAGCTCCGCCGACATAAAACAATGTTCAAATGAGTTAATTAATGCAGCTTTTGTGCGTACTTGCATGTATAAGACACTCCTTTTTCAAAATGATTTTATACCTTTTTATATTTTTATATTTTTTCTATATTTAATTTTGAGCTGTCTTATGGATGAGTATTTGTACATATATGTAGGAGCCTGATTTTGCATACGCATGTAACAATGGGGACTAGTATATAATGTTTGTTAAAATATAAGGATTTTTCATAAGTACCCATGTTAGTTTGTAATTAAACGAAAACTTGATGTATTTGTTCGAACTTTGAATATGACGGCTTGCATCCGAATTGATTTAAAATTATAACATTAATCCACAATATTTACTCGTATGTCTAATAACATTCTATCAAAACGATGAAATATAAATACCGACCATGAAGAATTTATTCTTTGTCTTCCCTAACAGATAGTTTACGATATATCTAAAATAAATACGCGTATCTCCACCTTTCCACCAACTAAATATGATGTCGGCCGCATGACATCGTTACTTCGAAATTAGAGTAGTACTTATCAAAAGATAATCATGTTGTTATATAAATTACACTATAATAAAATCACTTCAAAGGGACACGTTATCCTCTATTACCTGTGGTGATTGCAATTAACATATTAACAATTAACGTATCTTACTTGTGCACCTTTGCACCCTACAGGTAAATGACACGTATACATTAAATAAATGACACCTTTTATACATAGTAACAATCGTTATAATAAAATTACGTTTTCGAATTTTCAACTAACCTTATAGTGCATGACAAATCATGCGTCTCGTGCTTATTTTTAAAATTTTATTTTATAATTGAAATTTATTTAAAAAAACGTATGTTTGGAACACAAAATGTATCTATTGTCTTGTATTATTTAAGTCCTGTGAAGAAATATTTAAATACTGTGAAACTAAAAACTAACTAAAAAGTGTTCTCGACTTCATCCTTCTTTCCTTGCCGAAAAGTTAAGGGCTTCCACCAGGTTCTCGCTATTCTCTCTCCATTAAAAATTCGAGCCCCCCCCAAATGCTGAAAAGTGCTGAATGTGCCTTATAACTTCAAACAAGAAATCAAATTATTTTTCAGTTAATCAAAAACGTTAACTCATGGTAAACTTTAGTGCAAATATTTTGAGCTTTAAAGTGTATTAACAACGCATTATACTGTTAAAGACATTGTGGTGATTGGAATTGTTGGGTTTTGTTGATTCAGAGCTAATTACAATCTTTAATTTTTTTTGTCTCACTTAAATCGCAATACATTACTGTTATTTTTTAAAGGTTGATTGATTAGCTAAGATGTTATCTAACTGAATTCTCTATGTTATAAATGCATACGTATTGTTTCGTGCGTGACATGTACGGTGAAAACAAATGGTGCACTCGATTTGAATTCAAGTTTGTCAGGTAATTGTCCAGGGTCGGTGATTCTCTCTGTCGTCCTATGTAAAGATTTAATGTGTTCGATTTTAAAGCTAGTATGGTATACTTTCGACAATAAAGAAGAATTACCCTTCACAACGCTACATACAGTTTTACGATATTTACAACAGGGACGAAAAAACGTCTTGTTAAAAGACACTTCTTTTTGATTCATAACTGCAAATGGATGAATTACATTATAAAGTATGAATCTGAATCGTTGTCTTGGATGATCGCGCAAAATTACCTGTCATAAAATATACAAATGTGTCATTCTTTACGATTGGTAAGTTACCGCGGCGACGCACACTTATTTACCACCTAAGACATATAAACAACCAGTAAATGTAGATTAGAAAACAAAAATAGTTCTATCTAAAACAAAGAACTTGAAGTGACAACAATTTTATAGTTTAACACTTAGTACTACTGTACAAAAAACGCGTCTGTGAATATAGTTAACGATCTTTTTAAATTTTAGAAAGAGGTGTCAATAATATTAATGATTAAAAATATAGTTTAAAGAATAAACAATTATAGCTGAATATATGAATATTTGATTGATTGATTGATGGATTGCTTGACTTCCAGCAAGCAATATTTTAGCTTATTTTCGGGAATTATGAATATTTGAATTAACATATAAACAAAGTACATATTTAATGATAGGGATCTATAAGATTTATGTTGAATCAATTTACCCACAGCACAAAAGGAAATTTTCAGGTACACATACGGCAACAGAAAAAGTTTAATAATATTTTTTTAAACCGCAACAATGTTACAATTTGTAAATGACTGGCGCATTTAGTAAGGTAGGAACTTGATGAAAGGTAAATGTATAGGAGTTACTGCTTTTAAAATATATAGACAGAATTGGTTAACTTTGCTGGCTTTTTCAATCGAATAATGTAAACGCTTTTATTAAGAAATGAAGATAAGGTTTAAGTTATTTTTAAAAAATTTATTTAAAACAGAGGTCACAGTAATGTTATTAATCAAAGAAGTTCCATAACAAAATACATAGCATTATATCTGGATGCTAATTTTTACGCACACGATTGTGCTCCGTTATCAATTAATTACCTTTTAATTTATTATGTATCTAGTAAAACTAGTAAATGCCGTCAATACTGAAGAAAATACTGAAAAATAAACCGTTTATACCAAGAACAATAATTCAACCCTGCAATGACGACATACGAAACGATGCACCATACGATAAACCATGCGATAAACGAAACGTTGCACGATACGATATACCATACGATAGACGAAACGATCTATTAAAACGATAAACGCCCTCTCACCGTTTCTATCGTATATCGTTTCGTGCATCGTGCGTACATCGTTCGTATATCGTGCGTACATCGTCCGTTCATCGTTCGTACATCGTTCGTGCATCGTGCGTTTTGTTAACTTATACGTTCCAGGGACTGTATGTTGTCAATCAGAATATCTAACATATGACAGATTTGGTCTTCAGTATATTAAGTATTAGATTTAGAGTCTTAATGACGAAGTAAGTTCTGTCATGACTAATTTTTTGAAACTGTAAGTTCCTATGGATTGTAACTTGGCATGATTGACGTATGTGGGGGGTCTACAATAGTTGTGATCAGACATTCAACATGGCTGTCACATGAATTTCTTGTTTCTGCTGACATTTTAAAAATCTTATACGCTTAAACATCGGACCAAATGGATTGTAACTCAACTATAAAAGATCTTTATTTCGTGCTGATCCCCCAAACATTCACTATCCAGTACCAGATAAACATCTCAAGTGCCTTTTTCCCGTCTCTTATTAGCCAAAAGCTAAACTGCGGAAACCAGTCGTACCTCAAGGATAGCAGATAAACAATGTGTCTTGATTGGCTGCTAAATCGGGAGATATCTGCCGATTGGCCAACAAATAAGCAGAGCTTATGTTAGGGATGAAAACCCGTCATGATTACAAAGCGGTAGCAATTATAATAGGCCGATCGCCGTTTGTAGCCATTCGAAAAAAGCCGATGAAAAAAGGGAAAAAATATGCAAGACAATGGGAATCACAATGCTTTAAAAGGAAACTGGCATTGATTTTTTTATGTTTATCATAAAATGCGTATCCTAAAACTTAAACGTGAAAAATATGCAAGATAATGGGAATCAAACTGTTTTAAAATGAAAGTGGCATTATTTTGTGTATGGTCATTATAAAATGTGTATCAAAACTTAAACGGAGAAACACGGAAATTGCCGGAAATTTCCGAAGCGTGACATTTTCGCGATCAGGTCTACATCAACTATATTGGGGTAAATATGGTGCATCTAGAAACTAACTCCAATGCATTCTTGGCTACTACCTCTGATCTGTATTTTATGGACAAATGACTCCGTTTAGGAGAAAAATTTCAATTCTTTTCCGGCTTACTGACAAGGTTCACATCAACTATCGTAACATTTTGCGAGGGGTGACTGGTTACTAAAAAACTATTCATCAGAAACTTTTCAGCACCGTAGGACGTTTGTTACCCAAAAACTAGCCTGCAAGGCAGCAGGAGACTAGTGATTTGCGGATCGTAGATGTAAACATCCGCCCATTGCGCCAACCGCTAAACTGAGTAAAACAAAACTTATCAGTAATGTTTATTGGTTGGTTTTCTTCTTGCCTGCAACGAATGTTGCTAAGGTTAGACATATACATTGAGATTATTTTCCTATGTTTAAGTTTTGTATATATTTTTTTGTCTATAGGACCATCAATTTTATGATATTTTATGATAATTATTTTTCAGTCGGTGTAGCAATTGACAGTTAGATAAACAATCAAGTTTATTTTGCGTGTGGAATTTTATGTTTAGATAAAAGGTCAGAGTGAGGTTAATATGCACCTGCACATATTTTAGAATCTTCATAAGGTTAGGGTTTACATCAGTCTGTAATTGTATGTTTGACCGTAAAGATGTACTTAATAAATAGTAGAAGTTTTATTTCAAGTGATTGAGTTATCACATATTGGCGACGAGGATTAAACAACTTATATTGAATTTAAACAAATTAACATTGGATTTATACAATGGCAGAAGATCCGCAACCGATGCCTTCGAATTATGGCAGTATAGATGAATATGACGAACATTCAGAAGATTGGGTTCAATATACAGAGAGACTTGAATTTTATTTTTCTGCGAACAACATCGATGATGCAGCTAAGAAACGAGCCATCTTACTCAGCGTATGTGGTAAAAAGACATACACACTGATGAGGAATTTAAGCGCTCCAAACAAGCCAGGTGATAAAACTTTTAATGAACTTGTAAAGTTAGTAAAGGATCATCAAAATCCGGAACCATCAGAAACTGTGCAAAGATACAAGTTTAATTCAAGAGATAGACATCCAAACGAGGTATGTGGCAAAGCTAAGGAATATTTCAGAACACTGTAATTTTGGAGGAACATTAGAGGATATGCTTCGAGATAGGTTAGTGTGTGGAATAAAAGACCGTATTCAAAGACGACTTTTTGCCGAGCCTAAATTGAAATTCCCCAAAGCAATGGAAATAGCCACAGCAATGGAGACTGCAGCGAAAAATGTGCAGGATTTACAGACTCAGGAACCGCGGTCGACAACCATACATAAAGTTTCGTACAAGACGGATCAATGTTATCGGTGTGGAGGCAATCATAAGCCAAACGACTGCAAATTTAAAGAGGCAAAATGCTATGTGTGCGAGAAGAAGGGACATATTGCAAATATGTGCCGCAATAAGAGTCAACATGGTCAACATCAAGCTAAATCGAAACCTAAATACAAACCGCAAATGAAGCGAGGAAAACAAAATCGCTCAAGTAAAACACATTTTGTAAAGGATGACCATAGTGACAGTGAAGCTGAGGATTATTATTCGATGCACCAAATAGGCGATAAATCGAAAGATCCGTACTATGTTCCCATAAGTATAAATCGAAAGGAAGTGAAAATGGAAATTGATACAGGTGCTTCAGTATCAGTGATCAGCGAAGAGACTAATAACCGAATACTTGGAAATATTAAAAAACTGGAAAAATCGAACTGAAATCTACGCACTTATACAGGCGAGAGGATAGAAGTTCTAGGAAAGAGAAATGTATTAGTTAATTATAAAACGCAGAATGTGAAATTACCGATTACCGTTGTGAAAGGTAAAGGACCTAGTTTAATGGGCCGTGATTGGCTTAAGACATTAAAACTAGACTGGCACTCCATATTTATGATAAAGGAAGATAAAGAGAAGGATGTGGACTTGCATGAACTTTTCCGTAATTACCCAGATGTATTCAAGACAGGTCTTGGTACGTTGAAAGGAACCAAAGCAAAAATATACGTGGATAAAGATGCAAAACCGAAATACTTCAAAGCAAGACCAGTACCGTATGCATTAAAGGAGAAAATTGAGATGGAGCTTGAGAGATTAGAATTGAATACAATTGAGAAGGTAGAGTTTTCCAAATGGGCAGCACCCATAGTACCGGACAAGTCAGTTCGCATTTGTGGGGATTATAAAATTACAATCAATCAGGTTTCCAAGCTGGATAACTATCATATTCCCAAGACGGATGACTTGTACGCAACTTTGAGTGGAGGACAAGCATTTTCGAAGCTTGACCTGAGCCAAGCTTATCAACAGATATTGCTTGACGAGGAATCAAAACAATATGTGACAATAAATACTCACAAAGGATTATTCAGATACACTCGTTTACCCTATGGAAAATTTACTCCAAGGCATACCACACGTCGTAGTCAGGGTCGACGACATTTTAGTTACCGGGAAGAGTAGACAGGAACATTTGCAAAACTTGACAAGAGTACTCGAGAAACTTCAAGAATCGAACAAAGACAAGTGTTTGTTTCTAGCGCCTGAAGTGATTTATCTAGGACATAGAATCGATAAAAATGGGATTTATCCACTGGAAAGCAAAGTGAAAGCAATCACGGATGCACCCGAACCGACAAATGTAAGTGAATTAAAGTCTTACTTAGGAATGTTGAATTATTACAATAGATTTTTGCCAGATTTGTTAGCAAAACTTCAACCACTTCATGAGCTGTTGCAAAAGCATACTAATTGGAAATGGTAAAGTCGGCAGAGAGAGGCTTTTGAACTGTCGAAAGCGTTGTTGAAGTTGTCAAATGTACTAGTTCATTATGATTCACAGAAAGAGCTCATTCTTTCGTGCGATGCTTCACCATATGGGATAGGGGCCGTTCTATCTCATAGAATGGATGATGGATCCGATAGACCGATTGGATACGTGTCTAGAACGCTAGTACCTGCCGAGAAAAACTATAGTGTTATAGAGAAGGAGGGCTTAGCCATCATTTTTGCGTTGAAACAAATTCATCTGTATTTGTTTGATAGGAAATTTACAATTTACACTGATCACAAGCCGTTGATTGGACTGTTCAATGAGAACAAAGCTATTCCGTCTATGGCCGCAGCTCGTATCCAACGTTGGGCTTTGACATTGTCAGCTTACGAATACAAGATAGTCTACAAAGAAGCGAAGAAAAACTCTAATGCCGATGCATTAAGTCGCTTATCGTCGAAGCAGGAGGAAGATGCAGAAGTTCCATCAGAAATGATTCATCTTATGGAACATATGGATGGTACGCCGATCACATCAGATCAAATCAAAGCATGGACCAGGAAAGATTCAGTGCTAAGTCAGATAACTAATTACGTGTTAAAGGGCTGGCCGTATCAGAGTGGCATAATGGAAATGAAACCGTACTTTAGTCGGAAAACGGAGTTGTTTATGATGGATGTTTGTTGTGGGGAAATAGAGTTGTCATTCCGCCACAAGGACGAGAAACAATGCTTAAAGAGTTGCACGAAGGGCACCAGGGCATTTCACGTATGAAAATGCTAGCACGAGGATATGTTTGGTGGCCTAACAAGGATTCCGAAATAGAGCAAACCGTGCGTGCTTGTAGCAAATGTCAAGTGAATAGACATTTACCAGCAGAGGCACCATTGCACTCGTGGGAGTGGCCGTCAAAACCGTGGTCAAGATTACATATTGATTATGCAGGACCGTTATACGGGAAGATGTTTCTTGTTTGTGTCGATGCACATTCTAAATTTATGGATGTACACATTGTTAATTCAGCGACAAGTGCAGCAATATTGATAAATTGAGAACTATGTTTTCTATTCATGGATTACCCGAAACCATTGTCAGCGACAACGGTACTGCATTCGTAAGTGAAGAATTCCTTTTTTAACTCGTAATGGAATTAAGCATATTCGAACATCGCCGTATCAACCAAGTACAAATGGATTAGCAGAACGTGTAGTTCAAACGCTCAAAGAAGGACTTAAGAAAATGACCGAGGGAAGCTTAGAATCGAGAATTGCAAAGTTACTATTTACCTATAGACTTACACCACACGCAACAACAGGAATCGCACCAGCAGCAGCTCTTATAGGAAGGAAGCCGAGATCGTTGCTAGATCTGAAATATCCGAACATTGACCATCGAGTTCAACAAAGACAGTTAAAACAAAAGATCAGCCACGACAAAGTAACAAAAGAGAGACAATTCAACATAGGAGATAAAGTCTACATTGTAAGTCATGCAAGAGGTGAAAAGTGGATTAACGGAACTATTGTGAAACAAACAGGACCCGTATCGTATGTGATTGAATTGAATGATGGAAGAATCGTGAGACGTCATGTTAATCAAATCCGAAGGAAATATGATCCAGAAGTTCCAGACATTTCGGACATTACAATTCCGTCAAGTGAAGAGAATACACCAAGTGAAACGTCCGTAGAAGCTACGAAACTAACCGAAACGAGTGGGACTGTTAGTGTTCCGATCATTTCGCGACCGAAAAGAAGCCGTAAAAGGGTGATGGTTAACTGTAAAGGGCAGAATAATCCCTTTTAGCCATCAGTGCAATGAAAAGGCAGTCTACCTTTTTTGCGTGTGCATGCTGCATGTTTAGTAGAAAACTATATGTTAGATATTTGTTTTCATTTTTAGTAGGTCAAGAGAGAGGCAATGGTGTAACAGATACCTGATACACCGACCAGTCTTGAGACCACCTGTGCATATATCAAGAGCAAAAAGTGATCTCTTTCAACATAATGTTATGAATTGCTTCGAGTCCACATATGAAATAAATTTCTTTTCGTTACAAGACTAAATGTATCCGTTGTGCGTAGTAATTTGCACGGGTATATCCACCCGCCACATAGAGCTGGAATTTAAATCATTCGACGGTTTACATTTACCCAGTCAACACCCTTAATTGTCACATAACTTTGGGTGTGCACTAATTTATTTTCGTTATAATGATGTCGTAGGAGAATATTAAAAGTTTGCAAGAACGTTAACTTGCAAGAAGCCGTTCTAGTAGCAAGGTTGGAAGTCTCACTAATGATCTAACTACAGATGTATTCTCTTTGTTTTCTAGACATTTGGAAAAACGCACTAGAGAAACAAAAGAAGGAGATCTTCAGTGTTTAAGAATTCAAAATTCCTACCTGAAATAAATCGGAATGTAAGTCGGACGACCAAATTTGTTATCAACAAAAAACAGTGCGAATTTAATGACAGAGCGTCCAAAGACATTGAAATGGTGAAATTTGCTATAAAATTGATAACCGTGATCTTGCTCTGAAAACGGTCGACAAAGTCCATAGATATTGTCGCTCGAAACAAAATTGTCAAGATCGGAGACAAACATGGCTGTAATACTGTAAGAAGGCAATCCTCTCGCTGATGAACTCTGACAATAAGCGCGGTTTACGTCAAGCCGACCAGGGCTATTTGAACAAAATGGCTGCAATTTCTACCCTTAAACATCGCTGCAGACAAACTTTTTCGTGCCTTGCCGACGCATCTGAAGCAGGAAGAATTAAAGCTTATGCCGTTGTCAGGAAGCCCAGTATCCGCTACAACCATCCACCCAGAACATCTGTTACTACTGTTGCGCGACGGGACATTGGTCATTCAACTGTCCCGGAAAAGCCATTAAGTCAACCAACAATACAGCTCTAATTAAGGTATCATCATTACTTTACGCTAAAGTATGTTTAGACACATGAATATGAAAATAAATCTGTTCAAGTTTACAATGTAAAAGGTCGATTGCACAGTAATTTAAATTTTTAGAAAGAAAAACGTGTGTTATCTGACAGTTTAAAAAGCCTAGTTTTGCCTATTCTGGAATCTGGTTATTACTTAAAATTTAGTAGTAAACCACCTTCAGTAGATCAGCTTATAAGCATGCACATTTTGTAAAACGTGCAATAGCAGATATAGTTTTTAAAGGTATCGTCGATGAGGTTTACTCCGTACCATACGTTGTCAACCCTTAGTCAGTGTGGGTGGACTCGTCAGGCAAGGAAATATTGATCCTTGACCTTAGAACAAAAATCGATACCAATTGCGGTCTAAATTTTAGTGTAAAAGTGTTTAGGAGGCAAACATTTGTGTAGTTTATAAAGCACACCGATCAACCGAGTTCTATCATTCTGGTGAGAAGTAGTATGACACGATGAAAAAAGATATAAACAAGTTAGAAGCGATGAAAATGTAGGTAAGTTTTTCCAATAGTTGTATGTTTTAAATTTACTGTAGCGAATCAAATATATTAAAACACGATTTAGCATAGATTTGGCAATAGATATATTCAGTTCTTTAATCTCTTGCATTTATTTTGGTCCAACTTATCTCATAAAATAAACGAAAAAATGCAGATATAGTTATTAAAATGCTAAAATGACCTTTTACGATTTGGTTTTACATCAAGTCGGCCGTTTAAATATAAAGAATATTCCTTTAGCTTTCGTTTGGTGCCAAAAAATGTATCTTTAACATAATGCATTAACAATATTAATTTGATTTTAATTGCACAGTCAGAGAAAGTACGTTACGATATAAATCAGTTTAACGATACGATTAAAACAAGATATATGATTTTGTATAAGCTATTAAATTCTGCTAACCGATTGAATAAGTATGCACTTTAAGAGTTCGTAACGTAATAATATATGTAAATTTTTTATTTTCTTGTCCATATGAAGCATGAAGAGGAGGATGAGGAAAATTAAATTTGATTAGTGTGCATAAAATATGCAATGTACAAATTGCGACCCACAATAACATTTGCAGAAAAGCTTTCAAACTATACTTTGTATTTGTATGCAACTCTTATTTTATTATGTATACCAAACGAAGATAAATGAGAGACATATTTTTTTTTGTCTGGTAATTTACTTCATCTTTTTTTTCTTTTCTTCTCCTTTAAGGCTGATATTTTCAGCCAAATTTATTTGACACTGCAAATCGCATACTAATACACGTTTAGGATATGTAAGATAGCTTTATCTAGTGTTACATACCCTTTCATTTTTAGGAGGTTTATATTGGGTTTTTTGGTAAAAGAGGCAAAAGAAGGTTGGCATATTGTTGTCTGTCCGTCTGTGCATCCATAACAAATGGTGTCCGGGATATAACTTTTTATCCTTTTAGGTAGGCTTTTTGATATTATGCATGTGGGTAGATTATAATTACTCGATGTGTCGCATGCCATGGGTGTTGACATTTAATTTGAAATTTGACCCCCAAGGACACATCATTGCCTTTTGAGTGACTGCTTCGTGTCCGGGATATTTAACTCCGAAATTTGACCCCCCCTCCAAGATCACATAAATGCATTGTAAGTCATTGCTTCGCGCCCGGGTTTTAACTTTTAAAATAATTGTTTGACTGTTTGTTTGCTTGTATGAATGGTGTTTAACGCACTTTCAGCAATTTTTCAGCTGTATGATGGAATCCAGTTTTTATTGGGAGTGGAAGCCTGAGTACCCAGAGAAAACCCCGACCTTCGGTGAAATAGGATATTAAGCTTTTTATATTTGCCATGTGGGTAGATAGTTACTAGACAATGGGTCTCGTACCATGGTTGTGGACCTTAGACTTTGACCTTTTACTAGTACGATCGCATTTTGTTTTGATTGACAAATGAGTACTTGGGTTTTAAACTTTTTTGTCTTTTGAGGTTGACATGTGGGTAGACCATAGGCATTATGTTGATTTGTGTTGGTGACATTTCACCTCAAATTTCGACCTCAACATATTTCTTTTTTATTATGACATATTCCTGCATCTGCTATAAGTTTGTTTTTGATGCACAATCTATTTAAATCGGATCCCACAAAGATGGGTACAATTTCCCTGATATTTTGTTTCTTTAAACATTAAGCGGGTAATATATATTACTTTTCAGATCAATCATGAAAAAAAAGAGATTTCTGTGTTACTTTTGCACACAAACGTTCAATGAATTTTCTGACACAATCAATCAAATATACAATTCATAAGTTCAAATCCATCTACCAAATATGAAATCACTCCGACTGACGGAAGCTTAGAAACGTTCGGTATTTCATTGAAAAGTCAAGATATTACATATTCACATCTTCACATTTTGTGTTCAGTTCGGCATATTAAAATTTTACCAAAATTGTTCGACCTTTTGACAATTTTTTTGCGTAGTAAAGGTTACAACATTATAGTGTATTTGGACGATGGACTAGGTTTAAAGATATAGAAGAAATGTGTCTCAGAGTTTTCAAAGAGTTGTTGTCCGACTTGCTGTCTGCTGCGTTTTACCAAATAAAAAAAAACCCGTTTGGACTGGCTTTGCTTTGTACGGGACTTTGATAAGGGTATTTTAAGTGTACCTAAAAACAAACTGCTGAATATATTGCATTTTTGTGCTAATTATGGATAATTCAGAAAATATTTGAAGCGGTAATTGGAAAAATAAATGCACTTTTGCCTGCATTAGGAAATATATGTAGAATCAAGTCTAGGCATTTATATCATGCTGTAAATGATCGAACCTCTTGTAACTCAAAAGTTAGTTTAGACATTAAACTCTTTAGACACTAAAGAGCTCTTCCCTAAAATCTTCGCCAAATTGTTTACTTGCACCTATACAAAGATTTCCCGAGAGGCTAGCTTACACCGATGCAAATTCTTATTCGCGCGCAGGTTACGTTGTTCATTTGTATAATAAGATTGAACAGCAGATGTGGACAACTGAAGAAATGCTTAAATGTTAAACTTTGAGAGAGCTTCATTCGGTGATTTTGACTCTAAGAACTTTTTTCTGAGCATTTTAAAAATAAATTTGTAAAACTTTTTACTGATAATCAAAATGTAATCCGTATAGCGGAAGTTGGTAGTATGAAACAGGATTTTCACAAGTTAGGTATGGGCATGTTTTATTTTGGTGTTGAAAATTCAGTATGTCTATAAATAGAAAGGATACCACGGACTTTGAACACTACCGCAGACGATAATGGTCTCGTAAGGTGTTTTCTATGGCTGGTAACTCAAACCTGGCGAAGTTGACGTATGTAATACAACTTTAAATAATAATGCCTTCTGAAAAATCAAGTGCATTTTCTTTTATCACATGTCATTTCCCGACATTTTTCTTACGCCCTTTTACGATTGGAAACATATTTTATCAATTTTCATTATTAAAAACTCTAACTTTAATTGTCGTCTGCTGTAGTCATGTCAGTGTTTTGCTAGAGCGCCATCATGTGACTTTAAGAGTTACCATTGGGATTTCGGAGTCTAAAGCAGAGTTATATTTATTAAAAATAAATCACAAGAGAAGTATCACGCCATGTTTTAGGCTACATAATGTCATATACAGGTTTGTAAGGTTTGACAGCTTGTTTTATGCTACATAATGTCATATACACGTATGTAAGGCTTGACATCTTTTTTATGCTGCATAATGTTATATACACGTATGTAAGGTTTGACATATTGTTTTAGGCTAAATAATGTCATATACACGTATGTAAGGTTTGACATATTGTTTTAGGCTAAATAATGTCATATACACGTATGTAAGGTTTGACATCATGTTTCAGGTTAGATAATGTCATATACACGTTTGTAAGGTTTAACATCTTGTTTTAGGCTAGATAATGTCATATACACGTATGTAAGGTTGGACATCTTGTTTTAGGCTAGATAATGTCATATACACGTATGTAAGGCTTGACATCTTGTTTTAGGCTAGATAATGTCTTATACACGTATGTAAGGTTTGACATCTCGTTTTGGGCAAGATAATGTCATATACACGTATGTAAGGTTTGAAATCGTTTTTTAGGCTAGATAATGTCATATCCACGTATGTACGGTTTGACATCTTGTTTTAGTTTAGATAATGCCATATACACGTATGTAAGGTTTGACATATTGTTTTAGGTAAGATAATGTCATATACACGTATGTAAGGTTTGGCATCTTGTTTTATGCTGCATAATGTCATATACACGTATGTAAGGCTTGACATCTTGTTATAGGCTAGATAATGTCATATACACGTATGTAAGGTTTGACATCTTGTTTTAGGCTGCATAATGTCATATACACGTATGTAAGGCTTGACATCTTGTTTTAGGTTAGATAATGTCATATACACGTATGTAAGGTTTAACATATTGTTTTAGGATGCATAATGTCATATACACGTATGTAAGGTTTGGCATCTTGTTTTAGGTTAGATAATGTCATATACACGTATGTAAGGTTTGACATCTTGTTTTATGCTGCATAATGTCATATACACGTATGAAAGGTTTGGCATCTTGTTTTATGCTGCATAATGTCATATACACGTATGTAAGGCTTGACATCTTGTTTTAGGCTAGATAATGTCATATACACGTATGTAAGGTTTGACATCTTGCTTTATGCTGCATAATGTCATATACACGTATGAAAGGTTTGGCATCTTGTTTTATGCTGCATAATGTCATATACACGTATGTAAGGCTTGACATCTTGTTTTAGGCTATATAATATCATATACACGTATGTAAGGTTTTACATCTTGTTTTAGGCTAGATAATGTCATATACACGTATGTAAGGTTTGGCATCTTGTTTTATGCTGCATAATGTCATATACACGTATGTAAGGTTTGGCATCTTGTTTTATGCTGCATAATGTCATATACACATATGTGAGGTTTGGCATCTTGTTTTATGCTGCATAATGTCATATACAAGTATGTAAGGCTTGACATATTGTTTTAGGCTAGATAATGTCATATACACGTATGTAAGGTTTGACATCTTATTTTAGGCTAGATAATGTCGTATACACGTATGTAAGGTTTGACATCTTGTTTTAGGCTAGATAATGTCATATACACGTATGTAAGTTTTGACATCTTGTTTTAGGCTAGATAATGTCGTATACACGTATGTAAGGTTTGGCATCTTGTTTCAGGTTAGATAATGTCATATACACGTTTGTAAGGTTTAACATCTTGTTTTAGGCTAGATAATGTCATATACACGTATGTAAGGCTTGACATCTTTTTTATGCTGCATAATGTTATATACACGTATGTAAGGTTTGACATATTGTTTTAGGCTAAATAATGTCATATACACGTATGTAAGGTTTGACATATTGTTTTAGGCTAAATAATGTCATATACACGTATGTAAGGTTTGACATCATGTTTCAGGTTAGATAATGTCATATACACGTTTGTAAGGTTTAACATCTTGTTTTAGGCTAGATAATGTCATATACACGTATGTAAGGTTGGACATCTTGTTTTAGGCTAGATAATGTCATATACACGTATGTAAGGCTTGACATCTTGTTTTAGGCTAGATAATGTCTTATACACGTATGTAAGGTTTGACATCTCGTTTTGGGCAAGATAATGTCATATACACGTATGTAAGGTTTGAAATCGTTTTTTAGGCTAGATAATGTCATATCCACGTATGTACGGTTTGACATCTTGTTTTAGTTTAGATAATGCCATATACACGTATGTAAGGTTTGACATATTGTTTTAGGTAAGATAATGTCATATACACGTATGTAAGGTTTGGCATCTTGTTTTATGCTGCATAATGTCATATACACGTATGTAAGGCTTGACATCTTGTTATAGGCTAGATAATGTCATATACACGTATGTAAGGTTTGACATCTTGTTTTAGGCTGCATAATGTCATATACACGTATGTAAGGCTTGACATCTTGTTTTAGGTTAGATAATGTCATATACACGTATGTAAGGTTTAACATATTGTTTTAGGATGCATAATGTCATATACACGTATGTAAGGTTTGGCATCTTGTTTTAGGTTAGATAATGTCATATACACGTATGTAAGGTTTGACATCTTGTTTTATGCTGCATAATGTCATATACACGTATGAAAGGTTTGGCATCTTGTTTTATGCTGCATAATGTCATATACACGTATGTAAGGCTTGACATCTTGTTTTAGGCTAGATAATGTCATATACACGTATGTAAGGTTTGACATCTTGCTTTATGCTGCATAATGTCATATACACGTATGAAAGGTTTGGCATCTTGTTTTATGCTGCATAATGTCATATACACGTATGTAAGGCTTGACATCTTGTTTTAGGCTATATAATATCATATACACGTATGTAAGGTTTTACATCTTGTTTTAGGCTAGATAATGTCATATACACGTATGTAAGGTTTGGCATCTTGTTTTATGCTGCATAATGTCATATACACGTATGTAAGGTTTGGCATCTTGTTTTATGCTGCATAATGTCATATACACATATGTGAGGTTTGGCATCTTGTTTTATGCTGCATAATGTCATATACAAGTATGTAAGGCTTGACATATTGTTTTAGGCTAGATAATGTCATATACACGTATGTAAGGTTTGACATCTTATTTTAGGCTAGATAATGTCGTATACACGTATGTAAGGTTTGACATCTTGTTTTAGGCTAGATAATGTCATATACACGTATGTAAGTTTTGACATCTTGTTTTAGGCTAGATAATGTCGTATACACGTATGTAAGGTTTGGCATCTTGTTTCAGGTTAGATAATGTCATATACACGTTTGTAAGGTTTAACATCTTGTTTTAGGCTAGATAATGTCATATACATGTATGTACGGTTGGACATCTTGTTTTAGGCTAGATAATGTCATATACACGTAAGTAAGGTTTGACATCTTATTTTAGGTTAGATAATGTCATATACACGTTTGTAAGGTTTGACATCTTGTTTTAGGCTAGATAATGTCTTATACACGTATGTAAGGTTTGACATCTCGTTTTAGGCAAGATAATGTCATATACACGTATGTAAGGTTTGGCATCTTGTTTTATGCTGCATAATGTCATATACACGTATGAAAGGTTTGTCATCTTGTTTTATGCTGCATAATGTCATATACACGTATGTATGGCTTGACATCTTGTTTTAGGCTAGATAATGTCATATACATGTCTGTAAGGTTTGACATCTTGCTTTATGCTGCATAATGTCATATACACGTATGTAAGGTTTGGCATCTTGTTTTATGCTGCATAATGTCATATACACGTATGTAAGGTTTGACATCTTGTTTTAGGCTAGATAATATCATATACACGTATGTAAGGCTTGACATCTTGTTTTAGGCTAGATAATATCATATACACGTATGTAAGGTTTGGCATCTTGTTTTATGCTGCATAATGTCATATACACGTATGTAAGGCTTGACATCTTGTTTTAGGCTAGATAATGTCATATACACGTATGTAAGGTTTGACGTCTTATTTTAGGCTAGATAATGTCGTATACACGTATGTTAGGTTTTACATCTTGTTTTAGGCTAGATAATGTCATATACACGTATGTACGTTTTGACATCTTGTTTTAGGCTAGATAATGTCGTATACACATATGTAAGGTTTGGCATCTTGTTTCAGGTTAGATAATGTCATATACACGTATGTAAGGTTTGACATCTTGTTTTATGCTGCATAATGTCATATACACGTATGTAAGGTTTGACATATTGTTTTAGGCTAGATAATGTCATATACACGTATGTAAGGTTTGACATCTTGTTTTAGGCTAGATAATGTCGTATACACGTATGTAAGGTTTGACATCTTGTTTTATGCTAGATAATGTCATATACACGTATGTAAGGTTTGACATCTTGTTTTATGCTGCATAATGTCATATACACGTATGTAAGGTTTGACATATTGTTTTAGGCTAGATAATGTCGTATACACGTATGTAAGGTTTGACATCTTGTTTTAGGCTAGATAATGTCATATACACGTATGTAAGGTTTGACATCTTGTTTTAGGCTAGATAATGTCGTATACACGTATGTAAGGTTTGACATCTTGTTTTATGCTAGATAATGTCATATACACGTATGTAAGGTTTGACATCTTGTTTTATGCTGCATAATGTCATATACACGTATGTAAGGTTTGACATATTGTTTTAGGCTAGATAATGTCGTACACACGTATGTAAGGTTTGACATCTTGTTTTAGGCTAGATAATGTCATATACACGTATGTAAGGTTTGACATCTTGATTTAGGCTAGATAATGTCATATACACGTATGTAAGGTTTGACATCTTGTTTTAGGCTAGATAATGTCGTATACACGTATGTACGGTTTGACATCTTTTTTTAGGCTAGATAATGTCATATACACGTATGTAAGGTTTGACATCTTGTTTTATGCTGCATCATGTCATACAGGTATATACATCGCATAAATACGTGTATGTCCCTGGTTTTCAGGACAGCTATACAACTAATCAAGAAATCAAAGTTAGTAAAAATAGCTTTGTAAAATGTAACCGTTCTGAAATAAAATATAAATAATAACCTCATAGCTAATTATCATATATTTAAGGACAAACCCTACTATTCAATCTCCATATGATATTTTTTTATTCATCGTCGAAAACTCACGTCCTGGAATTGGATACCTGAATGCGCGAAGCTAAGCGCATCAGATTCGTCTTCCAAGTCTGCGCAGAGGAATTAATGCCCAACAAAAACCCCAATATTATTTTATCGGGAAGAGAAATATTTTATTCTCTATTACGATTGGAGTGTAGCTCCCTAAAACGGGACTTGTTCGTTAAATATATAGTTGATTCGCCGCTTTGTCCTTGTGGAGAAGTTGAAACAACAATCCACTACCTATTACACTGCACACTTTTCATTCAACCACGCCAACATTACCTTAGCAACAGTGTCAACAATTTGTCCGTTCATACACTATAATATGGATCACCTGACCTCTCATATGAAGAAAATCTTGATTTATTTTTGACAGTTCAAGGATACATACTTAGTACTAAGCGATTCGATTAAAACCCCATCTCTGCAAAACCCCAAATTCATCTGTGGTTTCCTGTATCCACAATTTATTCTATATATCACTACTGTTATGAAATATACAAAATTATTAGCTTATGTTGTAACTAGTTTTGATCGTTTGAGTATTATTAATGTAACTATCGTATGTATAGGAAATGGATTAATATAAGTCTGTGACCTGTTTCCGGATCCTTACATTGTATACGATGTATTAAATTTTATATGTTCAATATTATAAATAATAAATGTTTATACTAAATTATGCAATTGTAATACATGTACAAAACTAGCTAAAGAAAGTGTTCGCAATCCCGCATTCCAAATCCGTTCTCTTGCACATTGCATCTGTCCTGGTTGTCTGGTCCACGGATAGTCAGTTCCCAAATATCTTCAATAACTATATCTCGTTTTGAAATTCCAATATTGTGCAGGATTACGCAGTCTACTATATAAATACAAGGTCTTGCTGGATTTGTCCGTAGTCCTACCGCCAAACAAGGGAATCGTCGTTCCAGAATCCCAAAGGTCTGCTCGATCAATACACGTGTCCTACAAAGTGCAGCGTGGAATCTTTCTCTGCTGCGGATATTGTCTGTGTTGTTGTAGGGAGTCATTAGATATCTACGGCATGGATAGCCGGAATCTCCTAATAAAAATCCATTTAAAATTCCTGAAACAACAGTACTATTTACCTGTCCTAAAAGGGATCGATAATTCACACAAGTTACATACAAAACAATTTAAGGGGTAGAGTGGTTAAGGTAAACATTTACTATTGATCACGTGCCTGCAGCACCTGCGGTTGCAGGTTTGAGTCTCATTGCAGGCAGGGTCGCCAGGTCGAAGTTTTTCTCCGGCTTAGATGCTCCGGCTTCCACTCCCAATGAAAAATTTTCGCCACGCGAAAAATAGCTGAAGTGGCTTTAAACATAAATATATGTTCAATGCTTTTTTGTATAATCTGTACCATGCCAAGAATAAAATACCCATGGAACTTTAAAGACTGGTCCCGTAGTTGTCGGTTCGTTTCGCACGTATAAAGTGAGTCGTTTCGCTCCTCTAAATAAAAAATTGTGTAAAAAAAAATAATAATAATAATAATAAAATAAAATAAAGGGTATTTTGTGTGTTGAAGCTGATTGTATTCAAATAATAATTAAAAAATTAAAAGCATATTTTCCCAAAATTAGCTTATATTCGAACTTTGTGTATAAAAACTATAACAATTATAAAAAGAGCGTAATTTATTAAACTTGAAATAAATATTCCTGTCGCGATCACATCCTCTGAGTCCTTGACACTGGATACCGTAGAGCCTGGTACACGGTTCATTATTTACCGATAGTGTTAATTTCACTGAGCGATAACAGCGACATACATTATAAATGTATCTGTGTCCGTTGACCACACTAATTAATTAGCAGATAATTAAACAATAATGAGGACCATTGATGGTCTAGGGAAATTTTAGGCGTATAGGCATGATTGGAAATCGGTAAGTTATTAATGAATAAAACAGTTCTGCGTATGTATGTTACAGCGTTACCTTTAATAGCTATACATGTACATATGTCATCTTAAAAATAAAAACTATATACATGTACATGTAATGTACCTGTTTCAAAAATTTCACACAGCTGACTTTCTATAAATATTCTGGAGTTATGGCATGATCCCGGAGATTTTGCCACGACATTTGTAATTATAAATTTGGCATTGCATACCATCTACAACGAAATAATTTATAATTTTATAATGCATGTTTTATTTTAAAAAAACTTACACTGTTTTTACAGATTCTAGCTGTTAGATTTCTTGTATAGCAAAAAGTAAATGATGTGAATAAATTATACCGTGCATTAGATAGCAACGGAAAAATAACTGCATCAGGTTTAAGTTGCAATTTCAAAATGTATGCATAATAGGGCACAAAATAGCAGAACCAAAATTGTACAGCGGTAATGTTTCAGATTGATTGATGTTTAAAAGGTTCGTGTCCTCGTGATATTTTAAAAAGTAAATATTAAAAAAAAATTACGTCGCAGAATTAAATTGTTTGAAAGCACAATTATTCCACAGAACGTTTAAATAAATAAATTATTTGTTCCAATATAAGTAACATGAGCGGAATCACCAGATGCACAGATTTGAAACTGTATGATATCTGTTGACTAGAACGAATAATCGTACCCTCCCGTTTTTTTGGCGAGGGGTTGATACGGATCAGCTATGTATTGAATGAATTTTTAAGATTTTAAAATGATATTGGAAATAAATACGGTCAGGTACATTTCATTATCTTATAAAATTGTACTTTATAATGGATTAGGAACTATGACGTACGTCGCAATTAAACGAAATGTATGGCTATACTAACGTATTTACTCAGTACATCCTATAAAATAATAGGAATCTACTTATCGCGGACTGAGAGGAGTTCATTGAATCGTTACCGTCCTATAAGGTCGTGCCATTTTTTTTTGGTCTCGTACGCTGGAAGATTTACGCTTGCGGAGGCTTACACCGTGGGTAAAGTTTTACTACAACTGCTTACATCACATTTTACTACGACCAGAAAAAATGCGTCAAAAGCAAGTATGAGAGTCACGTGACAACAAAGAATGTATAAGGCCAGGATAATTCTATTTTTAGTTTTTAGAAAGTACTGTCTTTATATAAAAAAGTAGATTCATGCAGTTTTATACAAACATTACTTTCAACTATAACTATAACAGCAAATTTTATGACAAATAAATCTATATTATTATGTTTTATATAGTTGCTATTTTAACTTATTATAGTTATAGAATGTAATGCACAAATATAAGTAAAAAACAAAATGTATATTTACATCAGTTCATTTCTCACTCAGAAACACATGAATAAAATGAAAATATAAGCGGTTGCTTTTCTGACATTAAGGACATCCCCAACAATTTGATGAAAACAACCTGACGCAACAAACTGTAGAAACAACAGAACCTGCAGGAGAGAAGGTAGGCTAAACGATGTTGCAGCTCACAAGCAACCAATTAAATATAAATAATTGTTGGTGTGCGGAATCTGAACCTTCTGTACAGCTCATAATCAGGCGCTTGGTGGCCGAGTGGTTAAGGTAGTTTGTTTACTATTGATCACGTGGTTGGTAAACACTGGTTGCGGGTTCGATTCTCACTGCAGGCAGGGTGTACTCGACTTCAATCTTAATTGACAAGGATTGCCAGTATTTGTACCGCAGGTCGGGGGTACTCCGGCTTCCTCCCCCAATAAAAACTGGACGCCATGATATAGCTGAAAAATTGCTGAAAGTGGCGTTAAAACAACATTCAAACAAACAAACAGCTCATCATCATTGTAAGGTTGTAACGGGTTCCGTCGGTTTCTGAAGACTCTCTTGTTGACATTGTTGCCAGTTTTTCGTCTGATGCGGTGAGGCAATAAAACCATGTCGGCCATTTTTAATGTGCTTTATTATTTAAGACAGCCTTAGAATAGTCTTTAAAAATATAAGACACACTTTTTAAATTGAGACAAATTTTTGGTGATCTCTAATTTAAGATAAAATTTTGTCTTAGCTAAAAAATATTAGATTTAAGTCAATTTTTAAACTAAAGGCTGCTTCATGATCCCGGGCCAGGTCAATATTATTTAATAATAGACTTTTAAAACATTTGCCACATTTCGTATTTGTCGGAAAAAGAGTATTTATACAGGTATGCTGGATACTAAGGTTAATAATAAGTTTATTTTGTAAATTATTGAATAAATATTTTTATTAAAAGCAAAAATTTTCTATTTTATCAGAATCCAGCTATAGATTTATCATTATGTTCACTAGCATTAACAAAGACCACGTAATATGATAGAAAACTTTAGAAAAGTTTTATTTGATAAACCAAATAAACTTTGTGATGTCTTATCAAAAATGCAACTTTAATGAATGCCAAAATAACTTAAATAAAACATAAGATAAATTTTAGTAATGTTGGGGTTGCTCTCACGTGGCATTTATCGCATTTTAACGCTCAATCCTCTTCATTTCTGGACAGATTCAAACCAAATTAAACACAATCATAGTTCGTTCAGTCGCGAGTTATACTAAACTTGTAAACAGTATTCAAGTATTCTTGCAAGCCGGACAAACACAGGTGCCGATTATAAATTATGCAAGATTCATCGTGTCGTCACTTGCACTTGGACACTTATCACTTATTCTATGTACGCTTTGTCGTAGTCCTGTTCAATTGATGAATTGGGTTCACTCCTGCTGTCAAATGATGTTCAATGAAACATTATTGGGATGAGAGATGCAGGAATGTGCCTGGGACACATTACCATTCAACGAATCGTGAGTTAACATCAATCGACCAATTCCGTTAAGACCCTTCCAAGGTCTGGAAGACCTCAATAAAATCTTACAGTGAAGAAAAGGCTCTTACTTGTGAGGGGAAACCCGTTTGTTAACAGCTTTGTGTTTTAAAGACAGTGGTTGACTTACCTTGTGCTTTTATCAAGAACATTACAAAATGAACTTAAATCTGTAGGTTATCGTTGAACTTTTAAACGCCCATTGCTACATAAACATAAAGCAGCATGTTGGCCCGATGTGTCAAGCCCGTCGCAAATGAAATAAAGCTTCTTGGAGAGAAGTCCATTGGTCTGATGCTTATGTTGCATGTAACTGACGGCAGAGTTCGAGTATGGCGGCAATCAAACACTGCTTATGCCGAACGCAACATTGCTAAAACAATTCTGTTTGGTGGTGGCTCAGTAATAGTTTGTGTATGTGTGTCATATGACTGTAAGCTTGACCTCTTAGCTGTTCGCGATAAGGTAACAGCATGACATTCTGGAAAAGAGTGTAGTGCCTCATTTTGACATTAATCCACTTCGGACGAGACCCATCTACATGAAAGACAACGCCAGACAATGCTCGCGTTGTGACGGCTTATTTGCGTGACGAGTCGGTGGCCACATCGCCATAGGCAGCATATAGTGCAGACTTCAATAAAATTAACACTTACAACCGAGCAGACGTTTTTGGCATGTTTTTTTACGTTAAGGTGACGCAAAAATGGTATAATCTTTGTTTGAATAAAATTTAGTGTAATTAACTTTGAATATTTTATTGTTTTTTTTTTCAGGATTCAAATATTTGTTCAAAGAAGGCTCGGACATAGTGTGAACATGAACACACATTGTTACAAACATAAATTAACTAATTACGTTACCGGTTACGAAAGAAAAACAGAAACATAAGAAAAATGAAAAAAAAACATGATAAATAGAAGTATACTAATATACACATATAGATTATTTAAACATTTATACCTGTCATAAAGGGTGACACATTCTTCAACCATTTTAGTATCACAAAATAAAAATATACAAACCGTTTGACAATTTTACTTGTCTGTATGTAATATGGTAAAATGAATTTTATTCTTAAAGCCTGACTATCTTGATTATTGCAAATATACAAATAACGAAATTCTTCGCCAATATCGAGCATTTCTTACATATTATATTATCTTTGCTTATTTTGAGCCGATGTCATGTTAAAAAAATTATTCCAACTTACTTAGACTAAATTTTGTAATAAAAATTCTCTTCTTTGGTTCATAACTCTATAATCAAATATTGTTAAGACAAAAAGATACAAAACTGACCTCTTGAAGATAGAGTGATTTCACAACACCAGATTTGGGTGAACTGGTCTATCAAAGTTTGTTTAATTTGAGTTTTGATCCATTTCACATTTGATTTCTAAAAATAAAAAGAATATATTTTGTATGTTTTTAACAAATACACTTTGGTTGTTATATAAATTATATAAATTGTATAATAATCTATAAATCTTAGATGACAATGTTTATGTAGTAATGAGTCGACTCCGAGAGTTCTACTTGTTATATTTATATTAAGTGGATATCTCCCCAATTATGTTAGGGTTTTAACCTTAACCCCAAAATTCTATCAGGAAATTAGAAAAGTCCTTTTTATACTTGTTATACCCCCGCTCGACAGAGTCGGGGGTATATAGTGGTCCTCATGTCCGTCCGTCCGTCCGTCCGTCCACATTTGGTTTCCGGATGATAATTCAAAAAGTTTACATTTGATTTGAATGAAACTTTGGGATATTGTTATATATCAGGTTGGTAAGAAGCCTATCGATTTTGGGGAAAATCCGTCAAATTTCAAGGTCACAGTCCACGAAAAACGTTAGAAATTTTAACATAAAAGTTGTTTCCAGACAATAACTCAAAAGTTTGCATCCGATTTGAATGAAACTTTGGGATATTGTTATATATCAGGTTGGTAAAAAGCCTTTTGATTTTGGGGGAAATCCATCAAATTTCAAGGTCACAGTCCACGAAAAACGTTAGAAATTTTAACAAAAAAGTTGTTTCCGGACAATAACTCAAAAAGTTTACATCCGATTTGAATGAAACTTTGGGGTATTGTCATATATCAGGTTGGTAAGAAGCCTATCGATTTTGGGGGAAATCCGTCAAATTTCAAGGTCACAGTCCACGAAAAACGTTAGAAATTTTAACATAAAAGTTGTTTCCAGATAATAACTCAAAAAGTTTGCATCCGATTTAAATGAAACTTTGGGATATTGTTATATATCAGGTTGGTAAAAAGCCTTTTGATTTTGGGGGAAATCCATCAAATTTCAAGGTCGAAGTCCACGAAAAACGTTAGAAATTTTTACAAAAAAGTTGTTTCCGGATGATAACTCAAAAAGTTTGCATGTGATTTGAATGAAACTTTGAGATATTGTTATATATCAGGTTGGTAAGAAGCCTATCGATTTTGGGGGAAATCTGTCAAATTTCAAGGTCACAGTCTACGAAAAATGTTAGAAATTTTTACAAAAAGTTGTTTCCGGAAAATGACTCAAAAAGTTTTCATCCGATTTTAATGAAACTGAAAAATATTCTTATATATCTTGTTGGTAAGAAGCCTATTGATTTTGGTGGAAATCCATCCAATTTCAAGGTCACAATCCACGAAAAACGTTAGAAATTTTCACAAAAGCGGGGGTATCAGCGATCGCTAGATCGACTTTGTCTAGTTTATATAATATTGTTCCTTTCCAGTCTCCATATCTCTCTTACATATCTAAAAATACGGAGCGACAAGTAAATCAAATAAGGTAAAATTTCTTATATACAAGGCTTTTTGTGAATGCTCTGTTAACTTCTTTTTGGCATCTACAAAACTCCCATTTAAACGAAAACGGATTCCCAAAATAGAGATAAAAAGTGTATTCCAGTTCTTTTCCATCAAAGGTTAGAAAGGATTATGGTTGAGAATTTTACAACTTTTGTTTAAGTTAACCTCGCGTTTCTACATCTTACTGATTTATTGAACATTTTCCATTCCATCAAACGTCTCCGTAAACAACATAGTGGCGTCTACATATAACATAAGAAATATTTTCTTGTACTAATCAAATGTTCAAAGACTATTAATAGTTTCGAATGATTCCTCTGCATTACGTTAAAAAAAGGTTTCCGAATTGTTTAAAAATACTGAAAAGAGGAAGGGAGACAAGTTTTTGCCCTGTTGAACACCTAGTGTCAGTTGAAAAAAAAGAATTTTCATTATCTTTCCTTAAACAAGGTTGTATGATTAGATACATGTTTTTATAACATCAAAAACATGGTCCATCTATTCCACTTCCGCTTAACATTTTAGTCCATAAGCCACTTCTATATCTCCTGTCAAAGGCTTTACTGAAATCGACAAATCTACAAAACAGTTTCTTATTATGTAAAGAGCACAAGGCAATAAATTAATTAAGAATAAACATATTACCAAGAATAGAATGTGTCCTTCTAAAAACAGCTTTTGTCGGAGAAATGATATTATTTTCCTCTGCAAATAAGTTTATATGGTTATTTACGATGCCAGTGAATACTAAGCAACCCAGAGGACTAATCCGTCTATAATTATTAGCCGTGTCTTGTGTGTCAGTATGCACTAGCCAATGCTCTTATTTTGTATAAAATAGTTGCAAGGTATCTGTATTTTCACGAAAAATTGGGTTGGTGGCTCTCGCTTATCTGCAAATTTGGTTCATTAAAAAAATGATTGCAATAATTGTTACAGGTTTGTATATACAGTACGTGTTAAACATGGAATCAATAGTAAACATGAATATCTCGTAAACAATAAACTTTGTAAGTTTGCTCTAAGGAAACTAATGAGCTAAAGAATAAAGATATAGACTACACGATTCTTTACAAACCGCTCTCCGTCCCCAAACGTATATTATTGGACACATTATTGTTGTTGGATTTGATGATTTTATAACTTTCTACATGTTATAAACAGTGATGTTTTGTATTTTTATATGATGAAACGTTATAAACAGTGTCAATTGAAAAATAAATGTTTAACTTATTGTAACTGACCAAGGAAATGACAACTCTTTGAGCTATACAGAAAAATATATAATTAAGTTTAATATTAATATTAGCAATTTGAATTACTTTTAAATAGTAATAGTTTTTAACCCTTTTATACTCCAAAAGACCAAAACGAACATGATTAACAATACAGTTAGAAATATTCATTATGAGTAAATATAAATTTTTAAGCCCTTGTTCTTACTGTCATAAAAATACTACAAACTCCATATAAATAACATTTTAAGTATTTACAATTTCATCTTCGCTAGCCAAGTGTTACGATCAGGTCCCCCCTCTCTTCACATCGGATCGTAACCCTTGGCTAGCGAAGATGTTACAATTTATAAATCATTTTATTCGGCATTTTGATATACTGAAGTATGTGTTTTAATGCAGAATTCTATTGTTCGGAAGTTCAACATATTTAAAAAAAATAGTCACGTTGCTGACGAATTTTAGTATGAATTAGCTGATACGATGATGTTGAAGTCATGGAACAATCAGCATTTCTAGGATTATTATTGTTAGTTTTATTAAACCTATCCATAACACTTTATTTTTGTAAAACGAGTAAGAATACTGGAACACATCATGCATGTCTTTACATAATTTCTTTAATATCTTAATTATCTGGCCGCATGGTATATTATGGTATAAGTTTACGTTTGAATGCAATATCAGATTGAAGAATATCTAACTGCAGCATTCGTGTTTAAATAGTTTTATAAATTGTTAGCGTAAAAAGTACTTACATTAAAATACACACGTTTTCTGATAATTGTTTATACAACCTTTGAATTGCAAGTCAATAGTAACATCAGTAATAATTAAATAGATTCTGAATGCATATAGATTATATTAAGGTATTGAATAGGTGTTAGTGTTTAGTTGATTGGCGTACATCAGAGAGGACGACATATGGTACATACATGTGTATTTATTTGTATTTAATATGCGCTTTCACGAAATTTATCTTTAAATATATGTGTCCTGACATACTATTTGTTACTTACATAGAGATATTATGCATATGCAATCAGCGTTTTCGTAGGAATAAATTTAATATTTATTGCTTACTTTGCTTCCTTAAAAACATAAACCGCTAAATATTTATTCATGTACACGTAATAGATACCTATATCATTCACTGAAACATTTTATGGTATACCTCTATAAAAAGTATTTGAGCTTTCTGATGGGATTAGTAGCTGTACATATATATCTGGTTTTTGTACATGTAGGAACTCGGGTTCTTTGCACATATTCATTACGTAACGAGAGCTGGATTATTTGAATATTTGCTTAACGTCCAGTACTTCAGCTATTTTCAGGACGAGAACGTATTTTTAATGTATTGTCATTAATAGAATAAAATTCAGTTGGTATCACTTTTGTACTTCAATAATTTTAATATTAAAATAACATTATTTATTTCTCAATTGATCAGGTATGCATAAAAATGTTGGGGCTAATCAGTATCATTTGGTTACATGAACTGTATGACCAATGAAACTGTCAGTTCAATTATAATTTGTCTGTTGATAAATACCAGCTGACTGTAAAACAGTACCTTCAAATTGTCACACATTGGAATGGGATCTTGGTCATTTTAGACCTGAAGATGTTTATGGAGTTCACTTGGTTATTATTATTTGTATGGTTTGTTTTTGTTAAAATTACTAAGTGTTAGACAAAGTCCAATTTTCATTCCTTTAATTTGTATCAGGGAAAATCTTCTTCAACAAATCCATTATTTGTATGTGTTTACTTTGAATTATTTTTTATAACTAGCGTCAGAATAGCATTTCATATTATAGTTCCACCAAACAAAAAAAAAAAAAAGAAAAAAAAAAAAAAAAAACAAAAAAACAAAAAACCCCCCCAAAATTTCTGACAATGTGCCTGTCCGGGAATGTTGTCATAAACTTGGTTTTTGTGGGAACTTAAATTGCTATGTTAGAAATTAATGGAAAAAGAACAGAATATATTTTAAGACAATAAAAAATTCTCTCAAGAGAATGCAATAAGAGAGGGTTTTGTCCACGAGTACATGTGATAACATGCACATTTAAAAGTAACATTAGATAATTTCATACCGTATTAAAATCTGGTATTTATCACCAGCAAAAATTATAATTGGACTGATAGTTTAATTGGACATACAGCTTGTGACACCAAATGATACTGATAAGCCCCAACATGATTTTGATGAGGATTTTTGGGTTTGGATGTTGGACTGTATTACAGATTATTTACGTTTGTTTTTAAACAAGACACATTTTCTTGTTCCTATCTCACGTTTACAAGACAATACGCGCATTTGAAGTGTTTTATTACAGAACTATTTTACGCGGAGAACTATCATATATATAAAGGGTCAGACAACTACTTTTGTTTCCATTTGAATTATTACTGATGACTGGAATACACCTTTTGTATGTGGACATTTGGGAATACGCATGGAAGCAGTAAGTGACTTGCATTAAATGTTGTTAAAATAGTTCTATCAATGTTCGACCGTTACAACATTCCCATTTCTTTCTAAATAAGTCACTCAATTATTCACTGCCATGTTTGCTGTTTGTAAATGAAAAGGTGGGGGGTGTAGACGTACCAAAGTTTCGGAAACGCGATTCAATTGTCAATTTTAATAATATTTGTTTACGTTATAATTCTATTGACAATATACTATTTTAATAAGGACGATTTAGGTTGGCCGTTGGAAAATGCGCCTATATTCTGATTGGTTATTAGTGGATATAGCTTTGATTTGCTTCTGTGTTTAAGAAATAACTAGCGCTAGCAACGTGATTGCATGCTTGACGGCAAGGTGAGATGGGTCCATTTCTCTCTAATCGGGTGAGATGGGAAAACACCGTACATAAAAATCTAAGGAAAATACCGCAAAATAGCGAAAATCGCCGTTAGTCTATAATCCAAAAGAGAAAAGTAAAATCTTTTGCCATATATATCAGCGTCTGACTAAAGCAGGAGCAAATTACTTTTGTATAACTGTTAGAAGTATTAAGTAAAAGCTTTATTACGAACCAGGCAGAATAGTGATTCATTAACAAGTTTTAACGAGTTTTTATCTTAAAATTATTTGTTATGAACGTAATTAACTGCTATCCTTTTTTCTGACTAGTGTCCTTTGAGATATTTATTCAAAAAGCACTACAAAAACCTTTAGAAAAGGGGGATAGCTCAAATTGCATAACAATATTTATATACCATGAAGTTTGACGACGTACACAAGTGATCCAGCAACTCCACTAAGTTTTTTGAAAAGGAGCAGAGACAAAAATTCCAATTAAATGTCATTTTATTAATGACGCAAATTAAAACAAGTATAAACATATAAAATATATACATCCAACAGATAACTATTACATAATATAATGAAAACATTTACTTCAAATTATTAATAATAAAGTTCCGTACAACAAAAAAGGGATGGCCTGTAAAATGAGCCATTAGTATTGATCGTAAGTAAATGCAATTTATATATTATTTAAGTCGATCATGCGAAGGAGGGGCCATTATGGTCCTCCCCACTCAAGCTGTGTGAAACATGAAAATCAGTATCAGTTTTCACAAGTAAATCCGCACTAAAACCCAAATCCCCAATGTTTAGGAATAAAAGGGAAAGCGATAAAATACCAAGAAAACATACATTAATATTTATAAGAAATTTCAAACGGTGGTACGAGGATGGGCTTTTTCTTAAACTTGTCACAATAACATTGAAAAATCAGTAAAAACAAAAACATGAACCTTACACTCTGATTGTAATTGGCAGAATGATGGCATATAAATGTACAAGCTGTTACTTAATCTTAAATAACAGTTAATTAACTAACCAAACAGCATCCGAATAACTGACTGATTATGCAACGAACAACCATACCTTGACTGCAGGTGGCTGACCAGTCCACCTGTATTACATAAAACAAAGATCATTAGTATAAAGATAACATAATACAAACTTTCATCTGTTTACTGCTTGAGGACACCTTACATAACACCCTGATAACATAATTGTAGACACCTGCTACATTATATAATACAATGAAAACTACACACGCATTACATAATAGAATTGTAACAAAAGTTTTAGGATCTTGTTACAAAAATGAACTTAAGATGTCATGTTTTCAATGACACAAATTAAAACAATTATAAACATAGACAACATACACATCCAACAGTTACTTCGATTGGGGGGCGATGGGGTTGGAGGTTGGATAAATTTCTCTTTGATAAAGGCCTCTCTCCTCTGTCAAAAGTTTTGTGTTTACTGATCACGTGACATAACTAAAGAAAATCATTGGTTCTAAGGTTTTATGTGATATTGGAAAGTAACAAACAAATGTGCACGCTTGAGTGCACCCTCAACATATTTATTCATTATTAATGAAACTTACCCACTTTAGTTATATAAACCCTTTTATCTTTGATAAAATGTTAGTTAGGCTCAGACTTGGCACCACTCTTCTACCGGGTCAAATGGGGCAAAACATCAAAAATATATCCCCACTCTGCAGTGTATGCAACTACAAAGAAGACATCGAACATGTCATTCTGCACTGTGTAGCCCATAACAACGCCAGAATAAAACTTAACACAGCGCTTACAAAATTTAACATCAATAACATCGATATCAAGAGTTAGACCCTCTAACTAAAGAATTTAAAAACCAAGTATACAAAGAGCTCGTCGGTTTAATTACGGAAATTGACTATCACAAATGTATATACATTGTAACTATCTCTTACATTTCTTGTATACACCACTTAGCTAAGTGTCTTCTGCGACGGTCGCACCCTACAACCATCTAAAAAAAGTAAAATCCTCGGTATAGTAAGCACTGATTATGATTTTTGGACCAATCAAATACATAATAATTGTAATCAAATGATGTTAAAGAGCAGACAACTTCTGCTCATTACAAGTTTAAAAACTAATCTATAAATAACATTTGAAGCAAGCAAATCTTGACCTTCAATGCAAAGACTATAAAGTAAATTCTGGCACATATTACAGACGAGGCATATCTTGACCTCTGTATGTTCAATCACAAAATGGACAGTTATACATGTTGTAAAAACTGTTGTTGTCCTTTGTCCACCTGTAAATTGATTTTTAAACCTGGCTGATGGCTCAGAACCCTAAATACTGTTAAATAATGATTATATTTGACTATTGACAGTAGAAACAGAACTGTTACATGCACTTTAAGTCGTTGCTTAAATACATGTAGGCTGACTTGATAATGGAGACATTGCTGACGACTTATATGCCTCTAGAGTTGAAATATATGACATATACATTAGTACTGTGCATTCGATTGAATATGAATTGTCCAATGCTCTTTTTGAAGATTAAAACTAGCATCTGGAATTTGAGCAGATTGTGTATCGTTTTTGTTCGTTACAGTGCTGGATACATTTGGTAAATGTGATATAACTGAACGAGTGTTGAATGGTATAAAACAGTTATGTTGCCTTAAAATTACACTAGCCAGACTTTCAGAAATATGTGGTGCTGTTGGCCCTGAATTAGATGGCATCTGAACAAAAGTCATATTTGGCTGAAATTCGGTCTGAACAGTTATATGTAGATGCCACGTTTGTAATTGCATCATTATATTTGTCATTATTTTGACCCTGAAGACTATTATCAACATTGACATTTACGGCGTATCTTGCATATATAAACTTCAGTCGTATCGCTGATCGATTACTAACTTCACGCTGTCGTTTAGTGGGCCTTATCTTTCATGCACACAAACAAATGGTTAATGGTAGGCTGAAAAATATAGTGAATTAATAGATGTGCTGACCACGTGCAAAAATACAACACCATGTGTCCGAGTTTGTGTGTACTATGTGCAAATGCTAACGAATAACTCCAATGCAACCATGTGCAAACAATAAGAACCGTGTGCCAAAGTGTATCTAAGTTGGTACCATGAACCAAATACACCATGTGCAAATAATGTGACACCATGTGCCCCAGTGTATGGAAGTTTGTATCCTGTATCAAATGCACCACGTGCTGGAGAATATGCAAGTTAGATACCATGTAAAAATAATGTGACACCATGAGCCAAAAAATATAAAAGTTTGTACCTTGAGACACCATGAGCCAAAGTGTATGTAAGTTGGTACCATGTACCAAAAGCACCACGTGCAAATAATGTTGGACAATGTGCCAAAGTATATACAAGATTGATACCATGTTCCAAATGCACTACGTGCAAATCATGTGGCACCATGTGCCCAAGTATATGTAAGATTGGTACCATGTACCAAATGCACCAAAAGTTTGTACCATGAGCAGCCATGTGCCAAAGTGTATGTACGTTGGTACCATGTACCAAATGCGCCAAGTGCAAACAAAAAGGCGACTCCATGTGCCCCAGTATATGTAATTTTACATCCTGTACCAAATGCACCATTTGCTGGAGTATATGTAAGTTTGAGGCCATGTGAAAATAGTGCAACACCATGTGTCCAAATATAGGAATTTGTACCATGAGACACGATTTGCCTAAGAGTATGTAAGTTGGTACTATGTACCCAATGCAACACGTGCAAATAATGTGGTACCATGTGCCCAAGTATATACAATATTGGTACCATATACCAAATGCACCATGTGCTGGAGTATATGTAAGTTTGTATCCTGTACCAAATGCACCATGTGCTGGAGTATATGTAAGTTTGTATCCTGTACCGAATGCACCATGTGCTGGAGTATATGTAAGTTTGTATCATGTACCAAATGCACCGTGTGAAAATAATGCGACACCAATCTGCCCAAATATAGAAAAGTTTTTACCATGTGACACCAGGTCTAAGTATATGTAAGTTTGTACTTTACGACAAATGCACCTTGTGTAAATAATGTGACACTATGTGTCGAGTTATTCTAAGTTTGTATACCATTTACAGAAATACACATGCTGCCCCAGTATATTTAAGTTTGTACCAAGTACCAAATGCACCATGTGCTGGAGTATATGTAAGTTTGATACCATGCGAAAAAAATGCGACTCCATGTACCAAAGTGTATGTAAGTTAGTACCATGTACCAAATGCCCCATGTGCAAACATAATACATGTAATGTGGCACCATGTGCCGAAGTATATACAAGATTGGTGACATGTACCAAATGCACCATGAGCAAAAATTGTGGCACCATGTGCCCAAGTATATACAAAATTGGTACCATGTACCAAATGCACCATGTGCTGGAGTATATGTATTTTTGTATCATGTACCACATGCACCATGTGCCGGAGTATATGTAAGTTTGTATCATGTACCAAATGCACCATGTGAAAACAATACGAAACCAATGTGCCCAAATATAGAAAAGTTTGTACCATGTGACACTAGGTCCAAGTATATGTAAGTTTGTACTTTTCGCCAAATGCACCTTGTGTAAATAATGTGACACTATGTGCCCAGTTATTCTAAGTTTTTAAACTTTCAACAGAAATACACATGTTGCCCAAGTATATTTAAGTTTGTACCAAGTACTAAATGCACCAGGTGCAAAAATCTACAGTATAAAACATTTTATGAAACATTTACTACAAATGCATTAACTTGTAAATGTTTAGACTAAATATGATAAATTGTATAAAATGATTCTGTGAATGTATAAGTAATACATACGTAAATATACCAGCAAGGATGATTAGAGCCGATATGACTTGATATTGACTTGCTGTACAAGTAACCGTATGTAATTATACGAACACCTCGTGCAAAATTAGGACCTCCTGTGCTCGAGTTTGTGTGTACCATGTACAACATAAAACCAATACCTCATATGCAACCAGTGCAAACAATAAAACACTGGTAAAAAATGTATGTAAGATTGGTGCCATGTACAAAATGCAAATGTGGCTCCATGATGTAATCAAGTATATGTAAGTTTGATACCATGCATGTACCATGTGCTACCGCAGGTCGGGGGTTTTCTCCGGGTACTCCGGCTTCCTCCTCCAATAAAAACTGGACGACATGATATAGCTGAAAAATTGCTGAAATTGGCGTTAAACACCATCAAACAAACAATGTAACATGTGTCATTTGAGTGACACCACGTGCCCCAGTATATGTTAGCTTGTACCATCATGTACAGATAATGCTACACCATGTTCTCCAGTATTTTTAAGTCTGTACCATCATGTTCCAAATACACCATGTATCCAAATATAAAAATTGGTACTATGTGACACCATATGTTCAAGTATATGTAAGTTTGTACTTTGCACCAAATGTAAATAATGTGGCACTATGTGCCCAATTAACTTAAGTTTATACCATGTACCATGTACAAAAATGTATCAAGTGCCTAAGAATATGTTAAGTTTGTACCAAGTAGGATATGCACCAACCAAGATGCAAAAACCTACAATCAATATAAAACATTTTTGTAAATATACTAGTAAGGATTATTAGTGCCGATATTACTTGATATTGACTTGCTGTATAAGTACCTGATTGATTGTTTTTTATATTACACTGTAGATAAATATGTGATTAATTCCTAGATTTGTATTTGCAGCAAAAACATAAACAATATTAAATTTGTTTAAATAGTTGTAAATAAAATATAATAGGAATAGATATTACAGTACCAAGGAGATTATAGGCTATGCATGTAAGGTTGCACTTCAATCACAAGTTCATAGTTTAAATGTAAATGGCAAACCAAAGACACACGCAGAAACCAAACCCCAAAACAGTAAGCGAGTAATCAAAACCCCAAAATGACCATGGGTGTTTGTATGTGTGTCTGAACAAGTAAGACATGCTAGCAGCTAATTAGAATCTCATCTGCCCGCCATGGTGCTAAATGTCATGTACAAGAAGACGTCAGAATGTATTAAAATTCACCACTATTAGTTTAAAACACAAATGTCTTTAGCCACTTTTTTTTAGTCTTTAGTTAATATTTAGCAATCTACTGTTTTTTGTGTTTACTTTTTGAATCTGTGTTCTTAATTTTTGTAAAGTAAATAGTTCATCTATCGTTTAAACATATTTGGCAATTCTCAAACTTCTAATCCCCATTAAATTTTACAATACCTTTTGTTTGATCATTACCATGGTGAAAAGTAAAATAGAATGCAAATACCAAAGTAGACATAACTGTTGAGAAAAATTAGTGGCATGTGACCAAAAGATGATAGAATACAAGTATATAAAAATACATAAGTAATTGTAATCTTTTAGTTTGTGCTGCAGATATATACGTCAAATGCTAGTACAACAAGATCATATGTATTTTACCTGTTTATATCTATTGTAAGGACTTTAAGACATATGATAACTATTTTGCATTTTATGCGCGGAGTTGTTGATGTCTTTAGTATGCATAATTGGTTAAAATTTTGGTTTGCATGTATTTGTAAAATCATAGGTTTTCTAAACATTTTGTATGACTTTGGAAACTTTAAAATTGCAGAAATATATAATGTAAATTATATTACTATTTTACTATTATTATTTTAGTGCTTTATAGTACAGGATTGTGTATTTACCATTAAGTGTGGCAGTATAGCCTTGTTACATTACAGTGCATTTACAAAACAGTGTTGGGGCCTCGGTGGCCGAGTGGTAAAGGTAGTTTGATCACGTGGTCTGTCAACACTGAGATTGCGGGTTCGATTCTCACTGCAGGCATGGTGTACTCGACTCCAATCTTAATTGACAAGGATTGCCAATTTTCCTACCCCAGGTCCGGGGTTTTCTCCGGTCACTGCGGCTTCCTCCCCCAATAAAAAAATGGACGCCATGATATAGCTGAAAAATTGCTGAAATTGGCGTTAAACACCATCAATCAAACAAACAAAACAGTGTTATTAAATTAAAGTTTTTTTCGTACATTATAGTGTTATAAGATTATATTCTGTTGAAGTAATGTATCAAGTGAATCCCTACAATTTGATTGTTTAATCAAGACGGGGATATCATACCGTATTCCCTGTGAAACACCGGGGATATTGAAACCAGTTTCAAAATGGCGCCTATTCATTGAATAATTTATTTGTTTTACATAATATAAATAGTTAAACATAATATCAAAATATCAAATATCGATTTTAAATACATGCATTTTACGGAATCTATCATCTCTGTCTGCGATTTGTCTTGAAATTAACAAGGGAGATAACCGATAACTTAAAGTATTCAAAATGGCAAACAAGCATTTGAATCGCACTTCGAAAGTGAAATTTATCATTAAAAGCTTTGCTGGGAATAAAAGGTCGTCAAAATATTAAGGTTATAAAATTTAAAATGTCATACAAAGTTTCGTTGGAAGCTTAAATGTGTTGAATGGTAGGTTCTCCAATAGTAATGGTCCAAACTATAATAAGTTTTTTCTTCAAGCATGAGAAATGTCTATAATCTAATTATATACTCTAGAATATTAGTACAAGAAGACTTCAACAGAATATAATTGTTATTCGGGCTTCACAGGGGATACGGCTTCATATTCCCTGTCTGTATTCTATATTCCCTTCGCCTCCGGCTCAGGGAATATAAAACACAGACAGGAAATATGAACCCGTATCCCCTGTGAAGATCCCGAATAACATATATTATTACTGCGATGTTAGGTTATAATGTTGTTACATTACTGCGTAGTTAATTGTATTGATACGTTATTGTATGGCTACATAAAAGTAATGCTACATGCTACATTATTGCGTTCTTACATTATTTTGTTGTTATACCTCCGCTTGAAATTTAACATTTTGATCGGAATGATATTTGTGGTTTCCCATAGAAAAACATGGACTTTGTCATTGACCTAAGGGGTCCCTATCTCTTATGTGCAACTCCTCCTACACCACTGAATGGAATTTAATGAAACTTACACAGAATCCTTGTCACTTACTGCCATTGTGCAAGAGATATTAAACATTTTGATCGGAATGATATTTGGGGTTTCCCATAGAAAAACATGGACTTTGTCATGGACATAAGGGGATACCCATCTTTTATTTTGACATTAAAAAAACATGGACTTTGTCATTGTCCTAAGGGGTCCCTATCTCTTATGTGCAACTCCTCCTACACCACTGAATGGAATTTAACATTTTGATCGGAATGATATTTGTGGTTTCCCATAGAAAAACATGGACTTTGTCATTGACCTAAGGGGTCCCTATCTCTTACATGTATGTGCAAATCCTCCTACACCACTGAATGGAATTTAATGAAACTTACACAGAATCATTGTCACTTACTGCCATTGTTCAGGAGATATTAAACATTTTGATCGGAATGACATTTGGGGTTTCCCATAGAAAAACATGGACTTTGTCATGGACATAAGGGGATACCCATCTTTTATTTTGACAATCAAACAATTCTGTTTGGTTGTGGCTCAGTAATGGTTTTTGTATGTGTTTCATATGACTGCAAGCTTGACCTCTTAGCTGTTCGCGATAAGGTAACAGCATGACATTCTGGAAAAGAGTGTTGTGCCTCATTTTGACATTAATCCACTACTGACGAGACCCATCTACATGAACGACAACGCCAGACCGCGCTCGCGTTGTGACGGCTTATTTGCGGGAGGATTCGGTTGACACATCGCCATAGGCAGCATATAGTGCAGACTTTAATAAAATTAACACTTACAACCGAGCAGACGTTTTTGGTTTGTTTTTATGTTTCTTGACGGAATGTGAAACACCTAGACAAATTGTTTTCATCAACATATTTGACGCAAAAATGGTATAATCTTTGTTCGAATAAAATTTATTGTAATTAAATTTGAATATTTTATTGTTTTTTTTTTTCAAAATTCAAATATTTGTTCAAAGAAGGCTCAGACACAGTATGAACATGAACACAAATTGTTACAAACATAAATTAACTTTTTACGTTACAGGTTTCCATTATCTTTCCTTAAACAAGGTTGTATGATTAGATACATGTTTTTATAACATCCGCTTAACATTTTAGTCCATAAGCCACTTCTATGTCTCTTGTCAAAAGCTTTATTGAAATCGACAAATCTTCACAACAGTTTCTTCTTATGTCAAGAGTACAAGGCAATAAATTAATTAAGAATAAACATATTACCAAGAAAAGAATGTTTCCTTCTAAAAACAGCTTTTGTCGGAGAAATGATATTATTTTGCTCTGCAAATAAGTTTATATGGTTATTTAAGATGGCAGTGAATACTAAAGCAACTCAGAAGACTTATCCGTGAATAATTATTAGCCGTGTAGTGTGTGTCAGTATAGTATGCACTAGCCAATGCTCTTATTTTGTATAAAATAATCGCAATGTATCTGTATTTTCATGAAAAATTGGCTTGGTGGCTCTCGCTAATCTGCAAATTTGTTCATTTAATAAAATGATTACAATAATTATTACAGGTTTATATATATACGTGTTAAACATGGAATCAATAGTTAGCATGAATATCTCGTAAACAATAAACTTTGTAAGTAAGTGGGCTCTAAGGAAACTAATGAGCTAAAGATACAGACTACACGATTCTTTACAAACCGCTCTTCGTCACCAAACGTATATTATTGGACATACTTATTGTTGTTGGATTGTTGATGATTAGTTCAGACTTTGTAATCAGTGGTGTTTTGTATTTTTATTTAATGTTATAAACAGCGTCAATTGAAATATAAATGTTTAACATTGTAACTGAGCAAGGGAATGACAATTCTGTTGAGCTATACAGAAAAATATATGATTTAGTTTAATATTAATATTAACAATTTGAATTACCTTTAAATAGTAATAGCTTTTAACCCTTTTATACCCCAAAAGACCAAAAAGAACATGATTAACAATACATTTAGAAAATAACATTTTAAGTATTTACAATTTATAAATCATTTATACTTTTTATTCGGCATTTTGATATACTAGTATGGTTTTTAATGCACAAGTCTATCAAATTCGCTTTTCCATTGTTCTGAATTTCAAAACTAAAAAAAATAGTCATGCTGCTGACGAATTTTAGCATGAATTAGTTAATAAGATGATATTGAGGTCATGGAACAATAAGCTTTCTAGGATTATTACTATTAGTTTTATTGAACACTCTCCATAACACTTTATTTTTGTAAAACGAGTAACAATACTGGAACACATCATACATGTCTATGCATAATTTCTTTAATATCTTAATTATCTGGCGGCATGGTATATTAGGTATAGTTTACTTGTGCATGCGACATCAGTTTTAAGAATATTTAACTGCAGCATTCGTGTTTAAATAGCTTAATAAATTGTTTGCGTACTAAGTACTTACATTAAAATACACACGTTTTCTGATAATTGTTATCACAATCTTTGAATTGCAATTCAGTGGTAACAACATTAATAATTAACTAGATGGTGAATGCATATAGATTATATTAAGGTATTAAAAATGTGTTAGTATTTAGTTGATTGGCGTAAATCAGAAGGGACGACATATGGTACATACATGTGTATTTATTTGTATTTAATATGCGTTTATGAAATTTATTTTAAATAGCTGTGTCCAGACATACTATTTGCAACTTAAAGATGTTATGCATATGTAATCAGCGTATTGGTATATAAATGTATTAATTTAATGTTTATTGCTTACTTGCTTCCTTAAATTATAAACCGCTAAATTTGTATGCATGTAAACGTTATAGACACCTATATCGTACACTGATACATTTTATTATAGTATACCTCCATAAAAAGTATTTGAGCTTTCTGATGGTTTAGTTTAGTTTAAACATATTTTATTTGTACAATGAACAAACAGGATCAGACACAAGTAATACATACTTATGAAGTCTTCTCCGTTTAAAATATGATACAAGTAATATATTGACATGGTGACATAACATGAATTACATTCAATTATACAAAAAATAAAGAAAGAATCAATTAATATACAAAAACAAGGAAAGAATAAACAGAACAATGAATGGAAAAAGGATAAGGAATGAAAGAGTTGTAGAAGAATTGATGACGCTTCGTGTGTTGTTGTCGCTAGATAATATGGTTACTCTTTTACACAACAAGGAATCGTTTAGATTTTTTTATAAATTTATAAACATTAGTAAATATCATTTCATTTTCGTCTTGTAGAAGTTCATTTCTGCCGTTTAATAAGAGGTTTAAGTTGACTGCTATATTGTTTGGTAACCAGTTTAAGCCGTTAAATAAGTCTCTTCTCAGATCCGTATACTCTGTTCATTCAAAGAAAAAATGATACTGGGTTTCTTGGCTGTTGCCACATTTACAGGAAGGGTTTGATATAATGTTAACAGTGTACAAATCATAGTTTAAGAAGGACGCATTACATCTCATCTGAGTTAGTATTCTTGGGCCAAAATAGTAATGAGGAGGTACATTGTTTTTAATACTGTTACATTTAAGAATCGATTTAAATTTTGAAACTGAATCTACATTTCTGATAGAGGAGTCTAGTTTGTTCCATTCACGTATTGTAGAGGGAATAAAAGAATCAATAGTTAGAGATAATCTACAGAATGGAACAATAATGTCTTATCCGTTTCTTAGAGAATAGTCAGTTATACTTTGAATTGAGGGGGAATAAGTTCACATAAGTATGGAGGGGCAATCTTTTGGGTAATAGTATAAAACATTTGAAGTTTTCTTCTATTCCTTCTATCTTTTAAAGTCTCCCAACCTACTTCATAATAAATTCTTTCGGTTTTTGTAAATAAGGGTAATCCTGTGCCAATTCTAGCCGCCTCTAATTGAATTCTTTCTAATTTATTTGTATAAATTGTACCACAATTGTCCCAAACTTCACATGCATATTCTAAAATTGGTCTAATATACACCAAATATAAAGTTTCTAGACTCTTTCTACTAATTTGAAATTTTAACTTCCTCATAATATTGAGGTGTCGTGTAGAACTTGATAAGATGTTATCTATATGCGAATTCCATTTTCCATCACAACTGAAAGTAACTCCTAGATGTTTATGGGTATTTACTACGGGTATATCTTGGTCATTCAAACTGAATTCTAGATTGGGGGGTTCTATATTAGAAATCATTAAGACTTCAGTTTTATTCGGATTAAAACTCATCAGCCATTTTTTGGACCATAGATCTAACTCTTTTAAATCATGATCAATGACATACTTGATCTGTTGTGGGTCATAATGGGAATAACCAAACGATGTATCGTCAGCAAATAGTCTCGTGAGGGATATGAGATTTTCAGAAATGTCATTAATAAATAAAATAAATAGTAATGGTCCAAGTACAGACCCTTGGGGGACTCCGGCTGAAAGACTGCAAAGAGGAGATGAAGCATTTTTGATGATAACTTTTTGTTGTCTTCCATTAAGATAGCTTTCAAACCATTTCAGTAGATTTCCGTTTACCCCATAAGCTTTCATTTTGTGCAATAGGCCTTTATACCAAACTTTATCAAAGGCTTTGGAAAAGTCATAAAATACGAAGCAGTTGATTTCTTTCTTTTCAAGTGCATTAAGTGTACAATTGTAAAGTTCTAGTAATTGGTGAACAGTAGAATATTTGGGGCGAAATCCTGACTGATATTCATAAATTAGATTATTCATTGCCAAATGGTTATAAACATGTTTATAAACTATTCTTTCCATAACCTTTCCAATACAACTAATCAGGGAAATGGGGCGATAATTTGATGGTAGTGAAGATTCCCCTTTCTTGAAGATCGGAATCACGTTTGCAGTCTTCCAGCAGGAGGGAAATTTACATTGTGAAAGTGACTTGTTAAATATAATGTGTAGAGGTATAGCAATTTTATGTGGACTTATTTTTAACATTTTATGACTAAAAGTATCAGGTCCTGATGCCTTTTTGGGGTTCAAAACATTGATTATATCAATAATTTCACTTACTTCTACATAAATATTACAGATTCCTTTATCAGTTTTTATCTCATAATCTGGAGTTTTGTCGTTGTCGTCATCAAGTTTTGAAATGGAACAAAAGTACTGATTTAAAATCGCACATTTCTCGTTGTCCTCGTATGCCATTTCACCATGCGATTGGTCATTTATGGTATTCTTGATTGGTGGAATATTATAAGAGCTTTTTTCAGATTTAATCAACATTTTCATGATTTTCCAATATATTTTTGGATTAGAGGCATTTTCCAGAATAAAATTGTCTATGTTATTTTGAAATTCTTCTTTTGCAGCTTTTTTCGTGTTATTAACCTTATTTCTTTGTTTTTTATATTTTAGAGTATCGATTATTCTATTATATTTGAGAACTTTCTTACGAAGTCTATCTCTTATTCGGATTTCTTTCCTAATTTCATTGTTGAACCATGGTTTATCATGACCTCTTATGGTGACCTTTTTTGATGGTATACATTCTTGAATTATATAATTAAAACAGTTATAGAATATACCACACATTTCATCAATATCTTCAACAGCCCCCAAAAGTGCATTCCAATCAACCGAGTCCATCATATCATTAAATTTCCTTAAATCAGTTTTATCATATAACCAAACGTTTCTTTGAAATGACGTTGACTTGCAGTTTGCACACTTTAAGAACATAATAGAAGCGTCGTGGTCACTAACGGATCTTGGTATTTGTAAAACGTCTGCATACGTACAATTTAGTTTGTCACTTATTATTATTGGATCAAGAAGTGTTTGAGTTCTTTCGCTTGATCTCGTGGGTTTATTAATTACATTTCTTAGATTAAATAATGTCATAATGTCAAATAATTTGTTGTTTGACGTCACAAATAAGTCAGCATTCATGTCACCCGTCAGAACAATATTTTCATTTATTTGAATACCAGTATCAATAGCATGAAAAATTCGTGCCCAATATTGACCATCTGACCAATCCGATCTGTAAGTGCAACAGAGGAGAAAGCTAGTACCCTTGACACGTGCTTCTACCCATAATGTTTCGTCAAGCTCATGCTCAAGTTCAATTTTACGCGATAAACTTACCGACTCTTTCGCATATATGAGAAGACCACCACCAAAATTATTTCTATCTTTGCGGATTATATTTGGAAAGTCGTCGATTTTTAAATCATTTGTATCAACACTTTGATCCAGATGAGTCTCTGTAATTGTGATTACGTCATATTCATCAAAGAAGTGATAAAGAAATTCAAGTTTGTGTCGGATGCTTCTTATGTTTATGTTACAAATTGATATTGATGACTCAGCAGAATTTTAATGGACAATTGAAGTTTCGTTATATTCCGGACCAGGATTTTGTTCAACATTTCCGATGATCAAAACAAAACACAATACATCCAAGAGGAAAACTATATCGATATTAGGATTAATACTCTGGAGAAATGTTAACTGGACAACGAGAAATGTGCATTTCAGGTTAGTAAGTAGTATATTTAAATAAGTTTCTTGATATTTAAGAGTAGGTACATGTACAAGTATTCGTAGGCTTCCATGTTGTGAATAGAATAAACCTATGGCAGCCCTGTAATCACTGATGTCAATACCCATAATGTATTAGTTTGTTTACATAAACAATCATGGGGCTAGCCATAAACACACCTAGGACAAAAACAACGACGTCATCCGTAAAAGTTAGGAAGGAAGAACAAAGACTAAAACTGTATAAGTAAAATGATACAATTGAGAAGGTCTTCATGATGTTCTTTACGAACGGAATTTTGTTTTTTTTATAATTAATTTAGCTTGTTTATTGTTACATGTACATTATTAATATAGAGTAATATGTGACATTCAACGAAACTGCCGGAATTTCACAAACAACGAGTTCTCCTAATGCTTTAAGAATATACAGACATACATACACAAATAATGAAATAAAAATGCAAGTTGTATTTTATGTATAGCTTAAAACTTAAAATATATTATTATTATTTACAATAATTACATTGTTTGCACGCTTGCGTCAAGTAACAAACAATCCCAAATGGTCTCTGCACTTTATATATCACTAGTGTAATGAAATTAATTCCATAACCCATCATAAGTTTTCTATTTTTTAACACTGTGTGATTTCCGCTTATCAACATAGAGTTTATTAGCATTGTATTGATACTCTAAGTTTGCCAATCATATTTGACATAGTTGTAAAGTACAGCATTAGTACATTTGAACTTGACGCAACAGTGCTCACAGGATTAAGACGCTACAGTGCTCACGGAAATAAACAAATGAGTTTATAAATGTCTTAGCAGACTTATAAATATTATATTTATTATTATTTTTATCGCTCTCTGATCCTTAAGAGCATAAAATTAATTTGTCTGACTTCAGATTCAATTTTCATTTTCTACTATCTTTTAGAAGAATAATAAGGATTTATGCTCGGTAAATTAACCACAATATTATTTGCGATATATTTCAGGGCCTGGACACAACTAGGGAGAACGTTAGATGAGTTTACAGAAAAATGATACAACTAGTCAAGACACATTTTTTTGGAACTAGGAAGAGAGTTTTGTGTACTATTAACATTTCTCTTTAGGATGTAATTAGCTAAACATAAATGGACATAAATCATTAAGGACTGTGGACAGCTATATAATAATCAAACACAATATGCATAATATGTAAAAAGTTGATAATAATAAATTATATATTTACAAAGTTAGGATCTGATTTAAGGTCTGTCTATGATGTCATCTGATGAGGCTGATGGTGTGCTGGTCATTCGAGTAGCAATGGTTTGCTCCAGTTTATCAATGTCATGGTGATCATTGATAATATTTTTTGGACTTGTAGCTGACATTTTCACGAAGACCCTACCATCCAGAGTCCAGTATGCATTAATTTGCTTTTCAAACTTCAATTTGGCTAATCTTTTAGTTAAACCTGTTCTAAATTCAGTTAGATTTTCTGTTATAAAAATGCCATTGGGATCTTCTTTCAATGCTTTCTTATTAGAATACACTAACTGGCGGGTCTTATAGGAGATGAAACGCACAATAATTTGAGACTTTCCATTTTTAATTTAACCTATTAAGTGGGATCTGCCAATGTCATTTCTGGTGATCTCAAGACCTAGCTTTTCATTAAATACTTGTAGAGCCAAGTCTTCTGTATTTATAGGAAACAAGACCCTACCATTTTCATCAGTAGGTAATTTAATGTTATGTAGCCTGAGACTTGTACGTCTTGAATATTGTTCTTGACTTTCTACCCTAGATTCTAGTAGTGCTAATTTTTTGTAGAGAGAAGAGCATCAACCTCGTTGTCATATTCACGCAGTTGAAAAGACTGGTCATTTACACTTGTCTCCAATGTTTGGATCTTAGTCGATTGTGTACTGATCGTTTGTTTCAGTTCATTTATTTCCTTTTGTTGTGACTCAGATGTATGGAGCAAAGGTTTTATTTCATTTTGTAATACCTCTTGTATCTGAGATTCAATAACCTCACTAAGTTTTTCAGTTAGAACAGGTATAAGAGCATTTAAGACTTCATCACTAGTTAGGGCTTCCACTAACTGATCAGCAATGTTTTTCCTAAGTGATGTTCCCTTTTTGGTCACTATAGAGCTAAGATCACCCGTTGACCCCCTTCTACAAGCCCTGCGACTCGATTGTTTAAGAGACTCGGGTAAATCGTCTGGACTATAAGGACCAGACCTTTTCTTTCCAGGTTTGGTGTTCGGAGTCATGTCTGCAGATAGCTGTGTAGATGTTAATTGTGAGGAATTAAGGGGGGCATCATTGTCATTGTCTTGATTTTTGTTTACATCCATGACCATGGGGGCGTCCATATTGGAATTATAACCTTGATTATCGTCAGGAAAAATGAGTTATTGCTGTTTCTAATTATTATTCAGTCAAAATGAACTTTTATACACGCAATATTACCATAAATTAACGATTCAAGCTAGTCAATATGTATAGTTGTTAAGTTATCCAATACAAAATTCCGTTTTTTAGACGAGCTTGTTTAGTCCATCATATCTAGTCCGCGCATGGGATTAGTAGGTTTACATATAGCTAGTTTTTTGCATGTAGGCACGCGGGTTATTTGCACATATTCATTACTTAACGAGAGCTTGATTGATTGAATATTTGCTTAACGTCCAGCGAGCAATATTTCAGCTATATTCAGGACTTGAACGTAGCTTTAATGTAGTGTCTTTAATAGAAAAAAATTCACTTGGCATCACTTTTGTACTTCAATCATTTTAATGTTGTTGATTTCCTAATAAAGATTGAAAGACTTATATTAAAATAACATTAGTTATTTCTCAATTGATCAGTTATGCAAGAGCTTGCAGTGAGTATACTGATGTTAGTAAACTTCACACATTTCTTCTGGTTAGACATATAAGCCTAGGATACAAAAGAAAACGTCTCGTCCGTGCCTTTATATTAGATATTAAAATATTATTGTTTTTATGATAGCGGACTCTGTGGCCGAGAGGTAAAGATAGTTTGTCATCTAATATTGATAACGTGGTCTGTCAACACTTAGGTTACGGTTTTAAGTCGCAATGATATTGCTGCAATTTTGCTGAAAGTGACGTTAAACACTGAAGTTGCGGTTTTGAGTCTAATTGCATGCCGACAGTGCATACTCGGCTCCAATCTTAATTGACAAGGATTGCCAGTTTTCCTACCACAGGTCGGTTGTTGTCTCCTGGTACTCCGGCTTCCTCCCCCAATAAAAACTGGTTGCCATGAAATAAGGGCAATATTTCTGACGGTGGAGTTAAACACCATATTCAAACAAAACAAACATTTTTGTTGGTAAATATTCTGTCTCTCTTGATGATATGATTGCAGAAAGTTTTCTCCAAGCTTTTAATTTTTACATTTTGATTGATTGCAATGATCACTGGATACACCTATTACGGACTAGTAGTAGATGGTACCCAACCATTTTCATCTTTACACCAACTCACACACTACAATAATGGAAGGAGGTTGGCATAGCATAAAACCTGGTTTCATTTTTGAAATGCCTGTACCAATATAGGACAGTTGCTGTTGTTGCGTCATTTATGGTTGTTGGTTCTCGAGTTTGCCGGTTTATTAGACTGATTTGTGAATTGTCTTGTTTGACAGTATCCTTGGTGAAGGTAATATTTTAGTATTACCTTGAAATGTAATGGCATGTAACATAGTTTAGAAGATAAATATATCGAAAATAGGTTATCAAATAAGACATTGACAAATAGATATACTAATAAGTCTAGAAGTTTATTTTAAAATGCAAACGATTTGTCACTTCTCTAGAAAAACAATTTTAGTTGCATACATTTCATCCAACACCCCAATGTTTTTGTTTTCCTGTACTATCAATGTTTTCATAATTCTATGTTTTTCTCCTACATTATATACAGCAGTTATATAATAGCTTGTGATTTTTATAACTAATGTATGTTGAAATCTTAAGCATGCAAATAAGTGTTATGAGCTTTTACTTTATGTGATATATATTTTATTAGGAGATGGATTAATATAAGCTGTTTCAGCTTGTGTCCAAATCCTTTTGTGTTATAATTTGTATTGTGATATGTAATATGTATATGCAATTGCAAGATTTCAAATAAAATATGTTTAAACTAGATATACTAATAAGTCGAAAACGGGATACTTTTTTATCTTTAATTTTAACAAGTATAGTTGTCATATACGCATATACATTATTTTCCTTTTAACGCTTTATACTCAATTTTGTAAGCAGTGTAATATGGAATTGTTTTTTTTTAATTTGTTAAGAAGACAGACAGCAAAACAACAAAAGCAATGTGTATATACTATTTACATTCTCAAAATGAAAAATATAATTACCAGTATGCATGCATAAGGTATATACGACAACAGATATACATAATTATGCAGTTTAAATCATATTTCTAAGACAGATTTCCACTTATTTTTGTTTATCTCACTTTGCGTTTTATTGAAAAACTAATTTGTTTCTTTATCGGGTCGTGTTCGATTTGCGTACACAATGCCCAGCAAATATATCTTTATCTTCGTGTCAAATGTAGAATGAATAAGTTTTACCTTAAAATTTTATCTATATCCTAATAAATTCGTGTCTGAATAATTTAGATTCTATTTTTTACACATTGACAAATAAATGTTATACAACGAATTACAAAATCACGAATTTCATATGGATGGTGAGATACGCCACTATTTTTCCATCAACAAAAATCTATGTGTACGTTATGATAAAAAACATGTTGTTAAGGTTTCGTTAATATATTTTTAATTGATAAGTCACGAGATTTTGAATTCATTGCAATGTATTCACAAGATATTTGCTACCAAATCTCAACCTAAATGACTTATTTTTAATAAATAATATGTGGTTATTGTCATCACTTTAATTCCGTTTTCTTCACCAATAGAATCGCTTCTAGGAGTCTTTGTTAATTTCGCCATTTGCAATTTTTTTATTTCACTAGAGACAAAATATTGCGTTTGTTTATTGTTTTGGCTTCTGTGCATTTGAAGTTACATACTCTTTTTGTCTATAAATTAATGCACGATGTGATTTTTATAACACCAAGTTATTTCACTACACGTTGTATACAAATAACAAATAATTTATTACCTTAAATCATGTTAAACAATTTTCACAAAGGTGTTAAAAGCAAAAAAATCGTAACTATTATAGATTATTTACGGTTTTATTTTAAAAAGAGATACATATTATTCCCATCTCACGTTTGCAAGACAATATTCACATTTTAAGCGTTTTCTTACAAGAATTATTTTACGCGGAGAACTATTTTATATATAAACGGTGAGCCAACTACTTTCGTTTCCATTTGAATCATGACTAATGGCTGGAATGCACAACATGTGGACATTTGAAAATACGCAAGGAACCATTAAGTGACTTGCGTTGAATGTTGTTAAAATAAGTTCTATCTAGTATTCTAGTGTCTTTCTAAATAAGTCACTCAATTATATACCGTCATGGTAGCAGGTTGTAAATGAAAGTGGGGTTGGCGTGGCGAGGTTTGTAGAAGTAAACAAGTTTCGGAAACGCGATGCAACGATCAATTTTAATAATATTTTTAAACGTAATAATTTTATTGGCAATATAATATTTTAATAAGGACGATTAGGATTGGCCGTTATAAGAGAATAGCAAATAAAACCGACCGAACAACATTAGCGAAAAGCCAAGGGACAGTTACAAATCCGAATATAGACAAACACAAAACAAAAACCAAAAAACATAAAACACAGAAAGAGAGTTACCCGAACCCAATAAAAACCATGCGCCTCTATTCTGATTGGTTGTTAGTTGCAAAGGCTTCGATTTGCTTCTGTGTTTTAGAAATTACTCAGCGTTAGCAACGTGATTGCTTGCTTGGCAGCAAGTTGAGATAGATTCATGTCATGATAGTAGGGTGAGATGAGATAATACCGCACATAAAAATCTAAGGAAAATACCGCAAAATAGCGATAATCACCGTTAGTCTATAATCCAAACGAGAAAAGTCAAATCTGTCATTTGCCATATAGATCAACGTCTGCCTAAAGATAGAACAACTGCTGGAAATATTAAGTAAAGGACTTTTTTTACAAACCAGACAGAGTGGTGATACATAAAAAAGTTTAATGAATTTGTATCTTAAAATAATTGTTTTTTATGACTAGTGTGTTTATTGATATTTATTCAATATAAATGCACAACAAAATCTTTCACTTAAGGGGATAACCCTAAGGTTATTTAGAAAAGATATATCAAATGAACATTAAAATATTAACAGACCATTCAACAATTGTTTTTTAAACTGCATTAAAATCGTTGCCTTTTTTCTACCATAAATCACTATTATCTTCTAAGCATAGATCATATTCTCTCCGTTCTATACACGTAACACTACAGTAATTATCTGCATGGTTTCTTGATTATTTTTTTTAAATAAATGTTTTCAAGATATTATGGATATTAATATAGAAGTTAGGAACCGGTTCCTTGTGTTTGAGATAAGTGTCAGGAAATATACAATCTACAGTTACAAACAAAATATAGTTACTAATATAACATTTAAGATCTTTTTGTTTGTTGATGCCATTGAATAAAGGACCAATAATTTATTAGACATTGTAGATAAGTCACAGTGCGTAATTCAAAGTGTGTTTTATATATTGTTATTTAGGTAGTTAGTCTTCTACTATTTGTCACTTGCTAGACAACACTAGGATTGCTGGTTTTAGACTTAATGCGGGGCGGGTGTGCCCAAATCCTAGTTGGAAAGAAGTTGTAGTGACGTCGATAGTTTCCACTGGGTACAGCGGCTTCCTCTCCAAAAAAAACTAGACGCCACGATATAGTAGAAAAATTGCTGAAAGTGGGATTTAAACTCCTTTCAACTAAAATAAATGGGTTGTTGCCTAGCTTATATACTAAGAGTAGTTTTAAGGAATCTTGAACGATATGACATCAGCTCGGGAGATAGTATTTCTTACTCGCCTGGCAGGTGAAGGTGAGACATAGATACGGTTATTGCGACCTTTACATTTTGCTTTTTTTAATCTTTGTAAGCTTGAGCCATAGGCCCATTAATTTTGATCGAGTTATAGCTTATGTCACCGGACTTTGACATCTATTAACGTTAATGACAACGTTAACGTTTTTTGTTTTTGGTTAGGTCAGTTCCACAGTAGCAATGCATGGTAGGATGACAATACCTGACATATATGCCGCTGATAAATAGGACATGACCAGCTGTAAGAAGAAACTTGATTTTGACAGCAATTTCACGGTCTAGTGATTGCGTTTAAGTTTTTGGATTAGCTCAGTCCTTTTTTAAGCATGCAGGTAGGAGGACTACATTTGGCATACATTTTGCTCATCAACAATGTATGACAGTGTATTGATGCCATTTTACCTTGATCTCAATATAAGTGATTGCATTATAATTGCATGTATATAACATATTTTATGTAATGACAATATTATGATATTAATGTGTTGTTCTTCGGATTAAATTTTTCACTACTGATGTGGAATGCAGGCGAGGCCACACTTGTTTGTAAAAGAGGCAGTTTAATTTTTAATATTTAGTTATATTATTATGTATAAAACACATTGCAACATCAGAATAATGGACATATAAGCTAAGAATCAATTTTTAATCTATACCAGTGTTACGTAGCTCTGTAAATTTTACACTTTCTTGTTTCTCAACAGGTATGCAGTAATGAAAAACAATAATAAAGATTGATTATTGTTTTTCATTACTGCATAAACACAGTAAGATTGATTGGTGCTTAGTCAAAATAATGCACATTTGTATGTTGAAGCTGAATAATATCTACAATGTGCCAGAACTATACAAATGCATTTTAGATTTTTGTTTAATAATGGAGACATTTGAAGTATACTGTGCATGAAATCTTATTGTCACTATTGAAAAATTGCTGATAAGGTGCTAAACAACACACATGTACATTCAATTAATTTTATGTTGTACAAGATGTCCAACAGGTTCAGTGATTTCTAGCGTAAAAAAGCGATGTCATATATCATCAAGGAAGCAAAGATGACGTCAAACATGTATTGACGCAACACTTTAAGTTCGCAGACAATACTTTGACTTTCAAATTTGCATATGTCCATCTGACATGTCACTGCCAATATTTCAAAGTGTCAACAGCAATATCTTTAAATCAGAACCAAGATAAGTGAAGATGAATTAATCCGTAAATGGAGTTATTGTTCGGAGACAAGTGTTCATTTACATGAAGTAATCAGACCTTTACACCGGTTAGTCACCAAGTTTTTGAATCGGTAATTGTGTAATAAAAGTTTAAAGTCTTTTCCTCTGTTTTCCTAAATGTAATTGTTGCATACTCTGACAAAAATAGTACTGATTAAATACAAAGCCTTAAGTTTTATTAAAGACGTGATATTTTAAATAATATTTTTTCATTTCATATTTTGAAGGATGTGGAATTTTGGAATAACGTAAGTACTGTGAAGTAAATACGTTTACATATTAAAGTGCAAATCTGTGATTTAAACGGATCTCTCAGTTATTTGCTTATTGAATAGCAATTTGTGCCACTATCCGCAATTTTTACAACTAAAATACATGTATAATGTAGACTTCAAGTTTGGTGCTGCGAAATCTATCCATTAGACATTTTTTACATTATAATTAATTATTTTAAATAGGAATTGCATAGCTCATAAATATATTAACTAAAATAAATCTGTTCTGACTTTCATGTACACAAGAAACACGTACGTTTGTTTTTATTTGCTTTTATTTTATTAAAAAATGTAACATGACAATACTTATTTTGGATTTATATGTATACTTTAACAACAGATTGCATGATAAAAACATGCACCATTCCTGACATAATCTAATTACATTCATATTGATCTATTGTGGTGGTCTTCGTGAAGCTAAATTTATAAAACTGGACACTGGACAGTATATGAAGCATTGGATTAGTAATGAAATTAACAAGATAAGTTACATATACTTGTATATGTTGTTACATAGGCATACATATATTTACGGCTACTAAGAGATGTACAAATATTTTTTAGTGTAACTAAGACATGTGCATATATCTACTGTTACTTAGTAAGAAATATGCATTCATGTACAGATACTGTTACTCAAGCACACACTTGTATCTGCTAAGGCATCCACATGTAAATATATCTGACATTGTTATTATAATATAAATGTAGAAACTTTTGTATGCTGCTAAGTTTGGTGAAAAAAACTCTGTTGAAGAATGTTTGGATAATGGGGCTCAAGTCAATTGTCAAGATTATGAGTCATATGTAAGTTATTTCTCTGTATTGTTTTGCACTACCTGTCCAACATTTTGAGCATTAATTGATACAATCATTAAACAATTTATATACAGGAAATTAAAAAAAAAATGTAATCAAGTATTTTCAAATCAACACAAATCTTAAGCGATGTGTATGATGTTTTGCCAAATAGCACTTGTCTTTAATCGGGGCTTAGTATTAAAACACAATCTTAATACGAAATAAAAATCAGACATGTTAAGTTAGTTTCACTCATATTTGAAATCAAAAGTACAACAAAGTTTCAGACAATAAATTTTGCTAATAAAACAAAAATATAAATATAAATCTTAGAAATGTTTAAAATAAATATTGTCTGATCATTCTTAGTAATAGAATCCATCTTCTTTTTTAATAGCTGTCATACAAGCAAACAAATATTTACCATAAGAATTGGCAGAAATTTTACTCGTTTATTTGTGCAGAATCAGAAGCTATCAATCCTTAAAACGTCTTCTACATAGGTTGTGGTTTTCATAACTTTGGTGACAGAAATCATCAACAGTACATCATGTTGCATGGATTAACACAAACTAAATATTTCAAAATATTTGTGCGGAAATATGAAAATAATAAGTTTTTTCTTTCACAACATTTGTTTTACTTAGCTGTATTAATTGAGGAGTTTTGGTGACATGAAATCTGTGATTTACCTAGATTTTTGGTTATCAAATATTATTTTAAATTTATTCTTCTAGGGTTGGACTCCACTTCACTATGCAGCAAGATACACCCACACTGCCATAGTAGACATGCTTTTAAAACATGGGGCTATCATAGACAGCAAGGATTGTCTGGTATATATTGATAAAATTGATTCTGCGGCATATTTTAACATTGATCAATAGCAACAAACGAAAATAAGTGGCTATTTATTTTATTCGTCTTGATTTCCAACATTGATATAATGTCATCATCACTAAAATCCCCAATTTTGCCGGCTTCAAGGTCAATCCGCGCCCCTTTAATTATGTAATTTTGTATAGTGATTCAAGTGTCAAGTAAGAAATCATAAATAAACTTTCTTCGGGTATAGCAAACACCATCTTGATTATTTCACACATTTTAATTCTAACCAGAAGTGTGGCTATATATTTTACTCGTTTCTTTGTCTCGATTCAGAATATATTATTTTAATAGTGTCTACCACACAAAGTAGTGTTTTTTTAAATCTGGTGACAGAAATCATCAAAAAGACATCATATTTTGGCTGACATCAGATTGATCATTGCATACAAACCTAACATTGAATTATGACAAAAAATATCCTGTCATCTGCATTCCGATATGTATAAATTGTTCTTCTCTCTTCGTTGACATTTTTTTTGTTCTCTTATTAGGCTGATTTTCTAAAAATTCTATTGAGGAAAACATAAAAGATGTTGACCCAGACTCTAATGTCACATATAGAGGATGTCTTGTAGCTAAATAACTTTACGTTATGCAACTTCTTACATATTATCTATCAGGGTGCCTGAAATTGAGAACACTAACGTTTCAATCAGGTCAGAATCTCATATAGACCTTGATCTCAGAATAAACTCAAATCAAAAACTAAAACTAAATTCTAAGACAAGCATGATGACTTCAACTTTCAAATTATCAACACTCCGCTCATTGATAACAATATTGCACTAGCTCTAGCTTATGGTGCTTACATTTTACAACCCATATATTATGCTACATTGTACATCTTGGATCGATTTTCTGGACAGGATGCTGTTGTTGGCCAATAAGCTTCTCAAACAAGGACTTGCTGAACCTAGGTTGATAGCATCTCTTTACGACTTAGTTGATTTGTATGGAAAACCCATCACAATACGCAATCATACGTTTTTTCTGAGTCATAGGTAGATTTTCTAATTCCTGGAGGGGCCTCGGTGGCCGAGTGGTCAAGGTAGTTCGTCTACTATTGATCACGTGGTCTGTCAACACTAAGATTGTGGGTTCGATTCTCACTGCAGGCAGGGTGCACTCGACTCCAATCTTAATTGACAAGGATTGCCAGTTTTCCTACCGCAGGTCCGGGGTTCTCTCCGGGTACACCGGCTTCCTCCCCAATAAAAACTGGACGCCATGATAAAATTGCTGAAAATGCTGAAAGTGGCGTTAAACACCATCAAACAAACAAACAAACTAATTCCTGGATTTGACCTGTTCACGGACGATTGAGTAATTTGACTCTATTCTAATTAGAGCCAAATAATACTTAGTCGTCTGGAGCACATGAGGAAATCCATGTTTTTTTATTGCATTTGGGTTAATATTTTATTTGTTTTTGTTATACAAACTATTCTTTTGTTTTGAGTAGCTGTATTAGTCAGATTTGATGCCGAGATGTGTTTTACAGTGAAGTTTTTGAAATTGTTTTATATTTATGTTCTAGCAATACACCCCACTTCACGGAGCAGTGTTGAATGGCAACAAAGACATGGTAGACCTTCTTTTATCAAAGGGGGCAACAGTAGACAGCAAAACAATTATTGAGGTACGTATTTACAAGTGTGTGTAGTAACATTGATAAATACAACAAAAATGACCCTTTTGATTGCTTTATCTGCATGATCATTACCACTACAATCCTTGTTGTTTGTTGAAACCTGTCCCCCCTGCATTATATAAAGAACAAAGTATTACATCTGTACTAAACTTTAAACAAAAAACGGAAGAAATTGATTTTCATAAAATTTTACTGACAGAACTATAACGATCCAATAACACAAATAGAATATATTAATAACACTAAAATATATTACACTACAGAAAAACTTCTTTTGAACATTTAATTCGATGTGCATTCTCTGGTAGCAAGATTGTGTATGTCCTGCATAATTGCTGATAAATAGCTTTGTTTGCATTGTATTATCAGTGGCTTTTATAACCAAGTGTAATTGAGCGTAACTTTGGTCACTGTAGCACTGATGCGTATCCTGGTGTATTATTTAAAATTGTATAGTTATTTTCTGTTTCATGGATAGTTTCTCAGAACTATAAATATGAAGATTTTATTAATTTGTTTTTTTAATGGAGTTATAATAAGCTACTTTCAGTAATATTTAACCCATATCATGTCGTTTTTCAACTATTGACGAAGCCGGAGTACTCGGCAAAAACACTTGACCTTCAGCAGAAAAACGGAAAACAATTGTCAAGTAATTGAATTAATCAAATATTCTATCAGCATTTACTAAAGTTGGCCGCACGTTTGTCGTTAATAATGAATAGCCTAATATTCATGTCAATATTGTTTGTATATATTACGAATTAATCTTTAATATACAAACTAAATAGTTGTCATGTTATTTACACAGATTTTGTTCATAATAATATATGCTTATTTACAATTAAAAAACATCGTTAAACTCGACTTGTGAATACCTGCAGCATAGGATGTATACGCAAAAATACGAACTTTAGAATGCATTGTCAAAAATATATATCAAATCTAAACTTTCATTCCTAGACTCCACTACTACCGTAATATTCGGAATTATATCAACTGATCTGTATTGTAAACCCACTGATTAACCTCAGTACCCCTCACCAAACAGCTGATATCCTAAACATTCCATCAACCGTTTTCCTTTCAGCCAGGTTCTACGAGTTAAACGCATCTGTTCGACGGAAGCTAATACTAGCTGCGTCTTGGAGAGGTTCGATGCCATCTAATGCAGAGGGATACAAAAACAACAACATATAAATAGGTTTTAATAAAGCAAACGATATCAGTAAAGACCAACTTCTGCAGTACATAGAAAAGAAAACAAGCATTAAAGTTCCGTCTGTCTTAACATACCACACAGCTTCTAAAGACATTGTACGTAGTATCCGCGAACGATGGGCAACAATTGAAAAACATCATCAACTTTCAAAATTAATTCCGGAACCTCCTGTCATAGACGTTAGAAACCCCAAAAGTTTAAAAGATCAGTTGGTTAGAGCAGAAATATCGTCACGTAGCCGACAATTTTGGTACTGTAACATTTGTTATGACGGTCGTCTTATGACATGTGATCACATACAGGACATCCAATGCTTTACCTGCACATCAAATGACAAACAATTTGATATTTACGCCAACCGAATTGCAAAAGTGAGAAAATCATATACCTGCTACAGCAATGTGGTATATATAATCTCCAGTATGTTGTTGAGTCTGTGCAAAGGTTCAACAAAAGCATGAATGGGCACAGAAGCGACTCAAGATGCAAGCCAAATTTATAGGAATCTACGTACGCACGGTACTGCAAAAACTTAAATTTTAAATAATCTCAAGGAAACCTTCATTGACCATACCCAAGGTGGACAGAGAAGCAGAGAAAAGAGAAAAATGTTTTTGGATTAAAACATTAGAAACATCATTTCCATGGAATCAACGAGAAAATAAGAGACTGCAAACCACAAGCATCCATTGTCTATAAATTTTCATGTAGATGTACGGGTCGTTTTATTTATTTTGAAATGTTTGTCTATATATATATATATTGAATGTAAGCTGATTACTAATGCTTCTGTACTTATCATGTACATACGTGTAACACACGTAGCACTCAAAAAAAATTTTGGGCGTTTATTATGATCTTTTATTACGTTTATCGTATACGTACAATGGCAAAAATTTATTATTATTTGTTATTGTCACTTGTAGAAAAAACACCGATGAAGCCTGTTGGTCAGGCGAAATAAATGTTCAATTTTTAAAACTGTTTTGGCTTTAATTATATATCTAGGTATCCTTGTTACAATTTTTTTAGCGCATATATTACTATATTTTAGTCTGTTTAGTATCGTTATGTACTGTAACGAATGCATATGAACAATTGTTGACTATTTCTTTAGACGAATTTTATTTATACTTTACTATAAATCGCATTAAAACCTAAATTAAATCTTTCTTTCATCTAAGACTATTCTACATTTCCGACAAATAATTGCTTTGCAATAGACGTGCTATGTGGTTACAAACGAAGCATGACTAATGTGCCAGAACCCAAGATACAAACGAATCATAGCGGATATGCCAAAACCAAAGATACGCACGAAGAATAACTAATGTGTCCAAACCTAAGATTAAAACGAAGCATGACTAACTTGTCTGAACCCAGGATACATCGAAGCATAACTAATGTTCATGCACCTGTTATCCATTTAGAGCATTACTGATGTGTCTGAACTTATGATACAAACGAAGCGTAACTAATGAGCAGGTTTGTTTAAGATTTCCTTATCAATCAGACATCACTCGATTTATTTCCTAGAGATACTTCTTGTAGAATGCATTACTGTTTCGAAAGTGTATTTAAATATTGATAAATGCTATAAGAATGCTTTCATATATCGTATTAGCGTGAAAAAAGAAGTGGTAGGCATGATGCCACTATTAAATGAAATTTTTTTGATTAGTTGAAAAGCTATTAAATGCTGTTTGATACTACACAATGTCAATTTTGTAAACTCAAATAATTGTAATGTTAACAAATAACAATCAATCGGATAAATTAAAATTGGTTTTTAATTAATATTTATATGATCATTTGAAACACTCATCGGAGATTTTACTATTTTGCATTATGATTTTATAATGAATTGTTTTGCTAATTACTTCATGACGTAACAGTATGCAGATAAAAAGGTTTGATTGTCTTTTGTGCATTTAATTCTATCTAAACAATTTGATTATATCCATTATGTATGATGTACAGTTTAAACTCAAAGTACGTCATTATTGTTAGTTTAGATAAAAGTGTTTCAAGCATGTGTCAGCTGCATAGTTTAATTTCGTTTTATAGAGAGCAGAAATACATTTATGTTTAAGCCTTTTACTAATGATTACTTACGCAGTATCCTTTCTTATATTCACATAGTATTAAAAGGAAAATGTGTGAAAAACACTGTATCCAAAGTTGTGGTTTCCGGATTGGTACTCAACCATATTGGTTCCGAATCTCTTTTTAGTTTATGTAAACAAAGCGAGTGAAATACGAAAGTAACAGCGCTTCTTGAACCCAAAATTCGGAAACATCATTGCAAGTTTGTAAATTTTGTAGAAGGGGTGGGACATACAAGGGACATACGCAACCTTATTTTTAATTTACGTATACGTTCATCCAAGGGTTTAACAAAAACTATTTTATAAAAATACAAATACAACAGACGTCAGATTGAGTGTTTTTACATAAACCAAATATTGCACGATAATTGTAGTCCTTTATTTTACTATAATCTTTGTTTTAAATAACAAACTAGCAGTAATTACAAAACCGAAACAAAAAGTTGTTTTCATACCTTTATTTGCAGGTATTATAGTTAGTATGTCATGTTGTGGCAGACATTAGATAAACAATTGTGCACAATCCAAATATTTCACCATGAGCCTGGTCATTTATTTTACTTGTCTCTTTGTGTTGAATTGGAAAATATAAGTCATAACAGTGTCTAGAAAGTTGTTTTTCATAACTTTATGGAAAGATATTACTAACTAGGCATCAATCTATGGCTAAAATAAGGTTGATTTTTTGCAAAAAAACCAGTATTTCACCATACACGTAACCATTTATTTTTCTTGTCTCTTTGTTCTGAATTAGAAGATATCAATCAGTACAAGGTTGCTATAAAACTTTGTTTTTAAAACTGGTGACAGAAATCGTCAACAAAACAAACAAGATGTAATGGTTGACATCATATTGATTATGGGAACGTGCCAAATATTTCATCATCATCTTCATACTCTTCTTTATGTTTCTAAACAGAAAAGATCTTAGTTCATTTGATCTGTTACACAAGCTACTTGTTGTACACGTATTACATTAAAAAGATAAGATGACAAGATGTATGTTATTTACAGAGAAGTTGGTGCAGATAAATAGCATTTTATATTCATTGTTCTAGGAAGACACTCCACTTCACGATGCAGCAAAGAATGGTCACACAGATACAGTAAACCTGCTCATATCACTTGGGGCTGTGTTAGACTGCAAGAATAGAGAGGTCTGCATGTACATGACTTATTTGATTGTGTGTTCCAGCATTGATTAATAACAACAAATAAAAGGATTAATAACAACAAATAGAATATATTTTGTTTTTTTTTACTGGCATTGAAAGAATCTCCCATTGTAATTTCTCTATGGCTAATATCAGCTTGATTTTTTGTCAGCAAACCAGTATTTCACCATACACTTCGCCATTTATTTTCTTCGTATCCTTGTTCTGAATCAGAATATATCAATCAGTACAAGGTCTACTATAAAAAGTTGTTTTTATAACTGGTGACAGAAATCGTCAACAATACAGCATGTAACGGTTGACATCTAATTAACAAATTGATTATGGGAAACATGCCAAATATTTCAACATAAATGTTGGCTTTTTTGCTCTTCTTTATGTTTCTAAACAGGAATGATCATAGTTCATTTGATCTGTTACAGTAGACGAACTACTTGTTGTACCTGTACTACTTACATTAAAAAGTTAGATGACAAGATGTATGTTATTTACAGAAAAGTTGGTGCAGATAAATAGCGTTTTATTATTATTTTCTAGGAAGACACACCACTTCACGATGCAGCAAAGAACGGCCACACAGATACAGTAAACCTGCTCATATTTAGTGGGGCTGGGTTAGAAATCCAGAATAGAGAGGTTTGTATGACTGATTTTTTTTATATTTTAACATAGATTAATGACAACAATTAAAAGGTATTATATTTTGTATTTGTAACTAGCATTGAAAAAATCTCCTATTGTTAGTTCCCCGTGGGTCAACCACAAAGCCTTGATTGCGTAAATGTGCTAATTTGTGCATCGATATAAGTCAATGTGTTGATAACTAATTCCATACAAATAGTTTGAGTTTCCTGTTGAAGTTTATATTCTTGATGACAGTCGTAGATTAAATTTAGAATACCCGGGTGATACCCACCCCATCAATGTATTGGTGAGTATTTACATATTAAATACCGTATATCGGTTGAAATCAACAGGCTATAAGTATTGTGAACTACAAAGAAAACAACACATTTTAGAAAATTTCTTAAAATACCGAAGATATTATAATTAATAAAACTTTTGATACTACATTTTATCATAAGGCAAATTAAAATTTAATTTGATTGAATGATTTTTCACTGATGTTAAAGAACGTCTTTACCTGAAGCCTCTCGTGGGACAGACTGGAGGGTAAAAAATTTGAAAAATAAGTTCATGATCTTCGTGCTTCGGTATGGGTATAAAAACCGCAACATAATGATTGTCATATAAGTTTTAACACAGAATCTTTACCACTATTGAGTCCCCAACAGTGAGAACAAGCCATCGGTACACGGCATGCTTTGTAATCAGCTACAGTTATTGCCAACAACTTTAACTATGCTACTCGTACCATTGCACGTCTGCGAATACAAGCAGTACAAATGACCGGGTTCGAAGTGACAGACCACAACTAGCCTTCGCCAAATCAGAGGCATTGTCTTAACACATCATTGGCCAATTAGTACTAATACAGTTCATCGCTGATTAGATGCCAGGAACATCAGGTGTGGTCGTACGCCAGAGGACCTATTCTAATAGCCCAACAACAATAGGCACGTCTTCAATGGGCTTTGCACCGACACAAATGGCTTAATCAGCAATGGTGTAACATCATCTTTTCTAACGAAAGCCGTTACTGCATATCTACAGCAGTTGACATAACAAGAGTGTGGAAAAGGAGTAGAGAACGTTTGAGGACATGGAAAAGGACGCTTGTGGTGGTCCAAACATCATGTTTTGTTGTGGATTTTTCCAGTTATCTTCCATGAAGAGTCAATGGTGTTTCAGCATCAAACCAAGTCTTTAGACGCCATATCAAACCACATTTCTTACGTCATCAAAACAGACATTGCAGCATGATAACCCACGTGCACATACAACAAGAGCAATAAGGGAATTATTAAATTTTAATATCGTGTTAAAATAAAGTTATGCTTATCTGTAATTTTGTGCGACTTTCCGTTTGCTGTTCAGTAAATATGTTTAAATTTTTTCTGATGATTCGACTTGTTCATGTTAATAAATGTTGTGGTATCCTTGGGCTTTCCACATCAGTTCAGGGTACTGATAGGTATAGTTATTTTAATATATGTTTAAAAGCTGAAAAAAATAATAATATCGACAACAATTCTTTAAAATTGGATTATTTGAGTTACGTCATCTTCTAACCTCTCAGGTTCAATTCCTTCTTTATTCACTCGAACCAAGTAATCGAACATAAGTTTACTCGTCTCTAAGTACTGTATCACAAAATATCAATCAACAAAGTCTACTGCAAAAAACATTGCTTTTCATCAGTTTGATGGCAGAAATCATCAACAATAGCTCATTTTGTGGCTCACTGCAGAATAAATATATAATTTGCAAAACTAAATATTTTCCCATTTGTGTGGCCGCTTTAATTATACTCCTGTCGTTGCTCGATGTCGGTAAAATATCCAGTTTTATTTTATCTGTTACAAAACAGTTGTTTGACATATAATGGTAAAATTTGATGAAAGATGTATATTTTTGCTGAGAAGTTGTGCTTAAAAATATATATATTGTTCTAGGGCTTTACGGCGCTTCACAGGGCAGCAATGTGCGGCCAAACAGCCGTAGTTGACCTGCTAATATCAAAAGGAGCTATTATAGACATCAAGGATATAAGGGTATGCATTTATATAACTGATTTGATTGTGTGTTTTCAAATCGGCCCTTAACAACAAATAAGGGGCCGCTAATTTTCGTAATCAGTTTCTAGATGACCAACATTGCGAATATATTTTTACAATTATATAATTCCCCTAGTTGATTTTGCAAGTCAGAAATCAATAATTAAACTTTAATTATTGCAGACAGCTGATTGATTTTTTCACCCATACTAAATATTTTACCTGAATTGTGGACATTTAGTAGTTTACTTGTCTCCACGTTCAGTCTGTATGAAAAAGTTTATTTCCATATATTTTTATTTGTTTTTGCTTTAACCAGTATTTTACAATATCCCTACAACACCACATGGCAAGGGATTTGCATATAAGTTAATCATGCAGTAATCTATTACGAAAAACAACAAAAAACAACACACAAAAAATTGTAAAATAACAAAAAAAAAATCAAAACATGTTCACACACACCATTCTATGAAAATTTTTAAAACACCAAAATTCACTCATTTACGTGCTTTTGAATCAATTGCTTTTTAAATAGATATAAAATACAAACATCTACATGTATAGTTAGGTCTAGTTTTTGCTTGCTCACAAAAGAGATAGAGAGAGATTGGGAAAGAACTGTTAGAAAAAAATCTCATTGACTGGGGCCAATAGAGTTTTGTCTTCTCAAATGTATTACTTTTCTTTTCATTATATAAATCTAAAGTTTTGAAATGTAGAATCCTTTGTTTCAAGCCAATAATATTCTGTATCATTTTATCAAGTTTTCATATATACATGTATATTAAAATATTGGTCAGTCTTTGTCTAAATTTTTGACAAGAAACACCGTCATTTGTATCGTTGCATAATCTTCTAGACTTGTATATTATTTTTTGTTTATGCAGTATCGTCATGTTTGTCGATCCGATACTAAATACGCTTGCTGGTTCGTAGACTCTTTAGACTTTTTTATTTAATATTTTGAACTACCAGTATTGTGTTTTTACACGATCCTTGTGGACTTATATTATTCCATCACCAAATGGAAAAATACCTTAAGCATTTAGAGCTAAACGCCACTGATGAGCCTTATGTAGACGAAACGCGCGTCTGGCGTAATGAATTTGTCACCTTGGTAATTTTGATTACATCTTGTTGGAATATTTGAGCAAAGCCAAGTAACAGTACGGCACGTCCGCGGCCGGCGGACTGGGGAGCAACTATTTTGGGTTAAGTAGGAAATGAGAAAGTTTAAGATCAATATGTTATGACTTGTTTACGTCATTTATTTATATATACATTCAATGACTAAGGCCATTCGCTGGTCAGTCTTTGTCTAAATTTTTGACAAGAAACACCGTCATTTGTATCGTTGCATAATCTTCTAGACTTATATTGCATTATTACAATCAAAAGGAAATTGACAAGCACCGATTCATTTGTATAAGCAAGTAAAATACCCTTCTACATGTAATCAATAGTCATTGTTGGAAAAGCTTTCTTCAGCAGTCCTACAAGTGTTACCAGAAAAGCATGGGTGTGTACACTGTCAAGTAATACGTGTTCTAGCGTTTCAGCACATGATTTGCAAAAGCTGCATAACTTTGTATCAATAATTTAATTTTTATGCAAAACATTATTTGTTGGCACAATTCTATGCAGTTGGTTAAATTGAAAAAAAAATAATTAAGAAGTTTTGCAACATTCTTGCAGCAGTTAAAAAATGGTTGAAAATCATAGCATTGTGTAAAAACATTACCATTTTTGTAGTCTTAATTTAAAATAAAATTGTATCAACTTTTTTCAAGCTCTTGTGTATTTACATTTGTCAATTTATATTGGATGATACTTTTATAAGCCAAAGGAACATTAGAAATAAGACTATGATATCTCAAAAAGTTTTTGATATTGCATATCTGACTAATCTGATTAAAAGCATAGAAAAAATTATTATTTTTTTCTCTCAGATCCACAAGACATTCAATACCTTCTTGCTTTCATTTAACAAAAAAACTTCATATCATTTGAAGGTACAAAATTTAGTTTATATCAGCTCAAAATGTCATATACATTCATAGTGACTATGGGTTTTACCATGCATAAGCCTTTTACATCTCTCCAGAATGGGTTACTTATGCTATTTATTTTAGCAATTTCCAAAAGTTTTTCTTTTCCCATGTTGAAAATTCTTACACCCCCAGATTTAGCGAACTGTATTCCTGCTACATCTTGCCAAATGCCTGTTGTATTATTCAGGAGTCCTTTTTATCCAGCTTAGGTTAAGGTATGTACTAAAAGATTCAATAGAGATCATTTTTAGACCAACCTCATGTAATCCTCTTATTAAAGTACCCTCTTAACCTATCGTTCTTTCCGTATCAAATAAAACTGTAAAATGATCTATTCAAATCATTCATCACAGAAGTGTTAAGATTTAACAGAAATGTTTACAGGAGTATGATTTTTTGGTTAAGCCAACTATTTATACCAGTACTTTTGTCTAATAGGAATAACTTTCTATGTTGCCGGCTTCTCAAATTTTTTTTAAATGTCATGAAGTTTTTTGCTTAAAAGTATATTCTATTATATTTTCCAAGCATAGGGAGAAATTTATACCTAACAATTTGAAATTTGCATGGAGACCAGTTTGATTCTTGTTCTCTGCATAAACATTATCTCAGTATCTCTTGCTGCCAATCCAAAACAGCCATAGTTTTTTACTTGCTCATTTCAAGAACTGAAATTCTTCAAACGTTTTCAATGACTATATTAGTGATTTGTCAGTGCCATCAAGACACGAATGTGTCATCAGCACATTAAACTGACTTATAATTGAATGTAAACTATTAACTACTAAGCCTTTAATATTAAAATGCAGACGTGTGTCCGTTATTTATTACAAAACGTTTTGCATATCTGTAGAAAGTGGTGAACCACTGACATAGTTGTGTTCACAGAAATCAGCACTTGGCAGATATCAGATGGATTATTTCGTACAATCCAAATATTTAACAAGGAGTGGTGACATCATTTGTTCTGAATAAGAAAATATTCGGTTTTATTTGATCTGTAAATTAAACTAGTTTTAATCATCGCAATAGTAGTACTTTTATATTTAGAAGATTTGACGACAATATATTTGTTATTCAAAGAGAAGGCATTGTGTGTATACATTGTTTTATATTTATTTTGCTAGGGATGGACACCACTTCACTGGGCTGCAAGTAACGGCTGCACAACTGTAGTAGATAAGCTCATAAAAAATAAGGCTATTATAGACAGCAATGACAAAGAGGTTTGTATTTTCAAAACTAATTGTATTGTGTCTTTTTATATTTATTAGGAACAACATAAAATGACAATTAATTTTATGACCAACGTCAAAATTATATCTTTTCCTTATATAGTCTGTAATTAGCTTATATTTTAGTTTATTTAAATCGTCACCTGTTCGTGTCTTGCCTTCGATAAATGTTCCTGAAGGAAATACATATTTATGGGTTTCCAGCTCCGACGTTAATACTGAACATTTTGCTTCATATCTTTGTAAGCTGAAACGAAGGTTAATCAGTTCGTGTCTAATTGTAGCTAATAATAATTACTTGTCAATCAGTCATCTGTCCGCCTTACCTTGAACTTTAATTAATTATCTAGTTCTTGATTACGTCAGTTCCTTAACACACAAATATAGCAAAAAAACAATACTTGGGATTTTAGTTGCTAATGAACAGTAAAGACTGTTTTGATGTAGTTGGAGTCACCTGACCTGGACCTCAATTTCACGTTTCAGTTTCTACGTTATAGTTATTGGACGAGTTTACTTCCAAGTCAGTTTGCATGGTATGCTGACGATACTTTGTGTGTAGGTTGTTAATAAAAAGCTGATGACGGTCTGAATTGTGTCACCTAACTTAAACCTTCTTTTCAGAGTCCAGTGGTTACGTCAAAGTTACAAGATTGGGACAGTTCCCCAGTTACTATGCGTGGTAGAATAACAATATCTAGTTTGTTGTTTTCTGGTTGATAGGTGTTACCTGACCTTGACCTTAAATTCAAGATTTAGTGGCTACATTTATCATTTAAGATTAGATAATATTATTCACCAAAGTAAGAAAGACACTATTCGGTGTATAGGTTTATAATGAATAGTACATGCCAGTAGGTGTCACATAACCGCAACTTGTCTTCTAGTGCTACCTAATGTTATAACTTTATGTGTTTCCCTCAATAGACTTGTACAGTAGGATGATCATGTTTGGTATATAGGTTGATCATCAGAAGTAAATTGCAGTCCGAAAGGAGTGACTTGACATTAAGGCTAGACAAGCAAGCAATAATCAGTCAAACTTGTCTTAGTGATCTGAGTGTATTTATTATTCCTCAGCATTATCCCATTCAATTTTCCTGTATTAAACGACTTGTTGTCTGCAACTAACTAATGTTTTATTCCTTCTTTTGTAAAATAACGACCTTAAAAAATGCATAAACCCAGTGTAGCGAATGGGAAAACTAATTGTTTTTATCATCTTTAGAAGCCAAGTTTAGATCGCCTTGTCATTTTAAACAGTCCTCAATGTCGGTTTTTGAGTTTATTGTCATTAGAACTGGAAATGGTGGTGTTTCTCTCACGACGTCATGTTAATTCTGCTACACTTCATTTTTATACAATTGGGAATAATTAACACGAACTGTTTACATTTTCTGTATAGATTGTTTATTTGTTTAAATGATGTTTAACACCACTTTCAGCAATTTTTTTTGGTGTCTAGTTTTTACTGTGGGAGGAAGCCGGAGTACCCGGAAACCGGAGAGAACCCCCGACCTTTGGTAGGAAAACTGTCAATCCTTGTCAATTAAGATTGGAGTCGAATACACACCTACCCGCAGTGAGACTATTTTCTGTATAGAGCTTACTACTATTGATCACGTTGTCTGTCAGCACTGAGGTTGTGGAAAATAGTCTCAATGCGGCAGGGTGCTCTCGACTCTGGTCTTAATTGAAAAGGATTACCAGGTTTCCTACCGAAGGTTTGGGGTTTTCTCCGGCTTCTCCCCCAATAATAACTGGACGCCATGATATACCGGTGGCTGAAAAATTGCTGAAAGTGGCGCTAAACACCATTAAAAAACATGGATATCAGTAAAACCGGTACATAAAAATACAACCGCTGTATGGGGAAAAAACTTGACCTGCGTAAATATAATCGGCACAACTATTGGAAATCAAAACATTATTTTTTTGTATATTTTGTCATTTTAATGAGATGAAACGTCATTTTTTACTTTTAACATTATTAAAATAAATTATACAGATATACAGTTCACACATCACACTTTTAAAATTTCATCCTTTTTCAAGCTGAAAACTATGGAATAAATTATCTGACTGTGTTGACTGACATGCAAACATCGTATAGTATACATAGTTTAATGTAAATAAAATATACAAGCAATACTATACGACACAAAGATATTTATCCAACAAATTGAAATAGTACAGGTGGTAGCACAACAAAACAAACCACTAATATTAATAAAAATTAAGATCGAGTCGGATATATACAGAACACATACCAACAAAATAATTTGCAAGGATATGTTAACTATAATATTTTTCATATTTTTCTGATAATAAGGTATTCATATAGAGTGATTTCTAGTCCAGCATATTGTTTTATGTATTTGGAAGAAGACAATGCAAAGTATTATTTCAAAGTTCCTGAAAGCATCCGTTTTTGTTATTTATGCACTACTGGACTAAAACGTTAAGGATAATATTTTCGAAGTGTTGCAAAAAATACTGCGAATGTATTTTTGACAAATTTGTTTCTACATACTTCTTTAACATCTTTCAAATGTGATCCTGGTGTTACATGAACGCTTGTGCATGTTCAGGAGCAATAATACCTTTAATGAATACTTAAAGGGACAAAACAAAGTGGTTCAGTGTATACACAGTGTAAACAATACTGTTTATGAACTTCATTTGTAAAGTTTTTAATATGTCCCGACTTCTTAACGACATTTCAAATAATGAGGCGTCATTTTAACTGCTGTGAAAACTGCAATGGCTATATGTGTGCTCCAGTATTGTCAAGTTAAGAAAAACTGTTGCCGTGCACTTTAATGTCGCCCAAAGTGTCATTTCAATATTATGGAATACATTCCAACAGACTGGTAATGTAGTAGAGAGATCAAGATAAGGTTGTCCGAGGTCAACCACGGCCCGACCTGACTCTCTCTAAACTGACAAATCGTCAAGGTTCTAGATTGATGTTAGGCCAAATTCCGACATACGCACAGCAACATGGGTGCGCGTGTCATCACAGACATCAATAAACAACTAAATGCAGTTCATCTATGAGATCTATCACTAGCAGTTCGTCGCAAATTAATAGTGAAAAAACATCAAACAGCTCGACTATGGGCAAAGCAAAAATCATTCTGCATTGGCAGCTGTATAATTGGAGTTGCTTTGAAAAATGAGTCACGCTTTTGCGTAGAATGTTTTGATGTACGCAGGCGTGTTTTGCTCATGACGGGTGAACGTTAAGAGGATTTCTGCGTTTGAGAACACGACTGTGTTAGAGATGGTTCTGTGATGGTTGGGGCTGGAAACATTATAGACGGAAATAGTGACTCGCAGGAAATCATAAAGGTATCAGATTAAGAGATGATATATTGGATCTGATTGTTAGAACATGCCTATGCTACTTGCAACGACTTATTTAATGGGTGAGACTGTTGGTATTACGCAGCTTGTGAAGTCACTGTGCTTCACCAGGCTTGAATCCCATTGAACATGGCTTGGGCCGTTTCTGCCGTCAGTTACCTCCAACAAACGGTCAGGAGCTATCTGCAGCATTGATGGAATATATTGCCCATTCTTCTTCAACTGACTTATCCGTAGCATGCATAGGTGCAGAGATTGGGGAAAAACTGCGTCATATTTAGTTAAAAGCCCATGTTATACCACTAACTATGTATTTCAATAATTTTGTGTACGGTGATACATGATGAATCTATCCATCGAGCATTGTCTGGATAAACAATTGAATTTGAGAAGTTATGCATCTTTGGGATGGTATTGTTTGTTGCTAAAATTTATTTTTTTATTGAAATTGAGGGTTGTTATCAATGGGAGAGACAGCAAGGTTTGATAATGGGTCCACTTCTCTTTCTTATCTTTAATTATGACATTGTAAATAAGGCCAAGTGTCCCATTGACAAAATCAGTATCTTAGTTTGACTTTCTCGTGCTTCATGATTTGGAGTCTCCACATAGCCGAAGCTGTACTTTACGCGAGTACAAGGTTAAATAATATTTGGAAATCAAAATTTGAATAGTCATATTAGACCTGTCATAGAATAAGCAGATTTTATATGGGGTAATTGCCCTGATTTCATGAAAGAGAAACTGGAATAAACTCTAATAGTCAAGCAGTCATGACTTTTATAAATTAATAATATGATGTAAACAGAGAAGATGGTTGTGTAGGTATTATCGCCGCACACTACTTAATTTCATGTTTGTTTTTAATGGTCTTTTCGATTTCTAATGTCCAATGGGAATACCTTACTTTTTTTCTAATCATTATTCTTTCTTTCCGCCAACTTTTCGAAAATCACGAAGCTAGATGGAGCCTTCTCCCCAAACAAAAAAAAACCGCTTGCTATAGAAATATTCCAGAACTATAACAGAGATATAAGATGCCTTAAAGTGGGAAATGTTAACTTTTATAAAAACTTTGTGATATACTTTGTCAATTTTTTTAGACGAGCGGAGGCGAGCGGTATACTTTGAATGTTTCAAGCAGGCTATTTATCACCACAACTCAAAAACCATGTCGAAAATAGGGCCGTCACCATTTGTTATACTGTGACATGTTCGTAAAGATGACCTTGAGGTCAAAGTTAAGTAGTGACCTCGACCTTAGGTCTCTAGTCTAATGATATGACGAACACATTTGACGAGTTCATAAGAGTATAGCGCTCATAGACATTGAAAATGGCCTGAAGGTCAAAGATCACCGATAACCTTGGCATCTGACCTTCTTTACAATTAATTACATTAAATCTATGCGAGATATCAACATAGTAAATATATATATATATATTTTCTAATGATAAAAAATGCATTATTAACTAGATGTTTTTACGTTTACATTCCCCTCGCTTTGACAATTTTAATATAACATACATGATTATCTCTGTTGAGAAGTTTTTTTCATTTAGAGAAAAAGTTAAATTAAACACATTCATAGTCTGCAGCGCATCATTGCACTGATTATCAGTTGACCACGAACTAGTTCAGAATACACTTATTGTATAATTAATGAATTATTTGAAACAATATATCAGACGTCAACATTTGGGGACTAAGTAAATATAGTTTTTAAAAGGAAACTTGAAATGACGGGAGACAATATATGACCACCAATATATTATTTCATATATTCTGTGTTCTTAACTTTGTTCGAATTTTTTAAAATGATTTGAACATTTACTTTAGGGCAGGACTCCGTATTTAGTTGCTGGTAATGACCAGATAAAAGAAATAATTAAGGTAGGTGCATAAATAAGCAATTATATATAAAATGTGTTCACTAATTGCTTCAACCTTTGACCGGTGAATCTTCTTGAAAGCTGAACACGAACATTTAACCCCATTTAGCTAAATACTTTTATTGTCGATCGTTCAATCGTTGCGTGTTTCGCTGAAAGTACAAGTCCAAATGATTTGTAACAAAGTATAAATTATGCTAGGTCCACTACTAAGATTGCACATTAAGTCATGACTGAATAAAACATGGCCCACAAAGCAACTCTTGATAAGTTGAAATTTGCCATATCTTCTCTAAAAGAACAAGTGCAAATGTTGTGTGACATGTATAATTGATAGATGTGAGATCCTTTCCGACGAATCCTTATTTAGTAGTGATTAGGCAAAAACATTACGCTGTGTGCAGTCCTTGTTTCTAATTGGCTCAAATTTGACAATCCTTCCTTTGTTACCTCTGACAAATGATATATGTGAGTTCCTTAACACATATTCCTCTTTCTTTGTGCTCAGACAACCGTTGCTCAACTTTTTTTATGATTGGCTGACATTTTCATTTTGTGCTCTAGTTGATTGTTAGTTCGCAGGTTTACAGTATCACAGATATTGCATTTAGACAGACTCCTGCTAATTTGATTTCAAACAAAGTTCCTTGAGGAATTCTTAATTATGATTGTATGACAACGCACAGCCAAGTGGAAAGTATCTTAAAGAGTCCTCACTTTATGCTATTTCATTTCATGAGAAAGTCTAAATTCATATCTACTGAAGCTTACAGATTCTTTACTGAAAACGCATGGCCACATAAAGTTTTATAGTATATTCCAGGGCAGAGACCTACTTGAAAAATGTCATAATTTCCTGTCAATTCCCTACTTGCGGTAGACAAGATTTATCTCTCATTTGCAGGGTTAACTGTTCTTTAGAGCAGGTACTTTATAGTACCTACTGTGGGTAAAAAGTATATTTTTTTATTCACATATAGCAAAGCATCCGGTAAAATTTATTATGATGTGCAAACTAATTCTGCAGTTTTTTAGTTGTACTGGAAGAGTGTCCACAGAAATTATTTAAAAAAAGTGATTTTTCCCTATCTTTTCAATACTATACCTGCTGTTATGAAAGACAACTCTTGAAAATGGGAAGTAACTCTTGTATTCCGAAAATATGGAATTGAACTTACAAGATTAAAAAACTGTACAGTTTTGTGTTTATAGACATATACCAAGTATGTGGGCGGTACAGGCTGTCTAGCCTAAGGGATTTTAAGGAGACTTTTTTTTTAGCTTTCAGTCACATGGCAACGGGTTTTATTATCGATTACAATTTTAATATGTGTTTTACTATTTTAATATGTTTTGTTTATTAATAACTAAATTTTTCAATCGTGTCAGTAATTTATGTCTTTCACCACACTTTATTTGCAATAGAATGTGGATATTATGATTTTAAATATTTATATTTTTATGGTAAATTTTTAATGAACGCGCTGCATGCATGATTTTTAAATTTTCCTCAAACATTATTCTTCCTTCTTTTCTTAACTGTCGTAAATATTTATTAGCTTAATTTTGACGAAAGATTTTTTTCTTATATCTATCATTGACAAATCTTCTGTTAATTTCATTTTTCTTGAATCTGCTAAACAGTCTATATTTCTAAAGAGAGGTAGTATTATTATAAATAATACACATGTACAGATATGCTTAAATTAAATAAGACCATTCAGAAAAGATATTGCTGTTAAATCGTTTCCCTTTAAAGTGAGTTTTGAATATTTTACACGTTTAGCTTACCTAACATCTATTTTCATAATCTTGTGGCCATCGTCGTCCTTAATCTTTTCACATTTTATTCTTTTTCCGCGAAACCCTTTGGTCAACGGGCCTGGCTTGAATGTGTATTCGGCGGTAGTTAACTTTAAGTGTTAAATGCTGGAAGGAATTTCAATACGGTTAACAGTCATTAATGCATCCTGAGTAGATCAACAATCTTCTCCAGAAAAGCCACTTGTAATATTGATTTGTAATATTGTAGAATTGTGCCACAAATTGTCATCTTCTAATTTTTAAACTTGTTTGTGCTATGGTAAATGCAAATGGCTACCATCAAGGAACATAAACCTCTATACCTACATAGGTAAGCAGTCTTAAAGGAACCATCTCACTTATTTTAATTAAATCAGGCACAAATAATCTGTTTTAACTATACAGTTCCCAATAATCGTAGTTTTGTCCATCATTGCCAATAATTAATTTAAGTTTCCATCGTAATTTCCATGGTTTTTCAATGGTGTGAACATCATTAATCTCCAAAGCTTAAAACCAACTGAATTCTAGAAGAAGTCATTTTTAGATCCAGCTTTGTTCTGCAGTTTTTGTATCAGCCCAATTATAGCAAATATGGTAGTTTATTTCATATCAGTAAAATTATGTTTGTTTTAATTGGATAAAACAAGGTCAGCTGGTATTAGTTAATTTGCAGTAATTTGACGTGAGGGCATTATCACGCCGTAATAACGCCCACGCCCAAACATTCAAATCATACATCAAGTAGCTACAAATATATAATACAGTCTTAAACACACGGTTTCTTTATTCTTCAATAAAATAAATATAATGGTTGCTTATATAGCTGGCATTGTCATGATATTTGACAGCACTCGGGAGAGTGGTATTGCCTTTAACATTGATAATGCACTCGCCTTTGGCTCTAGCATTATCAATGTTTCAGGCAATACCACTCTCCCTAGTGCAGTCAAGATATCATGACAAAGTCCTCTATATAAGCAACTATTGTATAATTAAAATATTTAGTCAAAATTACTACTCTACTACTAATCGTAAAATCTTACATGTATTTGAGTGTGTAAGCTAGATAAATATGCCATAAGATGTATAAACGCCCAGTTGAGAACTGCTTTCTAATTTAATTTTCATTTAAATATGTTAAATGATAAATAATATGATTTCTTTCACTGAAAACAAACGAAAATTAAGAGTGCAGAACTTCTTGGATTTCACTTTTCGCCTAATTTATGGAAATATTTTAGACTGGTATATTTCATAATTGATAATGTTAGGAACATAATTCTGACAGCACTAAAACCTAAGTCGTGTGCAGAAATGTGTTGATTTTGTTTGTTTATTTGTTTTAACGTCAGTATATCCTTTTTCGTTTTTCCATCAGTTCGTTCGATCGTCCATCTGTTCGTGCGTTTGTTTGTTTGCGTGTACAAAACAGGTTAACAAAAACAGTTCGTTAGTCCGCATGCGCAACGCAGGTAAATGGAAGTTCGCGTTAGTAATAAAAAATGCATTAGTTTCTTAGTCTGCGTTATGAGATAAAGAAAATGTGTCAAATTTCAATTTTATAATTGATAATGTTAAGAACATAATACTTTCAGCACTAAAACATAAGTAATTTGCAGAAATTTTTTGATATTTTTGTTTGTTTAAACGGTGTTTAACACCAATTCAAAGTTTTCAGCTATATCTTGGCGTTTTTATGGGGAAGGGAGCAGGCTTATCGATGAAAACTCCCGATCTTCGGTAGGAAACCTGGCAATGTGTTGATGCAACATATCTAGAATAAAAGCAATGTACTTAAACATATTTTTTTAACAGGATGCTCAAGACCATATAAGCGCAGGTATGTTACTGGTATATTTAAGGTGTACATTGCAAGGCATGTTTTACAATGTAAAATTTTTACAACGTTCTTGTTTGATAAGTCGTCAATCAGCTAAACGAACTAGTGTAGTAAATGCAACAACCGGAAAGTAATGTTAAATATTTTAATAAGCTGCATCCAATTTTGAATCATACAATGCAACAAACCTGAAAAGAGACACCGACTGTTTTAGTCAATTTAGTTACCTCGGCTCATGGTTTGGTATAAAATATTGCAAAGTATAAAGTCATCTGGAATACTTATAAAGGAGGGAATTTCATCCCATATCTTTTACAGCTACCTACAGTTCTATTATTATAGAAGTCAATTAGAGGTTCTTTCGGAGAGACGTAAGCAGGCTACTTGATATCAGACTCTTTATTTGAATCTGATATCAAGTAGCCTGCTTACGTCTCTCCTTTTGTGCGCTTTATTAGGATTTGTACCTCTCAAGCACTTGTAGCAAATCGGTTCTGTGGTATAATTGATAACATGCTCAACGGGATTCTAGAAGACTGTGGCTAAGATCCCATCATTGAAGTAGTAATTGCTTTTGGACTAAAGACACAGTATTTTGAACATCCTAGGTCGAATGATGTGTGGTGAAATGTATAACAGACAGTTATTCTAATTAATGCTAGTACTCATAAAATGTAATTCACTATGTTGGCCTTATACAAAGTAGACGTGGATACAACCCAATTCGTTTAAGGATAAAATATGACACTTTTTCTTGTATGAGTATAGACGCCACGCTATATAGTGTCCCAGATATTTGCTTCTTTAAACGTTCGTCGTTGTTTAGCAATGGATACTAAGGGAAATATTGTTAGAATTGTTTTTAATATACTAGTACTTTCAATTGGCATAGTCTATGACATTCATGACATTTTATTATTGTAATTTGCGCCAAAGAAATCTCTAGTTACAATTTAAAAATTTTAGTTTAACAACGATTTATATGGCATGTACTAATAATTATTTAACACCACTGAGCCCATTTCAATTATATTTCAGTTTTAAATAGCTTTTTCTAATATCAGATGATCCTTATGATTCCATTCTTAAACCAACATGGTATTTGTTGCTATAAAAAGAACTGGGGTAGAATGTATAGACATGTCTATAAAAATCTACCTCTCAGTAAAACCCAATGTGAAAATGATTTTTTGTGATTAAACTATAGCTCAATACAAACACACGAAAGAATTGTTCAATGCATCAGTGCATTCTTCTTTACACGAATCAAGGAATCACTTGTTATTTCAACCCTAATTGTAACATGCCAAAATTATATTTGTATTACCTAGACCTTACAAAAATAATTCTATATTACCTGCCTAATCATTCCGTAATTACACGATTGATTTTTAATTCATTTTATTCAATTTAGTTTCTTTGTCATTATTCACTCATGGATCACTCTTCCCCATGAGATACGCTATCTGTTAGGCCCAATGATGCTCGTGGGAATAGTACCTGGTTATGGTCGGAAGGAACCAAAAACATTGGATCCATATGTGAGAATTCTTGTGGAGGAGTTATTATGCAATATGGAATGCAAGTTGTATGATTCTTATAAGAATGTAAAGATTGCTCTTCTTCAGTATCTTTGTGATATACCAGCTTTTTCCAAGTTAATTCATTGTTCTGGACAAGCTGCACTAAGATCTTGCCTATATTGCAAAGAGGTTGCTGTGCGCTGCAATACACTTTCAAAAGTGATTCACCGTTCCGACAGGCAGTTTCTACCAAAAGACTCGCCGCTTCGACAGGACTGTCAATCTTTTGCAATAAAACAAGTTGAAATGGAGTCGCACCCAGATGCATATTCCAGAGACGAAGAAATGAAGATTCGGAAGGCATTAGACGAAAAAAAGAATAACAACCAGAAGTCCATTTTACAAAAAGAAACTGGTTTTAAAGAAATGCATCCATTTCATTCGCTGCCATACTTTGATAGATCTACCCAAATGCAAACTGATGGAATGCACACTATATCGGATGTTATTGGCAACATTTTAGATCTGATCAGTGGAAAATCAGATGGAGCAAAAGTAAGAAACTGTGGAAGACAGCACAATAGGTTCGAGAACACTTGGATTCAAGCTGGTTCAAAGAGAAATGCTGATAGTGATGTAATTGAAAGACCACCGAAAAAGCAAAAGAAGAGTCAACCAAATGACCTCCTGCATGGTACACCTACAAATAATACTAGTTCAGATAAATTAGAGTCAACCGTCTTGCCAGAAGCACCATGGTTGCTTAACAAACAGAAGCTTAATATTGCAGATTGCAGAGCCAAATCTGTAAAATACCCAAGAGGATTTGATTATACACCAGCTGATCATTTCTCCAGGCAGCGGACACTTCGAAACATGCATGGGAAACAGCAGGTAATTATTTTAAATAAGTAAGGGATTCATTACAGCTTATGAATTTTTTCAGAAATTTTTTAACACATATCAGATTTATGGTAAAATTAATTTATATATCTTTTATTTTTTATTAAAAAACATCCAAAAAATTTGAAAAAATTACTTGACTCAAACTTCATAACCATTTATTAATGGTTTACTAGTTTTATGTAAAAGGTATAAGCTACAGGCAAAATAATACATATTAAATTTTGAACAAGGGAGGTAATTCTGTCCATTAAAACAAGGGAGGTAATTATGTCCATTAAATTTTAATTACTAGTTTATTTACATAAGACAATAATTTAAATTCATCTTTGAATATAAGTTTCTTTAAATCCCAAATTGAGATGCATATATTTTACTGGAAGCTTACGTTTTGTGGAAATAAGAAAATTTAAACATACATAATTATCAATAAAGGAAAATCTCACAAATTCAAAGTCAGATGAAAGCAATTCTGTTACTAAGTTTACTGTGAAGAATGAATATACTCTATAAATTGAGGTAAATAAGATTGCACATTGTTAAATGCACATTACTGGCAATATTAGACATTATAACTAAATTCCTAATATCCATCTTGCAGAAACAAGGAAACAACAAGTAAAATATTTTAAAACACTGGACAATAATTTGTGTTACATGGTTCTTTCAGTTTGTTACTCAAAAGGCTGCTGCATGGTGTCTAAGAGGATTGATGGGCAGGCAACAAGAAGAGACGCTTTTCTTTCTGTTCAATGTAATAAGACGACTTGTGCAACCAACATACACACAAGAAGAAATTCCACAGGTAATTACAGATACGCATTTAGCAGTGACCTTGATAGGAAGAGACTTTCCTTTGTCCCTACAGGTAAATAATCAATAATAGTGACATGTAAATTGGATGTAACCCTTATAAGGTTTTCTGCTGAATGCAATATTAATAATGTGATGTAATTGGGAGGTAACCCCTTTTTGGGTTGCATATGACTGGAGGTTTATTTACTAGAATTGACTAAAGATGAAAGATTCAGCCAATGTTCTATATTTGTGTACAGTTATGTTAGAACACGTGCCCTTAGATTTCTTTGTTTACTTTAAAAAATACACACTAGTACATTTGATCATATTTTAAAGGTATGAAAAGAAAAAAAGGATTATGTTACCTTTCAGCTAGTCAAACAGCAATACATTCGATTTGTGGACTGATTTTAAATTGTTTCCGCTATATTCTAGAGTGAAATATGGTCCTTAGATTATTTGAACCTAAAGATTTGTGTTTACTTTAATTAGTACAATTAGTTTGTGATATGTTTCAGAATTTGACTACACATTTGCTGCATCATATCCCAGAAGGCTTTATGGACTTTGGCCCTTTATATGACCGATGGTTGTATCCGTTGGAACGTGCCAACAGCTGGATAACACGACAGATTTTACAACGTGGACATGAAGAATCAACAGTCATGCAGACATATTGTGTATGTAAATTTTTACTTTTATTTTAGTTGTGTTTTTCCTGGGATTATTGTAAAAAGAAATATTTTTTTGTTTGCATGATGCTTAACGCCACTTTCAGCAATTTTATGAGCTATATCATGGCGTCCAGTTTTTATTGGGGAAGGAAGCCGGAGATATCGCTTCAGTAGGAAAACTGGCAACACTTGTCAATTAAGACTAGTCGAGTACACAGTGCCTGTAGTGAGACTCGAACTCAACCTAAGTGTTGACAGACCACGTGATCAATAGATGAACTACCTTAATCACTCAGCCACTGGGGCCCCCTAAAATAGTTATAAGGATTAATTATATAAAGTGTGTTTTGAAATGAAACTTCTGAAAAATAATTTTGTATCCATTGTTTTTCAGATTTATGACTGGAGTGCTTTCAATTTGTTGAGTGGTGCAGTTAATTCAGACTTTAACAAAACAACTTTTCTCTACAAAATAGCCGACAAAATACAGGACAAACTACAGGCAAATCAGACAGCACCAGAAATGAATGCAAAAGTATGCAAAAGTATGCAAAAAACAAGTCATGTTGACATCACATGAGATAAACATTATCAACAAAAAGTACTTTAAGGTTTTAAGTCAGCCAATAGAAATGTATGAAATAGACCCAACGGTGCAGAATGTAAACACAACTTATAAAATAGACACTACAACAAAAAAAAACCATTATTTTCAACTGTTAAACATCAGATGTCATCATCACGTTCCTGTGACAGCATTGTTTCTTTAAATCAAGAATCAACAATTGTGTTTGGTAAAATCAACAAGATATACAAACATGTGCACTTGGGTAATGTGTTTACATGGGCTGTGTTGGATATTTATCCCGATTCAATCACAAGTGGGGATTTCTGGTATACAGAAGACAGTACTGTTTCGTCACAACTGTGCTACTTGACGATCTAAGTAATCCTCTAGTTACTGCATCAGAAGATGAAAAATGTTGGTTTTTGAATGTTTTACTTGTACATGTAGTAATGTTATTGCAGATTTATGTAGACTTTAATACTGCATAACATTATTTTTAAGTTTCATTTCTATATTTGATTTAATCTTATTTTTGTTGTATTGTCTTAGTATATGTAACTGTTTTTCGTTAATATTAAAGTGTTGATTTTACTGCTTGGTTTACTCCATAAATGTTATTGATATTTGAAGAACAGTTCTACTTAGCTTGTGTGTTAGTTTTATTGAATCAGACTTAAAACTTGTGCTTATTTTGCATTAAACGATTAACATATCCTCTTAACACAGTGATTACATGTAAGCATGTTAATTATATAAATATATATTATTATGTTTATTATATATAATATAACTTTATATTATAAAATGTAATATAAAGTGAAAAAAAGTAGCAATATTAATGGTAATTTAAACATCATGTGTTTCTAGATCGTGCTATTACTTTATGTATTTAATATTGTATTTTTTGTTAAATAAGTTGTTATTACTGTTTTAGCATTTACTGAATGCATATTTTATGATTACAACATTTTTTTAAAAGTAATTTGTACAGACAAGGTGGGACTGGGTTAAGACTGTCTGGTAAGTTTGGTTGAGACTATATAAAAAAATTTGAGACTCATGCAATCCATTCAGATTAGTCAAGGCTTATTTAGCTGTTTAGAGAGGTCGAGACTATTTCAGACAAAACAAAACTAGTCGAGAACAGGACCAGGCTAATTCAGTCTTTTAAGATTGGTCGAGACTGATTCAGACTAGTCCAGATCAGGTCCAGACTGATTCAGTCTTTTCAGATTGGTCAAGACTGAGTCAGACCGGGTCAAGAACCAGTTAAGACTTGTTCAGACTTTTCAGACAGGTGGAAACTGATTCAGACTGGATTGAGACTTGTTCAGACCTTTCAGACTGGTCAAGACTCATTCAGACTGGGTCGAGACTTGTTCAGACTTTTCAGAAAGGTAAAGACTGATTCAGAAGGGGTCGAGATCAGGTCGAGACTTGTTCAGACTTTTCAGACAGGTCAAGACTAGTCGAGACTTGGTCGAGTATAAATTCGGACCTTTTGAGTAGTGTCGAGACTAAGGTCAAGTACAGTTCAGTAAAATTAAGACCAAGTCAGACCGGTTGAGTAAAATTCAGTACAAGTCAGTACAAAAAGTAACCTTTTCAGACTTTTCCTGTTTTGTAGCGATTTATTCAAAGAGTAATTACTTATAACTTTATGTTCACATATTAACGTACGTTTTTCCCACTTAATTATCAGTTCCTACCCAAAACTCTATACTTTTCCAGTGTTAGTCAAAATTGTATTTCTGTTTATCTATCCTTTTTCCTGTTGATTTACTGCTAACTGAAATATTGCTTGCTAGCTAGACGCTAAGTTAACATTTCATCAAAATAACACAAATCGAAAAATCAAAAAAATCCACATGACATTATATGACAGGATGGAATATTATTGTGAATATGCACAAATAACCGTTTGACAAATTGAATGAATAATATGCCCGAAGACTTTATTAATATAGTCGAATGATTTAAATGTATTTGTTTATCTTTAATAAATATGCTGGTTTCTTTGCATCTATTAGAAAATAATCCATATCCCAACTCGCGCAGAAAGTGATCTTAATTTCTAATGGCAATGCTCTCCCACTTTTAAGGGAACCTAGAGTTAAAAATTATGATTCGTAAATGCATGGCGAACTGTTGGTAAACAATAGCTGAATACCAAAAACATTTACATCGTGCATATTACGAGAAACCTACATTATCGTAATTGCCAGGATAAAATTTCTATCCAATTGATTTTCAATACCACAACACTTTGTTATTAAAAGTGTTCCTTTCATTAAAACCCTTCCACTAGACCTTCCACCTTAACAAAAGTGTGATAGCCCTTTCAATACTCTATGACCGAGGGCTAGATAGTTCGAGAATCCTCTGCCGTCCAACTCTTTTTTTTGCGTTGGACGTCAGAGAGCTCTCAATTAGCAAAACTGAGGATTTTGCGACACCGGTCTGGGTCGGCACATTCCATAGTGTCAGATTTAATAAATCATTTTCATCCAGTAAATCTATATATAATTTGCTTCTTTAGATATTTTGCTCTAGGAATATAATCATCATACATTTAATCAAGCCTATTTAAGCACTTGGGTTAAAGTCACATTGTTGTCACGTGACTTTTTGACAAAAATGAAAGTGAATTGTAGGAATGTAAGGGTATCGATGGATATGAGCTTAGAAATGGACTTAAATCCTCTTGATTGAAGGTAAGATGATTATATTCCTAGAGAAAAATGTCTAAAGAAGCGAATTATAAATAGATTAACTGGATGAAAATGTTTTATTAAATCTGACACGATGAAATGTGCCGACCCAGACCGGTGTCGCAAAATCCGCTGTTTTGCTTATGGAGAGCTCTCTGACGTCCCACGCAAAAAAACGTTGGACGGCAGAGGATTCTCGGACTAGGGCTAGAGAGCAAATTGCATAGTTAATTTATTCAATATGGACATGAAAAAACTGTGTTCCTCATATAAATATTTATTTTGATAGTGTTATTCATTTAGGTTTACCATTAGAATTTTTCCAACTCGACAAACTGTCTGCCAGTGTGTTTACGGATTTACTAAAGGAAGACAGTTATGAATTGTTCGAGCTGCCATCGATGTTACTAGGTGAAAAGGATACTGGCAAATCCACTATTGCCAGGTTCCTTGTTGGAAAGGATCCCATCGATAGATTGTCCACTGATGATGTCGATCTGTCCTCTAATCTATCTTTCTTTGATGATAAGACAGAAGAATGGCTCTGCGGCAATCAAGGTTATTATACAAATTGCTTCATAAAGTAAACACTTTGAAACATTAATAATAATTTACATAGTGATAACAAAACATGAATACCTGAAATCGTAAGCACAGCTTTACATGTCATTTTTACATAAATTAAAATTATGTATTAAATACTGATAAATGAAAAAGATTAAAATTTTGAAACGAGTACAAATGTTTGAATAAAAGTCAAATATGTGTTAAAAATTTTGTTAGTATTTATATATTTCAAAGATGAGTAGTACTTTGTAAATCATTAGCTTTCTATGTCGATTTTTGTACCAAACTAGAATTAAGTCAACAAAATAATTTTTAAGTTTCTAATTGATAATGTAAGTGAATTCAGAATATGGGTTGAGTGCTGGATACGGGTTAACATAGAGAGCAACACAGCGTGTCCTAAAATGAGAATGCCCTCTCAATATAGGTCATTTATTTACAATACCGAAAGTATAGTTGCTATCATTGTGGGTGCAATGTTTGAAGTGTGCGACACTCCTTGCACGAAAGACAACATTCAATTAATTAAGCATCATAGATATTTTGTTTTCATTAGTAGTATATGTCAACCTGGTTTAAAAGTGAAAATAATGAAAGAGCTTTTAGTATTGTATCGCCTGAGATTTTTTGTCTTTCTAAAAAAATTTATTTTAAAATACTAGCGTTTGTTTTCTGCTATTAAGATGTTCACAAATTTTTAAACACAACGCCTTGTATTGCGGACGAAGCTTTGGTAAGTTTACAGCAATAACGTTTGTGGAATACCTTGCTTTCATACTACTTTATGAGTTTATATCAGGTTTTAGGTCATGAACTATTATTCTACTCACGCGATATCAACCAAATTATGCTTGTAATGTAGATGTAAAATGATGTTAATTTTATCCTCAATAGATTTTACAATGGAAGACATAATAGTAAGCAGATGTATCAAATATTTCAATAAGCAAGGAGTTTTACACCAAGAACTAAAAATGGGTGAACAGGAAAAGACACAATCAGTGTCCTCCGCTAACATTTCAGAAGTAATATATAAAAGGCATGCACTCACATCACTGTCACCAACGGAAGCAGTCGCAGGTGTAATGAAAAATCCAGAAATTGATCTTCAGTCATTAATGGCGCCAGAGATGAAAATGTCTAAATCAAACGAAATAAAATATATGCTGTCTATAGAGGGCGAAATGTTACAAAGACAAGATAACATATCGGAAGGCATGCAAGATAGTAAGTCAAAAATGCATTACCCAATGAATCAACGAGATCTAAGTATAAAGGTTGAAAAGGAAAGAGGAATAATACCTGCTGATAATTCAGAAACTATTGAAAATCCAGGAATTTTAAAAAAAATTTTAATGATATTTTGGAGTGGAAAAAGCGAGATCAAAAAAATAAAAACCCCTGTAACAATGTCAGATTTCTTAGATAAAGCAAGAAATGTTGCTAAAAAGGAATTTCATATTAAAAGGAAGATAGTACCTGTTACAATATGGGATTTTGGGGGACAGGATGTATTTTACAGTACCTACCAAACCTTTCTAACATATCGTGCTGTTTATATGCTTGTTTTGGATGGCAGTCGTACATTGAATAAACCTTGCAAATATAAACAGTTTCTACCTGGAAGAGATGTAGCTAAGACTCAAAAAGGTAAGAAAATAGTTCTTCAAATGCATTCTGACAAAAACATATTGATCCATGTTTTTGCCTCTTTTGTTTGACACTAACATTTGTCTTATATCATCACTTGAAATCTCTTGTTTTAAATTATCATCTATGTATATCATGCATAGCACGAATTAAACAGCACTCCTGTAAAAAAAGAATGTTTACTTCTGTTAGAAGCCATTTATTTACATGTATACTTTATTTATCTCCAACATGAAAGATTTCAGCATAGATGTAGTCTTTTGTTTGGATTGAATGCCGCCTCGTGAAATAAGCCGCCTATCCACTTTTTGGGATACAAATGTACTTAAAAAATCCGCATCTGCGTTTAAGCCGCATTTCATCTACCATAATATCGACATCAAAAGAACAGGGAGTCATCAAAATCAACTATAATGTATTTGACTAATAAAAGAACTGGTGTTGGATGAAACGAATATTTTTTTAAACAAATTGTTTTTTAATTATAATTCATATATTTAAGTGGACATCAGTTAATTATTAATACATCATTTTATTAATATATATCTGTGTAGTTTACAAATTACAGATGGCTTTTTCCGATAATTAGAAATAACTTAGAAATATTTTTGTTGCAGACTATGTAAGATTTTGGACCAACGCTATAGTTACCTACTGTAAAGGGGATATTCCTGGTTTTCCTAAAATCATGGTTATTCTAACACACAAGGATAAACTGGAAAAGGTAATTCTTTTTTATATTAAATTTTATTGTGTGTTCAGGTAATTGCCTAGAAAATGAATTATTGTTTGCATGTCTGTTTCTTAGATGGTACACTTCTTAGCTGTAAAATGTACACAAACAACACCAAGAACACTATTACTGAAATATACTAAGTAATCAGAGATGTGCTATAACCATGCATCAAAGCAGTTAAAATGACATGTACTGTCAACGAGAACGTATCGAAGACTTATTGTATTATATTATAGTTTTCAAAACAAAAATAATAGAACGCATAACGTTACCGTCTGAAACGGAGTGGCTTCTTAACTATGTCCATAAAAAAAGTAAAACGCGTAAAAGATACAGAGTATATCTATTATATTTCCATGGAATACATTGAGTGATCATGTTTTAGCAAAAGCGTCAACGAAGTCAAACTCGATTACTTGTTTGAGGACGTGTGGGTAGGAGGTATCAGATTTCAGTTTCCGGATGTTAAATTAATCCCTTGGAATATTTTTGATATTTAATTTAAACATTTTGTATTGTATGAATAGATATATACTTGAACATTAAGTTAATACAATACAAGGATTCCGACACAAGCTGAGAAGCTTTTACAAATACGTCTTAAGTTATGACATACATATTTAACAAAATGTAAGATACATGCTCTGAAATTACATAATGAAGATTTGAGGAAAGAACGAAATAAATTCATTTATGTGAAACACTGAGATTGCGGGTTCGATTCTCACTGCAGGCAGGGTGTACTCGACTCCAATCTTAATTGACAAGGATTGCCAGTTTTCCTACCGCAGGTCGGGGGTTCTCTCCGGGTACTCCGGCTTCCTCCCCCAATAAAAACTAGACGCCATGAAATAGCTGAAAAATTGCTGAAAGTGGCGTTAAAACACCATTCAAACAAACAAACAATCATTTATGTGATGGGAAAAGGAAAAAAGAAAGGGTTGATGAATGAAATGGTTTTAGGTGTGTAATGTATATGCATCTACAAAAGTTTACTTTTTAGGAAATAGGTTTGCACTTAAAAAAACTTCAGTATTCTGTTCCAATTTTAGAGTTTCTGACCCGTACGAAATAAGTTTAAGTTAATTGGACTTGAAAATTCAAAGCAAAAATGGTCCTTCGACGAATATTTATGATAATAAAGTAGGAAATGGATGTTTGACTCTATCTGTCCGCATGTACAATTTGGGCTGTCAACCAGACTGCGCCTGAATAGATGCTCATTCAGACAGCTGATATTAATTATTTATATTTTTGATATTTGTATTTTATATTTTTATTTAGGCCATTACATTGTTTTTCAGACTGAAATTGAAAGCAGAAGAAACGAAATATTTGGAGAAATTGAAAAAATGTTTGATGGGAGCTCAATTCAACAGCATTTGGCCATTAAAGATAGAATATTTGTTAATGCAAAAGACTGCAACGACCCTGAAATAGGGAAGATTAAAACAACTTTGATTCAACAAGCAAAAATCCAGCCAATTTGGGGCCAAAAATTACCAAAATGCTTTCTGCCTCTAGAATTAGAAATCCAATACCTTGTGAAAAAAGGGTGCACATTGATACACATTGATCATATGAAGAAAGTAAACGCTCAGCATGCAATCTGTCCATTAGCAGATTCTGAGCTCAAATTTTTTCTTAAGCATCAACACTCTATGGGCAAAATCCTTTATTTTGATGAGCCACTCTTGGACCAACATATTATAATCTCTCCTTTATATCTTATTGATGCCTTTAAATCGATTATTACAGACCAGCGGTTCTACAAAGACGACGAACAGGGAGAAGCAGCCTGGCTCTTGATGACTAAGAAAGGAATAATTTTAAAGAAAGCAGTTGAGGCAATTTGGAAACAAAAGTATACACATTCGTTTGAGTCCATGGAACATCTTATAGGGGTAATGACTCATCTTGATATCTTGGTGGAGCCCAGGCGTAACGATTCTAGAAACAGCTTAATACCAACTTGCTTCTTCTACGTGGCGAGCATGGAGCGAAAAGAGTACACAACTTCATATCTTCAGTCATCCATATTCAGTCAAAGAAATATTGCCTTATCCTTTGAAATCTCAGACTCAAATATACCTCCACTTCTGCCTTTCAGATTTATCAGTTTCTGCTTGAGTATTTGGAGCGTTAAGACAGATGACAAAATTGGGGACATGTTGTTTAACAGGTCCGCCGTTTTTTTAATTGATCCTTCTCTTGAAGTACACATTCAGTTTGAAGATGAACGACTGATTGTCCGTCTAGTGCATGCAACAAGTCGGACTTTGATAATGCGTGATATGGCATCAAGTATACGGGAATGCTTATCCAAGGCCCTACGTGAAATCATTCAGATTTATATCAGAACAAGCAGTGAAAGTACACGATATACAGGATCGTTTGATGTGAAAGTGTGTTGCAGTTCTTTAGTAGATCCATGCTCTATTGCAATTCAGAATATTGACCATGATTGGATCTGTACCAAACACCAAATAAAACATACAAAAGATCTGGTTTTGTCATGGTTTACAAAAAAGGTAATGGCCTCAAAATAAGTTAAGTAGTAGACAATACTGAATTACATCATGTGCTTTCAGTGTTTATAGTTTATTAACAAATAATCATTTATTACCACATTTCTTCTACTGTTGATTTACATAATCTAAGCAAAATAAAGATAATTGACGTCTGCGGTGGTCTTGGTAGTTAATTATATTTACCAGATTACCAACATTTGAATACTTGCTTTTGGCAGGGTGTGATGAACTGTCGAAGTTCTAGGATTAGGGGGTTCGACATCATGAGGTCAATATTGTTCAAGCAAACTAATAAATATCCCTCATATTATTTATTATTTTTTAATATTTTATTGTATTTTATTATTATTTATTAATGTTATTTCCTTTATATATTGTGCTGTATATAAATAAATTGGTAATGTAAAATTTTAACGTAATTTCAATGATGAATAATTATAATTTCATAATTTTACAGCTTTTTATTTCAGGAAGAAGGAAGTTGTGATTTTTCGTGTCCAGGTATATTTTATGTCTTTAAATTTAATATTTTGTGATTGTTTACAATGGTGTAATTTTGTCTTTAAATATGACATTTCAGTCGAAATTGCCACCTAGTAGAGTAGACAATAGGTGAGGAAACAGATAAAAGTAAACTTAAAAAATCTATATACAAGAATATGTCTTCATTAGTAAGATGATACAAAAATAAACGCAAAATGATATCAGATGCTGACAAATCTTGAAGTATGAGAAAACATAAACAGAAAAGCCGGCATAGCATGTTGGTAGTGTACTTGAACTGCCTATGATTTAAAAAGAAATACTAGGGGTAAAGTTTATTCCGGCTAACTATAAAAATATAGTTCTGCACTCTAGTCACTGTGTTGTAATGCAACATTATTTCAGATCCATTTTCTTTACTATTTACTTACATCAAACAATGTATACATATTAAGTAAATAAATAGGAATGAAAAAAAATGTCCACAAAATAAATAGAAGATCAGTTTTGTATATAAATGCATGATAGAGTTGCAGTATATTTTTAGCAACAGACGAGGACTTTTTACAACAAACACCAACCGATCTTCATTTAAGAAGACTAACGTTAGCATATACCCAGGAAGAAGTTGCAGCAATAGTTATTGAACTGGGGTTATCTTTTATGGAACGGAATGAACTGTTTAACAACATCACATTGACACCTGATACTATGAAATGTACAGCACTTAAAAGATGCAGTGAAAAGAAGCTTTTCACATTTAAAGACCTAAAACTTGCTGCTGAAAATCAAAAATATGATCCCCATAAACTATGCAAGGTAGTACTTATTTCCTTTGGAAAATATAAAATGTTGCCTTTGACTAATATGTTTTTGTATTTTACTGGTGCATAAAAAGAGTACACATTTAATTAAAGTATAAAAATAATCAATAAATAAAAGCCGAAAATGAATCTTGCATCATATGATTTGTGACTGTTAGTCCCAGAGGGTACCTCTAGCCCAGTAGTCAAACTTTGGTGCTGACGCAAATATCATTAATTCTTTAGGTGATTTAGTTATTGTTTGAATTTACTGTCCTAAAATTATTCATATTCTAAGGGTTTTTTTTATCTACAAGATGTAGATGTCTTTAGTTGGTTTATTGAATAAAGTTTTGGAAATTTGGTATACAAGCTCTACAACATCTTAATTATTTGGATGTTAAATATTTTGGTGGGTTTAAGCCCACTGATTATTCTTGGTTAGACGAAGCGCGCGTCTGGCGTTGTAAATTTTATAACCTTGGTATCTTTGATGACATTTTATTTGTAATATGTTCTTAATTGCAATAATGATAATCGTAGCTTCAATATTCTATTAAATACAATGTTAGAGAATCTGTGTGAAACGTGCGCCACTGCTTATATATAATTTAAACATTGCAAAAGAAAACAAATTCTTCTAGTTTTTCTCATCAGAAGTACATGTAATTGATATTATGTATAAACAATAATTCTGCATAAAGATGTTTTATGTGATTTTAATATTATTAATGATATATTTTGCTTACTATATTAAGGTTGTTAGAGATGAACATATAAGTTTTGGTAAGTTACAGTTAATAATATTATATTATTTTGTGATCCTATTATGGTACAAATCTGTCTGAGACGTTTGTGAGTAGACAGATAAATTTCTAAGCCCTACATCTTGATCTGGTTAACCAATTAACATACCTTACTATTATTTTCGTAGGACAAAGTATATAAAAGGAAAATATTTCTGCATAAATCTTTACTTCGAAAGCAGAATTTTTTGGATAACTTTTTTTTATTTGAGGAAAAGGACTGCACGTTGGTTTTAGCTCTCACGACCTAAGCGTGCGACTGTAATCTCTTTTCGTCCGTTGTTTGTACGTTGGAAAATTTGTACACATTTATTTTTCATGGTGCGGCTTGGCTTTTTGAAGCCTTTTTGCTATTACTTATTTTGAGCTGAAAGGGCAGCACTTTTGTTTTGTTTACATACAAATTGTAACACACCTTACATTAGATACATATCTATTTGAATTACATTTCAATAACAGTTCCCTTGTCGACTTGTTGGATAGTTAAAGTTCTCCGTCAGTACAGACGCACATATAAATGAATACTAAGTATATTTATGCACCTTTAACTTAATGCTAATATGCGCTTCACCTAAGATTTAAGCTTACATGTAATGAAATGGTAACATTTAACAAACTGTGTTAAGAAATAACGTGGTCATCGACATTTTTCCATCATTTCCGGTTTCACAATTGAAACAAGTCTTGATAAAATTGCTTAAAGAATTATCCGTTTTAAAATATTTTATCTTATCAGCATGTATACTATGTATTTACGTGACCTAAGAAAGTTTTCCAAATAAAATACAAAACATGTAAAAATTTATTTGACAACTGTCGTTGTGCTTCCGTTGGTTGTTTTCTTGGTGGGGAGTAGCTTCATTTGAAACACGTCATATTTCTGATAATTCTAAAAAAATATTACACATTATTTGATAACGATAATTTAAAGACTTTACATTAGTGTATTTTCATAATAATGACTTACTCTTGTTTTAATTTGTTAATAAATGATTTTAATGTTTCAGACACAGAACCAGAAAAATGGGACTTGTCTCTCACTGATGAACATATTGCGAAACTAGCTCCTGTTGTTGGCAACCGTTCTCTTGGTTTACTGCTAGAGCTTGGTATGCCATTTCATGACTTGGAAACAATTGAATACGGTCGAAAAGAACGTGACCTAGTGCAGTTAAACCGTAATATAATTGAAGTATGGAAAAAAACTTGGGAAAAACTTAATATAAAGGTAGCACTAAGAACAATTAGACAGGCGTTTGGAAATATCGGAATTAACATCAAAATCATTGAAAACAAGTTATTTAATTAACTGAACAGTTAAACATTTGTAAATATCAAAGTTGTCATGGAACAACAAGTGATAAGCCGAGGCTGTTTACATAAAAATTGATTAATGTAATTGCTCTTAATAACATTATAGATAGGTTTATTGTCCATCTACGATTTATTATTATCACTACAAATATACTTGCATTATATTTACTCAACTGTAAATAAATTTGTATGTGTTAGTTACCATAATGTTTTGAATTGAATGCTTGTTGTTAATAACACCATATGTGTAAAAATATATGTTGTTAAAATATATAGTAATTTATTTAATAATTGCTACCTTTGTCATTTTAGAGGTAATCTCACGTTAAATGCATTCTGCACATCAAACCAATGCCATAGGAGATAACTTTTTAAACATAACATAGTCTAGTTTTAATCTAAGTGGCACTACCAAAACTTTAGAAACACAAACCGATGCACTAATTAAATAAAAATAAAAGGAAATTTAAAAAAATATGTGACAGCTTACCTTTATTTCTTGTGAAGATAAATTTCTTAAATCATTGAAAACTGCTTATTTGTTTAAAGAAATAAACTTAGAACAAAATTGATTTTTGAAAAAATCGTCATTTTGTTATTGACACAAAACTGTCGAGTATTTTGCCAGAAAAGGCAAAATCTGGCATAATGTCTGGATCCGTCACCTGGATTATGGTCGATTATTTGTTTGATTATTGCGGTTAGATGGTGGCACTCCCACCTGGAATAAATGTATCTTGGATCTTTGGTTTGATTCCGGTCTGATGATGGTACTATTACCTGGAGTGTGTGTAAATCGTTGTTTGATTCCCTTAAAATAGTGGCATTCGTACCTGGAATATATGGGAATAATGGTGTTACTCCTGGTTTGATGGCGGCACTCTCACTTGGAGTATTGGTGATCATTGGTTTTAATTCCCGGTCCGATAGTGACGCTCTCACCTGGATTACGGGAGATCTTTGGTGTGAATCTAAGTCTTGCTGTGGCGCTTTTATATGGTGTATTGAGAGTCAATGGTGTAAATCCCGTCCCTTTGTAGCACTCTAACCTGGAAAAAGGGGATCATTAGTATAATTACTTCTCTGAAAGTTATAAGTCAATATAATGTGACCTTTGTGGTGATATGTCTGAGCTCGCACCATTCAACCAACGAGCACTAGCATGTATCATGATATAGCACAATAATAGCTCCTTTTACACTGAACAGCATGAACTAGCTCGATATGCAAAAAGATTTCTTTTTTTTTCGGAGACAGCGTTTGATCACAGCGTACAGCATTGGGTCCGATTTTCCCCGATGTACTGATAAGCTGTTTAATATAAAACTCCACATAATGTACATAAGGTGAGAAAACTGATTCTATGGTCGGTTCATGCGATATAACAACTACTATTATACACAACACCTTTTACTATAGTTTATCGCAGATGTACAACGGAGAAATGATTTCCTGGTCATATAGGTATTTATTGCAGTCAATCATAGATTTATATTTATACTAACGTTGTTGTTGTTAAAATATATAGTAATTTATTTTAGAATTACTACCTTTAATGCTACCTTTGTCATTTTAGAGGTACCTACATTAAATGCATTTTGCACAGCGAACCAATGCCATAGTAGATAACTTTTTAAACATAACATGGTCTAGTTTTAGTCTAAATGGCACTAACAAAACAAACAAATGCACTGATTAAATAAACATAAAGGAAATTGTAAGCCAATTTTTTTGTCCGTTTGTGTTATCTAATAAATATATATAATATATAATATATAAAATATAATCAGAAAATGGAAAAACATTAAAAACTGGAATTTTACTCAAACTCAAAAGAAATTACACATTGAAGTAGTCTTTTGTGCACAGCAAATGAGTGTTATATTTTTTATCATAATCTTTACAACCCGCTTGTTGCCTTGGAAACCATTCAAAAATATGATGATTTTCCCCAAAAATTGGACCTTCTCCATAAGAATTAAGTTTATTTTTTTATTGATTTATCTCTATAAGCATTACTACGGTTCACGATATACATGTATTTTTGAATGCTACACATTTAGATGTGGAAAATAATTATCCTAAATACACAGTATCCTGGTTTTTCCGGTTCTCCTTAGCGTAAGATATTACTGAATTAAACTTGGTTTTTTCCCCTAATTGACATTTACTTATTTACCGTTTGTTTCATAGGTAAACTCCTACACACTTGCATAATTACTTGCAAGCTTCCGGTTATTACAGACAGCTTAAAACTTTTTCGAATAACCATAGTTATGCTTCGTCACCAGTTCTCGATACTTTTGTGGGGCAATTCGACAATAAAATACTATAAATACAAATGTTATTCATATACAATTTGTTTAATTTGGAGGATTGGTTTACAAATGGGGCCCGTCTAATTTGTTTGTTTGATTATTGTTTAAGGTCACTTTCAGCAAATTTTCAACTATATCATTGCGACTTGTTTTTATTAGGGGAGAAAGCTGGAGTACCCGGAAAAAACCCCCGACCTTCGGAAGGAACACTGGCAATCCTTGTCAAATAAAAGTGGAGTCGAGCGCACCCTGCCCGCATCTAAATGCGTAACATGCTGATTTTCTCATTTAAGAATAGGAAAGTGGTGTCCAACAGAAAAATTGCCAACAAATTGCGTTCAAATCCGCGTTTATGACAAAATGGATTTGAGCATGACTATCGAGAACAGGTTAAGGTACGCTATCATATATGTCCTTGCATTTCCGTAAAATTTCTTCAATTTAGACAAGCGCTGTCTTTGATCCAATGCTCCAATGTAAAATAATTTTATATAAAAATATATTTGAAATTACATTTTATATTATTTTATTGTCAGAATCCAGCGACGTATGGTCAGATACTCGAATTTCAACGATTTCCCTTCATTCAGCTTTGCTTGCGAGAAGTAACTTTCATTAATCTATCTTACCAAATGATTCCCCAACAATAATATACGGTAGTTTCAACTGTATAATCGTCTGTTGAAGCGGTACATTTTCAAGACATTTTCATAACCGAAATCTGAGTGTACTTATAAAAGGTTATTCGAAAACGTTTTTAGTTCTCTGTAATAATCTGTTTTTGTTATGGACTTGATGCTACTATTATCCTGGTGAGCCATTCAGACTCTTTAGAGCCTCTTGATAGGTTACTTCTTGCCTATAAGGTATGTTGTTTGTTTGCTCAACTCCCCCTTCAGCTTTTGAGCTAGGAAGATTTTATTTTGCAAAAATACATAAAAAAATTGAATTATCCTTTAGGTTTTGCAAAGTTTATATTAATTTTATAACGATATAAATATTGTTCTCAATTATTTCGCGTTGAACGCCATTAAACCAGACGCTATAAATATTATTCCAATATATTGGGTGTCTCTAGAAAAGCAGGGGATGCTTACCAAATACCATACTGATGTCTACGTGTACCTGTTCTTTTGCTCTGAGTTATTGAATGATGACTCGTTAAAAACTTTTTTTCCGATTTTGTTTTCTACACTTTATGACACAGCAATACAATTGGTTCAGCGGATTGCAACATTTTCTAAAATTTCTAATTAAAAATGTTACAAATGAATAGTTGTACTGCCTTTGATCATCATTTTAAAAAGCGATAAAAAGAATTCCGTTTAGGGCTCATCAAGCAAAATAATGAAAATAATAAAAAAAAAAACAAGCTAGAATTGTTTCAACTAACTAAAATTGATGTCTTACCTTTAAACTAAACCCATTTTACAAAAAATACAATTTTAGCTTGAATTCAAAATCAAAGGTTATCCAAGGTCATCTGTTGGTCATCTAACTACATAGCTAGTATCACAAGCATGTGAAAAGACAACCGTCACCACAATGTCATAATCATAATACAAATGACTATTGGTAACAGGTCAACCATGTTGGGATGGTACAAATCTATTCATGGTGACCTACCTGATTGCCGTATATCTATGACCTTATGCAAAAGACTGACAAGTAGTTCAAAAGAACAAGGAACAGGCCGGGCAAGCTTTCAATTAACAGAAATGTAACCTTGAGGCCTCTCATAGTGATACACCTGCATGTACAATATCTTAGGCCTAGGGGAAAACACAACAAGGTAAGAGGCTGGACAAGCTTTCAATATTAAATTAAAGTATATTTGACTTCGAGGTCAACGGTCAAGGTAATCAAAGTCATTATACGAGAAATGCCGTCACAAGTTGATACATCCATATAATTCTATTCATGCTGTAATTTGTTTTATATTAAGTGCTTTGATTGGATAAAAACACTCAAATGGCTTCTTCTCAGATAATTTATATATCGATATTTCCTCTGAGCAGACTAATTGCAGTATCCAATGTAAACAAGATGGCGTCCTCCTAGCGCATCGTCAGGGAGAGGGGACAATGTTTCATCTGCCCCAATGATTTCCAATTAAATCGATTGAGATTTCAAATAAAATATAATACAAATACAATATAGTGTTTCATTTAGTTTTTTTCCTATCAATATCTACAGAACCGCGATTCCTTTGGTACTATGTCTTGCATACACCTACGCTTTCCGGCCTAGGTACGTTTTGAGGTCTAGATGGTTTTCTGTAACTGTTTTTGCTGTTTTAAAATCGCAACGATTATTTCACAGAATTATAAGGCTTAAACACTGAGTTTTAGGAAATTATCCATGTGTAAACTCCGGCGACTCCCTCACAAACTTGACAAAATCCTTCGGACTTTATTTAGTTTGTGAATGAGTCGCTGGAGTTTACACATTTAATTTCCTAAAACCCAGTGTTTAATCCTATAATGTACAATATCTTAGGCCTAATACAAAACAATTACAGGAGGAACAAGTTTTCCGTATGAAATTGGCATAAATGTGACCTTTGGGTCACAGGGCAAAGTCATATGAAGGTAACTATGGGCAACACAGCATCTCATTATCACATGGCGATACATTTACATGTACAATATCTAAGGGATGAGGTCAAAAGACAATACAATTACAGGCCAGAGAAGCTTCGCTGAAAGCAACAAGATGAATGAGAACAAGAAGAAAGAGAACGAGAAAAATATATCACCTTTTCAAAGTTGAAGAAGATAAACTTTATTAATTGTTATGACCTCATGTAAATTCCATACTGTGTTGATCCTTTATTTGTTTTATGAATCTTTATTATAGTTATAAAACATGAGTATTTTCATCAATTGCAATTTATTTGAATGAACTTTGAAATATTATTCTACTAGTATATGTACATGATGTAAGATACTTATCATGACATTAGACTTTATTGTGCACAGATTTATATTATAGATTGAAACATTTTATTCCGCAGTTTGATAAACTTCGATTAAAAAAAGGCATACCTAATTAAAATTTGTCTGTTGAATGAAGTACAACACCAAGATCATTTTTTTAAATTAATTTAAAAAGGGGCAACTTAGCGGTCAGCTCATCTGTGCATTTGCCCAACAATTTTTTGTCATAAATTAAGAACACTATTAAGGTACAACAAGAAAGGACAAGTAAAATAAGAATAAATTTACTGTAGCGAATTCTATGAAGTTTTTGATAGAGTGCTTATTTTTGTGTTTTAAAGATATGGTTATCTCCCTTTATTTTCTCATTTTTTCCAAAAATCTAATTTGGTTTTTGTTCATTGAAAGGAAAAACACAATTGTATCCCTTTTAAAAACATAATATAATTTCTTTGCAATTAGGTGTCTTAGTCAAAATTTTAGCCTTCAAATACTTTCACGAAAACAAAGAGTACAAAGGCAGAAAAACTGGTTCCTGGTACTTAACATGCGATTGCAAGAAAACAGGAAATATTTTGGCAAAAGACATCTATTGTTATGCTCATTCACACAACAATTCATCAAAATAGATTGACCCCATTATGGACAGTATCATATGGTTTCCTCTCATATTGGATGTTAATTGTATTATAGATTGCACAGCTGTGTGACTATGGTTTTATAAAAAAAACTAGATGGAACCTGTATCATAACATTTTAAACGATAAAAACATCTTAAGTATTGAATCGGGGCGAAAGGACGGACAGACTCGGACTTCGATTCTTACAAATATTTTTAAAAGAAGAAAAAGTACCTGCTATTTGAATTATCATGTCTTTATCTTCATCACACTAATGTTCCCTTTCACATAAAAAAGTCCTTGCATAAACATATAAGTATACAATTTCAGAAATTTTTTACTTCGAATTAGTATTTATCATGCAGGTAGCGTTGGTTGTTAACTTCGTTTTTTACTATAAAATGCCATAGTCTTTACCACGTGTTTATATTTCACATATTTTCACTTCAATTCTTACAAAACTTTGTGTTCTTACAAAAAAAATGTTTGTTGTTGGTATCAATTTAATAATGCATAACGGTATGGGCGCGGCCATTTTATGAGCACAAAGTAAAGCGTGAAAAATTGTCATGTTAAAAATGATTGTTAAAGTAAATATATATTTTAGAAAGAAATGCAATCTTTGGTATGAAAATATACAAAAAGGAGCTTTAAACACATTTTGGAAGAAGAAATCAAATTTCGAATACGTAGGGGCATCTCGCGTAAATTTTAAAAAAATTGAGACCCCACCCCTTTTTTATCCTTATTTTTCAATCAGAAAAGCAATGCGAACCTTTATTTTCAATAACACCAAATGAACCTCCTATTCTTTAACATAAAAAATCTTTCTTAATTAAACATTAAATTAACTTTGCCTTTCAACGAAATAATAATCGAAAAGGGGTACCTGCATATGGAAAATAACATAGAAAGGCCATTGGTCCATTGTTTTCTGTTGTCGTTATCGCGTGTACCGGAAATTACATTTGACATATACTCGGTTTTACGATACAGACTTGTTAAGTACCTGTAATGATTAAATGAGGAAAACAAAAGGGTCTGGAATGATGAAAGTTTCAATCTGTACCAGGGTCTCAAATTTCTCATATATATAAAGTTTAAACATTTAGTATAAAAAGCCATGTCGGCTTTTTTTGGGATCCCGTATATCTAGTAGTATATTAAATGTTTTCTGACGCTACGACCTTATGTCCTGTCCTACATACAAAATATATTTTTTATTGAGATGGTGCATATTCCTGGAAAATGTATAATATCTTACCATGAATGAACTAATGAACTATTAAAGACATAAATCCCCACAGCACTCCATAAATTGAATCAAATAAATATGTGGAGTTATTGTATACAATACCGGTAGTTACCAGTTAAATTGTTAAGGTAGCTGTAAATGTGGACAGGCGTAAAAAGATTTACAGCGATTTTGTTGGAAATAAGCCTTATTCCCATTTTCGTTAACTGTTTATTAACTACCTATCTTGAAAACGCGTATTATACTTTTTTTTTAGTTTTTGCTTTGGAAATTTGCATTTAGATTTAATTAGATTAGCTATTTACTTAATGTACTTTATTTCTTTAAAGCAGTTTTGTACAATGCCTAGATCACACATTCACGGATAAACTCACCAGTTTAACTACAGATTAAATTTGACGGATGATTGCGGAAATGCCAATTCCGTAGTCAGATACGGATCCGATTCGGAAACACAGCTGATTTACTAGGTGTTTTGATGCACCTGCCAAGGATAATGGAAAGGGGCCATTTAGCAACACAGAGGAGTAGCATCGCATTTAGTATTAGTACGGCGGAAGCCGTACCTGCCGTTCCGGCTGCTATGCCTATGCATTTGAGATGAGGGGAGAATCAAAACACACCAATAAAAATAAAATAAATATGAACATTCTTTTTGTTATTTTTGAAAATTAATGGTACGGCATGCCGTACCTGCAAAAGATATTGGTACGGCTTCCCTGCAGTACCGGCTGCTACTCCTATGCAACATGAATGATACGGATTGTAACGTATGACATGGTTTCATACGGAAAATTACACCGTTTAACTCGTTCCAGCTCGTATGCACAGCGGATGAACAACGGTTTGCTTACGAAATAATTCACGAGAGTTATAATGTTGTACTCAATTACACATTGGCCAAGTTTTTATATTCGATTATTTCTACAGAGCAATAGCGAGGAAAAATATATAAAGGTCCAACCCATGTGTAAATGAGTACAACATCATACCCAAAATGAAAACTTTAATTCTAATATGACAAAATCCTGTGTTTCATGATTCAATCGGGCAATATACGCCTTGATTTTTCTAGCCGATTTCTTGATACAAATTTTTGGTTTGGAAATGATGCCAAGTTTGCAATATGAAAAATAGCAAAGAAAACCGACCGAACAAGAGCCAAAAAGTCAAGGGACAGTTACAAATCCGGATATAGACAAAACGCAACACAAAAACCAAAAACACAAAACAGAAAGAGATAACCCGAAACAAATAAAAACCATGGGTGCACTCAGGTGCTCCGGACGAGTAAGCAGTGCCTGTTTCTAATTAGAAACCCGTCGAGTTACTCATTGTCATGTCAGATCGTATTTGAGACACTGATTTCCCATAACGATCAATTAAGTCATGGTGACGACCATAGAATTTCTGGAGAGATAACATCAACCTAGGTGCAACAAACCCTTGTTTGAGTAGTATTAGCAGTCAACAACAGGGATCGGTCTAGAAAATCGGAATACCGATCGCAGGATCTAGTGAAATGAACACACCATACGCTGGAGCTGCTGGAATGTTGCTGTCGATGAACGGGAAGTTGACAATTGAAAAGTTGAAGTCATCACGTTTGTCGTAGAGTCTAGTTTGTAGTTTTCCTGGGTCTATTTCTAGAAGTAGGTCTAAGTAAGAGGCTGAGCTTAGTGTATTGGTGGTGTCTTTAATTTCAAGCTCGCTAGGGTAAATTGAATGTACATAGTCACCAAATTTAGCATTGTTGAGGGACAAAATATCATCAATATAGCGGAATGTTAAATTAAAGGTCTGGGCCAGTGTCTTTTCTTTCTTCTTCAGCAGGCCTTCTAGGAACTCAGCCTCATAAGAGTACAAAAACAGGTCGGCAAGGAGAGGAGCACAATTAGTACCCATTGGAATACCAACAGTCTGTTGAAAAACATGTCCTCCAAACATGACGAATATATTGTCAATCAGAAAATCTAACATATGACAAATTTGGTCTTCAGTATATTTAGTTGTAGATTTAGAGTCTTTAATGACGAAGTAAGTTCTGTCATGACTAATTACTAGGTATTTGTATCGTCTTTTTCCGTTTTTCTTAACAAGGCAGCGTTTTATAAGATCATTAAGCCTAGTTTTAAGCTGGATATGAGGGATGGCCGTATAGAGTGTCGAAAAATCAAATGTTTTAATGCTGTTACAATGGGAAAGAGATCCAGACCTCAAAATGTCTAACAGGTCTTTTGAATTTTTTAATATGCACATTTCATTTATTCCACTCCTGGAGTAAAAAGGGTCGCTATATTTTTGAAGCCCCGTTTTTACTGTTGTTAAATTAGTGGTCAGGAGTTGCGATAGTGTTTTGGTAGTACACTTAGAATATACTGTTGACAAAATACACTTTAACGAATATTTCTGTAATAGTTTACCATAATGTCCCCTCGATGTCTTATTTATTGACTTGTATTTCAATCGAATGCATTGCTAATGTGCCAAGTATAAATATATCGATGACTTTATAAAGACGCCATATTAGAATATGGTATAAGTAAGGGTTTGTTACGTATAAGAGCGGCACATTTTGACTATGTTAAAAATTATAACGGATAGATACGTATTACTACGGCTACAATACGAAAGGTTATGAACAGATACTGATTGCCACTAGTGCTGTCGGATCGTATCCGTAGCTAATCCTGCCTCAAATCCATGAATGTGTGACCTAAGCATGAAATAAGATAAGGTAAGATAATCTTTATTTAAAGTCGGCAAGACAAGTAACAGATAACTAAGGCTATCAAGAGCCTTTGAACCTACAAACATATATACCAAACACAATTTTAAAAACACATATACAAACGATATACCACATTCAAACATGCATGCAAAAGATTTAAAAACTAAAAGAGAAAGATGAATATATGTGCGTACATACAGCACTAAATAATTAACATGGAATGAAAACGGCATTATAAACAAAGTAAAAAGTAGGAGCACAATAAATGTATTAAATCAAAGCTCTAAAATAAAGCAAAACTAAAAACAGCACTAAGCAGCATGCCATCAAGATAAAAATTCTAAATCAAAGCTCTAACAGATAAAGCAGAACTAAAAACTATAAAATAGATAGCAAGCTAAAGTAATGAACTACTGAAGCAACTGTAATTTTGATTGAATATGCTGCACCAGAAAAGGAAAATTAAGCATACTTTTGACAGGCCAAATAAGTACCATCTTTTTCATTCCAGAAGTATAGCTGACTTTTAAACTGATCTAATTTTTTTGGTAGTGAATTCCAAAGTACAAGGGCAGCATACCTAAAAGACTTCTTACTTAACTTTGTAGAATTCACTCTTGACGCCTATAGCAAATTAGAATACCTAAAATAATGACTAGATTCTTTCCTGTGCAGTAAGTTACTTAAAACAGGTGGTGCTAAGCCTTACAATATCTTAAAAGTTTCAATAGCCATTGTTCTTTTTCTTTTTACATATATAGTGGGTAGTTTTGCTCTTTCCAACAGATTATCATAAGAAGATTCAAAATCATAGTATACAAATCTTAAAGCTCTCTCCACTAATTTTTCAATATTTTTTGTGTTAGCTTCATAACAAAAATGCCAAGATAATGGACAAAAATTAAAATTTGACTGCATAAAAGTGTGAAAATAGTTAGCCTGATAATACATTTAAGAATGTTTAATTGCTGAACAGCTTTTTTAGCACAAGTTTGTTATGTGAAAATCAAAGTTAAGCCCGAAATCAATATCAACTCAACGTCATCACATGTTATTTTGGATGTGCCAATATCAAAAACAGGAGGTTTATTGTGTGTTTTATTACCCATGGCTATTGTCTGAAATTTTCCCAGATTTGCCTGCATACAATTGAATTTAAACCAATTAATTAATCCATTGCTTTTTGACTGTAATACATCAATAACCTGATTGTAATCAGGAGAATGAAAGAAAAGAGTATTGTCATCAGCATAGTTGTATTAGTTGTATAAATCCCCATTTTTGATGAAATAAAAAATGTCGTTGATGAAAACATTAAAGAGTAAGTGTCCTAAAAGTGACCCTTGCGGAACCCCTTTTTGAATTTTAGCCCAGCTGCTGACAAAGTTGCCAATTTTAATTTGCTGTTTTCTTTTTGTTAAGTAAGAATATAAGGTCAGCAGATTTCTTAATTAATACCATATGTTGAGAGTATACAAATAAGACAGGTCAATAAGAATGGCCGAAACATATTCATTATTGTCTAAGGCCTTTTTCCAGTCTTCCAGCAGTCTTATAAGAGTTGTTTGACACCCATGGCCTTTGCGGAAGGCACATTAAAAGTTATCAAACATGTTATTCAAATAAATAAATAGTTGTTCTGATAAAACCTTCTCATAAATCTTGATGGAATAGGAAGGATACTGACTGGTCTCTAATTACTTTTAATAAATGGATCATTTTTCTTAAATAAAGGTGTCACCTGGGCTTCGTTTGGTTCCACTGATGCCTTCCTTATTTTCATTAGTTTGACTGATACTTTGTCAACAGCAGTTGCTTTTTTACATTTAAATTTATCAATTATTTTAGTAACAGAAGTATCATTTGTAGGTAAAAATTGAAAATTATCTTTTTGAAAACCTTTTTCATTGATTTTGTCAAAACTAGAATGTTGATTTTCATCAAAGTTGTAATCTTTGCCAATTTCTTTGGCTACATTAACAAAAAATGAATAAAATATTTCTGACACTTCCTCAATTTTAGTTAAACTTTTATTATCTTCTTTCAGAATTATGTTTGGTTGAGTGCCAGTTGTCTTTTTTGAAAAGTAAGGCCTGATTGTTTTCCATACATCTACATTCTTGCATGCAACAAGACATCTTTCTTGTAAATATTTATTTTCTGATTTTGAATGAGTGAATTCAAACTGTATTTTTTCGTCTCTCAACAAGTTAATCAGGTAAACGTCGGTTTATAATGGACATTGAGTATCATTGCTTTATCCTGGAGAATCATCGATGTCACTGTAATACGTGTACACATGTGGTCCTTAATTTTGTGATTTCCGTTTATTTTTCACCGAATTCAAAAATTCGAACCAATATCGGACATCTAAAAATTACGCATTGTTACTTAATTTTGAGTGCATTGAAATCAATTTAAGCGACAAGAATCAATTGTGACATCAGATCGTCAGAATTTTGCAATAATTGATCTCTGACCGTATATCACAAAAATATGCAGTCAACGCATTTTAGCTGCTTGAATAGGACGATTGCAGGATAAATAAACAATATCTGTACAGTGTAAAAAATGTATTGTTTCAATCTACTGGCGCCGAAAAAGGAGAAGTGCTCGAACATGCTTCACATGTCTTCTTGTTTTTAAGGCTCGTACAAAAAGCACCATATTTTTTCATAATGCACGAAATTATTGATTTTTCCATCTAACGATTAAATACATTCGACTCCAAAAACCACGATAAAAGCATGCATTTCTAGCGGATTTCCGGAATGAAAATTCTTTGCGGAATCTAGTGATAACAACATATCGCGAACCAAACCATAAACCTAGGAAGCTTTATTCAGTTACTAAACTAACAAAACAAAAATGTATTCTTATACCTTTATTATATCGCAAATATAATGATTATACGTGTACATGTACACTGTTATTTTTCTATTAGCTGTAACGTCCTGAATATAGCTGAAATATATTTTTTTACTGGACTTTAAACATCAATCAATCAACCAATCTATCTATAAGCTGTATATTTGCTAACGGAATACAGAATTAATATTTTTGATAGCTTTTTGTTATAAAATATTAAAATGTATGGTAGTGAGGATTCAGTCCCTTAGTAATAAAAAAACAAACTCTGTCGTACTTTTAAATGAGTATCTCATTTAAACCATCTTTCAACACTTTTGAATGTTACTTATATAATGAGAAACAATTTGTCTTTAGGGGATCTATAATATCTAAGTGGGTAGTGAAGTGATACCATTTATAAAATATTTCTAATAATAAAAAAAATGAATTGGTAAGAATGAATGTATAATATCAACATGCGCACTTATACCATTCTGCGAAATGGCGAAAAATCGAAATCAATACCTATGAAAACGGGACATGAATTCTTGATTTAGCTTTTTATTCTGTTATTTTTCATTTTTTTACACGTGCTGAATATTTAAACTATATTCAGGACGAGAACATTTTACTAAACAACACTTAAGATGGAAAATGGATGGACCAATGGGAACACAATTTTGACTTATGCGACTGTTAACAAGCCAGTAGTTTATGCCCCGTATTTCTCCTTTTATTATTTTGTTTTCACTAATTTTTCGCTGTCTTGCTATTCTGCTATTAAGTGAGTAATTGGAATGTTGGGTCTGTGTCTGACTGTAACTTAAAGTATGTACTGAGTGTACATTGTTGTATATACTGATGGTACTTTAGTGTCTTTATTGCGTTAATATGTTGACTGGTGTATACACTAATTGAAACTGAGTATTTACTAAATGTAATTGTATATCGATGCTGAGTATGTCGGATGACTGGGTTATATACTGACTGAAACTAAGTGTATATAGTAACTGTGACTGTTAGAAAGCATATTTATTGACCTATTGAATATACTTACTGTAACAATGTCTATATACACAGCGATGTTAAGGCAATATTGTAAAGAATACAACACACTGTAGTACTTGCCAATACTAATTTAACAATTTTTTATTAGTAAAAACTGCATATGCATTTCTGCTGTTTTATTTAAAATGACTGTCCATTGACAGTTGATTTTCACAGGCATGGACAGTTTATTTATCAATGTAAATAATAACCATCAATAGCTAAATTTATTAGTTGCGTTACGTTTTCTTCCAACTCAAGAATGAGTAAGAATGACTACTGCCAAACACTTGCTTCTTTCAAGCAATTTTATTGGTTGATATTTTGAATTATTCAATAATATATAAAACATTTTGTATACAAATAATACTGAAAAATTTGAATAATATTCAATTACTGTCAAAAATAAAATGGTTATTCACCGCGGGAAAATGCATGCGATTGTTATTTAAAAAAGGGAATAACCGGGATTCTATAAATAACAATCGCATGCATTTTCCCGCGGTGAATAACCATTTTATTTTTAGTGAATATCCTTTTTTATTGAATAAAACAATAACTGTCTTTTGATTCGGTAAATGTATGGAGTTATTGACTTTTGAAAAAACTCTTTGTTATTCACCTCGTCCGCTGGGCTCGGTGAATAACAGTTTTTTTCAAAAGTCAATAACTCCACACATTTACCTCATCAAAAGACAGTAATTGAATAGGATTGACGTCATACGAAAAACTTCTAGCCCCGGAATTTCCCAGCTAAGTTTGTCAGGGTTTCGTGGACACAAGTGGACACAGAAACCCTGACTTGTGAGGATGACTTATATAAAATATCGTCGTCCGTCGTACAGTCCAAATATGTACAAATAAACTAAAACAACAATTGTGTCATAAGTATATTTATTCAAAAAATGTTATTTTAATAAATTATGTATGTAATGACCACACGGTTATTTTCCACTCTATCGTGTGTATTTATTGATGTAAAGGGCATTGAAAGTGATTGACGACTTAAGGGCACTATCGACCCCCTAAGGTTCTGGCATTTATAAACATCTATACTACTTAAATTATAGACCCGTTTTTAAAGCGCGCATCACAAAACACAGAAATATAGCGCAGTATTAACCCATATAAGGTTACATGCAGTTAATGGTGCATATGCAAAATATTTAATTTTTATATCGTTTATTGCTTTGAATAATTAGCAATTAACGATTAATTACGTCCGCAAATTTGTACCGGATATGGTCCTCCTTTACATTAAAAAAATTATTTCCGGGGCAACCCGTGAGGTGTAATAATAAAAAACGTACGCCTACCCAACTGACAACTGTTAAATTAGATGGCATTTAATACGAGGTATATTTGTAATCAGCGAAAGCGTAACTTTAGTTCTTTCTTAATGTCATAATATGAATATAGGCACAGCCTAAATGCGAGCATCCTATATTTTATGGTTCATGACGTTACTTCAGAGCACCCTACGAGTGCCTCTGCATTCCTTTTGTGACGTGGCGTCTTTAATGTATTGGTGACGTCACAAAAAATGAAAAAAATAAAGCGTTTTTGAGATTGCAAAAAATTGTCAGACATTTTTGGTGTTATTTCAAAAATAACGCTTTAATGTTATCGATGTAAAACTTATTTCTGTTTACTTTAAAATAATTTATTTTGTGCTCGGCCACAATATTTTCTTCTGACAGCTCAGCTGCCATCCGAAAAGAGTTTGTTCATATGGATCACGTGACCTTATTTACACACATGCATGTAACCGTAGCTCGCATCTGCGATGCTCGCTATTAGTCCTGATCACAGTGAAAACAAGATTCGTAGGACCTACCAGACATGTCTAGAGAAAATCCTTTCGATTCTAATCGTTTTCTTGAAGTCAGCCGGCTGAATTTAAACAAGAACGAACAGTTCGCTTGCTTCACGTGACGGAAGTCTATAGCAGTAGTTCGTACTTCAATATGTATAAGGTTACATGCAGTTTTGTGATGCGCGCTTAAAAAGGGGTCTATAATTTTAGTAGTATTGATGATAAACATTTTGGTAAATTTCTGAGAGACAACGACTCCAAATTTATGCAAAGCAACCCTTCCCTGTCATATTAACCTACAGTTTTGTTCCTTATATTGCTATCACAGTAGGACAGCAAAGGCCCCGATTTGACAGATAAAGGTCAATTTAACGCCGTAAAGTCACAACATGTATTAAGCGAACATTACACCCATATCAATCAATTTGCCCTTCCTAGCCAATTTTGTGTGGACTGTTGAAAAGTTTAACATATCTACTCTACAGAAATCTTGTATAATGTTTATATCCAATGACGAGCATTAGTGGCCGAGTGGTTAAGGGAGTTAGTCACACAACTATTGACTTGGCCTGTCAACACTGTGGTTGTGGTTTCGAGTCTCACTGCATGCAGAGTGTATCGGGTATGATAAAATAAGTTGACGACATGACATCCGACTAGATGACGACTTTTAGACAGCTGTGTCCTGGAGCCGTCAGAACAACCCTTCTGTCTATTTTCGTTTATTCATTTTTATTTGCCTATCAAAAAGTATCAAGAATGCCCCACATGCTAAAAATACTGTACAAAGTAAATATATAAACTTTATCTTATTAAATTTTATCTTAACTTAATAAGAGGAATATATTAAACTCTTTTGACCGGTTATACAATGACAAAGAATAGTACCAAAATTGAAAAATCGTGTTCAATTTTAATACATGAAAAACCTTTAGATCAAGTTTAAAATAATTTAAATCAGATGTGTAATTAAAATAATGTTATATTCCTTGTGTGTATCTTTTTATTATCTTTCAGAATCTGTTTAACTTACATCAATACGTCGATCGTTCAACAGTTATAGACAAAAACATACAAATAAACCTTCCGGTTTTTCCACTCTTTGCACATGAGTCACTCCCGGATTCGGCACGATGAGAATATAAATGAGTTGTCGGATGAAACTGTACTTTAAAACGAGATTTAAATGTATTTGACTACTTACTAAGGATATAACACATATTAAAACAACATAAACATACATAACATGTTTTAACGAAATCAATTGATGTGTTCTACTTACGGCTGTATTACATCTTATAACTTTTTGTGCGTTGGTACTTTGCCGGTATGGTTACCGGATGATTCGTACTATAAAAATTCGGCCAACCGATTATACATGAGCACTGATGAGATTTTATTTTTTTTAATATTAAATTAATTTTAATATGATGCAAAGCTATGTAATAGTAATTGTATGTCAAGACTGACTCTATTTCGTCGTAATTTTATAAAATGTGATACTAATACATGTAGAGCTTGTATATTACTTATTAAAAATTTAATTACATGTGTTGACATAAAACCTTCCATTTTCTGTTTATTTTCAACATTTTTTAATATTGATATTGATATTTTATGTTTTATGTTAAAAGTGAAATGCGAACATTTCAAATAATATTTAAAAATGTAAAAGTACCAATGGAAATGATAATATAAACTTTAAAATAGTAGTGTCTTCACTGTGAGTGTCTTAACATGTATCACTGTGCTGTTTAGTCGTTTTAAAAGCTGCTGGGAGCTTATGTTATCTATAATGCATTTTGAAAACCGACTATAAAAATACTTACTAATTTTTTGATTTTCTTAAAATGATTCATCAGTACAGAAAGAATAATGCATTCATGAGGTGTATAGTTCTTGTCTTTAACAGGCGAGCCTATCATTCGCTCATTGCGAGCCAGCTGTTTATTCCATATGGACCTAAACAGACACAAGTCATTGATTTTGATAAGAAATAGATCATTGAAGTAATACAAGGGTATAGAAACTGGAATATTTTTAATATCGACTTTACAGATGGAAGAAATTCCTTCATATAAAAATATAACCCATTAGACAAGCGAAATCAAAGAAATTTGAGTGTTTTACAATTTTTTTCTAAAGTATATGAACAAGTTTTTGAAACTCTGTGTGGAGATTTTTTTAAACCTATTTTTATCCTACTTATGATGCTTTTCGTAACAGTCATAGATGTCAGCAGTATTCTCTCCTTAGACTACAAGTGATGACCTCAATCGTCCTACCGTGAATCTCTGGTTAAGTAGCTTTATCCTCTATCAAGGAAATCAAGATAAAAGATACAGGCTCATGAGTACCTGACCAATTGGAAGGTGTACACCCCATATGCAAGTGCTGCTGAAATGTTGCCACACAAAAAAGGAAAATTCACAATATAGTCACGGGATTCAATGAAAGCGCATCATCTAGATAGCGAAACGTGCAATTGAAGGAGAGGACTGACATTTTATCCTTGTAAAATCTGCATCATACATGTACGTATAGAGGAACAAGTCAGCAAGACGAAGGGGCGCACAGTTGGTACCACAAAACAAGACAAATATGTTATCAATCAGAAAGTAAAGCATTCTGATGATTTTATTAACAGTCAACTTTTTGTCAGCATCATATGAGCTGTCATTACCTAAAGCCATATACCCTTGTATTTGTATCTAGGTGTGCCATTCTTTTTATTAAAGCAAATTTCAATCAATTCTTTTTAGTTTTCTTTTAGCATATTAGTAGTAGTTTAAAGAGTTGAAAAGTCAAAGAGTCTAACGTTACTGCATAAAAGAGTGCCCTAGACCACATGTTCTCTAACAGATCTTTAAACTTTTTTAGGATCAACATCTGATTCATGCCGCCTCTAGGGTATTACAATATGTATGTAGCCCGCTTTTAACTGCTGACAAAATAGATGATAAAAATTTGGAAAGAGGTTTAGTGGAGCAGTTAAGCAAACCCAGTATTATAACGCTATTTATAAGAACATTATATACTAAGGATTCCAGCAGAGTAATGGAAATCCAATACGTACTTCATCTTGGGTTCAAATGCTAAAGGAATTCAAAACGGATTTATGACTATACAAGGTTTCATGTTTGTAAGTGGCGTCAGGGTATATATTGGTTGCCAGCTGAATTGTAAATACCTGTTTCGTTTATAAAGCAGTTAATGTAATGGGTTTTGCATACACTTGAAATATTGTTAGGGCCTTTGCCAGCGGTATAATAACATAAGGACAAATTTAGCATGAATGCTCGCTTAGTGTTTTGATTCTCCTTTTTTTAAACCACACCACCTTCAGCCATTCGGAAAAGAGTCTATATCTTCTTCTTCACATTCGTCCCATTATCTGACATAAAACTCGACTGAATACATAAGGATTTTAAATTTCTGTTTCCATTTTTTAGATATGGGCTCACGATATTATGGTCTTTTATCGAATACATTTCGTAGAGAAGTGTTATAAATAATACTTAGGTCACCAGTTATAACGAAGCCATCAGGATTAAATTTGAATGGTGCATTTGCAGTCGGGAGGTCTAGACTTGAAGTCGCCAATTTTGAGATCCTGAAATACACGCATGTATTTGAAAATTTTGGTTGCAATGGGAGTGTTTGGTATATAGTCCGTAAAGGTATACGAAATAATAGGAACTACCTTGTGCTTCTAACTGTTATGATTGGCAATGGCTCTACTTTTAATGCTATTGTTTGACGTGATTTTCACAGTTCTGCAAGCAAATAGCTTTAATGTTGTAATTGTATGCTTTGTATTACCTGCTTGAGGGTGCAGTAGTATTTTATACTTATACTTAGTTCTGCTTTTATGATTGATCATCTTTAATGTATAATATTTCTGTCTAGTATTATTCTTCATCATCTTCACTTGCTTTTCATTTACAGTGTTTACTGTGTGGTCGAATTGTCATTAGAGTTTATGTTCTATGTTTGTCCTAAAGAAATCGAATAATATTATATCTATATATTACATTACGTATGTCTTTCATCGATATCCGAGATTTATATTGCTTCAAACCGCTATAGATGACGTAGAATCATTCTTTCATTTCTCAACAAAACCGGTAGACGCTTCCTTGACGACGTCCAAAGTAACAAACAACGCAGAATGATTTAAATCAACAAAAATACATTGTGCACGATTTAAATCAGGATCCCGGCATTTGTTTAAATGAAATAAAATGTAAATATAAGAATTGAATGCATTATTTCAAGTTTCATTGACGTATGAAAGCGTTGACCGAAGCACATTTTCATCATGAAGCGCTTCCGCGCTTCATTGAATGTGCTTCGGTTAACGCTTTCATACGTCAATGAAACTTCAAAAGAATGCATTCAATTCTTAAATAACAAGTGAATAATATCCAACACAGCTTCTATAGCTAGATTTCAGTAGCATGACATCAGAAGAATTTGTATATTACATTCTCGTATCAATTAGGGTTTAGGCTGTGCAATTTACTTTTTCCAAATATTACTTACAACTATAATTTTCAAAATATTACTTATTTGATATAGCAGATTACTTAATATTTGCTTGAACAAATTGTTAGCTGAACAACTTTTCAGTTTGAATTTAGCATCTGTCTCTTTTTGGAATTAAGACAAAATAAGCAAAACTAATTCTAATAGTGGCAATTATCATTGGACAAACAAACTTGAAACATCATGACATATTGTTGGCTTTTGGTGATACTACACCACAATTTCTTCATGACATGTTCATTAATGCAAATCATGGAATAACCATTTAATCAATCACATACTCAACTGAAACAACTGCAGAAATATATTCTTCAAATGTTGTATGATACAATTGTCATAGAAAAAAAGTAAGGAACAAAAAGAGCTGAAAGTCTATGGGTAATTATTTAGAATCAAATAGGACACACGACATAAAACCATAAATAAAAACAGCAAGTGAGTAATCTGACTGAATAATGTTTGTACTCAGAATCTCCAGAAGAGTAAGCAGTTCCTTCCTGTAGACACGTGTATTTGGAGCAGTAAAATCCAGTATGAGGAAACTACCTATGACTAATAATAGTTGAGAGTTAGATTTTCCACAACGATCAAATGACATGGTGACCACTATAGAACCTCTGAAGGAATGACATCAAATTAGGTACAACAAACACCTGTCAACTTATGTACAACAAACACCAGTCAAATTATGTACAACAAACACCTGTCAACTTATGTACAACAAACACCAGTCAACTTCTGTACAACAAACACCTGTCAACTTATGTACAACAAACACCTGTTTGAGTAGGACATAGTCAACAGCAGTGTTTGGTATAGAAAATCATAATATGCAAAAATTTGCATCAAGCACCATTGCTTTGGAATGTTTCCATGAACTGAAAGTTGACTGTAGCGAAGTTTACTTACCACTTTTGTTGTAGAAATAAACATTTTGTTTTTTAAACGCATATATCACAACAAGCTATTGAATGAAGGTGATTTTTATGTATGCAAAATGTCTGTATTGTGATCATAATAAAGGAGGAGCTTTGGTTTGCTTTGTTATTTTTTAGGTTTAACTGCATTGTTAGTCCTTTGTTTGGTTTATATCTTTTTATACATAATTGTTTGTGTAACTGTTTTTCGTTTTTGCTCGTTTTTAAATGTGCTTTTGTGCTTTTGTGTGTATTGTTGGTGATTTATGATTTATGATCAAATTTGTAAAGTTAAATATGCTTCATCTTGTATTTATATTACAGACTTCATTGCAATACCTACAAGAATAGTAGGAACATCTGCAAATAGTAGTTGCTAATTACTTAGAATGATCCTGAATAGCAACCACAGACAACTGCATTGACAACAACTCAGATGGATCCAGTTCAACAATCACAACACACGGTAGTTAAAACTTTTCAGATTAGTTCAGTTCAAATAGATCAACCAGCTATATCGATTGCTAGCCAAACACAACAGCATGAAGAAGTTATATATAGTAGGGTGAATACAGGGACCCAGCCTAGGCACGCAAGTACCAATGATGTAAATATCCAACAGATATGTCAATCACCGGTTTCATCTAGTACATGTACCTTATCGTCAGCTTCAAGTAATACAGTACATTCAGCTCAGTTACCAGCAGCACCAAGAAACACAGTTACAGACCCTTCAGCTCAGTTACAGCCTGCAAGTAGAGCAGATATTGTCAGGTATAATTGCTATTGAAGAATACATGTATACGACACCATATGACAACATGTCACAAAATTCTTGTTGTAGGTTTTCAACAGTGGCGAATCCAGGGGGGGGGCGTAAGGGGCATAGGCAGGTATGATGATTGCCTAAATAGTTCCTCGTTTTAAAATAATTTTGTTTTTCCATTTTATATTAATTACATACCCCTAACTTTGGGTTGGGTATGGGACCCCGGAGTGGTTGTGGGTTGGAGCCATACTGAAGGCAGGGTGTGCTCGACACCAACATTTCTTCTAGCTTTCCTGCTGAAGGTTGGGGGTTTACACAGGGTACTTTGGCTTACTCCACAAATGAAAGCTGGTCACTATTATATCGCTTAGATATGCCTGAAAATAGAATTAAAACCCATTAAAACAAACAAACAAAAACAAAAACTTAAGGTATGTTCGAAGACTTTTATTTGTTGATATGCATTAGTTATTGGTGGATAATAGAGTTTAGGGTAGTATACCAGAATATCACACTGCATGAGAAGAAGTTGAGAGCAGTATTGTTTTCTGAGTTTGATGATCTATATACCACCCTCAACTGGAGGCTGTATGTATAATACGGAATAATAATTTTCGAACTCTTCTGAAACCCCCTTTTCCCACAAAAACTGAAGGAACCGATTGACAGCTCTTTGACCAATTTGAGTTTTGTGTGTGTTCTTATTCACAAATGGGCACGAATACCATACTCCTCGACAATTTGCAAATGACATTTTTAGTGATACACTTGTTGTCAGATATTTCAATTTCTTCATGGGTGGAAGTAAGATCGTCCAATTGGTCAGCGCAATGGACAAAAAGGGAATATTTATAATGGAAGGCTGGTTTACAAGGAACAGAGATTAAATTCTGGATTAGACTAGAATAATACACCCATTTTAAACAATGAACTAAATATGTCTAGAAAAATGTATGAAGTAGTTTTTAAAGTCTTTAAATTATCAACTAAAATCATTAGTATAGATATTTGACCAACATTATATATTTACTGATAATTTTAGAGTTAGCACGGGCATTTTAAATGAAGCATAGTTATCATGTTGTGTGCATAGCTTTTTCAACTGCTGAAATCTACTTTTGTTTCTCACTAATGAATGTGATTTTTGTTGTGTTGTTTTTCATGAAATAAGAATTAAATTTATCCTTGATGTTTTTTTGGTGTTACTTTTTTGTCTATGGTATCTATCTATGTAACATATATCCATCATTTCTTGCTTAAATATTTTTATTTTCTTAAAATACTCAACAGCAGAGCAACATTGTCCATTTCGTATAACCTTACTTGGTATGTCTGCACGTGACTGATTGTTTACGTCATATTTATATGTATTGATGACGTTGACTAAACATGAATTCTTCCGCAAACAATAAGTGACGACACTAACAATTGTGAATTGCAAATATTATTTGACTACTTGTAAAGTATTGCTTTTGTTATTTCTTTTCATATTATTGAATTTAAAATATAAGAATTGTTTTCAATTGTTGGTTAGATTATTGGATATAGACGACTTTGGGTGCTCGCGATTTATTGGCGTAAACCGACCCAATGTCGTCTATATCCAATAATCTAACCAGCAATTTAAAACAATCCTTAAAAAAAAATACAAGAATGCTGCTTTTTTATAATAAATATTGCAAAAAAATTTCAGTTGTATTTCATCAGATAAACAAAAAATTATGAGATAATAAAAACAGCATTCTTGTAATTTATTTAAGAATGAAATTATGAATATTTTGTACGGTAACATCATAGACATATGTGACACCACAGACCAAAAAAGTAACACCATCAAAATATCAGGTGGAAATTAAATTTGTAATTTCATGAAATAGAACAAAATCACCTTCCTTAGTGAGAAACAAAAGTCGTTTTCAGCAGCTGATAAACGTATGCACCCAACTTGATAACAATGCTTCCAAGAATAGTCGATAATTCCAAGAATAATGTTGGAATTTCCAAGATTTAAATTGACAACATTAAAAATTAACAAAAAACTAAAATGTGGAACTAATAGGCAACAAAACAAACTTAATAGTTAATTTTAACTGGTATTTAATGTTGTGTAATCATACTAAAGAGCCTGAAAAAAATGGAGAAGAAAAAGTCTGTTAAACCTAACAGTCAAGTTTGTTTGCTAGGAATATGTTGTGGTTATTGCAGATAATTTCAGATAATTGCAGTTCTCTTACCATTTGAGAGGAATCTGAATTTCCTTAATTGATGTTCTATTTATCTACTACATTTAATACCTTTAATTTCCATACATAATGTCAATAAAAAGTATTTGAAATCAACAAATCAGCATCGGGCTGTATTGTCATCCTAATGTCCATCCGTCCATGTCCATCCTTTTATCTATCCACATTCAGCTTCCAGATGATGTCTCTGATTTCAATAAAACTATACGATATTGTTACATATCAGATGTAAGAAGTATATTAATGCTGGAGAAATTCTGTCAAAGGTCAAGGTCGCAGTCGAAAACAACCGTTAGATAAAAAACAAATATGTTTTCAGGCAAGTTAGGCATTTTTCAAGTTTAATTGTCTGACACAAGTGTGCTTAATAATTTATTCTGGACTTAGGTGTTATGCGGCCTTTCTGTTCTTCTATCCGACATAGTTTTGTCTGGAGAAATATATCTTGTGCAGAACATAACTTGAAACTACTAGACGGCTTTACTTCTACCTATGTTTACCAGTATGTTTGAGTTTTTTCCCTTAGTTTTGTGTCTGTGAGTTTCGTTCACCAAGTATTTGCTACATAATTATAATTCTTAATGCCGTGAATAAATGGATATGTATGTTTTATTTATTCTTTATTATACAAAAGCTGTATAGTGACGCCCCTTGAAGAGGGGAGCATATATTCACCACTTTATCTGTATCGTTTTTAAATCTTGCTTATTTTTGTTTCTGTGTATTTATTGACTTGAAAATTATTTATCAGGTTCAAAACCTAATATATCATGATATTTGAAAATAATACCGCAATATGATATTGTGAAAATCAATATCATGATAATTGGTATATTGCAGTATATAACCAAGCTTTTAGTCTTTTCCTCAACAGTGTACTTCAGTGAGCATCCATTGCTTTTATCCATTTGGTTTTATCGGTATCTTGTTAGTTTACGGACTGTCATTAGAGGACACAGGTATGAGATGTAGTGTTCTAATTTGTTATTTTGTACATTACATTCTGTCAGTATAATTGAAGGACACAGGTATAAGATGGTGTGTTCTGATGTGTTTTGTTCATAACAGGCTGTCAGTAGAATTGGATGACACGGGTATGAGATGGAGTTCTAATTTGTTATTTTGTACATTACAGGCTGTAAGTAGAGTCGGAGGACACAGGTATAAGATGGAGTGTTCTAATTTGTTAGTTTGTACACTGGATCCATCTTATATAGATGTGTATAGAAATTTTCTGATGAAAGAAGCTGAACTGACAGAAAAGTTGGAAGCACAAAAGGAAAAGTAAGAAAGATTAGAGCTGCAGTTGAAGGATCCATTGCCTCTAAATGTTAGAGGTAAATATACAGAATTCAAAATGTGTGCTAGCACTAAAAAGATAAATGTAGATGTTCTTGTCCAAATACAAAGCAGGCATGCTGAACGAAAATCAAATTATTGTTATTTATTTGTAAAAAATAATTAGTTTTGACTGCTTTCTTGATAACTAAAATGGATAAAATGATTGTTGTTTGTTTGAATGGCGTTTTTACGCCACTTTCAGCGATTTTTCAGCTATATCATGGCGTCCAGTTTTAATTTTGGGGAAGCCGAGGTACCCGGAGACCCCCGACCTGCGATAGGAAAACTGGCAATCCTTGTCAATTAAGATTGGAGTCGAGTACACCCTACCTGCAGTGAGAATCGAACCCGCAATCTTAGTGTTGACAAACCACGTGAATAGTAAACTACCTTAACCACTCGGCCACCGAAGCCCCAGGATAAAATGATAATTAAATTTTCACGAATTCGTGATTGCATTATTGTTCTTAGTGTAGCATTTAAATATCTTAGTTCACTGGGTACTCAATCTGCCTCCTCTGAATTAAAAACTGGATGGCATGATATATTGCAAAAAGTGCTTTAAGGTTGTATCTAAAATCTCATTATTATTAAGCACATGGTTAATTTCTCTCAATGTTGTTTTATTCAAAAAGTGTGTTCAGAGTAGACTCGGCTGTCATTTCTTCTTATGTGAGTTGAAGCTTGCTATCAATTAATTATTTTGTTTACATAACATATTTTATTACACAAACATTAAATTACACAACACACATTGCATTATATTACATTCATTAAAAACATTATATCACATTATACATCTATAAGACAAACATTACATCGCAAAACAATCATAACAGACATTTCGTTGCCAATACATAATCCATACATGAGATAACATTACATGCCACACACTTTACTTTTCCGTTTTTCTACCAAAGGTCTGGATTTTCACAGGGGACTTCGGGGATTTCTCCCGTAATAAAAACTGAACACCGTGATGTAGCTGAAATATCAAGAACCATTCAAACAAACAAAACAATTACATTGCATGACTAACATTAACATCACCTAACATACAGACATAATCATTACATGACACATACATTAAATTCCATTCCATTTACATTACCTAAAATAACATGAACATTGCTTTTACATTACATAAAACACACCTTAAATTAACATTACATAAAACACACATAACATTATATTACATAACACATATATTACATTATTTAAAACACATTACATAAAACACACATAGCATTACATTACATAACACAAACGTAACATTACATAATACACATATTACAGTAATATTAATATATAACACACCTAACATTTCATAACGTACACTTAACATTAACATTACTTACACATTAATATTACATAAAAAGAAACATTACATTATACATAATACACACCTTACATTAGTATTAATACATAACACAAACATTACATTATATAATGCACACTTTATATTAACATTACATACAAATTAATATTACATAATACAAACATTACATTAATATTAATACATAACACAAACATTACATTTCACATTGCATTAACATTACATAATACAAACATTGCACTTATATTACAAAAAACTGGAGTGGCAATGATATCCGGGGTTTTCACCTGTTGCTCTGGTTTCCTCCCCCAATAAAAACCGGACGCTACGATTAGCTGAAACATTCATGAAAGTGGTATTAAATACCATTCAACAAATCATTATAGATGCATAACCTTACATTACATTTAAATTGCATATTATTATTATTATTATTCTGTACTGTACGATACTTTAATGATTTTAATGACTCAACTTTACTTCAGAAAACATTAAGAGTATGATGGATCGGTGGAAACTCAAAGATACAATTTTTGTGGAAACAAAAGCTTCGAAGTCAATTGAAAAGATAATGAAAACAAACAACTTGGTAATTGTGACAGGAGGTCCTGGTTCTGGAAAATCATTCACTGTTCAACATGTGCTGTTATTGTTGAAAAATGACGGATATGATGTAATACCTGTGACAACATCATCAGATATGGTGAAGTACTTTTCTAAAACATCACCACATGTCTTCTATATTGATAACTTCTGTGGAAAGTACAATGTTTTTAGTAATGATATTGAAGATTATTTACGGAACGAAGAACAAATCCAGACTATGTTTAAATGTACTTCAACCAAATGCATTGTCACATGCAGATTACAAATATATAATGATCCAGTGTTTAAAAATTTAGATCTTAAAAATTTTAAAGTCTGTGATTTTTCAGGTAGCCATCAAATATCACTGAGTGAGAAGGTTTTGATAGGTAAACAGTATTTATTAGACAATGTAGTAAAAACCCTAAATGATGACGCCATTATCAAATGTGAATGTTTTCCGTTGCTTTGTTCATTGTATAAAAGTCATGCACACGAAGACATTTTGTTTTTTGAACAACCAAATACTTTTTTTGAAACCGAACTGACTGAGTTAAAAAATGGACTCGATAAATTAAAGTATGCATGCATTGCTTTATGTGTAATGTATAATGATCATGTACCTTTTGAAATATTAAAAACTCGATGCAGTGAGAAGTCAATACAAATATTCAATGTTGTTTTTGAAGAATGTGAAGTAAATCTGTCTACACCAAAAAAGACAGTTAAATCACAGTTTGAATCTATGGTGGGATCATTCCTCTCCAAGACTGAAACTGGATATAAAAGTATTCATGACTATATGTTTGATATCTATTGTAATCATGTATGTTCTAGCATGCTGCAGAGCATAGTGGAATATGCTGATAGTGGATTGATACATGATCGAGCTTTATTACAATCCATTGGAGAAAAAGATACATTTGGTAAAATAGTTATTGCTGAAAATTTAGAAGAAAAATTCTTTCAGAGAATAAAACAGGATATAATTAACTGTAAAGTCAGGGATGTGTTTTCATCCTTGCAGATGAACTACAAGCCATATCGTTTAAAAGTTATTAAAGTAATAGAAAACATAAAACATATCGACCAAGAAGACCAAAATGGTGTCACACCTGTCTATGTAGCATGTTGTGAAGGTTACCATGATATCCTTGATATTTTGGTTTGTAAAGGAGGAGATGTGAACAAATGTCGTACAGATGGGGCATCACCACTGATTCTAGCATCAGCTAATGGACACAAAGACTGCGTTGATTTCCTACTTAACAACGGCGCAGAAGTGAATAAATGTGGTAACAATGGAGTCTCACCACTGTATGCAGCATCATTTATAGGTCACACTTCTATTCTGGAAATGCTGTACAATGGAGGAGGAGATGTCAATCTGTGTGATAAGAATGGAAAATCACCATTGTATATAGCATCAAGTCACGGACACAAAAACTGTGTTGATTTTTTGCTTAACAAAGGAGCAGAGGTAAATAAATGTGATAATTATGGTGTCTCACCACTGTTTACAGCATCAAATCAAGGTCACACTACTATTCTGGAAATGCTGTACAATAGAGGAGATGTCAATCTATGTGATAAGAATGGAATATCACCACTGTTGACAGCATCATATAATGGACACGAGGAATGTGTTGCTTTCATACTTAACAAAGGAGTAAAAGTAAATAAATGTAATAACAATGGAGTCTCACCACTTTATGTAGCATCATATGAAGGCCACACTACTATCCTGGATATGCTATACAACAGAGGAGGAGATGTCAATATTTGTGATAACAATGAAGCATCTCCCTTGTTTGCAGCATCATTAAATGGTCACAAAGAATGTGTTGATTTCTTACTTAACAAAGGAGTAGATGTAGATAAATGTATCAACAATGGATCATCACCACTTTATGTAGCATCACAGGAAGGTCACACTACTATCATGGAAATGCTATACAACAGAGGAGGAGATGTCAATCTGTGTAGTAAGACTGGAGAATCACCGCTATATATAGGATCATTAAATGGTCATGACGACTGTGTTGATTTCTTAGTTAGGAAAGGAGTAGAAGTAAATAAAGGTAATAACTATGGAGCATCACCACTGTATGTAGCATCACAGGAAGGTCACACTACTATTCTGGAAATATTATTCGATGGAGGAGGAGATGTCAATCTTTGTGACAAGGATGGAGCATCACCACTGTATATAGCGTCATATTATGGACACAAAAACTGTGTTGATTTTCTACTCAAAAAAGCCGTAGACGTAAATAAATGTAATAACAATGGAGCATCCCCACTGTATGTAGCATCAGAGAAAGGTCACACTACTATACTTGAAATGCTATACAATAAAGGAGGAGATGTCAATCTGTGTCTTACGAATGGAGCAGCATCACCACTGTATATAGCATCATATAATGGACACAAAGGCTGTGTTGAGTTTTTACTTAACAAAGTAGTAGAAGTAAACAAATGTGATAACAATGGATTCTCACCACTGTTTGTAGCTTCAGTGGCAGGTCACAGTATTATTCTGGATATGCTATACAATAGAGGAGGAGATGTCAATCTGTGTAATAAGGATGGAGTATCTCCACTGTGTATAGCATCATATAAGGGACACACAGACTGTGTTGCTTTCTTACTAAGCAAAGGAGCAAAAGTAAATAAATGTAACAATGGAGTCCCACTACTGTTTGATGCATACAATGGAGTCTCACCACTATATGTAGCATCAGAGAAAGGTTACACTACTATCCTGGAAATGCTATACAATAAAGGAGGAGATGTCAATCTGTGTAATAGGAATAGTGCATCGCCGCTGTATATAGCATCATGTAATGGACACAAAGCCTGTGTTGATTTCTTACTTGACAAAGGAGTAGATGTTAATAAATGCGATAACAATGGAATCTCACCAATTTATGTAGCATCAGAGAAAGGTCACACTACTATCCTGGAAATGCTATACAATAAAGGCGGAGATGTCAATCTGTGTAATAAGGATGGAACTTCACCACTTTATATAGCAACTTCTAATGGACGCCAAGACTGTGTTGATTTTTTACTTAATCTACAATCACAAGTTCATAGTTTAAATGTAAATGACAAACAAAAGACACAAAGCAGAAACCAAACCCCAAAACAGTAAGCGAGTAATCAAAACCCCAAAATTACCATGGGTATTTGTATGTTTGTCTGAACAAGTAAAACATGCTTGCATCTAATTAGAATCTCATCTGCCCACCATGGTGCTAAATGGCATGTCCAAGAAAACGTCAGTATGTATTAAAATTCACCACTATTAGTTTTAAACACAAATGTCTTTAGCCACCGTTAATATTTTGCAATCTACTATTTTTGTGTTTACTTTTTGAATCTGTGTTCTAATTTTTGTAAAGTAAATAGTTCATCTATCGTTTAAACATATTTGGTAATTCTCAAACTTCTAATCCCCATTAAATTTTACAATACCTTTTGTTTGATCATTACCATGGTGAAAAGTAAAACAGAATGCAAATACCAAAGTAGACATAACTGTTGAGAAAAATTAGTGGCATGTGACCAGAAGATGATAGAATACAAGTATATAAAATACATAAGTAATTGTAATCTGTCAGTTTGTACTGCAGATAGCTGTATATACGTCAATTGCTAGTACAACAAGATTATATATATTTTACCTGTTTACATCTATTGTAAGGACTTTAGGACATATGATAACTATTTTGCATTTTATGCGTAGAGTTGTTGATGTCTTTAGTATGCATAATTGGTTAAAATTTTGGTTTGCATGTATTTGCAAAATCATAGGTTTTTTAAATCATTTTGTCTGACTTCGTAAACTTTTAAAATTGCAGAATAATATAATGTTAATTATATTACTATTTTACTATTATTATTTTAGTGCTTTATAGTACAGGATTTTGTATTTACCATTAATTGTGGCAGAATAGCCTTGTTACATTACAGTGCATTTACAAAAAAGTGTTACTAAATTAAAGTGTTTTCGTACATTATAGTGTTATTACATTACTGCGATCTTAGGTTATAATGTTGTTACATTATTGCGTAGTTAATTGTGTTGTTACGTTATTGTGTGGCTACATTAAAGTAATGTTACATGTTACATTATTGCGTTCTTACATTATTGTGTTGTTTTATTATTGAGTTATTTCATTATGCTGTAGCTACATTAGAGTAATGTTACATAATTGTGTTGTTTCATTATAGCTTTATTTCATTATAGTGTTACATTATTTTGTTGGAACGTTTTGCTGCATTATAGTGTAGTTACATTATCAATTAATTCGTTTTAATTTTTTGCAGACATTTTAAAAATCGTGTTTAAAACTGCAAGTCTCTACGGATTGTAACTGCATGATTGATATAAGGGGACCTGTACAATGATTCATTATTGTTGTGACATTTTAAAAGCCTTTTACTCTGAAACTACCAGGCTAAATGGATTAAACTCGTCTTGTAAATTTTTATTTCGTGCTGATCCCTGTAGAAAACATTCACGCTCCTACACCAGACTAGCTTCTCGTGTGCCTTTGTATTTTATGTCATTGTGAAGGTCATCTGTGTGTCATGCACCAGCATTCCATTCCTGAATTCAATGATTGTGCATCTGTTAATTTTAAATTTTTGAGTACATTACACACAAAGAAAATTATCCTTTTTTTTGGTCAAATACATCCGAAATTCCACATAACCAGTTGCTCGCCTCGATCCTAGACACGTGCCGATCCCTGTAGAAAACATTCACACTCCTACACCAGACTAGCTTCTCGTGGGCCTTTGTATTTTATGTCATTGTGAAGGTCATCTGTGTGTCATATACCAGCATTCCATTCCTGAATTCAATGACTGTGCATCTGTTAATTTTAAATTTTTTAGTACATTACACACAAAGAAAATTATTTTATTCTTTTTTTTTGGTCAAATACAGCCGAAATTCCACATAACCAGTTGCTCGCCTCGATCCTAGACACGTGGCCGTTGAATCCTTTTTTAGCTCACCTGACCCAACGGGTCATTGTGAGCTATTCTCATCACTTTGCGTCCGTCGTCGTCGTCGTCGTCGGCCGTAAACTTTTTACATTTTAATCTTCTTCTCCACAACCACTTGGTCAATTGGAACCAAACTTGGCAGGAATGTTTATTGGGTGGTTCTTGACAAAGTTTGAGTTTTTGGTGCTGATCAAATATGAAACATGACTGCCAATGCCATTAATGCGTTCTGGTTGGCTGAAATTCAAAAATCTTCTCATAAACTGCTTGGCAGATTGATTTGAAATATTGCAGAAATGTACCTTAGATGGTCCTCTACAAAGTTTGAGTTTTTTGTGCCGATCCAAAATCCAAGATGGCCGCCATCACAGGACATAGTTTAACATAGGACCCTATGGGAAAACCATACAAACAACTTCTTCTATGAAACTGTTCCACACAATGAAGCCAAATTAATAAGGAAATGAAGGTTGCATAATTACTTATTGTTTTTGGGTTTTTCGAGCCAATTGCAAATTCAACATGGCTTCCAGGGCCGTTAATGTGTTCTGATTGGCTGAAATTCAAAACTCTTCTCATAAACTGCTTGGCAGATTGATTTGAAATATTGCAGAAATGTACCTTAGATAGTCCTCTACAAAGTTTGAGTTTTTTGTGCCGATCCAAAATCCAAGATGGCCGCCATCGCAGGACATAGTTTAACATAGGACCCTATGGGAAAAACATATAAACTTATATTCTTATTCGCCAAGCTCAAACGAATATAAATTATTTATTAAATAAAACTCAACACATGTATAGGATTAAGTATGCCATCTGGTGTAGCAGCTTTTATTTCATACATTTTCAAAATAACGCAAAACAACAATGTCTTTCATAAACACTATACACCATTAGCATCAGTGACATTACAAAAACATCAGTAATTATCTAAAAAAGAAAATTTAATCGAATTAAAAATATACAATCATAAGTAAATCATCAAAATATATCTCAAACATGAAAGCTGCTAAACCGGTAGAATGGCAAACTTCTAATAAATATGCAACTCATCTATACCCGTAAAATACGACTCGTCCCGCCAAAAAGTGCATGAACTGCACGAGACTACTCATCTACCCGTAAACAAAATCATGTTACTGTATTTAAACCAATAAGAATCCATATGCAAATAATGTATAAATATACAAACAACCCAACTGAATCCACGTGTTTATATTTGTAAACAAAAACACTTGCTACCTGTGTACATGCTTTCAGCTAACTTTAATAAATATATTTATATTCTTATTCGCCAAGCTCTAACGAATATAAATTATTTATTAAATAAAACTCAACACAGGTATAGGATTAAGTATTCCATCTGGTGTAGCAGCTTTTCGAACGACAAAGAAAGGCAAAGCAGGATTGAATAATTAACTTAATTCCTAAATGTTGCGACACTGACAATTTGTGAGAAAGATTTTCTTTTACATAACCATCTTTGGCCGTGTCTGATGCCCATCATCCGTGTTTTTTGAATAATCTATCATTAATACCTGCATTCGCAGCGGCAGTGGCTCCGCCAGACCTTGTCCAAACCAACAGATTCTAATGTTTGAAGCAGTATTTCTCTAGCTCTAGTATAAGATAAATGTTTGACACCTCTAAGTTTGTACATATTTAATTTCTTACAATATGTTAGACTTCTAAAAAATGAAATCCGAAGGATCAGTAACATTTGCTAATCTAAGATACTTTTCAAGCATACTGACAGGACAAGTTTGCTTGTAAGTCCTTGAAATAAGAACAGTATTCCCTTCTCTAAATGTATCTGTTTTACTTTTTTCTATAAACAAAGAAGCATGCGTATCAAAAAATTGAATATCCGATTTTCTCAAATTTATAAGTTCTGAAAAACGTAAAAATCTTGCATAACTAATAAGTCACATACAACATGTTCTTATATCGTACAAAGAGGAACTGTCACTGCCAAACTTGAATACAATTTTTTATAAGGTTTCTACTGTAATGGGCTCTTTTTTATTAGTTATAAAATGGCCAATAGATCTTTGAGGTCCATCTTTTACAATTTTACACAAATCTGATGTACAAGGGTTAGGTAGCCCTGCTAACTTGTGCGACCAATTAATCGCATAAAACGCTTCATCTATCTTGGCAGTAGCATTGTGTTTTTTTAGATAAATGAATTAAATACAAAGATACATAGTACTCTGATGCCGGAAGTGGATTTACATTATGATCGTTACACCACTTACAAAAATTGTCAAAAGCATACTGGTACTTCCTCCTGGTACTATCCGCTCTAGACAGAAGGCAATACCGTGGAAGCATAGCAGCAATTTGATGTAAATCCTGATCGACGGAGGGAGGATCGGCCCATTGACCAGTCCGGAAAATATCAGCAAACCGTATAAAATGATAAAACAAATTAAAGGAAAACATAGTAAAATTATTTACAATGGCCTTGACAGCTTTACTGTCCTTGCCATTCGTAATCGCCAGCCTCGACTTCGTAGACCTCGCCAGCCTAAAACTAAATCGCAGCTCAAAAAAACTCAGCAAGATGCATCTAGCTTGATAGCCAATACCTTCGAGGTAAAATCTTCAGAACCAAAAATTGTATTCTTATTCGTACCGAGTACAAACATTTTTTGATTTGGTTCGAATTCTAAAACATCTTCGACGTAAGCATGATATTCAAAGCCTTTTGCAAATATTTTTGTCCAAAAAGGCGAAGATGGCCATTTAGGTGCTATCAAAGTTCCTTTGGCTCTACAAAGGATCAAATGATCTACAGTCCTCAAGATCAAGAAAATGGGAGGCACGAGCCAATTATTTTCCCCAAACCAATTTTGTGAAAATGCATCTACTGCCTCCGTTTCGGTACCCCAAAAATTAGAATTAAATCTACGAACTTTAAAATTAAAATTACTGGCAAATCTGTCGACTGTATGCGGTCCCCATAATTCATCCATAAAGTTGAAAAACTGGCATGAAGTTCTCCAGTCTTCATTGTCTATCATTTTTGATATATAACCCGCCTTAAAATTATCGGATCTAGGCACCCATCGTATTTCCATACAAATGTTAAATTGGTAGCAAATTTGAAAAATTTTAAGAGCAATTACCTGTAAATGTTCTTTCGTACTACCCTTTTTAACTATAGGTACACAGTTTTTATTATCAGTATGCCAAATAATTCTTTCATTTTTTAAGATTGACCTAAGAGCTAATGAAATAGCTTTAAGTTCCCTCCAAGTAGAACTCATTAAAATTTCATGATCATTCCACATGTGGTGAAAGATATGATCATTAATGTCTACAATAAAAGCCCCAGCAGCAATTTACTAGCATCAGAATAAACTAGCGTTTTGGGCAGAGAATAAGACCCCAAAGACTTTGAACTAAAAGTTTTTAAATTTTTAAACCAAAAATCTAGTTCTACTCGAACAGCGACAAAACAATCCAGCTTTAAGAAACTGTCCCATTTTGATCTTTGGTCAATAGCATGATACAAATAACGGGACATTAAACAAGTAAGATCGCCGATGACGGGTAACATTGACATGATTTGACCTGTGACCTGTGCTAATTGGCGTGCTGCAAAGAAAGGGAATATTTTCAAAATGTAATCGCACGATTTTAAAGTGTCGTTAATCCTTTTGTCAGTTATACTTATAAAAAAATATTCCACACCAATCCTAACCATTCTAACTTTTGAACTGGTTCAAAAACTGATTTCTCAGTATTAATAAGAAGGCCGGCATTTTCTAGCGATTTTTTAACAAACGAAGAATTGTGTATTCCAGAAATTTTATCTTTGGCAATACCAAATTCATCATCTAAGTATAGGACTATATCTATCCCATTTTCACGCCAGTGTTTCACTAAAGGACGAAGACATTTCGTGAACAGGTATGGCGCCGATGACAATCCAAAGGCTAAAACTGTAAAACAATAAAAATTATTCTTCCATTTAAAACCTAAATATGTCTGTTGGTTGTAACAAATATCATAATGAAAGTAGTCGCTTTTCAAGTCGAATTTGAACTGATAATCTTGAATCTTTAGTAAAATAGTTTAAAGCAATTTTCCAATCCTCAAATTTGATCTTGTCTTTTTTAACAAAATTGTTTAATTCACTCAGGTCAAGAATTAATCGTTTTTTACCCGAACTCTGTACCGCTACACTAGGTGGGTTTACAACAAATGGTTGAAAGGGGGTTTTTACAACACAGCCCGATTCTATAAGATCCGCAATGGCTTCATCAACACATTCTGAATGCAATATGGCCGATTTGTTATTTTTAAAAGACATAGGTGGCGGAGTTGTAATAAAAGGAATTACATTAACGTTTTGATTTCAATTACAAATTTTAATGCGCCAATAGAAGACCAAAAATCAATATGCTTACGTAAACTATGTTTCACACCTGTAACAATTGAACTGATATCTAGATTTTCAAGATATTTAACGTGATCAGTAAATATTTGAAATTGCTCTGACATAGAATTCTCTAACAAATACTTATCATAAACTGTATTACTGTTTGCCTGGAACTGTTGTCGGCCTGGAACTGGTAAAAAGTGGGCATTGTGTTCTCCAGCGTGCGAGTTGGTTACAATTAAAGCAAATGTCGTATGGCGTTGGATCCCTTTTTCTGTTTGAACGAAAAGGCGGCTGTACTGATTTCCGAAAAGCAGCATCTGTAGGTTGAGCAATAGGAGCAGAGGAAACTGTAGATGGCTTACTATAAGGATGATTCCTGATGGCGCGATTCTCTGCTGCACGGAGATGTTTCTCGTCTTCCGAATTTGACGCCAAATCATCACTTTCGTATTCCTTAACGGTTTTCCAGCCAGCGGGCGATTTGTCCACAATCCTGATGAGCTTATTTCTCTTGTTGAGTTTGATGATAGCTCTGTGTCGGACATGAAAGCTGCTAAACCGGTAGAATGGCAAACTTCGAATAAATATGCAACTCATCTATACCCGTATAAATACGACTCGTCCCGTCAAAAAGTGCATGAAATGCACGAGACTACTCATCTTCCCGTAAACAAAATCATGTTACTGTATTTAAACCAATAAGAATCCATATGCAAATAATGTATAAATTTACAAACAACCCAACTGAATCCACGTGTTTATATTTGTAAACAAAAACAATTGCTACCTGTGTACATGCTTTCAGCTAACTTTAATAAATATATAACTTCTTCTCTGAAACTGTTTCACACAATGAAGCCACATTAAGAAGGAAATGAAGGTTGGATAATTATCTTATTATTTGGGGTTTTTCCAGCCAATTGCAAATTCAACATGGCTTCCAGGGCCATTAATGCGTTCTGATTGGCTGAAATTCAAAAATCTTCTTCTCATAAACTGCTTGGCAGATTGATTTAAAATATAGCAAAAATGTACCTTATGTGGTCCTCTACAAGGTTTGAGTTTTTTGTTCCGATCCAAAATCCAAGATGGCTGCCATCGCAGGACTTAGTTTAACATAGGACCCTATGGGAAAAACATACAAACAACTTCTTCTCCGAAACTGTTACACACAATGAAGCCAAATTATGAAGAAATGATTAATGGATATTTATCTTATTATTTTGAGTTTTTTGAGCCAATTGCAAATTAAACATGGCTTCCAGGGCAACTAATGGGTTCTGATTGGCTGAAATTCCAAAAATCTTCTTTTTACAAACCGCTAAGCAGAAATTCAACATGGCTGCTAGAGCTGCAAATGCGTTCTGACTGGCTGAGATTTTAAAATTCGTTTTCTCACAAACAGCTTGGCAGATTTTGCTGATTGTAAATTCAACATGGCAACATTCATAGAAACAGCATCTTCACATAAACTCTTTAGCATTTATATCAAAATTTGCAAGAAAAGTCTTTGTCCTAAAAAGTTTTTTTGTAAGTCAGGTGAGCGATACAGGCTCTTAATTATAAGAGCCTCCAGTTTAGATTCCTCTACCCTGGCAACGCTTTCATTAAGGAAGTTCATAAGCGCAATCAGATGCCAGTCGGTTTCTTAAAACATAGCTTGCAACGCAGTAGGAGACTAGTGTCGGATCGTCTGTGCAGCGTGTAGATGTGACCCTCTGCTAAATGTTCCCAGTAGCATAAACTAATGTAACATGTGGTTATAAAGAGGCTATTAAATAAAGACAATTTATTGATTAAATTCTAATGAACAATATTTCAAGATGCAAGACATATTATACATCTTTTTTTTTTAAAGTGCCAGAATCTAGGCAGCAATAACCAATACAGTTTTAATAAATTAGTAAAACAAAAATTGGAAACCAATTTATTTTCTATTCCACCAAGTAATTTAAATCATTTTGCTGTGGTTTTACCCTACTATATATTTTGTGGAGCCTGCATCAGCACTTTACAAGACAGGTGGGCAGTTGTGCTTAACATTCATTACATTTTTGAAAGGTTCAACAGTTTGTACATGTGGTATGTCATGGATTTTTAGCTAGTAATTAGAAATGTATTCATGTATCTGTGGTTCTGTGGTTGGTAAATACGCAGTGTATATGACCATTTTTCTTTCTAGGGAAATCGGAACACTGGTTTTCAGGAAGAAATGCTTTCGTTTATACAACTATTGCTTGTTTCAGTTACGTTTGTCTAAGGTTTGTGGAACGTATTGTGTATACATACAGTAGAAGGTTTAGGCAATAATACATACAGACACCAAATACAGCTACGTTAATTAAAACACACAGCTACGTTATTTAAAACATACATAGTAAATTCAATATTAAAGTATATCTTACGGCCAATACACAATGCAAATAATACATAATACGTTAAGTAAAGACTGAATCATTTTATAGGTAACGACATAAAATTTTTAAAAACTTTGCCAAGTTTTTGTAGAGTTCAACGTGACAGAACAATAGAAGCCATTGTAGTTTATATTCTGTTGGATTAACAGTATAATATTTGGGAATGTACTTGCCTCTGATATTCATTATCTCTTCCTTATGACAAACGAAAAGATAATGAAATTCATCACCAACTCCATTCCCACAAAGATGAGATAATCTTTGCGATTTTAGTGTCCCGTTCCATCTACCCGTTTCTACAGGAAATTTTATATTAGAACACCTACATTTTGATATATAAACTCTATTGCATAAATTTAATTTTAATAAAAAGGTTTCCAAGCAAAATTGATTTTTATAGTCTGCATAGAATTTACCTCGTGATGAGTTATTCATTTGTGAGAACCAAGTTTGAATAAACTGATCGTTCAGCTGCCGTAAAATCATATTTTTCAGTACTTTTCTATCCATTGAAGTTTGGTTCTCCCAAATAAAACTCAAACCACAGCTGTCGAGTATTGATTTAACTTTTGAGATCCATTTAAATTTGGTAGGATTTAGTGAATGTAAATTAAGCATTACTTTGTACATAATTGAAGATAACTTATTATTATTATCTAAAATTATACTATTCCAGTATAATACTATTTTCCGTTTAATTATAGTTTCCATTGGAAATCTTCCTAATTCCCCATAGACCATGTAATTTGGGGTACTACTACGTATTTTCAAAATGTTCTTACAGAACTGAAGATGTACTTTTTCTACGTCATCAAGTTTTTCAAACCCCCAAACTTCTGACGCATACAATAATACAGGACTAACTAGTGAATCAAACAACTTAAGTTGCAAGTCTACAGGGATATTGATATTTTTTATTTTTCGATACAATGCGTATAGAGATTTTTGCGCTTGAGCAACAAGTTTTTTACGTGTTGTACAAAAACTACCATTAACGTTGAAAAGTACTCCAAGGTAGGAATAGGAGTCTACTGTTTCAATATTTTCCCCGTTTATTTTAAAGTTCTGTTTACACTTTGTTCTCTTCTTACTAAAGATTACAACTTTTGTTTTTTACTTGTATTTACAATAAGTTTCCATTCATTACAGTATTTTTCAAAACACCTCAAACTAGCTTGCATACCCTCTGCAGTTTCTAAAAGAAGAACAGTGTCATCCGCATATAATATAATGAACAGTTTTAAAAATATTTGTAACGATTCTCGGCATAAGTTTGAGATATGATTTAGACACTCTACATTATGTGATAAAAAATACCTTTCTAAATCATTGAGAAACAATGAAAATAAGAAAGGTGACAGATTTTCACCTTGCTTCACTCCTACGTGGGATACAAAAAATTCCGAAAATTCGGCTCCCCCTTTTACAGACGTTTTAATATTTTGATACATGCTGTAGATCACAGTAAATATTTTACCTTTTATATTTGACTTTAACATTTTTTTCCACAGCCCTGATCTCCATATGGTGTCAAATGCGCTCTTAAAGTCTACAAAGGTACAAAATAGTTTTTTCCCAAAGGATTGGTAAATGGTAATTAAAGAATGAAGACCAAAAATATTATCTACAGTTGAAAATCCTTTACGGAAACCTGCTTGCGACTTTGATATAAGGTGAACATGATCCGCATAATCATTTAACCTGTTATTCAGTATTGTTGAAAATGTTTTGCTCAGACAGGAGTTTAATGTAATTCCTCTGTACATTTCAGGGTCGGATCTTGAACCTTTATTTTTAAAAATTGTTATTAGTATTCCGGTTGACCAACTATCCGGAACTACTCCAGAATCAAAGATCAGATTAAAAAGCTTTAGGTAAACAGGCAACAGGTCGTCAATAGTACATTTGATATATTCATTTAAAACTTCATCAATACCAAAAGCTTTGCCATTCTTCAAGGTCGATACCGCTTTTTTAATTTCTGCTTCCGTTATGGGACCGTTTAAATATACCTCCACATCTTCTGAGATATTGCCAAAGTCAAAATCGGGTTCTATATCGAATTCGCAATTACCATTTTCATTTAATCTTTTAAAATGGTTATATAGCGCATCTAACGAAATATCCTCATTGTTATCACGCTTTTGATTTTTATTCAGATTATTAAGAATTTTCCACAAGGCTTTTGAGTCTTTTTTAGATAAACCGCGTAGTTCGTTAGCAGCTCTTTGTTGATACTCCGAAAAAGCCTTATTTAGATGTTTTTTTATGTTCATTGCTTGCTAATCTCATTTTACGTCTGTTTTCAGCATTTTTCAAAAAACTGTATCTCTTGCGAACCTTATGAAATTTTTTCCGACTTATTGAGCATTTTCTATTAAACCACGGTTTGGAGTCTTGGTGTTTATAATATTTTTTACGTTTTTCAATTTTACCAAATTAGCAGTTATTTCAGAGACTACATCGTTAATTACATTTTGTGTTACATAATTATTTACCATTAATTCATCCAGCTTGTTAACGACACGCGCTAGAATACCGTCGGGATCGTCATGAACACGATCAACATAATCCGACCTCTTTTCATTTTTCCATCTATTGAACGATTGTGTATACATTTCGTCTGCACAATTTTCTGACACTTTACTGATATTTGCCCGAAGGCTGAACTGTAACATACAATGACAATCAGAATATAAAGGAATAAAATCGTCTATTTTGAACTCAGAAATCAAAGGGAACAACTTTGAAGAAAGTATCAGATAGTCGACCACACTTGAATCGTTGCATGTTAAGTCGCCTATACCTTTATCCGATCCTACTCTGGAGTTCGCTATGTATAAATTATTATTTTTGCACAAGTTAAGAAGTTTCCTACCATAGTTATTAGGTCTACATGTACACTTTGACACTCTTTGTACTGATATATTGTTTTGTATAAGGTTCTCAAAATCATACAAATATTCTAAAATATCACTATCACAATCTAGATCAAACATGTTAACAATTGTGTCGTCAGGAACTACGTAGTCAGGAAGTACCCCTGTTTTTGCATTAAAATCGCCTATTAGGGTAACATACCTTTTTTCTTCCTTAAACAGCATTATTAATTCATCTTCTATTTCATCAAATGATTCCATAGTAGAATACTTAGAATTTTCTGGAGGTATGTAGATACAACCAAAAAGAATATCAGAATCGAGTGACAAAAACGATTTTGAGATATGAAACCACAGTACAAATTGACTTTTAGTTTCGTGAAATTTCAGATTTTTACCTAATGAATTTTTATAGATGACTGCTATTCCCCCGGAAGCTTTCTTAAATTTCTGTCTATTTTTTGTAACATAGGTGTAACCATTTGGGAGATTTAAAAGATCTAAATCAGTTAATTTGGTTTCAACAAAAATGCATATGTCATACTCTCCCAAAATGTTAATAAAATCTGGGGACAATAATCTTCTTTTAAGTCCACAAACATTTAAAAATATAACCTTTAAATTATATTTTAGTGCGCTTCAAAGCTTAAAAATATTACGACTCACTTACCCCCCCCCCCCCCAAACCTCTAACACAACACAACAAAAACAACAACAACTACAACAAAGTGTTTATTTGCCAATCACAGTGCCTATAAGGGGCGGTGGAATTACATTAATACAAGCAATAAAAACAATAAAATATACAAATTGAGGTTGATTATCAATGATTAGTAATAGTAAAGGTAAAACAAAACAAATGACAGCTAAAACCAAAACCAAAACACAGTGCTTGCATCCTCCACACAGACGAGAAGATAATAATGTTACACTAAAATTAAGGTTACCATGGCGCAACCTACAACTAACCAGATTCCCATAAGCGATGATGAATTTTCATAATGTATTGTCTCATCAGCTTCCGCTTTGAATAACCACGAGGCTCCTAAAAATTCACTAGTTTTTATACCACTCTTGTCTACAAATTCGTTTCCAATCAATTTTACTTCCTTCGAATTCTTACATTATTGTGATTTAAAACAGTACATCCACAAATTTGAGATAAGGGGGAGTGATATTGGTACCCATAGGAATTCCAGTAAACAGTGTACTACCAAATATTGTCAAGCAAAAAGATTCATAGCATTATTCATATCTGTACAGTTGTAATTGCAATAGTTTTTTTCAGTGCATTGCTAAAAAGCTTTACCGACGCATCCCTATGATGCCTTCAAGTCAAGATTTATAAGAGGACGGACAATTTTTTTTTAGTATGACGACTTGTAGTATAAATGTATAAAATAAAAAAAAAACTATCAACCTAGGTAACTAGAATTTAGTTTCTCCCGTTCAAATGACTAAACTGAGGAAATAAGATTTATCTGCCTATGTAGATAATTGGACTAATATAATTTACCTGTATTGTGTATTTACACGATCCCAGTGGACTTATATTATTCCATCTCCCAATGAAGAATATTATTTTTTTTATCTTCCAATAAAGAATATCTTAAGCATTTAGAGTTAAACGCCACTGATGAGTCTTGAATCGACGAAACGCGCGTCTGGTGTAATGAATTTGTCACCTTGTTAATTTTGATAACATTTTGTCAAGATTTGAGCAAAGCCAAGTGACAGCTCGTCCCCAGGTAGGGATGTTTGCGGTAATGTATAGAAGTTTTAAGTTCAGTTAAAGTGAGAATGTTCAAGATCAATACTTTATGACTTTTTTTTCGTTATTTATTTATATTGACACTTAATGATTAAGGCCATTCGTTGGTCAGTCTTGTGTCTTTTATTTTGACAAAAAACACCGTCATTTGTATCGTTGAATAATCTTCTAGACTTGTATATTATTTTTTGTTTATGCTGTATCGTCATGTTTGTCGATCCGATACAAAATAAGTGTACTGTTTAGTAGCTTATATATATAATGTCAGAAACACGTATGTTAGGCATGACATATTGACTTGGGCTGCACGTATACGTAATTATGTATTTTAATTTCCGTTAACTACTCAACAGCTGAACAACATTGTCCATTTCATATAACCTAACTTGGTATTTCAGCGCGTGACTGCTTGTTGACGTCATAAATATGTATTGATGATGTCGACCATACATGAATTCTTCCGCAAACAACAAGCGACGACACTAATGATTGTGAATTGCAAATTTGAACACTTGTGAAATACTGTTTTTGTTATTTCTTTTCATAATATTAAATTTAAATTTATAAGAATTGTTTTAAATTGTTGGTTAGATTATTGTATAGACGAGTTTTGGTGAGTTTAGTACCATGTTTACGCTGAACATAAAGCGCTTCGCGGTTTATTTGCGTAAACCCACCCAAAGTCGTCTTTATCCAAAAATCTAATCAGCAATTGAAAACAATCCTTAAATATATTGCATATGTACTGTAAAGTAAGATAGCTTTACAACTAATAAAGAAATCCAAGTAAAATTAGCTTTGTGAAATATAACCATTATGAAATTAAGAAATAATTCACGCAGGCTGTGGTTTATCATTGTTTTACAACGGAGTGACCATTTATGTCGTATTATTTTATCCCGAGCGACAGCGAGGGATAAAATAACGACATAAATGGTCATCCCGTTGTAAAACAATGATAAATCGCAGCCTCTGTGAATTATTTCTATTCTAATAAGACAATTGCGGTTCATTTATAATATTTTCGTACCTATAGAAGACAACATTTCCACCATAAACTGGCTGTTCCGTCAATGTAACACACAACATATTATATAACGGATAATGATAGCGCTTGATAGCGCGTGTCGCTATTTATAAGATATACGTCATGCGCAATAGCTTTCCGGTGGGAGTTACAGTTTTGTAATTGGAACAGCCATTTAAAACACGCCCTCCTCAGCGCGTGTTGCTCATAGATAAATCTTTTTTTTTACCACAGTTGTGGTCTCAAAGCCTTTAAAGCACGTCATATTAGAATAAAATATAAATAATAACTTCCTTAGCTAACATGTTAATACTTGAACATGCCCAATTTTAAATACATATTCCGTTATGTTATGTATATATACAGTTAAGGAAAATATTAATTGATCATGTGTATTCTCAAATAATGAGTAAGAAATGCTATATCCAGTTTTTTTTGTTTTCATCTATTCCTCGTGAACGTTAGAATATGACATCCAATATTATTCTGTATGCCTTTGCAGACATATTAAAGAAAATCAGATACTCCATTGTCCCAGACACAGACACCGAAGCCCATTCATTTTCTCACCACGGAATGATGGCCCATTCTTTCAACTGTTATACAACAGGTGTATCCACTATCTAAAGTATAAAGTATATTTTAAGTATTAAAAATATGTTAATCTACTTAGAGGAAGTACAGAAAGATATTTTTAACACAATTTAAATGTGTTCGGTTTTTTTTATTTGGATAAAAACACCTTTGCTTAGTTAAAAAACTCATGGCAATATAAATTGTAGTTAGAAAATAAAACCAGATATTTAATTGTACTCTTAAGTAAACACGAACCCAACTATTACATGGTTGTAATTTGCTTCTTTTCTGGTTTGTTGAAAATTTCGTTTAAGTAGCCTTAGTAGTCCCTTAAATCCCCAAAATAAAACCACTAGGTAACGCGGAATCTAATAGCTATCTTTTCTTGATCTAAATATAGAAGAGTGACTTTCCAAGACTAATACTCGATTTTGTTGGCTTTTTTTCTTAGCCAATGAAATAATTCGTAAAAATCCATTCAATGATTTCGGTTTTCCCGTTGCCGAAATAAACAAAGTATGTACTTTGATATTATGAAAAATATTACACTGTTTATTTTATTCTATGCTAGAATCGTGTAATAAACTCTTATTGACTTCGGACTAGGTTGCTATAGATTTATCAACCGCCAAAATTAATATTCCTCCGCCTAGCCGCTTGGTCAATATCCCAGTTTGTCGGGTTAATACATTCTAACATGAATAGAATTTTGCGTTTTTTTATTGGTCAAAAACAACTTTCGTGTCACGATAAATCGCAAGAGTACAAAAAGTACTCTAACTTACAGGTGTGGACACAAAAATGTCTCGCCTGCATTCCGCATCAGTAACAAAACAAATAACGTCATAAGCATTACGTAAAATGCATTAAATTGTTATCATTTAAAAATATACAATCCAAAGATACCGATCTAATTCAAAAACTTCAACGCAGTCACTACACAGTGAAATTGAGGTCATGGTCAGGTGACATCTTCCAAACAGTCATGAACTAATCGTTAGCAACCAATATACCAAATAGTGCCTCCTACCATGCCTGGTTACAGAGGAACTGCCCTAATCCAAAAACATTAACCAAGTCGCTAGCCGTGAAACTGAGGTCAAGGTCAGGAGACACCTACCAGACAGTCATGTGCTATTCATCAGCAACCTATATACCAAAAATTGTCATCCTTCCTTGCCTGTTTACAGAGGAACTGGCCTTATCCAAAAACTTGAACATAGTCATTGGACCGCGATATTGAGATCAAGGTCAGGTGACACCAACCAGACAGTCATGTACTATTCATCAGCAACCTCTATACTAAATGTTGTCACCTACCATGCATGGTTACAAAGGAACTGCCCTAATCCAAAAACTTTAACGTAGTCGCTGGACTGTGAAATTGAGGTCAATGTCAGATAACACAGTTGTGTACTATTCATTAGCCACCTATATACCAAATATTGTCATCCTACAATTCATGGTAACAGAAGAACTACCCTTATCCAAAAAAACTTTAACGTAGTCGCTGGACCGTAAAAATGAGGTCAAGGTCAGGTGACACCTACCAGGCAGTCATGTACTATTCATTACTAACCTATATATAAAAAATTTTGACACCGTACCATGCATGGTTTCAGAAGAACTGCCTTAATCCAAAAAACTTTAAAATAGTCGCTGGACTGTGAAATTGATGTCAAGGTCAGGTGGACAAAATTTGATGGACCTAGGGCTTAAGTTTACAAGGATATAAAGCAAAATGTCAAAGTCTTGACGCCGCCGCCGCCGGATCCCCATATATATCCCTCGCCTCCAGGGACTATCGTCGCAGGCAAGACAAAAACAGGCTTAAACTGGTCAAAACCAGGTCAATATTGGATTCCGCTTTATTACTGTGCAGCGGAATCAAATATTGACCTGTTTTTACGAGGTTAAGCCTGTTTTTCCATAACTGTTTCAACATAACTATAAATTTCAATTTTAGTGGTCATTTAATCATCTGTAATTATAAAATATACTGTTTAAAAATATAAGAATAAAATAATTTAGTTTCTATACTCTTTTCAACATTTGAAATGTGATGAAACTGAAATTTCGGGATTAACGGCATATAAATATCAAAATGCAGTATTAACAGAAAATATTAAGGGTAACCAGCATTACAACAATTACACAATGTAAGCATCCTCTGTTTTTCTGATGAAGGAAGATGTGATTGTATTCATGTAATATAACAATTACTGACTTTGATATACGGTTGCAAGATTTCGTAGCCCTCAAAAATGTATATTCAACGAGCCTAGCGGCTCGGTTAATATAATTACTGTTTTATTTTTTGGCTGATAAATCCTGATAGCAAACTATATCAGTCATTAATTGTATAATAACAACCCTGTTCAAAGGCAATAAATGTATAGTAGCCCCAAGATCTCAGCTGTAAGTAAATAAACCTAGATAGCTAATAAGACTAGATATGTACTCAAAGTAAGTAAACCTACAGTCACTTCAAACCGTCACTATTTATTACTATCTCAAAAAGACGTTTCTATATTATAAACTCAAAAACATTACCATAATATACACTCAAGGAACGTTTTTATTTCCCAAAAATGTTACAATGGTTATGTTAAACAACAAAACCGTTACTATATCATTCTCCCAACAAAGATACTATTAAGAGTATTCCACAAAACATTTACACTAATTAACGCTTATTATTCTCTAAAAAGCATTTCATTTAGGGTTATTCAGATAAATTAGTTCAAGCGACTCTATATCATTTACCTGCGTCTCCCTGTTTACAAAAGATGTCTCTTCACTCATAGCCGCTTTAAATTCTGATTTCTTAAATGCTTCTGTGTTTGCACGACAATTAGGGCATGTAGCATCCTCCTTGTTATCTATCCATTCTTTTGCACAGGATTTATGAAATGCTGAAATATGTTTAGAAATAGGACTCAGAAAATTGTGACATAACTTTTTTAATTGGCAAATAGCTATAATAAAATCGACAAAAACATGATGTATATCAAACAACGGAAACAAATTGCAAGAGTATTTCAATACCGGATTAATTCATGTGTCTCTATATCAACAGGGGCCTCGATGGTCTAATGGTTTAAGCCATTTAGTAATTTACTAATGATCACGAGCCTGTCAACACTGCGGTTAAGGGTTCGAGTCTCACTGCGGGCATGGTTTAATCGGCTCTAACCTTAATTGCTAAGGGTACCCAGTTTTCCTGCCGGGTATTCCGGCCTCCTCCCCTAATACAAACTGGACGTCACTATATTGCTGAAAAATTGCTAAAAGGGGCGTTAAAAATCAAATAAAAATTCTTTATGAACATGTTTGAATATTTGATGTTGTGGAGTATATCAAACATTCTAATGTATGCATGTATATCTAATTAAATGATTAATCAACAAACCGTGTTGGCAGGAAAGTAATACAACGGACTGCTTTACTGTATCTTTTTCGTTCAAACATATTGCACATGTTGAGCCTGTAAAGAGGTACCAGTTAACTAAATATATACCATTAGGCATATTTTGCCAAACAAGAAATTACCTCAAATATACTATGTAATACATAAATTGAAAAACAAACAGTGCTTTTTGTGTATATAATAAAATATTCATTTGAATAAATGTGACTATCGAAGGTACACATAGGCTACTAATACTGACTGATTAGCTTTTACGCTGTCGTCTGAATTGATTGACTATCGAAAGGTAAACATAAGCTACTAATACTGGCTATTTAGCTTTTTACGTTGTCATCTGAATGGATTGGCTATCGAAGGGTGCACATAAGCTACTTATAATGACTAATTAGCTTTTAATGTTGTCATCTGAATGGATTGACTATTTAAGGGGACACATAAGTTAATAATACTAACTGACTATAGCTTTTAACGTTGTCATCTGAATGGATTGTGTATCGAAGGGGACACATAAGCTACTAATACTGACTGACTAGCTTTCACGCTGTCATCTGAATGGACTGACTATCGAAAGGGACACATATGCTACTAATACTGACTGACTAGCTTTTAACGCTGTCATCTGAATTGATCGACAATCAAAAAGGACACATAAGCTACTAATACTGACTGACTGGCTTTTAATATTATCATCTGAATGGATTGACTATCGAACGGAACAAATAAGCTACTAATATTGAATATTTAGCTTTTAACGTTGTCATCTTAATGGTTTTATTATCGAAAGCCTAATATTGACTGACTTTTAACGCTGTCATCTGAATTTACTAACTATATTGATAAGACATATAAGTTACTAATACTGACTGATCCACTTGTAACTCTGTGATCTGAATTGAATAACTATTGATAGGATACGTATAAGCTGCTAATAACTGACCGATAAAATTTTAACGCTGTAATTTGAATAGGGGACACCATCCTCACAAGTCAGGGTTTCAGTGTCCACATGTGTCAACATGTGGACACAGAAACCCTGACTTGTGAGGATGAGGGGACACATAAGCTACTAACATTAATTCACTTTTAGCGCTGTCATCTGAATTCTTTGACAATATAGAAGTGACACATAGGCTACTAATACTGACTTGCTTGCTTTTAACGCTGTCATATGAATGTACTGATAGTTCATATGACACATAAGCTACTAATATTGTTAAACTTTTAACACTGTATCATGAATTTATTGACCATTCAAGCTACTAATGGGGCCTCGGTGGCCGAGTGGTAAAGGAAGTTAGTCATTTTGCTATTGATTACGAGACTGTCAACACTGAGGTTTCGGGTTCGATTCTTACTGCGGCACGTTGCGTTCAACTTTATTACTTTTAATTGACAAGGAGTGTCAGTTCCTGCGTCCCCGACACAATAAAGCTGAAAATTGCGGAAAGTGGCGTTAAACACCATACAAACAAACATAAGTTACTACTACCGAGACTGGTCCAATTCAATACACTGTGTAAAGCTGGTACATTTCATTATACAAGTCTATACACGGTATACCTCCAATTACAACCACTGGTTTGTATTTTCTGTCGGTGTTGTATCTTCTTGGATACTGCCAGTAACTCTGTAATAAATGTACCATGACTGACGGATAACACAATATTTTAAAGGATCTTAAAGTACATGTAATTCAATTAAGGTATCCGGACCACAATTGACCACGTGATCACAGCTGGTGTCCTGGATGTCCATTGATTTTTAAAGGAGCAGACCTCCTTAATATTCGGAAAAAATCGGAAATACTATTTGAGTTACTAACTTTTTTGTACTCAAAACTTTTAACATTGACTCAAATAAAAACAATATTTTTAATTTGTATCATTGATTAGCAGTACTTTGATTTAATACAGCTGTATTTCTTGGTCGAAAAATAAATTAAATTAAACGATAACTTCAATTATGGGTCGAATACCTTAACTTGCTTTCCTAGTGCGGCAATTGTATGTGCAGTCTCGCGACACTTACGTGAAAGATTTCGTTTGGTCTCCAACGAAGCCTGGTCTAGAAATCTTTTCACTTGCATGGGTGTATTGCTTTCCCATCGGTGATAGATCCTTTATGTCTTACCCGATGTATAGAAATATCTGGATACTTCCTGTCTCTCACTTGATGAGATATATGACGCCACAGTTACGTATACAAAAATCGTACAAAATTACTGTAGTAATGCCTTCAAAATCCGAAACTATGTTGAGAAAAAGTACCAAATCACTCGTGGAAAGCATGGGTTAAAGATATATGTTTGTCCAATTTTGCGGAATTATCACTGTCGATTATCTTAAAATACTCGGATAAATGACAAATCTGTTTTTGGCGACTACAGCTACTGTTTAACACACATCTAGTGATATTCTTGTTCTTATTAACATATACAAAATACGTACCCGATACTGCAAACAAAAGTATGTAATAGACGATGTAAACAACACAACGCCGAAGAAAAGTCCTGTGGAAATTTGAACTAAATCATGTACTGTCAGCTGTTCATTTTCACTGCTATAAATATACCATTACTATGGAAGTGAGTGTATTAAAAACAAGAAATACAAATGTAAAAAATATAATAAGACAACTGAAGAAAATGTAGCAAAAACGTGATTTAGATAATGTACAGCTGATCATTGCTTTATCGTGTATGTATATAAAACCTTATTTGATTTTATTGAGTCATGTTTATTTGTTACGTTTTTTTTTGTCTTGTTTTTTGTTTTGTTTTGATTGCGTTAATGCGCAATTTTTGCGCTGGCCTTTAAAGCAAAGTCTAAACGTTTTTAGAAGACTTATGCACATGGGGAGCATTAATAATTAATATTTAATTCGATTTGTCAGCTGAAATCAAAATGGCCAATTCAAATGGAGCAATTACCAAGGTTATACGATATAACTTTCTTTGGTCACATGACCTATACTAGCACCCTTAAACTTTAATTTGCGCCTCGGTGACCACTTGGTTTAAATGGTAGGTCATCTACCATTGATCACGTGGTCTGTCAACACTTAAGTTGCGGGTTCGAGTCTCACTGCGGGCAGGGTGTACTCAACTCCAATCTTAATTAACACAAGGATGGCCAGATACCGCAGGCTTGGATTTTCTCATGATACTCCGGCTATCTCCCGCAATAATAACTGGACACCATGATCTAGCTGAAACATTTCTGAAAGTGGCGTTAAAACCATTTAAACAAACACCCCATCAGCAAGTTGAAACGAAGTAGGTTCCATGTTTTTATGTTTGCGCTATAATGTTAAATTACTGGACATAAATCCATAACAATTCAGTAGTAAATAGAAATAAACAGAAGACATAATATCTCCGACATTCTTAATTCTGATTTTAAAATAAGGATTTTCACATAAAATATTATTTTAGATAATTGCTGACTTTTAAAAACTTTTTACAAACCGACAAGAAACGTCAATGTGGAGTTTAAAATCTGACCTACCTTTGTCTTATCAAGACAACTGTAAACAGTATCACTAAAATCAAAGCAACAACTAAACCCAATGCTATTAGAACGTCCCAACATGTCCGATATTTCTGTAACATTTTAAATACTTCCATTCTCTGTTTACTTTATCCATTTAACATTATAGTACACTGTTGTTAAAATATCTCCAACGTGTGTAAGATTATCACTGACATATATTTCGATATAAGATAAACGTTATCTGATAAATTTACTGTGTTATGGATATTTAACAGTAAGAGTTATTGACCTTTAAGCGAGACTTCGTTATTTCAGAAAACAACGCTGTGGAATTTTTTTTACAGGTTTCAAATGCGCATTTTCTAGAATCTTTTTTGGATTCAAAATAAGTGGATGGCTCCGTGGGACTCAAAAGCAAAACACCCGCATCCTTCTTTTAGATCATCCATTGCGATGGCTCTTAAGAAATCATTCTTTCTGTGAACAATAAAGCTGTTATTAAAGCGATATCGATTTGAATTTAGATTAATAAAAGTATTTACCAAAACAATAACCATAAAAACAACTAATAATATATGCACAAGAAGTGTATCTGATGTCGTGACATTTTACAAGAATTCCAGATTTGCAGTGGAGAAAGTCTAGTTGCTATGTCGTCTTGAAAGTAGATCGATGCTTTTAGCTTTATATAACTAGCAGTGTATGACGTATAAATTGATGTGACATAGTACCAATGCTGGTAGATTTTACCCGACTACTATTAAGCGATGTATTATACAGGAGGCCATAATATATATCGTCTCATCAGTAAGTCAGTGCTAGTAGATATTTTCATCTCTAGCAGTGTTCATTGCATATCAGTAATAAATTCAAACATTTTATTGGTTTACGTCGATCAGCTGACATATAGAAATACAAGGTATAAAGACAAGCAATCTAGCAGTCAATACCAGAAAATAGGAAAAGTGTTCAAACTGTTCCTTACTGCAATAAACACAATAGTAAATGAAAGCAATTCAAACAACCGTCGGGGCAAAATATATGGACCATAGAAAAACTTATATGTACCTCGTCTTCGGTTCGGTCTATATCAATATCCCTGCTCAATACCACATTTTTTGGGCAGAAAAAATTTTGTGGTATTGTCGAATGTCGTGTAAAATAAATAACCTCGCAGTTTTGACAGCAAGGCATAAATTTCACAGTAGGTTGTGAACCTCGCATATAGAGGCTGTTAATCAAAAGCGTAATCTCGGTATATCTGCAGCAAAAAATTATAAAATAATTCTCTTTTAATGTTGCACGTAACCTCATAATCTTTGCAACAAGGCACATAATTGAACACCTCTGTTGACTTAGGTAAGGCGCAAAATCCGAGTCCTTGGAACAAAAAATATGAGTAGTTGCCATTCTAAATGGAAAATGTTACCTTACATTCTTTGTTGCAACTGATACGAATAATTGCCTTTGTACACTGTTCAATGAAAGCTTGACTTCAAATCTTTGCAGCCAGGCATAATACTGAATGCTTTTATATGCTGTTTAAGGAAAGCCTACAGTTAGGAATTAGCGCAAGGCAAATACAAGAACGTAAATCAGTAACTGTTGCTTTAAATATCAAATAGTATGTTATTTTTACAATCAGTAATCTAATATCATTTTATGATACCATGTACATACAACTCATTTAGTGCGTATACCGGGACATAATTAATGAAACCTACCAAACACTTAAATCTTGTTAAGACCGAAGTTACAGACAACAAATGCTACTGGCTTTAAATCTTTGCATATTAAAAACTGAAACAATGAGACATTATGTGTGTCTTGCCACATGTTCACAACAAGCTCATCGTTTGCAAAACTTTCCCCGAGATAATTTATAGATACGAATACAACTGGGTACCAGATCATGTCACCACTAAAATGAACCAGTTTGCCCTGTATTGATGCATCTGTTGCACAGTCAATGCACGATTTGATGTACATTGATTGATTTGCATGCATTTTAACATCTAAATCACTGTAGCGAATGGTCAACTTCCATTTGAATGCATCCACAGGAGGTTCTGGTATTTCATTCTTCATCAATTCATGTGGAATGCCATGACTTTCGTTTAAGTACGCAAATGTTTTCATGAATTCATCTGAATTCTTCACAGACCGCCGAGAGACGTTATCAATTCGTCCCAACTTTACAAATTTTTCTACAAATATTTCAGAATTCTCGTTCATTAGCTTGGTTGTTGTGTTGTACGTTGTGCTACCTGGCTGTCCAAGTTGTTTAGTTATTTTTAGGTTCAAGCTGTTCATATAGTCTAAGTGAAACACCTTTGGGTTGACTTTTAAAACTTGTTTAATCATCACAAGTGTCGAAGATTTGTCAGGAAATAAAGGTATGTTCATGAAAACACCTGGTTCTCTGGCTTTTGTCTCAGCGCCATCTAAAAACAGCGACAGATTCCAAATATTCAGTCGACCTAAATTATATAACAATTTATAAAACAAAACATTTTTGTTCAAATTTATGTGTACAGTCATACGCTTTGTTGTAAGCTTCAGATCAGATTAAATTAAACAACAACAAAAAAATTAAGATAAAATAAAAATTAGTCAATGGTTGACCACCCCTTTCCAAACAAAACGGGGGGACCAAGTGCAAGATTTAATTTAAATTTAATTGGTCGAAAACCCACATCCGGTCGTGTTCTCGCTATGCTGCCACTTACCGACCGTGGGCACACTTGTATATATATATCTCGTTTTCATGAATATTCATTAAATTTAATTAGCCAATGGAAATTACGTTTATTGGATACAACTATTTTGATTAGTTGTAAACCCATCACCCAAAGTACAAGCAACCAATCAAAATAAGACATTAAATATTAATATTCATGAGGGTTGACGGGTCATAATACGGAAAGCCTGTCCGCGGACAGCAGTGGGTGACGTGTTTGGAGAGTACCACGCTCTTTGCACGATATAGACCCTTTTTGTAGATTTAGAAAAAAAATAGGCCCATTGAGGCCGCAACAAATATTCTCGCAAAAAAACCCTTTTTCTGTTGATTTATTGTTTGTTAACTTGTTCTCGTCCTGGATATAGCTGAAATACTTCTCGCTGGAAGTAAAGCAACACTTCCAATCAATCAATCAATCAATCAATCAACTTTTAAAAACTTTTTTTTATTACTGTTTGCGTAACCGCACACACAGAACAGTAGCTGAACACCTAACGCCAAATTTGAAACATTTGTATTATGTGAGACTGTGAGCAAGCTGTAGCATTTTGATATAACGTCAAGTAAATATTGCGTCTTGAAGTGATGTCCTGTGCAGAATTCGTCACAAGTTTAGCTCGTCATCTCCAAGCCGTCGCAACTATACCAGAAGAGTGACGACTCGTGAGGGAAAATGCTATAAAAGCTTATTAAAAAACCAAAAACATCAAATTTTTGCGCTTAAACGTCAATGATTGTGTGATCATTTGAGGAAAACGAGAACCGAACTGTTCGTGACCGTTTGTAGTGCTTAACATTTAACTTCTAAATCGTCATTCGACTACAAATATGTTGTTATGCAGTGTTTAGAAGCATAAATAATTCAAAATAATTGGATGGCAACGAACATGTCGCTCCTAATCGTCTTGCATAGTATATCTTTCTACTTAGGACTAAAATCTACCGTCACATCAAATTTCGTTGAAATCGGACAAAACTGAAAATTGTCGCGTTTTGGTTGGTCATTTCGAAATGCCCCGAGGGAAAAAATAAAAAGGTAGCGTTTCACTCTGGGCAATTAAATCTACTTCCAATCCAAATTTCGTTGAAATCGTAACAGGTTAAATTTCGATAAAATCATAAAACCTTGAAAATTATATATATACGCGTTTTGGCTGCCATTTTGAAACGCGCGGTTAGAAAAAAAAGTCCGAAGGATAGCGTTCCAATTGGGACATTAAAATCTAACTCCCACCAAATTTCCAATACTGTTGAAATCGGACAACATTTAAATTTTCTCCAATTTTGGTTGTGCCAACTGTGAAAACCAGGAAGTCCCTAAAACGTTACCATCCAAATTCCAAACATTAATCTATTGAAATGAAAAAGTTACCTGTTCTGTTGTCAAAGTTATATGGGATGCCTTTTGTCGTCAGTTCTACATAATCGGGTTTTATCTTGGTGATTGTGTATATACCTCTGGACATTGCATATGACTGTAAAGAAAAGAGTAACACAGGATGTAGTTGGTTGTCTTGGTGATTGTGTATACACCTCTGGACATTACATGTGACTGTAAAGAAAAGAGTAACAAAGGTTGTAGTTGGTTGTCTAGGTGATTGTGTATACATATACATCTGGACATAACATGTGAATGTAAAGAAAAGAGTAACAACGGATGTAGTTGGTCGTCTTGGTGATAGTGTATATACCTCTGGACATTACATGTGACTGTAAAAGAGTAATAATGGATGTCCTTTTTACACTTTTTTTTTATCCAAACATGTGCTGTCAGTACATTAATTGTAGCATCATTATAAAACTGGTTGCATATATGCAACAGACATGCAATTAATTTAATTGAATTAATAGATCTAACTTGTGATATTTTATCAATATAAATGATTTTATATTTTGGCGCAACTGTCGATCCGTAGAATTTAAGCAACAAAGCAATATATAATACCGTGTTATAGACCGTATAACATACATACCCATGCCACAGCAACAGTTGTGGGTCTCCATTCCTCAGCTCTAATGCCTGTTTACAACCTGCGATATAATTATTGTGTTGTACTTACATTATTAACATATTCTTAATACTTACACAACATTTCACTCGTAAAACTGAAAGCATTATTCTATTCGCGATAAACATGTTTGTGTGTGCACATATATAGCGTTCCGGATATTAACCTTGTTTTATTATTATCAATAACAGTCACGTGTAGGGTTTATTTATTAAGTAAATTTAAACATGTTACGGTCATGACGGTAGACTAGCTGATTTCGAAAGTTGTTATCGTAAACAAATAACACATGGATACTTGAATATATGAATATAGAGCGCAGTGAAGCTATTTAGAGAATTGATCAGAATTCAAAGACTAAGTGTAGAAAGTTCTCCGCGCTTCATGCAAAGCCAACACGTGAAAGCCAACTTAAGTTATAGACGAATAAAATAGGTTCTTAGTTTAATATTGGTCATGCGAGGCGCGATACAAGGTTCTTCCGTAGCATATACTGCATTTCACGTTAGTAACCCCCTCCACCCACCCCTTAAGCCTGGCAAATAAGAATAATACAACGCAGACAAAAATTTAGGCCGGTGTTGTATTAAACTCAAGCTACCTAGAAAACTAGCGTAGTTCACAGTAATATTCACACATTTTATTGGTTACACAAGGTCTGAAGGCAGCGATCTAGCAGTCAATGCCACAAAATCGGACCGGTTAATACCAGCAAATCGGACACGGAAAAGTGTTAGAACTGTGACTGTGACATAAACACAGTAGTTAATAAAAGAGATGGCAATTACATGAAATTGTGTATTTATTTTTGTCACGTGCACCTTGTCTAGAGAAAACGTTAACATTAGTGTATTGCCGCAAAACAAAACGAATTGATATATGATGTATATGAAATAATAAGGACAAAACACATCATCACTGGTATACCGTTTGTTGTTACTTGAACTAAGGACTGTATATTGTCTTTTTCTTTAATTACCGTATATCAAGTTCTAGTGCAAGTTCCGATTTATTTGCGAAAATTATTAAAAATTTTAAAGTTCTAAATTCTTCGTATTGACATGACTTTACCAGTCTATATCTGTTGGTGATGCAAGAGTGACTAACAACAAATTGAATAAACAATTATTTTTTGCAATTTGGGGTAGAGATAAGTTGTGGGTGATTTTGAGTGTCTACACCCAAAATTTTCGGTGTAACACCGTGAAACACTCTACACTGTGTTTGATTGACCATACACTCTGGGCGTACTGTATAATATCTATAGAAAAGACCGCGAGTAATATGCAAATGGAGTCTTTATACTTCATCGTTATACTAGTGACGAATATTTAAGTAGTCAACCAGACGATCTTAAATGCGATAATGATCTAAAATTGATTTGGGGGAAAATACAAAATAAAGGTATTCCCGATTTTCTGATTGGTAACTTTTACAAACCACCAAACATATGACAAATGAATCAGTAAAACAGGGCCTGGAAAAGTCTATATCTATAGAGTCAAGCAAATGTTTGCTAGGTGGCGATTTCAATCTAGGGGGAATTAATTGGGGAAAATAGGTCCATAAGACAAATGCACACAACACCAAACAATCCAAACAACTTCTTGATGTTATTCATGATCAAGCTTCAGAACATATATGGTAAACAATATGGTCAACATACATGTACTTCACAGAGACATCTCAATCAATTCTGGATTTGTTTTTCTCAAACAAGAGTACGCTGGTCAACAAAGTTGATGAATTTCCTGGCATTTCAGACCTAAGTCGATTTTACTGCTGTTATAATCCTGTTAATTTTGTGGGTCGGATTAACCTTGCCAAAAAAGCGCGGGTACGATTATTTGTCAAGCATTAGTCCAAACATAATTAACAAAAAAACCACCTAGAAAAATCTTCTTATATATAGAATTAAGCAAACAAGCCAATAACTAAAACAAGACGTCTGAAGAATAAATATAAGTACATGTATTACTAAGACTGACGATCTCAGTAGTGATGAAATTTGGAACAACTTTAAAACGAAAGTACTTCTAGCTGTTGAAAAATCAGTACCAACAAAACTTTTAAAGAACACTAAAAGAAGACACTACCATCCGGATCACTAGAGGTATAATATGATAACTAGAAAATATAGAATGTTTAATGTTGGTTTTGAAGTAAGACAGTCTGAACTTCATCATCAAATGTTCATTATTTGCCGAAATGCTAAAAGTTTTAAGTATCTAACATGTCTAAGGTCTTGAAGCTGTCTAAATATTTTAAAACCATAGTAAAAAAGAAAAAAGACATTTAAATTGTCTCTCCATATATACAGTATATGGTGGATGCTTTAGTTGAGACATATCTGAATGATATAGTTGCTTTTTCTTTGATGTTAGCTTCTTCAATCAATTAAAACAACCTGACAATCTTAAAGCAGAAACAAAGTTATTTAAAAAAACAAAGTTTGAGTGAAATAAATGATATTACCAATGAAAAATTGAAATTAATCATAAAATAAAATCATATTAATAATATGTTACTATTTTAATTGTAAATCATTGTCAGTAATTAATAAATAAAATGAATGCTTAAAAAATAATTATAAGAAATTAAACACCAATCTTATTTCTTACTGCTTATGACTGAAATAAAATAATAAAGCCTTATTTGTTATATTTAATATTCAATTGGTAGAAATAACCTTTTCAATTAAAAACATCAATAAAAAGACCATAATATAAACCCGGGATATAAACATGTCTTGTAAAAGACGTTATTAATCTCCGGGATTAAACTTATTATCAGAAACGGCAATGTCTTTGATTACTTTACCACACAAAAACGAAATTTTGAAAGAGAACTAACTAAATTAGTCCATTTTAATCCATGTAAATACTGAATAAGTCAACAATATACCAACATAAATAGCATTGCCGAAATGTCCGGGGCCGATGTCTACTGTGGACGACATTTACTATGGACGAAAAAAAAGTATGGCCGAAACGTCCAAATACCGCAGAAACTTCTCTACTGTACGAGTTATTTGTGTTTTCTGAACAATACTCATTTTTGGTAGAAAAGTGGGGGTTCAATTTTTTAACAAGGGCAAAGGGTCAAAATATTTCATTTCCGTTGAGAAGGTATTTAAATTTCACTCTCAACAAATCTGAAACCAGGAGTCTACCCCACCCCAACCCATTTTTGGCGATAAAAAAGATGTTTCGACTACCGGATATTACAATCATATCCGTCACCGTTGCCATATAGACATCGCTGGGCTATTTCCTGTTTTATGTTTTTTAGGTAGAACCAGTAGAACAGTAGTAAATGTTTTTGCTATAGTCGAAAACACTAACATTACTGTGATTTGGATACCTTTCTAACATTGGTCAGCATTTACCTGGACTAGGAAATTAATAAACTTTCATTTACCTTTTAAAAAATGCAATTTTTAATGCAGTGAATGTAAAAATACTACATTGTTTAAAAAATTACCAAAATTTTATCTTGCAAGATCTGAGAAAAATTTTACCACTTTTTAAAACTTAATTTATGCAGGAGCGTACAGCTAAAAAATTGTACACATCTGACCACTATTCGTCTATTGACCAAATCAGAACACAATGTAGTATTCAGTACTGTACAATCTGGTAACTTGTTACTGGTACACATTTACTACTGTTATGCCTTTAGAACGTCAAACTGAACTTGCAAGACACCATCCCCTGCATATCTTAAACATTAGATGTCAACCGTATGCAAAAAACTACTTAATTATAAATGTAAATTACAGCTAAAACAGAACGATTGAAAATCATTAACAGGAACACCTATGACTAGGTTCATGCATAAACACATGGTGCAATATTGCCCTCTGAAAAAAAGTAATCTGTCTTTTATTATGCTACAGCCTTTCTTTACAGTTGAAAGTATAAAAGTTTTTTTTTGTCATTTTTCTGAGAGCAATTTAATATTTTCCCTGTGGATTCACACTCATCAATTCCAAACTGATACTGCGAATAACAGTCAAACCCACTGTAAAATGTTATAATTTCCACAATATTTATAATGATAACCTTTCAGAAATATACAGTTGACACAATGGTGTGGACTAAGTTATGAATCTTAAATGTGTTTTTTACAATTAGAATAACTTGCGAAGGAACAATAAACATGTACTGGGCATATGTTAGTTCTCCCAAAGTTTCACCATGTCAAAAATTTCAGGTCAATACAAAAATTATGCTGAATTGGTCTTTGTCGAATGGGGTACTACAAAAATGTACCTCGGGTATTACTTGTATACAAAAATGTACCTCACCGTTTGTTTTGGCAAGATATTGTAACCTGTGTAAATTTAGGATATATCCCAGATCAAAATCTTGGCAGTGAACAGTTTTTTTCATGAAGATCACGATGTAACAGATCCATAAAATAGTTGTTAATGGAGATTACTTCTACCTAGTGGTCATCAACATGTATTTTGTCGATAAATTTGTTGAAATAGGTTAAGATGAAATCAAACACTCTTTACTGTAAACATTTTGGAATAGCTAGGATGTACCATTTTTCCAAAAAATTGCAATGTTTCATTAAAAATCAGCATTCAATCTAAACATCTGCTCATTAGAATGATTTGAAAAAAAATAACCATTTGAGAACATGTTTCATGAACCCATAAACAATTTTCCTTTTTGTTTCCCCATTCGCAGAGTTCTAGGGAGATCTGCATAATGCTTCAGCTAAATCATGGCATCCAGTTTTAATTGCGGGAGGAAGCCAGAGTACCCATAGAGAACCCTGACCTTCGGTAGGAAAACTGATCCTTGTCAATTAAGATTGGAGTCGAAACAACCTGCCCGCAGTGAGACTTGAACCTGCAGCCTCAGTGTTGACAGACCATGTGATCAGGTAGGCGAACTACCTTAACCACTTGGCCGCGCAGGCCCCTAGGTGTGAATTGGGGAACTGCGAAAGTGTAATGTCTAATACATTTATGTTACAAATTTACTTTACAATATGTGGCAAAAAGAAGAATAATAATAAGGAAGGTGAATAACAGTAAGTCTTTTCACTCCCATAGTGGAAAGTCCTAAAGTAACTCTACTACATTAATAAGAATATTTTGCTTTCAGGAATTTCTATTTACTTACTAATATAAATAAATGAAGTCCTCTTTAAATTCTTGCAATATATACTAAACAAATATTGTGGGTTAAAAATAATTTCCCTGTTTTCTATTGGCAAGTTCATTTTTGCATGTTGTCTTTTTCAGGAATAAATATGGAAACAGAAAGTTTAATCTTATCCAAAGATTGCCCCCCATTAGTACTAAAAAACTTGATTTCCGATTGGCCAGCTAGCGGTTGGACCCCACAGTATTTATCCAATCAGCTAAAAGATCAAAGATTTACTTGTAAAGTTGCTCCTAAAGATGAAAGTGGTAATTAGATAAAATTGTTATCAAATGAGACAATTTTAAGTTTTGGACAATCCATGAACACATTAATTTTGTAGTTTTTTTATTGCATGTGCTATTTTCTTCTTGAAGTTGAAAACAATGTTTGTTACCCATATATTTAGGTACAGTTTATTTTTAGATATTTATAACTACCAGTATTTTTGTTTAGTTCTATGGGAAACTGATTGCATTCATGAGGAGATAACTCTGCAGCAGTTTGTAGATTGGAATGATGGGAAATCTGAAGAAGACAATCCATTAAAAAGTTACGACAGGTTATATTTCTCCTGCTATATAGATTACAAATACATGAAAGACTTGTTTTCCAGCAACAACAATAAATTAAAGGTAATCAGTTCAGTATTTAAGGTCATGTATATGAGCTGTATCTTTGTTTGATTGCTTGAATAGTGTTTCAAGGCCACTTACAGCAATTTTACAGCTAAATGGTGGCCTTCAGTTTTTATTGGGAAGGAAGCCAGAGTATCTGGACAAAATACCCCTGACCTTAAGTAGGAAAATTGGCAATCCTTGTCAATTCAGTATGCTTGCAGTGAGACTTTAACCAGCAACCTCAGTGTTGACAGACCACACAATCAATAGTAGATTAACTATCTTAACCACTCTGCCATCGAGGACCCTGTAGCTTTTTTAGACATGTAACACAGAAATTGAATTTGTTATGCCATTTGTAGTTTGTTCTGCTTTTGTTGATATATCTAAAGTTGTATTACTTTTTTTGTTGTTATGCATTGAACCGTGTAACTGTACTTAGTCCGTTTTATTTGGGCCTTCTTCCATAAAACAAACATTTCTGTAAAAGTACTTGAAATTTTGAAGAAGATCTGTGAAGAATTGAAAGATAAAATATTCCATTTTAAATTATTCAGTCCATAAGTTGTTGTTTGAAGTGGACAATGTCATCAAGAGAAATTATTACAAAAACTTATTTGCCTAACATTACATTATGAATGAACTATTCATCAGACCAAGAATGAAGTTTTGTGAGTAATATTATTCTGATTTCTAATGCAAAATTAAACATAGATGGCATTGCATGTAACATTGCTTGTGAGAACATGATGTCTAAATATTAATATTTTCTATATTAAATAGGATGTTGATTGGAACAAATTTGGATTAGAGGGTAGAGGTGGGAGTGAGAGTACTATATGGATTGGCAGTAATGGCTGTTACACTAATTGTCATTTTGATACCTATGGATTTAATTTGGTTGCTCAAATTTATGGCAGGTTAGTTTTATATGACCGCGCAATATCTGTAGTCAGTGATAATTGTATGACAGTGTGTTGGTTGTTGGTGTCGTTACTCGGAATGTTTGTGGGAAAAAATAGAGGTTGTGATTTAGCATGCCATATTGTTTTAGAACATAAAGGCAGAACGTGATTATTATCAGTTATATGGTTTTTAGCTCACCTGGACCTTCGGTGAGCTTTTGCTATCACTTGGCGTCCGTTGTCTGTCGTCTGTCCTCCGTCGTAAATTTTTTTCTAAAATCATCTCCTCTGAAACCACTGGGCCAATTTTATTCAAACTTGGCCACAATCATCGTTAGGGTTCCTAGTTTCAAGTTTCTACCCAGGGTGTTGATCAACAAAGATGGCCGCTGTTACTAAAAATAGAACATGGGTGTCAACACAGGTTTTTGATCATTATCTCAAAAGTTATAATAGCTATAGAGAAAACCGTTACTTCAAATTGTTCAGCACATTAAGGTCTACAATAGTTGCTTTTAGTGTGAAGTTGTGTATTGGCTTCGTGTACGAGTTATTGCCCTTTATTGACGATTTTTTACAAAATTTTTGGTATTTACAATATAACTTGACAACTATAAGAGGTAGAGTGAAACTGTAAATGGCAAAAATGATCAGCAATAAAAGCCCTACAGTTCACTTAATTGGTCTGAAATTGTCAGATGACTCCTTGTATGAGTTATTGCCCTTAAATGACAATTTTTTATGAAATTTTCCCTATTTGTCCCGTAACTTAAAAATTATAACAGCTAGAGTAAAACTGTAAATAGCAAAAATGATCAGCAATACAAGCCCTACAATTCACTGTATTGGTCTGAAATTGTCAGACGACTCCTTATAGGAGTTATTGCCCTTAAATTGCAATTTTTTATGAAATTTTCCTTTTTGTCCTGTAACTTGAAAACTATAACAGCTAGATTGAAACTGTAAATTGCACAAATGATCAGCAATAAAGGCCCTACAATTCACTTGATTGATCTGAAATTGTCAGACAACTCCTTATATTAGTTCTTGCCCATAAATGGCAATTTTTTATGAAATTTTCCATTTTTGTCTGTAACTTAAAAACTGTAACAGCTGGAGTGAAACTATTATAGCAAAAATGATCATCAATACAAGCCATACAATTCACCATATAAGTCTGAAATTGTCAGATGACTCCTTATAGGAGTTATTGCCTTTTAATTATGAATTTGGACAAATGAACAGTTTTTATATTATAAATTGGTCTATAACACACCTAGAGTACAACTGTAAATTTCTAAATTTCCCTGAAGGACAAGGCCTACAAAACCATTTAATTTTCAGAAATTGTCTGATGGCACCTTATAGGAGTTATTGTACTTACCTAAAATTTTTTAAGAAATGTTTAGTTTTTGCACAGTAACTTAAAAGCTATAACAACTAGACTGAAACTGTAAATTTTAAAAATTTAAATATAGTTGAAGTCATTTGGGTTCCAGGTGAGCGATTACAGGCTCCTGGGAGCCTCTAGTTATTTTCATCCAATCAAGTTGCAGTATTGTAATGAATACTGGAGCCTGTTTACATGATCTTAATTACCCTCCTTAGTCCTTTGTTTGTATTCTAGTCAGTACTGAACCCTGTTTACATGATCTTAATTACCCTCCTTAGTCCTTTGTTTGTATTCTAATGAGTACTGAAGCCTGTTTACATGATCTTAATTACCCTCCTTAGTCCTTTGTTTGTATTCTAGTCAGTACTGTAGCCTGTTTACATGATCTTAATTACCCTCCTTAGTCCTTTGTTTATATTCTAGTGAATACTGGAGCCTGTTTACATGATCTTAATTACCCTCCTTAGTCCTTTGTTTGTATTCTAGTCAGTACTGGAGCCTGTTTACATGATCTTTATTACCCTCCTTAGTCCTTTGTTTGTATTCTAGTGAATAATGGAGCCTGTTTACATGATCTTAATTACCCTCCTTAGTCCTTGTATTCTAGTCAGTACTGGAGCCTGTTTACATGATCTTAATTACCCTCCTTAGTCCTTTGTTTGTATTCTGGTGAATACTGGAGCCTGTTTACATGATCTTAATTACCCTCCTTAGTCCTTTGTTTGTATTCTTATTACCGTAAAACGGTGTGTATAGTCCGCATTTACGTATTGTCCGCACCCCTTTCTTGGACCAGAAAATTGCGGAAAAATTCTTATATGCATGTACGATCCGCACGTACGAGTTTTCACAAAAGTCTCAAGATGAAGACATCCAAGTCCAACTTGGCCGCGCTTCTTAACAACTTTTTACATTAATATGTAATTTATTCTCTTTTTAAATATAATTTATGTTTATACTTTTATTAATTTCAAGTGATTGTAGTAAATTAAATTAAAAATTGAGCATTCTCATATCGTCTATTTTGATCGTTGTTCAAACGGAAAATCACACCATTTCGAAACCAAAACAATTTGTCAACTTTGATTTATCAACCAAACAAAGAAAACAAAAAGATAACACGTTTTATTTTAATCCCTGACTGATTGCAATCAGAACATCGATCTTCAAACACATGCCGTTACATAACGACGCCATTTGCATTTTACGCAATACAGGTTACACATCTACTATTTTCGTATCTTTTAATTTTTATTCGTCCTATAGAATTAATATAATATTACTAAAAATAATTTAAGTAAAAATTAATATCATAACAACGTATACATATGACAGTTTGTAAAAGAATTATGTTAGAATAGTGCGAAAATACCGCGTATGACACTACAACAAAATGGCGACCGCCATTGACAACAATCAACGGGACGAAAAAAACCCGATCGAGTCTGTATTTATGTATAATCCGCACCATTCCTTTAAAACTAAAATTCAAAGAAAAAAACTGCGGACAATACGACCCTGATTACGGTAGTACTGGAGCCTGTTTTCAGGAATACTCTTATTGTCTTTCCCTTATTCTATTGTACATAATAACTAGTTGACAAAAAAAAGAAATCTTAGTCCTTTGTTTGTATTCTAGTGAATACTGGAGCCTGTTTACATGATCTTAATTACCCTCCTTAGTCCTTTGTTTGTATTCTAGTGAATACCAATATATTTTTAAAATTCTTCTTAAGCTCTTGTGTAGGAAGGTGTCCAGCATGTTTTCATCATTTTTAGTCATTTTCCAGGTTTCGCTTCCGTATAGAAGGACAGATATGACATTTGAGTTGAGCAGGCGGAACTTTGTTCTCTTTGATAGTTGGCTGTTGTTCCAAATAGGTGCAAGTTTGTTGTACGTCATTTTTGCAAGGCCTAATCGTCTTCTGATATCTTCGTTTGTTCCGCCATTGGTTGTTATCATAGCACCAAGATAGATGAAGGATTTGACGTCTTCGATTTCATTTCCATTGGTGCTGTTCCAAATAGGTGCAAGTTTGTTGTACGTCATTTTTGCAAGGCCTAATCGTCTTCTGATATCTTCGTTTGTTCCGCCATTGGTTGTTATCATAGCACCAAGATAGATGAAGGATTTGACGTCTTCGATTTCATTTCCATTGGTGCTGGTAATCGGTTGGTTGGTATTTGTGTTCAGTCTCATAACTTTTGTTTTTGATGCATTAATCTTGAGGCCGGTGGAATGGGCAAGATTGCTAACGTTATTAAACTTTCTTTGTAGTTGGTCTTTTGTGCTGGACAGGAGAGCTATGTCATCAGCGTAGTCTAGATCATCTAATTTGGTGGAAAAGTTCCATCGGATTCCTGTGTTGTTATCTGTTGTTGCCTTTCTCATGATCCAATCGATAATCATGAGGAAGAGGAACTCAGACATGTTGCAGCCTTGTTTCATGCCTGATTTGATCTTAAACCAGTCTGATGTTCCACTGCTTGTTATGACTGCACATTCATTATCTTGGTACATACATCTTACTAGGTTGATCAGTTTGCCAGGGATACCATATTGTTTCATTATCTTCCATAATGACTGGAGCCTGTTTACATGATCTTAATTACCCTCCTTAGTTCTTTGTTTGTATTCTTATTAGTACTGGAGCCTGTTTTCAGGAATACTCTTATTGTCTTTCCCTTATTCTATTGTACATAATAACTAGTTGACAAAAAAAAGAAATCTTAAATTTAATAAAGTAATTTTGTCTAAAATTTAAGACTCTTTATAATTAATTTTCAGAAAAAGATGGATATTATTTCCTCCATCGGACACCAGTAACATGTATCCTACTAGAATACCTTATGAAGAGTCAAGTGTCTTCAGTGACGTCAATGTCAAACATCCAGATCTAAATGTTAATGTAAACTTTAAGGTTAGTTTTTAAATCCTGAAAACTGGTAAGGGCACCTACAGAGCTGCTCAACACATCCCCAGGTAAGTTAATATGCTACATGCTGGTAATTATGAAGGGTTTCCAGGGCTCGATCGACGGAGCTGCTCAACACATCCCAAAGTAAGTTAATATGCTACATCCTGGATACTAGAAGAGTTTCCAGGGCTCCATCCACAAAGCTGCTCAACACATCCTCTGGTAAGTTACTATGCTACATCCTGGATACTATGAAGGGTTTCATCAGCTCCACCCACATAGCTGCTCAACACATCCACAGGTAAGTTACTATGCTAGGTCAGTTATGGCTCCTATGAAGAGTTCCCCAAGCTCCACCCACAGAGCTGCACAACACATCCCCAGGTAGGTTTCTATGCTAGGTTGGCTCTGGATACTGTGAAGGGTTCCAAGGGCTCCACCCACAGAGCTGCTCAAAACATCCCCAAGTAAGTTACTAAGCTAGGTCAGTTCTGAATACTATGAAGAGTTCCCCGAGCTCCACCCACAGAGCTGCACAACACATCCCCAGGTAAGTTACTATGCTAGGTTGGCTCTGGATACTATGAAGAGTTCCCCGAGCTCCACCCACAGAGAGGTGCTCAACACATCCCCATGTAAGCTACTCTGATAGGTCGGCACTGGATACTGTGAAGGGTTCCAAGGGCTCCACCCACATAGCTGCTCAAAACATCCCCAGATAGGTTACTATGCTAGGTTCTGGAAACTAGGAAGGGTTTCCATGTCTCTAAAAACATAGCTGTTCATCACATTGTACATAGTCCGTTGATGATGTCATAAGAAATTTTACATAATAAAACAGGAAATATAAACAGTGTCATAACAAATACCTCACTACCTGGAAAAATATATAGTGCCACAAATGGCAACATGAAAGGTAACATTGTCACTCAAAAAACTACAGTGAAAAACAGTGTAAGATCTTATATGAGAAAAGATAACCAGTCACAAATAAAAAAAAATAATGGATGTAGCTATATCACATAATTTTATTAGTTGATTATATAAAAAATAAAACTGGTGAAATTGCCAATGAATAAATCTGTGAAAAATCATATTTGATCATTTACATTTACAGTCATGCCACCCCCATGTTGTCATACTAGAACCTGGAGATGTTTTATATGTGCCAAGACACTGGTGGCATCATGTGGAATGTATGGACACATCTATTAGTATCAACACATGGGTAGAAATGGTTTGTTAATATATTTTGATATCTATTCCACTGTTGCTCTTTTTTTTTTGGACAGTGCGGCAGGCAAATTAAAGTTTGGTATGTTTTACTCACGTAGACAGGTGTATATCCAATCACTTGTGTTTGTTGTACTTGGACTTGCTATTCCCTACACTAGTGTCAGTTGTTCTCAATGTCTATATGTGGACTGAGTTAATCACATCACTAGTGTTTTTGTTGTTGTCATTGTCTGTCAGCCATACCATTTTATTACCATCACATTATCTGTCAGGTGGACTGAGCTATTGCCATCTATATTGTCTACAGATCTTGTCCAGTCACTGTTTTCATTGTCTGTTACCTTGACCTAACTTTTCCCAGTAGTAGTGTCTGGTGTTTTCCTTGTCGGTTACCTGAACCAAACTTTTCTCATTAGAAGGGTCTTGTGTTTTCCTTGTCGGTTACCTGGACCAAAATTTTCCCATTAGTAGTGTCTAGTGTTTTCATTGTCTGTTACCTGGACCAAAATTTTCTCATTAGTAGTGTCTGGTGTTTTCATTGTCTGTTACCTGGACCAAACTTTTCCCATTAGTAGTGTCTAGTGTTTTCATTTTCTGTTACCTGGACCAAACTTTTGCCATTAATAATGTCTGGTGTTTTTTTATTGTTTGTTACCTGAATCAAACTATTCCCATTTATAGCAGTCTTATTAAAATAAAATCTTTCACTAGCCTTCCCATTTTGTTATTGTCGCTGTGAAGATCTAATAACATCCCATTACAGGTCATTTCAGCATGAACTTGTGGTATAAATATTATTCAATGAAAAATTTGGGTATTCCCAATAAAATTAACCAATCAAATCTGAGCTTTTATCTTACTTGGGGTTTAGTTAAGATTTGTTTGTTTGATGTTTAATGCCACTTTCAGCAATTTTTCAGCTATTTCATGGCATCCAGTTTTTATTGGGGGAGGAAGCCGGAGTACCCGGAGAAAACACCCCACCTGTGGCATTCGGTTAAGAAAAAGGTATGATAATGCCAGAGAGATTCCGAACAATGACAGAGAATTTCTGAACATTAAAGGTTGGTGAAGACATTTTTTGATTGGTCAATACAGAAGTTCATCCTGAGATGACCTGTAATGGGATGTTGTTAGATCTTAACAGCAACAATAACAAAAAGGGGGGCTAGTGAAAGATTCAATTTTAATTAGATTCCATTATTAGTGTCTAGTGTTTTCATTGTCGGTTACCTGGACCAAACTTTTCCCATAAGTAGTTTCTGTTGTTTTCATTGTCTGTTTCCTGGACCAAACTTTTACCATTACTAGTGTCAGCTGTTGTCATTCTTTTCACCACAGAGTAAATTCCGAATTATGTGATAAATTGCCAATGATTCAACTCTTCCTGTCCTTTATATATTTGAACCTTTGGTTGCTAGGCATTATGCATCAATCAATTAATATTTTAGATATATTTTGTTTTAGAACACATTGACCTGAAGTTTTCAATTAGTATTTTTCAAAATCTTGATCCAATTCAGCACACAACAGAAACATGATGAATTTAATATATTAATAATTGTTTAATACATTTCTCTTTGGCAAAAAAACAATGACAAGAATATTCACACCAATTGCCTCTGTCATTTACATATCCTTGTCATTAATAACACATTATTTCAGTACAAATCCTAGGCATTAAAACTCACAACCCTTGGCATAATAACTCAGGCATTCAAATCCAATGCTGGCATTTATATCTTTATATTCTAATCCTCTTGTGCAGATCTAGACATATGTATGCATGTATCATACTAATCACTTACTCTGATTTATCATTGAAATTATGTTTATTTTATTCGATGCAATGTATTATATATTGATGAATCTCATAATTATAGGAAGAAGACACAGAAAGCCATGTAGATGAAGCTATAACTAGATTGTTATTTAACTACATGATGGCTGTGGAAAACAATTCAGACTGGATAAATCCAGGGGAGGTAATCATTAAATTTCGAAGGGAAGTGAAGTGGTTGATACCCTGATCAAGTGGAGTTAAAAATTAAACAACCTCAGTGATGAAATTGCTCTATATTTGGTTTATTTGTTCTTATTTTGCTGTACAGTATATTCAATAATATGAAATAGAAACCAGGTTTTTTGTGCTTTTTAAGGATTTGTCAGGGTACATGCCAGAAGTGCATAACTTTACTACCAGTCATTGTGGGTTTCCTGTATTTTATAACAATTTCTCACCTACACAACTTACTGGTCATGTCTCTGTAGGAAGGTTAGAGAGTTTAAAATTTAATTCATGTGTATCATGAACTAGGTGTACTTGGTCAGATTAACTTGTTGCATTCATACTTATTTGTTCTTAAGAGAAGACTTATGTTTTCATTATCATTTAATTAATATAAGGTGATGTCAAAATAAATTATGTTTCCTCACTAGTAGAATCATTTACAATTTCCTTTCATTATATTATCGGTTTGTTTGTAGGAACTTCAGGATCACTCTGTCAACTTAATGTATCTTCAGGAAGCATTGATGAAACAGAATAAACACATGACATGTACTAATTTGGCAAAATTTGCTCGTCACATTGGGCAACATGTAGATTTAATGGAAGTTCAAAACACTAGAGCTGAGTGTCATGGAAGTGAAAGCAAAGATGTCCAAGTACATGAAGATCATCTCAACGAATTAATCAGCCATAACCGAAAAAGAAGTTCTCTGACATTTTCTTCAGATGAAGGTAAATGCAGTAAGAAAGTTCGTAGTTGTAAGAATGACGACAATGGTGTGCATTTCGAAAAATGCACTAGTATTAAACCAAATAGTACTCAACCCAAACACTGTGATGTAATAAAATATGTTAAACCAATGTCTTTCAACACTTACTGCAGGGAGATAATTAACAATGGAGATATGGAAAGTGGTGAAAAATGTCATAGTCCTGATGCAGCAGACAGGAATAATGAAACAAAGAATCACCACACAGACTTTACCAGCGGAAACAACTCCAAACCTTGTAAATGTGAACACCCAGGCTTTATTAGTGATGATAATTACAAACCTTGTACATGTACATGTGTTCACCCAGACTATACTAGCGGAAACAACTCCCAACCTTGTACAAACAAATGTGAACACACAGACTATACTAGGGATGACAACTCCAAACCTTGTACAACTAAATGTGAACAAACAGACTATACTAGGGATGACAACTCCAAACCTTGTACAACTAAATGTGAACAAACAGACTATACTAGGGAAGACAACTCCAAACCTTGTACAACTAAATGTGAACACACAGACTATACTAGGGATGACAACTCCAAACCTTGTACAACTAAATGTGAACAAACAGACTATACTAGGGATGACAACTCCAAACCTTGTACAACTAAATGTGAACACACAGACTATACTAGGGAAGACAACTCCAAACCTTGTACAACTAAATGTGAACACACAGACTATACTAGGGAAGACAACTCCAAACCTTGTACAACTAAATGTGAACACACAGACTATACTAGGGAAGACAACTCCAAACCTTGTACAACTAAATGTGAACACACAGACTATACTAGGGATGACAACTCCAAACCTTGTACAACTAAATGTGAACACACAGACTATACTAGGGAAGACAACTCCAAACCTTGTACAACTAAATGTGAACACACAGACTATACTAGGGAAGACAACTCCAAACCTTGTACAACTAAATGTGAACAAACAGGCTATACTAGGGAAGACAACTCCAAACCTTGTACAACTAAATGTGAACACACAGACTATACTAGGGATGACAACTCCAAACCTTGTACAACTAAATGTGAACACAATATGATGACTTTTGAGTGCTTTACAAAAAGTCTACTTCACCCGGAAGTTATTGGCAAGTTGAAGGAAATAATTAAACGGCAATTTAATAAATAATTTAAAGAATGATTTATGCGACTTGTAATTATTGTTTGGTCGTGACCCTGTCAACACTGAGGTTGTGGGTCCTAGTATAACTGCTGCAGGGTGGACTTGACTCTAATCTTCATTGACAAGGATTGAAAGAGTTCCTAATGAAAGTTATGTGTTTTTTCAGAGTACTTTGACTTTCTCCTGCAATAAAACTAAGGGCCTTGGTGGCCGAGTGGTTAAGGTAGTTCCTCTACTATTGATCAAGTAGTCCGTCAACACTAAGATTGTGGTTTGAGCCTCAGGCAGGGTAGGGAAGGGTTATTGACAAGGATTGCCAGATTTCCTACTATGGATTCCTACCCAATAGAAACATGACGCCACGATATAGCTTAAAAATTGCTGAAAGTGGCGTTAAAACATCATTCAAACAAATAAACAGCAATAAAACTATTCCACTAAATAATTTAAAATCCTTCAAAGACAGAAATGGCCAGATTTCATTAAACAGGAAGTAGGTGAGCTACAGACCTGAAATCGAATCCCACGTTATGGGAGCCAAGGTTGATGCTGCATACCAAATTTCAAGAGAATGTGATAAGTAGTTGCTGAGAAAACTGTCAGGAAACTTTTGTCCCCGACCGACATTCCCCATATTATATCCCGAATATAATATTCTGAAAATGTCTGAGATCGGACATTTATTTGTAAATGTAATATATGATTTTGTGGTTCGATCAATTACTAATGTTCAGCTCAAAATCCATCTTAATGATTATGTTACAAGTTTCATGTTCGAATTGTGTTTTTATTAAATGTAGGTATTATTTAATTGTAAAGCGTACGAAGAAACATCGACTTCCGGTCAAGGTGGGAATATATGAGGTGTTTATTTTCGATGTTAAAAAGTAACAAATTATTATCGGAATTATGAGTTTGGTTGCTCCTTTGAACATAAATTAAAATAACAAATAAAATATTTAAAAGATTAGCTATACGTCATCTTTATTAGTGCATATTAATGACACGCTATATCAAATGGATGTTGTGATATACCGATCGTGGCACAAATGACATTAAATTACACCTTTGTATTTATTGCTACTCAACTCATGATTTACAAATGCTTCGACTAGGAATGCTTCTATAGATAACAATTGGAGAATTAAATAGACTCAAAGTAGTTTTTATTGCAATTAATCAATTAATTAATACATTACCGTGTTTATAATTAGCTATTGATTTCCGTGCTGTTAATTTTACATTCGTTACCACGCGCGTAAACAACATCATGTAATGAAACTGTTTTGTCTTCTTTATATGTTGATGCTTATTATCAACAGTGAAAATGATTCTCCTGTAATCATTTATTTTGATCTCTACCTCACTTTTTGCATTTTGGGAAACCCTCAGTCCACGAATTTAAGAACCCACGAACATGTAAAATTTCACAAAACCACAAAAATTGATACCCACGAATTTAAGTACTTTCACAGTATCTGCTTTCTCATGTTTCATGAGTTTATAGTTTTTTATTGGTACTCTAGTTTTCAGACAATTAAATTTAGTTTTTATGCTGCTCTGGAAACCAAATAACAAACTGTTAAAAAAAAAACTTCTATGGACATTATTGCCAAGTCATTTAATGGTATGCTAATATCTATTATGACATTGAATTTTCAAAGTTGATTAAGGTTTAATTCTGAAAAATAGCAACCAATCCAATATAGTGGAATGTGAAATAATAGATCTGAGCCATTCTGTTTTATCTTCTTCATAAGGTTGTCAATGAACTCCACCTCCTAAGACTACAAAAATAGACATGTTAGGAAGGAAGCACAAGTAGTACCCATTGAAATGCAGTCTGTTGAAAAATCATCCTCCAAACATGACATACTAAGTTCCAACATCTGATGGATGTCTTTGTAAGTGTATTTAATTCTATGAACAAATACATAACAAAAAAGGCAGTAGAAACTGTTTATTTATTAAATAATTCTAAAAAAAAGATTATAACAAAAAAATTCCATTACAAATGCATTTTGGTATAAATAAAACAAGATCACAATATCTTGTATCCACACCTGGTTACTGTTACACCACGTGACAAAACGGCTAGAAAATATTGTACATTATAAAGGTGTCATTTTGTATTGTGTATTTCTGTTTTGATAATAATTTGTCAACAATACAGGTAATACTAGTTTACTTTAGGTACAATCTATGTACACTAAAGAATGACATAGTACACATTGGTATTGCATTAAAAATACAATCATATCTGATGTGACAAGTACTTTGAACCGAAAACAATTTTCATAGTTTTAAATATAGGCTTAAAATTAATTAATAAAATAGAGCTGTCTAAAAAAATTATAAAACATTTTTTATTGAACCCAAAACTTTAAAATGTCAATTTAGAGCACTGCATGTAATAATAAGACATCCAGATAGAAACAGATATTTTTAGTTGGACATGATTTTTCCATGTTTCACCTATAACCCTAAACTATTTCAGAGTGAAAATACAACAAATACAATAAAAAGAGAAATGTAAAATAACTTGTTCACATTAGTGTTAAATACTTGACAAATGGACTATAAGGTTTTCTGTTATATATACCATCAGATAAGGCTTTAAACACAAATTTAATCCATAGAAACAGAAAGTGTGGTAAAGGACATGTAGGTCCAGTATACTCAAAAGATTTTCCTAGAAATTGTGTTGACAAAAATGTAAACTCCATTAAACAAGCAAATAAAAACCAACTGATAAATGAAATGAAAATATTTGGAAAATTTTACACTGAAATTACATTGAATAAAAAGCCAAAATGTCATTTAGATCAAGAAAATGAAGACTTGAAGGTCTTTATGCATTTCCAATATTCACAGCTGGTATCATAATGGAATCAAAATTCAGCTGGGCCAAAAACCATCAAATGTATCCGGTAAGTGATTTATGGTTTTCAAAATAGTTTGATCCATTTATCACGAAACAATCTGGCTCCAAACAATTTTAAATTCTTCCACTACTCTTGGATCTGAATACCCAGTGATTTAATTATACTAAGTTTATAATAATTTGACAAATAATGATCAGATTTTTTGGTTTAGCATTTAATTCCAAATTGGCCATATACAAGTCCTTGTGATTTAGTATGAAATAATAAATATTTTGCTGTTTGTACTGGTAGACTAAAAAAATTCTCTTACACAATAATAGAATTATATACAGTTAACAATGGCTGAATCTGTAAAAATAGTTTTATAAATAGAACCATAATTATGTACACATGTAAATTACATCTTCTTTACCATACAACACAAGGTGGAATGAGATTTTATATTAATTTTATTTGCACATCCGTCACAAGTCTGCATTTGGATTTGCTTATTACTTATTACTTATTTCTAATTTAACATTTGGACACCTGTTTTTAATTTGATTGATTGAATGTTTGCATAACATCCAGCAAGCAATAACTTGGCTACATTCAAGAATGGGGAAAAGGATAGACTGGCGCTGGAAAAATATGGAGTATCCAGTCGGCACTCAGAATTCGGCATCTGGTATTGGCTACAGAGATCCTAGTCTTCTTTTTTTAATCTACAAAGAGGTATTTGTTGTGCAAGGAGCATGGCACTCTTCTCACATGTTACCCATTGTGGTCAGGCAGATTAAAACCCCAACAAAAGGGTATAATGGACTCCTCCACCTGGGGATGCAGCTCTGTGGGTATTTCTACTTTGACAAGAGTGGACCTACCTAAATGGGAATTTTGTATCACTGTCATGATCACTTTAAAAGGGCATTCACATACATATGAACTAGTATTATGCTTATTCACAACTTTGACAGACACCAAGTGACGGTACTGACTAAAGTATGGATAGCAGTTGAGGAGAAAAATTTGGCACCACTAAAAATGCACTCAAAATATATTTCTATAAAACGTTTTCCTGACCATATGTTACAATTCATATTCAATAATATGACAAACCATACAAATGTACACATCAATAAATACTAGTTTAAAAAAACAACAGATACTGTGTAAGCAAAACAATCTATTCTAACCATCTACTACATCCAATTAGTTATAAAATTACACATAGTTTTGACACTGTATTAAAACCTGTCAATAATCAATGTCCTAATCTATTGATACTTTTGAAGCTGGCTAAATATAGAAATAATTATTTTGACAAAAGAGGTATTCTAAATAAGGAATTATGTCTCCCCCCACTTGGTGGGGAGACATTGTTTTTGTACTGTCTGTCTGTCCATCTGTCTGTCCGTCACAAATTTATTCCGCTCAACTCCTCTGCAACTACTCAACCAAATTTTACGAAACTTGGTATATAACAAGAATACCATATGAAGTTGTGCATATTACCTGGAAATTCTGATCCTCAAAATTTTGTGGGCGTAATGGCCCTTGGAACTTAGAATTTTCCAACAATTCCTTATAAATCAGGGTTTTCTGCTCAACTCCTCTGAAATTACTAAGCCAAATTTTACGAAAATTGGTACATAGAAAATACACCATTTGTGGTTGTGCATATTACCAGAAAATTTTTATCCTCAAAATTTTGTGGGAGTTATGGCCCTTTGAACTTAGAATTTTCCAACAATTCCTTATAAATCATGGTTTCCGCTCAACTCCTATGAAATTAATGCATCAAATTTTATGAAACTTGGTGTGTAGCATGTACACCATATTTAGCTGTGCATATTACAAGGAAATTTTTATCCTCTGGGTCAAATCTGGGGAACGGGGGGAGACATTATTTTTGTATGCAAAAACAAACTTAAATTCTATTTATTCTAAAAAAGGAACCTACCTTTGATGCATCATTGCAAAATATGGGCATAAGTACTTGTACTCATGGTCAATTTCAAAATATAGGTTTTTAATAGTTCCAAAAAAAAAAAAGAAAAATAAACAAGAAAAATGTGCATGTCAAACAAGTTTTCTGTCAGTCATGTCTGTGGCCATACATTTTATCTTACATAGATAAGATAATCCAATAACAAATAGTCAGAAAAACAAACAACAACAAACTGCAAAAAATAAAACCTTAAAATACAGATGTAACTAACTACCAATAAACAACAATCATCTAAATAAAACTAGTCACTTTTAAATAGTGACAAGATGCTAGTCACCTCTAGTGAAATATACCGGTAACATGATACCTAGATTGAGTACCACTTAATCACCTCTAGTGAAATATGACATGATACCTATGTCTTTTAGCTGTTGATACACAGTATCATCCCAGCCTTTATTTGCTGCAGGATTTATGGGACTTGGATGAGTAATTCTCTCCACACGAATGTCATTATTTCCCTGATTTTTCAAAACCGACTGAACTCTTGATTCTACAAACTTGCCAACACATACAATAATTTTAACATGTAAAATGTTTAGTGTTTCTACAAGAGCCATGTCACAAGCTTGGTTCAAGGCATTCCTCTGTTCTGCACGCAATTCTGGTGGTGTAATGTTTCTGCCAGTCGGGGACATGAATGCTAGTGGACAAAGATTGTGTACAAAACAGTGCCGAAAGAAAACTTCAGGTGTTCCACAAACTTTACGGAAAAATCCCCAAAAACGACTTCCGCTGACCTACAATAAATCAAATACTGAGTCTGCATTATCTAAATCTAAGTTTCTGATCATACATTTTCCTAAATTTACATGTCTCTGATGACACACAAATATTCATCATATAAATATACGTCTCTGGTAATACTTGCATGTTGAATTTTGTCAACATTATCAACAAGTATAATGATAAACGAATATTTATCATCTAAATTTACATGTCTCCAATGATACATGAATATTCATTATCTAAATCTTAAAGTTTCTGATGATGCAGACCTCTTCAGCATCTAAATGTACATGGCTCTCATTCATCAACTTAATCTACATGTTTATGATGACACATGAATATTCATTTATTATCTAAATTTTCATCATCTTAATTGAAAGGTGTTTGATTATACAATAACAATTATCACTGAGGTATCTTAGGGGTCGTCCATAATTGTCAACCATTTTCATAAGTTTGCAAACTGCACACTTGAGGGAGGGGGTTACAAAATTTCGACATTTTTGTGTACACTTTTTTATTATCTTTAGAAATTTTTCGTTTCCATGGAGTTTAATTTGGTTTTTATATTAGTTTAATGGTTGATGTACACTTTTTGATGGGGGTGGGGGGGGGGGGTCTCAAAAAGTGTGCTTTTTGCACACTTGTGAAAATAGTTGACAATTATGGACGACCCCTTAAATAAGGAATTATATTTATTCAAATTAAAAACAAAATAATTTTGATGCATCATTGCAAAATGTGGGAATAAGTACTAGTATATTAAATGCTCAATTTAGAAATATAGGTTATTAAATAGTTCCTCAAAAGAAAAATAAGAGTTAAAAGTCTTTGCTGATAGCTGACTATTCATCATTGTAAATCACATCATCTACTGGTACAAATCTTTTAATGTTTCTCAAATTTTATGTATCCTTATATTGATAACAATTCAACAATCAATTATAGCATTTAATTTTAACCTTGAGTTAGAATAATTGTAACTGTGTAAAAATTCTTTAAATAACAGAAATAAATACATTTTGGTTATTCTTGTTGATGTAAGTCAAAACATTAGTAAAGTTCAAACAAAAATTGAGATCAAAATAACTGTTGGAAGACCTTTACTGCACGCTGACATACTAAATAGTATCTATGGATAACGTAACAAATATTCAAAGAAAAAAAAATATATTAAAATTATGTGTGGAAATACTAGTACATGTACCTCAGATCTATGACAATCCAAACCAGTAATACATCTTTTAGGATGTTCCCTTGCTGGTTTCTGTACATTTCCACTGATTCTGAACCAGTCTCTAACAGCAGATACCTCACCAAATGGAACCTGCACATTAAAATGAACCTTTAAGTTGTTTTCCTAATTCTTTACAAACAAACTACCTTATTCTAACTGCCTAATGTTGAGTTAACCACAATTTACCTATGGATTATTAGAAATTATTTATAACTGATATGTATACGTATTGGAACACCTGGAACATGTAGTTGCTGTTGTCAATGTTATTTTATTGGAACGTATATATCCTGTAAGTCTAGAGTTTAAACATCTAAGTTTGATCTTTGGAACCTTTCAATTACAAAACAAGTTTTCCATTATAAAGGAAATTCTTTCAAAGGCTTAAATTATGACTCAAAATGATTTGCGATCTGCATACACAATTTAGACAGTACATAATGTCCTGTAAAAAACATCCGATCAATATAACATTATACATTTTTTTATGCATTAAAACTTAATGGTATAATATGAGTCTGTTTATTTACTAATACATGTACATATTCCTCCTGGCTGGGAGAGGGACAGGGAGGGCCCCCGGGTCATAAATTTTGGCAAGGAAATGGAAAGATGTCACCAGGAAAATTATTACCAACTACTGGTTTGCTACAGCTATGTACATGAGATAGAATTATAAAGCAGCATGCATTTCGATTCTTTACCTGTGAATGATTTATCAAGACTGATTGTTAAGAGTGACTGAAGACCTGAATGATATCTTAAATTAAACTTACTCCATTTTGAGACATTCCAAATGGACCTGGATTCATAGCAAGGAAAAGGACTGTTTTATGAGATGTACAGAAAGTCTTTAGGAACTTCAAGTGGGTTTCAAATGCATAAACTAGTGGATTATAAATATGTGAAACAGGTTCACCAAAACTTATCATCTTCAAATGTTGACATAATCTCTTTTCAGCCTCTAAAAATAGACGACATTGGGAATTAACAGATTCATCTGCTATAAAGTTGAATATAGTAACAGGTTTTGCATCATTTGAGGCATTCTTAGAGGATGTTCCACTTGAGTCACAATTTTCTTGGTCACAACTATCTGATTCAGATTTAATGAACTCCTTGTGACCTTCTGTATCTTCACTACAAGATGAATGAGTCTTGATGCATTTTTCAGCAGAATCTATAGGTATTGCAACCTCATCCCACATATTACAAAGTTCGTAATTACAATCTTCAATCCCACCCCGCATTTTCTTTGCCCTCTTGGATGTGGATGAAGGTTTTTTTCTCTTGAGGATCATCTCATCAAGGTCTTCATAGTCATTGTAGTCATCTTCATTGTCACCCATAGTTTGCTGTGGACTGCCAAATGATTTGCCATAAATCTCTTGTGGTTTGACATTTGGCAACATGCCATATTGTTGGTATGACTGTTGCTGTTGGTAATACTGTAAAAAATCCATTGAAGCAGCAGTAGTCGGTGGCATACTGTTAATGTATGGATTATAGGGTAAATACATGGGATGAGTCATCATATTATTTGGATAGTAAGAATTATTGACTGGTGACAAATGTTCTTCACTTTTAGCTGGTTCTTTCCACATTTGTGACATTTCATTTAACTTCTGACTATAATAAGTCTCATCACCATGTGTGGCAGTTGTACTGTGGTGACAAGATTCATATGACTTATTCTCAGTTTTAATATGTGCAGATTCAGCATTTTGTGGGTAGTTCATAAAGTTTGCAAAACTTGGTAGACATTCCTTGTAATACAGAGACTGTTTATTGTTGCTTTCTTTGTTACCCATGGTACATGATTTATACACAGGCTTTGCTTTTGATTCTGTACAAGACAAGTCTAAAGCTTTTGAAGATTGTATAGAATCAATATAATCTGAATTATTACAACCTCTCATAATCATGTCATGATTGTGTGCCATACTTAAACCATGATTCTCTGTCCTGTGAAACCTATTAATACCATCCTGTCCTTGGAAAAATGACTGGAAAGATGGTAAACCTGTATTACTACTATGGTTCTCTGGATTCATTATTGTTTTTATAATAAAAATGTCAACAGTTATGAATGTAATTGGCTTAATTTCAGAATGATTTCATGCGAATTAATTTTTTGCACTTGGAAAATATTAATGTATGCAAGAACTCAGTTCCGTCGAATCTTATTCATTTCCTCGCATTTTTTTCGTCAATTCCTTGATTCAATATCGAGAAACTATAAGGTATTATTAGAAAGGGTGAGATTGGATGTTACATCATGCATAACACACTATAAACAGTAATTTTGTCATTATCATAATCAGCAAGATGTGAATCATTGACGTCCTCCATTTTGTCTCCATCACATGATCAGGGAGGCTTTAATGTATATTCCAATAAATATTTCTTCTCTGGTGAAAATTTACAACATTTTCGAATAGCTTGTTGTATTGTTTTGTAAATTAAATTATAAATACTAAAATAAATTATGTGACAATAATATTAACCGAAGTATTAACGTTTTCCGACTGTAAAACATTAAGTATCCCGAACAGAAGTGATGTCATTTATTAGCTTCCGGGTTTATGAAACAGTTTACAGTTTACATACAACATAACCGACGTTCAAAATGAATAGATTATTTGGAAGAGGAAAAGAAAAACAACCACCACCCAACCTTACGGACTGTATTTCAAATGTATGTTTTAAAACACATTAATATAATTTAAATATGTCGTCTTCATATTTAAATCAACTCAGAAATCGCTTTTAAAGTTTTGTAAACACATTACAAACATAGAACCATATACAGTATTTACCACAGCCTGCACATGGACCTATACAAATTGATACTGGGTCTTCCAAACTATAACAAAATCAACACAGTATCATTCAAAAACTCGTGCAAATCAATTTGGACAGGTCATTGTACATGTGGTATTTAAATATTCTTATTCATAATTCTAATATGACGTCCTGCTTTAGCTATGTAAACAAAGCCGTGTCAAAATTCCAATAAGTTTAGTTCGCACATGCGTAAACTGCGTGTTTTGTGTAAATGTAAAAACTGACTTACAAATGCCGTTTGTTATGTGTTATCCATAATTATCGTTATTGTTAATAATTTAGTTATTTTTAGTCTGAATTCTGAGATTTATATGATTTAAACTACTCCCGATACATTATTTTTTTAACAATTCTACATTCGAATTAATATGACGTCACAATTAGAATTCAGACGTCATATTACGCTGAACTGAAAATTTCAAACTAGAACGACGCAATTTCGTTAAGATTTCTCAATATTTTTGTTTAAAAGGTACGTACATTCAATAAAATGACGAGAAAAGAAGTTTATGTCAATTTTATTTGCTTTAACATACTGTTTTGGGATATATCGTATTAGTTTCAAAAAAACAATATTACCACTGAAAGCTTCCTCTTAGAACCGCTTCGATATTTTAAAACATTTGTTAGACATATTAGAATCGAAATAGATTATTGCGAGCGGGCTTTATGGGAATTAGAACATGGTCAGACCTTATTGACAAATATAAGGTCTGACCATGTTCTAATTCCCATAAAGCCCGCTAGCAATAATCTATTTCTTAAATAAACAATACGAATGCCTGACATTTCGGCCCATAACAAAATCGGCACGTAGCAAAATCGGCCTATGTCGAAATCGGCCCACAATATATTATTTGAAGTAAACAATTATGGAAAATATAAGTATTGAATTGTATTGTTGACTATTTCTTGTGTGTGTGTTTTTTTCTGTTATAAAAATGTTCTTTTCTTTAAATAACACACTAATAAATATGTTTTCTTAGTTTTTATTTGATGAATATCAACAAAAAACAATAAGTTGTAAGTTATTCAATAATAATAATTAACTGTATTATTATTTTAAAGTAAACACTAGTAAGTAAATATTATTTGCAGTTAGTTATAATAATAATAATAAAACATGACATATATATTGCATGGTATCATTAGTATTAAGTAAGAACTAGCAAGTAAAATTGTTTACAGTCAGCACATTATACTGTAACAGTTTATTAAAATGAAACAAACAATTCAGTATACATAATATAAAATGTTAAGTTAGTCTATATTTGTGTAACGTACATTTTAATTCAAAGTAACATATATTTTCACATGTCTCTAAGAAGGTATTAAGCATAACCATATTCATTATTTGCTCATAAGCATTTTTTTTTAATTTCCTTTGATATATTCTTCCAAATAAATGAAAAATACGTAAATTATTGACAAATAGTCTTGTTTGAAGCTAAATTTAATCCTTACATGACTAAATGTGTGACGGCTATGTTAAAATTGAATTTAAAACCTTGAATGCTAAAATAGCGTTAATTGTAAAGATAATGTCTTATGTAAATGCATAAAAGATATGAATTAATTGAGAAAAAACATTCATTGGCAGTTCAACCTGTAAGAAAATTAATCTACTTGCAGAAATATACGTTACATTGAGTTTCCGTTTTAGGATTTTTGTCTAAACTAGATATAATACATGTTCATTTGTTGTTTAGGTGTTTTTTCATTTGTAAATTAAACTCATATTAACCAAACATATTACTCTATTAAATTGTTATTAATAATTGAAGTATTTGGAGCAAACGTCTTGTTTTTGTTTAAAGCAGGTAATAAAGGAGGTTAAAATTTAAGATATCTTCTAAGAAACGAGATTGCTATATTTTACATGCTAAATTATTCTGTACTGTTTTGCCATTTCATGTTTGTATCAACCATGCTATAGCTTGTGTGTTTTTTGTATGTGCACAAATATATATCTTTTTAATAACAATAACAATTATTGTGGGCCGATTTTGATATGGGCCGATTTTGTTATGGGCCGATTGTGTTATGGGGCGATTTGTCCAGACACCAACAATACATGTTCAAGTAGTTAGTATACAACTGATATAATATCATTGGCATCATTACTATTAATATACTCTTCACTATATTTTTTGTACATATTTCGAAAAGTACTTATAGTAGCCGAGCCGATGTATATGTTAAGTCGACTTCAGTCATTGTCAGTAGCTCGAACTAGCTCTTACACTATGGATTTCTTGAACACTTGTAAAAGTATGCAACTTTTCCCCTATATAATCAATGTTGAAATGCTTCGATTTCTTAAAAACATGAACTCAATTAGCAGTTCTAATTATAAAAATCTATTGTAAACACCATGAATAACTCGAACTAAGTTGTTGACTGCTTGTGATTCAAACATGTCAAATAGATGTTTATATCGATCTACATTGTTGTTCATGAAAACCACAGCAGTCCAAAATTAATGTACACTAACACCCATTTTCAGATTTTGCTGTACGTGTTTACAAATTTCAAATTCAGGTTTTGACACTTCAAAAATGTAATTACTAGTACAAGCAAAATTTTATTTTTTAACATGTTTAACTTTCAGCAAAGTGGCTAAATTATGATCAAGATCAAGAATAGTTTGAACTATTTGTATTGCCATTTGTGTCAGAAATCATATTATCATGTTTGTGATTGTGAACCACCATTTTTAACAATTGTAAACAGGTTCCTGCCTGACTTTTACTTTGTATACATATAGCGTAGACTAAAATACTAAACAGCAATAAGTTCAAAGCAATTGCCAAAAGAAAATAAAGCCATCATTGGAGCGGTTATGGACTTGGTGCCTTAAGCTTAGATTGCAAATACAATGCTACTCCTGTTGAAATACATGTAATAACAGCAAAGATTTAAACATGATAAAAATTATTAGTTTTGCAGACACTTAAAATATTTAATAATTGTACATGTATTTAAATCAAATTAAATTTGATTTAAATACATGTACAATGTAGTTGTAACAGTGGATTTTCCATTGAATACATATGTTACAGATAGATGCAATTTATTAATTCTAATTTAGTTCTTTTTGTTTATAAATCAATCAAATTATAAGTTATAAGTTATGTCAAAGAAACGATCATTTTTTTCAGTTCAAATGATGAAAACAAATTGTAATTATCCAAAACAAGACTTAAAGCACACTTGTGGTCATAAGAGTTTTAATAATAATTTATCAGTTTATGGAAAGAAAAAAACCCTTTAAAAAGTTTTTATGATTTACACAATTCGTACAAATTGCTTGTAACAAATTTGGCAACAAGCAATAGTTTGCTTGCCTTGTAGCTATTGAGGTTAATTTTTGTGTTTAGTTACATGACATTGCAATTTCATCATTTGTTGATTGTAATTATCTTTTTTCCTTCCATGTTAAAATCTCTCATAATAAAAATTAAAGGAATGGCAGGTCCTAGTGCTTTTACTGGTGGACCATAAACTTTTGTTACCAATGGTTCGGGACATTCCTGTCACAAATGCAAATTTGATCCCCTGCTTACAGTTGCCCAATTGCCAAAGGCAATTGGGTGGCGATCAAATATGTGATAATTTGGTTAGGGCTGATCTGTATCTGTTTCTACAAATTTCACCCTGTCATTCTGAACATTAGCAGGTGCCTCTGTGGCCGAGTTAAGGTTGTTCATGTACTATTGATCCCATGGTCTGTCACACTGAGATTGCAGGGTTGCAGGTTAGATTCTAACTGGAGGTAGGGTGCGCTCGACTCAAATGTAAATTGACAAAGATTGCCAGTTTTCCTATGAAAGGTCGGGGGTTTTCTCAGGGAAAATGGAGTTAAAAAAAACAACAAAACAAACTGAACAGTAGCCGTATGTCACCTTTCAGTTTTATTTCGAAGAAATCTTATATTTTTGAAACCGTGTCAAGTTTATCATGTTTACGCCCAACATTGTGTAAGCTGGTCCCCGTCTGACTCTTACTTTGTACATAAAGCATATAGGGAAAATATGACTGGATAAAAGTTCAAAGCAAAACAAAATTTGGAAATGTCTGGAGCGGATATGAACTCAGTGCTGGAGATTGCCAATATGATGCTATTTAAATGAGTATTGCCTATCTTTTTACTGGCTGCCAAAATTTTAAGTTAGGAAACCAGGTGGCAACCAACCATGATAAAAAAGCAAGTTGTATATATCCTTGTATAGATTCGGGTTGGTTCACTCATGAGCCATTTCTGGAAATCACAATACCCAGTTTCTCGAACTCCTGATTGCGTGAACAGATTGTTGATTATATATTTGACATCAAATGTGGGGAGTGAGTCACTCCTGTATTACTACATTAATTACAAGAAATTAGACTAATTGCTACTTTTGCAAAAAAAAGCAAAAGTAATTATTCGTTCTAGTTTGACTTCTAGTTTGACTTATCTGTCAAGTTATATACTTATACATGTATATATACTTAACATAAAAATCTTATACAATACACTGTCAAATTATATATAGTTTAAAAAGCAAAAAATTGTTCTATATAAGGTTTGGGAATGCACTTCACGGTAGACCAATATTTACAGTTGTAACAATAATGCACAGTCAACCACTGTTTACAGTTTTTAATAATAATAATAATCTTTACAGTCAACAAATATTTACAGTTTGCAATAATAATGCATTTCACAGTAAACCAATTCTTACAGCTGTTAATAATAACTTACAGCTGTTAATAATAACTTACAGCTGTTAATAATAAAGCACTTCACAGTAAAATGATATTAACAGTTTGTAACAGTAGAAGTCAACTATAGTAAGAGTTTAGAATAATGCTATAAAAGAATTCTTTTTTTTTAAGATGAAAAGGTCAAATTCTTGATACTGCGACAGTTGTAAACTGAAAGTAATATCATGAATATTGCTTGATTAAAATATAAAAGGCTTCTTTTCATTTAGATTGATGGTCGTGGTGAATCCATTGATAAAAAAATTGGTAGATTAGATGCTGAACTGAAAAAGTACAAAGACCAAATGAAGAAAATGAGAGAAGGTCCTGCAAAGGTAGGATTTAGTTAATATACTTTGTAAAATTTACATTGTCATTTAAAATGACAGAAGGTCCTACAAAGGTAGGATTTAGTTAATAAAAAATGCAGAAATTACTGCAAAGGTAGGATTCAGCTAATGAAAAAGCAGAAAACACTGTAAAGACTAAAGGCAGGATTCAGGTAAAAAATGGCAGAACTCAACAAAATCTAACATTAATATTATTTTTGTGGCAACTTTTTACATAGTGCATAAATTATAATAATAAACAACTTGCATGATTCTGATTGGAATTGCTACATATACCACAGGTTTCAATCAATTTTTTGTTTTTTTAATGTCAGCAACCTTTGATGTTCTCGGGAGCATGGTGCGTGGTCGGAGTAGATACTTTTTGAGTTTTTATTTTTGCCAGCAATTTCTTATAGTTTTTTACAGTTCATAATTAGGCTATTAATTACAAGTTGTGCAAATTCATGGTGTTTTTACATGTATAATGGCATGTTACAGTTATTTAATTTTTTTTTTTATAGAACATGGTTAAACAGAAAGCATTGCGAGTGTTAAAGCAAAAGAAAATGTAAGTTAGAATATCAACAGTGACATTTCTAGTCATGGCCTCTTGCATGTTTCTGATGCAGTTGTGTAAAGAACAAATAAATTTCTGTACAAATGTAATGGTACTACATTCTGTTGACTTTTAGGAGACATTTAAAGGTACCACCTTCTTTTTACTTAATATGAGGACATGTACAGTAAACAGGGCCATATTCTGTTGACTTTGGGGACATGTAAGGGGAACAGCTTCTGTTGACTTTGGGACAAAAGGATCACATTTTCCTGACTAAAAGGAAATCAGTTCAGTGACACTTAGATGAAATATAAAGCATGGAATGCAGACCTAAAGCTTAAGGTGGATATTAGTTTACAGAATTCAGAATTCAGATTGTATGTATATTGAATGTATATATGCAACTCATATTGTCGATACTATTTTAGAAAATGTTTGTGAATTTTTGGTCATTTGCAATAAACAGCCATGATACAGTCAACCCTCTTTACAACGACCATGTTAGTTTCCAGCCATTATTGACATTAAACTGAATTTGCTGTTATAATGAATTTGTATTTTTGTACTTTGATTATCTCCCTTTTTTATTTGCGTCTATTGAAAATCGTTCAAGTCTGCTCAATATCCAAGCTTAATAACAAAAAAATAATAAAATGCTTGTTTTCTGGCCGAGATTTAATTAAAAACCTTTTTTCTTCTTTTTTTTTAACAAAATAAAGTTATGATTATTTTCATTAGAACGATTTTCGGTAATTATCCTATTTCTGATGTGCCGCTTCAATCTTAACTCACTTGTAATTAAGCCAATAATTTTCTGAAATATTTGAAGATTTAAATATTAAATAGCCTTTGACACCTTTTTAATGAAGCCATATCCCTATCATCGATTAGTTTTGTAACGGAAATGTCACGCAAGGTTAATTACGCAATAGCAACAGGTGTTCACCTGTGCAATTAACCGTTAAAAAAGTAAATTCTCTGGACAAAGATAATCTTTCACAGGTCAATCTTGATAATTTGTCGCTGTAACGAATTATTTTATGCTAGCTTTGGTATATTTGTTACCAACAGACGCAGTCGGAGTCGGAAACCGAATATGTCGTTGTATCAAGCATAAACAACACGTGGACACGTTTGTTCCCACTGAAATCCCGTCGGATGTCGAATATTCCGTTAAATGGAATGTCGTTGTAACGAGGGTTCACTGTACCTATTTTGGGTAATCTAAGGCCATCAGGAATGGGAAGATCAATACATATACATGTATTTTGTTTGTTGTTTTTTTCAGGTATGAAAACCAAAGAGACAATTTAATGCAGCAATCATTTAATCTTGAACAACAAAATTATAACATACAGAATATTAAAGACACAAAGACCACAGTAAGCTATTCTGCAACTCTCTTTCATGTTCACTACCACAGTAAGCTGGTTTTACAGCGTTATTATCTCACTTGACTGACAGTTAAGTGGTGGGGTATTGATATCACTTTGTGTTTGTAGTCTGTTGTGTTTAAACTTTTCAATTAAAATCAGGGGCCTTGTGACCAACTGGTAAAGGTAGTTCATCTGCTATTGATCATGTAGTCTGTCACCAATGGTATTGTGGGTTCGATCCTCATTACCAGGAGGGTGCGCTTGGCTCAAATCTTAATTCGAAAGGATTGAAAGTTTTTCTACCGCAGGTTGGGGTTTTCTCCGGGTACTTAGGGTTCTTCCCAATAAAAACTGGACACCATGATATAGATGAAAAATCGCTGAGACGTGGCATTAAACACAATTCAGCAACAAACAAATCTTAATTGACAAGGATTGCAATTTTTTCTACTGAAGGTTGAAGGTAAGGGTTTTCTCTTTGCACTCGGCTTCCTCCCCCAATAAAAACTGGACGCAAATATATGACTGAAAAATTGCTGGAAGTGGCAGTTAACAACATACAAACAAACAAAAAACTTGACCTTTTGAAGCCAAACTTTACAGGAATCATGTTAATTAGGTTCTCGACAAATATTTTTGTATATCATTTTGTTTATTCAAAAGACATGGCCACCAGCCGACCAGGACCAATTCTTGTTTCTAATTTGCTGAAATTTAAAAATCCACTGAAAGTAAAGTGCTCTACATAGACATTGATTGACATGGGCAGTCCTCATTTCTGATTAGCTGAAGTTTTAAATCCTCTCTTATAAAATACAAGTAAAATGATTGTAACTTAGCACAAATGATAAATGTGAGGTCCTCTACAAAGATTACTCATTTTGTCTTGATCTGACTACAAGTATGAACAAAATAGGAAGTTCTTGTATCTGATTGCCTGGAATTATAAAAAAATGTTTCTCTTAAAAGTTCTCTTATATTCAAATGTATTGCAACTTAGAACAAACGATGTGTGTAGGATTCCTTAACAAAGACATGTACTAGTATTATTCATTCTGTGATAAAACAAATAAAGATTGTTGTCTTTGGCAATCCTTGTTCTGCTGGGGTAACAATTTTCAATGTTTCCTCTGACACTGCAAGCCCTGATGGATTGTGATTTTACTAGGTTATAGTTAATTTAAAAGGTTCAGGACACTATAGCTATTTTTATAAAAATTGTAAAATAGATATGAATATCATTTATGATAAAATACTTAAGCTTCTTTCATTATTTACATGTACCATTACATTCTACAAAATTAAAAATATTATGACTTATACCTATACCGTTTTGGTTAAATTATAAAGTTGTAACAAATACAATTTATACTTGTTTTGTTAAATGAATCACACAAGTAAGTTGTGACTGCATTCCCTGATCATTTAATGCTGCTCAATTTAAATTAGAGCAAATAATCGTACTCTCACGTTTTTTGTGTGATGGTACTAAAGTCTAATTACTCGTAATCTAGCAGATAAAGATGGTTTCATGTTAGTTTCGCAATGTCTGAAGCTTTAATACCGTAAAGAAGATGAATATTATGTTTAAATTTTGTATAAATAGACCAAAGTTAGAACTTTTAATTTGCTTCATTATGAACAATAGGATTAAATTCTGCTGTTAATCACAAATCTTACTTTGGATTATAATGTCAGTAAAATTCTGCCTAAATTTTAATCAATTTTAATACTAAATGTAATTAATCTGTTTAATACATAAAAATAAATGATATTTCAATAACTTAAAAGCCATACACTCGTGAATTTTATATAAATATGTATTAGAAACTAATACTGCATTTGTATTAAATGTGCACAACTTTATTTTATCAAGGTAGATGCCATGAGAGTTGGAGTAAAAGAATTTAAAAAAGCATACAAGAAAGTGGACATAGACCAAGTTGAGGTATGTTATACCAGAAGTGTAAACGCATTGGTTCCTTAAATTTCTTTTTAAACAAAACTTTAAACATAATTTAAGTTTAGTTTATAATTAAGAAATAATAAGAAAAAAGGGCTTAACATTAATGAAAAGACAATAAAGGCATAGATCGTCATCTTATATAGACAAATTATATTTAGAACTTACAAGATGAATTAGAAGATCTGTCAGAACAAGCCAATGAAATACAGGAAGTAATGGGCAGGAGTTACGGTATGCCTGAGATGGACGAAGATGACCTGGCTGCAGAATTAGATGCATTAGGGGATGAACTTGACCTGGAAGACTCGTCATATTTAGATGATGCAGTGGCGACACCTTCAGTACCATCATCGGAACCTGGGGCTGAGAGCATGAGGGCAAGTATTTGTAGTTATTTATAGCATTTGTCTGGTGGCAATGCATTCACACTTATACTAAATACCAACCCCACTTCGAAAAATTTGTTTGCTTGCATTTTTTCATTATTCTATATTTTTACCTTTTTATTACGAAAATTCAGTAGAAAAAATCGCCCTTTCAAAATTTAAAAACTGTCATATTTCAAAACGCTGAATATCTCGAGGAAATAATTATTGATTTCAAAAAGTAGAATTCTTGATCTACAAAAGGAGCATAAGCTGAACCATACGCGGTAAGCAGTTTTTCATTTTTCACGCAAAAAACACTCTCCACAATACGTCAACACTTAGTATAGTTACCGATAATTAAAGCATGCATCTAGTGGCAACACTTTAGAGACCATTATAAGCACCTTGTGCTGAAGAGCATAAGGGCAAGTATTTAAACATGTTAATTATGGCATCTGTCTGATGGTGACATGCTCAGTACAATCATCAATACCAGGTGTTAAATAGCTTGAGGTAAGTATTTTTAGTAAATTACAGCATCTGTCTGTCACGGTTTGTGTTTGTAGTAAGTTATAAAATGTGTCTGGGACTGAAGAGCATGACAGGAAGTATTTGTTGTTCTCTGTAGCATCTGTAAACTTCAGTACCTTTTGTAAAAATCTATGGGACCTGTCATTTGATACATTTAAGAATAATTTTTGATTATGTTGACTAAATTTTTAAATGTTGTTGATAAACATTTCAGGATTCAGGTGTAGATGATAGACCAGACCACTTGATGTAAAGAATACTATCCCCTCATGTCCCCCACCCTATTTGTAATTTTACTCCACCCCCTTCATTAATTAAGAATAAAATTAAAAATGCTTTCCTTAGCGTGCAAAGGGGGCATAGTATCTTTTGGAACTTAATTTATCTAACCTTGTATATTTATTTCAGGATAATGTACCTGTCGACGAGTTTGGCTTACCACAGATTCCACAAACAGCTAAATAACAGAAGCATATGTGATCAAAGACATTTTTATTGTATATAGTAATGTTTATGTGAATATAGGACTTGAAATTAAGTACAGCTGTCATGTCAAAATTTCATATAATTTTACCTGTCATCTTTCAGCAAATCCCAGGTCTTGCATTGTAATAACACTCTCTCTAATCATAGGTTTTTTATTTCATTGACTGCCTTTCTCTGCTTCTGTCAATGAACTGATCACAAACTTCAAACCACATTAACTTATTGTCTACATGAAGAAAAACCGCTTCTGATTCTGAATATATGAGAATATATAGTGATAGGCTGTTGGGTTGCACTTCATCTTAAATATTTATGATATGATAGGTCATCTTTGTATGGAGCACGTTGTGTAATTTATTGTTATTGAATACAACATTCGTAATAAAAAGTTGGTTAAATGTCATATGTTCTAAAATGAAACCGTACTATTTCATATGCACCAAAGGCTACAATACATTTTGTTAGTTTTTGTTATCATTTGATGCTAACCTCCTGTCCCAGTCAATCTCTGTCAGTTTAGCTATGTATACATACATTTTCACAGCAAATTAAAGCAGTACTTCAGCTGTATTATCTGACGGAACAATTAAGAGAATTGCATGCCTATAAGCAATTACCTAAACTAGCTAAAAGCTGAAGTAGTTTGAATTCCAAAAGGAACTTGACTAAAACCAGCTGAAATCTGTAGTAGTTTAAATGCCAAAGGGCACTTAACCAACCAGATCAAATTTGGAGTAATTTAAATGCCAACGGGTAGTTCAACGAAAACCAACTCAAATCTAGAATAGTTTGAATGCAAAGGGGTTCCTAACCAACCAGATCAAATCGGAAGTACATGTAGGTTAAATGCCAACGAACACCAGATCAATCTGGAGTAAGTTAACTGCCAGTAGGGAAAACATCAAAACCAGATCAAATCTGGAGTAGTTTGATTTTCTAGTGTGCATGTTGTATGGTCCAGAGGTCTTGGGTTAATTATGTTGTATGGTCCTGAAGTGCATGGTTACTATGTTGTCTGGACAAGAGGTCTTGGGTTAAATATGTTGTACGGTACAAAGGATTTGGAATAATTAACTTGTATAGCCCAGAGGCTTTGGGTTAACTACTAGCATTTTGTATGGTCCAGATGTTTTAGGTTAACTACTAGCATTTTGTATGGTCCAGATGTCTTGGGTTAACCATTTGTATGGTCCAGACGGTTGGGGTTAACGATATGTTATACAAAAGTTTTGGGTTAACTATGTTGTATAGCTCAGAGATCTAAGGTCAACTATGTTGAATGGTCTATAGATCTTGAGTAAGGTTTGTTGTATTGTCCACAGGTCTCGAGTTAACTAAGGTTTTTGGTCTAGAGATCACGAGTTAAATATGTTTTATGGTCCAGAGGTCTTGGGTAAGCTATGTTGTATGGTCCAGACGTTTGGTGTTAACGATGATATGTTATCCAAAGGTTTTGGTTAACTATGTTTTATAGCTCAGAGGTCTAAGGTTAACTATGTTGAATGGTCGATTGATCTTGAGTTAACTTTATTGTATGGTCCAGACATTTGGTATTAACGGTGATATGTTATCCAAAGGTTTTGGGTTAACTTTGTTGTATAGCTTATAGGTTAAATTGTTTAATAATCCAGAGGTCTTGAGATAACCTTGCTGTATGGTCTGGCGGTCTGTGGTTCGCTATGTTGTATGGTCCAAAGGTCTGAGTTAGCAATGTTGTATGGTCCTGAGGTTTTGGGTTAGCTATGTTGTATGGTTTAGAGGTCTTGGTTAGCTATGTTGCATGGTCCAGAGGCCTTAAATTAGCTATGCTGTATGGTCAAGAGATCTTGAGTTAACTTTGTTGTATTGTTAAGAGGTCTTGAGTAAACGTTGTTGTATGGTCCAGAGGTCTTGAGTTGGCCATGTTGTATGGTTCAGAGGTCTTGAGTTAGCTATGTTGTATGGTCCAGAGGTCTTGGGTTAACTTTGCTGTAGTGCCCAGAGGTTTGGGTTAATTATGTTGTATAGTCCAGAGGATTTTGACTAACTGGGTCGTATTGTCGAGAGTTTTAGGATTAACTATGTTGTATGGTCCAGAGGTCTTGAATAAACAATTGGCCTTTGGTTAACTATGTAGTATGGTGCAGTGGCCTTTGGTTAACTATGCTGTATGTTACAAAAGTACGGGTTTATCTATGTTGTATGGCTTGGAAAATAATATTATTAAAGTTAACAAAAGAACCCCAAAACTGCATGATGTATTGAAGCTAAAAACTGCTCTAAGTTCAGATGCATATGAAAATATAAAAGAACGGTGCCCTAAACTGTTAAGTTTTTTGTTTGTTTTGAATAGATTATACCTCCTTTTCAGCATCTGTTAAACTCTATCATGGGGTCCAGTTTTTATTTGGGGGGGGGGGAAGCCATCTAACTCGATCGGTGTGTTTATCTTCCCTCAAAAACTAGCAATTTTCTCATGATTTTAATATCATATGTAAATCTTATATATATCCGGCCGGATACGTAAAATTAACATTTTCGGTCTTATGAGGAGTCCAAGAAGACCAGAAGATCCATTACACTTTTACAATATGGAAGCTAGCTGTCAGTGGCATAAACTCTAAGTGTCACCATAATTTGAAAAGTGGACCTATAAACTGTAAATTTGAGGGCTCCGGAGCTATGCAAAAGGTTTAATAAGAAATGCGGACCCATAGTAAATTTCATGTGCCAGTGGCTTAAACGAAACTTGGAAAGTCGGATCTGTAAAATGTATAATTTATGTATCTGGGGCTATTAAATTAATCAAAAAGGCGGCCCCGTTAACTGTAAGTAGTATATGGGTTCGTACATATTTAATTCAGTAAAAGAAAGGCAGACCTATTAACTGTAAATTTTATGGGTCCGTGGTTCTTTATAATAAAAATACTAAACTGCTTGGAGCTTTCGGTCGTGCTTCTGACACTAAATAGAAAAACTTAAACTTCATAAAGTTTCAGAGTTGTAACAAATAGGGGTGTGATAAATTTCTAGAAGTGAATGTGATAAAGTTTTTTATCTCAAGGAAAGGTAATCCTATACATAGCTGCAAAAAATTGAAAAAATTGGTTATAAGCGAATTTCTTATCACAGAAGTAGAAAATTAAACCATATCATTATAATCACATGTCTATTTGCAAATAAAGTCAGCAGGGGCATTATAAAGTATTTACGATGCTTTTAAAATGTGTACCAGTATCATAAACAAATATATTTCCGTTTAACATTGATCATCCAGCAGCCTAAAAAGAAAACTAAGGAACATGTATATAGCTAAAATATGAAAAAAATATCAGTTTAATTGGTTATGATAAAGTAAATCGGCAGCGTTTATATTAAATGAAAATTAGTCTATACTGGAGTTACCAGTGGAATTACTTATACGTTACACCCGGACCTATAATTATAGACAAAAATCGATAGCGGACCCAAAATGTTAACATTATGGGTCCGGGCGGACCCGGACCTGTTAATATACGACACCGTCTACTGCTTTTCCGACACATACCAATCATATATTTTTAAAACACAATAAATGGTGTATCAGAAAACCGACAGAGTTAGATAATTATTAGATATATAGATATTTTTATGAAACCAATTATGATGCGCAAACGATGAGCTATTTACAATAAAAGAAAATAATAAACATATATAATTTGATTGAGTCGAATAAACAAAATACTACATGTAAATTAAACAAGAATAAAACGGAATATAATATGAAAGATATATATATATATATATATATCACTGTTAGACCTGATATCTCACTGTGACCACATACCCGTAGCCAGAATTTTTCAAGAGGGGGTTCGAAAATGTAAAGGGGGGGGGTTCGATTGTTGAAATTTTTCTGACTTTAATAGTGCTTAACTGATTTTCAGCTGTTTTTTTCCCTATTTTTATCAAAATTTCTTGTCCAAGGGGGTTCGTCCGAACCCCTCGAACCCTGGCTGGCTACGGGTATGGACCATTAGAGAAATCAGTAGTTAATGTTTTTATTTTACTTTAGTATAAAGGGTGATACCTTTAATTTGTATTTTAATCTATTTTCTGTTCAATATTTTCTTTCGTTTTTCGAATAGAGAGTTCAGTTATGTACTTAGAATTGATATTACTTTTAAGTCTTCAGAGGACTTGATCTAAAGAAACTTCATATCATCTGAAAGTTTAGATAAATTCTCAAAATGGGACGCTAATTTATTTAAATGAGGAGAACGTGCATCCTTAAGGGAGCGGCATTTTAATAAAAAATGAAGACAGTCTTCAACAGAATTTTTACATAATTGACATATTCTATCCGGAGTTTGTACCATTATACCTTCCTCTTTCGATTTCAAGGTAAAGACAACTTGTTCTGAATTTGGATATTATTTTTCTATCTGTTTGCGAGTTTAATTTCAAGAATAGCTCAGACATAAAAAGTATACTGAATTTTCTATAGGTTCTTAGTTTGTTACAAATAACCGGTATTATTCCGAGAGGGTTTTTCTACAGTTGATCCAAAGTGTATTAAATTTTGCTTTAGAGCATCTTTGACTTTTCTTTTGATGAAGTTTGATTTGAAATTTGAATGATGTTCAAACATATATTCTAGATTTAAATATTTAATGTTTGTTTTAAATTACCCATCCATGATTCTTTATTTGGATGGGTTATAGACCGTGACGTATTTATTGCCTCATATAAGATAATGTTTTGGGGTTCAACTTCTTTTATAAGATGTGACCATATTAACACAGTGATGTGGATGGAGCGGCGTGCCGTATTTGATTTGTTTATCTAATGTGTAACGCATACATGTGTGTGGTATAGTATAGTTTAATATATAGAACTACAAGGTAAGTTGAATTTGACACCTTATCATTTTGGGAGAAATATGGCCAGAAAACGAAAAAAAATTACATCACGTATCTCAAAATTATACGGGGCAAATTCCTGCTGAAAATGAACTGTCTGACTGTGTGTACGCACAACAAAGCTGAGGAGTAAAAACACATACCCGCTTAAGTACTAAGAATAAATATGCTTCGCTTATAAGTTAATCGGTGAACAGTTCATGTTTATTATGTTTGAATTTTTAGCAATGGCCAAGTACATTGTAAATAAAGTTGATAAAGGTTATGCTGAGATAACTGTCACTGGCATCCCTTATCATTTTGACGACAGAACAGGTAAGTACTTTAAAACATATTACGTAGATAAAATACAGCTAGCTACAAATACACTATTTGATTCTACCAAATTCACATCCTGTCATAGGGTCTGGACGAGTGGTTAGTCGAGTTAATCATCTACTATTGATGACTTGGTCTACAACTCCAAAAAAAAAGGGGGGGGGGGGGGGTAACCTGGTATATAAGGTATTACGGATGTGCGGCCCGAATGAGTAACTTTTTTACCTCTCCAAAATATATGAGAAAAGGTATTGAAAAATATATCATTGGGTAAATGATCAAAATATATCCATGCCTAGAATCTCATCTTAAGTAGGTTATGCCTATATTTTACAAACAACGTGTTCCATTAACATCACTTGATCATTTTGGTAGTGAATGGACTATTATGCCAATGGGTATGTTCAATGATAAAATATATGAATAGGTCTGATTTAATAATTCAATATATGATTAGGTCCCGTTTCATAACGTCCGAAAATATATGAATAGGGTGGGTTATTAAATCTCCGTCCGCAGACCTGTACCTAAAATATCCTTAGTTACCCACCCCCCCCCCCCCTCCTCGAGGGTCTGTCAACACGCAGGTTACGGGTTCCAGTCTCCTTGCGGGCTATGTGTACTCGACTTTAATTTTAATACTGAGAAGGATTGCCAGTTCTCCCTACTGAAGATCGTGTGTTTTCTAAGGGTACTTTCTTTCTCCCCAAATAAAAACTGGACGCCACAATGTAGCTGTATATTTATGAAAATGGCGATTTTTTTTTCACCATTTCAACAAACACGGCCTGTCTATCTTCCTACGGATCAACGTACCTGTGTGCAAACTAAATTCCTTCATTTTTTCTGTATTTATCGAATTGACTTGTAAAAAATACAGAAATTTACAATTCCTTGTAAACTTGGAAATTACTTACAAAACGGCACTCGAGTCGGTTTGATATTTACACGTGGGAAATATAAAAAGGAATACGTTAGTTTATTTTGCAGGAAGAATTCAATTTGTTGTTTTTCTCCTTTTATTTATCTATGCTTTAATTTCAGTGTTGGGAACTGCTCAAGTTAATTTTAACTATTACTCAATGGATAAAACTCTTTCGTACTGCATGTATAACTTGGAACTGAATTAACATTGAATTTAAGAAAAAACTTGTCTGTAACCAATCAGGCCCCAGTTTCATAAACTTTGTCAAATTGAGATTTTCATAAAATCCTTGCGTTTTTCCTATTAATTTAAATCTGCAGCAATCTGATTGGTCACTATTTGAGTTGACAATATTGATCACGTGGTCTGTCAACACTGAGATTGCGGGTTCGATTCTCACTGCGGGCAGGGTGTACTCGACTCCAATCTTAATTGACAAGGATTGCCAGTGTTCCTACCGCATGTCGGGGGTTTTCTCCGGGTACTCCGGCTTCCTCCCCCAATAAAAACTGGACGCCATGATATAGCTGAAAAATTGCTGAAAATGGCGTTAAGCATCATTCAAACAAACAAATAATAGGTAAAAATATCAAACCGACCGAAAGCAATGAGTTCGAAACCGTAAATAGCACTACATTAAGTTTATCTTAAACAGCAGCTGTTCGTTTAATTCCACAGTCTGTGCCGTTAATAAATAAAACGAACAAACTAGGTACGATAAAGTATGCACTCACGTCGGCCATCTTTAAATGACACAGTCTGCAGTAGACTATAATAATTATTGGTGTTTACTTTATATTGTAGGCAAACTCAGCATATGGAATGTTACTGTATTATTTGAAGGAGTACACGACTTTCTGGAAAAACGTGAATCTTTTATGGATTTTCATCAATTTAAGTCCGATGATATTTCATTTGTTATTGTAAAACATGTTTGGAAAATTAACCCGGAATTCTTCCACTATAGTTTTCCAAACGATGTACGTTTTGATTTTATTAAAAAACTGTTTGCATTCGGACGTACGTCATATACCATATACACAAAGGTAACACAATCTGGAAAAGTATTAGCAGAGAATTTTATGAAAGTGGTCAGAATTGATAATAAATTGCGTCGACCTGTTGTCAATCCTTCATGGTTTGTTGATAAATATTCCCAGTTTAAAGCAACGGATATTCCTGTTGAGTTGTCAAAAAGTTTGGAAATTATGGAGCCTCCAAACGATTGTTATAAGATGATAGTTACTGTGCGATATAGTGATCTTGATTCAAATTTGCACACGAACCAGTCTGTATACATCAAATTCTGTTTTGATTGTGCTACTATGGCAAGTGAACGTGGTCAACTACGTCATTTTACTGGTGACATAAGCTGGTTCCCCGTGATATACATGAGCGTGGATTACCTAGGAGAAAGTTTTGTTGGTGATGAAATACTCGTAGTTTTGTGGCAGGATTTCAACGACATTTCCACATTATTTTTTTCGATATACAATGCTACAGACAAAAGAAAACTTTCAAATGTCGTATGCAAGTTAGGACTAAAAAGCCTAAAAACGTCTCCACGGTTATAGAAGTATATACGCCATAGTCCTACTATAAAAATGTCCTTTTGTCTAAAGTTATAAAACATTACCATAGTCTTACTAAACACGCTGATGTTCTATTTTCCAAAGGTATAGAAATATTAAATAATAATTGTACTTTACATGTTGTTTTTTGGGTTTCCAACGTTATCGACTTAATGACTCCATAGTGGTACCAAACATGCTGTTTTGTTATACTCCGTAGTTATAGAAGATAGAAATATTGACACGGAAGTCCTACGTAACATGCTGTTGTCATTTTTCCAAAGATGTAGAAATATTCCAGGGAAAGTCCTACTGAATGTGCTGTTGTCTTAGTCTACGAAGCTATAGAAGGATTAACGACATAGTCTGCGAAGTTATAAAAGATTTAATGCCATAGTCCTAATAAACAAGCTGTTGTATGAGTTTCAAATTAATAAAAGAAAACGCCATAGTCCTATTGAACACGCTGTTGACTTAGTCTTTAGTAATAGAAGGATTAACGCCATAGTTCTACTGAACTACTGAACATGCAATGGTCTTAGTCTTTAGCTATAGACAGAACGACGCCATAGTCTTACTGAACAGCTGTTGGCGTAGTCTGTAGTTATAGAGTGATTATCTCCATAGTCCGACTGAACACGGGATGTCTTACTCTCCTATGTTATAGAAGGATTAATTCATGTCCTACAGAACATCTTGTTGTCTTAGTATATAGTTATAGAAGGATTTTTGGCATAGTCCAACTGAACATGGTGTTGTCTTAGTCTGTAAAGTTATGGAAGGATTTACACCATAGTCCTACTGAACACGCTTTTGAAGTCTATTGCCCTAAAAGGATTAACGCCATTATCCTATTAAATATGATGTTGTCTTAATCTCTGGATATAGTAGGATTAACGCCGGGTCGTAAGTTAACTAAGTTGTACATTCCATAGGTCTAGAGTTAACTATGTCGTACGGTCCGGAGGTCTTGGGTTACATGTTGTATGGTCCGGTGTCTTGGGTTAACCATGCTGTAATTTACAGATGGTTTGGTTTATCTATATTGTAAAGTTTAGAGAATGTTATGAAACAAAATCCCCAAACATGATGTATTGAAGTTTAAAACAGTTATCAAAACTCTGAGGTATATGAAAATAAAAAAGCAGTGTTCCAAACTGTGTGTTTTTTGTTTTGATTAACGTTTACTGTATTTTCAGCATTTGTTTAGCTAAATCACGACGAATAGTTTTTATTTGGGGAGTAAGCCGGTGTGTTTATCCTTCAGCTGCAAAAGTAGCATTTTTCTCATTTAAAGCTTGAGCCAAGCACGCCCTTCCTTCAGCGAGACTTGAACGCTCAACCTCAGTGTAGACAGGGACGTGATCAATAGTAGCCGATTTATTACTTTAACAACTCGGCCGTCGAGGCCCCACTGCGTGGTATTTGAAAGTTGAAAACAGTTGTATATGAAAGTTAAGTTCGAGCCAACCAACGCTTTTTCGACCTTGATGTTAGCGTTAAGAATAACGATCCCATCAAAGGCTAAAAAATGCAATTGACGGCATCGGATTCTCTGATAAATGAAAGTTAAAACATATGGAGAGTGTATCTGTTGTTAATTAAAGCAAGAATGGTTTAGTTTAAGAACGTGTTGTAAATGGGAAGATAATAAATTAAAGAAAATTATACAAGATGGCTGAATTGTAAAAAAAAAGATGTTTTATATGTGCAACTACTTTTGTTGGAATATCGATACTTGTACAAAGAATATTCGTCAAAAAGTGCTACAGTTTTATCTAAGATTGGAAAGTTTCAATATATAATTTACCACAATTTTTAGGCTGTAGAATATATGTGTTACAGGAGCGGTATTGTTTGTGGTTTGTAATGATTCAGCAATCAACTTGAATACAAGAAAAATAATCACAGTTAAATAGGCAAGATAAACGATATCAAAAGAAAATTTAAAGCTGTGATATTGTAAAAAAGACAGTAATTATATGAACCCTACTACCTTTTAGACTGGCAAACTCAACAATGTTATAGAAGCAAAATATAAATTTAACCACGTGGGTTTAACACAGTTGGTAGTATTGTTGTGTGCAGTTAAAGTTTAAATTCAATTCATAAACTGACAAAATACTTAAAATTTAAAAGTTGTTATCAGTTTAGTCAAAAGTATTGATATTAAGAAGCATAAGATATTCGATGCTATACAGGATGAATACTAGTAGGGAAAATAATGTATCTCCTTGTTTTTATGGAGGGAGATATACTAGACCCGTGAGAAAAGGGCTCATTACTTACACTGGCTTTGGCCTGGCTTCTACTTTCCTCTACCTTGCACTCGGCTACTGGTTTTCCGAAACCATACGTATTAGAGTAGGCATTATATAAGCGGCATCATTCATAAAGCGATCTTAGTCTAAACAATTTCGGAATTCAGATTTTTACAGATTTATTGTTTCTATTAATATGAGGATGAATTTGTAGACATGTACACAGTTGCATTCCCCATTCTATAGATATTTTCTGCATAGTTCGACTCCCCTCCCCCACCTTATTCTTTTGTTGTCTTTCTTGCATTGGTTATTTAGTAAATGTATGTCCTTGTATATTTTGTATGTGTCATGTATTTTTCTTTATGTATTTAAAATTGTAAAGTAATTTCCTTGCTATCATCTTTTGTAATAGTTTGTAAGATTATTGAACTTTATAAGTTGTAATAACATGTGTTCAATCCTATTGGTTATTTGTGACAATAAATTATGTTTAAACTAAATTAAACTAAAACTTATTTTATTGAACATCTTTATTGTACATACATTAATTGAAACGTACTATTAATTTGTTTCCATTTACGACTTTTTAGAAGCTTTACGACACAGTTTGAGATTTTTTGTCAGTTTGTTTGAATTAAATTTAAGGTCCGTTTTAGTAACTATTCTGCTAGATCACGGCGTCTAGTTTTGTAATGACCAAAATAAAAAATATCGAAATCTACATATGACTTTCTCCTTAAGATTTACTAAAAGTATCATATTGGAGATTTCTCGAAATTTGAATAAACAAATTTCAACGAAATTCAAATGTGTACAACTTTAATTTAAAACATAAAATTTGGTTGTGACATAACCTACTAGTGGTGGAAAAACCCCAATCCTTGTAGTTGTTTGCAAACTAGATACTATGAGTAAATATCATTATCTGTAAAACAAAATATTTAGGTGTTTATATTTCACAGTTCATTATTTTTGTATACGTATGCAAAAGAATATTGCATAAGATGAAAGCTTTGGACGTTTGAGTGACTATTTTAAGTAGACCATAAACATTTTATATAAAATTTCAAATGGTTTTCTTCTTTTTCCTGTCTAAGGATTTTTAAAAGCTAATTTAGACCGTATTCGAAAATACCGTTAACTGTGAAAATATGCAGCATTTTATTTTCAGCTTATAATTTATGTAAACGTTTGCAAATGTACTGCATAATATGAAAGCTTAATATGTTTGAGTGACATTTTAAAACTATATTTTATTTATATAATAATTACTCAAAGAAAGACTACAAATCAACAAAACTTTACACAATAAGAAACAGACAACATTTTCTTTCTAATTACAGGTACATGTATTTAAATGGGTCACAAATAATGAATCAATATGGTTTGAAAGCGCATGTATGCATGATTATTTTTTAAAAAGTAAACTTTAATCAAGTGTCGTATTTTTAACTTCGGTGAAAATCTGGCTAACCTTATATCATCTGGATTAATGATTTGATTAATTGATTGGTAGCTTTAGGTCCAGCGAGCAGTATTTCAGCTATATTCAGTACAAGAACAAGTTAACTCACAAACACACAATAAATTAACGGGAAAAAGGGATGGGACATAGGGAACACAATTTTGACTTCCCTTGGAAAATGATGGAGTATAGGTAGGGGTGGACAACTCAGCCACCTGCAGTGGCCACAACGAGTCACTCCTTCTAGAAACCTGCAAAAGGGGTCACAATCGTGCAAGAAGCGTGACATTCTCCGAACACGTCATCCACTACGGTCCACGACCAGGCCCTCTGTACCATGACCTGACAACACCCGGGACACTCCATTGGTTAAGCACTCGATGTCAATAGGTAGGTTTTTCAACAAGATAATGGCAAACGCATACATCAAGGATCGGTGTTGACTTTTTTGAGCAGCAGAACGGACAGGTTATGCGTTGGTCTTCACGGTCACCAGATCTAAACCCGATTGAGCATCTGTGGGGTGAACTCCACCGTCGCCTCAACCATGTTGAATGGCAATGAATTCCTTGGGCTCGAGTACGACGATTAATTCAGTCTATGCCCAGGCGTAAAAAAAATGTTCTGCAGAAAAACGGAAGACATAATAGATATTGACTGTTGTTCTGCAAAATATTGCATCCCGATGGAAAATTAACATTTTTGGTAAAAATGACCCTTTGGCAACATTTTTTCCAAATGTAAGTGTTCTGTGTGTTTTATTTCTGTTAAAGTTTATTATTGAAATTTTTGAAGTAAAACATAATTTGTCTTATGTTGCGTTTCTTTTTGAGAAAACATATAATTTGACAAGGCTATTATTAGACAACGACTCCTTGAAGGTGACATACTCTTCTAATTCAGCCCCTTATTGAGTAAACCTTAACGTCTATTATGTTGAGTTATGTGTGTGATGCCTATGCGTATTTGAATAATTGAAATATATTATTCAAATCATCACAATAGGACTACGAAATTATCTAATTTCGATAAAAATACATTTCAAATAAACTTAATCAACTTTGCTAATAAATTATGCAACATATAAAATATTCTTTATTTTGCGTTTGATAACTATTTTCAACGTGTTGTTTTTACGTCGGTTTTAACGTTACGTTCTATATACCGCTAAGGTCTCATTATGAATGACGGCGCTCATATATTCTTAAAACCCATTAATGGTGTCATTTAGAAAATTGATACAGGCGGCCTGCCGCATTTTATTATTTTTTGTTTGTTATGTAAAGTGTTAAAGCATACATGTGTGGTAAAGTATAGTTTAATATACGACAACCAAGTAAGTAGAACTAATGAATTAAATGCACCACAAAGCTTAAATAGATACTAAAACGTAACGCTTAAGTACTAGCAATAAATATGCTTCGCTTATCAGTTCATCGGTGATCTATTCATGTTTATTATGCATAAATTTCAGCACTGGCCAAGTACATTTTAAATAAAGTTGATAAAAGTTATGCTGAAATAACTGTCGCTTGCATCCCTTATTAATATGACGACAGAACAGGTAGTACTTTACAAATATAACGAAGAAATACTGATAGCTACAAAATACACAATATGATTCTACCTGTCCTCCTAGATGTCTACTAACTTGTGTTCTAACTAAATTCCTTCGCTCCGTCCATTCTCTATTTATCAAATTGACTTGTAAAAAATACTTTTTTAAACACGATTTAAGTACACAATCTTAACATGATTTACAGAAAATTTAATTTTAATATGCAGCAATCTCAGTAGTCACTATTTGAGTTGATGATAAATCTCAAATGTGAGATATTTTTTGAAAATACGGCCAGTTGATTCCGTTGTAAACAAATGGCAAACATATCTTATACACTATATACAATTGCATGCAATATTGAACAATGTATAAAGTGAAAAAAGGACTCGAAAAGAATTCGAACCCGTAAATAGCACACACTAATATTAAAGTTATATTTAACAGCTGTTCGTTTTATGCCACAGTCCGTTCAGTTAATAAATAAAAACTACCAACGGCAAAGTATGCGCTCATGTCAGCCATCTTTAATAAACACAGGCTCCATGACACTGGATAATAATCATTGGTGTTTACTTTATATTTTAGGTAAACTCAGCGTTTTGAATATTACTTTATTATTTGAAGGAGTCCAGGACTTTCTGTGTAGCAAGAATCTTTTGTGGATATTCATCAACTTAAGTCCGATGCTATTTCATTTGTGATTGTAAAAAACTTTTTGAGATTAACCCGGAATTCTTCCATTATAGTTTTCTAAACGATGTACATTTTGATTTTTATTAAAAAAAACTGTTTTCATCCGGACGTACGTCATATACCATATACACAAAGGAAAAACAATCTCGAAACGTTTTAGCAGAGAATTTTACGAAAGTGGTTAGGATTGGTAATAAATCGCTTGTTGATAAATATGCTAAATTTAAAGCAACAGAAATTCCTGTTGAGTTGAGTTGTCAAAGCGCTTGGAAATTATGGAGCCTCCAAACGATAGTTTTATGATCAGAATTACTGTACGATATAGTGATCTTGATTTCCATATGAACCAGTCTGTAAACATCAAATTATGTTTTGATTGTGATACCATGGCAAGAAAAACTGGTCAACTACGTCATTTTACTGGTGACATAAGCTGGTTCATGGTGATATACATGAGTGTGGATTACTTAGGAGAAAATTTTGTTGGGGTTGAAATACTCGTAGTTATGTGGCAGGATTTCACGACATTTCCAAATTATTTTTGTCGATATACAATTCTACAGACAAAAAAAACTTTCAAATGTCGTATGCAAGTTAGGACCTCAAAGCCTAAAAACGTCTCAACGGATATAGAAGTATTTACGTCTTAGTCCTACTATAAAACTGTCGTTGTAGTTGTGTCTAAAGTTAAAAACATTACCAAAGTCTTACTGAACACGCTGATGTTTTATTTTCCAAAGTTATATAAATATTAAATCGATAATTGTACTTCACATGTTGTTTTCTTGGGTTCTAGCATTATCGACTTATTAACGCCATAGTGGTACAAAACATACTGTTATAGTTATAGAAATATAAAAACTGTAATCCTACGTAACATGTTGTCTTCGTTTGTAAGAAAAGTCCTACTAAACAAGATGTTGTCTTAGTCTCTAGTTTTAGAAGGATTAACGGCATAGTCCTACTGAACACGCTGTTTTTTTAGTCTCTAGTTTTGAAGGATTAACGCCATAGTCCTACTGAACACGCTGTTGTCTTAGTCTCCAATGGACAAATCTGGAGTACTTTGAATGCAATTATGCATTTTGTATGGTTTGGGGTTAACTATGCTGCATGGTCCAAAGGTTTTGGATTGATTGTGTTGTATAATTATGTTGTATTATCAAGGGTGTCGTGGGTTGACTATGTTGTATGGTACAAAGATTCTAGGTTAACGATATTATGCGATTCAGAGGTCTTAGGTCAGGCTTCGTTAATATTTTCTCACATGACGCAAGCGCCAAAAGTTTCAAAGAAAATATAACAAAATATAAGTCCGCATAAAAAGAGAGTATGGAAATATTAATAATCTATATTTTTGAAATCATGTATTTTACAAATCTTCTCTGTCATACACTTAAAACAGATAAGTCATACACAACAGGTAAATTAAAAATCCCTTCGCTGATCCGGAGCTTTCCCCGAGTATCCCCCGCTTCCCTTTAATACAAATGGGATACAATGATAAAGCTGAAAAAATAGCGAAAGTGGCGATTTACACCAATCAAACAAAAAAACAACCAAAAAAAACAACAAACAAAATCAAACAAACGAACAAACAAAGAAAATAAAAAACGAGCGTTTAATATATTTTATGTACAGTTAAAAGTATTAGCTCAAATAATGTGACGAAATAGCACTTAATATTGCAAAACTATGTACACATCAAACCTTGTGCAAAATATATATTATTTAAGATTAAAATTTATGAAGAAACAATCCTCAAAATGGATTTCATTAAATAGCAAAAGTCTCGCAATTATCTACAACAGTAAAGCAGCAATATCAGAGATGGGCACATCATATTTCAGTTATTATAAGTTAAAATGATTTGTTTCAGGTATTTCAGTGATGCACACGCCACATTTTTCAAATAGAAAAGCTTCGTTTAGAACAATTTGCTTCAGCAATATCTGTAATGTGCATATAACATTTCTGTCATTAGAAATTTAAAATTATTTTATCCAACAATATCAGTGACGTGCACATTACATTTCTATCAATATATAGTACAACAAGTTGTTCAGGCAAAACCAGTGATGGGCACACAATATTTCTCTCATTATAACCTTCGTTTTGAATTATTTGCTCCAGGTGTAAAATTACAATATGTCATTTTTTTAACAACAAATAAAGTTATAATAAATGTTTTGAATTCAATTACGTATTGAATAAAAGACTGCTTACAATGAACACAGTGATAATAATTACAGTATGATGTAATGATATACATAATCAAAGCACTGTGGTACCAATATGTTCGTAGTTATTACCATGAGAATCTAGTGGATATTTAAGCAGTGGCGGAAGTATTGGAATTGACTTTTTCGGGACACTTAAAATGGCGCCTCCTTCCTGTTTGTTTTTGCATTCCTCATCAATGGTGTGTTTTTCATTTACTTCGTTATCATTTAATTTTAGAATAGAATTTTGTGCGGATGGCGTTTCTATCTTTTGTTGATTTTCTGTTGCCGAATGTATCTGTAGTGTGTCGTACCCAATATTTGATACCGAGTCAACTACAATATCTGTAGTAAGTGACGTCACAGGTCTGGTATAAACCTTGATTTCTGGTGCTGACTTTGGTCTTAAGGGCTTGTTAACCAATGCATACTGATGTTTTGCGTCACCAGCCTGGATATCGTTTAAATTTTCCTTTGCTTGCGTAGTGGCTGATTGCGCATCCTCCTGATTTCGTCTTCGTCGAATTTGTGTCAATGCATTCAATAAATCAGCAGGTCTGGGAACACCCGGGTTAGACCTACAATGATAATAATGCAGAATAATAAAGAGTTGAGGAAATGTCCGGATTAGCTCATCAATCGAAGAATACAGAAATAGAATTGAAGGAACGCCTGGATTATACTTACAATGATAATATTACTGATATAATGTTGAGTGAACGACTGGGTTAGACCTTCTCTGAGAATAAGACTGATATTGAGTTAAGAGAACTCCCAGCTGAGACATACAATGATTGTAATATTGAAATAAATTACAGGAAAATTTATGCAATGATAATTATTGCTATAGAGTTAAGGGTAGGTCTGGATTAGACCTACAATGGTCATTATACAGAATTAAAAATAACGGAAGGTGCGCATTAGACCTATACAGTATTAATTATACTGAAAGGAAGATATATAGGATCTAACACCTGTGGGAGGGCAAGACGGGAAAATCTCAGACACCCAAGTGAAAAGATTTCTGGTCTCCAACGAGGCTCTGCCGAGTTGGAGACCAAAAGAAATCTTTCACGCGGGTGTCTGAGATTTTCCCGTCTTGCCCAACACCGGTGTTTGATTCTATTTCTCACTAATTCGTTAAAAAAAACCCGGTTCTGTTCTATTGAAAGATGGCAACAAATAGAGTTATCTACCCTGAACGTAATCTCCAGTGTACACATGTTGCGTCAGTGTTTGTTTTGATGTTTACCGCTATCATATTGTGGCATAAATTGGGTCATGGAAGCTCAGATATGTTGCTTTCATGTTAATATTTAACAAGGCATAGTAAACCAACACAACTAAAGCAAATATTTTATAATTTTAAATGCCGAACCGACAGTTGACGTCACAATACATTTTTACGGGAAAAGGAGCGTGAAATTCTTATCTCACCCACGGGTTGAGATAAGGATATCTCAACCGGCTAAAAATAGGTACCACGCTGTCTCATTAGTGAGAAAAGGCACACCCGGCTTACACCTACAATGGTAATTGATCTAATATATTGCCTACTTTTACACATCAGTATCTGCCCGATTTCTAGAAATAAACGTACGATTATAAAGATTTTTACAACTGGAACTTAGTAAATACTTTATGTTGATTAATTTCCTAACATTATATGTTTTCACCGTACGTTTTATACCAGCAATTCAATTAAAGTGTTGTTTTGATAGAACGACTATTGTTTTCAAATATGATAATAGAACAAATCTGTTTTGCACACTAAATTTTAAATAATTTTGTTTTAACAAAAGTTCAAATTTAATGTTATTTGTTAAATTATTGTAGTGATTTACGGTTAAAAAATGTTATTCTTATAATTTTTGCATGCTCATATTTTTCTGCCTAGCATAATATACTTACTTTTTTCTCCTGGTAACAAGTATTACAACGACTATGACTGCCGCTAAAAGTACCACTCCAAGCCCAATATACAACCCTTTTAAAGGAAAGACATGCACCGATCATACGTTTAGTTAAGAAAAAGTACACATTCAAGTTTTTATACAATCTAATTAAAATTTAAATCTTTCACTTGCTCAACCTCTTTTGCTATGGTCGCTTTGTTATAAGCAAAGGAAAGATTAAATTTCAATTAGATTGGTTTTAAATAAAAATAAACAATCAGCATAATTACGTTAAGTACATACTACTCTGTAAATGGTAATATATAGTTTGTATACTCAATTAGTTACACCTGTAAATGCTACATGTGATTATCAGGTAGCCCCCCCCCCCGTCTATTGATATGTTAATTTATATTTGTTGTTAAATACAACCCTGTGAATTTTTGCTAAATATTGTTGATATGTTAAGATGAGTAAAATGGACATCTCTACGTGTGCTTAGTATAAACAGGAGGATTGCAAGAAATTGTTGACATGTTCAATGAAAGAAAAAGGACAACTATAATGTTTACATATAGTCCTTTTGAAATTATGATTAATGATCAACACGATACAAAAGCTTAAAGCACCTTCATTTAAGGCACTCATAAACTGTCCTTTTAAAAAAAAAATAATACATATATGTATAAAATGTATATTTAACAGACTCAAATAGATAACTTCAAACTAAACTCTAATACAGCGTGTGGATTTAAACTTTCCAATGGTTGCTATGTTAAATTACGTAAAAAGTACATGTATAATCTTTTGAAAAGAAATATCAGGTTGACGAATTTATTGATCAATATGCTATGAAGGCTTAAACACTTTCTTTTAAGGCTTACATAAATTACCCTTTTAAACAAATGATATATTTAACAGACTTAAATTTAAACTTCAAACTAAACTCTAATACAGCGTGGTGATTTTAAATTTCCAATGGCTGATATGTTCAATTTCCTAACAAAGTACATATACAATCTTTTGAAAAGTTGACGAATCTTTTGATCAATATGCTACGAAGGATTAATAACAATTCATAGAAGACTCAAATGGATAACTTTAAACTAAACTCTGCGACAATCGTGATGACTTAACTTCCCAACTGTCAACTATCCGTTCATGGATAGCAATATTCCATCAGGTCATTAGATTTCACTACTAATATGTTATGTTAGAGCTTATGATCGATATTTCAATTTTCTAGACCAGAGGCTTTTTTTCTCAGTCCGAATTTTGTAACTATTTGATATTGGTTTGACATTTTTATTTTATTTTATTTAGGTTATTGCAATATATATTGACTGCTAGGTTTTAGTAATACATTTCACATTAGTTCCGTTGGTCTTAATTTGGATTGCTGCTTGATTTTATGATAGATTTCAAAATACATTATATAATATAATAGTATACTAAATTCCAATTTTAACGCATAATTCTTACTGAATCCTTAACCACATACCTGTTTTGAGCCCATCGTCTTCTTGGGCCACGACCAGCATCTGTTCATTGATGGTAGTTGTAACGGAAGTAGTAGTTGATGGAAGAGAACACCCATCTTCCGTTGGATTGCCTGGGGCTGCAATTTATACAATGTTTATTTCGAGGTTGTTTGCTTAAAATTCATTACATATCTGACTAAATTGTGAATTGTAACATTCTTTCTTGGTATATATGATACTGTACAAAAATTCATTACATGGACGATGATAAAGATTTATAAAGACAGATACAAGTAGCAAATTGCGTCATAACAACAAAATGTTTCACTAGCATTAAAGACGGCAAATAGGACATATCATCAAAGTGTTAATTTAACCACAAAATTCTAAATGGAAGAACGCGTCATAACATCTAAGATGGCTGATTGTGTAACTGTATAATACATTCACTGAAAAGTATTTAAATGACACGTGCTAGTGTAGACAATAACATCAATTTTTTCACACGCATTAAAGTCTTCCATTATCGTTAAATGAAGGAAATTACAAAATACCAATTAAACACGACGTTGTCTGCCAAAAAGTTTGACGGCAGTTTAGGTAATAACATCTAAATGTGGAATGGTTTAAATAACACGTGGCAGATTGGGTACAGTAGTTACATCTAAGTGTTTCTCTAGGAATCAACTGGAAAATGGCAGATTGGTTTATAATAGCACTGTAGTTTTAAAATGGGAGTTGGTAGATCAAATAGTTACATCTGCGTGAATCATAGAATTAATATGGCAGAATGAAAATCTGACAGTGCGTATATTGGGTCATATGAAAACTTCTCACCGGAAACAGCATAAGGGTCATATTACTTATATACATAGACAAAACTTTACATTCCTGGACAAAATTTACCAGTGTATTAGAACAGAACAGAACAGAACAGAACTTTTATTTGGTCTAAAATCCAAATACAGGATTGTTACCAATACAGTTACAATTTATAAACACATACAAACATATATAAAAGAATACGTCTACTAGTAATTTAGACACATGCCTCATTATTATATATATCAGAAAGATATACTTTACCAGGTTGGACTTGGCTTGCCTATTAATAATAAGTATATATTATATATTGGATTATTCATTAGAGGAGGTGGTGTAGAATTAATGCATGAATACTTTACATTAATATTAATAAATAATAATATGAGTTAGACAACTACAATACACTTAATCACAATTATTAAGTAACTCAAATCTCCTTTTATACATTTGATTAACACCTATGACAATAACTTTTACTATATCATAGTCTTTACAATTGAATAAAAAGTTAAATTTAACATCTGAGTCGAAGTTAACAAAAGATGGAAAAATATCACATATTTCTGTAAAAAGTTTTTCTCTAATGTTATTTAGTGAAGTGCAACTAATTAAAAAATGAAACTCATCTTCTACTCCTAATTTACATAATGAACAACCCCTATTTACTAGTGGGGTTTTAGTGTGTCGCCCAACTTCTATTGCAAGTTTACTATCGCTTATTTTAATTTTTGTAAATGTTTTAACTATATCTCTGTCTATACCTAATTTCAAATATGTATCAATTTCATAGTTTTCTTTTATTTTTCTAAATGTTCTAAGTTTATGACCATTTACAGAATGACTATCATCAAAAATACTGTTCTTCCAATATTTTAAATAATTTTCTTTTAACTTGTTTGTAAAAGCTGAGAGCAATTTGCGCTGTGAAAAAGTACCATGGTTATCCCAAACATGATCAAAATTAAGTTTTTTTAATAATATCTTAACTTTTGAGGCAAAGTTATCTTGAAGATTAAGATTAGATTTGTAAGCATCATGTACTAGTAAATTTTCCGATTTAATGATATGTAACCAATATTCAGCAACTGATTTCAAGGCTAAAATAGATATTGGGTACATTCCAAGTTCTGCAAGTACAGCCAAATTCAATGCAGCTCTGTTTACTCCTAGAAGTGATTTCGCAAATTTAATTTGAGTTTTAACTATTGGCATTGATAGATATTTAGATTCTAGTTCTTGTTTAATATTGACAACATTTAATGACCATATTTCACTACAATAAAGTAAGATAGGTTTAATGCAAGCATCAAACAGTTTTAAATGAGGAACAATATTAGAAGAGTCTGATGATAAGAGTTTTCTAATACAGAACATGGCTTTTGTTGCCTTTTTACATAGATGGTTAATGCCATTTGTAAAGACTCCAGATGGTTTAAAAATGATTCCCAAATATTTATATTCGTCACAATATTCAATCGTGTCCTCTCCTAGCTTAAAAATATCTTTTGATAATTTTCTTCCTGCTTTATTAAAGATCATAATTTTAGTTTTGGATAAATTTACAGTAAGGTCCCAGTGATCACAATAATTGTTAAGTTTATCAATACAATGCTGTAGTCCAGAAGCAGATTCTGATATAAGTACTAAATCGTCTGCATAAAGGAGACATGATATATCAGTTTCATTTAGCTGTACAGGATCACATTTACTGTCAAAAAGTGACACAAGGTCATTAATGTAGAGTGAAAAAAGGGAAGGGCTCAATATACACCCTTGTTTAACTCCAATTTTTGAATGAAAGAAATTTGTAACATCTTCTTGAACTTTAACTGAAAATAGCACTTTCTTGTACATATCTCTTAATATATTTAAAAACCTACCTTTAATATTATAATTAAAAAGTTTTAAAAATAAGGCTTCCCTGTTTATAGTATCAAATGCTTTTTTGAAGTCTACAAAACATGTATATATTTTCTTTTTAGATTTAAAAGCTTTATCAATAATAGTTTTCAATGTTAAAATATGGTCACTGGTTCGACAGCCCTTCCTAAAACCAATTTGTTCTTTTCTTAACACTTTATTATCATCTAAATATTTTTCTAATCTATTGAAAAGAACTCTAGAAAAAAATTTCCCTATACAACTTGAGAGGGCGATTCCTCTATAGTTAGAGGGATCATTAAATGAACCCCCTTTAAAAACAGGTGTTATGTAATTTTTTCTCCATAAATCTGGGTAGATACCTGACTTTAAAATTAAATTAAAAAGTTTAACAAACATGTTCATGTTTCTATTTAATGTACAAGAGGTTTTAATCATTTCATTAGTTACACCATCAGGGCCACATGATTTATTATTCTTCAGTGATTTCAATGCAAGCACCACCTCCTCAACAGATATTTCCTTATCTAATATAGACTGGGAACAAGATTCATCATTTGACAAAACAATATTCAAGCTATCATTATTATATTCATTATTCATAAGTTTATTGAAATAATCAGACCACTCTTTAGGGAGAATATTTGAACTAGGATCCTTATAATCTGATTTTTTTAACATATCTATGGATTTCCAGAACTCCTGTGGATTTGTTTTAGTTGATTCACTGATTTTGTTCAAAAGGTCAGATTTAAATTGTCTATGTTTTTTTCTGACTAATCTATTAAATTCTTTTCGTTTTGATAATAGATGTATTCGTAGGTTATTGTTCCAAGGTTCATTACATAGTTTTCTACTTATTGATTTTAATTCTCTGTATTTTGAGTCACAATCTTGATCAAAATATTTCTTTTTTCTCTTTCTTCTATGTTGATTTTTAGTTTTACTTTCTTTTGGGTTGAATAGTTTTGTAGAATTATAAAGAATCTCAGAGATGTTATTAACACAATCATTGACTAATACTAAAGGGGAGTGATTAGAACTAGACAAATTCTCATCAGTGTTTACTTTATTTACTATTGAATCAAGTTTATCCAAATTAGTCCAGATATCTTTGAAATCATGTTTTTCCAAATTTTTAATAAAATTATATTCTGTCTTATTTGTCCATTTGATCTTCTTCATAGGCTTATCAAGATCATTAGTAGATTGTTTTGAAAATTGTGACATTAGTTTTACTGTAATAGGTCTATGGTCTGAGAATGTTGGTTCAAATGAACCAACTTGAAAATTTACAATACTTGAGAGCAGACTGGAGCTGCAAATACAGTAGTCATCAATAGATGTACCATTATGATTAATAAATGTAATTTTGCCACTAGAGTCCCCCAGAGTTCTGCCATTTAAGATTCTTAATTGTGCCTCATTACAGAGTTCTATAATAGACCTGCCATAGCTATTAGTGGTCTGATATATTTCAGTATTTCTAGATTTACATACAGTGTCTGCAACATAATTAGTTGGTAGAAAATCATCAAGCACATCATTGAGTTCATTTGCCATATAATCTAATTCATTTTGATTTATATGAGCATTGAGATCTCCAATTAACATAATGTCGCCATGTACTGAATATTTTATAATATCATTCTCAAGTTTTTCAAATATCTGTTTGTCACACTGAGTTCTCAAAGTGTAAGATGAATTATTAGGGGGGATATAAATCGTGCATAGATATATATCTTTATAAAATCCAAAAAAGTTTTTATTTAGCTTAAACCACATCATATCATCAATAGTTTTATCAAAAACTATAATCCCAGGTAAAATGTCTTTTCTAATAAATGTGGCAAGGCCACCACTAACTCTATTATTTTTACTATCCCTACAATTCATATAGCATTTGAACTCACTGAGGGCTAATATATCACTATGTGAGGCATGTGTCTCAGAAAATGTTATAATATCAGAATCTATAATGTCATGTAAATGATTACAAGAAACAATATCATCAAGTTTACATATACGATTTCCATTAATTCGTTTAAAAATTCCATTCACATTCCAGGATGTGATTGATAGTTTTTTTGAAACTTTTATGCACATGAGGTTTAACATTGTAGTTACACACAAGGAAGGATTGCCAAAATATAGGATTATGAAAAACTTATATAGCTTGCAAAAATAATTAATATCTTGAATATATGTTTTGTGAAAGGCTTCTTTAGAGAACAGAAAAAAAAGAAGAGAAAGAAAAATGAAACTATTTGCAATAATATTATCTCACTTTTTCCTTTAAAACTGTTTGCTCTATATGATTGGATTGTCTCTCTTTCCACAAAAGTATACATTTAAAGTCTAAGGTTACTAATACTATTTCACATCTTGGGGAGTATAGACATAATATATAACATCAATTAACAAATTAGCATTTAAAAGTGTAAACTAGCAGCTTTTGTGCAAAAAAAAAAAATAATAATAATAATAATAATAATAATAATAGTTAATGTGCAACAGTATGCTAACAATAGATTCAGAACAAGCGAAAAAATGCAATACATGTTTAGAATTACAAATTTTGTAACACATTGGCAATTGCTGAGGCGATACTGGATGCCATAGCTGAGATGTGATTCTGACCAAAATGCTGACGTGCAGAAGAAGATTGGCCAGTCATGTGATGAGATCTATTGTGAACTTGGTCTTCACGAGGATAAAAGTTGTTGCCGGAATTGCCTTTCTGATAACCTAGATAGCCATTAGTGTGTTGCATATGATCATTGTTATTCCTTTTCTGCTTATCATATGATTGTCTACTAGGGTTGTATCTTATACCAAATGTGTGTCTTAAGTTAGCTGCGAGCACTTTGATGCCATGGTCTCTTGAGAGTCGGGTAGCATTTTCATACAATTTATAGTCAACTTTTCCATCTGATCTAAAGAAGTTGTTATTCTTACATATGAAAATTCCTTCAGATTTTCCAAATTTTGCTGAGATAAGATCATTGAATTCCATTATTTTTTCAGTAAGCTTTTCAAATTTGCATGGTGCTACTAATGATATTGTAACTGATGAAGATTTTAAGAGAGCCTTCTCAATCATACATATGTATTTATTATACACAATTTCTGTTGGCTGCTGTTTTAGGTCATTAATGCCTACATGTATTATTACTTTATTAGCAGACTTTGTTGAGTCAAGTTGAGCTGACACCTCATCAACTGTGTATGTGGTTCTTTTGTCTCCTTGGTGACCTGTTCCCTGAAGTAGTTTGTTTATGTTAATAGGGTGACATATTGAATCATGACAAAAAAGTACATCAAATGTCTCAGTGGGATGAGAGATATCAGTCATCGCTTGTCTTGGTGGGTAACTTGTATTAAGTCTAATTTGTTGAGAAGTAAAAGTACTGGTATCATGCTGACTAGGTGTGGATGTGATTTGGGTAGTTTGCAAAGTACTGGTATCATGCTGACTAGGTGTGGATGTGATTTGGGTAGTTTGCATAACAGGTTTGGACTGGTCAGACACAGGAAGGTCTGAATTACTACTATTATTGTCTGAGTATATAACACTTTGTTGCTTCGTTTGATTTTTGTCAGTAACTTTACACCATGGTTCCCCATTACAATCATATAGAAAAGATTGAATTCTGTCCTGTAAGTCTCTAATGGTTTCATCTTTTTCAAAGCTAGATTTTTCAGAATTGGATTTAAGTTGCTCTATCTCCTTCAGAAGAAGATCTATCTTATTACTTAAATTGTCAATTTCCTTCTTTGTTAATAGTCACAGTGCGCATTGCTGTAATTTGTTTATCATACTCGGCCTTAACACTGTCTAACTCCTTTTTATGTCTCGTTTCTTCATTTATTTGGCTTTTCTGAAGCTGGTCAAATCTATTCTGAAGACCCTTAATTTCTAGATTCTTGTCTAAAATCTGAGATTCCACCAACTTTAGATCTGGGTGAGATTGGTTGATGGCACTGACTGATTTAGTAAGTGATTTAATTTCTTTCATTATGTCATCTTTCATATTTTTCTGTAATGTTAGCAACGAAGTGACGGAGTCAGAGCAAGTAAGAAGTGATTGCTCAAAGACATTCAGTCTGTTATTAACTTTGTCAATTTCAATGTTAATGGATTCTACAGAGTTGTTGCCCATTACTAGATTACTACAGTTCATGTTTGTCTTTGTTTCAGTGGTATCACTATCTGTCATACATGTATTCATAGTTGACTTATTGCTTGTAGTTTCATTTGAGTTTTCTATAAACTCACGGTCCTGCTGACCCTTATCTGTGTCACAATCACTTGTAACAAGCTTTTCACTAGCCTCATGCACTACATTGATGATTTCTGAACTATTTTCATGGGTCACAACCCACTTTGCTATTGTCTGGTCAGTTTCGGAAGAAACAGTGGGAATATGTCTAGAGGAGATTGTGTCAACAAGGGTCTTACATTTATCAAAAAGTTTCCCGCAAAACATTTCCCATTCTTTACCTTGTATGAGGATTTTTCCAGTTGTTAAATGCACTATTATCTTATACAGGAACCCATCTAAATGTTGCAGACGGTCTGACAAATCAATACTCTTATCATATACAACAAAGTCTATTTGAACTATCTTCTCATTATTGTCTTTTTTGTCTATCCATGTTACATTTTTATCTTTTACACCTTCGCCGTTGTATATGATGTTGGCGAGAGCTGAGATCCACCCATGCATCCGTTCATTGGATGTAATAAAACTAGCACAGTTTGCATTACTTTTATAAAAAGTTTTATCAATTATTTCAAAAGGGATGTATCTTCCATTTGATGCCTTTTGCTTCACTTTGAATGTATCAGTTATTGGGTACAGTTTTATTATATTTTCAATGCTGGTATCAACGTTAGATTTCTCAACAGACATTTTCGTTGTACAGTTACCTGTTAGAACTTAAATATGCGTGAAGTAGAGCTTAAATGTTACCTGTTATAACTTAAATATGCGTGAAGTAGAGCTTAAATGTTATGGTCAACCGTCCTTGTGTGTAGGTACTTGGTTTTTATGCTGTTTGCATGCCTATTCTATTTGAGTAAAAGTCTATAATTGGGTTATTAAGACATAAAAATCAGTCCCGGAAAAAAACACTGGCGGTCGCCATTACCGGAAGTCAAAAACGATTATTAAAATATTAGGGTCATGCTACTTCCTATACCTGGACAAAAACATATAATACTATAAAATATAAGGCTCCTATTAATTTATATACCAGGATTTCTAAAAGCGTACGGTATAAGGGTCACATTTAATTGACATAACTAGATAAAAATAAACAGTGCATAAAAAAGATAAAATACTGTTTTACATAACAATACGTACGCAGTTCACAAATGAATGGGAGTCTTTTCTGCTTTTCACAAATTTGGATAGGATAAAACTGAGTAATAAACGGGGACGAGGCAGAATACTGCTTTACTATAGAGTAACAACCAATGACGGGATTCTGTACAGATCTATCTACAAGTAGAAAGAAACAGAATAACAGACGACGATACAGATGGCTGCTTTAATACGGAGTAACAACCAATGGAAGAATTCTGTACAGATCTATTTACAAGTGAAAATAAAAATGTATAATAGACGACTGTACAGACAGCAGCTTTACTACGTAGTAACTTTAAAAATAAAATCAGGATTCTGAAATCTTTCTACAAGTAAACATAAGCTATAATATACGACTGTACAAAGGGCAGCTTTACTACGGAGTAACATCCAATGACATGGTTCTGTACAGATCTATCTACAAGTAAACATAAGCTATAATAGATGGCTGTACAGACGGCAGCTATACTACGGAGTAACATCCAAAAACAGGATTCTATACAGATCTTTCTACAAGTAAACATAAGCTGTAATAGATGGCTGTACAGACGGCAGCTATACTACGGAGTAACATCCAATGACAGGGTTCTGTACAGATCTATCTACAAGTAAAAATACACTGTATAATAGACGACTGTACAGATGGCAGCTTTAGAATAGAAGGCCATATAGATGGCGAAACATCCAATTACATAATCTGTACAGCTCTATCTGCAATTATTTAATACACTATTTTGTCAGTCATTGTTATAAATATATTGCATACAAAATGATTTTGTGTCTACTTTTACAGATATGTATATATATTTTTTGTTATTTAGTCCCATAACAATACAAACAATTATTTCTGTATTTGTCAGGAAACAGAATGAGTTGACATAATTTTAATTCGTTATTTCAAAAGTATAAACTGTTTTTTAATTGTTTTTTTTTTATATTATTGTATTAAAATTGAACATGGACCAGCACTAAGTCGTGCTAAGTATGCGCCCACTCGACCATTTTTTGGCTCGGAAAACAGGAAGTAGATAACTGACTGATCTGGAAAGGGGAGGCACGGTACAACTCATCATGCTAAAGTTGTGCAACAAGTTTAAAATAAATCCTTTTAGAAGAAGCCGAGAAATCTGTTACGAACAATTTTTCTATTTTTACCGTTGAAACCGGCTCGGAAAACAGTTAGTAGATAACTGACTATTCTGGAAAGGAGAGGCACGGTACAACTCATTATGCTAAAGCTGTGCACCAAATTTGAAGCCGACAAATCTGTTACAAAAGTTTGCACCCGACGGACGGACGGATGGACGGGACGGACAGACAGACGACAAGTTGTTTGCAATATAGTCCCCTCTCTTACGAGTGGTGTTTAATTATGATATCCACTGGCTTCTAACAGCTGATTCCTAAATTTAATAATTTAATTCGCGTCTTTAAATCTTCTACAAATAACTCACAAATACTTGTTTATAACCTTGCCCCGTGACTTATCCTAAATCGGCGGCCTTTTCATTATGTCAAAGAAGCAAATTAACTATTATTAAAATGAGTAATATGCCTTACGCCAAAGAATACCATACTCAGAGGCAAAGAGAAATCTCCGAACGCCAGAACGCAATGGCGTGAACATTATAAATATAGAACTATACGTAACAAGAAAGGTTTTTGTTTTTAGGGACTCGAGTCGATTTCACAAAAAATCGTTAAGTGTAAAATCTATCAGGGTGGAAGATCAAATGGACATGCTTTGTGACGTCAGCACTTATAATGTATTTTACACTCAAGTTTTGTTTTTAAAAATGCACTGCTGATGTTTTTTTAAGTTCCAGCATCTTTAAGTGTGGTATTTAAAAAAGTTATTCTACATTGAATTGGTACTAAAGGTGTGCATTTAAAAGTAGACACTACCCACATACCGACCAAAAGCATCTCCAAACCGGCCGCTGTGAATTTTTAAGGAATTCCCAATGCAAATTCAATTATTTTAAGGCATGTTAAAAGTAGCAGGAAATGCACATAACACAGAATTTTGCACACCTGCTGTAACCCACCTTGCTATGTGAGGTTATTTGTCATTGGGCGACCACCCTTTCACCCTTCCCAAATTTATGCGTGCACTTTATTAAGGGATAGTTACGCCTCTGATATTTTATAATTTTCATATATCAGGTATAGTACTCTGCTTTGTTTTATCTTACCCTTTAACGATAGATCTACTTCGTTCCGATACAATCCAATCCAAAATTCTCGTCTTAAATTATTAGCTGCAATAGCACAAGAACCAACCATATTGTAGAGTCCGATTAATGACCCATATTGTTTGCAATAAGCTTGACCTGTCAGCCATGAAGCCGGCTGGTTGACTAAGACTCCTGAACCTAAAAAACAAATAACAGTTATTAAGATGTGTATAGTACTGCTGTGAGAAAAGCAAATAATAGAATTGTAAAACTCGGAAATAATCTTTACAATTAATTTAATTTAATTTAATTTAATTCTACAGCCCACAAAATATAAATTATTACATTATCTGTAGATAGTAAATGAAATAATGTTTAAGTCTTTAGTTTAAAAATAGCACGCAATGCAATGTCTATTATAGCAGTGACATGAAATAATGAAAAAAAAGTTTTGTTTTTATTTATGTTTTCCCTTGATAAATTTTATGACTCCAGGAAATGACGTCGACAATTTACTTTGCCATATCAGCAGAAATAATGCATCGCCGATTTTAACTATTTCAATATTAATTAATATTAGAATAGATGTAAACTGTATCCATCGTACATTTATGGTATAACTTGTGCATTTTGGTAAGTTTTTGTGTACAACTTACCACACAACGATGTTAGACTATCCTCACAGCTGTGCTCGTAGTATGTCCAGTTGGAACTGCTTGAACAGTTCATTATTACACACTGTAAATGTGGGTAGGATTCGTAGAGGATCAAATCACCATTTACTTAAACAAATTAAACAAAATTGTCTGTTACAAGATACAATTGTGGATGTGTCTACTGAAAAAAATTGAATCTTGAATTGTGCGTCTACATTTACTGCGTCCATCGAAAGTATGCTAGACAGGTAAGAGCGACATCAAACAATGTTATCGATTCACGTAGTCTTGCGGTCACATCTACCAAAATACATAATTTTATCTATTCATTCAGTCTTATTGCCAGCGAGAAGCACAGGGAATATAGCTAGTTCCTATATAATACGTCACCCCGTTTATTGCGGGAATACATATTTGTCGGCTGCCTGTGATGTCTGTAAGCCATGGCATGACAGACGTTTAAGAAAACCACACGAGACATTTTTTATTTTATATAATTCATTTATACGATTTTACGTTTTTACATGAAAGTAATGTACTCGAGGCTTATCCGCCATGAGAGATATATCTCGTCATGTCAACCAGTGGTGTGGCAGATGTGAAAGCTGTTGACGTGGGTTACCCAGAATTCTTTGCGTGGAGATTATTTACTTGTTACCTTACCTCTGTGGTAAACAGTCATACTTCCGGTTCCACCACACATTTCCGTTGCATTACCGGGACAGGTTTGAAAACAGTTTGTTTTTGGAGCTAGCCAAGACGTATTTACATAATTATTGTAGCTACATAAGCATGAGGATCCCTGAAAAAATGTAACTAATATATATTTTAATGGTTCAAATGCTTCATGTTTCCAGAAGGCTTCTGAAAATTTTGAAAAATGAATTCTTATCATTTATTGACTTTAACAAGAAAATTAATAGCAAGCACAGCTCGCAGCGGGCAGCGAAGCTGCCCACGAAGATCGGTGAGCTCTACGGCAATTACGTGTCATGTGATCGAAATGAAATCGCGTGATCAAAAGTTGATATCGTCAAAAAACTGAAACAAAGTGTCAGAATGAAGAAAAGTACTAAAAATAATTTTAAGAAAGACTTGAAAATAAAGTTGATATCGATAAAAATTAAAATATATTTGAAATTAACAACAAACATTTCATACTATTTTTTTTAGCAATCTCTAAATCGATCTTTAAAAACTGACAATCAAATTACACTTCATGTGACGTCACAGTTACAAAGAAAGACGTCAGTGACTACTGGAATTTAGAAGCACTTTTAGGGTGATAGGAAGTAACGTCAATTATGAATTGCACATTATATATTAATAAATAAAGTATATAAATATAAATAATATATTGTCTGTGCTCGCATTTTGGCAATGCCTACTCCATATTATTTTATACATGGAAATCATTTCTTCAAATGCATATTTCGTTGTTATAATTATCCTGCATAATTAAAAACTTCAGAACAGTAGGATTTTTCTAAGCATGCTTAGTTTAGTATTTATGTATCCAAGGGATAGAAATAAACAATTAATTGAAATAGAGATAACCTAACTACACATAATGTGCTATGTTATACATTACATGTTGTGGAGTTCAGCCATACCTGTAACGCAAAATAATCCGTGGCGTTGCACAAAGTTTGACAAATTGCAGCGGAGTTGTTCTGTGCCTGTATACTGTACCAACTCACTCCTAAAGAACGCTCATCAAAACAACCTACAGAACACAATCTGGGCTCATTTCAATGTACCAAACAAAACAAAACAATTGCTGTTAGGCTTACATCTAAATGTGATATACGATTTCACAGTAATTAATATTTTCCAGAGAACCCGTTTTATTTGGTAGTCATTGGTTGTTACTGTAGTGACTATATATTTGAGTTACACTTAATATATGACTATAATAACATTTTGTCAGAATTAAGACCTATATAATTCTCTATTATGATAATGCATATAGAATAACGACAAGCAAACTCTAAAGGCGAAATACAAAAATCACATAACACTCATAATAAATCAATAAAAAATAAACAAGTGTGGACTGTGAGCACGCTCACAAACGGATACTCCCCGCTTCGCGTTCAAGTCCAATTATCTCCCCTGAATAATATCCGACAGCAACAAAAATTCTTCATGCACATCTACATATGAATTTACTTCCTTTATGTAAAATTTCATCAAAACCTTTCAAGCGGTTTAGGAGGAGTTGCGCTTAAGAGGTCTACCACTGAATATTTAATATAAAATCCAAGTCAAATTATCTCCCCTGAATAATTTTCGACAGCGACGAAAATTCTTCATGCACATCCACATATGATGTACTTCCTTCATGTAAAGTTTCATCCAAATCTTTGAAGCGGTTTAGTAGGAAATGCGCTTACAAGGGGTGTGGACAGAAGGACAGACAGACGGATAGACAGACGGACAGGCAAACAGGGTGATTTCTATATACCCTCCAAACAAGTTTGCCGGGGAATAATTAAAACTAGTAAAGATTGTGTTGGGATGCCAACACAGAATGTCTCCCAAACGAACCCTCATTGCCACTATAATCTTCAGCATATTGAAAACCCCCCAAATTCAATTTTTTACCAAGATAATGCAATGTCCTATATAATGAATCCTGACCCTCGTTTCCATGAAAACGGTGGCCATTCTGAGAATTCCAAAAGTTGATTGCAATACTTAAGGTCCCCCTTAACAGTTTCCCAAAGTTTCATCTTGATTGGACATTGCATCGCAGAGAAACCGTGCGGAAAAGATTACACGGAAAGAAAAAAAAGAAAAAACAGAAAAAAGAAAAAAGAAGAAGAATAATAAGAAACCGGACAAAAACAATATGTCTCCCAAAACTTCGTTTGGGAGACAAAATTAGATCGGAGAAATTAATCAATCTGTTGTATTAGAACATTTACTCAAACTTCATTTTTTGTACAAGTATCGATTTGTTTTTCCTTAACCTAGTTGCTCCATCCATCCAGAAAGTCCTTTGTACTGTCCAAACCAAATCTCCTGATTGGATGGTATATCTGCTCGCTGGAGAAACAATGCGTCATTATCAGCTCCTCTGTTCAAAAGTCGTCCACCTTTAGTCTCACAAAATGTTTTGGCTTCAATCCATGTTTTGGGTTGACCACAGAACGACAGCGAGTTGGCTGCTTCTAAAATATAAAAAATATTAAGAAGTAAATAAAAACGTTTTTTGCTTTGTTTTGTTTTTGTTTATTTTTTTTCTTTTTGCTTTGGTTTTTAAAATTATTATTAAACTAATATTATTTTCTCTAAATCTTACATCTTTACCATGCTAGTAGAAAATTATGAAATGTGTTTTTTTTACCTGAGGACTTCACTGATCATAAGGGAGAAGACATCTAGGTAGGTTTATTGTTATTTTGTACATTGTTTTTTAACTGATAATCCTCAGTTTTTTTTAAATACAATTTCATTAGACATAAGTTTCTGTTTATATTATGTTTTTTTCTTTTAATTATGTGTAGCATTAACATTAGATTTGAAAGCCAGTAAAAACTAGAGCTTGAATGTATTACATTTAAATATGTAAGCTATTCGTATTTTAAATATTAATACTAAAAGTAGATTTTATAGAAATATTCAGTATTGTATATATTTATTGATTATGCCGGGAGGCAACATATGTTTACAGATTCACACGATATTTAGTTTTTTATCGGTATTTATTCGGAAATGACATCAACTCGCGGACAAAACATATCCGATAGGAATTTAAGATAGAATATATTTCAATAAAAAACACGATTTGTCATGCTTTATCTTGCTAATCTAAATGTTTACCCCGTCCCATGAAAATATTGCTTTCATTCAACATATCTGAAACACCTAGCTATTTATAAATTATTTGTTTTAAATATGTTTATACAAAACGCCTTCCCCCAAAAGTTATATTATTCAACTATAGCGTTTGTAGAAAGTCGATAATTGGTAAACACAAACACTTTTGATGCCCATCATCAATTCGACGCCGAATCATTCCACATGTTTGTCTGTATGATTACATACAAACATGTAGAATAATTCTGTATCTTGGTTATAGAGGTTATTTTATTTTTGTTTGTTTAAATGTTGTTTAACTCTACTTTCAGCAACTTTTCAGCTTTTGCATGTTATTCATGTCGTGCATTTTCTTTTGGGGAGGAAGCCGGAGTATTTAACCCTTCTTATTATCAGTGACCTATAGTGGTTAATGTAGTTAGTCATCTATAACTGATCAAGTACTTGTCAACACTGAGTCTCACTGTGACAAGGTGTGTTCGAATCAAATTGTAATTGGCAATGATTGTCGGAGTTTTTCTCCATGTACTGCGGGTTCCTCCCCCCCCCCCCCAAAAAAAAAAAATAAATAAAAAATAAAAAAAACAAACAAACATTTGACTTGACGCCAGTTTTCGATTTTCATCCGAAATTGTATACACAAAATAGCTTTTGAGTTCTGGTTTTCCATTTTTCAAAGCTACGCTCATCGATAGCGCTATCACCGAAGACAAAAGTACCAGGAAACATGGTTTCCGTCAATAATTAACTTCCGTAAAGAGAATACCAAAAATATTTTATTGCAGGAAAATTTTATATCAAGCATTTTTGCAGTCCAACGTTAAATTTTGTTTTAACTGTTCATTCAGCTTACATGATTAACATTCTGGGCGGCGATTATAAACATGAGAAAAACATATCAATCGACAGTGTCCTTATTAACACCTACACAGCGAGTCAACAAAAATAGTCTAATACAATACATAAATTAAACAATATATTTTTGTTTGTTAGATTGTTTGGAGTTTAACGTCACTTTTATCAATAGATCAGTTATATATCTCGTGGCTACCAGTTTTTATTAGGAGAATGCTAGAGTACCCCAAGAAAACCTGACCTGCGCAGTAGGAAAAACTGACAATCATTGTCAGTTACAGTTGATTCGAACACACCTTGCCACAGTGAGACTTAGAGTTGACAAGTAGATGACTATATATCATTGGTTAACTTTAAACTGACCACTAGGAAAACCCGTAGAGGGTTAGATTATAAAAAAAACAATTGAATTTTACCATGCAAACGATGCGTTTCACTTTAAATATACGCTTCACTTTAAAATAAGTTACATATCAGTTTAATAATATTCTCTTGATTGTTTTCCGTTTTATTTGGATAAATGTTTACATCAACAGAGTTGTAGATGTAAGTACAATAATATTACAGACAATCGTCTATGTTATAATATTATTGCATACACTACAATAAGCAAGTTACTTACTACTCAAAACAAACAGTTAGACCAGTAACTATTTGATGTGGGTTTTTTTAACATAACAAAACCTTCTTTAAGCATTTGTTTATTTGTAAACAATTTATAATTATTGTACTTTGGTTTTGCTAATTTTTCTAGTTTTCGAAGATAAATCTGTAATAAAATATAAATTGTGCAGAATTATGGAATAAGATGTTTCCCTCTTACCTGAAATATTACCGACTCACGACATTATAGAATAATACGTTTTGTTCATGCGAAGAAATATTACGATTATCAGTACTATAGAATAGTACGTTAATGTTACAGGTTGCCAGAATTGTAGTTATGTTCATACCTGATTTATAGAATAATACGTTTTGATACATTTACTTTAATGATATTCTTACCTGAAATATTACCAATTCCCATAAATACAATGAAATAAACAAGAATCATCATAAATCAGTACAATAAGTCCAGCATAAAACTGATCAGTATAATACGTTCAGCATTCAAGTGTCTATTTGTTAGTTTTAATGTTTGTAATTACATGTAAATGCGCTTCTGGCTTAATTGTAGATTGTAAGATAAACGGAAAACAAATCATTACACACCACCAGCAAGAATTTAAAACAGACATACGTCATCAAACAATACAAGCATTTTGGTGGAATTGGCAACCGAACATTCTAATTCTAGATGAAATAAAGGAGTGGAAATTTGTAAGGACTAATATTTATAGATATTGACAACAGGAAACAGTTTCACAAATATATATTCAAGTACCGATTACATCGTCGTATTTTGCCATACATCGACTCCCGAATAATCCTTATTTCTTCTTATTGTAAATGTTTATATGGAGGCAATTCTTTTCGTTATTCCTAACCCTAATAAGCGCTAAAGAAGCTTTTCAAAAATTAAATGTGTGCATTACCAATATAAGAGGTATAAAAAAATTCAAATCTCCTTGAGATTTTCCATAACAATAAAAAACATTCTAGTACCGAGTGGTTAAGATTAATCAAACTTACCGAAAGTTGCAAGTTCGATTTCAACTGTGAAAGGGCGTGCTCGTCTCGAATCTTATTGACCTGGACAGCTAGTTTTCCTTGTCACTTGTGGAGGGTTTTCACCGGATACTTCGGAATTCTTCATTAGACTATATAATAAAGCTTAAAAAGTGACGAAAGTTACGTAAAACCCCATTTACCCATTCAAACAGACATTAAAATGTAAAAATAAATATTAATTTTTGACGTTTTTAACAACGAAAGTGCGCAAAAACGATAAGATATTAGACATTATAGCATTGTAATGGCAAGGCATTATAGAATATAGTAATAAGAAATCGGCAAATTGAAAAGAATTTTTTTGTTAAATGTATTGTAGCAATTTCTCAGCTTTATCGTGGCGTCAGCTAGAATTTGGGGGGGGGGGGGGGAGGGGTTGTTAACGCAAGCGTACCCGAAGATAAACTCCGACCATCGGTAGGAAAACTGGCAATCCTTGTCAACTAAGAATGGAGTTGAGCACACATTGCCTGCAGTGGTACTCGAACCCAAAGTGTTAGCAGGCATAAGACCAATATTAGGTACTAACTACTTAAACCAATAAGCATACGAGGCCCTAAAATGGAAACTTATTAGACACGATAACATTAAATGCTACATTATTAGAAAAGAAAATGAATAATGAACTTATGGTGAGTGTTTCTACGTTTAATAAAGTATACATTTAAAACCAAATGCGTTAATTTGTTCAAATGGTGTTTGAAGCCAAATTTTGTAATTGTTTAGCTATATTGCGACTTGCGTTTTAATTGGGGAGAAAGTCGGTATGCACGGAGAAAACCCCGACCTTCGGTATGCAAACTGGCAATTCTGTCAATTAAGACTGGAGTCGAAAACACCCTGTCATCATTGAGACTCGAACCCGTAACCTCAGTTTTGACAGGCAAGTGATCAATGGTATTACATAATCACAAGACTACTTGGAGGCGAATCATCGAAGCCGAGAATAAACAGACAGGTACCAAATGGAGAGAACTAGAAAAGAAGGTTCAGAACAGAAACGCATGTAGATCCCTAGGCCACGCTCTATGTGCCTCCTCGTATATTAAGGGCTATGTAGGTAGGTACCACTCGGCAACCAAACACTCCGAAACTTAATATGCGTTTAAGGGTTCAATATAATGTTGAAAACAACAAATCTACAATGTTATGGTGTAATTTGTCAATTATTTCATTTCCTGTAACTTCTTCTTAGAACATAGGAGTAGCTCGAGGATTAAAGCTTTTACACCACTATACAGGGCATTTTTTCCAGGTTTATTGTGACAAACGAAAGATAACAACCATGGCACAAAATCAAGGTATCGAAACATAGATAAGATCCGATTATTGAACAATTTCTGTCTTGGTTACATTTGGGCCTGCAGTGCCTATGATGTTTTGAACAATACTGTACAAAAACACAAGACATCAAGAATTATTTGCATTTTAAAACATAAACATATTAAACATTACCGACAGGCAGATGCCTGTCAGGGGCACTTATACATATATTTATGTGTTTTAGATTTTGTAAAAGTATTGGTTTCTTCGTGGACATCAACTGGTAGAATTTTATAGTGTTTAGATTTTTAATATAATATTTTGGCAACAATGTTTTAAAATTTTTCGTTTAAAAACATTCAACGGAAATATGAGTTCTTCTAGAATACTGCAGTTGCACAAATTGTCAGTGCTGTTGTCTATTGAATAGTGGCATATCAGCCAGTTTCAAATGGTTAGTTGTTCTAAATCGACATAAAATGATTATATCTCTTTTATTCATAATATTTAAAATAATTTTCGAAGTCTAGATTCAGTTCATATCGGATAAATAATGAATTCAATAATTAACTCAATAGTTTTATCTTACTGTTAAGTATTCACCCACTAATGCATATTCATTTATAATATAAATATAGGATGAGTTGATGTAGGCATTAAATTATTTAATTAGTATCTGACTGAGTTTACAGTGACGTCATATTGAATTACTATTACAAAGCAGCTTAATAAAGTTTTACTCTCTCAATATGTCTTTTCACTTGATATAAATATGGAGTAAGTTGATTTAAGTTATCAACACATGTACACATATTGTAAAGTGCTAGCACAAATGTGCAATATTGTATTTTGGCATGATCGCAGAGTTCTCAACATTTACCTCGCTTTGTTTACTTTTCTTTGTAACGTCTAGGTCCGATTTTGTTTTGTTAATGAGATGGGAAGTTGAAAAAAAAGCTTATGAAAAACGTGTTTTCTGTAAGGCCAAATTTAACATAAAAAATAAAGACAATATATCGTTGAAACACTTCAGTTCCACAAACAGTTGGAATTGTTAAGCAGTGATTTCATATTTTTACCTTTTTACTTTTTAATAATTAACACAGATTTTAGAAATAAAATAAACGGGTATATTAGTAGTCTCGTCAGTAGAGGTGGTGTCTATGGTCTATATGGCGATTCCATTTTTTAATTACTGCTTAAATTATTCAGTTAAATAAGATATTCCAACACATATTACGAGATCATCGGTAGCAAAGTGGTTGCTTCATCAACTGACCTAATGAAATAGCTGAAAAATTGCTGAAAAGTGTTCTTAAATATAACAAATGAGTCCTACCAATACTGCAATATAATATTTTTTCAACAGAAAGGCAGGGATTTGAATTCCTAGTGGCATATATCTAGTCATTTTCTATTGATTGCCAGTGTGTCGACACTCTTAATTAAGGTTGGAATCGAACGCACCCTGTCCGCAGCATGACTCGAAACTTCGCCCTCTTCGTTGACTGGCGCTTGATCAACAACCAAACTAACCACCTTAACTATTTGGTCACGAAGGCCACCCAACCTTTAAGGATAACTAATGTTGTAATCATATGCCTTAACAGTTAGAATAGAAACTTATATTTTAGAATACTGAATGTTATAATGTCCTTCGGGATATGCTAAAAGAATTTAAAAAAAATTCATAATCACTCATCATCAAATCAGCAAAATGTTCAGAAATAAACAATGGTTTATTTAATACGATTTCTTATATTTTATACCAAATGGTAAGCTTCCCGATATGCTATTTCTGTCAATATGTGTCGTATAATAATGTCAAAAACATTAACTTTAATTTTCCAAATCTATAATCCATTATTTTTCCACAGTCAGGAAACGAACAATAAGTTCACAATCTTGCCCAATACAAATTTAACTGCTACTATCCGTCCGCAATACCTCATTATCAGGGTAAGTTTCCATCTGGTTTTCATCACAATCCACAAGATGAAATCTACCTGCTTTGGCATTTTTATAAATATATTATAAATGTGTTAGTATCTACAGTAATGGCTAGAGCTAATTTGCTTAAAATATTTGTAAAATTTTTTTTTCAACAAGTTGTCGAATAAACTGGGTTAGGTTCAATAATAAGGAGGTATATTTAATTTATATTATTAAGGTATCCGGCCCCATAATCGAAGTTGCCGTTTAATTTTTTTACCCAGAAATACAGCTTCATTAAATGAATGTATTACTAATTAATGATACAAATTAAATATATTGTTTTACTTTGAGTAAATGTTAACAGTTTTGAGCAAAAAGTTAGTTACTCAATTTTTGATGTTTGTCGAAAATTACGGAGAAGTGCTGCATTTAAAACAATGGACATCCGTGGCACCGAATACGATCACGTGGTCAATAGTGGTCTGGATACCTTAAATTATGATTATTTACTTAGTATACTTATTCGGATATACGTGTTGTTGTAATGTCTCTTAAGAATAAATGTTCATCTGTTTTGTAATTTTTTTGGTTTTTTTTTACATTCTTCATCATATACATATAAAGCCAATCCGTCTATCATGGAAGAGGAATTTGTAAAAGTATTTACACTTATTTTCCAATCCGTCATATTTGTACTAATGATGATTTTGTTCTTAATCGTCAAGACGATATTGTTTAAACTTATAAGGGCGCCTAAATAAAATACAATAATGTTGTTATTAGCGAAAAGATCTATCAATATCTGTCTAAATGTTTGGAAATGGAAATAAATCAAAGAATTCAACATATCAAAACAGCACATCTTACTACAAACACCGACACATCTAATAATTTTCGTTTAATTTTAAATTTTGATTTACGTCATATAAGGGGTAACACAAGGAGCTATAACTGATTTTTACGTCTTACACCAAAAATTAAACTTTTTGTTGTTCTTTGAAATAGCTGACCAAAAAAGGGGAATGAAACAATAATATTATCCATAGCACATTTTAGGTAAAGTCATGGTAAACTTAACTTTAATTTGAACAGATCCAAATCATTTTTATCGGACACCTGTCCAACATAGGATTGATGAATGCTTTGTTGAACACTATGTATGTATTTGATGGTCTAACTAGAGCGGTTTAAAAGTTATAAAAAGATGCTGGGCACATAACCCACATTTACTTCTTCTTCAAATTTCGTTATACATGTTATATTTAATTATTTCCACATAATACTTTAGAAGTGGGAAATCTCTAGCCTTTATCCAATGGAAGACCGATTCCGTGAATTTTGAACTTAAATAGACTTCTGGTATGACGAGTTATTCATCTTTATATTGCCCACGTGACATCAAGTACATACATAACATTTGAAGAATAGTAATTGAATTTCGAATAATGTCGAATAAGTCCGAAACTTCACTCTTGGGTAAGGTAACACATGAGATGTCAGATTTGAACTCTAAAAATTCTAACCTTAATGAGGAAGAAATAAGCGGACCACACTTGATCTCTTTTGAAATAAAACAGGATGCTGTGCGGACGGAAATCGACTAAGTTTTATTCATTGATTTGACATCCTTCATATTTTCCAAACCTTAAAAAAACTTAGCTGATGCAACATAATTATATATTTTCGAAGGTAAATAGCTAATTAAACATAAATATGAATATTGAAAGTCCGGTACAGTTTGTATTACAATTCGAAAATATTGGTATGCGTTGGAATGTGCACAGGACCAGACATTTCGAGTATGCAACCCTTCCTTGTTAACAGAATAGATTTGAATAATATTGCATCAAATAGAAGGAATCATTTGCTTGTCTCAATGTAATTGCAAGAAATATTTTTTTTCACTATACATTTTGTACTTAAAAGTCCTAAAAGGAGGTTAATTCACTTGTCCTAACAGACTCATTTGCGATTATGATTGTATTTTCAAATTATAGCTATAAGATTTCACAAAACACACAGTACAGTAATTTGATTTTTCACATGATGTTGGCGATGAGTATCTGTGTGCACGGCCATGTGTTTTTTTATAAACATTTTGTGATGTAAAATATTTGTTTAAATTTCGTTATGGCGATGTGTTTACATATTGTTAAAAGATTATGATATAGTTTTATAAATAAAATGTTTAAATAGTGTGGTGATGAGATGTTTACAGTGTTATGACGTTTTACGTTATGATAATGCGTTTACATGCGGTTAGAATGATGTTTTGCATAGCGTTAATACTTTGTTTTAGGCCGTTTTATATGCCGCTCACACGATGTTTAAAGACGCTGCCTTGAAGAAAGTGCTCTAAATAAAACCACATGATACCATAAATCACGTGATAAGATAAATCTAACTACCTATCTTAAAAACATCATAATGATGTGTTTTGTGACGTCAGGCTTTCTCTAGAATACACGGCTTAAATTTCAAGTCACATATCGGTTAGAAATCCAATGTTTTCATGTTTTCATTAGTACAATATGTATTTTAAGGTTGCTGGATAAAACAATATTCGTGCATTGTCATAAAATATAAAGTTTTATTGTACTCTCTGCAAAACAGCCTTCGCCCGTTTATATTTTTTGTGAGCGAGTCGACGTGGTTCATACATCGATGAATTACCGAAAAAAGCGTTTAATCCTATAAGAAAAAATCTGTTTACAATTATTTTTTTTTAAATGATTGTGATCAAAGGGAAGTAACCAAATTTGAAATCGGTGTTATTGTTTTAATATGGGAGATAAATCAAATTTATTTACCACACCAGTTATTTTATAGCATGTTTCCAAAAAAGTACACAATTCTGTTAACAAGGTTTTAATTTGCTCTAAAATAATAAATAAAAAAGTTGTACTTAATTATCTTATAAAAGGATATGCTTTTGTACCATAGTGTTATTTGTAATATATATTGTTATTTGTAATGTATATGATTATATTAGATTTGTAGTTAATTTTATTGACTCTTGACATTTACATGTATACGGACATTGACTATGAGTACTGTAGTACTTTGATTTTCTGATTAGTTTACTTTAAAATAAAGATAGAGTGTGCAGATGGTCAGATGCTGGACAGGACGAGGATGAAGATGTAGCTCATTGGAGTTGTAGGTTGGAAGATATATTAAATAGAGCTATACTGTCAGAACTTATGCCTACACCAGTTAGAAAAAATAAAAAGAAAACTCATACGCAGAAGCATTGGAATTGGGAGATACACAGGAGAAATCAGTTTTGAAACTGAAGGAACTTCTATCAAGTGCACCAATTTTGGGATATGCTGACTATACACAACCATTTGAAATACACACTGGTGCTAGCGGTTTAGGTTTAGGGGCAGTTCTTTATCAGAAACAGGAAGGATACAATAGGGTTATTGCTTATGCTAGCCGAGGATTATCAAAATCAGATAAAAATTATCCAGCTCACAAGCTTGAATTTTTGGCGTTAAAATGGTCTATTTGCGACAAGTTTCATGATTATTTGTATGGTCATCCATTTACTGTTTATACCGATAACAACCCTTTAACCTACGTCTTAACTACAGCCAACTTAGATTCAACTGGTCATAGATGGCTTGCAGCTCTTTCCGTGTTAGATTTTGACATAATATATCGTCCAGGTAAAAACAATCTGGATGCAGATGCATTGTCTAGAATACCATTCAATACCATTTCAAAGGAATCGATCAGAGCTATATGTGGATTGGTAAGAATACCTTTTGTAGAAACATTAGCTGTAGCACCAGATGTTTTAGATGAATAATCAATGAATATTCACCATCAAATTCATAATTATGTTGATTGGAAACTTATACAAAGACAGGACATTGAGTTAAAGCAAATAATTGAATTAGTACAACAAGGTGTAAAACCAAAAAAGGAACAAGTTATCCATGGTCATTTAAGCAGACAGTTTGAACATTTGAAATTAATTGATGATATACTATATAGACAGACTACTGATAGAAATTGAAAGATAGAAGATAGACTGACCAGGAATGTCGAAGGACATAGAAAACTGGATAGACAAATGTGACCGGTGTCAGTATCAAATGGAAAAAGGAACCATATAAAGCACCTTTGGTAAGTATAACTACTTCTCAACCGTTGAAACTAGTTTGTTTAGATTTTTTTAACGTTAGAACAGTCAGAAGGAGGACAACAGCATATATAAGTTGTAACTTATCATTTTACAAGGTATGCTAAGGATTATCCAACTAAAAACCAAACTGCTAAAACTATAGCTGAATTGTTATATTATCAGTTTATTGTACACTATGGCATTCCAAAACGTATTTATTCGGATCAATGTCCAAACTTTGAAGGAAATTTGATACAAGAACTTTGTAAATTATTAGGAATAAAAAAATCAAATCACCTTATCACGCAATGGGAAACAATATGACTGAACGACTCAATCGCACATTACTGTCTATGTTAGGAACTTTGGAACCATATCAAAAACAACTGGAAACTTCATGTAGGATTTCTTGTACATGCTTATAACTGCATTAAACATGAAAGTACGAATCAGTCATCTTATTTCTTATGTTTGGCAGAGAACCACATTTACCCATTGATTAAGCTTTTAGATTAATTTCTGAAACTAATAGGAAACCACAGTCAAAATATATTCAAGAATTAAGGGAAAGATTAATGGAAGCATATAAATTGGCAGCAGAAAATCCTAGGAGAGCACAGTCTAAACAAAAGGAAGGCTATGATTTGAAAACAAGAGGTGCAGCTATTGAGAAGGGGGATAAGGTATTAGTTAGGAAAGTAGCTTTTGATGGAAAACATAAAATTGCAGATAAATGGGAGGATGATGTATATATTGTAATGAAACAACCAAATTTGGATATACCAGTATTTATTGTTAAGAAGGTAAATGGAGAAGGTAAACCAAGAACACTTCATAGAAATTTGTTTTTACCTATTGGTCATATTTCAGAGGAAAATATACTGTCTCATCCACAGCCAAAGCCTTGGACACGAATAAAACCATCACCTGCCACACAGAAGCCGAAACCGAAACCCAGGACTCGAAAATTAAAGACTGTAGATATTACAGTCTCAGATTATTCATCTTCGGAGGATGATTACTCATATTTCATTCCTGTAGTGCATGTTGAAAATACTCCAACCAGTACTGTTGACCCAGCACAACTGCAAGGAATGGAATTGAATTTAGAACAGGGTACAGAATCAGTTGGGGACGCCCAGTCTGATTCATATCAAATTAGGTATGCTTCCGAATTAGAGGAACAAAGCTTGTCCGAAAAATCAACCACATGTATATACAATCATGAATATTTGGATTTTGAGGAAACTATCCAACAATCGGATCATGATGATAAAATTTTATTGGCAACCCCCATATTCCACCTCGGAGATCAGGACGTGCGAGGCAACAGCCAAAATGGATAAATTCTGAGGATTACATTACTAAATCTGCTAATGTATCAACAAATCAGTGGAGCAAAAAGCAGAGTTTATGGCTTCTATGACTCAACAGGGAATATTATCTGGACTTGAAAAGGAAGCAGGACAAGCATTGATTGATATTGTAAAGACTTCTTAAGATCATTTTTATATAGTTTTAAATTTAGTTTACATATTTGTCTCTTTATTTCAGAAAAGTCCTGTTAGGCAGAACTTATTTGGATTATTGTTTTCCGTTAGAATTGAACAACTCAACTGTAATGACGAGGACGTCATTTCACAACGCAGGGGAGTTTGTAACATAGTGTTATTTGTAATATATAGTGTTATTTGTAATGTATATGATTAATTAGATTTTTAGTTAATTTTATTGACTCTTGACATTTACATGTATAAGGACATTGACTATGAGTAGAACTTTGATTTTCTGATTAGTTTACTTTATTTCTTTGGATTTAATTCTCTTATCCCATTGGTCAGTTAGTGAACTCTTATTGAACTGTGTTCAGGTACTCACTATAAAGTTGTTCTGATTGTTTGGGTGAGTTGAATTTGAAATTCTTGTTGCTTGTCATTCAGCTGCATTTATTTATTCTTATTTTGGTGGATTCATTGTTTCACATTAACAGATCCAGAATTACGAATTAGTTAGCTGGAAAGGCCTGATATTAATATTGGGAATTTTAATCCCAAGTCCTTTGCATAATATATAAGGGATTCCTCTATCGATTACTAAGAAAAAACATTAAACCAGCCTCAGACTACATTTATTACGCCTAAATCTGATGGTTCAAAAGAATCAAAATATTTTATTGGTAAATGGAATAACAGTATAACTGTGCTCGTTTTATGCAATAAAGAAACATATGATAGTCTAAGGGAGGCAACTGTTACAAATAAATAATGGACCATGACAAAAAAAAATCGTCGGATTAAAACGGAAAGGTGTCTTTTAATAATAAAATAAAAATAAAACAAAGGACAAGAATATCGATTCAGAAAAGCCTGCTTTTCAATGATATCATGCTTTTAAGTATTTTATTTTTTACAAGAAAGACGATGGGTCACAACAGAATTGCCGATAAAAGTCTAATTATTTGTTTAAAATTGCATATTTTGTGTACATTTAAGTTAGAGAATTAACTGCTAACATACGGCTTTCCAGTTATTAAAACATATCCAATTAAATCAATGTGTAAACTTCTCAATTCTTTTTTTCTTTCCGTATGCTAATTCCACGTGAAATTGATTTACTAAACCACATATTCCGGTTAATAAAGTTATCTCCCATTAAGGGCAGTTGAACAGCCTGTTACATCTATCACGAAAATGACTTAAACGCAGTGTTAAATTAACAGTTTCATATGTCGCATTAACCCAAGTTATCATTTGTCAATAACATATACTATACTATACTCGTAGTTTCAATAAAATGCAAGCGTACAATATAAAATGTCTTGAATTACTCTTATACGATAATGCAAAAAAAATAAAGTGAAACACTTTACGAACGTAATACTGTAGAAAAGAACTTAAAATTTTAACACATTTAATTTTAATAAAATATAAAACAATGCAGTTACTTACCTGCAGACCATCCAGCTCTCACCAATTCAACGTGTAAGAACTATGTACAAAATTTTAAAATGTGCATGCTTTCTCTAAAGCTCTCGACTCGTAAGTGTTTCAAATAGTGCACAGATAAGACCAGGTAAATTAAATCATTTGATTTAAATGAGGCTCACTATCGGTCATTTAAATATCATACCAGGGTTCGCAACGGGTAATAAATTGATACATTAACAAATACAAAAGGGTGTACAAAAAAAGTTATCTGTGACAATGATGTGTTTACATTTTTTGTTATTATGTGATTAAACTTTATTTTAGTGATGCGTTTTTATTTTCTAATAATGCTGTTATTCTGTGTTGTGATAATGAGTTTTCATTTTGTTGTGATTATGTGGTTACTCTGTGTTGTGATAATGTGTTTACATATTTTGTTGTGATAATGTGGGGTTTCTTTTTGCTGTTCTTATGTTCTTACCCTGTGTTGTGATGACAGTCTACATTTCGTTATGGTTATGATAATATTATTACTCTTGTGAATTTGTTTTCATATTTTCAGTGTAATGATAAATGTGTTTACATTTTGTTGTGATTATGTGGTTACACTGTGTTTTGATTTTGTGTTTACATTTTTGTTCTGATTAAGTAGTTACAATATGTTGTAATTATGTGTTTACATTTTTTGTGGTTATGTTGTTATAATGTGTTGTGATGACGTTTTTTCATTTCGTTCTAATTTCATTTTTACTATTAGAATTTGTGTTTATATTTTATGTTAATGTGGTTACACTGTGTTTACATTTAATAAGAAACAGTTGATTAAACAATGTTTTGATTACGTGTTTACATTTTGTTGTGATTATGTGGTTACACGTGTTGTGATAATGTGTTTACACTTTGCTGTGATTATGTAATTTCACAGTGTTGTGATAATACGTTAACATTTTGTTGTAATTATAAGATTACACAATGTTTTAAAGATGTATTACATTTTCTGGTTACTGTGTTGTGATAATGTGTTTATGGTATTTTTTTGTTTGGTTACGCCGTGATGAGATTTTTATGACAGTTTTTATGACAACGTAAATGCTATACTTTTGGAATTCGTAATATGATTTGGTTTGTCGTATTATCATTTTAAGGCAATTTTGATGTTACATAACACGAACTTCCTGTTGTCTCATGATTCATAATCTATTTGATTGTTTAGGGCAATTCTAAAAACTAACAGTGCATCATTTAAAAAGCAATCGGAAATAAACAATGTTAAATATTTGAATATTTTCCTTCAAAGAGTGTTAGCTGTATAAACCAATTCAATATTTAATATGCTTTTCTACATAGTTTGCCTTGGAAGTATAAATCTGTCTCTTGCCTATGAAGATCCATATAAAGGAAGATGCACAAGGTAAACATTAAACTCTTAATTCTATTTAACATGTTGAAATATGAAGAAAATATGAATCACTTGTTCTTGCCTGATAAAGATTCCTTGCGTCAAAATGGCGTATGCTCCGAACTGTCACATGTAAAGATAGAATTCCAGAAATCATCTAAGTTTTGAATAACGAATCTTAAAAGACATTTCACTGCATCCTGCAAAAATACAGACTTTCTTATGCAATAATGATGAAAAATGTTTTATAAATTAATTTCCTTATAGGTCTTTATCAAATCACGAAAGCAACGAAATCCTTCCTTGTATGTTTAAAAGTTATAATTATTAAAATATCCATGTCACATTCGAATAATTCTCAGACTTCGATATCTGCATGTAGACCTTTTATCATATATACTTTAAATCCCAAGTTTCAAAGAAATATTGATTATTAAAAAGTTTTTAATATCAGTTCCCATTTCATTCCGAGACTCCTTGTCGCTTTCGCCTCCACATAATATGGGTTGAGGAATATGGAACCTGATATAAAACACTATGTGATTGTCTGTATCATACATTCGCAGATCAGACCTGTTAATTTATACTAGACTTCACGTGCATGCCAATTTTCGTAATATTTCCATGTGGGTACATTGATTGTTTTCATTGTAAACTCTTAAAAACATACATATCATTAAGAATCGTGTCGGTATCCTCTACTGATACAGCAACATATTTATTAAAAGCTTTTTGAAAGAAGGCTTTTAACAGAAACTTTCGCAATGGAATATGTGTTTGTTTCAATCAGCCTTATGTTAACGCAGTCTCATTGTTTGACTTTTTAATGATTAGCTTTTTAGTCGTTCACATATATGTGCAATCACGAATAGTAAAGACCTAAATCATCGATACAAATATTTCTCTAAACCAAGATTTTTCTGCATTGCATTTATTTTAAGTGTTAATTACTGAGCAAAACTACATTAAGTTTTATAAAAAGTATACACAAATTAAAAAAGGTGTTCAGAGACCACAATTTTCAATGAAAAGTGGGGAGAGCTGATATTTTTAGTTCGTACAGAAAGCATTTTCGTTTTTGATTCAGCACGGCACGTACTTCATAATTCCTACAGGGTCATAGAGTTGTATTGTGTATATTATAATATATATTAGATTTTGGGACTAATTTTCATATAAGATATTTTAAACAATTAAATTTACATTTTAAACAAACACGATCCGAGATTTAAATAAAGGTTGATCCACAAACGCTCATTGTTTCTTTAAGTTCTTGGATTGGTCATCCTTATGTTGCCTTCATCTTCCAGATTTTTAGGTTCAATCCCGACGACTACCAGTGTATGAAATGGAACATTTGCTTGATTTTACGTGTATCTGTTTATCTATAACTTGTTTGTGTTTGATTGTATCAACAATGTACTAGCTTAATCAAGTTGTAACGGTTAAAAGGAAAGATGTTTATGCCTAGACAAAATTTCTGCAGGATCACTTGTTAATTAAGGTTGCAGTGGAAAACATCTTGCTCTTAAAAAAGGCTCGAAGTCAGAACACATTGTTGGTTTTCCTGTGATCGATTACATTATATGACTTACTAAATATCTCACCGGTAAAAACACCGTAAATTTCGAACATTTATGTTCCAGAAATGTTACCATAGAGGGAAATGTATTTGTGCAAGAACATTACTGTTGTCGGCATTATATGAAACGGAATAATGGATGTGTTGGTAAGCTTTCACAGAAATTCATTACTAGTCTTAAAAATGTTTGATCCAAGAAATACATGTATATATATTAAGGTTGTCGACTTATATCTCGTAAAACTATCAGCAAGAAACAAAATGAACATAGACAATACTGTGCAAGTGAAAAAGTATACGGAGGAAATCAGAGAAGAGGGTAAATGATTAGACATTATCTTGACAAGTCACTATTCGTACATTGACATGGCATAATTGCAAAATAAGTTCCGGAGTAGGATTAATATATATAAAGTTCATTTAGACACATTATAGGACATCATGTGCTCTATTCTATGACATCTATATTTCATAAAATTTCCTGTTTTTCTTGATATTTTCCTGTTTCACACGGAACGTATGCGATGTTGTCAGTTACATTAATCACCTGACAGGATCAAAATGAACTAGAAATATAAGTAAACTGCATATCAGATGAGATGTAAACTGGCCAATAATATAATTGTGTCTATTTCCGAAAGGCAGAAATTCAATGCAGGGCCATACATTCAGTTGCACTGAAGGGTAAACGGTGTCTGTGTCTGGCGCATTTCCTAGCTAATTGAGACATTTTAACAAAAAACCCTATTTACGCCACTTCCAGGTGGCACATGCGAATTGATTTTTTATGAAAAGGGAAATCGTAGGTTTTTAATTATTGTACATGTAGTTCCTAATTGCTCATTTAAAAACCCAATGTTTTTACTTATTTTGAAATCTAAAGGGAGCAGCTGCCCCTGCTCACATACAAGTTCCAACCCTGCCTTAAAACAATTTACTCATGTTTCTAAAGCAAAGAACTGAAATCCATTTTATAGGGATTGATGACGTCGACGTCACGATAAGCATAAACTATCGTCTATGGTATTATGTTATGTTTAGTTTGAATCGTGTTAACGCCACTTTCAGCTTTATTGTGGTGTCCAGTGTTCATTATGGTGAAAGCCAAGGTACTCGGATAAAACCTTCGAAATACGGTAGGAAAACTGATAATCTCGAGTGTTGAGAGGCAGCTGTAGATGACTGCTACCAAATCACTTGGTTTTTATATTTTATGAAATATAAAACGATGGTTTTTATCAAAATTGAGACATTTTTGCATCATAGAATGTCCCGAGGGCTTTACATCTGATGATGGTGTAAATTGTTTAAAGTGTAAAAATGGGTATTACGGACGACGATGTGCTGAGAAATGCCAATGTGATATCAATAGGTAAGATTAACATTTAATGATGATCAATTTTAGTACCAAAAGTTACAAAGTATACAAGTAACTCGTCATCTAAAATTCGTAAATGTAAAAAATATTATGTTCTCCAGTAACGAATACAAAGACTCAAATAGAATATTTTGAATTTTAAAATGTTTTGTGAGATTTACATCTGCTTATGGTTACCATTGTATAAATAATGCAAAACCAAAAACAAAACAATAAGCATAAATATGAACAGAAACAACTTTTAAACCATTAATGGTTACATATATGGTGCCTAGCGAGCAAACATTATAGAATGCTGCGTGTGATATTTTACGTGCGAAAAATGTGATGTTGGCAGTTTGTGCATCCTGCAAAAACAAATATTTCACTTTATGGAGATTTAGCGCAGACGCACAAAAAGCAAAAACCTTATTATGTATCTTACTGTATCTCATTGTATTTCTGTCCCTGATGTTCGATATAGACGCATGTCCGATAAATACAGATCAATTCCGTGAAAGATTATACGAAATAAGACACCAAAGTTTGTGAGAATTGTAACACCGTGTAAACACAGCAGAACACTTTTCAGAATACGACTATTTACAGTTTGGAATGTTACTCACGTGATCGTAAATTTGTAGTGTAGTTTAGTACGGCCATAACATTAGTAGAGCAATACACCTCACATAGATAAATGGCGTCTTGGAAGTTGACAAGTATTAAGGCTATAGTTGTACTATGTGGTCTCTAGATGATGTTTTTAACAAACAGCATGCAATTAAAAAAGATACTATACCTGAAATTTCCATATTGCAAAGTGGTCGAATCCCTATAAGTGATACGCATGTATCTACAAACAAGACGGTTAAAGTAATTAGTCATCAACTATTGATCAAGTATTTGTCAACACTAAGGATTCGGGTTCGAGTCTCAATGCGTAAATGATGTACTCTGTACTCGACTGCAACTTATGACAAGGGTTGGCAATTTTCATACCGAAGATGGTTTCCGGATAATTCAGCTTACTGAAATTTGCAGGTATTGAAATTAAACGCCATTTAACCCATCGACACACAATACAGACAAACCGATAACCACACAAACAGTGTGACAGATCTATGAGAATAGAGACATGGCAACGTTTTAGCAAAAAATTTTGTTAATCTAATTTAGTCAGTGCTTGTTTTTTTTAGATGTGACAATATTCAAGGATGCGTATATAAACATGTGTCTTTTGGGAAACAAACGACGATAGGTTGGTAAATTGCATTTATGTAATAGATGTTAAACAAAAGAGCTAATACATAGTGAACATTACAAGCTATCAAAGCTATATGTGCTATATGTATTTATTTTTTTAATTTTACTGACAAATTAGTGAAGCTTTGCACAATCTGGAGTCTGACGCAATATCATATCAACTTAATATGATATAGACTTAACGATTGTTGTTCAACGTAAATCAAACACTTTTCAAGAGTATGAATAGAAAAACAACCTATAACTTGTGAGTAACTTAATACGCACTTCTCAACGATAAAAAATGTCGGTTAATTTAATACTTTATTTGACATGAACAATCATACAAGAAGGGTTGATATGCGCTGTTTAAAGTTACGCACATAAGCACACTAACCACAAACGCCAAGAACTATTTTTGTAAGTTTTAGATTGTTGTTCTTTATTATAAAATTGAGCTGCAACATTATAAGTAATCAGTATGGATCCTATACTTTATGGTCAGGCAAATGTAAACAAGATTTTATCAGAATCATTTGGAAGATGTTTAAAAGCACTATCAAGCTAAGTGTTCATAATCTAGTGATGCTACCAATTAGAGATCAACATGCCAAAAAGAGAATCTACAGTATTGTTTATCTCATTGTCTCACATGCATACGAATTACAAGTAGTTTATTTCAGAAACAACAATTTTGTCAAGGAGGCGGACATCAAATGTGACTGATACTTTAACAGGTAAGAAAATGGTAAGAATGATTATAATGAGGGTCATCATTCCACTATATATTTTAATGATATTTGAAAATTAATTATTAGTCTTAATGTAGAATATGTATGTTTGTTTCCAGTTGGGAACATTCACACAAGGAATTCTATGCTATGTTACATGTACCTTTGTTATTATTATGCCTCGCGCTGACATGGTATAACTTCCCTGCGTCATTCTTGCTCATGATATTCTGTAATTATTGAAGCGCTAAACATTGAGGCAAACTGACATAATGATTTACGTTTAACTACATTCAGGGTAAAATTCATGTAAATTGTATTTAAAATAGTATATTATGCTTACAAAAAATTGAGTTCTTCGGAGGATGCCGTATTTGAACAGGATCTGCTTACTTTCCAAGAGCACGCGAGTTCGTACTTGTTATCATCTCGTTTTTTTTGTGTTGAGTCCCAATGATTTGCTTTGGAATTGTGTAATAAGTTTTTAAGCGCTTGTTTGTTCATCCACACTGATGTGCAATATTTTGCACATCGAAGTTGGCCATTATAATGTAAATCTAAGATTCCAATTATGGTAACTATTACGTGCTTTAATTAAAGTACTTGAAACTGAATGCTCATTAAAGGCTGTCCTTTTTTAATACAATTATAAAGATGCAAATATAGTTTCTGTTGGTTTAAATTCGGTAATTTTTCATTCAGCTGCACCATGTTGTTTTTAGTTTTTCAAGATAGAGATGTCATGTTCATTTTTACGAGAGGGAGCTATAGCAACAAGCGATAAACATCGACGCTGCCTGGAAAACTTCCAAAATTAAACAAATAAACTGAATAAAATTTAATATATTTCAGTACCGACAAGACAATCCTCTTATGAAAATACTGAAACTAGTAAGTAAAAATGTTAAAGATATTATGTTTTTTGTAAATTTTGACAATGAACACGTTTTAAAACTGACTATTATAAAAGAACACATTTTACGAAATAGAAACATGTTATTTTAATGTTAATACACTTCCATGCAATCTAGTGTGTAAGAATGGTAAGATTCTTATAGCGGTGAACAATTACATAGTTCGTACAAAATTTTTTTTCTAAATTTTCTTTTCACCATAGGAAGATCACAATTTGACTTACTGATATATGCAGCGACAGTCACTGGTCTTATTGGCATCATTTTCATAATTGGTTTGTGTTATTGTGGCCACAAATACAGAAAAAAATCTCGTCAAAATATCGTTGACAAGAGCAGATTTGCCAAACGCAACAAATGAGAGTATAGAACTGAATGTTGGAATTTACCATCTCATAGATGAAAGTAAAATGGTTGATTTAAACATACATATAAATCCTTACCTAGAAGTTGTTGACGGCTCAACAAACTCCGATAGTTATTCTAGTACCAACGAAGATAATGCAAGCGGTTATCTTCACTCTTATAATAGTCTCATTACCGAAACTGAAAATCATGCATATGAGAAGCGTCGATCAGAAAGCCAGATGACCAACGCACTATCAATCACTAATGACACGAAGAAAGGAGAAGAAGACAATATTCGGCCATGTCAGTCGTTTACTGATATAAGTAAGGCCGATTGCACTGAGGAATCTAAAACAACAATTGATCTGGTTCAAAGATCCGAGACAAGTTCTTCAAAAACCTCTTCTGATACAGACGAACGTGCCTGTAGTGGATATTTGAGCCCGCTTACAGATAATGAAAACGTATACGATATATCGGTTTCGGGATAAACATCAGAAACAGGACCCGAGGCAAAAAATATGGAACAGTTGACAATCGGATATGCAGAGAAAATGTTCAACTTTATTCTTTTGAATAACTATTTTTGAAACAATAGTTTAATTACATACTGTTAAGACTCAGTTTAAAAAATTAGCAAGATAATTCAAAAGCTTTTACCAAAACACAATGGGTATTTTATCATATAGTATCAGGTTAATATGGATTGTTCAATAATGATTTTTCCAGATACTATATTTCTCATCAAAATATTCGTCATTGCTATAATAAATGGCCATAAACATCAAATACTAAAAGCATTGATAATACACACGTTAGTCCATAAATACATCCCTTAACATCTGTTTAAAAAAGGGATAACAACTATAGGGGCACTTTACAAGGAGAGGTCTGTCAGAGTTTCTGTTTGTTTCTTACAGCAAACTGACTATAATTGACCTATAATTGTCTTCTTCATTTTAGCCTTAAAATTAATACAATAATCGGTATGATTTGCCCATGATCTGTCGTATTTTGTATTCGCACGAGCTGTTGCGGCCTACTTGAATTTTATCACAATATGCACAAATTTGTTTGATCTAAGTACGACAGAAGGTACGAATGTGTAATTATAAACACAAACTTAAGTATGAAATTGCAATGTTATTTCAAACAGAAAACTCAACAAGCAACGCACGCTTAAAGCAGAGAACAAACAAATTAGCGACTGGAATCTCATATTAACAAGGGATAAAATCAAGTGTTTCAAGCACGTGAGCATAGCGAAACCATCGTGTAACTCATGGGCAAAAACAACTAGAGGTGACGAACAAAAGAATACGCCAATAAATTGTATACAAACATATCCTTCTCTATCTGATTATATTTTCCAAATTAATCTACTCTGCTCTGGAAATTTCCGCCATGCAGAACTTATCCAACGGTAATTTATGTTTATGGTTTTATCAAATCCCTCAAATCCCCTTGAATATTAGGTTTGTCATTGTCTTAAAATATTATGCTTTTAAAGGAGCCACGCAGTGTTTTAACAACTGAAACGTACAAACATTACAATTAAACACGTAAATCAATATTTTACACATTTAAAAATAGAATGCCACGTTATAAATTTAATGTTTGGTAATTATAGAAATTATGTATCTTTGTGATTATTATACTTACTTTTTGTTGCATTTAAAAACGGACCACTTGCGTTGAATATAGAAACTGAGGGCATTACTTGACCGACTTTGATGTATACGATGTTGCTTAGTCTTCAAAATGATAAATAGCTTAGCTTAAAACCAAATTTTTAATTTAATTACTTCCAATTTACAACAAAAGTTTAAATAATTTGTTTATTTGAAGATATACACACTTCTTTATGAAAATTTCAGTTACAAATATATCGTGGCTTTTAGATTTTTAACTGGAGAGGAAGTCAGATTACCTGATGAGAATCTCCGATTTTGGCAGGAAAAACTGTAAATTCTGGTTAATTAAGGTTTGAATCTTACACTCTTTGTTCGCAGTAATGCTCTAACAAGCAACCATTTGTTGACACGCCAGTGACCGCTAGAAGAGGAATGTTACCAATGATTCACGAAAAACTTCTGTAACGAATTGTTTTTATATAAAAAATAGAAAAGAAAGTCGACCAAACAACAAACACCAAACTCAAGGAACAGTTACAAATCCGGATATTGAACAACACAACACAAAAAAACCACAAAAACAAAAAGAGAGCAACCCGAACCCCAAAACCACGAGTGCACTCAGGTGATCCGTACGAGTAGGTAGTGCCTGCCTCTAATTAGACACCCGTAGAGTAACTTATTGTCATGTCTAGGGAAAATTCAAATCCAGGAATAGAAAACTCTACAAATGACTTAGCGAAAATGTTCGATCGTTATGAGACACTGATTTCCCATAATGATCCCATACAACTTCTGGAGAGATAACATCTACCTAGGTATAACAAACCCTTGTTTGAGTAATTTTGCAGTCAACAGCAGTGATTGGTCTAGAAAATCGGAATACCGATCGCAGAATCTTGAAAAACGTATATGTCGTGAATTTTACACAACATATGCTGGAGCTCCTGGAATGTTGCTGTCGATGAACGGGAAGTTGACAATTGGAAAGATGAAGTCATCACGTTTGTCGTTAGAGTCTAGTTTGTTGTTGTCCTGGGTTAATTTCTAGAAGTAGGTCTAAGTAAGAGGCTGACCTTTGTTGTCAATTAGAAAATCTAACATATGACAGATTTGGTCTTCAGTATATTTAGTATTAGATTAAGAGTCATTGATGACGAAGTAAGTTCTGTCATGACTAGTTACCAGGTATGTTTATCGTCTCTTTCCATTTTTCTTGAAAACGCAGCGTTTTATAAGATCTTTAAACCTGGTGTTACGCTGGATATTAGAGATGGCCATATAGACTGTCGAAAAGTCAAAAGTTTTAATGGTTTTACAATGGAAAGAGATCCAGACCTCACGATTTTTTCAGGTCTTTTGATGTTTTCAATATCCACATATAATTTATTTCACTTTGGAATCCAATTCAATAAGGGGTGATCACAATCTTTGACTTTGATTTTGAGACCAAAGGATGCCAATACCGATTTGTGATTTTCAATAATCTCCTCTTTTGAAAGCGCAGTGAATATGTAAGTAGAATTGCCAAGTGCACTGTGCATGCCTAACTCATTAATGTAATACTCTGGATGATGTTTTTGCAGATAAAAATAACTTTGTTAGGGGCCTTATCTGCTGGAACAACAACATATTTGTCATGAATGTCGGACAAAGTTTTTTCTGCATCAAAATTTCTGAAGATTGATGATGCTTTAGTACTCATAGACCTTCTTAAGCGACTTATTCTTATTATGCTAAGAAATACAACTATGTTAATTTTATTTTCTTTGTGCGATACACAGGCTTGAAACATAATTAACTTAACCCCTTCCCTTTCACACCAGTACCTGGTTCCAGTAGAGCGTTTTTTAGGATACAACGTGAAATTCAACCCGAATAAAATATGCGTTTTAAATGCCACAGTAATAAACAAGGTATCAAATAAAAGCTCAGCTTCATATTATTACGTAAAAGATTATTTATTTGTTGTGTTGTTTGTCCACAGTTTTAATTAGAACTTGATGAATGCTACCTAAAACTTTCGCCAGCGTTACGCTAAAATGCGCAAAAGCAAACGTTGCAAATAAACTTTAATTTCTCCTGTAGTCATTTAATTACCATGTAATTTATTAAATATTTTGTCGACAGCTTAGCGATCTATTGATATCAAAAACAATATCCAGAGATCACCACAGTTGTAGAAATCTTTTATGAAACGCGGCAAGAACACTTTCGGGCTTCTCCATCAAGCAAATTGTCAGTGTAATTTTATGAATTTGAAAAATTATAGCCGACGCAGTTCTAAATAGGGAAAACTAAATTGACAGGATAACTCTACAGACTTTTTACTTTACAAAACAGCAAGATGACAAAAACATGATGGCTTTTGTCGAAAGTTATGATCATTTAAACGGAATGGTCAGAACGTTGGAAAGAACGCCTTGCAATACGCGTGCGCACAAATGACGATTTAAAAAGGTGAACTTGTTCGCGCACCTGTTAAATTGAACAATTTTTATAGAACTATTTACCAAAGAAAACAACGTGTAACGAGGTAAAATCCCAAATTTTATCAAATAAGTACAAGTCTGGAAAAAAAACCATTTTCTAACCCATCTATAGAAATAATATTCCATTTGTTTGGTGACGTTCGAATCAAAATCTAGGACGATAAACTTACGATGTGGTGAGGAAATTGAAGACATTGATAGAGACGAGTGATGCAAATAAGTCACAGCAGGAGGGGTATCCTTGGCTGTAAACTTAATTGACAAGTATAACCAGTTTTCCCAACGAAGGTCAGGTGTTTTTACAATTTACTCTGATTTCCTTCCCCATAAAAAAACTGGACATCATGATAGAGCTGAAAAATTGTTAAGAATAGAATTAAACCCAAATCAACCAATAAACCAATCATTAAGTACGGCTTAATCAAGAAATTAGTTTTTAATCACAAAATATCAATGTTTTACTTACAGAGTTAATAAAAAAAACTTTTTAAAGAATTTTATTCTATCTTGAGTGTTTTTGCTGTTTTGTGAATCGTCCTTTTTTATTACAGGTGATCACAAGTTAAAGATTAATACCAATATATCACAAAATGAAAATAACATTACCAGACAAATTTGTTTCTCACTAATGAGACAGCGTGGTACCTATGTTTAGACGGTTAAGATATCATTTTCTCACTAATGAGACAGCGTGGTACCTATTTTTAGCCGGTTGAGATACCCTTATCTCAACCCGTGGGTGGGATAAGAATTTCACGCTCCTTTTCCCGTAAAAATGTATTGTGACGTTAACTGTCGGTTCAGCAAGAAAAATCATACAATGTATGCTTTAGTTGTGTTGGTTTACTGTGCCTCTTAAATATTACTATGAAAACAACATATCTAAGCTTCCATGAACCAATTTATGCCGCAATCCGATAGCGGTACACATCAAAACAAACACGTTGACGCAACAAGTTACACTGGAGATTACGTTGAGGGTAGATAACTCTATTTGTTGACAACTTCAAACATAACAGCACCGGATTTTTTTTAACGAATTAGTGAGAAATGGATTCAAACACCGTCTTGCCCTGCCACCGGTGTTAGATTCTGTATGTCTCAACCCGTGAGTGAGATAAAAATTTCACGCTCCTTTTCCCGTAAAAATGTATTGTGACATCAACTGTCGGTTCAGCAATAAAAATTATAAAATATTTGCTTTAGTTGTGTTGATTTACTATGTTTTTTTAAGTATTTACATGAAAACAACATATCTGAGCTTCCATGACCAAATTTATACCATAACATGATAGCGGTAAACATCAAAACAAACACTGTGATGCAACATGTGTACACTGGAGATTACGTTCAGGGTAGATAACTCTATTCGTTGCCATCTACCAACAGAACAGAACCGGATTTTTTTTAATGAATTAGTGAGAAATAGAATAAACACCGGTGTTAAGGCAAGACGGAAATCGGGTGTCTGAGATTTTCCCGTCTTGCCCTCCCACCGGTGTTAGATTTTATATTTCTTTATATATGAATATATAGAAAGAAAATTCAAAAGACTGAAAGCAGCATGACATACTCGTTTGTTATTATATTCTATGGTTTAAACATTTATTATATAGAAATACAGTAACTGTTTTTAATTTTATAAACGCTTTTTTTATTTATTCCTTCAATTTTAAGGGTTACATATTTCTAAAAATGCTAAAACTATAGTCGTGAAATATTATAGAACATGTTCAATGACGGTGTACTCTGAACCTATCCAAAAGTTGTGTTGCAATTAGTTGACTTATATAGCACAGGTATTACATATGTAACATTGTGGGATTACCCCCTTCCCAGTTTGCACTACAATCACATCGTCCATGATCTAAGTAGAGAACCCCTAAATATTGTAAATCTGAAAATCATTTAATATTTAAAACACAAGCAATGTGTGTTTACAGAAAGTGTATTGAATTAGAATACTATACGTTACAGTTTTTGTGGAACATTTTGAACTTAAGAATACAGGCACATGAAAGGAATTGAGCTGCATGAAGTGTGTATAATTTTTTTGGCAAACTGGGATTAGAAATAAACTCTAAATGTTAGCTGAAATATGTTCTTGTTTGTACACATTATAAAAATCATTCGATGTCGGTCATATCTGCAAATATTCCGCAAAGGACGTCCGAAAACAGAAACCTTGAACGATGTGTTCAAATTGACTATATTTAAACTTTAAGCTTTTTCCTAGTTCATAGTTCAGTTTTGTTGTTTGTTATTTCTTCTAACAACTAAGGACTTATACTTTTCAGCAATAACTTAAACATTCATACACCTTGAATACGCTTGAACATTGCAATGTGGTTTGAAGATAATTCAAACTAATAAGTGTACACATTGATACTGATAAAGTCAACAATATGACATAATTAAATGAAATAAAAACGATAAGATATATAATAGATAAAATCGTTAATAAAGATGTTTGTGCTTTTTCGAGACAAAATAGTCTTAGTAAGTATGAAATTAATACTATGAAGTTTTCTGCTATTATGTGGTTTACATGGAATATTTCACATAGAATAGTATTATCCTGATATATTTCTTCCGAAGCTATATTATTTAAATATTAAATTACATATATATATAATTCTTTTTTTAAATTTGATTTTGTATATTGAGTTGTATTTATTACTGCACTATTAAATAGATAAATAAATTATTTCAATTTTTAATTAAACATCAACTGCCATATATAGAATTAAAAATAATGTGGCAATTATCGACTCAAAAAGAATAGTTTAAAAAATCAGTGTTTTATTACTTGGTACTACATTTAATGATAACTACGATATTCGATACAAAAGATTTCTTATTTCGTCTTCACAAGGGGAATATCTATTTATGATAATACTAAGTGCATAAATAAGCAATGTTTTGGCACATAATATGTATACATTTTAATATGATACAGAAATTAACAAATCAGATATACAATCCGGATTATCGTTCTTGTTGATTTTGTTGTTATTGCGTTGACATTGACTACCGACTGAAGCTTGTAAGGTACTTTTGGTTTAGTTATTGATACATCAATATTTTTGAATATAACATACTTAGTAGTTGGTAAGTACTGTAAAGTGATAATTGAAAAAAAAAACTAAATGAGACTTATTTTTAGTATTTTTAACAATTGATAATCAATACATCGTCCGCAAAGTAAATTGCCTGTAAACGTGAAAATTTATTTTTAGAACAGTATTTATTTACTTATGTCGACTCACTATTCAAGAAATTTCAGAACTAGTTTAGTAAGTATAACTTTTCATTACTTTGTTTCCCTTTAACAGCTGAACTTATATACAACATAAATGCGCTTTTAAAGATTACATAAATGTTATTCTGAAAAATAACATGATTCAACATGTTTAACATCATATTAAAACCACCAATAAAATTATAAAATTGAATATTTAAACATGTTATTTTGTGACATTTTAATAAATGATTTAACTATATATTATGTTCGAAAAAATGAACATAGGAGTATAAAATTTTATCAAATAGTTTATACTATTACATTTAAAAAACAAAAATGCATATCATTGTGCATTTGTTACAAACAAATTATATAATTACATATTTAGATTATTACACGTAGGCCTTACATTCCTTTTCTGGAAAGTTCGTATGATATTTGGGATTTTTACATTGGTACGAGTGAATTATCAGATTAATATAAGCCTTGTAGTTCCACAATTTAAATATCGAGTGTCTAGAAATTCGATTATCCAAGAATACTAAAGATTCTATTTCTCCAATTTAGAAATCAGTAAATTTGCGAAACAAAATTAAAATTATCCCAAGCCAATTTATGAACATGACTGAATACGCGGTAAATATAAGTTTTTTGATGAGATTATTATTAAACCAACCAACAGATAAGAACGACTTTCTCACTAGTGACAAGAACTATATTTTCTTATCCGTTAACCGGTATAAAAATAACGCAAAAATTAGAGAAAGCATATTTCAAATGACACTACATTTGCAGTGATCTTCGTAGTTAAATTTTAAGCGTAAATTCTAACAATAGAGTCATGACTTATTTACTCAAGGTAATCATGAATTATATGTGATTTATTTTGAAATACAAATAAAGTCTGCTTCAATTGTATTAATATAAAACACAGTTGAAACAAATCATTTAAAATATTTGTTAATGATATGAGTATGTGTTATGACAAGAATCTCGCACCAAGAAGCAATTATGACATACTGTTTTGCAGACTTGAAAGGCAATGGTAGTAGCTCTATAATGCATTACAACCATAAAAGGTAAAAATACAAGGAATATTGATATCAGTAACACAATTTTTTATAGTCTGAGATCTAATAATTTGAGTTCCTAAAATCAGTATCCTTGAATAAAATTCATCACATATTGTATTTTTTACTGGGTGAAAAAAATTCATAATTTGTTTGTTCAGATTACTTTTTAAAGTTTCAAATATGTTTCCATTAGTTCATATGGGGTTGCAATAAAAAGAGTGGGCTTCCTAGCCATTCAATCGTTTCCATTCTATACGAACCATTTCCAACAAGATTAAAAATTAGTTGTCTTAAATTACACCTTGTGAATATGTCATATGTTATGTGAGCAGATTTCTCTCACCGATTTGAGAAATTAGTGTCCAATTAATGTTTAGGCTTCTAAACTAATACCCACCAGACTGCACCAATCAATCATTGTATTTTGAACCTGATTCCCTTTCCACTGAACAATAAATATTTTTAAGGCAACATTGTTGGCCTTCACAATGGAATCAAAAGATGCAGTAGAAATAAAATCACTCTGCATGGGAAATGGCCGTTTTCTACACACAATCACTAAAAGCTCAAAAGTGTGGCATTTGTAAACCCCCTTATGACAAATAAAATCATCCTAACCTATACAGTTACACAGTCACTCGTTTTAAACTACAAATTTTGAAACGAAATTGTTGTTTAACCTTGCGCGACACCTAACAAATTACAATATTACACCTTAGTCTGGCTAACATGTTTATTGTGCCTTGAGTATTTAACGTATTGTATTTGCACGTTTTCTTTTAATTATTGGCTTTGCATGTTTCTACATTTTTTAAAATTACACCTCGGTATCTTTTGATCTACTTTACAATAGAAATCAAAGAGTCGCGTTTTTTATGTTCTCAAAATAATTATATCACCTGAAAGTGGAAATTTTAAACTCCAGATTAATTTATTATTACTGAGATTGCGGGTTCGATTCTCACTGCGGGCAGGGTGTACTCGACTCCAATCTTAATTGACAAGGACTGCCAGTTTTCCTACCGCAGGTCGGGGGTTTTCTCCGGGTACTCCGGCTTCCTCCCCAATAAAAACTGGACTCCATGATATAGCTGAAAAATTGCTAAAAGTGGCGTTAAACATCATCAAACAAACAAACAAACAAAACATTTATTATTATGGCTAGGCAATAATACACAAATGATATTCTTTGTTTTAATCTGGTTTATTAAGAAATGTTGCAATGTGATTTTTTTATGATGTTGTTTTCATGAATAAACTGACCTTTTTATTCATAAAGTCTATTTTCAACAATGTTTTCTGAATTCTATGGCAAACTACGACTCATTATAACCAAAACTTAACTTGCTAATATGGACTTCGAAGATATTATATACCTGTAAAATTCAATAAAATTTTCGTGAAGTTTCGACAAAATATAACGTATTTTACTTCCGCTTAACTGTTGAATGTTTAAACAGCAGTGTAATCGCAATTCTGAGGTCGGCAAAATTTTTTTTAAGATTTGACAAAAATATTAATACATGTCATGTACCATATGGGCCTTTCCATTGTCGTATGAGGTCAAATCTTAAGTTAAAGTCGTCTACCTGATAACATTGTATCATAAAGATAACAGTAATGATAAGGAAAACAGACATGACATATTATATATCGAGGTTTTATGTTGCCAACGGTGTGTTTGTCAATGTTCTTTTTTCAATGGAGCTCTGATCGGATGCGGAAGAAAGCAACAAAGTATGTTTTCTGTTTTAATGGTTACATAGTTAGGTTTATGGACAGCTATATGTACTTCTATTGCAGTTGTGTGTGGGCGAAAATAAATTGTTGCAAGGGGATATATCTGTTATCCAATTAGAAATACAGGATATTTGAATTCTGTAACAAAGGTTCGGTTTTCGCTGAGTACTGCGGCTTACTTCACTAATAAAAACTGGACACCATAATATAGCTTAACGTTTGCAGTTAATGGCGTTAAAGCGTATTCAAAGATACAAACGCACAATTATTGTAAGTAGTTTCAATTTAATGATCACCTTTGAACTTGAAAAGATACCATGACACAATTAAAAACTGTTAATTTTTTAGCAAGCAACTGAATTTAAGATCTTGTTTCTGTTTTCAGTTTGTTATTGACAACTGTACAGTATTACAACAGTCAGTTTCAAAATCATATGCTAGAAATGCAACATCTTTTTTGCATACTTGTGTTATATGTAAGTAACGTTAATAAAATTTTTGCGTGGAGGGAGTACCGGCATTAGTCTTTAATAACCTATACATTCATTATCATATTTGTTTTTTTTCCTGAGATTTGCCATTTCATTTTAACTTTTATTCTCTTTGTTACACATAAGGGAAGACTCAATTGTTTGTCAAATATACCTGTTATCTGATGAAAGTGACAGTGTTAAGTGTAACGATATAACTTTTAAGTAGTAATTATTTTTCAATGTACGTGTAGAGCCATTCATATTTAAACATTCATATCCATATATTGATGGGCTTATTTAGGCTTTGATACTTTGTAATGTGCTTTCAACAAACCACGACTTCAGATGTCCTGTACATTCTGAAAGGCATCTGAAAGAAAAAGCTATCTGCGATTTGCGTGCCAATCAATCCTACGTTTGTTTGTTTGATGACAACACTAAATACTTCAAAGAGTTGTGTCTTGATCAACCAGAGTATCTTGCACCAGGTTAGTTAAAGAACGTTAAAGTTAGCTTATGCAAATTATGCGCATTTAAGGTTAAGAACGTGCGCTGACATACTGATTTTAATATCTATTTATGTCAAGATGGCAATTTAGACGATTTTGATATTGCTAACCTAATTTTGAAACAAAATGCGCGTAACTTTAACTTAAAGGTAAAGATAAGGATACTATTGAGACCATTTATCAGATAATAGTGGATGACTTGGATGTTGTACATATTCTGCTTGAAAGAAGAATATGCTTTAAAGCAGAATAACATTTCTATAACATATCAGATCATTTGCAAAAATATGAACAAATCCAAAGAAAAAAATTCCTTCTCTTTTATCTGCAGATAAATATTGCATTTGTACGGTGATATACTATTAAGTAATGTGTACGTTATTTGTTTATTTTCATAAGATATAATTAACAAAACATGTGGCATTCACCAATTTAAACATTCTTTGCTGAAAAAATAGCAAAGCAGTCTATTAGACCTTGTATATCGACATTTATGTATTTACTGACATGGTGCTTGTATTCAGGTTTTAAATATGTTTGGAGAGGTGGTTTTGATGGCAGTCCTTGTGAAGAGTCAACATTCCAACCTTTTAAATTTTGGACATTTAGTGGAAACGACTGTTTTATTGAAATCAAAATGTGAGGAAGAAGGACAGATTTTTTATAGCTTTGGATCTACAACATTTGATATCTCATGTCGATGTGATTATAGTAAAGGATATGCTTTTGTAACATTTCCTGTGAATTATTGTTTTTGCGATCCATCAGCTGAGGATTGTTCATGCTATCGGAAAACATGCAATGAAAATTACATTCTTTCACCAGGTATTTACAACATTTTTCACTTATCGTGGAAAACACTGCCAAATCTTAAATGATAAGTTTTTTATGAGTTAATATGTCAGCATTTTTTTAGCTAAAATATATTGTATTAAATCAGCTCTAATGCAAAATTTGTAGTTCTTTATTAACCTTTAACTGGACTCTTCAAGTACAACTTTACATATGCGATCATTTATTAAATGCAATACAAACAATTTAACATGATTAAAATTAAAACAAGTCTCGTTCGGTGCTCTTAATTTTCAAGTATTGCAAGCTATTAAAAAACATATGAAGTAATACGTCTACACGTGATTATTGACCCCTGTATATCTATATATTAAGAGCATAATTATTAAATGCATATACAGAAGTGACAAATGTATTAATCATCGGCGACGAAAAGTATAAAAAGAATTATTAAAATACTAAACGGAACAAAATGCAATTAATGCATTTTGAATATGTACATATTTTGCCTTACAAGAACTTTTTGAACGAAATTAACAAATCATTTATTTCAGACATTAGATTACACTTGCATACCTACAAATAGCTTGCAGAATAAAATACGATGTTCAGCTAACAGGAATATGCGGTAAGTTTCACTAAAGTTTTTGAGTTACATTGCTCACGCCTTCACAATGTAGACAATGTATACACCAACACTATGACATTTAAAATTTCGTTGCGCACTATGATATAGATTAGGTAAATACAATAAACGCGATCCAAATTTCTTGTTTGTGGGACAATATTTTTTTTTAATTTTCGAACCGTGAAAGATACAGAAATATATTACGACGGCCCATATGCCTTGTAAAAACCTACAGATTTGCGTTGCATCCATGATTCCGCTTGGGTTTTAAAGTGTGTTGTCAAAATAAGACTTCTAGTTAGTATATACAATGATTATCCCTAATACAGGCATTATTCGTGGTAAACATATGTATTCAAGAAAATAGTTTCAAATGTTTCAACATTCTGCATTTTATTACCTAAATACAACTTCTGAGGCCACTTTTTCTTTTATAGTTTTAATCAAGCAACACCTGCAAATGCCAGAATCACAACACAAGAACTCAAGGAAGGTAAATCATTTGCTTGCAGCTGAAATTGTTTTTAAATAAACATATTAGACGATGTTATTTTAAATATCACTTTATTACAAATTGCAAAAAGTGCATAACAAATAATTTTTTTTTTGCATTTCTCAGACATCAAAAGAGGTCCACTCAATCACAAGTTTGTACCCTTAATAGTAGTAGTTTGTTTTCTGGTATTAATAACAGGTATTCAATTACATTTACATATATACTGTTTTTACTCAAAGTATTCACCAATATACATTTAAAAATCAAAACAGTTTACATCGTAACAGCTCTGTTTTAAAAATATGCGTTTTGGCGTGCAAAGGCCATGATAAAATGCTTTGTTATGTCTGAAAATCTGAGCAAATATTATGTTATAAATGTTTGTCTAGCATTTAGACAGCTTAAGCTTCATTTTGCGTCTAGGTTTGAATGACAAAGTAAATGCATGGCAACCCAACGTCTTATGTAAGTTACTATCAATTTACATACAAGAAAACAGTTTACATCGTAACAGCTCTGTTTTAAAAATATGCTTTTTGGCTTGCAAAGGCCATGATAAAATGCTTTGTTATGTCTGAAAATCTGAGCAAATATTATGTTATAAATGTTTGTCTAGCATTTAGACAGCTTAAGCTTCATTTTGCGTCTAGGTTTGAATGACAAAGTAAATGCATGGCAACCCAACGTCTTATGTAAGTTACTATCAATTTACATACAAGAAAATTTGAAATCGAACTATGCACTTTTAACATTTAATTGGTACTAATTCGAGTTTGCCTCTGCTAGTTTTTAATTGTGCTGTTGCTTTCTGATTATTAATATGGTGTTTGTTACATATGCTATTTGCAGTAAAGTGGATTTTATGTGTGTCTTTAATAAAAAAATCAAGGGTCCTGCAAAGGAATGCCAATTACTTGATGTTAAATGAATTATCGGTAGAGGACTTCCAGCGAGCACAAAATTGAGTTAGATGTATGACGAACAACCGGTCAAATCGACGCGCAATAATATCTAGTTAAATGAGAAAATATTATTTTGACTGGCCATAAATAACCCATGAAATAGGTTGTACAACAAAAAACAGTCAAATAATATGTGCCAATAACAGTCAATAAAATTTAATTTAATTGCTGAACAGATGGTAAATACTCTTAACTGTCGGTTAAATTGAATAGTTACGTAATGATTACACCTTTCAATAAATTTCCGGAAAATACACTACAACATATAGATTGCAAATAACAGCTTTTAAGGAGATACGAACATGACAAAAAATAATTAAAGTAATATAAAAATGTTATCTACTCATAGGGACAATAATCCTTATAAGAAAAATTAAATAAAATTGGTACGTTCATGACTTCGTTTCCATGCAACGGCATTCAAACATTGCACATTTTGGTATATTCTAAGATATTGATATCAGGTAAAGATGCATAAAAAATAATTGATGCAATTGTTGGATTTTGATCTATTTGTACTATAAACATGTGCAAGGGATAAACATTTGGTAAGTCCAAAAAAAAGCAACAAAAGAAACACTGACCATTTGAAAATCATGTTGTTTTTTTTTAAAGAAATCTATGGAAAAAAAACAAACAAACAAATAAAAAACATAAAATTAAAAAAAAGGAATTACCTTGTATCCTGATAATGGCAAGTTATTTGTCAATACTTATTGTATAGCCCAGCAGCCATTATCTTTTTTATATGATGATTGTGTATTTTTGTGTTTTTACTTATAACGGTAAACAAACTAATAAAAACATTGATGATTATAACTATACAAGTATACATGTACTTAATAAAGCAATGATAACAGCTTTAAAAAATTATTTAAAGCTTTTAGTCATTGAAATTTGTAAGAAACTAAAACGGAAAAATTATCAAAGCATTTTGAAAAGATTAAAAAATTTTATGCTGTGTTTCTATATTCAATACAGATTTTCCGTATCTATTTTTATATCACAAGGACTTTAATTGTCGTGTATAATATGAAAACAAACTCGGAAAAATATCTAAATACATGTACGCCTGTATACAACTTTAAAGTAAGATATTGTAATTATAGTTATTAACCTAACAGTACTATGTTATTAACTTATTAAAATGTTCAAAAATGTGCAAATATTGCTGCAACGGAATTAGCGTAAAATGACTGTCTTACCATTTGTATTTTACCACATGTTTTTTACATCCATGCTTCGACCCATATACTATTGTGTACATTTAAATATAGAAAACTAATTGTAATGTACTATTTTTACACAAGGTTAAAGTTCGCCACTACCTGTCGAACTGGTATTTCCACCTGTCATATTAAATCGATAAATGACCATAAATAATATACATCTCTGTTCTGTCAATGTTAAAGGTTTACGAGATAAAAATAAAAGAGATAGATTTTATCAATGGGCAAACAATCAGAAAGTAAATATCGTATTTATTCAAGAGTCGCATTTTGATGACAATATTGAAAAAATTCTTAACTCCGAATCTGATTACAACTACTACTTTAATCACGGTAATACATCCAGTAGAGGAGTAGCTATTCTTATCCACAAACAATTTGAATGTACTGTAATGGATAAACACTTAGACTCAACTGGGCGTATTATCTTATTAAATGTAGAAATCGATAATTCTATCTATTCTTTTATAAATCTATACGCACCAAACAATGAAAGAGACAGAAATAACTTCTTTAAAAAGACTAACGACTTTATAAATAAAAACGCAATAGGTTCGGTAATCATTGGAGGAGATATGAATAATGTTTTATCGGAAATAGATAGAAAAAATTATAACCATCAAAACATCAAATATAGAAAGAAAGCTAAACCAGTAGTACATTTAAAATCGATGATAAAATCTAATAAACTTATAGATATTTGGAGACATTTAAATCCAAGTAAAACTCAATTTACCTGGAGGCGACCTAATCCACCCCAAGCTAGTCGCATCGATATATTTTTTATTTCAAGGGATTTTATCCTTTCATAAAATCATGTGATATCAGACCAATTTCTATCAGAAGTACCGACCATCAAGCTGTCTCAATTCAAATACAAACCGCAGCATCCCAGACAAAAGGTCCAGGTTTTTGGCAGATAAATAATTCTATCTTAAACGAAGAACTATATATCAATAAGGTAAAAAGCATAATCAGAGAATATACTGACAAAATAAATAAAGCCCCATCAAATATTCATCTGCTATGGGACATGCTAAAAATTGAAATAAAAAATTACAGTATACAATACAGTAAATATAGATCAAATATAAAAAGAAATAAAGTAGGTAACTTAGAACAAGAATTAAAATCGCTATATGAAAGGCATGATTCTGGTAAAAATGAAAATTTAGAAACAAAAATAAAAGTCATAGAAATAGAACTGGAAAATGAATATGAATATCTGGCAAAAGAAGCACAGATAAGATCCAAAGAAAAATGGTGTGAAAAGGGTGAAAAAAATAACAAATATTTTCTTGGATTAGAAAAAAGCAGACAAACTAAGAAAACCATAATTAGATTAAAAGATAAAAATGGTAGAATTATTTCAGATCAATCGAAAATTCTGGCAACGGAAAGAGATTTTTATAAAGAGCTTTATTCCGAAACTACCTTGGAAAGTGTAAACGAAATTCGTGAATATATTAACAACTGTGTATTATCAAAACCTTTGAGCACAGCGGAAATTAACTCTTGTGATGGCTCAATCACGATAGATGAAATAAAAACGGCAATCAATAATTTAAAATTAGATAAAAGTCCAGGACTCGATGGGCTCAGCACCAATTTTTACAGATTTTTTTCTGACGAATTAATCCCAATTTTAAAAAAGTATATAATTTCAGTTTTAATAAGCAACAACTTCCTAATTCTCAAAGACGAAGTGCATTAAATCTTATATATAAGAAAAACGACCCGATGGACATTGCTAATTATAGACCTATATCTCTTCTTAATACAGACTTTAAAATTCTTTCATATGCATTAGCATCTAGAATTAAAAAAGTGCTGAAGTCAATTATAAATCATGATCAGACTGGTTACATTAAAAACAGATATATAGGATTTAATTTACGTCTAATTCAAGACATCATTGACTATGCAGATAAATTTAATATCAGTGGCGCTATCTTATTCGTAGATTTTTCAAAAGCATTTGATACTTTAAATTGGGAATTTATGTATGAATGTCTAAAACACTTCGGATTTAACGAACCATTTATAAATTGGATAAAAACGTTATACAGTAACATAAGCAGTGTAATAACAAACAATGGATGGACGTCAGCCCCCGTATATTTACAAAGAGGTATCCGACAAGGTTGTCCCTGCTCTTCTTTAATTTTTGTAACTGTTGTAGAAATCTTGGCAAACTATATCCGAAATAACTCCAACATTAAGGGAATTGAAATAAAGCTAAACGGAAAAACACATAATTTGAAAATATCTCAAATGGCAGATGACACTACGCTTTTCTTAAAATCTAAACATGAAATAAGCTTAGCCCTAAATATTATTGAAACTTTCGGAACTTATTCAGGTCTAAAAATAAATAAAAACAAAACAGAAGGTATTTGGATTGGTAAACTAAAACATTGTAGGGATAAAGTTGAAAACATTAACTTTACAGATAAACCAATAAAAGTACTAGGCCTATATGTCGGTATAGACAAAAATCAATGTGATCTCCTAAATTGGGAGCAAAAGATAGAAAAAACTAAAAATCTAATCAGCGCATGGAGAAAAAGAAATCTTACAATCTTGGGTAAAATAATGATTATAAAGACACTTATTATCCCACAATTCACCCACATCGCATGTGCAACGGTTATAAAACAAGAATATATAAAATCATTAGAAAAGGAAATATTTAACTATATCTGGAATGGTAAACCAGATAAAGTCAAAAGATCAACGCTCATTGCAAAATATGATCAAGGGGGACTACACATGATCGATGTAGAAAGCTATTTTAAAATGCTAAAAGTTAAATGGATTTCAAGAATCACAGGCGCGAAAAATGAAAATTGGACTGTCATACCGAAATTGTACTTAAATAAGTTCGGCTCAAAACTATTAATATTCAAAATGAACTTAAAATCAACAACTATACAAAGCCTAAAAGAATTTAAATATCTTCCGCAATTCTACCAAGAAATACTGAAATACTGGTTTGAAATGAAAAATAGTGTCCCAAATGAAATAAAAACTTTCCATCAAATGCGAAAAGAAATTATTTGGGGTAATGAACACATCAAATACAACAATAAACCGCTCTTCATGCAAAACTGGATGAAAAGCGGAATAATTTACATTAATGATTTGATAGACAAAAATGGCTTCATAAATGAAAATAATCTGTTAACAAAATTAAATACAAAATCAAACTGGATTGCAGAGTTTTTTATAGTCAAAACAGCGATTCCTAAATCATGGAGGGAACTTCTTAACTCCGAAGAATCAATCAAAACAAAAGTAAACATCGACAAAAATAAAATAAAATTTAATAATCTGGATATAGATATATCTGATTTGGATAACCACAAAATATACAACGCCTTCCTTAACAAAAAAATTGAAATAAACATTGGAATTTTGAAATGGAAAAGACTTTTCAACACCGAAAGCTTAAATCTTCAAAATATTTTTGGCTTTATCCATGAGAATCTTTAACAAAACAACTTAAAAATATTCCGATGGAAACTCTTAAGCAATATTCTACCATGCCAAGAAAAGTTGTTCGTCTGGCATATAACACAAACACCATTGTGTTTATACTGTAATGACATTGACAACTATCAACATTTTTTCTTAGACTGTCAATGGCTACATACCTTCTGGGAAAAAATAAATATTCTACTTAAAAAAATTAGTTTCTTCAAAAAAATATGCTTAAACAATATTGTTATAGGATATAAAACGGAAGACAAAAATTATTCCGACCTCAATGTTATTTTAACTATATTGGGTTTTTCTATCTATAAAGCTTTCAATATCTCAGAACTTAGAAAGAAACAAATCAATATATTCGGCATTTTCAAAAGGGAGTTTTGTAGTTATACTAAAGTTCTCAAGAAAACAAAGCCAAACAGCTATACACATCTTTTGAAAAAAGTGGAATTGATACTAAATAAAGACTAGAACAATTATTTGCTGTTCCTTTTTTTAAGGAAGCAAAATTAAAAAATGACTTTATGTAATTATCACATTATATTATTATTATATTATATTATTAACATAATAGCATTATATTTGTCTATATAAGCACCCTGTGTATATAGACACTAGCCTTTTCAGGGCACTTTGCTAATGAAAGCTGTGATTAGTAAAGGTATTATAACAGCTTATCTGTTAATAAATCGAAATATTGTAAAAAAAAAAAAAAATAAAAAAAAAGTCAAAAAAAAAAATTAAAGATACCATAAGCCTATGTAAAAAATCCCAGGATTCAATATTCTGCCTTTCATTTTCAAAGATTTTTCAGGCACTTAAGCTAAAATAATATCAAAATATTAATATTTGCAATAATTAACTTAAAACATTTGTAATAAGCTACTTTTATAACAGAAAAAATATATGTGTACATGATTAAGAAAAAAGTTAAAGCAGGTGAATGCTGAACCAATCATTTTAAAAAATGATGTACTTTTCCACCTAAAATGTATAATATATACATGTACATGTTTCAGGATAATTTAAATTAAACAGAAACTGTTTAGATGTATTTAATTTGCTCTATATCCAAATCCTACATTTGATAAATCTCAAATCAAGTCCAAGGGTTTTGAAAAAAATGGGACTGGTTATATAAAGGAAAATTTACTTTTCATTGTTATATCTTTTCAAAACAAGTCATGTCTAGTATCTGTGAAATAAACCTCTTGGGTTTTAGGTAAAGTTAACTAATAAACTGCCTTGGTGCCGAGTGGTTATGGTAGTTTGTCATATACCATTTATCAAATGCCTATCAACACTGTGGTTGAAGGTTTTAATTGACAAGGATTGCCAGTTTTTCTACCTAAGGTGGGGGTTTTCAACTGTGTTTCCTCTCCTGGACGCCACGATATAGCTGATAACTTGCTGAAGGTGGCATTTAACACCAGTCAAACAAACAAACTTATAAAACTAGATCTACAATTATGAAGTTCATTCTTCCAAGTCATTCAGGTAGGCTACCGAAGCCTGAATTATTTTGTTTACTTTGTGACATTGACTTTTGATGCTCAGTTTGTACACATATCTCTGTAAAAAGATTTTCTATTCCTTGTTGCCCGTCTCTCTTCTGGGCACGTTTACAAAGACCTAATCCATAGTTCGCAATTTTAGTTGCCATACGGTTAGTAATAACTCTGCTGTCAGTAAGAAGTGTCAGCACTGTAAACAGGGGTTTTGTTTTCTGCTTGACTGATTCAGTAGTTCCTAATAATTGAGATTTAAATGCCGAACTGATTGATAATTTTTCAAATAATGGTTATTAGACCAAAGCATCTTCCATCGAATCATGAACACTGTACTGTTTCTTCAAATAACGAGTTGTTTGGCTTTGAATATGAAGGCTGATTAGGAATACATTGTGGAACTGTATCAATAAATTCAGTCACCGATGACATGAAGGTATTAATCAGATAATTTTTTTCTAAAGACAACAACACAGTTTAGGGCATCAGAACTTCAAACATTTTCAACTTCCTTGTCATTGTGGTACATTTCCAGTTCTAAACTTCAAACTGGTGACTTCTGAAGCCTGTGGGATATTTTTTCTTTCTGGTTTGTTGTATCGATTGAATGTCGTGTTATGGATATTGACAGCTGAGTACTGTATGATGTGCTAGTCTCTGCATGAAAAAAAATTAATAATTATGAAGGCTCCAAATACCATATTACAAAAAGGCAAAATCATGAGGCTCTTTTACTTTCTCTGCATGTAGACTGTAAAGAAATTCCATTTTATTTTCTGTACTGATGACCTTTACTCATGTTTTATCATAGTGATGATGCTTCAGTTTCATACTTTTTAGCGCAGGGTTCTTCAATTCATTTTTCATTATGTTACAGATTTTTATTCATTGTTTTACAAAAACTTAAATTATGTGAAGGTCTACTGCATATATCTTACTCATAGATCTGATATTGAGACAATATTCATGCATTTTCACCACATTTGAGTATTGTCATCAAAACGGTAAATGAAATTCTCATCCTTTTTTCCAATGATATGCATTGAACAACAGTTGCATATTCTTATGCTTGAACACATCCTCCATCTTTGTTCCAAGTAATCTATTGTGTATGTCAAAATTAAATAATTTTCTCAACTATGGTTGAAAGTTTCCGATGAAAAGCATGACTTCAAGTGCAAAAATGTTATAAAGCTTCTGCAGGTAAAATTTCATTTCACAAATGTGAAACCTTCACAAATGTCCAACAAGAATTTGTATGTCAAATCTTTTTTACAGCCTTCAGTCTTCGGGACTTTAATAAAATACCTTACAAAGTCCTGTTGTTTCAACATCAAAATATATACTAGGCTACTATCTTTCAAAGTGTGTTGCTCTACAGGATGGTACTGTGGAGTACTAACTAGTACAGGAATAGACAGAATATATAGCCTCTGATATTTAGGAGACACCTTCTCTTACTTTTCTAGATGCAAGCTTTTTATTCCTATATTGAAATATAATTTACATATCCTATTTATAAAGGATGGTCTCACCGTTATCATTATTTACAAATTTAACCGATGTGTGAATTTTCAAATTTTGGATAATTGTAATTATTGTTTTTAATAACAGTATTGTGCACAATACTGGAATACAAAATTATTAAAAATGATTCTTGTCTCATTTTTGCATTGGTGTTTGCATACGGACGCATATGGCGCCAAAAATCTTTTATGTCGGAAGCATAATCGATCGCTGTTTATATTCTCTATTAATAACATATCTATGTTAAGTTTTTTCAAGAAAGTTGCATTGTATATGTTTTGATTAATTATGAATTATGTTGTTTGTTCACAACACTTACGATTTTAAAAATTTTACGATAGTTTGAGTTGTGCGGTGAATTCAAATTCGACAGGTTCATAACCTGTTCCCCTGGAGCAATACTTTTCATTTACGCAAGTTTCATTTTCAAATATAACCCCAGGTCACCACCAGTCTACCAACCAGTTTGATTGGTTGTTTAAAACGCACTGTTTTAGCTAACTTTCCGAGCGTTTTGTTCCGTCAGGAAAGTCTGTCAGAACAAAATTTGAATAAAGTAGCTACCTACTTCTTCTTTCTTCAGCTATCGAGTAAAACTAATCATTTCCCGTAGAGTTATTTCCTGAAACGAGACAGAGATCTATAGCCATTCTTTTGATAAACTGTTTTTTTATTTGAATTTGATAACCAGACGCCAGACGTTACGTCATAATGCATCGTATCGGAATAACGTCAGCTACAGTTAATACTGACGTAAAATTTAAGGCGTTTTGAATGTTGCAAACCGGTAAAAACTTTGGACCTGGTGACCTGGTGACCTGACTGTATATTCGAACCGGAAGTACGCCTGCGGAATTGAGAATATTTAGTCAGGAGACCAGACTAGTCAGGTTAATATCTCCTTAAATTGAGGTATAATAAATAATAAGTTAGAATGGTATGATATTATCAAATGCTTAACAAATGCTTAACAGTTTGCAGAAAGCCCAGAGGCTTGCCAGAAACGAACAACAGAAATCGATTAATTCTAATTCTCTGATTAATTTTAAAAAGATGAGCAGAAAACACAATATGATATGCAATGACTAACCAGTTAAAGTAATATCAACAATTTGTCCTAAATGATCCAATTAACTATCAACCATATTTTTTCGTAAAAAATAACATTTGAATTTTTTTTCCAGGTGCAGTATTGATTGCAAGTGTTCCTAAAATCATACAGAAATGTTATGGTTAGTTATATAAACTACTGTTTTCTTATGGGTGAAGATAATTTTTTTACTCTGTATATAAAAAATGCCTTTTGGTAACAGTAGAAAAAAACACATTTCTTTAGTATTACCTTAAGCAGAGCACCAGAGAAGGTTTAATCATCGAGCCAAAACGAAATAACCAGAAACAACCCAATCAATCCACAACATCAAAATTCAAACACACATTTCTTGGCATATGTTTATTGAAAAGCTAATGAAACAGGGTAATGGAAATAAAACAGAATATATACAAACGCTCTGTATTATAAAACTTTTTTTCATGCATTACAGGAAACTACCTTTACGATGAAAGTAAAAAATTAGTCAAGAAGCTTCTCCTTGCAGATGTTTTAATAGTTGTAGGCGAACCTAAATCGGGAAGATCTACCCTTATTCATTATGTTACATGGTGTTTGCACACAGATCATAAATTTGGGACCTTTCATTGTAAAAACATAGATGAGGTTGGAAACAATTCGTACAAAATTATCGCGACATGGACAACAATATATGAACAGATAACACAAGGGCATAATGGCAATGACAAAATTGTAATAGCGTGTCGGCCAATGCATGTTGCTTGTCGTCCGGATGACATTAAACTTCCCTCAGAAATTATATACATTACCAACAAATTATTAAGTAGAGGAACATCTAAGAAATGAAAGAAGATTTCTTTTGTTGTAGTTTTTTGTTGTTGATTTCGTGTGTGTGTATTTTCATATTTCAAAATCTTTTTAAAGAAGACTGAACATTATTTGATGTGTAAATAAAAACAGCATGTAGGAACAACACTTCGTGATACATTTTCTGAATAGAAACTGACTAGCTTAAAAAGAGATCATAACTCACTACCGTTGCTTAAACTATTATACCATTAAGAAACGAGGCATTACCAATCGGTCCATTGTTTAGACTTTTACATAAATAGATCTTTAGACTGTTATATATGTAATATGTGCAAAATTTAACTGTTCTATCATGTAATAAATTAAGTTTTTTAAAAATTATTTTACAAATGTCTCTACAAAGTAATCACAATTTCCAATTTGTTTCCTAGCAACATAGAAGTTTTAAATGTGAAAATAAAAAGCTGTGGAGTCTACAAATATTTACAATAGTCTACACTAATTACATTTGCTGTACAATAAAGATAGCCGAATACACTTTTGCTTCATTTGGCAGTGCTGAATAAAGTTTCCTGTTACCTTTGTACTTTTTGCGATAGTTAGTTTTTTATGCCGATTTACGACATATTGTAGATTACGATACTTTTTTTTTACGTATTTCTATCACTAAAATACGCGCCGAAGTCAGAAAAGGAACAGAAATGCACTTTTTGATGTGTGTGTTATAAGTAAAAAATGTATTTGTTGGGTTTAAGGATAAAAACAATATTCGTACAATGCGAGAAAATATAAGGCTCGAATAGACAAAACATAAAATGACAGAAAACTAATTTTGAATCTATTGTCAATTAGAAATATGAAATAAGTTGCATATGCATTTCTTATGATATGCATTTGTAATTTCTTCAAAGTCTTATTAAAGACAAGAAGAGAGCTGAAGAGAGCAGAAGCGAGGTCCTCTAATTTCACATAAAGATATATTGATGATGTATTTTCTATTGACAACCCTGAATTTACAGAGGGGCTTTCGTTAATATATCTTCAAATCTGTAAATTGAAGAAACCACTAATAAAAACAGTTTTATCTACGTCATATTTAGACTTACACCTAAAATATGACAGCAACGGTCATCCTACCACAAGAATTTACGAGACGATTTTAATTTCAAAATTAAAAATGATTCTCACTTATGCATTAATATTTTACCATCTCCTGCATACGGCGACTATATTTGTTTCAATTGTCAAGGTATGCTTGATCTTGCATTGAGTATACTCATTTTTTTGCAAACGCCAAACATTTATTTGGGATGAACGTATAAACCAAGGTTACAAGAAAAAACGACTCGCCCGCTCTTTGAATTAGCTTTACGCTAGACTCTATTTAATTGTTAATAAATATTCTATCACCTTGAAGATATGGTTGCAGAAAGTTTTCTCAATTCAGTACACAGTGATTGTTGTGCATTGATTATTAGATATACCTGACTAGTGGTATATAAGAATACTTGGACTGTTTTGATGGGTGTAAATACAACAAGGAATAATTTTACATTGATCTAAAATGTTTACATGTTCTAACCACAGGACATATTCTAATTCCCAATATGATACCCATTTATTTTCATCAACTACCCAACTTACATACTACAGTAATGGAAGCGGGAGGTTTGGCATGCCATGAAACCTGGTTTAACTCGTCATTTCTTGTGTAATGCATTTACCCAAGTCAGGACCATTCCTGTAGGGGCTGCATTTTCGATGTTGGTGTGATAGTTGCTATTTCTTGGAGTTTTATTTGTGGATTGTCTTTTGACAGTTTCCTTGGTGTTCGGTATTTTGTTATTAACTTCATTTGTTTACAAATCAAGTATGCATAGAGTTGGTCGACGTTTGGTGTATAATAATTTAGCTTACACATATATGGGTCTCTTGCCTAGAGATTTCTAAAGTTGGGGTTTTTTGACAATAATTTTTTAATATTTTAACTGCTTACCACATGTATCTAAATAATTTATATCAAAGGTATTTTTTTGGTAATTTAAATACATTCTGACAAAAAGCATACCCTTGTTTTATACTGTCCAGTTTCTTCTTCTTGTGCGCACATTTTCTTGGTAATACAATGCAATGTGCAATCAATATGAAACTTTGGGAATATTGTTAAGGGTGACCTGAAGTTTTGTAATCCATTTGTGGAATTATCAAAATTGCCGCCATTTTCAAAATGTCTTCCATTGAAGAAAAAAGCGCAGTTCTCAGATCTCAGTAATGGCCAGAGCAAATGAAAATTGGTATACTGATACAGCTAACTATCCTGAAATTTTTTGCGAAAACCATTGGACGCGAACGACACCATTTTGTAATGGCAGCCGTTTCGCCACACTCCCGCCCAAACTTCAACTTAGCCCGATTGCAACGAAATTTGATATGTGGGTAGATTTTACTGCACAAACTAAGAATATATTTTTGGGGTTTTCAACATGCTCAAGAATATAGTGGCAACGTTTGGGAGAAATTATGTATTGGCATCCCAACACAATTAGCACTATTTTCATTTGCTTTACCCATTTGAATCAAGGTCTACAAATACATTTTGCTTTTAACTACCACTGAATCAGTTCTGGTTCACATTGTGTTGATGACTGCCATGTTTGCTTTTCAAGACATGTCATCAATCGCCTAATTGCTTTCCAAAATGTTCCAATCAGCAATCACTAAACATTGTCTTAATTCCAAGTCTAAATAATTTGTAGCAAAATAACTATGCTGAATCCCAAATAAAAATATAATTCTTGAATCCCTTTCGGAAACAATAAATAAAATGAATGAGAGATTTTCCTTGTTGACGAAGGTCGACGAAATACCTCTCCTACTAAAAAGAGATATTTTGTGAGTAAAACTTAATAATAGAATATGAGATTAAGAGATTATTTAAACATGTGGTCTAGAAGCATTTAAGACATTTGTTAGAAAGTTTAGAATGTACACAAACATTTGAAAACAATCTTATGCGGTCTCGCAAAAACCACAACAAAGAAAAACTGATATCGTACGCGTAGTTTGTTAGGAATGGTAGGTTTATAAACGATAAACGTTGTTATCAAGACCCCAAAATGACCTAGGTCACACAATGATAGACCGCCCAAAAGCTCTTTCAGAGGAAAGACCAGTTGAGACTTCTTAATCAACATAAGTATGCCAGGATACTTGGAGCCAGGTTGCTTACTACTACTGCATGTAGTACAATTACTGATAAGGCACAAAACTCTGAAGCTCAGCTATAATTCTTTAACACAACACCAGTAAACAGTGGTGCAGCTAAGCAGAGTGATAAAAAACAAAGTGAAACAACCAGTAATAGTGATAAATGTGTACATACACCGCAAATACCAGTTAGGCAAGCACCAAGGCATAACATACCACCTACTTCCCGTGTATAATGAAACTGTAGGCAAACCTGCAGCTAAAATGCTCAGACCTTTAATGTATTTTGTTATTAACTATATATTCATTTTTTCTTAGATAAAACAATTAAAAATATATAACACGTATACATGTATTGTATGAAAAACGGCACAGCTTTGTGACACTGTGAACAATGTATGGTTGTGTTATCTTAATTTAATTATGATTGTTGTTGTGGTTGTTAATTATATAACTCTTCCAAAAAAGAAACGCTTAGAAAAATGGCATACACAAACAATTGCCGAAAAATTACGAAAGCCATTCCAACAGAAAGTTCATGGTCTACTCAATCGTCTATCGCTAGCGTATAAAAGGAACAGGTTTGATGGTCCAACTCGTCAAAACGTAAAAGTTATGCCATGCCGCTGGTGAATACTGATACCAGAAACATCATCATCGGACGAATACAGGCTGGAGTCTTCCACAGTAAGGTTGGACTGTGGACTATGGACCCAATTCCAACAGACTGGTACGACCAATTGTCATCATTCGGCGTTACATCGACGGGAAGGAGTCAGCTAGTGCAACAAGTTGAGGGTCTGGACATTCTAGATCTGGTGCAGAATCTTGTAAAGTGACGAGTCACTCCCTGATACCGAAGCGTGAACGTAGAACACCTGTTTACCGCCGAGGAAATGAACAATTTGCGCAGTCATGTGTCTAGGAGGTGGATGGAATCTGTGTAGGTATCGTTATGGTGTGGGGGACGATACCAGAAGACAAAAAAATCTGAACTTGTGTACGCACCACATAACAAATCAGAGATTTTCTTGAGCGAAAAAAAAACATTAATGTGTTGCCATGACCTTCAAAATCGCCAGATATGAATCTCATCGAACATCTACGGAACCAACTTTACCAACGTGGACTAACGCCTACCACGAACGCAGACCCTGGATCAACTTTTACGGGTGCAGAGGAGAGGCAGAGAATCTGTTTACATCCACAATCATATAGTTACAACGTATCCAAGAGTATATCAACAAATTTAATTTTATCAACACTACCTAGTTTCCACGAAGAGCTATTGATTTGTATAAGTTGTTATTTGCCAATGACTCTTAGATTTGTGTCTTTATATATATATATATATATATATATATATATATATATACTTCTACAAATTTAGCCCAACACTGTTTGAATTAGATTTTTAACACTGTCAAATTTTTGTTTACCCTCAGCGGGATTCGAACTCACACCGTTGTGACACTGTGGCACCAAATCGCCTGCACTATGTCCAGCGGTCTAGACCCCTCGGCCAAATCCGCTATATTAAAATATAGCTTCATTAACCGGGGTGATTCGTAGACATAGACATAGTACATGTGTACTAGCGTGTGACGATGGAATTTTCGTAACCAATACATATTAATTTGACAGTAATCTAATTCAGCATTTTTGTATATATTATATAGGATGACAAAGTTACTTGTCATTCAGTCACAGTAAGTAAATTATATACAAACGTCTAAGTATTGTGACAACCATATAATATATCTATCCAGCGGATTTCTGAAACATCAGAAATACAGGGTTAATATCAAATTTTTATATATACTTCTACAAATTTAGCCCAACACTGTTTGAATTAGATTTTTAACACTGTCAAATTTTTGTTTACCCTCAGCGGGATTCGAACTCACACCGTTGTGACACTGTGGCACCAAATCGCCTGCACTATGTCCAGCGGTCTAGACCCCTCGGCCAAATCCGCTATATTAAAATATAGCTTCATTAACCGGGGTGATTCGTAGACATAGACATAGTACATGTGTACTAGCGTGTGACGATGGAATTTTCGTAACCAATACATATTAATTTGACAGTAATCTAATTCAGCATTTTTGTATATATTATATAGGATGACAAAGTTACTTGTCATTCACTTACTGTGACTGAATGACAAGTAACTTTGTCATCCTATATAATATATACAAAAATGCTGAATTAGATTACTGTCAAATTAATATGTATTGGTTACGAAAATTCCATCGTCACACGCTAGTACACATGTACTATGTCTATGTCTACGAATCACCCCGGTTAATGAAGCTATATTTTAATATAGCGGATTTGGCCGAGGGGTCTAGACCGCTGGACATAGTGCAGGCGATTTGGTGCCACAGTGTCACAACGGTGTGAGTTCGAATCCCGCTGAGGGTAAACAAAAATTTGACAGTGTTAAAAATCTAATTCAAACAGTGTTGGGCTAAATTTGTAGAAGTATATATAAAAATTTGATATTAACCCTGTATTTCTGATGTTTCAGAAATCCGCTGGATAGATATATTATATGGTTGTCACAATACTTAGACGTTTGTATATATATATATATATATATATAATCATAGTCTCTTAAAGAATACATATAAAAACTCTGTTAAATTTTAAAAGTAAATAAATAAATAAATAAATAAATAAAATAAATAAATAAATAAATAAATACACACATACAAACATACATACATACATAACTACATACATACATACATACATACATGTACATACATACATAATTTAACAAACAAAATAAAAAGTATAAATAAATTAATAGATTCATAAAAAGGGGGGTGGGGGGTAAATAAATAAGTAAATAAATAAATAAATAAATAAATTGTATAAAAGTGATACAATATGTAAAAGTAACAATGTGTATAAATATTAATTAAATGTCAATCTGCTGGTTAAGTCCGTCTGGATGTAGAGCTTTTTTTTATCCAAAACGATTCTTTGACTTTTCTGTAAGTATCTTCCCCATAGACTTTCTCAATTCCAATTACAGAGAAATCATCAATACTGTGTCCATCTGTATAAAAATGTGTGGCTACGGAGTCTTGTTTTCTTGTTCTTATTTTTGAAAAGTTTAAAAGCATCCTTTGATAAAACGTGTCACCAGTTTGTCCAACACATACAATGCTGTTACATTTTTTACAAGATATCGCATAAATTATTCCAACTGTTTTACAATTTATATGTCCTTGTTTCTGGTATTTTATCCCGTCCTTTCCTTTAAAACTATTGTCTTTAACTATGTATGGGCACAAAGCACAATTTTTGCCGCATGGCTCACATTTATTTTCTTTGATAAAATTTGTTATTATGTTTCTTGTGGAGAAGAATATCTTATATATTTTTCTCTCTGCGGAAAGCAACTAGTGGTGGTTGTGGAAAAATATCTTTTAAATTTTTTCATCTGTGTAATGTTGATATGTGTTTATGTAAAATGGAATGGATGTTAGGTAAGGCATCGGAATAGGTCAATACCAGTGGCACTCTGTCATTTATTATTTTCGTTTTGTATTTGAGAAGGTCTTCCCTGTCTAATTTATTTAGTTGTTTAATGATCAGTTTCGTTTTGTATCCCCGTTTTTGAAGCTGTTCTTTCAAATCATTTTTTCTCTTTTCATACTCCGTTGGTATAGAACAAATTCTTTTTAATCTCACACCAAGGCCATATGGAATTGATTCTTTGGGTTTTTCTAGGGTGGTTTGAACTTATATGTAAATATTGATGTTTATCTGTTTCTTTTGAATAAAGATCTGTTTCAATATATCCGTTTGAAATTTGTATTTTGGTGTCAAAGAAATTCTATCGTATCTTTTGATGATCTTATCTCGAGTTTTATTCGGGGGTGAATATTGTTAGCCGTATTTACAAATTCATTTAGTGTATCTTCCCGGCTTGTCCATATTCCCCAAATATCATCTACATACCTCCAGTAGCATAATGGTTTATGTTCACTAATCTCAAATAGTTTTTTTTCCCATTACCCATGTATGTACACGCATAATTCATTCCTAGTTTAGATCCGATGGCTGTTCCTTCCGTCTGAATATAAAATTTATTATTGAATGAAAAAATATAATTTTCCAAAACAACGTCCATTAAAGTTAAAGCATCTTCTGTTGGTATCTTTGGGTTGGATCTTTTGTTAAAAGCATCTTTGCATGAATCTTTAGCCTCTTTTCTTGGCACACTTGGGTAAAGCGCTTTTACATCTAAAGGCTATTGGTACTTTGCGGAACGGAACGAAACGGAACGGAACGGAACGGAACAAGTAAAGGGGATCCTTAAAGGGGAATTTTTTTTTTATACTTCACAGTAATATTGCAGTTACTGTGCAATATAAAAAAGTAATGTGCAAAAGCATGAATATGTTAGTGTTGACCGTGTGTTGACTCGTCAATCTGAAAATTGAAAATATATTGCGAATAAAGTACTTTGCGAATCTAAAATATTTTTTTTCCATATTAAAATTATGTCAATTTTCATATATTTGCTGTATGTCAATGGTTAGTTTTTCAGTGTTAAATATTTTCATATGAAAATATTAACGAAAAATTCCTGTACCGTTTCGTTCCGTTAAATACCAATAGCCGGGGGATATTGGTACTTAGCGGAACGGAACGGAACAAAACTTTTTTCTTAAAAATATTTATATTTCATCAAAATTTTAAAAATTATAATAAAATTGCTATTTATGCTCATACCAGCTTTATTCTTTTTACTGCTTGTGTAATTATAAACCCGCGTTGACCTTTCAAAATAAGCTAACATAACCATGCTTAATACTGAATGCATTTCTCTCCCATTCAGTGCATATATAAGCAGGTGAACGAATTAGTAGAAAACACGACGGATACAATTCCAACGTAAAGAGCCGATTAGCGATTTAGTCATCAGTTCGATCACAATGTCCGTCTGTCTTGAGTTGTCAAAGACTTTTAGTATGCAAATTCTGAGATTGAGCAGGCATCAAGGTGTGCAAAATAGTGCGTTTGTTTGTTATAACGTTCGATTTCCATGGTGTTGAATCGATTGAAATATGTAAACATCATTTCTGAAAAAAAAATCTTGTTCCGTTCCGTTCCGTTAAATACCAATAGCCGGGGGATATTGGTATTTAACGGAACGGAACGGAACAACACTTGTTTTCTTTAAAATATTTATATTTCATCAAAATTTTAAAAATTATAATAAAATTGCAATTAATGCTCATACCAGTTTCATTCTTTTATTGCTTGTGTAATTTTAGATCCGTCATGACCTTTTGTAACAAGCTATAACAATGCGTATACTGAATGCATTTCGCTCCCATTCAGGGCATATATAAGGAGGTGAACGAATTAGTAGAAAACATGACAGATACAATTCAAAGGTCAAGAGCATATCGGCTAGCGATTTAGTCATCAGTTCGATCACAATGTCCGTCTGTCTTGAGTTGTCAAAGACTTAGTATCGAAATTCTGAGATTGAGCAGGCATCAAGGTGTGCAAAATAGGGCGTTTGTTTGTTATAACGTTCGATTTCCATGGTGTTGAATCGATTGAAATATGTAAACATCATTTCTGAAAAAAAAATCTTGTTCCGTTCCGTTCCGTTAAATACCAATAGCCGGGGGATATTGGTATTTAACGGAACGGAACGGAACAACACTTTTTTTCTTTAACATATTTATATTTCATCAAAATTTAAAAAAATTATAATAAAATTGCAATTAATGCTCATACCAGCTTCATTCTTTTATTGCTTGTGTCATTATAGATCCGTCATGACCTTTTGTAACAAGCTATAACAATGCGTATACTGAATGCATTTCGCTCCCATTCAGGGCATATATAAGGAGGTGAACGAATTAGTAGAAAACACGACAGATACAATTCAAAGGTCAAGACATATCGACTAGTGATTTAGTCATCAGTTCGATCACAATGTCCGTCTGTCTTGAGTTGTCCAAGACTTTTAGTGTCAAATTCTGAGATTGAGCAGGCATCAAGGTGTGCAAAATAGGGCGTTTGTTTGTTATAACGTTCGATTTCCATGGTGTTGAATCGATTGAAATATGTAAACATCATTTCTGAAAAAAAAATCTTGTTCCGTTCCGTTCCGTTAAATACCAATAGCCGGGGGATATTGGTATTTAACGGAACGGAACGGAACAACACTTGTTTTCTTTAAAATATTTATATTTCATCAAAATTTTAAAAATTATAATAAAATTGCAATTAATGCTCATACCAGTTTCATTCTTTTATTGCTTGTGTAATTTTAGATCCGTCATGACCTTTTGTAACAAGCTATAACAATGCGTATACTGAATGCATTTCGCTCCCATTCAGGGCATATATAAGGAGGTGAACGAATTAGTAGAAAACATGACAGATACAATTCAAAGGTCAAGAGCATATCGGCTAGCGATTTAGTCATCAGTTCGATCACAATGTCCGTCTGTCTTGAGTTGTCAAAGACTTTTAGTGTCAAATTCTGAGATTGAGCAGGCATCAAGGTGTGCAAAATAGGGCGTTTGTTTGTTATAACGTTCGATTTCCATGGTGTTGAATCGATTGAAATATGTAAACATCATTTCTGAAAAAAAAATCTTGTTCCGTTCCGTTCCGTTAAATACCAATAGCCGGGGGATATTGGTATTTAACGGAACGGAACGGAACAACACTTGTTTTCTTTAAAATATTTATATTTCATCAAAATTTTAAAAATTATAATAAAATTGCAATTAATGCTCATACCAGTTTCATTCTTTTATTGCTTGTGTAATTTTAGATCCGTCATGACCTTTTTGTAACAAGCTATAACAATGCGTATACTGAATGCATTTCGCTCCCATTCAGGGCATATATAAGGAGGTGAACGAATTAGTAGAAAACATGACAGATACAATTCAAAGGTCAAGAGCATATCGGCTAGCGATTTAGTCATCAGTTCGATCACAATGTCCGTCTGTCTTGAGTTGTCAAAGACTTAGTATCGAAATTCTGAGATTGAGCAGGCATCAAGGTGTGCAAAATAGGGCGTTTGTTTGTTATAACGTTCGATTTCCATGGTGTTGAATCGATTGAAATATGTAAACATCATTTCTGAAAAAAAAATCTTGTTCCGTTCCGTTCCGTTAAATACCAATAGCCGGGGGATATTGGTATTTAACGGAACGGAACGGAACAACACTTTTTTTCTTTAACATATTTATATTTCATCAAAATTTAAAAAAAATTATAATAAAATTGCAATTAATGCTCATACCAGCTTCATTCTTTTATTGCTTGTGTCATTATAGATCCGTCATGACCTTTTGTAACAAGCTATAACAATGCGTATACTGAATGCATTTCGCTCCCATTCAGGGCATATATAAGGAGGTGAACGAATTAGTAGAAAACATGACAGATACAATTCAAAGGTCAAGAGCATATCGGCTAGCGATTTAGTCATCAGTTCGATCACAATGTCCGTCTGTCTTGAGTTGTCAAAGACTTAGTATCGAAATTCTGAGATTGAGCAGGCATCAAGGTGTGCAAAATAGGGCGTTTGTTTTTTATAACGTTCGATTTCCATGGTGTTGAATCGATTGAAATATGTAAACATCATTTCTGAAAAAAAAAATCTTGTTCCGTTCCGTTCCGTTAAATACCAATAGCCGGGGGATATTGGTATTTAACGGAACGGAACGGAACAACACTTTTTTTCTTTAACATATTTATATTTCATCAAAATTTAAAAAAAATTATAATAAAATTGCAATTAATGCTCATACCAGCTTCATTCTTTTATTGCTTGTGTCATTATAGATCCGTCATGACCTTTTGTAACAAGCTATAACAATGCGTATACTGAATGCATTTCGCTCCCATTCAGGGCATATATAAGGAGGTGAACGAATTAGTAGAAAACACGACAGATACAATTCAAAGGTCAAGACATATCGACTAGTGATTTAGTCATCAGTTCGATCACAATGTCCGTCTGTCTTGAGTTGTCAAAGACTTTTAGTGTCAAATTCTGAGATTGAGCAGGCATCAAGGTGTGCAAAATAGGGCGTTTGTTTGTTATAACGTTCGATTTCCATGGTGTTGAATCGATTGAAATATGTAAACATCATTTCTGAAAAAAAAATCTTGTTCCGTTCCGTTCCGTTAAATACCAATACCCGGGGGATATTGGTATTTAACGGAACGGAACGGAACAACACTTTTTTCTTTAAAATATTTATATTTCATCAAAATTTTAAAAATTTATAATAAAATTGCAATTAATGCTCATACCAGCTTCATTCTTTTATTGCTTGTGTAATTATAGATCCGTCATGACCTTTTGTAACAAGCTATAACAATGCGTATACTGAATGCATTTCGCTCCCATTCAGGGCATATATAAGGAGGTGAACGAATTAATAGAAAACATGACAGATACAATTCAAAGGTCAAGACATATTGACTAGTGATTTAGTCATCAGTTCGATCACAATGTCCGTCTGTCTTGAGTTGTCAAAGACTTTTAGTGTCAAATTCTGAGATTGAGCAGGCATCAAGGTGTGCAAAATAGGGCGTTTGTTTGTTATAACGTTCGATTTCCATGGTGTTGAATCGATTGAAATATGTAAACATCATTTCTGAAAAAAAAATCTTGTTCCGTTCCGTTCCGTTAAATACCAATAGCCGGGGGATATTGGTATTTAACGGAACGGAACGGAACAACACTTGTTTTCTTTAAAATATTTATATTTCATCAAAATTTTAAAAATTATAATAAAATTGCAATTAATGCTCATACCAGTTTCATTCTTTTATTGCTTGTGTAATTTTAGATCCGTCATGACCTTTTGTAACAAGCTATAACAATGCGTATACTGAATGCATTTCGCTCCCATTCAGGGCATATATAAGGAGGTGAACGAATTAGTAGAAAACATGACAGATACAATTCAAAGGTCAAGAGCATATCGGCTAGCGATTTAGTCATCAGTTCGATCACAATGTCCGTCTGTCTTGAGTTGTCAAAGACTTAGTATCGAAATTCTGAGATTGAGCAGGCATCAAGGTGTGCAAAATAGGGCGTTTGTTTGTTATAACGTTCGATTTCCATGGTGTTGAATCGATTGAAATATGTAAACATCATTTCTGAAAAAAAAATCTTGTTCCGTTCCGTTCCGTTAAATACCAATAGCCGGGGGATATTGGTATTTAACGGAACGGAACGGAACAACACTTTTTTTCTTTAACATATTTATATTTCATCAAAATTTAAAAAAATTATAATAAAATTGCAATTAATGCTCATACCAGCTTCATTCTTTTATTGCTTGTGTCATTATAGATCCGTCATGACCTTTTGTAACAAGCTATAACAATGCGTATACTGAATGCATTTCGCTCCCATTCAGGGCATATATAAGGAGGTGAACGAATTAGTAGAAAACACGACAGATACAATTCAAAGGTCAAGACATATCGACTAGTGATTTAGTCATCAGTTCGATCACAATGTCCGTCTGTCTTGAGTTGTCCAAGACTTTTAGTGTCAAATTCTGAGATTGAGCAGGCATCAAGGTGTGCAAAATAGGGCGTTTGTTTGTTATAACGTTCGATTTCCATGGTGTTGAATCGATTGAAATATGTAAACATCATTTCTGAAAAAAAAATCTTGTTCCGTTCCGTTCCGTTAAATACCAATAGCCGGGGGATATTGGTATTTAACGGAACGGAACGGAACAACACTTGTTTTCTTTAAAATATTTATATTTCATCAAAATTTTAAAAATTATAATAAAATTGCAATTAATGCTCATACCAGTTTCATTCTTTTATTGCTTGTGTAATTTTAGATCCGTCATGACCTTTTGTAACAAGCTATAACAATGCGTATACTGAATGCATTTCGCTCCCATTCAGGGCATATATAAGGAGGTGAACGAATTAGTAGAAAACATGACAGATACAATTCAAAGGTCAAGAGCATATCGGCTAGCGATTTAGTCATCAGTTCGATCACAATGTCCGTCTGTCTTGAGTTGTCAAAGACTTTTAGTGTCAAATTCTGAGATTGAGCAGGCATCAAGGTGTGCAAAATAGGGCGTTTGTTTGTTATAACGTTCGATTTCCATGGTGTTGAATCGATTGAAATATGTAAACATCATTTCTGAAAAAAAAATCTTGTTCCGTTCCGTTCCGTTAAATACCAATAGCCGGGGGATATTGGTATTTAACGGAACGGAACGGAACAACACTTGTTTTCTTTAAAATATTTATATTTCATCAAAATTTTAAAAATTATAATAAAATTGCAATTAATGCTCATACCAGTTTCATTCTTTTATTGCTTGTGTAATTTTAGATCCGTCATGACCTTTTTGTAACAAGCTATAACAATGCGTATACTGAATGCATTTCGCTCCCATTCAGGGCATATATAAGGAGGTGAACGAATTAGTAGAAAACATGACAGATACAATTCAAAGGTCAAGAGCATATCGGCTAGCGATTTAGTCATCAGTTCGATCACAATGTCCGTCTGTCTTGAGTTGTCAAAGACTTAGTATCGAAATTCTGAGATTGAGCAGGCATCAAGGTGTGCAAAATAGGGCGTTTGTTTGTTATAACGTTCGATTTCCATGGTGTTGAATCGATTGAAATATGTAAACATCATTTCTGAAAAAAAAATCTTGTTCCGTTCCGTTCCGTTAAATACCAATAGCCGGGGGATATTGGTATTTAACGGAACGGAACGGAACAACACTTTTTTTCTTTAACATATTTATATTTCATCAAAATTTAAAAAAAATTATAATAAAATTGCAATTAATGCTCATACCAGCTTCATTCTTTTATTGCTTGTGTCATTATAGATCCGTCATGACCTTTTGTAACAAGCTATAACAATGCGTATACTGAATGCATTTCGCTCCCATTCAGGGCATATATAAGGAGGTGAACGAATTAGTAGAAAACATGACAGATACAATTCAAAGGTCAAGAGCATATCGGCTAGCGATTTAGTCATCAGTTCGATCACAATGTCCGTCTGTCTTGAGTTGTCAAAGACTTAGTATCGAAATTCTGAGATTGAGCAGGCATCAAGGTGTGCAAAATAGGGCGTTTGTTTTTTATAACGTTCGATTTCCATGGTGTTGAATCGATTGAAATATGTAAACATCATTTCTGAAAAAAAAAATCTTGTTCCGTTCCGTTCCGTTAAATACCAATAGCCGGGGGATATTGGTATTTAACGGAACGGAACGGAACAACACTTTTTTTCTTTAACATATTTATATTTCATCAAAATTTAAAAAAAATTATAATAAAATTGCAATTAATGCTCATACCAGCTTCATTCTTTTATTGCTTGTGTCATTATAGATCCGTCATGACCTTTTGTAACAAGCTATAACAATGCGTATACTGAATGCATTTCGCTCCCATTCAGGGCATATATAAGGAGGTGAACGAATTAGTAGAAAACACGACAGATACAATTCAAAGGTCAAGACATATCGACTAGTGATTTAGTCATCAGTTCGATCACAATGTCCGTCTGTCTTGAGTTGTCAAAGACTTTTAGTGTCAAATTCTGAGATTGAGCAGGCATCAAGGTGTGCAAAATAGGGCGTTTGTTTGTTATAACGTTCGATTTCCATGGTGTTGAATCGATTGAAATATGTAAACATCATTTCTGAAAAAAAAATCTTGTTCCGTTCCGTTCCGTTAAATACCAATACCCGGGGGATATTGGTATTTAACGGAACGGAACGGAACAACACTTTTTTCTTTAAAATATTTATATTTCATCAAAATTTTAAAAATTTATAATAAAATTGCAATTAATGCTCATACCAGCTTCATTCTTTTATTGCTTGTGTAATTATAGATCCGTCATGACCTTTTGTAACAAGCTATAACAATGCGTATACTGAATGCATTTCGCTCCCATTCAGGGCATATATAAGGAGGTGAACGAATTAATAGAAAACATGACAGATACAATTCAAAGGTCAAGACATATTGACTAGTGATTTAGTCATCAGTTCGATCACAATGTCCGTCTGTCTTGAGTTGTCAAAGACTTTTAGTGTCAAATTCTGAGATTGAGCAGGCATCAAGGTGTGCAAAATAGGGCGTTTGTTTGTTATAACGTTCGATTTCCATGGTGTTGAATCGATTGAAATATGTAAACATCATTTCTGAAAAAAAATCTTGTTCCGTTCCGTTCCGTTAAATACCAATAGCCGGGGGATATTGGTATTTAACGGAACGGAACGGAACAACACTTTTTTTCTTTAACATATTTATATTTCATCAAAATTTAAAAAAAATTATAATAAAATTGCAATTAATGCTCATACCAGCTTCATTCTTTTATTGCTTGTGTCATTATAGATCCGTCATGACCTTTTGTAACAAGCTATAACAATGCGTATACTGAATGCATTTCGCTCCCATTCAGGGCATATATAAGGAGGTGAACGAATTAGTAGAAAACATGACAGATACAATTCAAAGGTCAAGAGCATATCGGCTAGCGATTTAGTCATCAGTTCGATCACAATGTCCGTCTGTCTTGAGTTGTCAAAGACTTTTAGTGTCAAATTATGAGATTGAGCAGGCATCAAGGTGTGCAAAATAGGGCGTTTGTTTGTTATAACGTTCGATTTCCATGGTGTTGAATCGATTGAAATATGTAAACATCATTTCTGAAAAAAAATCTTGTTCCGTTCCGTTCCGTTAAATACCAATAGCCGGGGGATATTGGTATTTAACGGAACGGAACGGAACAACACTTTTTTTCTTTAACATATTTATATTTCATCAAAATTTAAAAAAAATTATAATAAAATTGCAATTAATGCTCATACCAGCTTCATTCTTTTATTGCTTGTGTCATTATAGATCCGTCATGACCTTTTGTAACAAGCTATAACAATGCGTATACTGAATGCATTTCGCTCCCATTCAGGGCATATATAAGGAGGTGAACGAATTAGTAGAAAACATGACAGATACAATTCAAAGGTCAAGAGCATATCGGCTAGCGATTTAGTCATCAGTTCGATCACAATGTCCGTCTGTCTTGAGTTGTCAAAGACTTAGTATCGAAATTCTGAGATTGAGCAGGCATCAAGGTGTGCAAAATAGGGCGTTTGTTTGTTATAACGTTCGATTTCCATGGTGTTGAATCGATTGAAATATGTAAACATCATTTCTGAAAAAAAAATCTTGTTCCGTTCCGTTCCGTTAAATACCAATAGCCGGGGGATATTGGTATTTAACGGAACGGAACGGAACAACACTTTTTTTCTTTAACATATTTATATTTCATCAAATTTTAAAAAAAATTATAATAAAATTGCAATTAATGCTCATACCAGCTTCATTCTTTTATTGCTTGTGTCATTATAGATCCGTCATGACCTTTTGTAACAAGCTATAACAATGCGTATACTGAATGCATTTCGCTCCCATTCAGGGCATATATAAGGAGGTGAACGAATTAGTAGAAAACATGACAGATACAATTCAAAGGTCAAGAGCATATCGGCTAGCGATTTAGTCATCAGTTCGATCACAATGTCCGTCTGTCTTGAGTTGTCAAAGACTTAGTATCGAAATTCTGAGATTGAGCAGGCATCAAGGTGTGCAAAATAGGGCGTTTGTTTTTTATAACGTTCGATTTCCATGGTGTTGAATCGATTGAAATATGTAAACATCATTTCTGAAAAAAAAAATCTTGTTCCGTTCCGTTCCGTTAAATACCAATAGCCGGGGGATATTGGTATTTAACGGAACGGAACGGAACAACACTTTTTTTCTTTAACATATTTATATTTCATCAAAATTTAAAAAAAATTATAATAAAATTGCAATTAATGCTCATACCAGCTTCATTCTTTTATTGCTTGTGTCATTATAGATCCGTCATGACCTTTTGTAACAAGCTATAACAATGCGTATACTGAATGCATTTCGCTCCCATTCAGGGCATATATAAGGAGGTGAACGAATTAGTAGAAAACACGACAGATACAATTCAAAGGTCAAGACATATCGACTAGTGATTTAGTCATCAGTTCGATCACAATGTCCGTCTGTCTTGAGTTGTCAAAAACTTTTAGTGTCAAATTCTGAGATTGAGCAGGCATCAAGGTGTGCAAAATAGGGCGTTTGTTTGTTATAACGTTCGATTTCCATGGTGTTGAATCGATTGAAATATGTAAACATCATTTCTGAAAAAAAAATCTTGTTCCGTTCCGTTCCGTTAAATACCAATACCCGGGGGATATTGGTATTTAACGGAACGGAACGGAACAACACTTTTTTCTTTAAAATATTTATATTTCATCAAAATTTTAAAAATTTATAATAAAATTGCAATTAATGCTCATACCAGCTTCATTCTTTTATTGCTTGTGTAATTATAGATCCGTCATGACCTTTTGTAACAAGCTATAACAATGCGTATACTGAATGCATTTCGCTCCCATTCAGGGCATATATAAGGAGGTGAACGAATTAATAGAAAACATGACAGATACAATTCAAAGGTCAAGACATATTGACTAGTGATTTAGTCATCAGTTCGATCACAATGTCCGTCTGTCTTGAGTTGTCAAAGACTTTTAGTGTCAAATTCTGAGATTGAGCAGGCATCAAGGTGTGCAAAATAGGGCGTTTGTTTGTTATAACGTTCGATTTCCATGGTGTTGAATCGATTGAAATATGTAAACATCATTTCTGAAAAAAAATCTTGTTCCGTTCCGTTCCGTTAAATACCAATAGCCGGGGGATATTGGTATTTAACGGAACGGAACGGAACAACACTTTTTTTCTTTAACATATTTATATTTCATCAAAATTTAAAAAAAATTATAATAAAATTGCAATTAATGCTCATACCAGCTTCATTCTTTTATTGCTTGTGTCATTATAGATCCGTCATGACCTTTTGTAACAAGCTATAACAATGCGTATACTGAATGCATTTCGCTCCCATTCAGGGCATATATAAGGAGGTGAACGAATTAGTAGAAAACATGACAGATACAATTCAAAGGTCAAGAGCATATCGGCTAGCGATTTAGTCATCAGTTCGATCACAATGTCCGTCTGTCTTGAGTTGTCAAAGACTTTTAGTGTCAAATTATGAGATTGAGCAGGCATCAAGGTGTGCAAAATAGGGCGTTTGTTTGTTATAACGTTCGGTTTCCATGGTGTTGAATCGATTGAAATATGTAAACATCATTTCTGAAAAAAAATCTTGTTCCGTTCCGTTCCGTTAAATACCAATAGCCGGGGGATATTGGTATTTAACGGAACGGAACGGAACAACACTTTTTTTCTTTAACATATTTATATTTCATCAAAATTTAAAAAAAATTATAATAAAATTGCAATTAATGCTCATACCAGCTTCATTCTTTTATTGCTTGTGTCATTATAGATCCGTCATGACCTTTTGTAACAAGCTATAACAATGCGTATACTGAATGCATTTCGCTCCCATTCAGGGCATATATAAGGAGGTGAACGAATTAGTAGAAAACATGACAGATACAATTCAAAGGTCAAGACATATCGACTAGTGATTTAGTCATCAGTTCGATCACAATGTCCGTCTGTCTTGAGTTGTCAAAGACTTTTAGTGTCAAATTCTGAGATTGAGCAGGCATCAAGGTGTGCAAAATAGGGCGTTTGTTTGTTATAACGTTCGATTTCCATGGTGTTGAATCGATTGAAATATGTAAACATCATTTCTGAAAAAAAAATCTTGTTCCGTTCCGTTCCGTTAAATACCAATACCCGGGGGATATTGGTATTTAACGGAACGGAACGGAACAACACTTTTTTCTTTAAAATATTTATATTTCATCAAAATTTTAAAAATTTATAATAAAATTGCAATTAATGCTCATACCAGCTTCATTCTTTTATTGCTTGTGTAATTATAGATCCGTCATGACCTTTTGTAACAAGCTATAACAATGCGTATACTGAATGCACTTCGCTCCCATTCAGGGCATATATAAGGAGGTGAACGAATTAGTAGAAAATATGACAGATACAATTCAAAGGTCAAGACATATCGGCTAGCGATTTAGTCATCAGTTCGATCACAATGTCCGTCTGTCTTGAGTTGTCAAAGACTTTTAGTATCCAAATTCTGAGATTGAGCAGGAATCAAGGTGTGCAAAATAGGGCGTTTGTCATAACGTTCGATTTCCTTGGTGTTGAATCGATTGAAATATGTAAACATCATTTCTGAAAAAAAATCTTGTTCCGTTCCGTTCCGCAAAAATAAACATATTCCATTAAAATGGATGTTTTTGCTGAAAAACAAACACTGTGAAATTTAACAACATTTTTCTGCTGCGCCATATTCAAAATTCTTGCTTCTTTTAAGAATAAGCGTTCACTGTCTGCGTCATTTATTAAAAGTTCTTTTCTTATGAGTTCAGATCCATCTTATATTGATTTACATAAAGAAATAACTCCATAACTCCCACTACCAATAGTTTCTAGTCTGATTGATTGAATGATTGGATGTCTGTTTTACGTCCAGCGAGCAGTATTTCAGCTATATTCAGGACGGGAACAAGTTAACAAACAATAACTCAACGGAAAATAGGGGTGGGATGGGTCACAGGGAATACAATTTTGACTGCCACTGGAAAAGAGTTTTGGGTAGGGGCGGAGAATTTAGCCTTTTGTAGCGGCTACAATGAGCCTACTCTTTTTCGAAATCTACAAAAGGGTCTTTATCGTGCAAGGAGCGTGGCACTCTCCAAACACGTTACCCACTACGGTCCGCGGTCAGGCTTTCCGTATTATGACCTGACAACCCCCCCCCCCAAACGAGAGGGTCTCCCCTATCCGCCACCCGGGGACGCGCTGGGCTGCTCTGTGGGTCGAGCACTGGGAACCCTCCCAGTATGGTCCCAGTTTCTAGTCTGTCAAAGTCTGACACATCTGTAGTTGGTAGATTTAAATTTTCTCTGGTCTCTGATGTAACTATTATTTTTTTCCTGGGGGCCACAGCTTTGGTATCTTGAAAGCCATCTTCTACTATCTAAAATTTAAAAACAAGAATTTGATCATCATGTGTACCTAAGTCTTCAAATGCCCCACCTCAGAAAATTTTTCAAAAGCTCTAACAAAATGAAAGAAGGCAAAATGTAAAATGTAGGTCATAAACTACATAGTTTACTGTGTCTATATACAGATACATGTACTGGCTTCATTGTAATTAGGTTCTGCCTTCATAACAAGGCAGACACTCTAGTCCAACTGTAAATTTTTTCGATTTTCACATATATTTTTACCCTAGATTATTACATGTATAGATATGTGTCCCTGTGGGTAGGAGACCACAATTATAGCCCCTACAGAAAATAATGCTTTAATAAAAAACATCACAAAAAACACCTTTTGGTTAATCATTTTCCATTACATGATTGTTAATACTAGTAGTTTTAAGCTGTAGATTTTACTGTTTTTCTGTGTCTTTGAGCACAAGTCATATCAGGCCAAACAAAAATGTATGTCTGTTTAGGGTTTCCCTACCTACCCAATTTTTCCCACAGGGGCTTGAATTCTGGTCATTTATATCGACTTTAAAAAAAATCGACCCCCTACTCTATAATACCCACAATTTAAGTCGATATAAATGACCAGAATTCAAGCCCGTGATTTTTCCTTCCTACCCTAGACCATTTTACTGGTATTTTTAGATAAAACAAACATCGCTAAAAGTCCCCGATTTGATAGTCTGTCTCCTAGGGGTCTATATAAAATGATTTTTAAAAAATAAAATCTAAATGAATTTACCTTAGTACCTACCCTAATATTTCAAACAATGGTTATGAAACCCTAAACAGACAAATACTTTTTTCTTGGCCTCAATGGCTCATATACTAGTTTCCATCAAAAGTGCTCAGACGAGTGAATTTGCTATTAAATTCTGTTGATTTTTATCCTTTCACTAGAAAGACGGATTTTTTTAACCCGTGGTATTGATTCTGGTGGTTACTTTTACGATAGCAATATAATGAACACAACTGTAGGTTAATATGACAGGGATGGGTTGCTTTGCATAAATTTGGAGTCGTTGTCTCTCAGAAATTTACTAAAATGTTTATCATCTATACTACTAAAATTATAGACCCTCTTGTTAAAGCGTGCATCACAAAACACAGAGAAATAATTTAATATATCAACTTTAAATATTTTTAATGTGCAACATTAACTGCATGTAACCTTATACATATTGAAGTACGAACTACAGCTATAGACTTCCGTCACGTAAAACAAGCTAACAATTCGTTCTTGTTTAAATTCAGCCGGCTCACTTCAAGAAAACCATTGGAATCGAAGGAATTTTCACCAGACATGTCTGGTATGTCCTAAGAGTTTTGTTTTTACTGTGATCAGGACTAATATGACATTAAAACAGAACTAAAGTTACGCTTTCACTGATTACAAATTGACCTTGTAATAAATGCCTTCTAATTTGATGGTTGCCAGTTGGGAGGCGTTCGTTTGTTTTGTACCCCTCACAGGTTTTCATTGCCCCGGAAATAAATTTTTAATAGTAAAGGAGGACCATATCCGGTACAAATTTGCGGACGTAATTAATCGTTAATTGCTAATTATTTAAAGCAATAATCGATATAAAAAATTAAATATTTTGCATATGCAACATTAACTGCATGTAACCTTATATGGGTTAATACTGCGCTATTTGCCTGTGTTTTGTGATGCGCGCTTAAAAAGGGGGGTCTATAATTTTAGTAGTATAGATAATGAAAACTCATTAGTTTTGAATAATGCAAAAAATAGTCTTGTTTCCGGCTACCCTATTTTTGGCTCCTAATCTAAACAGACTATTGCCATTTTGGCTTTATGGATTGTGTCCCCATTAACTCAAGGCAAAATAATTTAAACAAGAGGCCCCAGGAGCCTGAATTGCTCACCTGGCTTCAATGGTTCAATATATAATTCTCACTGCCATTAGCCATCTTGGACCATTTGTAAAGCTCAATAGGCTGAACATTTAAGCACCAAGTAGTATCTCCCTTGTGTTTTTTTCGTATGGCACATTAACAAAATATTGATAGAGGGGAGCAAGTCCATGTGATTTAAGCAAGCAAAAGCTTTCTCTTTCATTTATAATTCACAATCTATGAGCAAGATAGAACTATTTTCAATCTTTAAGAAACTCTTACAATGGGTCATCTGGTGTTTTTGACCCAAAGAACTCAATTTATTAGCTTAACCTTTAAGCAGACAAAAGATTGTTCTATCTTCTAATCCATTTTTGAAATCTACAAATTCAGTCCTTTCCTTTGAAAATTTCCAGAAGTAGCCGGAATTATTAAACATTGGACAACATTGAACTAGTGGAGAATTCACTAGCTGAAATGAATTTTTAGTAGCCCCGTTTTAGTTTTAGTAACAGGACAATAACTCATATTTTATCTATAAGTGGTCTCATTACCACTTCCCTCTGTCATATAAATCATATATGTTATTGTTTGTAATTTTGGATTTTGGATTATCAATAGAAACATGTGTACAAACAACTTTTTGGGCATTTAAAGGGCTTAACTATAAGTTTTTCTTTTGCTTTTACTGTTTTCAATACAATGGCGAAAGGCTGTGAAAATGGTCAATTTTTGATATATACTCCTAAAAGCTATGGTCCTTGTGGTGCCTCGGCGTTGCTTGCCTTGCTAACAGTATAACCAACACTCAACGTTTTCGATCAATTTATTCAACAGAACTCAAAGTACATAGGTGACGATGTGACATGAAGAGTTATGTGATGATGAATGAGTGCGTGTGAACATGAGTGGGATGTGTGTGGTAAATTACTGAAAACAAACAAGAACAAATATTTTAAATAAGGAAAGAAAAATTAAAAACAATATCTTACTGCTATAATAACTCTCGAATTATTATAAAGGTGTAAAACTTTACCAAAACAATTTATCAACTTATGAAATTATGACAGTCATTGTGTTCCATACATTTTTTATTCGAACAGCATCCTAGTGATATCGGAGTTTGCAAAACCTATTTTTAGAGTGGATCTGTAGGAAATGAGGCCGTGTGTCGGCCAACTTATCAAAGCAATTGTAGATGAATAATTAGCGAAAATATAGTTGAATTAAACAGTACAAGTGTAAAATGCAATGATATCTGACAAAATATGTACAAAACAAAACTATACAAGCGATACAAATGATTAAACAGCGGTATAAAGGGAGTGGAGGCGAGTGTGTGCTGACCGAATTATGTAAACAAATAAAATGCAGAAAAATGAAAGTTTATCAAAATAACGTTAATTAACGACTTTAACCACGAATAAAATGATGTAAATGATTACCATGATAAGAAAATAATAAAATAAAATAAAACTTACTCTGTGATGAGCTAATGATTAAAGAAATGAATGAAAATGTAGACAATAACAAACAGTGACCTAGATGACGTGTTAGGTAGCAGGTTCTTGAGGAAAACTACGGAAAGCTAACTTTATCAAAACAAAAATTGCAAAATAAAAATGAAAAGGTAGCACCACAGTCCTACAACTTTGACCCTGTTTCATATTTTGTAGATCTTAATGTGCTTAACAATATTAAAGTTTCTGAAATATCTTGTAAAGTTTTTCAAGATATTGAGCTTAATAAGTGTAAAAATCAGAAAATTTTTTTTAAAAGGGCAAATAACTCCTACATGGGTGGTTACTTTCAAAATTTCCGGGCAGGCAGATCTTAAGGTGCTGATCACTTTTGCTTCCCACCAAAATTTTGATAACTGTCACCATTTTTGAGTTTTGCAAGCAACTGCAATTTACCCCTATGTGAATTGTTATATTTTTAGCAACAGCAGCCATATTTTCAACAAATCTGAAATCCTAAGGACAGTTTTCTACCACACGCCGTAATGAACATCCATAATGAAAGAACCTTAATGAGAACGATCACATACCCCACGCGTCCACATTTTTGACAGAGATTATCTATTTTGAATTAGGAATCAAAAGTAAGAGTTGTCTTTCTAAGTCAGCTCCTTAAACAGAAAGTAGATGATCGACAGACCTGAAAATGTATCCTACCATATGGGACTCCTACCTAATGCTACATACCAAATATCAAAAGCCTACGATTAGTAGTTGCTGAGAAATCTGTTGTTACGAAAATTTTCAACCCTGAAAATTTAGTGAAAAAAGTAGAGGATTAATTTAATTGCAATTTTATTATAATTTTTCAAATTTTGATGAAATATAAATATTTTAAAGAAAAAAGTGTTGTTCCGTTCCGTTCCGTTAAATACCAATATCCCCCGGGTATTGGTATTTAACGGAACGGAACGGAACAAGATTTTTTTCAGAAATGTTTACATATTTCAATCGATTCAACACCAATGAAATCGAACGTTATAACAAACAAACGCCCTATTTTGCAAACCTTGATGCCTGCTCAATCTCAGAATTTGGATACTAAAAGTCTTTGACAACTCAAGACAGACGGACATTGTGATCGAACTGATGACTAAATCGCTAGCCGATATGTCTTGACCTTTGAATTGTATCTGTCATATTTTCTACTAATTCGTTCACCTCCTTATATATGCACTGAATGGGAGCGAAATGCATTCAGTATACGCATTGTTATAGCTTGTTACAAAAGGTCATGACGGATCTATAATTACACAAGCAATAAAAGAATGAAGCTGGTATGAGCATTAATTGCAATTTTATTATAATTGTTTCAAATTTTGATGAAATATAAATATTTTAAAGAAGAAAGTGTTGTTCCGTTCCGTTCCGTTCCGTTAAATACCAATATCCCCCGGCTATTGGTATTTAACGGAACGGAACGGAACAAGATTTTTTTTTTTCAGAAATGATGTTTACATATTTCAATCGATTCAACACCATGGAAATCGAACGTTATAACAAACAAACGCCCTATTTTGCACACCTTGATGCCTGCTCAATCTCAGAATTTGACACTAAAAGTATTTGACAACTCAAGACAGACGGACATTGTGATCGAACTGATGACTAAATCACTAGTCGATATGTCTTGACCTTTGAATTGTATCTGTCATGTTTCTACTAATTCGTTCACCTCCTTATATATGCACTGAATGGGAGCGAAATGCATTCAGTATACGCATTGTTATAGCTTGTTACAAAAGGTCATGACGGATCTATAATTACACAAGCAATAAAAGAATGAAGCTGGTATGAGCATTAATTGCAATTTTATTATAATTTTTTCAAATTTTGATGAAATATAAATATTTTAAAGAAGAAAGTGTTGTTCCGTTCCGTTCCGTTCCGTTAAATACCAATATCCCCCGGGTATTGGTATTTAACGGAACGGAACGGAACAAGATTTTTTTTCTTCAGAAATGATGTTTACACATTTCAATCGATTCAACACCATGGAAATCGAACGTTATAACAAACAAACGCCCTATTTTGCACACCTTGATGCCTGCTCAATCTCAGAATTTGACACTAAAAGTCCTTGACAACTGAAGACAGACGGACATTGTGATCGAACTGATGACTAAATCACTAGCCGATATGTCTCGACCTTTGAATTGTATCTGTCATGTTTTCTACTAATTCGTTCACCTCCTTAGATATGCACTGAATGGGAGCGAAATGCATTCAGTATACGCATTGTTATAGCTTGTTACAAAAGGTCATGACGGATCTATAATTTCACAAGCAATAAAAGAATGAGGCTGGTATGAGCATTAATTGCAATTTTATTATAATTTTTCAAATTTTGATGAAATATAAATATTTTAAAGAAAAAAGTGTTGTTCCGTTCCGTTCCGTTAAATACCAATATCCCCCGGCTATTGGTATTTAACGGAACGGAACGGAACAAGATTTTTTTTTCAGAAATGATGTTTACATATTTCAATCGATTCAACACCATGGAAATCGAACGTTATAACAAAGAAACGCCCTATTTTGCACACCTTGATGCTCAATCTCAGAATTTGGATACTAAAAGTCTTTGAAAACTCAAGACAGACGGACATTGTGATCGAACTGATGACTAAATCGCTAATCGGCTCTTTACGTTGGAATTGTATCCGTCGTGTTTTCTACTAATTCGTTCACCTGCTTATATATGCACTGAATGGGAGCGAAATGCATTCAGTATTAAGCATGGTTATGTTAGCTTATTTTGAAAGGTCAACGCGGGTCTATAATTACACAAGCAGTAAAAAGAATAAAGCTGGTATGAGCATTAATAGCAATTTTATTATAATTTTTAAAATTTTGATGAAATATAAATATTTTTAAGAAAAAAGTTTTGTTCCGTTCCGTTCCGCTAAGTACCAATATCCCCCGGGTATTGGTATTTAACGGAACGAAACGGAACAAGAATTTTTCGTTAATATTTTCACATGAAAATATTTAACACTGAAAAACTAACCATTGACATACAGCAAATATATGAAAATTGACATAATTTTAATATGGAAAAAAATATTTTAGATTCGCAAAGTACTTTATCCGCAATATATTTTCAATTTTCAGATTGACGAGTCAACACACAGTCAACACTAACATATTCATGCTTTTGCACATTACTTTTTTATATTGCACAGGAACTGCAATATTACTGTGAAGTATATTACTGTGAAGTATAAAAAAAAACAATTCCCCTTTAAGGATCCCCTTTACTTGTTCCGTTCCGTTCCGTTCCGTTTCGTTCCGTTCCGCAAAGTACCAATAGCCCATCTAAACAAAACATGATTGCAACATCTGGTAGCGGCTAAGAAAGTGTTTTTATTTTATTCAAGAAATCAGTCGTGTCTTTTATATATGATTTTAATCCTTTTACATTTTCACTTAGCTCTTCTTCTATGAATTCAGCTATATTTTCTGTAATACTGTGTTGCCAGCAAGGGGTTATTGTTTTTGTGTACTTTCGGGTTCCCCTGTACTTTTCCTGGTCGAGTGTCTTTGGGTAAGAAGTAACTTTTCATATCTTCAGAAATTGCCCCAGTCTTGTACAATTTATCAATTATTTTTTTAATCTTGTTTTCTGTTTTTAAAACTAGATTTTCATCTATTTGTTTGTATGTTGTGTTGTCTAACAGTTCTGTTTCTACATCGTCTCTGTATTTATCAGCGTCAAGGACTACAATACCCGAACCCCTGTCACTGGGTCTTATGACAATGGAATGGTCATTTAAAAGTTCTTTCAAAGCTTTTTCTTCTTTTACTGATAAATTACTTTTAAAATCTTTCTTCAAATTCTTTATCACGTCATCTTTTACTTCTTGAATATATTGATCTAACCATTTATTTCTACCTTCCTCGGGGGTCCAAGATTTGTTTGTTTTTTAAGGCTTTATTTTCCTTTTTGATGTGTTACGTTTGTTGTTTTCACATTCATTATCATTTTCCATGTTCATAAAGTACTCTCTAAGTCTCATACGCCTTTCCCAAAGTTTTACATCGGTTATTAATTTCCCTATGTCAACTTTTCTTCTTGTCGGTATGAATTTAAGGCCTTTTGATAACAGACGGATATGGTCTTTTGTAAGAGTTTCCTGCGAAAGGCTATAAACTTCCGATTTTAACTTCTGGTTCTGTGTATTTTGTTTTATTGCACCTTGGTCATTGCCATTGTCCTCTTGTTTATTTTCTATTTTATTACAATTTGTATTTATCAGTGATTTTGAACATTTACATGGTCTCTCATTTAATTTCAGCAGTGTAAAGTGTTGATTTTCATGTCCAATACAGATGAATTGTTTATCGTGGTTGCAATCGCCTCTAGTCGAATATAAAATATATATATATATAAGTGTCATTAACCAAACAATGTCGTTCTAATTTCTACTCTGAAAATCATGTGTACACACAGATTTGATTAGCGGACGGATCTGGTCTAGAGGTTACATCTGTGTCGTTACATGCTAGGCGCAGTAGCCAAAGATGTTATAAACTGACACGAGTTCGATTCCCGAGGTGGGACGGCTCAAAAATCAAATCTTCGTGTACAGATGATTTTCAGAGTGGAAATTATACAGGGCTCACGCTAGGTTAAAATTATAGGGAGAAGTCATTTCACTTTTGGGGAGCTTACAGGGAGAAGTGGGTGGACAACAGGGAGAAGTTGTATTATATGTCTCGAAGCGTCCTGTCTTGTTTGTTTCTTTTTAACTAAGTGTTATAATTTGCATTTTTAATATTATTTCGGATAAAGCATCAAAGCAGAGTTCACCACACTCTAAAAAATTAAGGAGACTCACTTCTCCCTGACAGCCAAAGAGGCGTTTTTTAAATTGGAAAGTCGTCCAAGATGGCATAATAAATTATGCGGACTAGCTGGAACAATGATACATGTATCAAACTATAGTAAGTGTTGATGTATTTTGTAGAGGTTTTTTTGCGTGAAAAATTAAAACTGCTTACCGCGTATGGTTCAGCTTATGCTCCTTTTGTAGAAGAAAAGTACTTTTTGAAATCAATAATTGTTTCCTCGAGATATTCAGCCCCATAATTTGACCTCGATTAGAACGGAAGTGTACTTTAGGAACAATTGATTGTTGTCTACTCGAAATCCTCCGGGTAATGTCGTCTGCAGTTAAAGCGGGAAAAGTTTGCGGAATGTCCGAATACCATTGAACGTCATGAAAGCGGACGAACATTTGTAAACATCGTAAGGTTCCTTTAGAAACAAAAATAACTGACTTATAATGTAAAATTCCCGTAGCAAAAGTCAAGGACGATTTGTAACAACTAAACAATTAGGCATATTATAAAACATGGACAGGTTACCGTATCTACATTTTTTTCTACGGAATTTTCGTAATAAAAAGGTAAAATATAGAATAATAAAAAAATGCAAGCAAAAAATTTTGTCCAAGGGGGTTTGGCATTTAGTATACATTGTTCTTTTGGACGCATATCCATAGGTTGTGAGGCTCTCCCCTTATTCTTTGAGAAGGCAGAAATTCTGTTCACATCAAACAAAATTCACTTTTTTATTCTATGTTATGATAAAAAACTTCTTTTAAGAAATCATTTTTAAAATGTTCATATGCCTTTCCAATCTTATAATCTTGGAGAACAGCCTTGTTACTATTTGATGAAAGGTATGAAATAATGTTCGATATATATATATAGGCGGCCACATGGAAATTCAATTCTTTTCATCTAACCAGTTGTTATGCAACTCAAGGGGGTCTGGAATTGCGGTGGTACCAAAGGACAACAATTTGTGATAGTACAACTCATTTTGTTTTAAAATATCAGAGGCTGATGGAACAACAGGCATTTTAAGTTTATGCACCGAAAAACACAAAGCGGCAAGTTCTTTTTTGGTGCCATCCTTGCTCAAACCCCGCTGGGTAAGAAAATCTCGTAGCGCATCCACTTTAAAAACTCGTCAAGAAGAATATCGGTCACCAGGATCCATTGAATGATTAAAAAGGTATAAAATTAAAATAAAATTACGTATAAAACTTGTAGAAAACAAACTGATTTTCAGTGAAAATGGTAAGCAAAACATAGCGATTATCACCCAACTACATAGGCAGCCATATTGTTTATTGTAGTGTAACGGCGGGATTTTCCCCTATGACCTTTTGACGCTAAGTGTTGATTGGTGTATATAATAATACAATACATGCTGCAAAAACGACAGAACTAAAGACAAGCGCAAATGGATAGTTAAAAGTAATTAAAAAAAGTAAAAGGACGCACAAAAAGAAAAAAAACAACAACAAAAACAACCAAAAGAAGAAAAAAAAAGAAAAAAACAAAAACAAACAAACTAAAAAAACACCATACCTTCATACAATTATTGTTAATTTCACAAAGCACTTTTACTTTGAAACCAGATGTAAAGTGAATACTATCATTTAACTTTTAAAACGCTTACAACATTACTTAACGGATTGCATATAACATCAAAAATTTTATCAGTGTATGCACAATTTCCTTCACAATTAATTTTAATATTTTCTTTCACATATATTGTATGCACAGACTTGTTTGCTCTTTTAGTTTGTATTAGCGTTCTGAATAATTGTGTGTATTGTATAGCTGATTGTTTAAGAAAACCATAATAAATCAGCATATATTAGGCATGAATACACTATAGAATAGCTGTCAAATACACATATATTACCATTAACATTTGTGATGTAGACGCTTTAATACTGGACACACTATATAAGACCAATGAACACACTAATTAGATCATTCATTTTTATTTATGACTTTTATTGAGGCGTTCTGTAAAATATCGAGATACAAAATATGAGAATATTTATGCATTGTTGTTGCACTATATACATGTAGTAAATGACGTCATATATATGTAGCAGCAATACACATCATTTTAATCACCACATCAACGATATTGATGTTGCTAAAACAACCGATTGTTGATATATGAGCTTTATATTTTAAACGAAAAAGTGGCTTAAGCAAGAAGTGTTTTCTGTAAATATAGAACGAGTTAAATTTCTTTCAGCCCCGATAAGGCAACTAGTGGCGAAAGATTTGTAAGCAAACTGGTAAAATAAAAAGTTCATACGTTACAGGAGATAACACTTGAAGGGTACATAGGTTACAGGAGATAACACTTGAAGGGTACATACATGTAGATTATATTTTTGTAATAACACTATGTGTTCATTTTCAATATTTCCTGTTGTATCAAAAGTCTACTTAAAACAATACGAATTTTAAGTACTTTCGGAAAATTATGTTAATATTTACAAAAAAACAATTTTATTTTTGACAACACATAACACATATTTTATTTTATGTTTTAATAGAACCAGCATGAGGTTAGGTATTTTTTATACACAATTGTGGATTTGTTTTATTTTTGTCAAAGGAAATGACTCTACATCTAAAGGAAAATGTGAAAGGTAATAAGTACTTCTTTTGATTTAATTTCACAACTAAAGTTCATTAATTAATATGCATCGTTCTATTTGCTATATTATTTTCGAAACGTGCGAGACCTAACTGACGATTCTTTTTCATATTAGATTGACCTGCTGACTCACAAATTCAAGTATACTTAATGGTAAGGATTGATCCTCAATTTTAATTGTTAAATTAGAACACAAGACAAATTTCACTGTCATTTATATTTACAGTTAAGCAACCGACAACACCATTTAGCCACGTTGTGACGCATTCTTATATTTGTACTATTACATTTAAATATTATAAAATGACGATTCTTTCAAAAAACAGGAATTTCTATTTAAGAAATAGATTATTGCGAGCAGGCTCTATGCGAATTAGAACATGGTCAGACCTTATATTTGTCAATATTTTAGACATAGCGATAGCGAGGTATAAAATGAAGACAAATATGAGGTATGACCATGTCCTAATTCGCATAGAGCACAATTGCAATAATCTATTTCGATTCTAATATGTCTAACTAATGTTTTTAAATTTCGAAGCGGCTCTAAGAGGACGCTTCTTATGGTAATATGGTTTTTTGAAACTAATAAGATATCTCCTGAAAAAGCATGTTGAAGCAAAAAAATATTGACATAAACATATATTTATTGAATATACGTACCATTTTAGCAAAAACAATATTGAGAAAACTTTTAAAAATTGCATTGTTCCAATATGAAATTTTCTAATTGAGCGTATATGACGTCATACCATGATCTATTCTTATTAGAACCCTAATGTGTTCTCAAAGCGTATGAAGGACGTCATATTAGAATACTTTTACATTTATACTCTGATTTATTACGCATCCGTATTTTACTTTGGGATTCGTAACACGGGTTGATAAGTTTATCACTCTTTTTTTGTTACGACATGTTGTTCAAAGGAATGTGGTATTTTTGTAAATAACGGTTAGAGCTGAGTATCAACATTTGTGCATGACTAACAAACAGATCGTTGACAAACCAGTGAGCTGTAGAAGTATCTTAATAAGGTTAAAAAATCCAATTTTCTCACATTTATCATTAATGAAAACAGTACTATATTTTAAATCTACAGACAGTTATTTTTAAACTTAATAATTGCAGACATGAAACCATTTTTGGAAATATAACAATTCAAACTCAATATTGTTGTAAGCACTACGTGAAACGAGGTGATGATTGTGTTGGTAAGCAGTTTTTACTTATATTACTTCGTGTTAAGAAATAATTATTCATAATAAGAAATATTTAATCATTGCACAAATACTATCTGGGATAGAGTTATTACAGTTGCAAAATAGCATGTCTTGACAGTATACCATCTCCAGATACGCCTAGCTTTATAAGACACGTGTAAACAAATCTTGTTAAAGAATTACATATGTTTAATTTTGACGTGATTTTGAAGTTAATATTATACCTAATCAATCTTCAATTCAAAGGTGGGGATTCTTTAGTGTTTGCATTATCAATAATTATATGACTCTTTCATTAAAAAATAGATTCCTCTCGACATTTCATTCACACCTCATAGTACATTAAATAATAATTGCGGCTATGTGTTACTAAGCAGAAATAACCACAAATTGACCTGTTCATTTAAATTCATCGATAACCTTCAAATTGAGTATATGATCAAGTGTTCTCGTTAAGCTCAACTAATCAACTTTATTATTCAATTATTGATTAACAACCTGCATTGGAAATCAAGACATTAAATTTCGTTTCTTTTGCCCCTATTGGTCAGATTGTCGTTATAAAATACACCATTGCATTTTCATACAAATTGTGATCTCTTGTAATAAACTAAGCAGATGATTCTGACCAGTTTACATGCTATTACATGTACAAGAGATTACAATTAATATTGTGTTTGATGGTAAAAAACTTACCTGACATAATTTGCATCTTAGAATGTGCAGACGGATTTAATTCTGAGAATGGTTTAACTTGTCTACATTGCAAAAATGGTAATTATGGGAAAAGATGTGCTGAAGTATGTCGTTGTGAATTAGATAGGTAAGATTAACAAAATAAATAGTAATGTTTGTACAAACAACAAAAATTTACGATAATGTTACAAACATCGCCAATTATTTTACATGGCTGTAAAAAAATCCACATATTATCAATATCCGTATACATTACACATATGACTTAAACTCCGCCCTTAAAGTACATACCTCTGTTCAGAGGTAAAAACAAACACGAAAACGTAAATTTATTATAACGGTAAAAGAAAGTAATTTTACCAATGTTGATTGCCAAGCTTTGTTTAAGTTATGGTATACAGATTTACATTTTTACGTTTGTATAGTGCAAGCTATTGATACTAATGCAATGAATTCTAAAGAAGATTTCACAGATGCTACGTCTAATATCCGGAATAGAGCAGAAACCAGTGGCCGAGTGGTTAAAGTAATTCATCTGCTATTGATAAAGTGGTCTGTCAGCATTGAGATCGCGGGTTCGAGACTCACTGCGGGAAGGGTGTACTCGACTCTCATCGTAGTGACAAGGACTGCCTACCGAAGTTCAATGGTTTTCCTCTGGTATTTTGGATTCATCGCAAAACTGAAACCACGATATAGCTCAAAAACTGCTGAACGTGGCGTTGAACATCATTAAAACAACAAAAAATATATTTTTTTCCGCCGCTATTTACTTTGACAGATTGTCGCTTTACGTTAATCTTAAGATACAATTTATAGCCGTGTTGTTTGTATGAGCAGGTGTGACAACGTCCAAGGATGTCTTACTACCAGTGCGACAACTTTGCCAAAGCTAATTTGTGAGTTTCGTAAAAGCGGGACATTATTGTAGTAAACATTAGACACATTAGAACAAGTTTTATATGTCTTTTTACGTTCATTCAAATTAAACATTAATATAAAATACTTTATAAATAACAGATTTGAAGTTCTATGCAAATTTACATAGAAAAGGAATATTAAAGAAACAGAATAGTTAAAAATACAACACGTAAAAGCCATTGCAAAGTGTGCGACGTAAGAGTAATATGACGTTGCGTTGAGCCATAATACATTCTTTATACTATATCTTTCTTCAGCACCGTCAGCTGTCATAGCAGTTTTGCAAACGGCTACCCAAACAAGTGCAAAAACTCAAAATAACTCAACAGAAACAGAAACAGGTGAATGATTTATATATGTATAGTACAAAAATATTCATGATGCTAAAAGTTGAACATAAACTTATCAAAATGAGGTAAAACAAGTGAGGTAGAAATGAAAGATTATTTAACATATCATCATGTTATTGTCCAAGTGGCATTTTGTTAAATAATAAGAGTGTTACACAATAATGTATTTTTGTCAATTCGTATAACTTCCTCAATTGAGAATTAACAATTAAGTTGTGCGGAATGAAATAACCTTTGACCGATTTGTTAAAATAAAACAAGGAAGCAGTTGGGTAAAAAACGCAATATGGTTATAAATGTGAAACCGATCTTAGAATTATAACACTGATGAAAATGATTATCGTATCATAATTTATATAACGATAAAGTTTTAAGAAAACACCATGATGCTTACACATAATACGATACAACTATTGAACATTACACTAAAATTTGCATATCCGAAAATCTCACTATCATCGAGGTACGTGTATTGGAGGAATCTTTTGGGTATCTAACCCAATCAGATATGTGTACTCAATAGCCTATCAATAATGAAATATTGCTTTTTAATGAACGGGCAAGTTCACGACAGGAAAATTGAAACGATCTTTTCGCCCGCAATTTAAGTTTCCATGGTTGTTACATACAAGTAATTTGATTTCAGTGTAAAGCTCAACTATTATTGTTGGTGGCATCGTTATTGCATCTAGTCACTCTTTCTACAATTACTGACCGAAATCCTTCATTTATATTTCGTAACGTAAAGTTGACTGGGTTAGTTTTCTCTTTCTACAGGTTTTAACATAATTCAGCTTTATATCAGTAAAATACTAAATCTTCAGTAAGAAACAGTTATTTGCCAATGGAATGTCAACTGTTTGTTAAAATTTATATCCCATTAGAAAATATATAAGCGAAAATAATGTCCACAATTTTTAAATGGTGAATACATTTTTGCTTTAAATGTGTTTGGTTTTTATCTAATGCGAACTGAATATTTGTAATGTATCAAGGCAAGAATGTCGGTGTGCACAAAACGCAGATTAAATTAATTAAATCATACTAGATGTAGTCGCTTTGAGCTTTGAATTCGGTTAAATTATGAATAATAGTAATTCACGTAACAGGTTAAATAAAATAATTATCAAAATAACGTCCATCCAATGTATTTGCGTAATTGCAAAACATCGATTTGTTTTCTTTGACAAGAACGATTAACAGGCACATTTTTTTAATACAAAAAGCTACTAAGTGTGACTAAAACTCGTGTATAGCTAGTAACTGTTAATAGCATGCACATAAATTGTCAACACATTTTAGCTGCTCTAATTGGACGCTTTCAGAATAACTTAAATAATAACGGTACGAACGGAAAACCAAAACAATTAATCAAGATCTTACAAAAAAGTAAATGATTTGCAACTACGTATTTGGTGAAATTACTTAGTTGTTACCTGTAGAAATAAGTTAAATTAGAACGATGACATGTCTAGGCATTGATAATAAAATAAGCAAAAGTCACTGTCGGAGTATACAATATGCGTATTAAAATGTCCATTAACTTAGCAAAACATCATGTAACAAGTTGTAAATACAGCAACTGCTTTTCGCAAAAATGCCATAAATAATCAAACGAAACAACTATAAACACACTTTTTCTACCAAATTATGCAATCATCTTGTATTGTTGTTATGACTTATACAAGTAGAGTACCCAATGGTACTGTTGGTAAGCTTAGCTCTTTTTTCAATTAGTTTAACCACTACACTCCCAAATAAAATATACAATATACATACAGAGTTAGAAAATTGACTTCTTCCACGTATTCGAGTAAATACATTACGAAGCAAATACCATGTTTGAAACATGGAATGAACTGCAAAATATTATTAAATATTGTTTGAAGTGAAGACAAGGATATCAGGAGACTGATTACCAAGCGAAAAGCAAACATCCATAGCTATATTATACAACACATATCAAGATCGCAGGAAAAGAAAAATACTGGTTAAATGATTTTAAAAATATAACACGAAATGAATAATAATAATAAAGTAAGTGGTGCGTATTTTTAACAAGTTCTTACGTAATGTGAGGGTTCTATTTCAAAGCCTACCTATGACTATAAAACCCTCATAGACAACGGCAGCATCCTGTTGGGAAAAGCTGAATACATATTTCAACATTTAAAACTTTAATGAAAACAACATTCGCAGTTAATACCAGAATGCTTCTTTAAAAAGTGGAAATTTAAAAATAATAAAGTCAATTAATCAATCAATTTGTTCTTTGCAATTAATTGATGAAATTCAAATGGATTTATTTATTTTATAGACAGCAATAGATTCGTCTTCTTATATATAGCGTGCACAGGAGGTCTGTCTTTGTGCATTGGATTTACGGTTTTATTTCGCAGAAATTTACAAAACATATATAGACGTCATACACTACTACATCAAGGATCGAATGTTCAGCGTCAATTAGGTGTCGAACAGATGTCACTGGGTTCTATGGAAATGGATCAGAATGTTTATGACATAATAAACGAAGAAAATATGATTAACAATTTGGAAATGGAAGAAAGCGGTTTTAGTACTTACGAACTAAACGTCTAATTGTTTGTCGCAGTGTTTATACATATTTCCACATCTGTACCGTACAATTTGCAGTCGTCAAGCCATTGATATTATGATAAATGCTAGTTGTATTCAACAATAATAGAATATAATGTGGCATTGAATTAGGAACAAATTGTTCTGTTTATTCTAGAACATAGTTATTGTGATCAGAAGTAAATCGTGGTCAAATCATGTGTCTTTGTGATTGACAAGCATTAAGACTGCACTATTTCAAAACTGACAATATGTAACGAAGGAAAAACTAACAAGAGACAATTATATTTATATTTTTTTAGTTCATAATTAATTTCAAATGTATTGTAGTATTATATTTTATTTAGAATTATTACAAGTTACGTTGATGGTTCATTGAGTCAATTCATTAATGTTTAAGTATCTACCGGCAAGCAATTTACTGTTGTGGCCTTTTTTCTAAGACATAATTGCACGTTTTTGCAGATAACGTTTTGAAGCTAGGCATCGTGATTATTTTTCTAATTTTATTAGTCGATGTAGAATATAATCGTCCAATTACAAAATTTCTACATCTTAAATTATTAATGATACACCAGAACTATTGCTGAAGTAAAATCTATCGATAAAAATAGTATCGTTCCATCGTAAAACAAGGGCAATACATATTTTTACAATTTGTGATAAAAATATCGATGTAATAAAAACGCACATTTCCGCTTTTCTGCTAGTTTGTTTGTTTGGGATATCTATCTTTATGATGGTATATATCTTATAAAAGAAAAGCTGGAGTGAAACAAAGTTCTTATTGATACGGGTGCCAAAGAGATCAAAGATGAACATGACAAATATTTTATTATGTTACTTGAATCTTAGTGTAACGTATACAACATTATACATAATCCCAGAGAAGTTTTTCCTGTGAATACACATGAAAATGAGGAACTCGGTGGATGCATTATGAGAGGCAAGTACTGCTTACTCGTCCGCAGCATCTGAGTGCACTGATGATTTTTATTTGGTTCAGGTTAATCGTTTTCTGTTTTCGTGTTTTTTTCTTTATTTCTGTTTTGCGTTGTATATGTTTGTTATTATCCTTTGTATTCCAGTTTATTTTTTGTAACATAATTGCGCTTGACTATATGTAGATTCTAATGTTAAAGATAGAAATATAAGGCTGTTTTAGTTGCAGAAAAAGGGGGTTAAATAGACATTAATATGCTGCAACAAAATAGGAAAATAATATTGGGGTTGATATTGTGCAAGTTTATATTAAATTTTAAAGGAGGCTCTTTCATTCTTTATTCATGTTATTTTTTTAATGTATAATTATAAAATCCGATTAGATATTTTTTGTAGTCTTCATTACATTTTTCTTTTGTAAATACAAGCAGGTTAAATTGAAGATTTAGCAATAGAACAGTAGGTCAGTCCTCTTAAAGCATGACAATGTTATATATTATTTAATCACACGAGTTACATATCAAAAGGTCAGTCTAACGAGGTATTTATAAAGGATGGAATTTCTACTATGCGTTGAACCCTCCATGAAACATTATATTAATGTTAAACTATGAAATCAATATGGAATGAATTAAGTTTATCATTACACACACATGGACCGCCTTTATTGTGGCTTCGACCATCAGAAGAACCATAGTATTTATTTCAGTTTGTTTAAGACCTTGAATGCATCCACTACACACCAACATTTCGTAGATTACTTTATGCTCACACAACTACCACGCTTCTATATTGTGTTATTTTACCGCCCGAATTTACAAAGAGCAATATCTTCAAATAATATTTAATACTACAAATTAATCACTTATTTTGTATTCTTTAAAATAGAAATTGAACAACTCATGCTCGAAAATTTAAGGGAAGGCAAAATGGGAAAAGTCGAATACGTTTCTACTTCGTCACTACAAAATTCTTCATATTACATGGATGTTGTGCTGTTTCTTTAAAGTTGTGATGAAAGCACAGGACTCCAGACGCAGAGGCGTATTAAGTAGTGGCCCTCCCTTGTGTGAACATAACGCAATTATGGTCGATGAATCATTTTTGTGTTAAAACACTTAAATTTGTTTCAAAAACGTAAGCAAAATAACGACAACGCAGAATTCGTCGGTTGTTTTGACAGGGTCCCCTTACGAGGGCTCTGCTCTGACCTTGACCCACTTGGGACATTAAGTGGTCAAACTACCTTTGTCCGTTATTACACATCTCTTTCTAACTTTCCTCATTGTGTTAGGTCTAATTACTCAAGGCCTATACAGTCATGGGCTACCTTCTTACTGATACGTCCTTTGAACACAGGTTAACTCAAACCAAGGAGTAAATCGGATGCACCCTTATTGTACAAAAATGTTTTGTGTAACAGAATTGCATTGTTTGTGATGATGTATTTACATTTTGCTATGATTATCTAGTTACACTGTGTTGTGCTGACCCTACATGCCATCTCACAATAAATACCTGTGGTGTGTTCTTATTGATTGAGTGGTGTCAATATGTTCACAGTTTTTGTCTGTTAACACTGGCATGGATAAAATTTTAAAAAGTGGTAAACATTTTGTCAGATCTTGCAATAAAACGATGACGTCTGTGAGCGCTGAAACAAGGATAATATTGTGTGTAATGATCTCCTCCTACAGTTTCCAAACCAGATACCAAATTGTACAGAAAGATTGCACACATTTTGAAAATGTGCATCTGTTATTATGGATATGTTTAAAGGAATTGTTTTATATTTGTCCATGGTAAATTAAAATGTTGTACTTTTTCAGCAAATTTGACATATTATGTAGTCAACGCGTCCAGTATTATATCCGTAACTTTAAAACATCACAGAACAAATGCACATATATTAAAGATATGCCTGAGCTATTACGGAATAGTTCCAGAAATATATCCCTTTTTCTGGACTTCAAGTGATACAGAATACTTTCCAAGCCTGCGTTTCAGACTTCGATTTTCACACTCATATCTACAAATATGCCATCTCGTAATACAAAAAGTAGCAAATGATACTTACGGGAGGATACTTATAGTGTAACAACATAAATATAGACAAAGTAATACATAGAATAAAATAGCTTCATGTATTTCTCTTTAATGTACATTTCAAGTGGAGCTAATTAACTTTGCTATTTCTAAACCCAATCAGCGCTAAAGAAACTACTGTGAAATACTGTTCATTCGTGGGGTATCAATTTTCGTGGTTTTTGTGGAGGCCTCGGACCACGAAATTAAAAATCCAACGAAGAATAAAACTTCATTAACAGATGGGAACTTGGGAACAACGATCTGAAAATGTCCGAGATCGGACATTTATTTGTAAATGTAATATATGATTTTGTGGTTCGATCCATTACTAATGTTCAGCTCAAAATCCATCTTAATGATTATGTTACAGGTTTCATGTTCGAATTGTGTGTTTTTTATTAAATGTAGGTATTATTTAATTGTAAAGCGTACGAAGAAACATCGACTTCCGGTCAAGGTGGGGATATATGAGGTGTTCATTTTCTATGTTAAAAAGTAACAAATTATTATCGGAATTATGAGTTTGGTTGCTCATTTGAGCTTAAATTAAAATAACGAATAAAATATTTAAAAAGATAAGCTATATTTATCTTTATTAGTGCATATCAATGACACGCTATATCAAATGGATGTTGTGATAATATCGATCTTGGCACAAATGACATTAAATTACACCTTTATTGCTGCTCAACACATGAAGTGACAAATGCCCTTCGGCTAGGGATGCTTTTATAGATAACAATTAGATAATTAAATAGACTCAAAGTAGTTTTTATTGCAATTAATCAATTAATTAATACATTACTGTTTTGTCTTCCTTATATGTTGATGTTTATTGTCAACAGTGAAAATGATTCTGCTGTAATCATTTATTTTGATCGCTACCTCACTTTCCGCACTTGCAGAAACCGTCAGTCTACGAATTTAAGAACCCACGAACGTGTAAAATTTCACCAAACCACGAAAATTGATACCCACGAATTTAAGTCCTTTCACAGTATTTGAATTCATTATTTGTAAATTACTTATGTGTAAATCAAACATAAAATCAAATTCTATTTACTTTTATTACACAATAAAGGAGCATGCCGATTGGTTAAGGTAGTTATTCATCTACTATTGATGTCCATAAGCATGTAAACACTTAAATTCTCGAATCCTTCTGAGGAATGGCGTACTCGACTATAACTTGTTTACTAGGACTGCCAGTGGTCCTCTCATAGGTGGACGGTTTTCACCGTGTAAACCGACATTATCCAGTTTAAAAACTGAACTCAATGATACAGCGGGTTCGATTCTCACTGCAGGCACGGTGTACTCGACTCCAATCTTAATTGACAAGGATTGCCAGTTTTCCTACCGCAGGTCGGGGGTTTTTTCCGGGTACTACGGCTTCCTCCCCCAATTTAGACTGGACGCCATGATATAGCTGAAAAAATGCTGAAAGTGGCATTAAACACCATCAAACAAACAAAACAAAACAATGATACAGCTGAAAAAATACTGAAAGTGGCGTTAAATAATTGAAGCAATCATAAATACCTAAAACTACAAACATATATAAAATAATCATCCAATATTTTGCATGCAGTATAGAGTTATGCGTTAGCGCTGACTAAGTTTTGTTGATTTACAAATAAGTTATTTTATGTTTAAAACAACGAAAATCGTTAAAATGACACATATTCAAGCAAATGAAATCTTAGTATAGACAAGAAAGCGTCCAAATAGAAACGTTAGTTTGTTTTAACATGCTTGAACCCCAAAAACAACAAACAGTATGATTGTATTAATTACATAGGATGTTAAATGCAAATGTTTCGTTCGCGACGATTTTTTCTATTTTTGGTCATATTATGCCAAAATTATGCGGAGTGAAATTCATCAAAAACTGGAAGAGTAATTTTAGAATGCATTTGGGCAAAAACTGGTATTCCAAATAGCGCAAAGAATTTAACGACAACAATCCAGAAAACCAGTTTTTACCGGAGTGCTTTCTAAATTTCATACTTCCAGATTTTGATTTTGTCAACAATGGCATTATTACGAATACAGCAAACTATCTGAGTGTATAAAGGTTCTTCCGACAAAATAACAAACCGTCTTTTATTAATTTTTATAAACCTTCACGACGAAAATTTAAGAAAACCTCCACATGCAATTTGCTTGCGAACCTCCAACTGTATAACGACCACAGAATCTATGTCTATGAGACCAAAAACATATTTCTAACTAGGCGCAAGAAATAACGTAAAAGTTCTTTTGACTAATCGTTTTACGTTCTTGTGCATACATTTTTTACGCGAGCTTTTAAATTTTTTTGTGTAAAAGATGCGTTGTCATTTTGTAAGTTTTAATTAATGGAAAATAGTAGTCACTACCACTTGTCATATAACCAGTATGTGTCATTGAGTTCATATCAGAATCAAGTAAGGGTTTATTAAATAATGTACTTTTTATAACTTAAAAAATTTATCACATAAAAATGATATTCACTCTAAAGGGCCTATTTATTCACTTAAATATGAATATGGAGTGAACGTGAGTTGATGTAAGCATTTAGCTTATTCGATTAGCACCTAATCTACTTTACAGTTAAATTGAATTAATGTTACGAGCCAAATAATGTATATTCCATAGATATGGAACGAAATTTAGTGAGTTGATGTAAGTAAGACCATATTTAATATAACTTACATAACTGTAAAGTGCTGTTGAAGGCCTCACATGTTTAGGTTTTCTCTTAATTACTTGTTTTAAACCAATTTCATTAAATTTTCAGCTACATCATGGCATCCAGTCGGGGGGGGGGGGGGGGGGCGCAGTACCCGGAGAAACCCCGGACCTTCGGTATGAAAACGAATATATTAGTGGTCTCGTGATAGGGACGTGTTCATTTGTCATCATTGTGGGGAGATATAATTGGTGTATAGGACGATTGCACTATTTGACATTTACTACTCACCTAGGATGTCAAAAAGTACATTCCATTATAATTATATTAAGGGATGCAGAATATGCGTACTTAGAACATACGTGGCAAGTAGTCCGTATGAGATCGATTATATAACACAATATTTTCTAACCCTTCACAATTATACTATACAATTCCTGTAGAGTAATAAAAATGTTTCGTTTATTTACCCATTTAAAATTACTGTTGTATTATAAATATTTATTGGAACAAATATTGTTAAGTCGTCTTTTTATAAGAATGCAAGCACCAACACATAAATATGGAGTGAACATGAGTTGTTATTTAATTAGCACCTGATCGAAAATTATAGTTATTTTTTAATTAATGTTACAAGCAAAGTTATTACTCAATAAATCATGTATATTCCCTCGATATCAATATAGAGTGAAACTAAATAAAATATTTAATCGAAGTTGCACATATTGAAAAATGATGTTTCATATTATCTTTAATAACTATACACAGATTTTGAAAGCGGACCTTTGGTGGCCGAGGGGTTAAAGTGTAATATTAATCACCTGGTCTGTCAACACTGAGATTGCGGATGCGAGTCTCACTGCGGCAGGGTGTACTCGACTCCAATCTTAATTGACAAGGATTGCCAGTTTTCCTACCAAAGGCCGTGGGTTTTATTCCGTTACCACCGGCTTTCTATCCCACTAAAAACTGGACACCATGATATAGCTAAAAAATGCAGAAAGTGGCGTTAAACATCATACAAACAAACAAGCAGATTTTGTAAAAAAAAATTAATCTAGTATATTAATGGCCGAGTGATTGGGGCTATGCGTCTGTTATTGCACTGAGGTGATAATTGGTTACTGACTAGCATATAATATATTATCAACACATAAATTCACACACATTAATGGAGCGGGAGGTTTACCATCCTGTACAATCTGATTTAACCCACCATTTCTTTTAAATTGCATAAATTTATCGTCATGACCATTGCTGTATTTGCTTTATATTATGTTGTGGGTTGCCAAATTATTGATTTAATGATGTTTCCTTGTTGTATTCCTTTGGTATCTGGTTATTACTTTTGTTTTCCCTGTGTTTGATAAATTAAATTGTGAAGTTTGTGCTTATATTCTGTTACGTCCTGTATGTACATTGTTAAATTCATCAACATATATAAATATAATACGTATTAAAAAAATTATCAATTTATTAAAATACATAGTTACATAATTTATTCCAATCTGACTTGTTATTTCTTGCCACTCCATTGGTGTAGTTGGATTAAATGTAACAGCTGATTAAGAAGTCTATTTTAGAGTAAGGTTGGCTCCCATGCTACTTTCTATATAGATTGATATCGATATAGATTGTTATGATAACACACTAAGTCTTGCAATTTTAGTTTTGTTTTCTTTTTTATTAATTGCTATAAAGTAAAAATACTTATATTTGACCAGTGCGAAATGGCCAATGTGCTGTGGAAGATGTTATGTAGATTTGTGATGTGCTAACACAAATGGAGTGCGGTAAAAAATTTCCTTAATCCAAAATGGATTACTCCGCGGCTTCCGAGAGAACATGTGAAGAATTCCAGAAAACATCTATGTTCTGAATAACAAATTGGCGGCTGGTAATTTTATTCCTTTACATGATACTTAAAAATACAGACATTTTTATGTAATGAATGATCTTTAAAATGTTGTTATAAATTAATCATTCTAAGGTTCACCTATAGTGAAAGTTTCTTAGTAGGCTTTAAACTGTATTTGTTTCTATCAATTGAACACCTCTTCAGAAGATTGTTTTTGACCGAAACTTTTAAAAGGGAACGTGTTCGTAGATTTTTCTATATTCGTTATTTATAATAGGATTTTGCTCATTTTTTAATGATTTTTTAAAACATTTTCAATAATTCATTAGCTATGCCAAGCTGTATACCGTCGGAGAAGGAAAACAGTTAAGATCGAGACCCGAAATATGTGCACAAAATGTTGTCAATTAAGGTTTCAGTTTGTAACATCTTTCTCTAAGTTGGGCTAGAATTTATACTGGTAACACAGTGTTGTCTTATTATATGTGATCTATTACTTGATATAACTTACTACATAAATAACTCGGCCACCGATAACAAAACTCCTTTTAAACGCCAACTTTCATAGTGCAGAAACGTTACAATCAGCGAGGTAAAAGTATTTAAAAAGCATTAATGTTGGTCTGCATTATGTAAAACATAATAATGAATGTGTTGGTTGGTAAGCTTTCATGCAAGTCGTTACTATTCTTCGAAATATTTTAATCCATGAAATACATGTATATTTTAAGGTTGTCGACGTGTATATCATAAATACACCATAATACGTATCAGCAAGAAACAAAATGAACAAAGACAATACTGTGCAAGTAATTATAAAAAAATCATCTTTGACAGGTGCAATATCAATCTCTTGTTTTTTCTTTAAACTGGTAAAATCCGAAACATCAAGAGCAAGTAGAAAATATACAAAAAGAGAGATATATAGAGGAATAAAGGTCAGGGGGTATATGAAGTATTAAAAAAGACCCAGAAAGGAAAATAATTGGTGCTTTATACATCCTACATTGGACTAGGCATCAGTCGAATCTTAATCAGGTGTAAATGCAGAATTATATGCGATAAATACATAGACATGGAAGGCCAATTAAATGCTTTTAGGACATCATGCGCTCTATTTCATGACATCAATATTTCATACCATTTCCTGCTTTTTTTATATATTTTCATGTTTCATACAGAATGGATGTGATGTTTTCAGTTACATTAGTTATTCGATCATATTGAAATTCAAATATAAGTTACTGCGTATTTGATGAGATTGAAACTGGCAATAGCAGTGTATCTGAAAAGGTTTCACCTGCGCAATAATTCAAAAAGGAGGAAAATCAGTTGAACTGAAGAGGAGGCGTAGAGACATTATAAAAAATGAAAAAGACTCTACTTTCAGGGACATGCATATTTTTTTATCAAAGGAGAAACAGTTGTGTATTTCAATGATTTTAGTTGTTTAATTGAGTCTAAAATGTACAAATTTTCTATTTTCTACTCAGAATATCGAACTAAGATTAATTTGAATGGTTATATAATATGTCCTTTAGATGCTTCAAAGATAAATGAGGTCTTGCACAGGAAAAGAAATATCATATTTTTGATCGTCTTTATCGCATTCAACGTGGTCACCATTAACATTAGATGTTGTCTTAATATTTTATTTTGTTTTTGTTTGAATATTGTTTACCGCTACTTTCAACAATTTTTCAGCCATATATTGGGGAAGAAAGCCGGAGTACCCAGAGAAAACCACGACCTTCGGTCGGAAAACTAGCAATCCTTGTCAGTTAGGATTGAGTCGAGCACATTCTGCCGGTAGTGAGACTCGGATCTACAACCTCAGTATTGACAGGTAAATTATCAATGGTAAGTGACTATTTAATCCAACCTCTTGGCTTTAGTATTTTATGAGATATAAAATGATGGTATTTATAATAACTGAGATGACATATTTTGTTCTTAAAATGTTTTTTATGCAGTCAGGGGTTTTACATCTCCCCCACAGAAACCACCTTACCAGGGTGTGGTAGGGATTTTTGGTATGACTACAAAATGGATTATGATAATGGTTAACAACACAACCATAGTGAGGCATTAAACATAAATGAATAAATGAATGATCTAGTTAAGACAATCATAGAAGCGGGCATAAGCGAAAATCTTTGTTAAATGTCGATAATGCTTAACGCGCTACCAGTGAGTTCGAAGCCATCAACAAATAACAACATAAATAGCAATGAAATTTTACAAATATTTCATACAATGCCGACATTAAATACTATCAGAACGAAATAATACGAACATAAACATCTACTGGGCAGACCAATATATTTGAGTAAACTTACAATTCATAATAAAGATACAGAGCGAAAATGTAAGTAGTGAATTAGAGTACAAATGAGAAGTTATCTCAGGAATAAATAAGTCATTTTAAAGTGTAACACTGGGATTTTCTAGGTCTAATTCTTTAAAACAATACCGGTTGCAAGTATAACACATGTAGGCACATGAAGTTTAAACCACAATCGCTATTAAAACTATTTAAATCTGCATCGTTTTATTACAAATCATTTAAATTTATGATTTATGCATCCGTTTTCGCTCATTGTTTATTCTAATAAATAAATACATGAATAACAATACTAAACAATCAAACAAAACAAATATCCAGCTTTTACCATGTCATAGAATATGTTTTTCTTTTTTATGTCCCGCGACACAGGCGAAGGTAGCATTCAAATTTAATAATGTCCGTACAGTAGGTTCGAACGTCCAAATAATTTCGTCATTCTTTTGGGATTTCGTTCATCAGAGTATTTTGATGACTGATACGGTAATTTGTGCAAATGAATGGTACGCTATAATCTGTTGTCGGACTTCTCGGACTCCTATTTTTGTGCGTTACAATGATTTCAGTCTTAAATTTGTCGTCTTTTGCAATTAGAATGGTTTGATGTATTGAAGGCTATTTTTATTAATAGGTTGTAAGGTATAATAGGGCGCAATTCAGCTCACTGTTTGCCCTCTCCTTCCTGTTTGCCCGCGCCATATATGTATTCCGTCAAACATTTCTCGGCTTTCTTTAGTCGGAAAGGTTGGATATTTTATAAGGTGATTAATATTAATGGATTGTACGATGTAAAGTATTTGAAGACCTTTGGACCACTACTTCCTTTTTTGCCGCGCATACCTAAAACTAAAAACGTCAAACGTGTCCCGGCTTCCGTAATCTCTTTGCGTGATTGATCTGAAAAGTAATATATAATACCCGCTTACTGCGTAAAGAAATTAAATATCAGGAAATCATCTGTCTGGGACCTGCTGTAAATAAATTGTTATTTGACCTAAAAAAACCCCAACAACTTAAAGCCCAGGCAAGAATATGTAATGATAAAAGGAAATATGTCAAGATTGATGTATGAGGTCAAAGTTCACCAACACAAATATCAAAAATGTTTAAATGCAATGGTCTATCCACATGCACATATATCACCTCAAAAGACAAAGTTTAAATCCCGGACACTCATTTGTCATTGAGTATCCGAAAATGTGACCGGATGTAAGGTCTAAGGTCCAAAGCCATGGTACGAAGAATAGCAAGGAAACCGACCGAACAACAAGAGCCGCAAATCAAGGGACATTTACAAATCCTGATGTAGATAAACATATTACGCAAATCAAAAACAAAAAACAAAAAAAAAGAAAGTACCCCAAACTCAATAAAACATGGGTGCACTCAGGTGCTCCGGACGAGTAAATAGTGCCTGCCTCTAATACGACGCCCGCCGATTTACTCATTGTCATGTCTAGGAAAAAATCAAATTCAGGAATATAAATAAAAGACTACATATAAAAATGTCCGAACGTTTTTGAGATTGATTTCCAATAGCGATAAATTAAGTCATGCTTGCAACCACAGAAATTCTGTAGGGATAACATCAACCCTGGTACAACAAACCCTTGTTTGAGTAGGTAAGTAGTCAACAGCAGTGACTTAGAAACTCTCGCGGAAGGTGGCATTAAACACCATTCAAACAAGCAAAAAAAACAATCAAAAGGCAACAACAGTTATATCGCAGACACGAAGTGAAGTAGTCACTCCAAAAGCAATGATGTGACCTTTGTGGTTCAAAGTTAAAGTCAAAATTTATGGCATGCGATGCGATGCATCGGTCAGTTATAATCTACCCACATGCCAAATATCAAAAAGCCTACCTGAAGATAAAAAGCTAAAGCCCGGACACGATTTGTTATGAACGGACGGAAAGACAGACTCACAACAATATAGCGACCTTCTTAAACCTCTTTCAGCAAAAACCCGCTATGAACCTCCTGGAATGCACTACTAGATATTCTTAGTTAATATATCCTAAAAATGTATTAGGATGACAAATTTATCTCACAATATCAGTTGTACAGAAGTAGAAAAAGAAGAGGAAGTAAAATGTCAGACAAAAACAATATGTTGATATACAGAAAATCGAAGTTGCATACATTCAAATGTAATATAAAAAACATTAAGCCTAGTTCGAAAGCTTTTATTCGACTGTTATTTTGTATCGGAATTTGTACATTGCATATTTTAGGCTCAAAAATCAAAATTAATTTGCTAATCGTACCTTTCATGCTGTATATAAACCCAGAAAATCAATATTTTAAATATATTATTTAAACGCAGTAGGTTATTACGTTACAAATCAATAAAGTGCACCATTATGCAATCGATTAGCAGTATTTAATAGTATTAAACAAACTCAGATTTCTTGTTTTAATCGTAAAACTTAGCTAGTTTATTACGTATCCTACTTTATCTGGCTATGCAATTAAAATCAAATTTAGTGTTAATGCAGTAGGTTAAAGACACACTTTTGGCACAAAACGACAGATAAATGAATATTATATATATACTAAAAAGGTAGATTTGAAAAAAAATCATAAAAGGTTATTTTATTATTTTAATTTTTGACATCTGCATTTTTCTTATTTCATTAGATTAGATATACAAAAATAAAAATAAGAGATTTACTGAAAATCTGAAAAGCCTTACTGAGTAATACTTAATTTTGAAATGATTGAGATTTTCGAAAAGCGGGTAATATATGTACACCTTCAAACTGTTCTGTCCTATTTACATTTAGTTTAAACAGATTATTAATAGGTTTAAGCAGGTTACATTTTCTTTGAAGTGACAACACAATAAAAACTAGCTTTTGTTTATATAAGTTTGCTGTGGGTGTATTGACACAATTTATACCAAAAACAGAACCTAAAATTATAGGCCCTATATATAATTCTTTATTAACACCAACAACTATGTTTGATCATATTGCGATTAATTGATTGATTGATTGTAGTTACAAATTTGCCGTCGAAGTTATTGTTACATTTAAGTCCATTTAACTCTTCCGGTTTAACTTCTTTCAAAGCTAACATAACCCTAAAAAATTCTTTCATAATATTCTTTACTAATTTCATTCCATACATCTAAAAATACAAAATATTAACCTAGTGTTCTGTGGTTATTAAGTGACAGAATGTTTAAATAAAACGGATGGAAAATTAAAAAAGCAATTTGTTCTGAGAAAAAAGGCCTTTCCCGATAATAAGAATGTACACTGATAATCTAAATGATCACTTTCAGGTATACAAAAAACAATTTGTGTTTCAAAGTCAGAAAACATAAGTGATACAGACCAAAAGATACCCACACTGCAGTAATTTTAGTAAAGCGAGTTTCATCGGATCAGACAATATATGTATAGGACTTGTATGACCGATGTTAGGGAGACAATGGCACTTCCTGTTAAACAAAAAATAGTAAAGTAAGTCACTATAGATTCTAAAATATATGGTTGCTAAGGGCTTTAATATCGGTTACCCAGTTTCTATTGTATGATCTTGACCCATTACCTTTGAACTTGGGCTCAAATTAGAGGTTTATTCCTATTGATAATTTTAACCAAAATGATCTATATTTTATCTATAAACGTTTTTAAGTTATGAGCAAAAAACAATAACATGAAATGCTTCAAGGACCAAAACTCGAAAAAGGTTCATAAAACAGTTTTGACCTATATACTCGCCTCCGTTCCCAAAATTGCTAAACACAAATATGTCACAAATTTTCCAACATTTCAGTTTTTGTAGGGTGTTTTCCAAACACTCTTAAAACTTCGATACTTCTGAATAAGAAAATATAATTACCAAGCGCCAATTGCATCATAAGGTCATATTAAGTTATTAAGTTATTGTTGTAACGCATATGTTTCCGAGTCAGAAAATTTTATGGTTAATTAGGATCATTTGTCCTTTGGTAGGGGAAATATGCCACTTCAGGTAGTAAAATGACATATGTCAGTAAATTACATCATCGTGATTCAGACTTGCCTACTATTACGAGTTTAGCGTATTTCATGGAATCATACGCCATGACGATTTTATGAAATTCCTTACAGTATGTCAGATAGCCGGAGATTTTAGTCAAATTCCTTGTCATTCAGCTTTTATCCGTGGGTAAAAAGAATGAAAAACTATGTACAAACGAAATTTAAATAACGATTGTTAACATTCCCTCCAAAAAGATTGCCACCAATTGGTCGAAGAAAGTCAAAAAAGAATATTCTGAGACATGACTGGTCATTCAAAGATCAAATACCTGTAATGTTCAATTACAACATGTGGTTTTTGCAAGCGTTTATATATAAAAAAAACACGAGATTCACTATTGTTCACCTATAATTAATGTGTTTGAGTTAGCAGCTTATTCTAATTAACTAATAGTGGTAGGGAAGTCTGCTGATACATGTAATTAAATTATATGGTTGTTAAAGACTTTTAATAGCGGTTACCTTGTTGCTTTTGTATGATCTGTATCAATGACATTTGACATTAGGATCAATTTGAAGCTCTTTTTCTATAGGTATGGTGATCCATTGAGGTTTACTTGTTTAATATATTATCTCTATCCATTTTAAAAGTTATAAAAAAGACGGTAAAACGACATTTACAAAAAGATGGGCTTTAAATTTGGTATGGAAATTTCTATTTTTGCATAAAAATAAGTTTCCGACTTTAACAGTAATTATGTAACCTGATAACTGATTCTGAAGATTCCTGGTGTTTACATTTTACTGATGTGAGTTTTGACCAATTTATTTGTTCAATTTTCCAGATAGTTCGGTGTTAAGGGATAAAACTTTGCAGAGAAAATTGTTACGGTTTCAGAATTCCAAATAGACTTTCAGTGTTCAGTATGTGTTACAAATAGCCAAAATGATATGTTGAGTACTTTAAACACTTTTTTATAAAGTTCTATGAGAGTTATATCTCTTAAGGATTCGTCAAATATGTTTGGTCAAAAAGTTACGTCTTCATGATTTAACATTTTTGTGATTTTAATATTTATTTATCTTTTATAGTTTTTGATTTATAATAACAAGGTTTAAAGTCATCCAAACCACGTAGATAAATTATTTCCACATTAAACTTTAGAAGTGAAAAATGTATCGCTGTCCGATTCCGTGAAGTTTAAACTAAAAAATAAGCTTGTTAAGTGAATCTGGTATATGACTAGTCAATCATTTAGTAGGTCGGCTGCCATCTAGTACGTACATAACAAGGTGTTTAAATGGGTCAAGATGATGTGTTTAAATACTTTAAATATAACGTGTTTTAAAGCGTTATGATGATTTGTATACATAGCGTTATGAGAAGGTGTTTAAATATCGTAAAGATGTGTTTTCAAAATCTTATGATGACGTGTTTACATAGCATTATAGTGATGTCATTACCTGGCCTATGTTGATGTGTTTACATAGCGGTATGATTATGTGTTCACAATGAGCTGTAATGATGTTTTTTACGTAGCATATCTATAATTTGTTTACATATCGTTATAATGAAGTATTTAACCAAATATGTGTCTTATAAAAATATCTTACTATGTTAAGTATGGCATTTCATACTCTGTTGAAACTGGTCGTTACTGTGGTGTAGAAAAAGCTAGTAGAACGTGTTCTTCGTGTAAACTAAATGTTGTAGAAGATGAAGTTTATTTTATTTTACATTGTTCTTGATATTTAGATTTAAGAAGACAATTTATAAAGCCTCATTATTATAAAGACCATCTGACTTAAAACTAACACCGTATTTGAAAATGTGAAAGATATGTGCAATATACATTTCTATGTAAGCATTTCCTTGCATTCAGTCTTAAATCTACAATGCTTCTCTGATGTGTAATATCAACTCTGCTGTTATTTATGTACAGATAAGCCGAATTGAATTGTGTTCACAGAGCATCAATATTATGTGTTTACATAGTGTTATGATGATATGCTTACAAAACATTATGTTTATTTGTTTACAAAGCGCTATAACGATGTGTTTACATAGCGTTATTATGATGTGTTTACATAGTTGTTTACATAAGGTTACGATGATGGGTATTCACAGTGTTATAATGATGTAGTAACAAAGCGTTATTATGATGTGTGTACATAGCGATATGATGTGTTTTCATAACGTTATAATGATGTGTTTACATAGTTTTATGATGATGGGTTCACTTAGTGGTATGATGTTGTGTTTTTTAGCGTTATAAGACAACAATAAAAATGCTTTATTTATAGTAGTTTCGTTAAAAACAACAAACATAAGCTCTACCGCGCTTTTAAAACCAACATACATGCATAGACATCAAAGACATTATATAAAAATACATAGATGCTAAAACATATAGCATACAAAGAGCACAAACAGCTAAGCAAGCAGTTAGATACATACAATCAGGTTAAGACAAAATAGAAAGCATACAAAGCATAAAAAGCAGGCAAGCATCTATCTATAACTAAAACAATCTTTCAAATTTAATAATTGCAATTAACTCAATAATCTGCATAATCTGACATAAGAAATTGAAAATGTATAGTAACACTAGATTAAGATAGGGACTAAAATGAATTTAAAAACATAAAGTGTTGCATCATTTATATATTACGTCTAAGCATAAACGAAAGAATACATGGGAAGCATTTATATGCAATAGCATTTCATGAGCTAATTAAATTTTTAAATGATTGAAACGAAGATTCCTTTCAAAACTGGCTAGTCAGATGATTCCAGAAAAATATCAAACAGATTTCGTAGCATACCTTTTCGGTCTGACACTTGGGAGTTTTACTTAGTTGTGATACCTTAAAGAATATTTGTTTGATTCTTTTTAAACAATATCTTGTAAATAGACTAGGGTCGTTTTGTTAATAATTGAAAATGTTGATATAAAAATAGTTCTTAGTACGCTTCTGCTTTGTAGGAATGGTACTTATGATTAAAGAGTTCTTCATATGAGATATTGTTGTCATCATTATATATAAAGGTTTTAATTTGTCCATCTTTCTGGCAGAAGTGTCTGGTAACCAGGTCATAAAGTTTGAAAGAATAAAAGAATAGTATATGGTTAGCTTTCCTAATTTATTAAGATATTTTCCTAGCCTCTTAAGTACATTGCAGGTTGTGACGTGATAACCTACCATTATTCAGTAAATATGATAAATAATCCAGTTTTAAAATATATTTTTCTGCCTTTGCTCTTGTAAGAATGACAAAACCGTGAGGATGACTAATTACAAGCTTACAACATCAGATTACCAAACACGTCTTAATGTTGTAATGATCTTTATATTAATAAAAGTACTTTTAGACACAATTTTTAACCTGTTTTTAAATATTAACTCGGATAGAATTTAACTAAAAAATAATTGTAAATAAAAGATATATTAATAGAATTATTTTTGGACATAAAATGAAATTCGTAGATAATTTTGCACGTCTTGAAATGGCAGTTTTACCTCGACTTGAAACTTTTACAGGTAAATCATTTCTCGTTTATGAAGGATAATTAACAGAATTAGCAGATAAACAAACGAGATGTTTATTGCAATTACAAAGGACAAGGAAATGTATGATTTGAATGCACAGAAGTGTGAGAACACATAATCTTATTTTGTATAAAAGATAGATGCCAGTTCACAGGGAACGTAAAACTGACACGTTGACACAAATAAACACACCTAAAAGTTTGGAAAGTGTGTTACGCACACGCAACATAAATTTTACAGTGTACTAAACATGGAGTGAATTTTTGTTGCGTAAAAACAGAGTATTATAATAAAGATTTCATTTAATCACCATTATTTCTTAAATAGTCAACTTCGCAAATTTTTTTTGTAAAAAAGTTTCGTTCAATAAGTTAAAAATAATAATACGAATAATTTTCAATTTAATTCATATTTAGGGACAAAATTCAAACTAATTATTTGAGGCGAAATGAAAAATGTGGTCACAATACCATTAAACTATCATCCATGCAACATTCTGCAAAATGATCTTCGCATACGAAGTTGTTGCTGCTGTGGATATAGTCTAAAGTAGAAGACTTTAAACTGCTGAACTTCTTGTTACACGAGTAGGGTTTTTCGCTTCGATCAGGAATATGAAACGTAAACTTGCCAGAACCTCCTCTTACAATAACCTTCTGTTATTGACCGTTTCATACGGCGACGTTAGGGTATTTGGATGTCAAGCGATAACCAGAATCGCCATTTAGTGACAAGATGGCGGACCTCCTTAAGAGCATTTTTTGCGAAGTTTCCCTTTAAGTATATTAATCTTTAAGAAAATAGCAAAGAAAACCGACCGAACAACAAATGTCAAAAGCCAAGGGACAGTTACAAATAAGGATATAGACAAACACAACACAAAAACCCCCCAAAAAATAAAACACAGAAAGAGAGTACCCAAATCCAATAAAAACCATGGGTATACTCAGGTGCTCCGGACGAGTAAGGAGTGCCTGCCTCTAACTAGACACCCGTCGAGTTACTCATTGTCTTGTCTAAGGAAAAGTCAAATCCAGGAAAAGAAAACACTACCTATGACTCAGCAAAAATGTCAGATCGTATCTGAGACACTGATTTTCCATAACGATCAATTAAGTCGTGGTGCCGACCATAGAACTTCTGGAGAGATAACATCAACCTAGGTACAACAAACTTATTGTTTGACTAGTTTAGCAGTCAACAGCAGTGATCGGTCTAGAAAATCGGAAGAACGATTAATAAAATTAAGTTTTATTATTATCAGGTGTTAAATTTCCTTAACCTATTTTCTTAAATTTATAGGGATTAAGTTTTATTGATTAGATTTAAACCATTCAAATAAATTTAGGCCGTCAGTTTCCTAAATAGATAATAATTCTTATAGGTTATAACAAACAAGAAATAGTGTGTTGTCATCGGCATAGTTGCTTAGAGAACTATCTTTTATAAAAATATATCGATTAAGAAAAATTTAAAAAAACAGGTCCTAAAATTGATCCTTGTGGTACTCCTATATAAATTTCATGCCATTCACTAACACTATTTCCTATTTTTGCGCATTGTTTTCTATTAGCTAAATGATGTATTTACACAGCGTTATGATGATCTATTTAGATAGTGTAAGGATGAAATGTCTACATAGCGTTATAATTATATGTTTAAGTAGCGTTATAATTATATGTTTACGTAGCGTTATGAGGATGTGTTTACATAGCAGTATGATGTTGTGTTTACATAGCGTTATAATTACTATAGTTGACTTACCGTCATGATGATGTAATAACAGTTGATCGATCACGATGACATGTTTACATAGCGGTATGATGTTTTGTTTACATAACCTTAAAATAATGTGTTTTCCTAGTCCTAATTAAGACAATGTGTTTACATTGTGAAATGACATTTTAGCAAAGTTTAAAGGTTATGTTTTAGCATTCTGTTATGAAGATGATTTTACATAGTGATCTGTTTCTTGTGTTTACGTAGTGACACTATTATGCGTTTAACTTTTGTTTCATCACGTGTACATTGTGTTTGATTATACGGTTAAATTGCCATATGAGTATTTAAAAAGCGTAAAGATAATATGATTATAAAGCGTAAATTGCGTAAAGATGAGGAATTAACCTTTTATTATGATTATGTGTTTACACTGAGTTATGTTGATGAGTTAATATTTTGCTATTATTATATAGTTACACTGAGGTATGTGTTTATGTGTTTAAACTGTGTTGTGATGATTTGTTTAAATTTTTTTATTATTATGTGGTTGCAATTTGTTATGACAATTAAGCCTCTCAATTAAAAACAAGTGTTATACGGTTATTGTTTGCCGTTGGATTATTTGAAAACAATTATCATGTCACATTAATTTATTTCCTGGTGATTCATGTTCCTTTTTACAGTCCATTTCAAAATTAACAAAAATTAACATTTTAAGATGAAACGGAAAACAAAGCGTTGTAAATATAAACAGTTCCGTAAAACAGGTTTTATCATAAAAACAATTCAATATTTGTACTACTTAATTTTGTGGAGAAGTATCTGTCGCTTGCTTATGAAGATTTGTATAAAGGAAGATGTGCAAGGTAGTAGATTTATTTTAAACTATTCAGCATGTTTGTATATGAAAACAATCAAGTACTCGTGGACAGAACCCACCCCCTTTTTGTATTCTCTTGTAACAAAACTTTCAAATGGCTTTTACTATATTAATCTCTTAGTTATATTTGTTTCCAACGAAACAAAAGTTAACACCAGTCGACCGGCACCAAGTCAGAAAATTTGTATTTTTGTGGAAACTTGTACTATTATGATATTAGAAATGAATATAACAAAGGATAGAGTATAATTTAAGACGTTTACAAGATAATACAAAAGTGGGGGTGAGGTGGGGAGTTTTTCCAAGAGAACTTGTGGGTCAAAATAGTTATTCACTAGTTTTTGCATGTTAAAAATTTTCTTTATTTTAATTTGCCTATACTTCGCGGCTGTCATTAACACATATTAGCATTCACAACATATATTATCTGAATATCACATCAACTCTTTGTTTATTTTATTCTTTCAAAATATATTTTTCGTCTTTAATTTAGCATGTGATTCGTGTCAAGATTCACATCGGGTAGATTTAAATCAAGGTTTTATTGGAGCATTAGAAAAAGATGTTGGAGATCAGATTTGAGAAAAAAAAAATTCTCAGGACCCCAGATAAAAAACAGATTGAGGGCTTCAGTGGCCGAATGGTCAAGGTAATTAATCATCTACTATAAATCACGTGGTCTTTCAACACGAACGTTGTGGATTTGAGTCTCACTGCAGGCATGGTTTACTCGACTCAAAGTCGTATTGACAAAGATTGCCAGATTTTCTACCGAAGTTTGGGTTTTTTTCTCCGGTAACGTCGTCTTCCTCCCTATTAAAATTCGGCATGATATAGCTGAAGAATTTCTGAAAGTGGCGTTAAGTACCATTCAAACAAAGCAAAAACATAAAATAAGGCTGGTTGCAAAACGCTCGTCTTTGTTTATGTCTTTTCTTGATCATTTGTATTTTTGCTGCGCAACCAAGATTTGTTGGTTTAATCATGACGACTGCAAGAGTGAAGTGACACATTAATTTGATTATAAGTGTATTCGTTTATGTTTAACATGCTTTGTTTGATTATTTGAATGATGTTTAAGAAATTTTAATAATTTAATAGCTATGTCAAGCTTAATGCAAACGTGGGAGGGAAATTCCTTCTGAAACCGCCGTGGTCCAAGTACAGGAAAACTGGTTAATTAAATGATGCAGTAAAGTACATCTTGTTTAAGGGCGGGATCGAACACACAACACAATGATGTCCCTCATGTAATCGATTACTAGAATAACTTACTATATGAGTCACTATGCCACCGAAACCGACATGATCACAAAGCCTTTAAAACTCCAAAATTTGCCCTTTATGTTGCAGAAATGTTACCAGTAAGGGAAATGTATTTCTGCAAGAACATTATTGTTGTTGGCATTATTGGAAGCAAAATGAAAATGTGTTGGTAAGTTTTCATGGAAAGATTTGGTCAGTCTTCAAACTGTTTTATCCAATTAATATATATTGAGGACATACATTCACTGAGCTGTTAACTGACAATACTATAATTGTATCCCTGAATAAATCATGAAAGGGTCACCAGCGCTTGGTTCAGAAAAGCAGATATCATAGGATAAAGCGATTTTCTAATATTTCTTTACTCGGAATGTCGAGCTAAAATGATTGTTGCATCTGTTGCTTATTTATAAAACAATCAATTTTTAGTCGATAGACAGAAGACAATTTACGATATTTACAACATCTTAAACGATACACTTATATAACTGTTTTTAAATATCTGCACTGATTTTGTTATATTCTACTACGTAACAACTGCAGTATAATATTCAAGGAACGTAAGAGAAATGCCTAAAGTTAGGGTGCTAGGAAGTAACTCAAGAAGTATAAAATGTGCTATGCTGACATTTACGCTGTGTCTATGATCATATTATGCTGTTTTGATGCTGTTTATGATGCTGCTAAAGAAAACTAGGAAAACGAATCTTACAAAGAGCTAGAACTCATTTTTAACATGAATGTAACATTAGTTGACATCACGACAACCATGAAATATAGTCTTTATTTTATGAGATGTAAAATGATGGTATGTAATTAAATGTATATGACTTAACCAAACAATGTAGTTTAAATTTCTACTATGAAAATCACCTATACATACATGTTTAATTTCTAATTCGTCCCACTTCGAGAATTGTCAGTTTATAACATCTAGTGCTGCTGCCCCTAGCGCTAAAAGACACAAGTGTAACTCCTTGACAAGTTTCACTATTATTAATTTTGATTGAACATACACACTGTCAACGATTTCCATACAACCAGAATGGATCTGTCAGCAAATTATACGGATTCTTGCACATAGATGTAAATTTAATATATATAAGTAATCTATAATAGCAACTACAATCTCGTTTAATTAGTGGTAATCAGTCAGATACAAACTGATACGATTACATATAAAAAAATGTTGTTGTCTAACGAAAATAATTTTAACATTACTATATACAAATAATTTATAAAGAACGCAATATTTCGCTCTACCAAAGAGCTTCATCAGTCGTGGACTGAATGAAACTCTTAATGAAATGTCCTGAGTGCTTTACATCTGATGATGGCGTAAATTGTATAAAGTGTAAAAATGGATATTACAGAAGAGATGTGCTGCCATATGCTATTGTGATGTCAATAGGTACGATTATCTATTAAAGGAAGCGTTAAATTTGTATTGTTATTAGTATTTTACCATAAACATAAACAGTAGAAGCAATTTAAATATTAATGATTAAATTATTTAGTGTTTGACGAGGGTTTCCACAAACTTGATACATATAATTTTTTATGTGCGAAGAGTGTTACATCCCAATACGGGAAAGAGAATTTAACTTTTGCAGAATGTTCGTAATTTGTGCAATTCGAAAAAATCCACCTAATAGGAGATATAACCCACAAAAACAAGAGCCCGTTTCTACTGCTACACACTGTCGCCATTATTTGAAAGTGACGTTTGTCCAATAAACGCAGATTAATCTTTTGGACGTTATAATAAAGACGACATAAGTCTGGAAGAATTGATGCATGTGTGATTTTAACACGACATTAACCGTTTTGGAATGTGTTTTAACGTGAATGTGAACTTGACCTGTCTTGTAGTCGAAATGTTTGTATGGCGTAAATGCTTTAATTTTACTGGGTATGGTCTTCCGACCTTTATTTTTATCAGTATGAAAGCAATAAAATAGGGTACATACTTGATTTTCTCCACTGCAAAGTGACGCGTAGCACTCGCATACATACAAACCCAACACAATAGAAACAATATGACAGATATTTGTGAATTAAGACAAGTGACTGCGTTTTATCTTGTTTATCAAATTTTAATTTTTCATCAGTGCTAGGTTTTTGTTGTAGATGTGGCTTATATAATGTTGCTTATATAAGCATGTATCATCAACGGAAATAACAAAAACGGGTTAGAAAAAATGTTCGAGTATAAGATAGTTTTAAGCAAGGCAATAGTCGTATACTACACCTTACAAACTGTCAAGAATATTTAGTTTTATTTTCCATTTTACTTACTTTTAGTCAAGCAAGGCACAATCCAAGTTTGACCCTATATTCGTATTACTAATCAGTATAGAATGTGTGAAAAGAAATTTACCCAGTAAATCATTAGAAAGACGTTTAAGAGCACTATCACGCAAATTCCTGCATTTCAAATTGATGACAATCTAATATTCTCTAATTGCATTATACGCTACCTACGAATTAAAGATCGAAAAGCCAACAAGAAAATCTACTGTAATGTTCGTTTGATTGTCTCAAATAAATACCAATTAAAAACAATTATCAAGAAGAAATAAATCAGCTGTTACCTATCCCTTAACAGACGAAAATGGTAATGGCTGCCTTGATGGTACATTATTCCACTACATAATAAATGACATTCTATGTTTTGCTACCTGTGTGTCATTTGACATTCTTGCTAAATGTTTTGAGTTTTACGAAACGTCTTATAATAATTATTGAAACGTTATATCGTAAGGTAATTAATGATAAACTTTAACTTCGTTTATGGTAGAAAACGTCAGAACGAGGCAGTATGCCATTTTTGGTTTTTTGAGTGCGTGTGAAATTTATTTAAAATAGTGTATAATGCTAAAGAAAAAAATGTTGTTTTCGAAGAATGCCACATGCAGCAGGAACTGCTAACTCTGCAACAGCATCCAATCTCTTTAGAGTTGCTAATTTTGTGTGTGTATAGTTTTCTAGTCGCTTGTTTGTCTTTTCACACTAAGTTACGAGATTTTGATAATTGGACTACATTTATGATAACAATTAGAAACTTTAATTGAAGAACATGCCAGTTAATCCTCATTGAAAACAGACATTTTCTGATACCCTTTTATAGAATTAAATTTATTTATGTATAAATGAAGTTTAACGCCACTTACAGTCGTTTTTCAGAACATCATGTCATGCTGTTTTTAGTTGGGGAGGAAACCGGAGTAATAGGCGAAAACCCCGGGCCTTCGGTGCGAAAATTACCAGAATTAACGCTTAGATACTGAAAAGTTATTATATTTCAGCACCAACTAGACCATTAATTTCGACAGATGTTGAAACTGGTACGTATAATTATTCAAAATAACATGTCTTCTACTGATACACCATTTTGACTACACTACAGACACTTTTTATATTAATTACAACATACTATTCTAGATAAAAGGGTTCATGAAATAAAGACATTTTGTTAATTGATTCTACTTTTCTCTACGTTTTAGTGTAATTGAATGATCGAATGAGAGATTTTAATAGCAGTAAACTTTTATTTCAGCACTGACGAGATCATCAATTTCGACAGATGCTGAAACTGGTGAGTATAAATAATAAAAAATAACATGTCTTTAGGGAAGTGATACAACAGACACTTTTTATATTCATTACAAAATACAATTCATTATAAATACTTTCAGGAAATAAAAACATTTTGTTAAATTTTTCTTCACTTTTCTCCTTTCTAGTTTCTAGTGTAAAAGAGGTCCACATATTTCCACATACCATACCTATTAATTAAAACTATTGTTATATGTCTGTATATTTTTCCCGCCAGCTTTTGATCTGTGAAAGATAATAAAGACATGTTGCACTATGAACTGTTTAAACATTGGGCTCTTGCACACTAAACCCATTTTATTTATGCAGTCATTGCGCTTGACTCTAAAACCTTGTGTGCAGATAAACTCTTAACCATAAGAGATATCACAATGGAAGTTGTTGCAACATGGTCAAATAGGGATTGTGACAATGTTTGTCCTATCTCATTATAGAATTTTTACCTTTTTATATGAGTTATTTCGCCTTCTTAATTTCAAGTAGACAACTGCAACTCATTGACATAAGATCTTCACTTTTATTGTTAACCTTTAGCATAGTCAAGGTCACAATGTTAGAGGTCAAGGTTTTCATTGGAAGTGGTTCATCTTTATTATAAATTGTAAGTTTTTATCAATATTATATGCACAAATATACAGTCATTTAAGTCCTAAACGTCCTATTAAATGACCCCTTTTTTATTTTAGAAGGATTTTGTCTTTTATTTGTTTATGTTTTAAAATAGATTCAATGTAACGATAAAGAATGTCAAGGCCATACTGTTTCAAAATTTAATCTTTCATTTTTTAACTGATAATATTAAAAGCTTTCTTACAAAAATGTTAAAAATACTTAACACACATTACTAATATTGTCTCGAGGTTAAATTTCAAGTAATTGAATACAAGTAGGTTCCTTTAGTTGCATTTAGTGCCAATTAATCGCTTCGTGAAACGACTGCACTTGTATCTTTTACTAAATTTTCTATTCACTGTAAGAAGATCGTGACAGTCATTGGTCTTATTGCCATTATTTTGATACCTGGTATATGCTATTATTGCCGCAGATACAGGAAAAGATCTCTATACAAAAAGTTTTTGCAAAAGCAGATCTGACAAACGCAACAAATGAGATTGTAGAACTGAATGATAGAATTTACCATCTCATAGATGAAAGTAAAATGGTTGACTTAAACACATATATAAATACGTATTTAGAAGTTGTTGAGAGCTCAACAGACTCTGATAGTGTTCCTAGTACCAATGACAATGATGCAAGCTGCTATCTTCATCCGTATAATAGCGTTTTTGCTGACACTGAAAATCTTGCATATCAGAATTATCGATTAGATAGCAAGATAAGTGAAGGCTCAATAACATTTGATAACGCGAAGAACGGAGATGATGATTATTGGAGGCCATGTCAGTCGTTTAAGGATATATCTGTGGCCAATTTCAAGATGAACGTAAAACAACAATTATTGTGGTTCATAGATCCGAGACAAGTTCTTCGGAAACAGAATCCGATATAGATGAACGTGCTTGCAGTGGATATTTGAGCCCACCTACAGATAATGAAAATGTATACGATATAACCGTTTTAGGATCAATTTAAGAAACAGGATCCGACGGCAAAAAATTGGAAAAGATCAAAATCGGATCTGGGGAGAAATTGTCCAACTTCATTCTAAAAGAAAATAATTTTTGAATAATATATAAAAGTTAACATTATATACCTTAAACGTTCCATAAGGTCCTACATTTGATTCATCAAATTATTCCTTAGTGTCCAACGAGGAGTATTAAAGGTGTATTTGACACGAGAACAAGATGAGAAAAAAAAAAAACAAAAACAAAAACAAAATAACAAATCAGATGGACAAAATGTATGGATTAATAGGCATAACATTGAGACTTGAAATAGTAAAAGTATGGACAGTTCGGTGAAGAGAAAGAATAAAGTTTATTATAGTATAATATTCTTAGATATTTTTAATCAATGAAAAGGGCCTTAAAAGTGCAGTGAACGAGGCACTCTTAAACTTATCGCTCAGTGTGGTTGACGACCAGGCTTGCTGTATTATTATTTATTTTTTCAATCTCGGCGGAGCTACAAATAGGTCCTATTACTCGTTAATGAGCAACCTTACTCGTAATCATACCATTGTTGACAAATTTACATTCAGAAAATTAGTAATTTCTGGTATCTATTTCGGTATAAAAGGGCATTCGTACTATTTTAGTTATATTTATTACACTATCCGAAATGACAATTGTTTTTACCGAAATCGATATCAGAAATTACACACTTACGTGATTATACCTCCGTCGAGATCAAAATAGCTTCTTTTGTTTTTGTTAATTGGTGCTCATAGCCACTTTCATAAATTTTTTCAGCTATATCATGGCGTCCGTATTTGTGAGGGGAGGAAGACAGTACCCGGAGACAATCCCGACCTTCGGTAGGAGATCTTAAATCGTTGTCAATTACGATTGGAGTCAAGAGTGAGACTCGAACCCGTAACCTCCGTAATGATAGACCACGTAATAAATAGTAGACGAACTAATTCAATCACTCGGCCACCAAAGCTCCGATCAAAATCGTCAAAGGAACTAGAGTGTATCCCACATACCCCATCAGGTAAGGCACTGGTAAGCTCTTAGAACCGTCCAGTTACACTGTATTAAAATTCTGTGTTAAAACAAGGTGAATCTAAATAGTTTTTACTTATTTCGTAAAATAATTTTTTCATAAATGGGTTATTTAACAACCTCCAAAAAGACTCGATAAGATTTGTCTCAATTAAAATATAAATAAAATAGATGAAACACATACTTCAGTTCAACGGAGACAGAGCAAATTTGAGAGGCGGTTTGAACGAAAAAGATATATTAAAGAGTGTCGGTATGTTCCTTATAACAATAACTGACATAATAAGGGTTTAAAATAACTAGTGCTTTGTCTTAATTACTATAAAATAATAATCAGCTGGATTAATTAGGACCGGTCCTTTTTCTCCGCAAGAACTGCTGTACCCATTGCTTTAATCCTCTTCAAGTATAGACTTTTAGGTCTGAGTACGTCAGGAGTTACCGATGTGCAATTAAAAACACAAATTCAAGTATGTAACAACAAAGTCCTTTAGTTTAAACATATTTATTTCAAAAATAACAACCATAGTTTCAAGAAAACATTAACATTCATAACACATGGGGTTTGTGAATTGGGTAATAGATGATAATATCAGGTCCGTCACCTAATTATTGTAGAAGTACTAATTTATGAAAATATGTAGACACGCTACTTGTGCAAAATACATATGTTGATGTATAATTTAACCTCTATTTTGAATAATAATTTAACAAGGCAATGAAGAAATTAACAAAAGTAATAAAAGGAAATACGTGAGATGTAATGATGAAATTGCATATTGTTCAATTAGTAAGGTCCTTCCCGTGTCCGTCCAAAGTTAAACTATAGTGTATCTGCAACCGCTTTAAAATTAAAGTGACTTCAAAACACGCAAAAAATGACAATGTATGGTTGTTCGGGACTTTCCAATAAAAAGTTAATATTTGTGAACAGAAATGAAGTCTTCCCTGTTTCGTCATTGTAACGCGCAACATGTGATTGCCTTTGAACACGTAGTAACTTGTCAGTTTATTATAGCTCCGAGTGTTACTCCATTGTCTTTAATCAAAATTAAACCTTTTATATTTTTGTCATGTATGTAGTGATGACACGGTGTTGTGCAATGTCGTTGTGATAAAAAATTTCCAGTACACGAAGGAAGAGAAAATGTATGGCAAAAGATCGGAATATTTGTACTTAAAGCTAGTATGATCATTTGTCTCGGTATGGTATACTTTAAATGCAGTAATTTTGCGACAGTTAACTTACAAACCGACACGGCATCAGGTCCAGTACGTTTTACACGGGAGATGCCTGACCAATTATTTTAGAGTTTGTTTTTCTATTTTATCAAAAATATTGAGCAGATGATGATTTTGCGGACAATTTTTACAACAGTTGTAACATCCAACACGTGGTACAAAAATCGATATTGTATTAGAGGTGGATGCGATTTCGAACATAACATCTTACTAAGTAAATTTATAGATTTCTTTTGTAAAACATCCAATAAGATGACAACTGGATTATATTGACTTTTGTTATGTCCTTTGGGTATGTTTAGTTTTGCAATGATGAAAGAATAATAATTTACTAGACAATACCATGAATCTTGACCAACGCTCAACAGTTATTAGTTCTTTAAGCCTATCTGCATTTTGAGATAAAAGTATTTAAAAAGTAATAGTGAAAGAAGCAACTCCAGTCCCACACATCTCAAGGAGAGTCAACGGTTGTTGGTTGCGTTCTGCGGGTCTTAAAAGTGTCACACATTATACTGACACAGTCGAATTTCACAAAAAGCCAATCATACTATTGATTGACAGATGAACAATCGTCTTCTTATCTTCCTTTTTAGGGAATTCATTTGATTGATTGAATATTTGCTAGCGAGCAGTATTTCGGCAATATTTAGGATACGAAGAAGTTTGCAAACAACAAATCAATGAGGAAACATGGAACACAATTATGACTGTCACTGAAAAAGTAAGGAGTGTTGGGTAGGGGCAGATAATGTAGGCTGTTATAGCGACTACAATTAACCTACTTTTCCGAAATCTAGAAATGGGAAATTGTTGTGCATAGGTTCAAGCTTTCCGTATTATCCCTATTATAACGGAGTAATATAATGTCACCTATATATCCAATTGTGATATTAAAAGACAAGGCTTATTTTATCCTCTTTTGTAATTGTCCTTGAATAAATTCAGTTCGATGAAAGTGAAATCAAACACCAATTCTAAACGAACAATGGTACCAGAGTACATAATAAATGACTTTTTATCAATTGTTTTCATCCTGTTACATTTCAATTCAAATATATTTCATTTCCTTTCTGTTCCTTTGGATGTTTGCTCTTGATGATTAATGATTGTCTTTGTTGTACTTTACTATTTTCTTTTCCTTTATGGATTTACATTAAGAGTTTGAAGAACGTATTTGTATCTTCTAATTTAGCGCATAAGCACACATCTTAGACCACTCGAAGATGTCATGTTATGTGAACTAGGGGTATAGAGCAGAGACCCTGGGGCTAAGCACCATGGACCGCATGAATCTAAACAACTTAACATTATTTTTTTCATTTTTGGAAACTTTTTTCAAATTATCCGTTGCTGGATAAGAAGAGAGCGAGCCAGTAACACCCTCCTTAATCTTCCCTGCATATGATTTCAGCCGTCCATCAATCCTTCATGTGCATTCTGCTTGCTTAAGGTAAATATCTGAAATGTTTAATACCAGCCCAGCCAAGCATGGCTCATTCTGAAATGATGGCAGTTTATCTGTAAAAGTGATGTAAATAATACATTAAGATGAAATGATGTAAAAACTAACAAAGAAAACCGACCGAACAACAAAAGCCATAAGTCAAGGGACAGTTACAAATCCGGAAATAGACAAACGCAACACAAAAACCAAAAACACAAAAAGCAAAAAAAAAAAAAAAACAAAAGAAAAACAATGAGAGTAACCCGAACCCAATAAAAAACCATAGGTGCACTCAGGTGCTCCCGACGAGTAAGCAGTGCTTGCTAATTAGACACCCGTCAAGTAACTTATTTTCATGTCTAGGGAAAAGTCAAATCCAGGAATAGGAACACTACCTATGACTCATCGAAAATGTTTGATCGTATTTCAGACATTGATTTCCCATAACGATCAATTAAGTCATGGTGACGACCATAGAAAGTCTGGAGAGATGACATCAACCTGGGTACAGCAAACCATGGTTTGAGTAGTTAAGCAGTCAAAAGCAGTGATCAGTCTAGAAAATCGGAATACCGATCGCAGAATCTAGAATAACGTATAAAATAAAGTGCCTAACGTCACACTATTATGACGTCATATTCAATTCATAGAATGAGTCTCATTCAGTGAATCATTGGTACATGTAATACCATTGATTGTGACGTCAAGAAGTAGATCCGACATCTTGTATCACCTATATAGATGTTACAAGGTTTTGCATCACACAGGTTGTATCAATAGCTAAATTGTTAGATTTGATAAAATACATACTTAATTTTAGATAAATATAATTATATGTTTATTGATACAGGTTTTCATTTTTCAAGTCCAGTCCATATTGAAATTATGTTGACGTTATAATTTCCTAAATTAATCACACGTTTCTTAGGAGAATACTTCAGATAGAGTTATGACATCTTTGCTATGATGGTCTTAGATACATTTGGTGTGAGGTCTAAGTCGCGTCATGCGACTGTCCATAGTTGGTCTTAAATTATGTCCTGATACATTCGTAAGACCTATTTTAGGATATTATAGTTTTTTTGCTTCATACTTAAAATGTCCGCTTACGGGCAATGTCGTTGCGGAGTATCTATTACACAAACTTTATAAATTTGGGGGTGGAGTAACTTGCCAGTCTCTCTATCTTTCGTGCAATCACACATTTGACCATATGTATAATGATTTTTTTCCGACAGATTTAGACACAAATGTACAGAAGATTCGTATATCAATTTTTGATGCTCTTAAATAATGAGCTTTAAATTAGTTGCTTTTTCGATTGACCTCTTTTCTAATTTCAGAGTATTGTCCCACGATATTAATAAAATAAATGTGTATGGTTTTAAGCTATCGGCCTTTAATCGACACCTGTGAAACGTACACTTATACAAAAGTGCTATATTTATTTATGCAGTCCTCACTCTTGAATCTTGTCTAATAATTCAAGATAGATTTTAAAACAAAAATAAAAATCCCGATTATACATGTGGTTGCATTAAGGCCTGTGTTATCCTTAACTTTAGTGTGCGTGTAGGGGAGGTCGTATAATCAGCTTATAGAGAGATTCCAATGTCAAATAGAGCATTCCATTACATATGCATGCTTAAAATTATATTAGGGGATGCAAGTGGGCATAAAATTAAAACTTAATATATATTTTCTAGTTGCAGAATATCCGAACGCATGACATACTTTGCAAGTAATCGATATGAGACTGGTTAGACAAGACTTTATATTTTACATCTATACTACACAATACCTGTAGTAGTCAACATGTTTCTTTCTTTTCACCATTTACAAATTTTTCTTGTGTCTAAATATTTATTTGAGCAAACCTTGTCAATTTGTCTTTGTATATGTATAAGAATGCAGTCGTCATTTTGAAAAGTTGGTTCGTAAATATTTTGCTATATTTTTGTTCTGAAACAGACGATAACACCAATACAGAGAAAGAACAATACAGCATTAAAACGCATGACAGCAACAATTATTTACATTATGTACATGAACATAAAAAAGTATATGTCTAAAGCAGGGGATTAATGACCGATATGCAGAGACAAGTAATGGGCATTTATACATATAATTATGTGTTTAAGCTTTAGAAAAACTAAAGGTTTTTCCGCTGTGAGAATTTTATAATGTTTTGATTTTTGGTAACAATTCTTTATGGTTTTCGTTTTTCGTTTATAAAACAACATTCAAAGATAAAGTGGTATTCATTACCAAGGATACTGCAGTTGCAGTTGTAAAAAAATGGTCGGTAGTTCTAAATAGATATAAAACGATTACATCTCTATTATTCATAATATTAAAAACAATTCGAAGCCTAGATTTGATAATTTGTTTATTTGCTGATTACTACGAAAAACCAGTCACCTACTACATGTATCCACTTATTATAAAAAACGGCATGTGATATTGTGTTCTTGTCAGGGTCAATAACGAATTCAATTATTAAATCTATAGTTTATATAACTGTTAAGCATGACGGAAAATGTATAAACAAACTAATGCATGTTTATTTTAATATAAATATGCGATGAACGTGAGTTAATGTAAGAAATCGACTAATTTAATCAGTACATGATTGAATTAACAGTGACGTCATATTTAATTACTATTGCAAAGCTGCATAAGTTTTACTCACTCAATATGTATATTTGCTCGATATAAATATGGAGTGAGTTGTTGTAAGTTATCAACATACTTAATCGAACGTACACATATTGTAAAGTGCTTGTGCAAACCTTGCTCAGTTCTCAGCATTTTTATAATTTACGTCGCTTTGTTCACTTTTCTTTTGTAATGTCCGGGTCCGAGTTTGTAAAGTTTTGATGGGAAATAGAAAAATGCATTTAGAAAAACGTTTTTTTCTGTACGGCAAAATTAACATAAAAAATATATTGTTGAAACACTTGCAAATTACAGTGATTTCGTATTTTTACGTATTCTTTTTTTATTTTATAATTTAACACAGATTTTAGAACAAAATGAACTAGTATATTAGTGGCCGCGTCAGTGGAGGGGTTGTCAATGTTCTATAGGGCGATTCCATTTTTTAACAATACTGTTCAAATTATACAGTGAAATAGGAGAGGATTCCATTACAAATATCAGGAGGGCCTCGGTAGCTGAGTAGTTCTTCCCCAATCTACCTCATGATTTAGCTGAAAAATTGCTCAAAAGTGTTTTTCAGCATTTTTCTACATAAAATATAAGAAACGCGATCCTTTAATACTGCATTTCAATTATTTTTCTATAAAAAGGCTGGGATTTGAATTCAGAGTGGCATATATCTAATCATTTTCTGTTTGTTTCCAGTGTGTCAACACTCTTAATTAAGATTGGAGTCGAACACACTCTGAAATGAAACTCAAACCTTCAGACGCTTGATCAAAAAGACCAGATTAACTACCTTTACTCCTCGGTTATTAGCGCAAACAAACATTAAAGGACAACAAATGTAGAAATCATATGCCTAAACAATTATATTGCCAAATACTTAATATTATAATGTCCATCAAGATATGCTGAAATAATTAGTTAAAATGGACTATAATAGACCAAATCAACAAAATTTCTAAAAAGTAAACAGAATACACTGTAGATCCTTATATAAATCGAATATTATTTCTTTTAGGAAATATTCACTGGTTCATTTTATAGACATCTTACACAATTTCTGATATTAACAATAATAAATCTACCTTCATTGTCATAGTTACACAAATATATGCTAGTACGTGCAGTTATGCATTGCTAAATTTACTTATTTTGTTTAAAATATATGTAAAATAATTAGGACGCCTGTATAATTAATTATAAGCGTTTTCTGTAATCAAACTATCCTTAGTTTTTATGCTATGGTCGATATATGTGTGGTTGTAATGTCTCTTAAGAATAAGAATTTGTGTTCAGACGCAGTCGGTGTATTTTCGAATGGTGACCTTGGAACTATAAGACGCCTAACCATGGTAATGTACTATTAAATGAAGACAATCTTGCATTCTGATTGGACAAAAATAGTTTTAAAAAATTTTGCGTTCGAAAAATCTACTGTGGTATTACTCTGAAAAGCATTCACAATTTGCATTTCTCAATTATTATTCCAGATTCAAAATAATTGGTAGTCGTAATTAGATTTAGAACTGATAAACAATAATTACACGATAAAACAATACGTCGTGTAATTTTTGCGCATTTCGTTTTGGGTAGAATTAAATTACTATGTTGACCATCTTTTCTGTAAACAATACTTATTCCGGTGATTTATTTTACTATATTTTCTTCATTTGACCGCCTGTTACACGCACTTTCTGAAATAATTGTCATACAAAGACTACAAATGATCATACATAAAGGTATTTAGGACATTGGAAATTATCGGAACGCCAAATGACTTGTATGAGACAGTGGTTCGATAACACGTTTTGTTTTCTATACATGCACAGCACATAGAATTAAGAGTAAAATTTACTGAAGGTTCCGTTACAATTATTTATTTGGACCTCAATTACCCATACAGTTTGTCTCCACCTACCAACCTTTTTTGGAATAGCATACACATTACAGAATTCAATTCACATTTAATTAGTATTGAATTGACATTTTGTGTTCATGTTAAAACAATTCTAATTAAAATATTTTACTATGAAGTTACCATGTTAAAAGATGGTCAAATTAATAAAAAGCAAACTGTAATGAATATTACCTCACGCAAGCGAGTACTTATTTAAATGAAATAAATAGGTGCTGTTTTGAAATGTAAAAATGTTAACTACACGATACATCGCAAGAAAACAACTCAAACTCCGAGATATTCATAGAAAGGTTTGTATATTTAATTATTATTTACCAATGTGGTCTTCAACGTCTGAAATAACTTTTCGTTGGGATATTTAAATATGTTTATTGTTAGCTCTATTATTTTTAAAGTCATTAATGCTTCTTTCTTTGCGTCCGTCGTCATTCACGTGCAGACAGGAGATGAAGCTCTAATTGTATAGCCTCATTTTGATATTACCCTATTGTTTAATAATATGTTTTAAAAAATCCATGATTAGCAATCTTCTTATATTATAGTCTTGTTTTGACTGGATAAAGTTCGCAGCACGTTAATTATTTACCCCCCCCCCCCCACACGTGAGAACGTTAATGTTTCTTGTCTCTTTCGTTTGATAAATTTGTAAAAGTTTTTCTTATTGTTGTTTGTTCATTTTCCGTTCTACTTTATATACGTCTCTAAGAGTTTATTGCGTCGACTATCTTTTTTAAAGATATTTCTTGTTTTAATACATTCATCGTTACATACATTAACTCTGCAGCCTGTGATTTAAAGTTCTGAACTTTTGGCCTATTTTGAGTATTTGAAAACCAGGTATGTTTAAATGGATCTTAGAGACAATAACTTACTACTATCTGAAACCATGTACCATTTGATAAATTGAACAATTGTTACGAAAATGGAGAGAGTTTTGAATATTTTCTAATCAATGCTTGTGCTCAAAATGAAATCATGCGTTGTTTGATATCAAGTTCTCTTGGAAAACGACTATACAGTTTGGATAGGATGATTTAAGGTATAATAGAAATGCAGATCAACTTTTTCAACAATATAAATATTTCAAAAACCCAAATGTCGTAACTATACAGAAATATTGGTTCTACTAATTTATCAAAAAGTCGAATTTACAGCTTATATATTTTATATATATATATACCTTACGATCTCTCGCTTTCTGAATGACTTCATACATGGCTATCATGACTGTTCATGTTTTTCTTACACATGTGTTTTACAAGCGGTAAATGTTCCTGCTCTAGAAAATTATATTGAACCTAAATAGTTAAAAGTCTTTTACTATTTTAAGGGGACCTCGGTGGCAGAGTGGTTAAGGTAGTTCATCTACTATTGATCACGTGGTCTGTCATCACTGAAATTGCAGATTCGAGCCTCACTGCGGTCAGTGTGCGCTTGAGGTGTAGGACCATCATTGATTATGGACTCTTCGGCTATATTAAATTTGATGATTTTGACCTATCCTATAAAATTTAGCTTAATTTCAAATAAAGTAACACTTCTGTCCCATATAAATATGCACCGGGTCAACATTCAGTCAAAATTTCACTATATGTTTCATTGCATATAAGAAAGAACGCTCAATCGGAAGTCCACATGCTCTAAAGATCTACTTCAATTTCTATTTCAGTCCAAAAAGGTGCATGTCCCTAATTGACTCTCAAAATTTTTATGTTCATTTAAAACAATAAAACTGTACTATAAAATTTTCTAGAAAAGTAAGCTTTCAAAAATACCAAACTTACATTGGCATCATGTGTGGTTCAAATTCTATATGAGGCAATAATGAACCGGTCTGTTGAATAGTAATACTTTTACGTACAACCTCTGGAATGGTTCCCGTTATTTGGTGGTACTACACCTAAAGAAGATGTTTTTGTTCAAGAAATTAAATAAAAAAATTTCTTTCCTGTATGTTATTCGAAACAAATTCTAAAGTTTTGTTGAATTCCATTAAGCGGGTTTCAAGAAATGCATGAAAACATACAAAGACCTCACTTACGCATTATCATGATAAATTAGCTTGGTGATTAAGAAATGCATCGTTCCTTAATTTGTCCATTTCTTAGTTGCAGATGTAAATAGCAAGTTTGACAATATATACCAAACTACATTGAACATATTTCACACTTAGAAAGGCACTTATTACATAATTTTATCATACATTTTTCATTTTGTTAGTTTATTACACATCCCCCTTTTTTCGAAAGTGAGAATCTAAGTGTATTCAAACTGCCGGAATAAGACTTTTATCTAAAAATAGTATAAAACTGTCCTAATTATGCACCAAGTCATTCCTGAGAAAGTTTCTGAGTTTAAATTTAAATTTATTGATATTTCTCTATTTTATAGGTGTACATTAGTAGTGTAACGAAATCTATATTTAAAATGTATCAATCAGAATATATTTGTCGGTCACTAGATATGGGATCCGTGATCACCTTTAACCATAAGGCTTTCTAAATAAACACCAAATTTAATATAGTTTCTTAATAGAAATGTTTTTTACGAACTATATTCCTAATATTACACAATTAAAATGAATTTGACCTATAATGAGAGGAAATATCTGGTGGTTGTTATCTGTGGTTAGTTTATACTCAATGTCAGTGAATACTTGATTTACCCCTAGATGGTAACAATCAATTTAACCAACATTTATGGTTAAATTACTTTTTTGTACCATAGGTTAATAACATTAAATATTGGTAAAATATATTATCCATAAATTATGGTTTTGTTATTATTTACTGTGCTACTTTAACCAATGTTTATTATAAAGTACCTTACAGTTTATAATATTTGACAACCAAGCTATTATTATGATTAATGGTTATTCATCATTTTCTGATGAGACCAACAGAATTACCTCAAAAAATGTTTACAAAGCTATTTATATAAATAGTCAGCAAGGTAATTTAATGCATGACTGGACATTAATAAAACCAATGCCAGGCGTGAAATATATAAATATATAAACACAAAATGCATTCAAACATCGTATTAATCAATACAATACAATCAATAATCCATCCTATAATAATCAAATATTTACACAAATATAATGTTCATAACAATTAAACAGCTTAATTATCAATATAATTACAATCATGCTTTTACACAAATATAAAGTTCATAACATTGCCCCCCCCCTCTTTCTAGAAAATGTTATTCCCAAAATTAAAGTCACACATAAGCTAACGCATTAAGTTTACTCTGTACAGCGGCTGTAAGTCCATCTAACAACAATTCCTTCTATTCGGTCAATAGTTCTTTAAGTTATCGTTTCTCCTTTGGCAAAGTGTCATTGTCACATACTCCTTGGTTTCTTAAGAAATTTATTATAAGTCGGTAGTAGGCATGAAATAGTTCTTTCTCTCCATTATATCAAAAGTTCGGGTCAGCTATTATGTCCAATAATGAACCTTCTACACAGCGCAAGGTAGGTAATGATACCTAAAATTTGGTACCTCCAACGTGTAATAGAACTCTATTGTCTTTGTGCATTCTATATATTTAGTTTTTTAACAGCTTCTTGATATACTGATAGTGTCTTCGATCCATCTTGTGTTTGTTCTTTGCTCTCAATTTTTGTCGCTTCAGAAGTTGATGTTGCACGATGCTCACATTTGGATCTTTTCTTGTTGACATCTACATTTCCAGAAAAAGGATTCATAGGTTGTTTGGTAACTTATTTCCTGTTGTTGGTAAGAAATAACTTTCTTGGTTGGTGTTCTTACTGTTGACTCTCTGTTTTGTGAGAATAAGTCTTTCTGCAAATGACTAGAAAAAGTGTCAGATCTTTCCCTTCGTCTTCCGTTTTCACTATTACATCTCCTTTACCTTCCTGTGTTTATTCTGTTGTTTGAGTGCTTATCATATGCTCTCTCGTTTGATCGGGCACATGAGTCAGGTCGTATTTTTTCTAATTTATCCCTCCCTTGAAAACGAACGATTTTGTGTTTCGTTTCTGTAAGTCTGTAATTATCATAATCTTTTTTTTACAATTTTTCCTGATAAACCAGTAGTCCTATTGTAGCATACACTACTAAGAGGTTCTTTCTCTCTGGTACAACGTGCATGTTTGCCATCTTGTCTAGCCGTGTTAAATTATACCTGCATTGCCAAACAAATACAGAGTGTTTTCCATGACATGACGTTCAGCTGCCGCACGGTGTACACACAATACATCTCCAATAATTCTTTTGAAATAAAAAAATTAAAAAATTCATGTGTATAGCATTATCTTAAATGTTACAAAATCATCAAAACGCTTGGGTCTCTTCAACGTTCTCCCACGTCTAGAAAAATCTATTCTACTGGGAAACGTAAATGAATAGTCACTTCTATTATTCTCTTTATAAATCTGATTGTCTGTATCATTTGTATTATTTTCGTCTATATCTTGGTTTTCATGCTCTGTGTTATCTTTTTTATGCTCATATGAATCATTGGACAAATTTACCTCCTCTTGATCGATACCTGTAATAGAGTTATCATTTTCATCGATAAGATATATGTCCGGTATGTCAAGTAAGTTTTCGTCTGACAATGTGGTTGTGTTTTCTTGTACATTAAACCAATTTGGTTTATTTTCTCCATATAAGGTTTAAGTCTATTAAAATGAACAATTTTTGGTTTTGTCCTAGGATTTTCTTGGATTCTATATGCCAGATCAGTTAATCTCTTTATAATCTCTTTATAACTACAAATAGTCTTTTCCAAAAGCATTGCAGTTTCGGACTTTTTCTTATAGGATTGTGAACTAAACAGTATCACCCTCATTACATCTATGCTAAAAGTCACACCCTCTTGCGCCCAGTGTTTTGATTGCATTATTTTGTTATTCCATATTGTACCTTTATAGTGTTAAAATCCAATTTAAAACAATTCTACACGATAACAAGTCCATATTTTATAGTATGCCTTTGTTGTTGACAAATCGTCTTTGACATTTCCTATGGGAATTTTACATAGGAAGACAGCCATTTGAGTTTCTAAAGGGTCCTAGCGTTGTTTCAAAAACATCGTCTGCTATCGTGACGTTCAATGGTATTTGGACAAACCGCGAGACTTTTCCCGCCTTAACTGCAGACGATATTACCCGAAGGATTTCGATGAGACAACAATGGACTCTTCCAAACATACACTTCCGTTGTAATTTAAGTCAAACTTTACTATAGAAAAATGAAAAATCCGCCGCATTTGAAAACGCTAAAAAACTTAGGAAAGTACTTGTTGTTGTCAGTCTGCACATTTTGTTATCTACAAAAGGAGCACAAACTGGACCAAACGCGGTAAGCATTTTTTATTTGTCAGCCAAAACACCGCTTAAAGATTCCATAACATTGAGTATAGAGTAATTCTGTTTAGCGTCATAATTTCTTTTCATTGCTGCGGATGATAATTGTAAATGTTTTGTGGCAAAATCATGTACTGTTTCAAGCTTTCTTGTTAAGTGATAACCATGATCCGTTTTTGTTTCAAGATCATCTCTATTTGGAGTCCCAAAGATAAGGTCTAAGATAAGGAAGATGTATTTCCCTGCCTAACATTATTTTGGCTCAAGAGATTTTTGTTGATGCATGTTCTGATGACCATATGCCATCATTAAAATGGGTAAATACAAATCGCAGTCTCTTTAATTTTCTGAGACAAACTTCGCTAACATATTTTCGACTGTCGGGTTTAACCGCTCCACCATTCCAACCCCTTTGGGATGAAGTTGTGTTGTTCGCGTTTTTTTAATTTCTAACAGACGGTATATTTCTTTAAAAACATTGGATTCGAATTTGTTCCCTGGTCGGAGTGTAATTGATGTGGTACTCCAAACAGAAAAGCAAACTTTTGTACTAAAATTTCGGCTACTGTTATAGCCTCTTGGTCAGGCATGGGAACAGCATCTGTCCATTTTGTAAAGTTATCTCATAATATTAACATATATCTGTCAGTGGTAATGGCCCTAAAACATCAACAGCAACTCTTTCTACAATATATTTTTGACGCGGTGCTCGCAGTGATTTATTTGGTCTTTTTCCTCTCGCACAGGTGTCACATACTCGACACGATTGCTTTACATCTTCTCGTAGCCCATGCCAAAAGTATCTGCTGTGCACTTTAGAAATTGTTTTTGGTTACTCCTAAATGACCTGCGGTCATTGGATCATGTAAATGTTTCAAAACAGTTTGTCAATACACATTTGGTAATATCAATTGCCATATTTTTTTGACATTATAATTCTCCCATTTTCTGTACAGAACCCCATACCTTACATGAATTGTTTTTCATCAAGCCCAGTCATAGTTAACTCATGGTGACATGTGAGAAATAACTGTCCAGTCTGGTTTTTCGTTGGTTTCTTCTGATATGACCTATTGATAAATCATTGAGCTGATTTTGTCTCATTTGATGTCTGCTAATTGTTGTGATTTCTTCGTGTGTGTTGTGTTGAAGGTCATTTGATACAGAATCCCTGTCATCATTGTCAATATCCAGACCAACTACGTTAAAATATTCCAACTCACATCTTCATCTTGGCTTTCATTTCTACCTTTTGAAAATGTTTACATGTTTCATCACATGGCCTTCTAGATAAACCATCTGCATTAGCATGACTTTGTCCTTTTATATGTCGAACAATTTCAAAATCATGTTCAAACAAAGTCTCAAACCAAGGAGCTAATTGCCCATCGAGATTTTCAAAGTTTTTAGCCATGTAAGGGAACCGTGATCAGTTCTTACAATGAAATGATTTCCTGACAAATAGCAGCTGCATTGTTTTAAGGCTTCTACAAAGGCAAGTAACTCTCTACGTGTCACACAATATGACCTTTCTGCATAATGCTTTACTATAGTAACTAATGACGCTTTCTTGTCCCTGTTGAATTTGGCTTAAAACAGCCCTTATTTCGACATTACTAGCGTCCGTATCTAAAACAAATGTATCTTTGCTAGTCAGATATAGCTAAGAACGGGAGCTGATGTTAACTTGGATTTCAAAGTCTCGAATGAAGTTGAACATTCTGTAGACCAAATAAATTGTTCGTCTTTCTGTGTGAATAAATGTAAGGGTTTTTCTATGTCTGCAAAACCTTTGATAAATTTCCTGTAATATGAGCAAACATTCTTCGGTATTGGCCAATTTATAATACATTATCAGGATCAGTAGATGTTTCATATTCTGGTACATAGTGTCCTAAAAACTTAACTCTTCTTTTAAAGAGATCACATTTGTCAGGACTTAACTTCAAACCAGCGTCTTTAATTCTGTTAAAGACAAGTCTTAAATTATGAATTTCTTCTCCAAATGTGGCCCCAAATACAATTTTGTCATCTAAATAGACTAAACATAATTTGTATGTTAACCCTGTGAGTATTTTCTCCATTAATATTTTGAAACTAGAATCTGAATTACACAGACCCATTGGTAAGGTCTGAAATTGCCAAAACCCGCCATTACCTGCATAAAAGCAGTTTTGTGACGGTCTCTTTTATTGACTTCCTGTTGCCAGTACCTTTTTTTAAGTCGACTGTGGAAAACCATTTAGCTCCTGATAGTGGATCTAGAGTATCATCAACTCTTGGAAGTGAGTGACATTCTTTCATCGTTGTTTCATTAACTGTTCTATAGTTTATACAAAATCTTATGGATCCATCTTTTTTCATAACTAGAACAATTGGGCTAGACCAAGGACTTTGACTTGGTTCAGTCACTCCCATATCTAGCGTGTCTTTTATATCTTTTTTGACTTCAGCTTTTACTGCAATTGGAACCCGACGTGGATGCTGTCTAATGCGTTTAGCTGAACGTGTGTCGATTGTATGTTTGACTATATTTGTTCTGCCTATATCTGTAAAATTCTTTCAAAACCTATACTACTAAAATTATACACCCCTTTTTTAAGAGCGCATCACAAAACACAGAGAAATAGCGCAGTATTAACCCATATAAGGTTACATGCAGCTAATGTTGCATATGCAAAATATTTAATTTTTATATCGATTATTGCTTTAAACAATTAGCAATTAACGATTAATTACGTCCGCAAATTTGTACCGGATACGGTCCTCCTTTACATTTTTAAAAATGTATTTCCGCAGCAAGGAAAACCCGTGAGGGGTACAAAACAAACGTCCGTCTACCCAACTGGCAACTATTACGAGGTAAATTTGCAATCAGTGAAAGCGTAACTTTAGTTCTTTTTTAATGTCATATTAGTCATGATTACAGTGAAAACAAAATTCGTAGGACCTACCAGACATGTCTGGTAAAAATCCCTTTTATTCCAATCGTTTTCTTGAAGGGAGCCGGCTGAATTTAAACAAGAACGAACTGTTTGCTTGCTTCACGTGTCGGAAGTCTATAGCTGTCGTTCGTACCTCGATATGTATAAGGTTACATGCAGTTGATGTTGCACATTAAAAATATTTCATGTTGATATCGATGAAGTCGATTATTAAATTAGAAGGCATTTATTACGAGGTAAATTAGTAATCAGTGAAATTATAACTGCGGAAGAAACCCATCCCTGTCATATTAACCTACAATTGTGTTCCATATATTGCTATCGTAAAAGTAACCACCAGAATCAATACCACGGGTTTTTTCTAGTATGTCTTTAAATTCATAGATTAGCATTTACATCTGAGTATTTGTAAGATTGAAACTTGACTTATCTATTAATTTGTCTAAGTACCCCGTGCTTTCAAAGGAACTGTTTTGTAAAATTATCATGTTCTGATTTCACCTCTGCTCTTTCACAAGTTGCAGCAATTGTGTGTTCTTTGATGACCAATGGTTTGTCAGTAATATTAACCACTCTTAATGGGTATGAGGTCTTGTTTCCTTTTGTCAACATCTTTGCCAATAAAAGTTTAATGTCTTTTACAAAGTTTTTAGTTGGTTCTATAATTACAGTTATGTCTTTAAAGTCAATGTTTTTACTTGGAACAGCTTGAATGAACATCTCACTGTTAGGAGGAACAGTTATTGTCTCGGAATCTGTGTGTCTACAACAAAAGGTTTCTGTATTTGATGTATACAATTTAATTTTGTCTTACCCATAATTAGTAAGTTTTCGCTGATCATAACATTACACTGATGATTACTAAGAAAATCAAAGCCTATTATTCCTTGATTTTCACTGTCAGCAAACCAAAATTTGTGACTTACTTTTTGTTTACCAATTTTTATGGGTAACTGTACATTCCCCACGAAGTGAATGATGTCTCCTGTTGCTGTGACCAATGATGTATTAAGCTTTTGGAGTCTAATAGTAATATTTGCTGGTAAAAATTCTAAAACATCGCTCCTTAATAAAGAAAATAATGCCCAAGTATAAACCAAAAATGAAATAGAATTTCCACAAATATGACCATCAACAAATAGGCCTTCGTCCGAGGACCAAATTGGTCTTGTGGAAATTTCATGGGTCCTTTACATTGTTCCGATGTCATCGTCTAGTTTTCACTTTTGCCATTATCGGGTCTAACCTCTTTCATACCAACTGAGTTCGACTTTTTATTATTGGACCTGAAATAAATCTTTCCTTTTCCCTGGCTGATATTTCCCGTCTTTGTACAACTAGAGTTTGAATCAATGTTGTCACATGCAGTATTAGGATTAATAAGATTGTTTTTTATTTGGGATACTTCTGTCGCTAAAGTTTGCAGTATCTGTTCTAGGTCTGAAACTGTGGTTTGTGTTAATTTTCTAGACCCTTTGTCACTAATAGATCTAATTTGTCTATGTTTTGCCTTGTCAGCTAACTTATGTGTTTCTAGACGTACTGCTAATGTTTCAGCCTCTACGATAATTGAAGCAAGGTTGTGCCTGCCTGAGTCTGCGTCTTATGTCAGAATCATCTAAAGCATCTATAGAATAATCTACAGAAAGTGTGTTTTGTACAGTTTTGTCTGCTTTTGTGTACGCTTGTCGTTTCAGTTTCATTATAAAACTGGCTAAATCAAGTATTTCTTCACCTTTCTTTCTCGTAAAACTTTGTAATTTAGCTCTATACATTTCTGACTTGTGTGCACAACCCAAACGTCTAGACAATGTTTGTTTTAATGTGTCAAAATCTCTTCTTTTTCATTAAGAACTGTTCTCGCAACACCTTTAAGGGCACGCTAAATAAAGGCCTATCTCTTTATTGTCCCAGCTATTAATATCAAATTGGGCGATATATTCTTTTCAGTCGTCAGTTCCGTTTTATGCAATCGACTCTTTTAACTTTCTGTCATTGAAATCCTTTTGTTTTTGGAAATAAACTGATTGATTATGAAAATTAGAGTATGTCATCATGTGGGTATTTTTTTGTGTTATTCCTGATGTAAGTTGATGGGGTCTATCATTACTAATTAGAGTTTCTTGAATCATTGATCGATTCTGTCATATTCTGGTGTTCGATGTGCGATGTTTGTATTATTCTGCATCGACGATTGATTTTCATTAGTACTGTAATACTGAGAACAAGGTGTACGTGTACTAAATGGACGTTGTCTAGAATTGGGAATGATATTACTAGTTTGAACAGCTATAGGAAACGAAATATTCCCGTTATGAGCGTAACCAGACAATTGTCCCAACTGAGTTGACAACTGTCTATCATCTAAGTTGCTTGTAAATGAGGGAGTCTCTGGCACAGTAGTTACCTCTCCCCAGTGAGCATTTGGCATTGATGTGCCTTGTTTGTTAATGTAATTAGTAATATAATTGTATTTCTCAATGTGATCTTGCTTAAGGTCTTTATCTTCAGTTTGAAGTTCATTAATTACATGTCTTATTTCTCTAATTTGCTGAGTCATTTTCAAACCTAAATCAGATATTTTCTTTGTTATATTTGAACAAAATTAGTTAATAGTCTGTTGGAAATTAAGCTGTGCTTCTTCGTTGAAATCTCTTACGTTTCTATCAGTTTGTACGTCAGTAATTGCCTGGACATTGTCTAAATTACCAAAGTCAGTTAGTTCGCTTAAATTTAATATGCCATGGTGAAACTTTGATCGTGGATCCCACCGCTGCCACCAATGTAAGGAAATCTATATTTATGAATCAGAATAGCTTTGTCCGTCACTAGAAACGGGATCCATGATCATCTTTAACCATAAGGCTTTCTAAATAAACAACAAATTTAATATAATTTCTTAATAGAAATGTTTATAACGTACTATATTCCTAATATTACAAAATTAAAATGAATTTGACATATAATAAGAGGAAATATCTGGTAGTAGTTATCTGTGGTTAGTTTATACTCTATGACAGTGAATACTTGATTTACAAGTCACATTTGATGGTCACAATCAATTTAACCCACATTTATAATTAAATGACTTTAATTTACCATAGGTTAATAACCATCAATATTGGTAAAATAAATTATCCATAAATTATGGTTATGGTTACCATGGTTATGGTTAAGCCGCAGGTGTGAAATTGACAAATTAGTCTTAAATACACTATTTTGCTGCATACTAGAATGTCTCCCATTTCTAGTTTTATACATTTTGACCCCTTCATTACATCCCAACTGAAGACATGAGTTTATTTAAATTAAAGGTCATTCTAATAATTGAGGACCATTACGTACCCCAAAATTTACATTATACCATGTTTAGGCTGAAATTTGAAACCCCATAGGGTTTGGCTCTGATAAGCAATTAAAATTATTGTCTTGGTGATTTATCGATTTTCTGTACTATTTTTTATTAAACGTAATAGAAACTGATATACATGTCTATTGTCACTTAAACTCCAATCTATTTGACACGGATCGCCAGTTTTTCTACAGAAGGTCAAGGGTTTTCTCTGGTACTCCTGCTTTCTATTCAATAAATGCCATGATATAGCAGAACAATTAATGAATTGACGTTAAATTCATTCAAACAAAACATATTTCAATATTTACATCATTGTATTTAAAATTTATTTTTTTAAGTAAACGTCTTTTTGAAAAATTTACGAGTTTCGTCTTATTTGTATTAGCCTTTTTGCCCAGTATTTGCAATATGAATTGAATTTGTACAGCTGGTTTTAAAGATCGCTTGCTGACTCAGTCATGCTCACTGTATCATCGGCAAACAGAAAGAAATATTTCCGAAATATTAATGTTGTGTTCTTGTTCATCTGAAATTCTTTTCTTTTGTGAATATTCTTAAAATTATTTATTTAATATGAATAAAAACTTTCCCAAACAGCAGTTGCTATTTGTCGTAAGTATTTAGGATCCAATTTATCTCCCTTATTTTTGTAAAAAGATTTTAAAAATTATTCCTTATGGTCCAAGATTTAGTTACAAATCAATTAACATAGTTTTTCATGTTTACGTATACATTTTTCACAAATTGAATTAATGAATTCATTAATTATTTAATCATCACTGCGTGCCTTACTGTTTTTCACTTTTCTGATGCATGTTTGAATCTCAATTTTCGTTATGTCACAGTTGCATTTGTAATAGTTTCATTTAAACAAATAATAATATCTGTATCTAATGATGGAAAATTAATTCTGCCTCCCTGGTTATCAGGATCTCCAAAATTTATTTATAAAGACATCAAGCAATTTAACATAATAGATACTGTATTGTTTTGTTTAAAATCTGCCAGTATTCCTTAGCATTTTTTTTTTAAATAACGGCTTGTTCATCTTTCTTTGTCATATTGTTTTTATAAGTTTTCAAAGATTTGACTAATTTTTGTTCTATATTTTTTTCCGATTCTTTCAGTATGACCAATGAAAGATTTGTGCCTGCTTTTAAGTTTTCAGTAGTTTTTACCTTGCAAATTAACATATTAGAATAAACTTTAGGCAGGTTTGTTTCCCCTTACAGCTCATTAAGTTTGCTCATATCTTTATCAGACCAAACGTCGGCATTTACCTTTCCAGAATCCTTTTTATTTATTTATTTTTTCTATTTGTATATTTTTAGGTTTATCACAAACTATTTGTTCACCTATCCGACACTCCAATATGAGTAAATTTACTTTACAAATTTACATTATGCCTTTTAAGTAATCAACGCTTTCATAACGGTAAAAAAGTTAAATTACCTTTTATATCTTGACCTAATCTATCATTCATTATAAAAAATTTGTTTCTTTACATATATCCCAAAATTCACTCACATGTCCTTTTTGCCTTGATCACAATTGTTTTCTGACACGAGGGATATTAACCATACGTAAATAGCACTTTACCTTCAAAACCGTCGACATCATTGTTTTCCTCTATGAAAATTTACTATTTTCCATGCGTGCATTTTAATTTCCCATTAATTTTTTTGAAATTTCTTTCAAAATTATAAAATTTCAATTTAAGTAAAAACATCTGGAGATGAATATGCAGTTGCTCAGGTGGAATAAACGCGATATCTATAACAACGTTTTCGTTAGTTTGTATACCCCCACTCCCCATACGGGGTAGGTCTAAACTATTTGGTTTGTGTGGCAATGCGTAAGTGCCTATGAGTGTTAGTGCGTTAGTATGTTTTTGTGTTAGTGAATAGGTGTCAGCGTCCATAACAATTTTCCGTCATATTTTTCTCAGCAATTTTAATAATTCAATCAGTAGCTTTGTATGATCATGCCATACCGTCGGATTAATTTTAGACCTGTCCAACTTCTTCTTCCTGTTCACCGACTTAGTCAATATTCAGCCATCCGCAACCCTTTTTAATCACATTTTCACAGCAATGGTAAGTGATACTAGTATTAGCTTTCTTAAAAAACTAGCCGTCTCTAAGCTTTATTTTTTTTTCTGGACAAAAATACGTACTGTTTTTAATGTTAAATGGAAATGTGTATTGTTATTATTTACATCACTTCATTATAAGTACACAACGGCTATATAGCCAAATCAAGCAACCGCACAAAATAGGTCAGAGAAAGCAATGAAGCATGCACTATGCTAAGCATCTCTTGATGCATTGTACGTGGTAAGATAGTTGATATGAACCTTGTCAGTAAGCAGGAAAAGAAATAAAATTTTTCTCCTAACCCGAGTCATTTGTCCATAAAATACAGATCTTTATGATAAACATACACAAATCAATGTCACTTTCATTTTAAAACAGTTTGATTCCCATTTTCTTGCATATTTATTTCCTTTTTTCATCGTAATCGATTCGTGATCGCTCTACTTTTCTCAAGTAGCTACGAACATCCGGTAATCATCCCGGGTTTTCATCCCTAGCTTAGCTGTTATTTGTTGGCCAATCAACAGCTATCTCCCGATTTAGCTGCCAATGAAGACACCGCATTGTTTATCTGTTATCATTGATGTACGACTGGATTCCGCAGTTTAGCGTTTGATTATTTATCCCGTCTCGCATAAATCTCGTTTCGCATGCGAGACGGGTACAATATTGAATTGAACACTATGTTTGTGTTCTGATTTGGTCAATAGTGGTTACCTGTGTACAATTTTTTAGTCTGTAAGCTCATGCATGAATTAAGTTTAAAAAAATGTAAAATTTTTCTTAGATTTTGCAAGATAAAATTTTTTAAAGCAATTTAGTATTTTTACATTCACTGCTTTAGAAAGTGCATGTAAAGTAGGTAAGAGCGTCTTAAAATGTTCTAAATAGCGATATATATATAATATATATATATATATATATATATATATATATATATAGAAAAAAGTCTTTTATAAACAATGTGCAGCGTTATATAACAAAAAACAATTACACAAAATAAGTGTTACATAATTCCGATAATCTAGCGCTTTCATCCATCATGGGACTTTTCAAGATTGTTTTTGTTACAATCAAACAAAAACAATATATATATATATATGAAAATAAAGTTGAAAAATCCACTAAAGTATCTATTTATTACACTTTTGGCATAAAATAAACCATATAAATAAATCCATCAATTAATTAATCACAGTTCTCTCCGACCGGTTTCATCTCTCTGAGATATTCATGGCTGAACTGATATAAGAGTTACAAGATGTTATGATTTAGTCATAGTTACTTAACGTCATATAGTAATTGTTGAACTTCTTAGTAACGTAACGTCATAGAGTAATTGTTGAACGTCTTAGTAACGTAACGTCACAGAATAACTTAAGAACGCATTAAATACTGGAATTTGTTCTATTTAAAACAGGATTATATTTTAAAATAAATAGTTTTTCTTTATTTATACGTTGGTCTTCTGTTGTTTTAGGTGCACATTGGTATATCGGGAAAATGTAATAGTTCGGTATTGTTGACCCGGTGTCGTATTAATATCAAGCTACCCATGAAAATTAGCTACCGGAAGTCATTGGTAGTAAATTTTAATACCGCGAAGATATTAAAAATTGACTACGCATCAAAACAAGCTACCGTACATAAACGTATAACATTTATCTCCCTTATACCGTGAGAAGAAGTTAGATTGGTCGAGCTATTTCAAATTTATTTTGAAATATTTATTTCAATATCCATAGTGCCATAAAGTTAGTTCTGTTGTTAATTAATTCATTTAAATTTGTTCTTTTGCAGACACATTTTCTAGTCTGTAGATTTATAAATACAACACTACACAACTAAGGGATTTATGTCGTGGAATGAGTCAAAATGATTGTTGGAAATTGTTTCTTCGAGAATATTTTGTTCTCCTATAAAAATCTCATAATACAAACAAATATCATTAGCAACCTTATGTATTAGTATGTTCACCAAAATTTAACATGCCAAGAAATAAAGTTTTTTTATTAAAAGTTATCCCGCCGTGTAATTAGTATTAGTTATCATGCAAATGGCTTATATGTAACAAGACATAAGTGTTCGTTACGCCACAGAGCAATAAATCCCCCCCCCCCCGATGCACTTCTTTTTATGGGTTAATTGATGTTTAGTTTTGACATAACTAAAAGGGAAATAAAACATAGTACAAACTTTTGGGTGTATATTTTTTGAGTGATAATATTGTTAGAGTTTTAATTAACTTACAAATATTTTTGTAAGTTTTAAGTTAAACAGAAATCAGTTTACTCATAATGTTGGTCTACTTGGTACACTTTCTAAGAAATGATATAAACAATAGTATATTAACAAGTACTATCTTTAAAAGATAGTCGACACATTTTTTCTTAGACAGGACATATAACGTAGAAAATCTACTATAAGTTTAAAGAAACTATGATAACCAAAAACAAAGTTAAACTCTAAAAAGTTCTGTAAATTTATTAAAATTATTAATCTAGTCTTCTTGACTATCTGTCTGTCTGTCTGTTAATTACACTGTGTTAGTATCTATCTATGTTTATGATGTTTTCGTTTGTAATATTGTAAATATTGTATACAGTATTTCTCTGTACCTCTGTAATATTGGTTAATGAGAATAAAGTTATTATTCTATAAAAAGTAACGAAACGGAAACGGAAAAAAAAAACATTAATTAACGTACTATTCTGACACTTGAATATAATGGAGAATTTATGTCAGTTTATTAAAGATTCATTAATGTAGGGAGGGCTCAATAAATAATTAAAGGCTGCGAATTGTATCCAACAAAAATACATTTTACTATAATATAATATTTAGAGTGTATGCAAATAAAAACAAAATAAACAAAGATAAAATTATCTGTAAACATTTGATATGTTGTGTGCCTTTTCTATAATGTTCAACATATTAAAGTTAAGAAGGATCTGCTATCGAAACTAATCATGTTAATAACAAAATGAGCTTTTGTAATAAGAACTTCTGACTGCCCGTGAATGGCCACGTGCGCAATCGGAAGGCTATTTTAGAAGTTGAAAACAACAATGGTGAATAAGCATGTGTTTAAAAAAATACCCACCCGTCTATGTAAATATATATTTATTTCATGTGTCTTATTTCTTTTCTTGCAACAATTTACGCACTTCATATATGCTATTTTTACTCGAAAACAAAGTTACTTAAGTATCTAGTTAAAATTTAAATACGCCAATCAGCTTTGTTTCATATGTACAAAACTATTTTTGTCTCGCCTGCGACGAAAGTCGCTGGAGGCGAGACATATGTATGGGAATCCGGCGGCGGCGGCGTAAACACTTGACATCTTGCTTCATATCTTTGTAAGCCCAATCCCTAGGTCCATCAAATTTGGTCCAGAGGTAGCTTATGATGAGTACTTGCCAGTCAGTCACCTGTCACCTGACCTTGACCTCAATTTCACGGTCCAGCGACTACGTTTAAGTTTTTGGGTTACGACAGTTCCTCTGTAACTACGCACGGTAGGATGACAATATTTGGTGTATAGGTTGCTGATGACTAGTACATGACTGTCTGGTAGGTGTCACCTGACCTTGACCTCAATTTCACGGTCCAGCGACTACGTTAAAGTTTTTGGGTTACGACAGTTCCTCTGTAACTACGCATGATAGGATGACAATATTTGGTGTATAGGTTGCTGATGACTAGTACATGACTGTCTGGTAGGTGTCACCTGACCTTGAACTCAGTTTCACGGTCCAGCGACTACGTTAAAGTTTTTGGGTTACGACAGTTCCTCTGTAACTACGCATGGTAGGATGACAATATTTGGTGTATAGGTTGCTGATGACTAGTACATGACTGTCTGGTAGGTGTCACCTGACCTTGACCTCAATTTCACGGTCCAGCGACTACGTTAAAGTTTTTGGGTTACGACAGTTCCTCTGTAACTACGCATGGTAGGATGACAATATTTGGTGTATAGGTTGCTGATGACTAGTACATGACTGTCTGATTGGTGTCACCTGACCTTGATCTCAATTTCACGGTCCAGCGACTACGTTAAAGTTTTTGGGTTACGATAGTTCCTCTGTAACTACGCATGGTAGGATGACAATATTTGGTATATAGGTTGCTGATGAATAGTACATGACTGTCTGGTAGGTTCCACCTGACCTTGACCTCAATTTCACGGTCCAGCGACTACGTTAAAGTTTTTGGGTTACGGCTGTTCCCCTGTAACTATGCAGGGTATGGTGACAATATTTTGTATACAGGTCGCTGCTGATATTTAATGCTATTTACGTAATGCTTATGACGAAATTTATTTTCGTTACTGATGCGGAATGCAGGCGAGACGTTTTTCTGTGTCCACACTTGTTAATAATTTACTTCTTCTAAAATGGGAACTTCTATGAAAGATATTTTAATTAGAATGGAGACAGGAACATAAATTGTCAACTGACTGCAAACTGCAAGTGAATCTTTCAATCTGTTCACATGTAGGCTATTCCACACAAAAAAGGCCCGGGGGTGCGAAACTGTATACACATTGTATAGGTGAATCACGGGGGGGGGGGGGGGGTAACCAAGGATACTTTTAGGTACAGGTCTGCGGACGGAGATTTGAAAACCCACTCTATTCATATATTTTCGGACGTTATTAAACAAGACCTAATCATATATTTAATTTTTAAATCAGACCTTTTCATATATTTTATTACTGCACATCCCCATAGACAAAACAGTACATTCACTACCAAAATGATCAAGTGATGTTAATGGAACACTTTGTTTGTAAAATCACTGTGGTTTTTCTAGCTGAACATGATTATGATGAGAATTGAGGCATGGATATATTTAGGTTATTTTTAACTACCCAATGATATATTTTTCAATGAAAAAAGCTACCTATTCATATATCTTGGAGAGGTGAAAAAGTTATCCATTCGGGCCGCACATCCGTATTACCCTATATATACCAAGTTACCTCCCACCCCCCCCCCCCGTGAGGTGAACGAGGTCCTACTAAGTAACTGTAATGAAACCATAAATAAATTTTCTTTTAATACTATTGGCCGAATCAGTACAGTTACAAAAAATGTAATGAAATATCTTCGTCTCGTTCGCTGCCAATTACCAATGACCCATATAATTACTTTTGTGTTAAATCACTGGCTTGAGAGTAGTTACATTGCCGACATTAACGAAGCATATACTTGTAAATTGAAAAAAAAAGTAAAAACCTACCTAAATAGAGTGCGCAAAAATTACACGACGTAGGATTTTATTATGTTATTATCATATTTTTATTCTAAATCGGATTCCCTATTTTAAACCAATTACAGCCATCAGTTGTTTTAATAATTAAGAAATGCATATGGAGATGCTTTCAGATCATTAATCACACAGTAGACATTTGTTTTATGGTGTTTAACGCCACTTTCAGCAATTTTTCAGCTATATCATGGCGTCCAGTTTTTATTGGGGGGGGGGGGGGAAGCCGGAGTACCCGGAGAAAACCGCCGACCTATGAAAATTGGCAATCCTAGACATTTGTTGTATTTTAGTCCAATCAGAATGCAAGTGCACATTGTGTTCAATATATATATATAGTGTATGCTGTATCGTCCAGTTTGTCGATCCGATACTAAATAAGTGTACTTGTTTAGCAGCTTTCTTTTAGACTCTTTATATAATATTTTGATATGCCTGTATTGTGTATTTACACGATTCTAGTGCACTTAAATTATTCCATCTCACAATGAAGAATATCTTAAACATTTAGAGTTTAACGCCACTGATGAGTCTTAAGTCGACAAATCGCGCGTCTGGCGTAATGAATTTGTCACCTTGATAATTTTGATTACATCTTGTTGGAATATTTGAGCAAAGCCAAGTTACAGCACGGCACGTTCGCGGTTAGCGGACTGAGAAGCAACTATAAAAAAGTTTTGGGTTCAGTTGAAATGAGAAAGTTTAAGATCAATATGGTATGATTGTTTGCGTTATTTAGTTATATTGACACTCAATGACTAAGGCCATTCGTTTGTCAGTCTGTACCTAAATTTATGACAAGAAACACCGTCATTTGTATCGTTGCATAATCTTCTAGACTTGTATATTATTATTTTTTGTTTATGCTATATCGTCATGTTTGTCGATCCGATACTAAATAAGTGTACTGCATGGTTTAGCAGCTTTCCTTAAACTCTTTATATAATATTTTGAACTGTCTGTATTGTGTATTTACACGATCCCAGTGCACTTATATTATTCCATCTCCAAATGAAAAAAAATATGATTCCATCTCACAATGAAGAATATCTTAAATATATAGAGTTAAACACCACTGATGAGTCTTAAGTAGACGAAACGCGCGTCTGGCGTAATGAATATGTCACCTTGATAATTTTGATTACATCTTGTTGGAATATTTGAGCAAAGCCAAGTAACAGCACGGCACGTCCGCGGTTAGCGGACTGAGAAGCAACTATAAAAAAAAGTTTTGGGTTCAGTTGAAATGAGAAAGTTTAAGATCAATATGGTATGAAAGTTTGCGTTATTTATTTATATTGACACTCAATGACAAAGGCCATTCGTTGGTCAGTCTGTGTCTAAATTTATGACAAGAAACACCGTCATTTGTATCGTTGCATAATCTTCTAGACGTGTATATTATTATTTTTTTTTATGCTGTATCGTCATGTTTGTCGATCCGATACTAAATAAGTGTACTGGTTTAGCAGCTTTCTTTTAGACTCTTTATATAATATTTTGAACTGCCTAAATTGTGTATTTACACGATCCCTGGGCACTTATATTAATCCATCTCCCAATGAAAAAAATATTATTCCATCTCACAATGAAGAATATCTTAAACATTTAGAGTTAAACGCCACTGATGAGTCTTACGTAGACGAAACGCGCGTCTGGCGTAATGAATTTGTCACCTTGATAATTTTGATTACATCTTGTTGGAATATTTGAGCAAAGCCAAGTTACAGCACGGCACGTTCGCGGTTAGCGGACTGAGAAGCAACTATAAAAAAGTTTTGGGTTCAGTTGAAATGAGAAAGTTTAAGATCAATATGGTATGATTGTTTGCGTTATTTAGTTATATTGACACTCAATGACTAAGGCCATTCGTTTGTCAGTCTGTACCTAAATTTATGACAAGAAACACCGTCATTTGTATCGTTGCATAATCTTCTAGACTTGTATATTATTATTTTTTGTTTATGCTATATCGTCATGTTTGTCGATCCGATACTAAATAAGTGTACTGCATGGTTTAGCAGCTTTCCTTAAACTCTTTATATAATATTTTGAACTGTCTGTATTGTGTATTTACACGATCCCAGTGCACTTATATTATTCCATCTCCAAATGAAAAAAAATATGATTCCATCTCACAATGAAGAATATCTTAAATATATAGAGTTAAACACCACTGATGAGTCTTAAGTAGACGAAACGCGCGTCTGGCGTAATGAATATGTCACCTTGATAATTTTGATTACATCTTGTTGGAATATTTGAGCAAAGCCAAGTAACAGCACGGCACGTCCGCGGTTAGCGGACTGAGAAGCAACTATAAAAAAAAGTTTTGGGTTCAGTTGAATTGAGAAAGTTTAAGATCAATATGGTATGAAAGTTTGCGTTATTTATTTATATTGACACTCAATGACAAAGGCCATTCGTTGGTCAGTCTGTGTCTAAATTTATGACAAGAAACACCGTCATTTGTATCGTTGCATAATCTTCTAGACGTGTATATTATTATTTTTTTTTATGCTGTATCGTCATGTTTGTCGATCCGATACTAAATAAGTGTACTGGTTTAGCAGCTTTCTTTTAGACTCTTTATATAATATTTTGAACTGCCTAAATTGTGTATTGACACGATCCCAGGGCACTTATATTAATCCATCTCCCAATGAAAAAAATATTATTCCATCTCACAATGAAGAATATCTTAAACATTTAGAGTTAAACGCCACTGATGAGTCTTACGTAGACGAAACGCGCGTCTGGCGTAATGAATTTGTCACCTTGATAATTTTGATTACATCTTGTTGGAATATTTGAGCAAAGCCAAGTAACAGCACGGCACGTCAGCGGTTAGCGGACTGAGAAGCAACTATAAAAAAGTTTTGGGTTCAGTTGAAATGAGAAAGTTTAAGATAAATATGGTATGATTGTTTGCGTTCTTTATTTATATTGACACTCAATGACAAAGGCCATTCGTTGGTAAGTCTGTGTCTAAATTCATGACAAGAAACACCGTCATTTGTATCGTTGCATAATCTTCTATATAAGTCAAGGAGATTATGCAACGATACAAATGACGGTGTTTTCTAATTGATCTTATACATGGTATATATATTAGGACGACAAAGTTACCTGTCATTCAGTCACATTTAGAAAGTTATATACAAACGACTGAGTATTGTGACAACTTTTTAAGCGGATTTCTGAAGAATCAGAAATACAGGGTTAATACCAAATATTTATATACGTCAACAATATAAATATATATAATTTATATATTTCAATTAAATTTTTGTTCGAATGATTTGTCACTGTAAAGAACGTATGTGGCACCTACGGGCTTCCATAGGAAACGCTTAGTGGTAAAAATTTTATAAAAATTAAATATTCATGGCATGGGTATAAAATGTCTTCAAATTCAATGGGTCCACAACTGAGAGAACAAGCCATTGGTAGACTGCAAGATGGCCAGTCCGCTAGAGTTGTAGGCAACGACTTGCACTCCAGGACTATTAACTACAAACATCACGAATAATCGGCCACAAGTTACAACATAGGCATTTTGTTCACCCTTTGACGAATCGGTTCACCACAGCTTCTGAAAATGTAAGACATTATTTCGGAACAAACTAGCGATATACAGTTCATCGTCGAATACATCGTAGTTGTCGTCAACACCAGATGTCATCGTCCAAACAGAGGGCATGTTTTAACACTCTGACACGGACATGCACGCTTTTAATTGTTTTTGCAGCAACAAAATTGACATAATGGTTACACGTCTGTAGTCCGACAGCCCAATGGTCCGACAAACCGATAGTCCGACAACCCATTAGTCCGACAACCCGATAGTTCGACAACCCGATAGTCAGACAACCCATTAGTCCGACAACCCGATAGTCCGACAACCCGATAGTCAGACAACCCATTAGTCCGACAACCCGATAGTCCGACAACCCATTAGTCCGACAACCCAATTGTCCGACAGCCCAACAGTCCGACAACCCACAAGAGTCTAACAAATTATCACATTATCACATATAGGTCGGACCGAAATCGATAATTAAAAACATATACATATATAATTTCTATGCTCCACCTACGTACCGGAATACTGTACATGTATATATAGCGTTTGGGTCTGTTTATTCGTCCGTACGTTTGTTTCATATATAATTTACGTTCAGGTTTAGCGGGTGGGTAAGTTGGTCTTGTACGCCCTGAAAAACTTTAAAAAAATAAAGAAGGAATGTGTTTATGGGACACGGATTCCCTTATTTGGCCCCAAACAGGAAGTAGAAGTCCGTCAGGTCTGAAAGTCGCTTAGGATGTACAACGTCATACTGAACCATCCCAAGTTTTAAGTCATTCGTACGATTATTACGCGCTGAGAAAAGATTGACGGACATTTGTACGGAAGGGCGGACGGACGAACGGACATGAGTCAAACTATATGTCGTCGCGTGGGCATAAAAATCTGTCTGAGTCAAGAACAGCCCGATTTCGTTATACAGGAAGTAGGCCTGAAATTAAATCCCGCGGTATAGGACTCTACGCTGATGCTGCATTCCAAATATCAAGAAGCCTTGATAGTTGTTGCTGAAAATACTGCTTCGAAAATGTTTTCCTCGATCGCCCGCCTGACAATGACAATCCAGAAATTCGGCCAATGAACATGAAATGATGAGGAATATGAGAATGGAATAGAAAACAAAGGAACAGTTATTTTAAAAATAACGAAGATCAACCTATCAGGCCAACTAGGGTATACTCCTTAATTCATCCGTGGTCTGGGCACCGACATCAGATGCTAAAGCCCTATAGTCGACCTCTTACAATAAGCTGTACTCTGCTGCGGACCACTAGGGACACGCACGAAGGAAAGAGTTAATGAAATCTTCACGAAACTTTATACATGTACAGATATGCACCAACCTATGAACTAACATCATTTGCACATTTATATCTGTCCCACCAACTCCGTGATAAAGAAACAAATCAGCCCTAATTACACACATTCCCTGTAACATATACATGCAATATAACCAAATCATAGCTAGTATTCCTAATATTAAGAAATTCCTACCAAACAACCACGGTTAGGTTTGCATTTATAGAACGTTTATTGTTCTTTGGATTGTGTCTAAAGGTTAATTGTATTGCATATACACGCATCGTCGGACTTGGGCTGTCGTACTCTAGGGTTGTCAGACTATTGGGTTGTCGGACCAATGGGCTGTCGGACTATTGGGCTGTCGGAGTATTGGTTGTCGGACTACCGGGATGTCACCGACATAATTAGCAATGACGTTACATCACAGCAGATGATTGCTATGGGTTTTTTGAGAGAGAGAGAAGTGTAAAGAAGGAAGAGAGACAGGAGCTGAGGGGGGGGAGAAAGGAGCAATATCGAGGGAGAAAGGTAGATGGAAGGGCGAAAGAAGCAGAGGGGAGGGAGAAGGGAGAAATTCCCTGTTAAGGAATGATTGGGGTGGTTCAAACATCATGGTATGAAGTGGAGTCGTTTAGCTATCTTTCGGAGACATTGACTAATCTAACAGCTGCTAGATACATCGACCAACATATCATGCCACATTTCGCACGTCATCAAAACAAGACATTCTGGCATGAAAACGCACGCGCGCATATAGCAGGAGCAACAAGGGATCTCTTACAATATATATTACCAAGAAAATATAGATGCATTTCATCTCGTTGTCGGATAATTGTTGTTTTTGTTTGTTTTATGTTTTGTCACAATTAGCAGTTTAATGACAATAAAAATTGAATTGAATTAAAAGTATAATGATAATAAATGTGATTAATGAAAAGAAGATACTTCATAATATTTATGAAATATGTCATATCAAAATCAGCTAACTAATATCCCTTATTGACACAATATATCTCATTTTATTAAGTAAGTATTGGAAATTCTATCTATAAAAATCGACTACGATCATTTGAATAGTAGTCCTTACATCTCTTGATTGTATGATACAGATATGATATCAGAAACAGGCGGTGAGAATAAGCTACTATAAGTCTCTATGGTATGATATAGATAACAGAAAAATGACATGAACACCAGTTCCCATAATTTATTTTCAATTAATGTGTTTTGAGCATTTTTACACATCTGTTAACAGTTTGTTTTAAATAAATCAATGGCTACTTGATTTCCAACATTATCTGTTTTTTTTAAATAAGCTCTGCTCTTAATATATTAAAACAAATAAAGTCAACCATAAAATTAGCAACTCGTGACTTAATACACAAGTATCCAAAGCAAAAAGTATGATAATGAAAGTAGGTCTCTAACAGGTTGTGTGATATCAAAATATTTGAGCCGTCTCATGAGGCTAGAAATGTAAAATAAGCTTCAAGTAGATATGTTGTCTGACAGATGTATCAGAAAGACATCCCATGAAAATCATCGTTTCACAGAGGTATCAGAAAGATGTTCATGCAAATCAGCTACCTTACATCTATACATTGTATTACAAAGGTATCAGAAAGATGGCCCATGAAAATCAGCTCCATTACATCTTTACATAGGATAACAGAGATATCTGAAAGATGTTCCATGAAAAAAGCTACTCTACATCTATGCATTGTATAACAGAGGTATCACACAGATTACTTATGAACATCGGCTACCTTACATCTATTTATTTGCATAACAAACATATTAGAAAGATGACCCAAGAAAACAGGTACCTTACATCTATGCCATGTATAACAGAGGTATCAAAAAAATGTCACATGAAAACCAGCTACCTTAAATCTTTGCACAGAATACCAGAGGTATCAAAAAAACCATAAAAACTACCCAACGTGTATGCATTGTATTATAGAGGCATCATAAAGATGAACCATGAAAATCTGCTACCTTACATCTACAGCATAACAGAGTTATCAGAAAGATGTCCCACAACAAACAGCTACCATACATCAAAAACTTGTATTACAGTGGTATCACAAAGATAAGTCATGAAAATCTTCTACCCTACATCTATATATTTGCGTTACAAATGTATTGGAAACGTCATCCATGAAAATCAACTACCTTACATCTATACGATGTATAACAGAGGTATCAGAAAAACGACACATGGAAACCAGCTTCCTTACACCTATACATTGTACAACAGAGAAATAAAAAAACTGACTAATGAAAATCAGCTACCTTACATCTTTGTATTGCATAACAGAGGTATCAGAAGTACGTTGCATGAAAAACAGCTAACTTACTTCTTTGCATAGCATAATATGAGGTATCGGAAAGATGTCTGGTGAAGAATCCGCTACCCTACATCTTTATACCCGGTATTGTATTACAAATTGATTACAAAAATGACCAATGAAAATTAGCTACTTTACATCTATACAACGTATAACAGAGGCATCAGAAAGATGACCCATGAAAATCTGCTACCTTACATCTTTGCATAGCATAACAGAGATATACCCGGTATTGTATTACAAATTGATTATTGCATAGCATAACAGAGATATTAGAAAGATGACCCATGAAAAACAGCTGCCCTGCATGTACACATTGTCTAGCAGAGGTATCACCAAGATGACTCATAAAAACCGGCTTCATTGACCCTATAAATTGTATACAAGAGTTTCAGAAAGATGACACATGAAAACCACCTACCTAACACCTATACATTGTACAACAGAGATATAAGAGAGATGACCATGAAAATCAGTTACCATAAACCTATAGAATGTGTAACAGAGGCATCAGAATATGTTTCATAAAATCAGCTACCTTAAATCTATACAATATACAACAGAGGCATCAGAAAGATGACCCATGAAGATCAGCTTTCTTAAATCTTTGAATAACATAATATAGGTACCAGAAAGATGTCCCATGAAAAACAGCTACCCTGCATCTATACATTTTATTACAGAAGTATCACAAAGATTAGTCATTACAATCAGCTACCTTTAAACTATTCAATTTATCACAGAGGTATCATAAGATGTCCTATGAAAAAACATCTACCTTACATCTATACATGGTATTATAGAGGTATCACACAGATGGCTCTTGCAAATCTGCTACCCTACATTGATAAATTGTATTACAAATTTAGTAGAAAGATTGCCTATGAAATAAGTGTATAACAGAGGCATGAAAAAGATGATCCACGAAAGTCTTTGTTTAGCATAACAGAGGTATCAGGGAGATGTCCTATGAAAAAGAAAAACAGCTACCCTTCATCTATGCATTGTACAACAGAGATATCAGAGAAATGACCATGAAAATCAGCTACTATACATCTAAACAATGTATAACAGAGCCATCAGAAAAAGGACTCAAGAAATCGGCTCCCTTACATCTTTGCATAGCATATAGAGGTATCAGAAAGATGTCGTATAAAAAAACAGCTACCCTACATCAAAACATTGTATTACAGAGGTATCACATGGATTGGTTATGAAAATCAGCTACATCTATATACATTTGCATTACAAATGAATTAGAACGATGACCCATACAAAATCAACTAACTGACATCTATACCATTATAACAAAGATATAAGAAAGATGGCCATGACAACCAGCTTCCTTGCGCCTATAAATTAGATAAAGGAGTCTCAGAAAGATGTCCCATGATAAACAGCTAACTTATTCAATACATTGTATAACAGAGGTATCCCGTAGATAACCAATTAAAACCAGCAACCTTAAATATTTACATAGCATATCAGAGGTATCAGACAGAATAGTCATGAAAATCAGCTACCCTCCATTTATATATTTGCATTTCAAATGTTTTAAAACGTTAAACATGGAAAATCAGCCACCTTACATCTATACGATGTATAACAGAGCCATCAGAAAGATGACACATGGAAAGCAGCAACTTTGCATCTTTGCATAGCATAATAGAGGTACCAGAAAGATGTCCTATTAAAAACAACTACCCTTCATCTATACATTTTACAACAAAGATATCAGTGAGATGACATTGAAAATAAGCTACCATACATCTATACAATTTACGTGTATAACAGAGCCATTAGAAAGATGACACAAGAAAAAAGCTCCCTTGAATCTTTGCATAGCATATTAGAGTTATCAGAAAGATGTCCTATGAAAAACAGCTACCTTACACCTATATATTTTACTCAAGAGATATCAGAGAGATGACCGTGAAAATCAACTACCTTACATCTATACAATGTTTAACAAAGGCATCAGAAATATGAACCATTAAAACCAGCTACCTTAAATCTTTACACACCATATCAGAGGTATCAGAACGATGTCCTGAGGAAAAAATATATACTCTATATGTATACATTGTATTACAGAGGCATCAGAAAGGTGACCCATGAAAATCAGCTACCTTAAATCTTTAATCATTATATCAGAGGTATCTTAAAGATGTCCTATGAAAAACAGCTACCGGGCCTACATCTACATATTTGATTAAAGAGGTATAATAAAGATGTCAATTAAAAATCAGCATCCTTACATATTTATAATTTACACCAGAGGTATCAGAAACACTACCCATGAAAAACCGCTACCCTACAATTATCTGCACATAGTATTACAGATGTATCACAAAAATGATTCATGAAAATTGGTTTCTTTACAACTATAACAAGGTATAAGAAAGATGACCATGAAAATCAGCTTCCTTGCGCCTATGAATTTTACAGAGTCTCAGAAAGACGACTAATGAAAACCAGCAACCATACATATATGCATTGTTCAAATTTAATCATAAAAATTAGCCTGCTTTCAACTATAAATTGTACAAAAGAGTCTCAGAAAGATGATACATGAAAATCAACTACATGTACCTTACATCAATACATTTTATAACAGAGATATCCCAAGAGATGAACATTAAAACCAGCTTCATTGTCTTTATAAATTGTATACAAGAGTCTCAGATAGATGACTCATGATAACCAGTTACCTTACACCTGTACATTGTACAACAGATATATAAGAGAGATGACCATGAAGATCATCTACCATAAATCAATAGAATGTGTAACAGAGGCATCAGAATATGTCCCATAAAAAACAAATGGCCGATTTCTGGTACAGATGACCCAGAACAGATGAGCTCACGCGCACACATCTGTACTTGCTGCGTCATCCAATCACAATGCCAGAAACAAGAACTTTGTTATGGAAGCATAACAACGTTCTTCGATGACGTTCTTGTTTCCGGCGTTTTGATTTGATGTCAGAGACAATGGAGTATAAAACAATGGAGAGTCTATAGGATATAGCAATGTAAAAGTTGCTGGTTTACGGAAGAAATAGGTACTTTCATGCGTTTTGTTGGAAAGCCCGTGTGAACTTTCACTCGTAATAGAAATTTGTATGTCTTTTGGCTCGTTCCGCTGCGCTCCACTCTCGAAAAGACATAAAATTTCTATCACTCGTGAAAGATCAACCGGTCTTTCCCAAAAACGTATGAAAGAACCTATTAATCTTTAAACAACATATCAGTGTTATCAGAAAGATTTCCTATAAAAACAGCCACCCTACATCAAAACATTGTATTACAGAGGTATCACGTGGATTACTTATGAAAATCAGCTACATATATATATTTGCATTACAAATGTATTAGAAAGATGACCCATCAAAAAACACCTACCTGACTTTTAGATTGACACTAATGGTTTGAGGTGGAGCTAAAAGTATCCGCAAATTAAAAACAAATGTCGAATAATTTTCAGTTTGTTGCTCTATTCCTTAAAAAGTCTTCAATACAAAGGAAGGTGGACTAATATTTAATTTAAACATATTTCATTTGGTAATTAAAAAAATGGATTGGACACACGTAAATACATACTTATAAAGTCCTCTGTACATTAAAAGTATATACATATGCTAAAACAATGTAGATCACAAGATAGAAGAACTTGTACACAATTTCAAATAAACAAACGTGAGAAATAATTACAAAAGAATCAAAATAAAAGTCAATAGTGGTTGAAGATGTGTCCGTTTGACTCTGACCACTGCATCGCAGAATTAAAACTCCTTTGGATTTCTTAACATATTCAAACACTTCTCTAAAAATACTTAAAATTTTTTCATAAGGATGTTCTACATTGCCACTAGTAAGCGTATCAATATATGTCCCAATTGGTAGCAATCTTAGATAACCAATAAGATCAAACCTGTGGTTGTTATATATGGGACAATCAAAGAAATAGTGGTTTGCATCTTCAATACGAATACCGCATAAACAGGATGGATTTAAAATAAGGTTTGATCTGAATAAATCGTAATTAAGAAAGGATGCTGACCAACTTAGTGTGTCTTATGCCAGTGTGGATCTTTATATACTTAGTGTCATGTAGTAGTGTGATCTGCATCTTTGTATACTTTTTGCGATAGGTGGTAGTGTGATCTGCATCTTCGTAGACTTGTGTGAAAGGTGGTAGTGTGATCTGCATCTTGGTATACTTTGTGTGTCTTGTGGCAGTGTGATCTGCATCTTTGTATACTTCATGTGTCTTGTGGCAGTGCGATTTGCATCTTTGTATACTTTGTACGACAGGTGGCAGTGTGATCTGCATTTTTGTATACTTTGTATGACAGGTGGTAGTGTGATCTGCATCTGGGTATACTCTGTGTGTCTTGTGACATTGTGATCTGCATCTTCGTTTACTTGGTGTGACAGGTGGTAGTGTGATCTGCATCTTTGTATACTTGTCTTGTAACAGTTATGATCTGCATCTTTGTATACTTAGTGTGTCATGTGGCAGTGTGATCTGCATCTTTGAATACTTTGTGCGACAGGTGAAAGTGTGATCTGCATCTTTGAATACTTTGTGCGACAGGTGGTAGTGTGATACATGTATTATTTTTAATTTCGGGGCCATATGCATAGTGTCTTGGTACTACCCACAAAACAGAATCTTTCCTTAAAGCATTTTTGAAGGCCCAAATAGAGTTAACATTTCCGATCAATTCTATTCCATTGCTTAATTGGTTTGGGGAATAAATGATTGATTACCGAGGGAAAGTCTACAGTATGGTAATATTATGTCATCACCATTTCGCAATGGATGAGGACTTAAACTTTGAACTTTAGTGGGAACGATTCTCCTTACGTATTGAGGGGCATTTTGGTTTCGTATTGTATAAAACATTTGTAATCTTTTAAATTTTATTAAACAGACACAAGCCAGGTAATAACCTGTTTAGAAATGTGCAATTTTCCTTGTAATTTAATTTTAACTATAAATCTAAACAATTTTCTAATGGTAAATAGATCGACCACGTCGTGAGACTATTTGAATTTTAACGGCGTAAGAATATGTCATTTTTTTCGTATAATTCCTTACTTGCGGTAAACAAGATTTATCTCCCATTAGCAGAGTTATCTGTTCTTTATTCACACATAGCAAAGCATCCGGTAAAATTTATTATGATATGCAAACTAATTCTGCAGTTTTTTAATTGTACTGGAAGAGTCAGTCCACAGACATTATTTAAAAACAAGTACTATCTTTAAAAAAGATAACCGACGCAGTAAAGATATAAATTGAGTTATGCATTGAACTACGCATCGCCTTTATTGTCATACAAATTCCCCGTTTCAATAGACCAGAAATGTTTGATGGAAATTTGTTGGGGGAAGTACTGACGGACAATTATTACTACGTGAATGAAATCATGAACCTATAAATTAACACTAGTCCCAGATTAAACGAGTTTGAAATTATTCATTTATACATGTGTGCCCCCTTTTATTTACGTGTTTTCGATATTAACAGATTTACCAAGCATACAGTTAACCTAAAATTGATAATGTACATACAACTACATGTACTTTGCTGTACATGTACATGTATTCCAGAAAGTTTATAGCTATTATGTATTGAAACCCAATGACTAAGATATAGAAATGAAGTTTTTCTGCGAGCACCAAAGCAGTTATACAATAATGTAAACAAATTGAATATTAGAAATTTTGTAATAAAATGTTTATAGTTTAAAATTTACTGAATAAGCAAAGTATACTTTACAATTAGAGCCACAACTCTCTATCTATGTGTGTACTACGACGGACGCCCAAGAACAATAATACATTTAATTTAATATCAACATGAATATAAAATGATTGTTAATTTGTATTTAGAAATTAATTAAAATTTCGTCTCTTCGTCTTTTTTATCCTCCATATAAGCCCGCTAAAATCCAGCGTGTTAATATGCATTTAATTTGCGCTGTACTTCAAATAAAAAATATTTAACATTTTTGTACAAGTTGTTTGATATACAATTTTACAAACTGCAGGCCATCTCTATCGTTCTTTATACTTAAATTGCACTATGAAATAATTTTATAAACAAACAGACGGTAAAATCTAATAATAATAGTACACAATTTGAAAGGTGAATTACCACCCTGTTCCGAGCCCCTGGCCAATTTACCACCCTGTTTCGAACCCCCGTCCAATTGGTTTTTAACCAATCAAGAAACAGAATTACGAGAGGTGAAGTGTCATGAGGTCAAAGGGTAAAAAGTGAATATAATACCGACTGCGTCGGAAAAAATAAAAACGTAATTTCCCTATCTGTACCTGCTGTTATGAAAGACAACTCTTGCAAATTGGAAGTAACACTTGTATTTTGTTTGAATTTTTGAAGCAAATATTAAGACTAAGGGGAATAACTCTAAAAGTCTTGGAGAAAAATAGTTACTTCTTAAAATTGTTTAGGCCTAAGGGGAATAACTCTAAGGGTCTTTGATTAATAAAAATTGCTTATTTTTTATGTTTAAAACAAGCTTCAATTAACATATAAGTATAACTAGATAAAACCTAAGACAAAAGGATTAGGTAAAAAGTATTGTAGAAAAAGTTATTTTTATTGAAAGTAAATAACTTTGTAATTTAAATAGTGAAAGCTCAAACTTTGATAGATTAAAAGAATATAGTGTTTCAGAGGGTTAACACAAACAGCTAGTTAGAATAGATATTATTCTATACTTTTTATTATTTTTATATACACAGTAATTATAGTATTTGTGTTCAGTAAGTTTATTTTTATAATATGAATGATAGAAGTAAGTCATCATGTTTAAGCTTTTGTTCATGGAATGTTGGAGGTCTCATCTCAAATGATAACAACAAAATACAGGATAGTACATTTGTAAATCAGATTAAAGATTTTGATATTGTACTGCTAACAGAAACCCATCTAGGTTATGATACATCAGTAGACATTGAAAATTTTATCTATTATCCATTTTGTAGAAAAAAATCATCAAATAATAGATATTTTGGTGGTTTAGGAATACTGATCAAAAAAGGTATACGCAAAGGAATTAAATTTCTAAATGATGGTAATTCAGAATACCAGTGGCTTAGAATAGATAAAACATTCTTTAACCTAGACAAAGACATATATATGTGTTTATTATATATTGTTCCTCAGTCCTCCCCTTATTTTGCCCAAATGGAGGTAAATGTTCTCGAGACAATTGAACAAGACATAAATGAAAAATATCATGATAAGGGAGACATTATCTTAATGAGAGATTTTAATGCTCGCACAGGCAGTGAAAATGATTTTGTTGTAGGGGATGCTACCTCCCACATTCCTATAAATGAAAATGGGTACTTGGTTGATGCTGCGGTTGTTAAAAGATATAGCCAAGATAAGATGGTAGATACAAGAGGTAAAGATTTGCTAGAATTGTGTATTAGCAATCAATTAAGAATACTAAATGGAAGGTCATTTGGTGATAGTTATGGTGCATATACATGTTTCAAACCTACAGGGTGTAGTGTTATAGATTATATTATTATTTCACAAAGATTGATGTCACAAGTATTATATATGTCTGTGTCCAATTTTATGGCAACAATGTCTGATTGTCATGGTATGGTGTCTTTTAAATTACTAGCATCATTTAAAAGAGAATTTATTAATGATAATTTGATTGATTTTCCAAACAGATATATTTGGAATGATACAAGTTGTGAACTATTCCAAAGGGCCTTTATAAATCCTGTAATCCAAAATAAAATACAAAAATTTCATGAACAAAATATAAATCTAAATTCATTAGAAATTAATAATGCTGCTGATGAAATTAACTCCATTTTTGAAGAGGCAGCTAATTTGTCCTTAAAAAAAACACAAAAAGTGATTAAAAATAGAACAAATAACGAGAAATGGTTTGATAGGGACTTGGCAAAGACACGAAAAACACTTATACACAAATCATCATTGATGTCGAAATATCCTCACGATCCGACCATTCGTGGTTCTTTTTTTAAACTGAATAAAGAGTATGCAAAACTCCGAAAATACAAAAAGAAACAATTTAAACAGAATTTATTAGACCAAATAGATAACTTTCAATCAAACAATCCAAAAGAATATTGGAATTTAGTTAACTCTCTGAGAGAGACAAAGCGAGACAATCCAGAAAAGTCCATTGATGATCAAATATGGTCGGATTACTTCAAAAATTTGTCATCAGTTCCAAAAATATATGAAAACCAAATAAAAGAAATTGAGTTAAAGGTAAAAGAAATGGAAAACATAACAGAAAATGCTACATTTTCTGAACTAGATTTTCGTATTACTAATGAAGAGATTAACAAAGCAATTTTTAAACTCAAGAATGGTAAAAGTCCTGGATTGGACAATATAAAGAATGAAATGTTAAAGGCTGTTCAAATCCATATCAACCCGTGTCTACTTAAACTATTTAATGCTATTTATACCTCTGGAGTTTATCCCAAGATATGGTCCCAGGGATACATTACTCCTATATTTAAATCTGATAACCCTAAACAACCACAAAACTACAGAGGGATTACAATCTGTAGTAGTATTGGGAAAGTATTCAACACTATTCTAAATAACAGATTAGATAAATATTTAATAAAGAATAAAATCATACATGAAAACCAGATAGGCTTCTCCAAGAAGTCTCGTACATCTGATCATATTTTTGTTTTGAAATGTTTAATTGATAAATATCTAAACTCAAAAGATAAAAAATTATATGTATGCTTTGTGGACTTCCAGAAGGCCTTTGATACGGTTATTCATCCAGGCATAAAGTATAAACTACTTAAAAGTGGAATTAATGGTCACTTTTACAGAATTATCTGTGACATGTATAATAATAACCTACTATCTATTAAGATAGGAAATAAACTAACAAACTCATTTGTATCTGAATTGGGAGTCCGTCAGGGCGATGTTTTAAGCCCTAATATCTTCAAACTGTTTTTAAATGATTTCACAGATCTAATACATGACTGTACAGATTCTGTTTCATTGTCTGGCAGGACAATTTCAAGCCTTCTTTATGCGGATGACCTAATTCTATTATCAGATTCAGAACAAGGTTTGCAAAATAAACTAGACATCTTGAATAAATATTGTAATAAATGGTGTCTTAAAGTTAATACAAATAAAACAAAGATTATAATTTTTAACAAGTCCGGAAAGCTGATAACCAAAGATTTTTACATGAATGATCACAAAATAGAATGTACCCAGTCATATAAGTATTTAGGAATAACATTTACAGCCTCTGGAAAATTTGGAGAAGCTAGAAAAATCTTATATAATAAAGCTCTAAAAGCATCTTTTAAACTTTACAGAGACATCAATTCTCTGAGTCCATCTTTGAAAACTATCTTGCATTTATTCGATCATACTGTTGGTCCTGTATTATTGTATGGCTGTGAAAACTGGGGTTCTTTGACTTTATCAAAAAGTCAATTAGATAAAAATTTGTATGAAATATTTAAAGACTGGGAGTTTGAGAAACTCAATATAAAATTTTGTAAATATATATTGGGAACTAATAAGAAAAGTACCAATATTGCAGTAATGTCTGAACTAGGTAGATATCCGTACTTTATAAAAGCGGTAACACAATTACTTTGCTACTGGCATACAATTGTACAAAATAAAAGTAGCGATTTATCGAAAGTAGCTTATGATGAATACAAACAGTTACATGCAAAGAAAATAAATAGCTGGTATTCTACAATAGTTTTTATCAGTAATAAACTAAATATTAATTTAGATACATTCAAAAATTTTGGTAAAAACAAATTTAAAGTAGAGATTAAACGTATTTTGACAAAATATTTTTTATCAATTTGGAAAAACATGAGCGAAACATGGGAAAACTCGGGAAAGCTAACAACCTATTTTCTTTTGAAAGATTGCTTTAGACCAGAAGCTTATCTTGACATGAAAGTTTTTAGAGATAGACAAATTCTAACAAGATTTAGGACAAGCGCTCACAGCTTAAGAATAGAGACCGGCCGATATGAACGTGTCCGGCTAACAACGGGAAAATATAAAATGCTCGAAAGGGATGGCAGAATATGTCAATATTGCAATCTAAATCAGGTTGAAGATGAGTGTCACTTCTTAAATAGTTGTCCACGATATAACATAGAGAGAGAAGTTTTATTTAAGAACATATCAATATTATATAAAAACTTCTCAACACTTAATGGGAAAAATAAACTCATTTGGTTACTAAACAACGAAGACTTCTATGTTCTCAATAAACTAAGCATATTTTTACAAACATGCTTCGAGATTAGAAAGAATCATAATACTAAGGATAAATAAAAACACTTACATATAGAAAAAAGGTTACACAAGTATGTAAAATATATTTATAGACTATGTATGTCGTAACTAAAAATTAGGTTATAAGTCCTATTTTACCTTTAGTGTACTGTATTACTTATCAAACTATATATATGCCATATTTTTGTATTTTTGTAAAATATAATTATTACATACTTGCATACGTTTTTAATACATGTCTGAAATATTGAATTTTGTCACATATATCTGTGTAATATAATTGCTCTGATTTGGCTCTCTTCTTCATACCGTAGCATCGACCAAGGTCTCAATTTCGTCTTTTATTTTATTTTATTGTATGTAAAAAAGAAATCACTTCAATCAGTATGAGAGGTACGAAAGTGAAAGAGAGAACATGTGTGTGAAAGTTACCTGATATTATACATTGTATGTATCAAATTTGATTATATATGCCCTAACGGGCCGATGATTGGTTAAATAAAATACTTTATACTTTATACTTTATACTTTGTATTCCGAAAATAGGGATATTTGCTCATTTGAATTGTAATCATATTTCAGCTTACAAAGCAACTTTAAATTATTCTAAATAAACTTAAATAAAAATAACTATATTCTTTATCTATAGTATGAACCAAACATGCCGTGAACGATGGCAGGTTTGTATTTTTCTTTAAGAAGATAAATTTCTAAAAGAAATTAAAGAATTCACTATACTCCTCATAGAATTGTTGTACTGAAAACTTAAGACAGTTATTGATCAGGTTTAACCTTTCGTATGGGGTCATATCAACATCTGGAAGAAGAGATTTTATGTAAATATTTTCGGCAGTAATTACTTCAGGGTCACCATAACTTCATTCTAATTAAATTGTAATAACATTAATTAAGTTCACCGCACACGGACACTACAAATGCGAATTTTATTGATATAGTGCTATAAAACATGTAGATAAATCCTAACACATCTAGTATAGTGACAAATCCGTTAGTTCTAGTGGATACTTTTACTACCTTCGTCAATAGATTTAATTAAGTTACATTTGGTTAGGTTTTCACAATGACTCCAGATAAATAGTCATTATATATAGATAACACTATTATCCGTCACAGTCAATCTTTAATTTGAATAGAGCAGCAATGTATCAAACCTGGAATGGGGTTAATTAAGGTCAGATTAAAGCAATTATTGGTGAAATTATTTGTTTATAGGTAAAATATGTGTTGAGGATATATTTTAAATACAAATTAACGACACTGTCATGTGACTGTATTATAAAAATCTTAAACGGGGACATTTCTCGTAGAATTATGTTTTTGATAAATCTGTCTATAATGTTTTAGTCAAGAATAACTGAATATCCGTGGAAGGAGTTGAATATATGTCAATCTACAAAATGGAGAGTTGTATTCTACCAATCTAATTAAAATTAAATCTTTCACCTGCTCCACCCTTTTTGCTGTGTCGCTGGACAGCGACCAACAACATAAGGGGGAAGCTAGCGAAAGAGTTATTTTAATTAGGTTTTGTTTTCTACTTTATTTTCTGCTTCTCGTATATTATATATAGTGTGTGTAACACTCCCCATTAAAAAAAAAACAAAAAGAAAATCCAAACATGCACTTGCATTGCTGAAAACTAATTACAGAAAATACAAGTATTCCATTAATTGACAAATTAATTTTTATTTAACATGTATTGCAAAATCCGTTATAATCTAGCTTCGAATTTAAGATGATTTAGAAAATATGCTTTTTAAATATCACCGATTACGCAAAGTATAAATCTGTTTTCTAATTAACATCCTTTTTATCTCATTGTGAAAGAGAACTATAACCTATGGCCCCTTATCCAGTATTACGCAGTTTCACGGAGACTTAAAAACACCGCATTAAAATATCAGAACTTATATAATTGGTCAAAAGAAAATTCTGAACACCGAGGATTTGGTTGTATATAAAGGCGAGTTGAAAGCATGTTTTAAAAATTTGACGCTTGTTTTCTAAATTTTTTCTCTCATTTCCCATTTATTTTATTTCGGCTAGTTTAGAAGCTACTTTTTTCCAACATAAGGCATTGAAAAAGGAAGGGGCATAACATTTTCAAATTTTGCAACAAATTTGGGTCAGCCAAGATTATTTTGAATTGTGCAGTTAGATCGAAGCAGTCTTCTCAATTACAAGATGATGTTCTTATTAAATATCTTAATAAATATATTGCGGAAGAGTAAAATTACAATGTAAATTTTATTGTACTAAACATCAATGATAAGAAATACATATCGCAGCAGGGAGTCTCAACCCCCTAGAAGCTGAGCACAATTTTTTAACCATTTCCATGATCATTAGTAGATGACTTACTACCTTAACCCCTTAGTTTATAAAGTTCTGTACATACATAGATTATAATGTTTGATAGTTAAAATGCAACGCAATTTTAAAAAATCGAAAAGTGTGTCCATGGGACACAGATGTCCCCTCCCCCCGTTAAATGAAGTCCCAAACAGAAAGTAGTTGTCCGACAGGTCTCAAAGTCGCTTAGGATGTACAACTTGTGATACTGAGCTACCCTGCCAAATTTCAAATTGTTCTCATGTACGGTTTCTGAGAAAAGCTTGACGGAACTTTTCATACTCGTGTTCACACATATTCATATCGGCCCAGCCCAAAACACGAAGTAGTCGTCCGACAGGTCTGAAAGTCACTTAGGACGTACTACTTGTGATACTATACCACCCTGTCAAATTTCAAATTGTTCTAATGTACGGTTTCTTAGAAAAGCTTGACGGAACTTTTCATACTCGTGTTCACACATTTTCATATCGACCCAGTCCCAAAGAGAAAGTAGTTATTCGACAGGTCTGACAGTCGCTTAAGGCGTACCACGTGTGATACTGAACCACCCTGCCAAATTTCAAATTGTTTTCGTGTACTGTTTCTGAGAAAAGCCTGACGGATATTCGTACGGACGGACGTACGTACAGACAGACGGACAGCATCCAGGGGCCGTGTAAACGAAAGAATCCTAAGATATGTCCTAAGATACGTCTTAGGATAATACTTAGGATGGTCTTAGGACATGTCCTAAGTCTGACTTAATGCCTTCAACAAAGCTTAGGATAGTCCTTACTAAGATTATCTCACGACCATCCTAAGACAATCTTTAATAATTATTTAAAAATGAAAGTAAAGATACATGTAAAATTTAAATGATTTTAAAATAATTGTAAGAAATATATAATTCATTCAATTCATTCCCATATTCGGACATAATAAAGGTAAGATATTTCCTTTTAAAACATCTCTTTCATTAAAAAGCATGCCAACATACAAGTTTAATTTCAACAAATATATATTATTTCAAGCTAAAATCTAAATTGTTTTCAATGTTAACAATATAATTTTTGTTAGATTTAAAACGGCATTGTAATGCGGTGGTAAATGTTTTACAAATGAGTTAATTTCATCACTACCTTTAAATACAAAAATCATAAGTTATATTTAGTTGGACCAACTCAAAAGCAACAGAAGATGATCCTTATATATTTTTTTCTCAAACTAATAGGAATATTTAAGGGTTAATAAATTTAATATATTAATATATATTACTTTGTAGATTTATTTTTCAATGATTTTTTTTTGTAAGCATAAACGGTCTATATGATCGTATAAAGACACACCGAAGTATATGGACCGGTCCATATAATAAATATGGACCGGCTGGGGATAAAATGTACATTGGATTTACACATCTGTTCGAAGATTATTTACGACAAGTAATTGATATGCAAAATGAGTTTTCAGAACAACAATAACCTAAAATGATCAGTCATGACAGTCCATGTTGTGCATATGGAGCAAATAAATGAGTATAGAAGATTACAAAAGTAAAGTATAATATAACAAATAGTTAATGACACTTAGGGTCATATGGCAGTATATGGACCGGTTGGTGGCCCCAAAAAATAGATGGACCACAGCTGCGCTTCGGTCCATATAAATTTTTGGGGCCACCAACCGGTCCATATACTGCCATATGACCCTCAGTGTGATGAACTATTTGTTAAATATTTCGGCGTTTGAGATAATTTATTTGTATTAAAAAAACAAAAAGTTAATTATTTCAAATTTATCAATTATAAACCGGCAACCTAAATATAGAACGTTGCTATAAGGTCCCACTCGATATATACACGTGTACATTGTCATTAGTTAAGCCATCTATCGTTGGATGCATGGATGAATGGATGGATGCATGGATGAATGGATGGATGGATGGATGGATGGATGGACTGAACTTGAAATTTTGGTCGCCGAAGTGAATGCTAACAAAAATATTATATCAAGCAAAACGTTCTAATGTAACAATTAAAAAGTGCTGAAAAGAAGACATGGAAAAAATATGTACCAAGGTCAACTCCACAAAATAAAGACTATCAGAGGACAACTGATGAAATGCGAAAAAATGGTCAACCTCAAGCAAGCATGCACGCAAGCCTGTTGTCTATATCCCTAAATATTCTGTTTCGACGAATATTATATCCCCGTCGTCTGATGTGTCGAAAAAGCAGCCATATTTGTGTTTGTTAGGCAAAGTTAGGGCATCCTAATTGTTTTAGGAAGAAAATTAGATCTTCTAAAATAGGACGCGTTCGTTGACACGACTTAGGACTAACATGTGTCCCAAGACCATCCTAAGACATATCCTAGTACTAAAATAGCTTCATTGACATGGCCGATTTTTTAAGTGCATGCCATAAATAACCGCAAGTTTTTGATTTAATGGTATCCCTCTGTGGTCCTCATTGTTAATTTACATACATAAGGGTTATCTGTAGCAAGACTATACGTGTTCGCAACGCCACGGGCAATAAATTTTCTATCTGTCTTTTTTATATGAGTTGTGGAAGTTTAAGGAAAGGAAAGGTCTTGTAAGAAAACGTTTAACAAATGGAAGCGTGATTTATACGATAATGACTTTACATAATACGAAAACTTGGTTTTCGGGTGGTTATTGTCTCATTTCCAAATCATGAGGTTATACATTTCACGTGTCTGAACTCTTGAAATTTTCCCTTTTCTTTTGAAAGTAAACAGCTTCATATACGAATATTATTATCAACTGTTTAACTTCAAAATTAATAAAAGTGCCAGTTTTTGTCAGAGGTCTTCGAACAATCATTTTCATATTGGTCCCTTTTAACTAATTTGTGCATTTATTATCATATTCTAACGGTGAAAGGGAGATAATTCAAACTTATTATTATTGTGGTAGCAAATTTTCATAATAGACTTTCGGAACACATCGTTATTGTTCCGAATGTGTATTCCGAAAGATAAAAAGAAGCTTGTTTATCATGGTAGCAAATATTAATACCACACCGGCACAATTTGAAATGTGTTCGCTTAGTGAAATCATCCTTGTGTAAGGTACTCTAATTTGTTGCCTATGTACAGTCATTCGCTGTCTAAGTGTGTTACCTGTTTGTCCAATATAATGTTCACCACATCCTTTGCATGTTATTACGTATATAAGATTTTCCGAATAGCAAGAGAAATTGTTTTTTATTCGGAAGATGTGTCCAGTTTTAAATTTAAATTCAGACCCTTCAATAAGATATGCACACACTCCACAATTAAAACGGTTACATTGTGTTACCTTCGGAATATCTGTAGCTGTGCTAAGTTTGGCATTAGTGAGTATTGTTTTCAGCGACTTTGATTGCCTTTTGCTTTGAATAATTGGATGTTTCTGCAGGACGGCTTTCATTCGTTCGTCATTTTGTAATATCGGAATGTTGTTTAAGATCTGTCCGAATACTTCGGTATTACGAGGATTGTATGTCGAAACATATGGTATGACTTCCGGTTCTGTGTTATTCCTAACTTTTCGCAATTCCCGTGTGCTCAATCTAGTAGCTCTATCCATTCCATTTTCTATGAGTTTTTTCGGATATTTCCGAGCTAATAAAACGTCACTGAGTTCCTTAAGTCGTAAATTTCTGGTTTCCGTGGACGACACTATAGCATATATATAATATATTTATATATATATAAAATTCCATCGTCACACGCTAGTACACATGTACTATGTCTATGTCTACGATTCACCCCGGTTAATGAAGCTATGTTTTTATATAGCGGATTTGGCCGAGGGGTCTAGACCGCTGGACATAGTGCAGGCGAATTGGTTCCACAGTGTCACAACGGTGCGAGTTCGAATCCCGCTGAGGAAAAACTAAAATTTGACAGTGTTAAAAATCTAATTCTAACAGTGTTGGGCTTAATTTGTAGACGTATATATATATATATATATATATATAAACCGTACAAACGAGTTAATAAATCGTACAAACGATTTAATAAACCGTACAAACGGATTAATAAATCGTACAAACGATATAATAAATCGTAAGAAAGGTTTAATAAACCGTACAAACGGATAAATAAATCGTACAAACGATTTAATCAACCCTACAAACGGATTCATTAATCGTACAAACGATTTAATAAATCATACAAACGATTTAATAATAAACCATACAAACGAAATAATTTTTTTTTTCTTTTTGTTGTTTGGCACGAATAAGCCGTCGTATAATTGCTGATCGATGTTGGAAAGCTATGCAAATCACAGAAATGTTAGTATTATCGACTATAGCCAAAACATTTACCACTCTTCTAACTGTATGATTATGCCATATTGTGCGAATCATTTTACCAGTCTCGCGATTCTACTTTCTGTTTACTGACTTTGTCAATGTTTCATCTTTTGAAATTTTATTGAAATTTTCCGTCACATTTTTCAAGGCAATGATAAATGCTACAATACGGAAATTTAGTACATAGCTTTGTAAGATCATGCCATATTGTGGAATATATAATACTAGTACATTATAATAAAGGGTTTAAGCGTATACTGTTTTTGCGTGTTTTTTTTTTTTTTGGTTTGTGTAAGTGTGTATACAGTTACCATTTGTTTCGATTTCTTGATTATTTAAAGTTTGTTGTGATGATATGTTACATTTTAATGACATGTCAATTTTTCATAATTGACCATACGATTATTGTTTGTCATAGGATTGTTCGAAAACAACTTTAATTAAAAAGTTTCCTGTTTAATCATGGTTTACAAGTTTTGTGACGTTTTATGTCCCTTCTAAAACACAAATGCAGTATTTTGAGAGCAATCGGGAAACGACATTATTATAAATATGAATATTTTCCGTAAAACAGGCTTAGTTTTAAAAACAATTCAATATTAAGTATGTTTGTCTACATAATTTTCTGGAGAAGTATCTTTCTCTCCCTAGCTTATGAAGATCCACATAAAGGAAAATGCACAAGGTAAGACTTAACACTTTATGCTATTCAACATGTTCAAATAAAAAGAAAAGACTATACCGCAGTCCTGATTGAAAATGGCGTGCTTTCCTTGGCTGTCAGACAACATCTATGTTCTAAACAACAAATCTGCAGTGTGTTAACTTTATTTATTTAAAAGTCATTTTACTGCATCCTGAAATATAATGACTGTTTTATGCGATTAATTATTCAAAAAATGTTTTATAAATTAATTCTCATATGGTTCATCACAATTAATAAGGAAGGCAAAGCTGATATGCAGTTTGTTGTAACATCAGGCTTTATACTGTATTCGATTCTATTAATTGAAAACCATTTCCGATAAAGTTTTCGTGCGAAACCTTTCAAAGTGAATATGTTCATACCTGCTGTTATTAGCCTTCTTTTAGCATAGTTTTATTTGCCTGATAATTGATTGTTTCGCTGTTAAGTCGTTCACATATACCTACAAATACGAATACTAACAAGAGTAGGGGGTCTGAATATATATATTTCTTGCGTTAATCTCCTTCGCTCATTTTTTTTCGCGACAAATTTCTTTTCGTTTTAATGGTCATCTTTCGCCACCAAATGATATGGCGTCAAATTGTTATGGTTTGATCGAATAAAAACATATTTTAGATTGATTACGTGTATGACGCAAAAACACCAGCAACTCGATGAAAAGAAACAAAATAAACATAGTAAATAATGAACACGTAAAAAAGGCACATGTGACAGAGCCAAAATAAGTCTCTCTGTTTCTTAAAATAGACCTTATATTACGACCAAATGATACGGCAACATAAAAAACACCACGAGCAAAAAGAAAATATGCAGAAAGAAAGGGTATACGGATGAAAACAGGGAGGAGGGTAAATGAAGCATTAAAATTGTTATTTGGTTCAGGCTTACAGAAAGAAAATTAAAAAAATAAAACTTAGAGACCATCCAGATTAGCAAAATAATTTTGGCCTTAAATAGCTTATCGTTGACAAGTCATCATTCGCACTTGACAATGCATTATTTCACAATAAGTTCCGGTGTTAATGTTAGTACATATGACGTCAATGTAAGTGCTTTACAGAACACATTGCGCTCTATCATAGGACATTAATAATTCGTGTCATTTCCTGTTTTTCGTGGTTATTTTCCTGTTTCATACAAAACAGATGGGATGTTGTTAGTTAGATTAATAACTCTATCACAATGAAATTGAAATGCATATCATATGTGGGCCTCGGTGGCCTAGTAGTTACGGTAATCAAATTGACAAATATTTTATTCAAAACAACCCAACAATACAATACACGAGCAATAAAATAAAACTGCTACTGTAACATTTTCGTTAGATATTCACGCACCATTATTATATGTAATCAAATTAAATAATTCAATTTTGAATGACAATTATAACTTGAAATAGAGTTAGTATGTTTTTTTCACGCATATGTTAATCTTTTAAATCCATAAATCGATGTAACTTACATTCACTTTTTCTGAACAGAAATAGTCAAGAGAATATTTGATAAATGAAAAAAAGGCAGTAATTCTACTACTAGTAATCACGGGACCTGTCACCACCTGTTTGCGGGTTCGAATCTCTTTGCGGACATGGTGTTCTCGCCTTCAGAAATGTTTAAAATGTTAGCATAGGTTGAAGACACCTTCTTAAGTGACAAGGATTATTTGTTTTCGTACAGCAGGTCGTGGGTTTTCTAAGGGTACTCCGGCTGCCTCCCCCAAGAACAGTTAATTTAATTTCACTGAAGAGAAGGCAGGGGATCTGTTATCTTGCGCTTTTTTCCAGTTGCTGGAGACATTTTGACAAAAAATATACCAATTTACTCCGTTGACGCATTGCACAAGGAGATAACGTTGGTGTTTTAATTATTTAAGTTGTTTAATTGCTTATATAAGGTACATTTTTAAATTTAATTTTAAAGCTAAAGCAGACAGCTTCCCCTAAAATAGAAACATGAATCTTGCAAAGAACTATATTAATGTTAAACTCTCGTGTAATGAAGTTTTCAGCTGACATTTTAAAATTATTCCTGATTGTAAATTTTTATTACCGAAATCCAATAAGAAAAATCCACGGTAACACCAACCTTTACATTCCACAAACCGTCCTTGACCTTTGCTACATCAATTTTACATGGTCAGCCATATTTGGTTCTAACTTAGTCTTAAATGGTTTACATGGGTTTCTGCTGCGTTTGTGGCATATTTGATGGTATTCGGACAAACATCGAGACTTTTCCCACGTAAACCGGTTACAACATTGCAAGAAAGGTTTCAACAGACAGCAATCGCCTACTCCTAAGTAAACTATAACAACGATACAAAAATTTCTACAAAAAAAACCGCTAAATTTGAAAACGCTGATTAACTGTTGGAAGTAACTTGTTGATAATAATGTGCACAGATTTGAATCAACAAAAGGAGCATAAGCCCGACCAAATGCGGCGGCAAACAGTTTTCATTTATCACGCTAAAAGCCTCAAACAAAACCAACTGTAGTTTATAATTTATTTGTTATTGTGTTAATCGCATCAAATGGCGTAACGACTAGCATGAGTTATCAGCTTCATATTTTATGTTATTTTATTTGAATGGTGTTTAACGCCACTGTCAGAAATTTTTCAGCTATATCGTGACCTCCAGTTTTTATTTGGGGAGAAAACCCTCGACCAACAGGACGAAAATTGACAATCCTTGTAAATTAGAATTAGTCAAAAGTACCATCAGTGAGACTCGAACCTGCAACCTTAGTTTTGACAGGCCAGTGATCAATAGTAGATGACAAACTACCTCGGCCATAGTGAGATGCACAACGATGTTATATATAATAATAGAGATGACTTACATGTAATTTGTACCATAAAATGTCATGAGGGTTTCGCATCTGAAGATGGTGTAAATTGTATAAAGTGTAAAAATGGATATTACGGACGAAGATGTGCTGAAATGTAATATTGCGATGTCAATAGGTAAGATTAACAATTAATATATCGATAAATTTTATCAACACATTTTACAAACAATGCAAGCCACTGGTCATCTAACGCGTAGATGTATAAATGTACTGTCTTCACGTAGCATATGTAGCCTTCAAAGGCCATGTTTTACATCTGTTTGTCGTTTTTAATTTACACAGGGATAAAATGACAAGTGTCAAGCCATCCCGCAGTAAAATTCCCGCAATAAAATAGGTGCGTTTGGATACCTTCGCTCGGACGTCGAAGAGAACACCCAGATTTAACAGATTTACAGTAAAGCCTTTACTGCAGTTTTGTGTTTTCTTCACTGCTAAGAATGCAAAATACCGAGGCATTATGGCTCCAAAGTACAAAAGAAGAGTACATGTTAGTCTACCCGACTTTGAAAGAGCATACCAGTCCCTATCTATTACGGCAACTTGGACTGACTTTGACCAACTTCTTTGAAAGTGTCATTTATACCTAGTAGCGAGAAGCTTAGCTTTGTCTCACACCATCCCATATGACTTTCAAAGAGCCTATCCCACCCTGGCTGAAATCCGGGGTAGGCCTAGATGTACTCTTCATTTGTACCTGGACAGAAACCATAGGCCATACAACTTTGCGAGTGCTTACCCCTCCCTATCTAATACGACAACTTGGACTGACCTCAATTTACTTTGACACTGTGTCCCAAAGATTACTTTTACCTTAGGCCACATAGGGACATATACACGCGGTAGGCCTATATGTACTTTTCATTTATACCTTGGAGCGAGTAAACCTAACCCGCCTCACACCATCCCAAATGGATTTCAAGGAGCCTACTCCACCCTATCTATTATGGCCTATACGATAATTTCACATTTAGCTAAAATTTTCGAAGTGATGTTTTTCTATTGTCGTCTGCTCGGACCACGTTTACTTACTATGGAATTGTGGTAGAGTGTTTCATATTAATATTTATTTTATATTTCAGTCTAATGTATATTAAATAGCTGTATTTATTTCTTTGACTGATTGACTTATTGACCATTTCTGCTTAATGTGACATAGTTATCTACTTTGACACGTTAGCTCTAGTCCGTACTGTATTTCTATTTCCAGTAGTTTCTTTGGTATGTTAACTCTGTTCAGTACTGTATTTCCTATTATCTATTTTCTATTGGTTGGCATAGTCACATGTACAGTTCTCGTGTTCTGATTGGCTAATGGGAATTTACTGGCAGAATTTGAATGTTCTTGGTCTGATGTGGACATTTTGAAATTTACGCTTTTCAACAAACTAAAGACATATTCCTATAACAAACATATTTTTGGAACAATAATTCTGGATGAATAATTTATTCTTACCAGATTGAGTCCGATTAACCTAGTGGACTTGTAGTTAAAATCCTTGTCTGACCCATGTACCATATACATGGGTTTTAAAACGAAGTTGATAATAAATCATCCTGAACCTATAATTTGTTGCTCTACTGGCCCGGCTACAGAATGAGAAATTCTTTGAAATCACTCTGAAACCTGGTCAAACAATCTTCAACATGCTGCGATTACAGCCATCTGCTTCGTCCTTTAATAACCAATTATTTGTATTCACATTGTGGTGTGCGGTGACACCATGGTAGTGATTTTTCACGTACGTGTGCTATACATTTTGATATATTGTTTGTTTGTTTGATGGTAATTAACGCCAATTTCAGCAATTTTTAAGCTATATCGTGGCGTCCAGTTTTTATTGGGGGAGGAAGCCGGAGCACCCGGAGAAAACCCCCGACCTGCGGTAGGAAAACTGGCAATCCTTGTCAATTAAGATTGGAGTCGAGTACACCCTGCCTGCAGTGAGAATCGAACCCGCAATCTCAATGTTGACAGACCACGTGATCAATAGAAGACAAACTACCTTGACCACTCAGCCACCGAGGCCCCCCATATTGATATACAAATTAGTTGGTAGTCGGTTATACCGTAATGGAATGGGTCCCGGAATAAAACACTGCCGTAGTTAGCTCTACATTGGAAGTAACCGGTAGGTGAATGGTGATGCGCAGTTGTAGTTTGGCGGGAGTGTGAAGCAGACGAGAGAAGTCGCACAGTTCAGCTGAGAGCTGACAACTGATAAATAGTTGGTATATGTGATTTACAATTGCCCCGTGTCGGCTGCCGGTAATCACAACACTGGCGCTGCGAGCAGTTGTTTAGTTCGGACCAGAATTATATTTTGCCACTTTGAGGTGAGGCAGTCGACATGCGTTATGCAATTTGCCCTGTGGTGGCAGTGGAAATTTTGATGCAAAAAGTATACAGAGTGTTTACTCGTTGTTTTATAAGGTAAATTACATTATTTTTATTACCGAACAGGTGCAGAAAAATTATTTTTTTTTGGTTCGAGGTGACCTAGAGTGACGTCATGGATATTTGTGTAGTTGCGTAGTTGCTCCAAATCAGGTACAGGTAACCGGACACTACAGTAAACAGGAAACTATTATTTTACATTGTAATTTTTTATGCAGAGTAGCATTACATTTGATTATTTTTACGTGGTGTAAACGTTTTGTTTATTACCGAAGGTATTCTGGCAGTAGGGCATGCCAGGTAGTATAACCACGGTCTTGTAAATATATTTCTTTAACGTGTTGGTAACACGGACATTGTATATTTGTAAATAAATTTATTTGTTTTTCTCAGATATTGATTTTTTGTCATGGACAGAGTGAATTTAAACAACTGTCACCATGACCACTTATTGGTACTTCCTGGAGTAGGAAAAGTGATAGCCGACAAAATAATGTTACTGAGAGAACAGTATTTCAATTTAAGTCCTATACATTTAACTAAAATACCGAGATTGCGAATCACGGAAGAATTGATGAACATGATAGATTTTAAACCTGTGAATAATAGAGATAGTGCACAGACATTGTCCGACGACACTGCATACCATGACGACAAAGAGACCTGCAATGGAACAATTGCGCAAGACCGATGGGCGCCGTACATTGAGAAGGACCATTGCATCGGCACTGCGACGGACAAAATAAAGCAGGAATTTCCGTACCGTACTCCGGTACTGCATAAACCAGAAAACTTTGGGGACCACCAGTACTTCAAGACCACTAGTACTGGTACAATTAACAAACGAAGACTAGCCGCTTCATTTCCCGATCCTGAGACACAAAAAATCGTGATTTATCACGTGAGTGTCAACCAGAGCAAACAAAGTTAAATGGACAACTGAAACGCACGACAATAAGCGTGACACATTAGTCACGGCTGTCTGACAATAACAGAAGAAATTCCCCAGAGATGGTCATGTCACAACATAGACACAGGTCACCATCGCCGCTGAGGAGACCCAGCAGTTCAAGCATGCCGAAATCATATCCAGATTGTGGTAATCCACGTTCATACATGGATAAACCCAGAACGAGAGTTCTCGAGACACCACGAGAATTGAAATATGATGGGGCAACGAACTGGAAAACATTCTATACAAAGTTCAAACGGTATGCAGACAGGTCAGCATGGTCCAGTATGGAGAGAAAGGACCAACTAGGCTGGTGTTTGAACGGCAAAGCCGCAGATTACTATACCAGCATAGTAGACAGGGATCAGGACATAGACTACTTTGAACTGGTCACTAAATTGGAAAAAAAAGGTTCAATTTCCAAGATTTACCGGAGACGTTACAGATACAGTTCATGAGTGCACGTCAGAATCAAAATGAAAAATTAGAAGATTGGGCCGATAGATTACTATCGCTCGCTTGCAAAGCGTACAGAAACTTGCTAGATGAGTATATGTACACACAGCTATATGTAAAATTTGTCAAGGCTGTGTTGACAAAGAGGCTGGTCAACATGCAGCTACAGTGAGACCGACTTCAGTGAAAGCGGCTATTGATCACATCAAGTGGTATCAACATACTCATACTGCGATTTATGGTAAACAGGTCAACATACGTGACTCATTGGACGAAATGAAATACGAGTACGACTTTGATCTTATGGCTCAAGCTATGTCAGGGTCAGACACCAAACAGACCGACGTGTCAAAACAAATTGAGACACTAATGGAAAAAATGACCGCCATGGAGGAATTTCAAAGGAAGGAACTGACTAATATAAGGTACCAGTTGCAGCAACAGCAGTACCAAAAGACACAGACTGAACAGAGTAGTCAACAACCACGGAATGATCAATATTCGTTCAGGCAAGGAACTGAACGTAATTATGAAAATCGCCAGCAGTGGCGTAGCAAAAATCAATGGGAAAATCAAGGCAAGAAATATAACCAATCGAACGGACCGCAATCGAACAGACCGCAATGGAATTACAAGCAGCAGGATAGAAGACCTATCCCTCCGGAGAAGCTAGCTAGTATGGTTTGTTTCTATTATGAGAAAGGAGGACATCTTGTGCGGGATTGTCCCAAGCGCAAGAGGCATAAAAATAAAATTGCAACGGAGAGCAATTTTACTCAATCTATGCAAACAGGGCGATATTGTTCAGACGATGTCGTTGATATCAAGTTAACTGAACCAGTCAATCCCGTGGACATGGTAGAACGTTAACTATTTGCCAGCTAGGCTCAGCATCATTGTACTAAAGGTCCAGGGCCAGCCTGTGGTTTCCGTAGTGGACACAACAGCGGAAGTTACAATAATTTCCGACAGAGTGTATAGATCACTTCCGAAGAAACCACCGATCAAACGGACAACAACTATGCAAACAGTAGGGAGAGGCATGCGACTAGATGCATTTGTTGAAGGACCGATCGATTTGCAAATAGGAACTAAAACATACAGGACCGACATATATGTTGCATCGATAGACGACGAAATGTTACTAGGACTTGACTTCTTGGTAAAAGCAAAAGTAATCCTGGACTGTCGTAAACTTGTATTTTTCATCAATGGAGAAGCATTACAAAATGGTTTACGGTCATTCGGGACTAGTCCTGTTTGCGAAGTCCATTGCAAAAGTTGCTAGAGTAACATTGGAACAGAAAACAGTAGTGCCTCCGCATTCAGTAGTACAAATAAAATGTGCTTTATCAGAAAATTTGACCAATTACATATTGGAACCAACACAGGAAATACTTAGCTCAGTTTTGATTCCACGTAGTTTCTATGGAGAGACCACACCCAAAATTAGCTTACTGAACCCGACTGACTTAAATGTGACATTGCAGGAGGGAACGGTGTTGGGCGAAGCCGAAGAAGCTGATATTTTAAACTCGGGACATGCCCCGTATGTAGCGAATACTAAAACTACCGGATCGGACAATCAGAAATTACCGAAACAACTACATCAATTATTTGAGGAATCGAGCGCACTCCTCACATCAGACCAGAAAGGCAAATTAACAGCCCTACTATGCGAATTTTCCGATGTTTTTGCAAAAGACGAATTTGACTTAGGGTCATTTACCAAAATAGAACATGAAATTGACACGGGCTCTGTCCGTCCTATCAAACAAAGAATCCGGCATACACCTGTTTGTTTCGCACAAGAAGAGGAACAACATTTTAAGAAAATATTAGACGCTAAAATAATTGAGCCGGAATAGGCGTCAGCACCAGTCTTAATAAGAAAGCGAGACGGTACTGTCCGCTGGTGTATTGACTACCGGAAATTAAACTCAGTCACGAAGAAAGACGTTTACCCGCTACCACTTATAGATGAATAATTGGACGCATTAGCTGGAAATAGCTGGTTTTCAAAGCAAGACAGAAACAGCGCCTATTTCCAAATTAAAGTGAAGGAGTCAGACAATGATAAAAGCGCTTTTATCACTAAGTATGGACTTTTCCATTTTGTACGTATGAGCTTTGGCCTATGTAATGCGCCAGGAACGTATGCTGGGGTGGTGAACTTAGTTTTACGTGGATTGACATGGAATGTAGTTCTTGCATTCCTGGACGACATTTTAGTGTTAGGAAAAATTTAGGACCATTTACAGAACCTACGATCTGTACTTGAACGTTTTAGACAGCACGGTTTTAAGCTGAAACCGCGAAAATGCGACCTGTTTAAAAACACTTTTTAGGGAGAAAAGTGAATAAAGATTGTATGGCAATAGGAGACGAATATATTGATGCAATTAAAAATTGGCCGGAATCCTCAACAACCACAGAGGTGGAACAGTTGTTAGGTTTCGCTAACTACCATAGGAACTTTATTAAGAACTTTGCAGATATTTCTTACCCGTTATATAAGTTAACCGGTAAAAACCCATATAAATGGGGACATGCTGAGCAAGATGCGTTTGATATATTGAAACTATTACTGACGACTACGCCTTTATTAGCGCTACCCATAGCACGGATCCGTTTATATTGGATATGGATGCCTCGAACTTTGCCATTGGCGCAGAATTAATTAAAGTTCAAAATGGAGTTTAACGCACAGTGGCGTATGGTAGCTGTTGTACAACACGGAAGGAACTACTTGCAGTTGTGAAATTTACCAGACAATACAGACATTACTTACTTGGACGAGAACTTACAGTGAGAACCTACCACAGCAGCCTGACCTAGCTACTCAACTTTAAGGAGCCAAACCAGTATCACATGACAGTACAACATCGACCGGGTAAGACACACCTTAATGCAGATGCATTGTCACGCATACCGGAAATGATGTGTACACCCAGGACATTTTTAAGTTGAGAAAAAGCTATCTTTAAGTATGATTGCAGCGGTATTATTTTTAATCAAAAAGCTTGATAACAGCTGATTTAAAGTTGACTAAAAGCAGTATATCAGTGTTGCTTTTAATCAACTTATATTTACCTAATTAACTGCTGAAATACCGCTTTTAAAAACTAATTTGCATATTTGGTTCAGTGATTAGGACAATAATGGGGACTGCAGCAGGTAACTTGCCAAAAAACAGCCTACCTTGTGGGGCATGTCATTATTGTACCCGTGCTCACCAAAATTGGTTTGGATTACAGGAGCAAGTAGACAATGTTATACCGTTAGCATCGTTACCGGAGGATCAAAGCAAAAATCGGGAAGAACCGGACGAATCAGTACAACCACACAATCAGGGCATTGTACTACCGGACACCTCGATTACACAAGATACCTTGATCACACCAGATAATTCATTACCACCGGACAATTCAGTAGAACCGGACTATTCACTATTATCCCGTAATGACAGGGAGACACCAAACGTGACAAGTCACGGGAATTTGACCGAAATACAGGACATGACACAAACACCTTACAAAGACATCACCAGATTTATGTCATAGTTCAATTGAATTAGTAAGCTCACCACTAGGTATGTCAGTATACGCGACATATTTGGACTCTTCAAATGTATATTCGATAACCGAGTGTGGACTCGAAGCGCTACTTATACACCGGAACAACTCAAAACTTTCCAGTCTCAAGATACAGACTTGGAGTTAATTTTGTTATGGCTAAGGGATAACGTGGAGCCATCGGAAGCTACAATTTTCAGATCAAGCCCAAAAGCGGAAAAATATCGGATAAACAAAGAGATGGTTTTCCTGGACGATAGTTACGTCTTAAGAAATTTGGACAAAAAAGGGAGCAGTCCAAGATTAGTAGTACCAAAGGACCTTGTGGAACATGTAATGACTTTGAACCACGATATTCCATCGGCAGGACATCAAGGTATTCAGCGGACTACCGTGAGAATTAAAGCGAAATACCATTGGTATGGTATGACTTGGCAAATCAGGAATTTTGTGCAAACATGCAGTACATGTAATGTTAATAAGAAGCCAAACAGGAGGACCAAATGTTCGTTAACCCAGTATTATGCAGGTGCGCCCATGGAACGAGTGCACCTGAACTTTCTAGGACCAGTACCGGAAACGAAATATGGAAATGCCCACACACTGGTCATGGTTGATCAATTTTCGAAATGGGTTGAATGCATACCCTTACCCGTACAAACAGCGGAACAGACAGCAAGAGCAGCAGTTAACGAGTTTTTTTCCCGTTTCGGCTTCCCATTTCAGGTATTCACAGACCAAGGACGTAACTTTGAGAGTAGATTGTTCACATCAATTTGTGATATTCTTCATATGCACAAGGCGAGGACAACCCCGTATAGACCTTCATCGAATGGACAAGCAGAGCGATGCAGAACATTAATGGACACAGTTCGTTGCTTCGTGTCAACGCAACAAGACAACTGGGATGAACACTTAGCCCAGGAGCTATTAGATCATCAGTGAATCGTAGCACAGGTTTGACGCCCAACATGCTCATGCTTGGATGTTAGGTTAACCAACCAGTAGACTACTTTTCAGACCGCCTAATACGGACAAGGATGAAACTACAGACTGTTATGTCACAAGACTACAAGAAGCTATTTGGTCTGCACACGAAATAACTAGAGACACATTGAAAACTACACAAAGAACCATGAAACGTGACTAAGACGTACGCGTCATGGAGAGGCAATACAAGATAGGAGACTTGGTATACGTTTTTGACACCGCTAAAATTAAAGGACGAGCTAGGAAATTAGACCCACATTGGAAGGGCCCAGGGATCATCTGTGCTAAATTCTCGTCGTATGTTTATAAAGTTAAATTGCAAAAAACTATATTGACAATCAATCATGATAGATTGAAACCATGTAAAGACAGAGTTGTCACTTTGGCTGAAACGGTGGCAGCACCGATTGCAGAATGGTGAGGATATTATAGCGGTGGGAAACCAGGAACTATATTGTTTATGTAGAAAACCCGACGATGGAGAGTTCATGATTCAGTGTGATTCATGTAAAGAATGGTACCATGGGAAATGTATAGATGTGACACCGGAATTGGCAAACACTTTTGTTACTTTTAGATGCCCACAGTGTCAAGACCCGGAAACGGCAGGTAATCATTAGTATTTGGTTTTATAATAGCGTGTACAGTTTTTAACATTTGTAAATATATTTTTATCGTATTTTTTAGATTATACTTGTACGAGATAAAATTGTTTAGAATGAGCAAGAGGCCACGTAAAGGTGATGAAGATAGATGGCCTACACCATCAGAAGCATTTGGATCTACATTGATGCTATTTGGCCCGGGAGTAGGGCGGGGAACACGCGTGAGCAGTCACGTACGTGGGGAACAGGGACAAAGCGAGCAACCTGCAGAGGTGAAGCAGGAACCAGCAAATCGAACGAAGATGAAATGTCCGATGTGTTAGAATTACATGATACTTGTAATTACATTGGTTGTTCAGATTTACAAGTTCCAAAAGACCATATCAAGGGAGCCGCCACCCCGTTGCTTCAGGTATAAATAAAAGTAACATAGAAACTACCTCAGTACAACCACTACCGACACTGCCGTCGCGGACGCGAGACTTATTATTAACAGGAAAAAAGCTAAACAAGCAGAAGTTACTAAGACAGATACCAGGCCAGAGGAGCCCGACGAAGATAATAATGCGAAGACAACAGTTCAGAGAATATCAGTTATTCCTAAAGCATTAGATAGCCATTTTCATTTGGATAGAGCCAGCATATTGCTTACAGGTTCCTTAGATTTAACCATGGATAGTTGGTTAAGTAGACAAGTTGTACCTACACCTTCGATTGCAGTAGATATCGTAGGGGGAGTAATAAACTATTGCGACTCAGTAACGTACCCGACGATATGGCCGGAATCACAATGGAAAATTGCAATCCGGTTTCACCCGCGTGCAGCACCTTATTTTACCCAAGACAATTTTGATCAGTTAGAGCAGACCTTGCAGGGTGCAAGAGTGGCAGGCCTCGGCGAGATAGGTCTACACCGCACCTGTAAAAATACTAATTGGATTGAATTTTATTTTGTGCAGCAGAGGAACTGGACTGGCATTTTATATTTAATTCAAAGAGTAGCTGAATTATTTTTGGTAGTTGACTTCAATTCAAGCAGAGGCTGATTGATTTCAAGATGTAATGTCATGAAATGTAGTGTTCGACTTCAATTCATATAGAGGATGAATTAACTTTTGTTATGGTCTCTCTTGCTGAGGAATTTATTGTTAGAAATGTCGATAAGTCAACATGTGATTAACTGTTAATTTGGTGATTCAACAATTTGTCTTGGTATGGTGCATTGCACAGAAGGTAGAAGTTTCTCCGTCAAACAGAGAACCGGAGAACTGAATATAGATGAACTTTACGTATGTGACAACGTAATTGGTATTACAACCCCGTGGTAGGACCAAACGGGTGGGGAGTATATGAAATTAAGGAAGTAGGGTACCCGCTATTTTCAAAGTGGGGGAGTGTGGTGTGCGGTGACACCACGGTAGTGATTATTCACGTACGTGTGCTATACATATAGATATACACATTAGTTGGTAGTCGGTTATACCGTAATGGAATGGGACCCGGAATAAGACACTGCGGTAGTTAGCTCTACATAGGAAGTAACCAGTAGGTGAATGGTAATGCGCAGTTGTAGTTTGGCGGTAGTGTGAAGCAGACGAGAGAAGACGCACAGTTCAGCTGAGAGCTGACAACTGATAAATAGTAGGTATACGTGATTTACAATTGCCCCCGATCTTGCATCAACCAAAATACATCAATCTACGACGACGACCTCCGTTGGAAAGAAAGAATATGCCTATCTTGGCGGTAATATAAACGGTTAGTCACGTGGCTTCATATCAACACGTATTTTGCATTCCAGCAGTGAAGAAACATACAACTGCAGTGAAGGTTTTGTAAATATGTCAAATCAATGTGTCTTCTTCGACGTCCGCGCGAAGGTATCCGAATTTGTATTGCGGGATAAAACTATTGTGGGATAGCTTGACAGAAGTGTTAAAATGGTTATGAAGAAAACAGGTGTAAAAAATACTAAAAGTACTAAAAGTTTTGAAATGTTTATCAACGTGATCGTAAACTTGACTTACATGTCATGCCTAGGTCACACATTAACGGATTTGAGGCCATATAAGCTTACGAGTACGATCTGGCTTCATTCATGGCAATCTGTATTGGTCCGTAGCTTTAAGTACATCCTTACTAGCCGTAGTAATAAAACGTAATTGTTACCGTCTCCCATGGAAGACGATACACATAATCAAATGACAATCAGTCTTCGGAGTAAATGACTCTCTGTTACTTGATTGGGCGGTTCACTAAATATAAATATTTTTGTCATTTAATTGGTTTACGTCAGGATCGAACTAGTATGGGTACTGAAATTTCGATATATTCTTTGGTTGAATCGGGATTGTAATCAGTAATTTTGTGTAGTAATGTTACGTTCCACATATTCCCACTTTTTTAAAGCTGTTTGGGAAAAAAAATGATATTTTCTATATCTTTTATTTTCGTTCTGATATTGATGTAAATAGAACAATACATATTTATAACTCTCATTTTGAACATTTATTCGGGGAGTAAATTTTAGTTTAATTATTTTTCAAAAAGTGTGAAATGACGACAAGTATTTAAATCTCTGAAGCAATTGGTTAATAGTTTAGCGTAAACAACGTCCTTTAAAGGTACCTTGTTTACCTATGCTACATATAAACTACAAAAAACGAGATATTTAAATAAAACCCATAAAAGTTGCAATGCAGCTAAGAGGCGGTTAGCTTTTTAGAAAAGCTAAACTTGTCCGTATTAAACTCATACTTATTCGTTGACAAGATGTACGGATTGCGTATCGCGATAGGTCCGTATTGCTACATTGCTATCCCATATAAAAACGGTTGTTATTCGTGCTAACTTTGACTTGTATGGTATCAATCCGCTGTTCAGACGACCTGGCACTTGTTAAACCGAGTCATTTTGCCGTATTAAACCGTGATGTACCGTAACAATCCATATCACTCGTGTCGTTAAATGACCCCTTTCCTGCATTATCATTGGCAGGTACGTCAAACCCATTGAATTTCATTGCGCATTCGTATCTGATCCGTATCCGACTACGGAATTTTCTTAATCATCCGTAAAATTTAATGCGTAATGGAACCGTTGAGTTGTTCCATAGTGTGTGACCTAAATATTTTCTGGTGGCAACAACAAATTGCTAGAGCAATCCGTCTGACATAAGGATCGTCATGAACGTCAACACGTTTTCATAGTATAAATGCTATAAATGCAATAAAATGATACCATGGTTAAATTTTCTCTACTGCAAACTGATGTCATATCCCTACAAGTAGCACACCCATACATACAAAAAGTGGCCGAGCGGTTAAAGTAGTTAGGCATTTATTACTGATCACGTGCCTGTCAACGCTTTGATGGCGGGTTCCGGTCTCAGTGAGAACAGGATGTGCTGGAATCCAAACTTAATTGACAAGGATTGGCATTTTTCCTACCGAGTTCTGAGTTTTTTTACCGGAATGCCAGATTTCTTTCCACTATAAAAACTGGCCTCCATGTTACAGCTGAAAAGTTGATGAACGTTAAACCCCATTTAACCAACAAACCTTAAATACAGATAGCCATGGAGACAATATGACAGATATTTGTGAATAAAGACTAATGGATCATTTTAGGAACAAAGTACAATTATTATCAATCGAATTTAATCTGTGCTAGGTTTTTATTTTAGATGTGAAAATATTCAAGGATGCTTATATCATGTATCGTTAACGAATATAACGACAATCGGTTGGTAAATAGCTTTTGGGTAGGATATAATTTTAATTAACAAGGCAACTGTCTCATAATACACCTACCAAACTGTCAGTTGTATGGTGGTTTAAGGTGTGTTTAGTTTAATTTTTGACAATGAAGTTGGTGCATTGGTAGAATGGCAAACAAATTAATTTTTATATGCTTAAGTCAGTAATTACCCAAGGCAATATTTTCACAAAGTTTTTATCAATCTCTCTACTTTTTATTGTACCACTCACATTTGATTGAACATAGTGTAAATAGTGTATAAACACAAACCTGTAAGTTGTCTTAGATAGCTAATGTGATGAAGTGGTACACAATTTGCAATAACTTGAGGTTCTATATCATTTATTATTGAATCAAGTAACCTTTTTATAAGAGGATGGTATACTAAACAGTCATTTGAGTAGGAGACAATTATCTGTATTTTTTACGTTTATAGTGAGTCTGATAAGTTTAAAGTGATTAATAATGAGAATGAATGAATGATGAAATTTGTAATGAATCGTAAGAAAAATGGCTGAAAATGACACGGGATAAAAGGAAAATGTTTCTACTTCTTAAGAGAGCGTTATTATATTTAAAGTTGTATCACATTTCAAGTTGTATCAAATGCATCAACCTTGACATGTTTGGGTTTCTGGTTCTAAATATAAACACAACAGTAGTACATGTATTGTGCATGACAAGCAAAAATACGAATAAACCACTCGAAAACACTTTCTTATCGAAGCAACATTACGAGACCATTCATTTGTTTTATTTTCAATTTTACTAATACTAATATTGATGAAATGCGCAATCTGCAGTCTGAATCAATATTATTTCGATTAAGATATGGGGACTATTTTTCAGGAATATGAACATAACAAAACATAAATATGACAAGTCTCTTAATATTTATATACTTCTCAACGACCAGAAATTCTGTTAAATAATTGTTACAGTTTTTTATTGTCTAATATGTTTAAGGTCTAGTATTTTTCAGAAACAACAATTTTTTCAAGAAGTCGTTCATCAGCTGCGACTGATCCTTTACGGACGAAAATTGTAATAATGACTACTATAATGGTTGAAATTCCATTACATATTAATTAACAATAAAAAATTAGTTATTGTTCGTTATATATATTTTGAAAAGATAAAATATCCAGACAAGCAATACTGTATTATGTTGCCTTTGTGATCCTACTTCATTGCGCTAAATTGGTATAACTGCTGTGAGATATTCTTGTTGATCATTTCGGATTCTCCGAATTATTACTGCAATTTTTGAAACGTTAAGCATTAAGGACAATTACAATAACGTTGTACTTCATTAAAATAAGACAACGAGTCAGAATATCATTTTATGCTTTATTGCATGTCAAATGTATTTAAAATACTATATTTTTCTATAAAAACCACCGCCCCTTTCAGGAACTTATTATACGTTAAGAGCACCTGAGTTCGAGCTCTTTCAACTTATGCATCTTTTTTGTGTTTAGTTCAAATGTATGTTGTTTTGAAATTGTAATTGCTTGTTTGTTTTTCTACAGTGGTTATAGCGAGATTTTGACACGTCCTTGCATAGCGTTTGCCATCCCATCATAACAGAAATCTAGTTCCCAATTATAGTTACTTTAATTGCATATGCCACCGAATGTGTATTTTATGAAAACCATTTTACGAATTATAGTTATTTTGTAGTTGGAATCAAATCTTACACCACTTTCAGTTCTATTGGTCATTCAGCTACATCGTGGCGTCCAGTTTTTTTTAGGAGGGGGAATTCAGAGTTACAGACACAAATTCACTACATTCGTCGGGAAAACCGCCAGAAATAACTTTTACGGTAATGCAAAAATTACATTTCAGCACCGATAAGACAATCCACTTTGGCAGATGCGGGCACTGTTAAGTACAATTGTTTAAGATATCATGTATTTAGTTAAGTGATACCACATTTTGACAATGGACACGTTTTAACACTTACTTTTTTATATGAACAAATGTTAATACAATTTTATGCAGTGTGAAATAATGGTCAAATGTAATAAATTTTGAAAAGTTGTAAAGTAATATATATTTTACATAACGAACCAATTTACTTTTTTTCTGTAGGGAAATTAAAACTGGATTTACTTGTATATTCAGGGACATTCGCAGATCTTACTGGTACTTGGTATGTGTTATTTTTGCCGAAGATACAGAAAAAAATTGCAAAATAAAATATCAGCTTTGCCAAGCGCATCAAATGAGATTACAGAACAGAATGATGGAGTTTACCATCTCATACATGAAAGTAGAATGGTTGATTCAAATATAAATCTCTACTTTGAAGTTATTGACAGCTCAATAAACTCCGATACTAATTCTTGTACCAACGATGTTAATCTAAGCGGTTATCTTCACCCGTATAATAATCTTTTTGCCGAAACTGAAATACATTCATATTCGAAATGTCGACCAGATAGCCAGATAAGCGAAGCCCCATCAATTACTGATGACGCAAAGAAGGAAGATGCCGAGTATTGGAATCCGTTTCTGTCGTTAACTGATATATCTATGGTCGATTGCAATGATGAATCTAAAACAACAATTGTTGTGGTTCATAGATCAAAGAAAAGTTCTAAAGAATCAGAGTCCGATGTTGACGAAAGTACCTGCAGTGGATATTTGAGCAGACTTACAGATTATACAAATGTTACGATATTTCCGCTTAATTCTGGACTATATAAGAAACAGGATTAGTCGGCAAAACAATTAGATCAAAATCTGATACGCGAAGAAAATATTTGACTTCATTCTGTTGGAAATTTATTTTTGAATAATAAGCGTAAACATGATAAACCTTAAAAATGTCTAAAAATTCGGTCAGTTGTTTTATCAAATAATTTCTATACATCCAGCCAGTAGTTTTCAGCTATATTCAGAACGAGAACATGATACCTATCAAGTAATCATATAGATAATGATATGGATTATTCGGCATGAAATTTCTCACTGGAATTAGACAAAAATGGGTCGCTTATAGTTGAATATGCTTACATGTTTAATCAATAAGGTGCATTGACCGTGCAGTAATCGTGGTAAATTTAAACACGATGCCAACTGCGGTCGACGATGAGCTGGTGTATTATAGCAGACAACCCTTCCACTCCCACTAATCTAGAGTACATCCCTCATACGACACCAGTTGAGGCACTTATTATCCCTGGGAACCATCCAATAACTCCGTTTAGAAAAATAATAACAAAGATAAATCAAATGCGTTTACTTAATTAACACAATGAATAATATTTTATATAATATTATCATATACGGTCAGTTAAACTAGGAATGAAATGCAAATTGTAAAGGCGATAAAAATAATAAACATAATTAATAGTGCCTGTGATCTGTAATAATTGAAGTGTACGTAATATACGTTATTTGTCGAGTCTTCACGAAGAAGAAAGACCTATTACAATATCACAATTCCACTTCATCTTTTATGGTGACATATCACAATTGAACGGCATGGTAAATTTACTTTTTGCAAATGTGTACCATGTTAATAGGGATTGTTCAATATTAAATCAAATCTTAATTGAAATGGATTGCCAGTTTTCCTACCGAAGGTCGGGGATTTTTTCCGGGTACTCCGGCTTCCTTCCCCAATAAAAACTGGACGCCATAACATAGCTGAAAAATTGCTGAAATTGGGGTTAAACAATATTCAAACAAACAAACATGCAATACTAAATTTTAACAGACACTATACTTGTTATAAAAATCTTCGTCATTGCTATTATAGATGGACATGACCATCAAACACTTTAAGGATTGAATACACACAGGTTATCCCAATAATACTGTCATCAACGTGTGTTTGAAGGCTTCAAAACAATTCTAATAGGCACTTTGCAAGCAAAAGATCTGTCATTAAGAGTTTTCGTATGTTCCTCACGGCAAACAGACTATAATTGACAATACATGTACATGTATTAGGATTTAAGACGACCGGTAGTTATGACTTCGTCATCTGAGCCTTTAAATAAATACAATAATCGGGGTGACTAGCATATGACCTGTCTTCTCCGCACTAAGTATTATGCACTTAATTTAATTCTATCATAATATGCTCTAATTTGTTTGATCTAAGTACTTCTGAAGGTACCGATGAGTAATTTACAACGAAAGACATGTTCTGCAAATGTTTACTGTGCAGATCTTGTGCTATGGTGTTTTTTTAATTTATAGTTTCATAAATCTTCTAATGGCTTCTATTGATAACATGAACAGACATATTAGCAATACATTGAAATTTCATGTCCGAGAAGACTTGGAGCGATATCCAATATCGGTTTCCACTAAAGTGGTAACTTGAAACTGCGCACAATTACTAAGGCTAAGAGAAATAATTTTAAAATTTTGGCTAGAATAAAATTATGTTTCTAATTTTGTAATTATTATACTTACTTACGTTGCATATATATATATATATATATATATATATATATATATATATATATATATATATATATATATATATATATATATATATATATATATATATATATATATATATATATATATATAAGGGGCCTCGGTGGCCGAGTGGTCAAGGTAGTTCGTTTACTATTGATCACGTGGTCTGTCAACACTGAGATTGCGGGTTCGATTCTCACTGCAGGCAGGGTGTACTCGACTCCAATCTTAATTGACAAGGATTGCCAGTTTTCCTACCGCAGGTCGGGGGTTCTCTCCGGGTACTCCGGCTTCCTCCCCCAATAAAAACTGGACGCCATGAAATAGCTGAAAAATTGCTGAAAGTGGCGTTAAAACACCATTCAAACAAACAAACAATATATATATATATATATGGGCCACGTGTTTTGACTATAGTAACTGAAAACATTACTTGGCCGAGTTTGATGTGTAGGGATCTGGGTAGTCCTTAAAAGGACTTGTAATGTAATTACCACCAATAAAAACAAAAATTCGCTCATTTGATGTTGTATGACGCTATCATAAAATTTCAGCACTTAGTACATCTTGGCATCGAGCTTAATTGGAGAAAAAGTCTGAGTACCTGATGAGAATCCCCGACTTTTGGAGGAAAAAACTTCAATTCTTTTAGATTAAGGTTTGAATCTAACATTTATTGCCCGCATTAATAATTGTACTCACAGCCGCTGGTTGTCAGTCCAGTGGTGATGGTAGATGACGAACGACCTTACTCTGCCAACGATTCATAGTTATGAACCTTTTTATACACGCGTTAAACTTGTTTTATATCGCATTATCCGGTATGTGCAATAACCTATAAATAGTTTCCATTAAATCCAACTTTCTCGCTTCGTTACTAATAATACATACAGGTAACGACAAATGTGTATTATCGATCTAATAATACAAATGTAATCTAAGATTTACTCTTGTACAATCGAAAGATCATCATTAGTTGGAAACGATAGTTTAGTTAGATTGACATTGTAATATTTAATATTATAATAGTTACATTTTAGAAACTTTAATTTCAGCCTGATATATATATATATATATATATATATACATCTGCAAAACAATATCTTATCAAAATACATCAAGAGTTATGCTAGAAGTTATAAATAACTTCCGAATGCAGTTAACACAGGAGTGTAAATAGCTGTGAATTGCAACTGGTTTATATTTGTTAGAAATAAACTCAAGATTTTATTTGCGATACATTCATTATGTAATTAAAAATCAGTCGATATCAGTAATATTTGTTTTTTTTTCAGCAAAGGACGTCCACAAAACTAGTGAGCTGGAACGATACGTGCAACTTGGTGTTCAGTAATGCCCCGGATATGTTTTGGAAAATGAAGCGAGACATTAATGACAATTCTCTTTATTTATAATATTTTAATGTCTTATGATTAAGTCTGGCGAAACAAATATGCCTATAATATTTTGATGAAAAGATGTCTATCACTTATTTGGTTCTAGAACAAACTATTTCCAAAGAATGGCTGCAATTTGCATTAAATCCCAAACAAAAAAGTACATTTACATAAATTTAAAAACCTCAGAGGATAAATTTATAGTTTAATTTTGTCATTTATCATTAGTTCTTAATCTAAGTACTTCCACTTTTTAGCAATAATTCACACCTTCAAATTTCTTGAATACAGTTGAACATTGCAATATTTTTGGACGTTGTTATTTTTTTCGCCACGTATACTCTTATACACCTTTACACACACAACTATATTAAAAAAAACATTTTAGGATACTCGAAATAAACGTTTCGTTAGCACATACTACTTTATACTTTACAGAATACTTTAATCACCGCTTGTTTTTTATAGGTTTTGTTTTCCTAGGAAAGGTACGTGACAAATTATTTGAATCAATAATTGTACACATGGATACTGATAATATGACATGAGAAAACAAAATAATAAAGATAATAGATATATCATTGATAAAATCGTTGAAACAAGTCTTTTTCTGTTCAATCGAGTCAGCATAATCTTAGTAAGTATGTATTTCATCCGGTTAAATTTTCTGCTCTTAAGTGTTTACATCAAATATTTTACAGAGAATATGATTAATCTTCTATAGTGTTTTGTAGAAGGATTTGTTGCATGATAAATAACAACTGCTTACCGCATATTGTTGATCTTACGCTCCTTTTGTAGATCCAAACGATTATATTTTTAAATCCACAATTTTCTCCTAAAATATTCAGCGTTTTAAAATGCAGCGGTTTTTTTCATTTTGATAAGTCAGTTTTCTATTGTAAATCTTGTGCTAAATTAAAATGGAAGTGTAACCTAGGTGTAGTAGATTTTGTGTATTTGCAACCCTTCGGGGTTTGTCCATTGCTATTGACGCTTGAAAATTCTCAAAGTTTGTCCGAAAACCATTTGACCTAACGAAAGTAGATCGTAGATACATTTTATCTACCTGACTTTCAGAATAAAAAGGTAAATATAAAATAACAAACAAATGCAACAAAAAACACTCCACGGGATGCGAATTTTTACATAGAATACGGTTATATATTTCTTACCCGCCCTACATTATGAAACGGGTAAGTAATGTATTCACATTGGCAAAATTTTGTCCGTCACAGATTTTGTGTGAAACCATTTTTATCCGAAAACTGCACAATATTAAGAGTTCAAACTTTCAGGAATTATCGGTCCGATTTAGTACTGTAGACGAAAGTTTTTCTTTTTCAATAATTCAAATTATTAATGATATATGTCCTAATTAATGTTTCTTTTTCACTGCTGTGTACACTGTTCTATAAATAACCTACACAGCTACAGCTGCAGTCGATACAATGAATGTATTGAATATCACGTGGTTAACATAATAAAAATATTTAGATAATGTAGAATGTATTTCATTATATTTGATTGATTGATTGATTGGATGTTTGCTTTACGTCCAGCGAGCAGTATTTCAGCTATATTCAGGACGAGAACTAGTTAGCAAACAGTAAATAAATTCGTGAAAAATTGACCAAAATGAACATGTAGCACTTTGTACCGGTTACAACGAGCCTATTGTTATCGACATCTACAAAAGGGGTCTTTATCGTGATATAAGCGTTGTACTATCCAAAAATATTATCCACTGTGGTCGGCCTTTAAACTTATTGTGCTTATCGTTTCTGTATAAAATTTACTTCGCAAACTTCGTGCCAAATCGGGTAACATTGAATAGAAAAATATATTGAAGTAAAGTGCACTTTTCAGCATATTACGGACTAAAAGCAAACTGAATGGCGAACATTTTGGCCAAATTATAACAGAAATAATAACAAGATGTTAAAGTTTTTCGCATGCAAGTAGGAAATTACTGACAAACCGAAAAAAGAAAAATGTGTCGTAATTGGTCGTGTACGCCCATCAACTTTTTAGAATCGATTATGTGAATTGAACATCAGTAATAGTGTTCAACATTTGTGCAAGCAAACAAATTGGACAGGTGGGTAAGTCGTATTCGTGTTAATACATTCCTTTAGTTTACATTTAAAAATATTGTTTTTTTTAAGTGTTAGTATAATTAGTTTGTATTTAAAAAGTAAAAATCGAGACAATTATTTCCTTACTTGACTGAACACCAAAAAGATTAATTTAGAGAATCAATGTTTCGTTATGTGATAGTATTAACAACTGTAATTTTCCTATTTCGTCTAAATTCCTTTAATATGCATAAAAAAGCAATGTTTTTATTTTTGCAAATATGTAAAATTTTAATATGAAATGGGGTATACATTATCGATTACCTTTCATTTTTAATGTTGGTGTTACCTGTGTGTTGCCGTTGACTACTGAATGAAACTTGTTTATTTGTGGATCCATCAATATTGTTGAATATAGGATATTTGGTAGTTGGTAAGTAAACAGTTTAACTGATAGAGGCAAATACAACCTTAAAAGCCATTAATATAGTATTTTGCAAAAAGAATTAATAATCAATACATCGTCGATTAAGTAAATTCCCAGTAAACGTGTACATTTATTTTTAGAATTGTGTTATTGACTTAACTATCTAATATTCATTGAAATTTAAGAACATAAAGAGTGTTAGTTAGCATTACTATATTTTCCTTTATTCGCTGATTTAATATAAAACAAAAAAAAAAATCCAAAGAAATATAACACGATTCTAAATGTTCAGCATCCTATTAAAATACATCAACATATTGTTAAAATTGAATTTGTATAACCGTGAATCGCGTTACCCATATACTAATTGTTTCAAAAAAGCAAATAAGATCCAAAATTAGAAATATTATTCAAACAGTTATTAAATAGTTTCTAGTGTTACATTGACGGAAGGGATATGCATTTTTGTGCATTTTTATTTAACGATTATATTATATTATATAAAAACAATTTAGATTAAAAGGTCTCCCAAGTGAGAATTGTGTCAATCTTTTTAATGTAGAAAAATGTTTAAATAATCAACATGTCAGTAAAATAATGCGGTTTACATTATGTCAATTATTTATTTCTTCATAAATTACTTCTTTAACAATGTGTTTTGAATTATATCTATTAAATTCACATTTTTTACGTGTGACGAAAAACAACACCATTAAATGAGATCAAGAACGAAAACAGTTTCACTGTTTAACTGACATTAAATATTTGTTTCTCTTTCAGTTCGTCACTAATAACTAAAAACAATGTTGAAAAATGTGCAATTAAATTACACAATGCGACGTATTTGCTTATTTGTCTTATATGTAAGTAACAATTTTTACTATTTTTACCGTAAAATTCTTGCCCTTTTGCAATCTACAATTATCATTATGTGTTTATGTGTGTGAACTTTTTGATGTTTCGTTTTATTTATTTTAATCGTACAAGCAAATAATGTTGTATGAAGTTTTAAGGAAAAAAGCCTGTTCAGTGTAATGCTACTTCAAAATGCCAGTCTTTCTTCCAATGTAAACAACGGAATAATTGTGTGAGAGATTTTTGATGTTTCGTTTTATTTATTTTAATCGAACATGCAAATAATGCTGTATGAAGTTTTAAGGAAAAAAGTCTGTCCAGTGTAATACTACTTCAAAATGCCAGTCTTTCTTCCAATGTAAGCAACGGAATAATTGTCATAAAACCATCAAATCGCCAATATTTATAACAATAATGATGGGTTTATTTAGGATTTGATACTTGGTACAATGATTTCAAGCAACTACGACTTCAGATGTCCTGTAAACTCTGAAAGGCATTTGATGGAAACAGTTTTCTGCAAGATGCAGATCAATTCATCCTACGTTTGTTTGTTTGATGATAACAATAAATACTTCATAGAGTTTTGTACCAGGAATCCAGAGTATCTGGAACCAGGTTATTTTTAGTTAATAATTAAAGATAAAAAACATACAAAGATTTGTTTTAATTCTCAAATCAATTTCTATTTTTGTCAAAATGACTAATTCAACTGATTTAATTATTGCAAATCTTAATATAGAAAATGTTGGTAATGTGTAATATGGTTTAGGTTTGGAACATATGCACCTTTAACACAAAATAATAACCTTTTAATAACATAGCTATTCATTTAAATTATAAATTATATTATTAAAAATATATTTACATATTCAAGGCAAGAATTCCTTCATTTTTATTTCTACCTAGCAAATCTTTTACTTTTACGGTTATATAACATTCAGCAATGTGTACGTTATTGTTAGTCAGTTATTGCAATCTAAGGTATCACCCGTAAGAGATCTTGTATATCAATTTTTATGTTCACTGAAATGTTACTTATAATCAGGCTTTAATTATGTTTGGAGAGGTGGATTTGATGGCATTCCTTGCGAAATTTCAAGATTCCAACCTTTTAAATTTTGGACAAATAGTGGAAATGACTGTGTTTTATTAAAATCAAAATGTGGGGAAGAGGGACAGATTTCGTATAGTTTTGGATCTACAACATCTGATACCTCCTGCCGATGCGATTATAGAAAAGGATATGCTTTTGTTGTTTTGCCAATACATCATTGTTTTTGCGATCCATCATTTGAGGACTGTTCATGTCATCGGAAAGCATGCAATGAAAATTGCATTCTTTCTCCAGGTATATACAATATTTTACTGATAGTCGTGAATAATCTTGTGAAACAATTATACACCTTTAAGAAGAAAAAGAGAAAAAAAGATTACTAAAAAATCTAATGTTAGGCAGGGGTTTCAAGTTATATAATAATATAATTACCAAATTTATATCTATTCATTTACATTTGAAAGCTTCAAATACAAGTTAAAATGTGAATAGGTGGATCAGTTTGTAAATTCAATACAAACAAATTTTAATAACAAGGAAACTACTTTCATATTCTCTCGTTCTTTGCACGATGTGGTACAGATAATTTATGCCTTCCATTCATTACATAAAGTGATACGCTTACATATGATAATTGACCCTTTTATGTCTTGAATTAAGAAAATGGATAAACACATGCCAAATGTATGTATAATCATCATGAGCAACAGTTAAGATAAAAAAGAAAAATAATGATAAGAACTAATCATGAAACCAAATAAGCACAACTTTTATCTAATTTTGTTATGCGCATATTTTGCTTTACCTGAACTTTTTTATAACAATTAACACATGATTGGTTTTAACCGTCTTTAGATTACGACTGCATACCTACAAATAGCTTGCAGAATCAAATAAGATGTTCAGCTAGCATTGAGCTAGGGTAAGTTGCACTGACGTTTTTTTAAATTATATTGTTCGAGTCTTCACAATTTAAGAAACTTGCAAATATAAAATTTGTATGCACACGTAAAACATGTAATATTAATAGGGAGAATATAAAAAAGTTTCCCTTTTGTGCATTTTTTATTCAATTTTTAAACCTTCAAGGGACCATATGGATCAAGAAATAAACATATACGACGATGCTTCTCCTTATTCAGTGCAAAGGTCAACAATGCTTTGAGTGGCAAGAGCACAACTAATTTTTTTTCTTTCGGAAGAAAACGTTCATAATAATGTTTAGCATTATGTGAATGATAAACGTCAGACATTTTTGGAATTTTTAGTGCATTTGAATAAAGACGATATTTGCAAGTAAGACATAAAAAACTTTGCCGCGCTCAATATTAGCTATTCTGATAAATAATATAGTAACATACCCCTGTAATTTTTCGTGTAATACATACTATTTCTGTGAAATAGATTGAAATGTTTAACCATATATTTCAATTTCCTTGAATGATACATATTCCTTTTTTATAGAATTACATTCTACGTTGCGGCAACTCAATAGAAACTTTTGTACCATATGCGCCCAATCCCAAATCCCCCACAATCTGGTATTTATCTCTATAACGAACAGTATTACAATTTATATAAAACATGTTTTAAGCTCCAGTTATGTGTATGCACCTGAAAATGTTAAAGTAGAAATATGTTAGATGACGCAAAAAGTATTTAATAGAAAATTAATGGAGCATATTTGATACTTTTCTTTAATAGATCTAATCCAGTAAAACCAACACGTTTAAATGCCATAATCACAGAACAAGAACACCAGAAAGGTAATATATTTGCTTGCAGCTTAAATTGTTCCTAAGTACAAATACATCATAATAAATTATCTGACGAAGTTATTTTTTTTACATATAAACTAATTGTGAAAATAAAAAAGGTGGTCAAGAAAGACATGATATCTTTTATGTTTCAGATATACTACTTAACCGAGATCCTTCAAGTTTAATCCTAGCTTTTATTATGATAACAATAACAGGTAATCAATTAGATTGTCATGAACTGTCTGTAGGTGCGCGTATTCACCAATATACATTTACTAACCAAATCACCAGTTTACATCAATAACACCTCTATATTTTATTGTCAGTTATAAAAGTTTTGGCGATTGAATTCCTTATAATCATTTTGTATGTTTGAGAATGCTATCAAGTACGATAATCTATAACAGAAAAAACAGTTCTGTATATGGTTACCAATTAAATAAATGTATACATTTGCATGGTTTCTTTCTGCCAGTCCATACTTTGTTGTTGCTTATTTTTAAAACATGTATTTATTGTGTTTTACGAATGCTAGTTGCAGTATACGTCTTTCAATATGCAAAGGTGTCTTTCTCAGTTCAACAGGGCGTACAATACCTAATTAATTTAAGAATGTAAAATATAATGTGCAACGCCAACTCCAACTAAAGGAATGTGCACTTAACATTATGAAAGCAGGTGGAGACACTAACCAAGTAAAAAAGGCAATTAACATCTAAATATACAATTTATAACCATTTAAATAGGTTCAGCTATGACAAGCCAGTCAAACAAAAGGAACACATTAAATGAAAACTAATGTGAAATGTATCGGCAATAAGGTAGATATGCAGTAAATATGTGTACACTGAACAGCCAGTGGTTGAATACTTAATAATTAGGCTGTTCAATACGATACATTAGATAATATCTTAATAAAATGTGAAATAAAGGACGTGCAAAGCATTTTTGATTAAAAGTGATACAAGTAAGTAAATCTGATGACTGATGAGTTATAAACAGCATGTGCACTGAACTAAAGTACTATATGTGCAATAATAATACATCAACACAGAGAGTAATTATCACACTGTCTTAAATATTCCTAAAACCAAATTGTAACACATATCTTTATATATACAATAATATTAAAACAATTATATTACAGGTGCAGTAGCTGTCGTAGTTGTACTGATATGTAAAAATGGTTAGTTATATTATGATTTAGCCAATAATTATCTCTCAATTTACTCTATCAATTTAACACGCAGTTATGTTTTGCTTACTAGTTACATTGATCAGAAGAATGAATAAAACACATTTATTTATTATCTCCTCACCGCTGATTAGGAGGACAGTAAAAGTGGTATAACTTAAGCTAGAGAAAACATGATTGATTGATTAAATGTTCTGCTATATTTAGAACGTAGCAGTCTCCAACCACGTTACTCACTATAGTGGGGTCAGACTTTTTTTTTCAGAGCGATACAATACCATTAGAATAAAAAAATACGTATCGTATATTGGCATTTATTTTCATTGCAGGCAATTCACTTGACGAAGCACTTAATGAAAGTAATATATTTAGTATAGATCTAGTCAAACAGGTTCGCCAGTATACTGTTGTAATTGTTGTAGGCCAACCTAAATCTGGCAAATCCGCAATTGTACGTTACGCGGCATTGTTGTTATACAAATCATATCGTTTTAAGACTTTTCATTGTGAAACAATAGATGAGGTAGAAAAACATTTAACAGGTAAATACGAAAAGAAAACACTGATTTTAGACAATTATTTTGACAGTTCAACTGATATTGCCAAAATAAATGTAAAATGGAGTACAATATACGAAACAGTAAAAAATGTCAATCCTATGGGCAATGAAAAAATTATAATAACTTGTTTGCAAGCTCATCTGGACTATCGACCCGATGACTGCAAATTTAGTTCAGAAACTATATTCGATATCAGATCATTATTAGATGGTTGAAAAAAGACCTATTATAACAGAAAAAAGTGAATCGGAGTAATGTAAAACTTTTTCTTGATGATTGTTTTTTTTTGTTTCTTATGTCTGTTATATCCTTTTCCATTGTCTTATTAATATTAAATGTTCATTCTTGATGTGCCAACAATTATAACTGCTTGTGGAAAAACTACTTAAAAAGGAAACTTCGCAAAATGAAAATTTAACATTTTATTCTTCAAATAAAAAGAAACATATCTGCCTTTTGATTTATTAGATTTATTATTATACCCACAAACGTTACTCTTCTAGAGTGGATTAAAGTTGGTAAATTGTTTATAAATGTGGAGGGGGGGGGGGGGCCACGACATTGTAGGTTATGACGTAAGAGACTGCTTTATCCAGTAAAAATGACAAATAATTATCATTTTATACTTTGTTTTCTGTCTTTGCTCTTTGCGAAATATAAAAATGGGGCGATATCTAATGAACAGCTGACAACATAAGATTACAAAATACGTCTCAATGTTATAATGATCTTTGTATTAGTAAAAGTATTTTTATACACAATTTGAACCTATTTGTGTATTTATTAACTTACGTCAAATAGAATATACGTAAAAACATAGTTGAAACCAATATATATATATAAATATATTTATATTCATTATTTTTAAACATAAAATAAAAATACAATAGATGCTGCCATTTGCACGTATTGACACGTTAAAGATACCAAGGTTAATATAATTTACTACAGCAGACGCGCGTTTGGTCTAACCAAGACTCATCAATGGCGTTCGAACCCAAACAATATTTAAAATCCAAATGAATGAGATGTTGTAGAGCTTTTATCACCAAAAATTCCAAAACGTTATACCAAATCCCGCTAAGGCTATCTACACCTTGAAAATAGTAAAACCTTAGAATTAAAATAATTTTCAAAATTTCAGGGCAGTCAATTTAGGCAATGACTATATCAATGAAAGAATCAATGATATTACTGTCAGCACCAAAGTGACTACTGGGCTGGTGATACCCTTGGGGACTAACAGTCCACCTGCAGAGGAATCCACCCAGTGGTTGTAAATAAAATGTCATCAAAGATACCAAGGTTAATAGAATTTACTACGCCAGACGCGCGTTTCGTCTAACCAAGACTCATCAGTGGCTGTCGAACCCAAACAATATTTAAAATCATATCTTTGGTTATGAAGGGTAGTTAACAGCATGTTTATTGCAATTATGAGATTATTTGACGCCGACGTTGAAGTATAAATATTCGGAAATGTTCAATAGCAAACCAGATTAAAGGTTAATCATGCATTCTAAATTAGAACTACACGTCGCTGTTCTGCGAAGGTCAGGTATTATTTAAATACACCAAAGTGTCAGAGCACAGGATGTATAAAAGATTTTGAATACCTGAAGTTGCCAGGTCACAGGAAACGTAAAACTGACACGGTAACACAAATTAATTAATATACACACGTTAAAGTTTGGAAACTGTGTTAAGCACAGAAAATTTTACCAGTAATAAATAATAATAAATGTACTAAACATGAAGTAAAATTTTAATGCGCGAAAACAGAGTATTAAAAATATTGCATATAATGAGTGTTATTTCTTAAATAGACAACTTCGCAAATATTTTGTATAAAACAGTGTCGTTCGAGATAAAATGAAAAATTACGTCGCCTAAATGAAGATCACATTTCCATTTCCCAAGCAACATTCTGCCAAATGATCTTCGCATACGAAGTTGTTGTTGCTGTTGACATAATCTAAAGTAGAAGTCTTTAAACTGGTGAACAAAAAAAGTCGGGGTTTTTTGCTTAGAACAGGAATACAAAACGTAATCTTGCCAGAACCTCGTGTTATAGTACAACCTTCTGTTGGCGTTATTATCATACGACGACTTTCCATACTTGCTGTCAAGTGACCTCTAGCAACGCCATCTAGTGACGAGATAGTGTATTTTGTTCACGGTAAATTCAATGTAGATACCTAAAATTTGAAAATATAATAAAACATCAAGAGGCGAAAGTGTTTGTTATTTAATAAATAACATATCAAATTTTAATTTTTTCTCAAATTTGTATTTTAACTAGGTATTTTATGACAAATAAGTTTAACGTAATTGCGTGTAAAAGAGGACTCATTACAGTCAATACAATAGCTTTCTCCGTATTTCTAGCCGGAAACGACGCATAACTTATACAAAAAATGACCTACAATTATCGTTAGGTTACATTATTTTGTGCATAATTTAACCATTACATTAGCAAAGAAACCGACCGAACAACAAAAGCCAAATGTCAAGGGAAAGTTACAAATGCGGATATAGACAAAGGCAACACAAAAACAGAAAAAAAGTAACCCAAACCCAATAAAAACCATGGGTGCACTCAGGTGCTCCGGAAGAGTAAGCAGGGCCTGGCTCTAATTAGACACCGTCGAGTGACTCATTGTCATGCCTAGGCAAAAGTCGAATCCAGGAATAGGAAACACTATCTAAGACTTAACGAAAATGTCAGATCGTATTTGAGACACTGATTTCCTATAACAATCAATAAGATCATGGCGACCATAAAACTTCTGGAGAGATAACATCAACCTAGGTACAACAAACCCTTGTTTGAGTAGTTTATCAGTCAACAGCTATGATTAGTCAACAAATCGAAATACCGATCGCAGGATCTAAAAAAACGTATAAGTTGTGAAATGTACACACCACATGCTGGAGCTGCTGGAATGGTGTCGATGAACGGATAGTTGACAATTAGAAAGTCATCACGTTTGCCGTAGAGTCTAGTTTGTAGTTTTCCTAGTCTATTTCTGGAAGTAGGTCGAAGTAAGAAGCTAATTGGTGGTGTCTTTAATTTCAAGCTCGCTAGGATAAATTGAATGTAAATAGTCACCAAATTTAGCATTGTTGTGACAAAATATCATCAATATAGCGGAATGTGAAATTAAAGGTATGGGCCAGTGTCTTTTATATCTTTTTTAATTAGGGTGAAATGCTTTACCTTTATTGATATTAATATCATTTTCCAACCAGAATTTGTCCATAGCAACGGACACAAATGTCCTTAGCAACCAAACATTTTTTGACTAGACTACTTGCTCAAATAACTTATTATCAAGGCTGGAAGTGACATTGTGTCCTTGGCAACATGCAAACAGTCATTAACATCCATATATTTACGTCTTCAGACTATATCGGGAAAGACCTTTGTATTTGTTCGCAGAACAAATGTAATACCTTTATTATTATTATTATTATTGTAAACATGATCAACATAACCCCCAGTACAATCACACTAACTGCTGTGATCATACACAAAAATCCTCAATGTAATGGTTAATTGAATGTTTCCTAAACGTTATTTAACTGTATTCAGAACGGGGAGAGTCAGTGGATATTAAAAGACGAAACACAATAAGTACACACAATTTTTAACACTAGTAAAATAATCCACTAAGGTTGGTTAATTATTAGAAAATATACTTATGTTTCACCCTATAGGAGTCTTTAAAGAGACACTTCTATAATATTTTTCCCTGATTTTAAAATAGGTAACCATTGTTATAGAATCGTAAGTTTTTCTAAAATATTTAAAATATTTAAAAGACATGTGAGAGACGATTGAGCAGTTCATAGGACTATAATCTGTATTTTTGTTTTTTTGGAAAAATCTGCATGGCAATTTTTAGCCAAGGATTGTTATTAAATGTTTCCGATAGTTTATTTAAAATTTCACGAAACAAGAGATTATTTTTTAAATAAACATAAGACTCGATTAAGCATTGTTTTTGTTTTTTATTATATTAACACTTTTTATTTTTCTTCCTATTTCAACAATGCTGAGTTTTACTGCAGATCAATTAATGATGCCAGCTTCATTTGCCACATTTGAAACGTAAATTTTGTCCTTTCCATATCTTTCGTATATAACGCAGCGTCGAGTGTTCGGAATATGGGTGCGTAAAATGGTAGTATTGCATGGTCTAGTTGTTCATTTAAATTTCACTATTTGTTCTATATGGAAAGGACAAAAAGGTACGTTTCAAATGTGGCAAATGAAGCTGGCATCATTAATTGATCTGCAGTAAAACTCAGCATTGTTGAAATACGAAGAAAAATAAAAAGTGTTAATATAATAAAAGCAAAAACAATGCTTAATCGAGTCTTATGTTTATTTTAAAAAATTTAAGAGTTACTTCCCTTTAAATACTATTTTCATTTACTATAATTATTTTCCGGGAACCTTACATTTCCCTACCATTTTTGAATTATGTTTTACATAATGTGTGACGTAATTGTCTCTTGCTTTTTGGATTTTGTAAAGAACGGACGTGATTTAATAAAGTTAAAAGTAATCGTTGTTCTTCGATATACAAATAAGAAGCGGAGCAACACTATCGCATCACATGGTGGAGAACCATAAAGGTCGGAGGATATTCCCCATGAAACTCCGAAAAGGAAAGTATTTTGACATTTTTTTTGGTGTGAAAAATTTTGAGATTCATTACAACTTCAAAATGGCGCCGGAGGTCACATGGCTTAACTTTATCTTGTGTGATACTTATTGACAATTTGCACTAATGACTATCAACAAATTACGGAAACAAATTGACAAATTACGTCTTGATCCTCTTGTTCAACCAACTCGGACTCCTGTTTTACTCAGTGACAGCAAGGGTTTCAACCTCCAAAATCAAGTCCGCGTGAATCCCGAATCTTTTATCCAGTTTTGGTGCGAAGCAGGAGCTACGGCCGAAAATCGATTGAACTATTTACATGTAAAAGACAATTTGGCGCACCACTTACAAAGTTTTGGAAACATTACACTTTATGTTTGGGTTGGAACTTGTAATTTAACTTCGAAAAATGGTAATTTAATTCAACTTGCATCTCGTGACAATTCAGCTGCAACCGGTCTCATATCTACATTAAAAGAAATTTACCATTTTGTCAGAACATTTGACCAACAACAGGTTAAACTTGTTTTTCTGAGGCTTTCAGTATATTCGATTAGCGAATATAACAAGTATCATGGGTTTACTGGAAATTTTGATGCATTTAGGCAAGATGATAGGCGTTTGGTTGAGCAGATTGAGGAGGTAAACTTTTTCATTGAGGATATTAACAGGCTCCTTCATGCATATTCACCTAAATTTTCACAGGACCTTCAGAAAACGAGAAGTTGTGTAAAAAGGGGGAGACATACAAGTTGTTGTGATTTTTCACTTATGAGAGATGGTATTCATCCAATAGATCTTTTGGCCAAGTTATGGTTAATCAGACTTACTCGTTTAATACACAAAGATTGTTATTAAATGTTTAAATATTATATGTGTCATTTTGTTTGCAGAAAGGATTTGCCTTTCTCACAGTCCGTTTGTCTGTAAGACATATTTTTGAATATCAAAATTTCATTTCACAATTTTCGGAACTTTCATGATGGATAAATTTCACTTTAGCTGTTCAAAATTTCCCTATATCCGTATGAAAATGGAGACACATTTTTAAAAGAATTTGAATCTTATTCTAAACTTAATGATTTTGACAATGACGACGATGACTTTCGCAAATTAGCTGCTTTTCACTTACTGTTAAAAGGTCCAGCGTTAACCTGGTTTTTAGCATTAGGGGTTGATGAAAACTCCACATGGGACAATATTTTAAGAGTTCATCCTAATAAACTGTCTGAAATTAAACAACAAATTAGTCATTTAACTGAGACAGTTTCAAAACTGACAATGTTACAAGGTACCCAGCCTAAATATTCATTTAAATTGGAACAGCCCCGTAAAAGTGGTGCTTGTTTTATATGTAATTCTCCGGGTCATGCTAAAAGAAATTGCAATTGAAACTCACAGGGTATTCCAAATCCTCAAACCTCATGTCAGCTCTGTTCACAAAAGGGACATGACGCATTACGCTGTAAGACTTTGCCTCAGCCAAAAGATAACACAAGTGAGCAAGTGTGTCAGATTTGCTCTACATCGGGGCACACAGCCAGAACGTGCACTCGGGGAAACTTGCAAACCCTAGGGGCCACAGGGCACGATCCCCTGGCAGGTCAGTAAACTGTGCCACACGACTTCGAAGCGGTCGCCATCACGTAAAAATTGTAAGTTTGGTAGTACGAGTACAAGTACCAGTACCGACGATTCTACGTGTATTTCAGAAATGATGACGATGCGACTTCGGTTAATAAAACTAATTCATTTTTCTATGTTACTGTCTGTTTTAAGAAATTAAAAGTTTCTGCGTTATTAGATTGTGGTAGTGACATTAGTATTATTTCTGAAGAACTTTATAAGTCTTTGCCGTTTTCAATGAAAAGTGACATTGATGTTAAATTATATGACAAATGCTAATTAGCAAATGGTTCGAAAATTGAAGTTTTGGGTACCGTGGATATTAAAATGACTATTTCCGGTTTGCGAAAGGTGATCTCATGTTACGTTTTCAAAACAGCTTCTCATCCGATTATTCTTGGCATGGATTTTTTGAGACGGAATAAAATCAATTTAGATTTTGCCGAAATGAAGGCTACGTCTAAGGACATGACCGTATTTTGTACAAAACGTGTGGCGGTTCCGCCACGCTCAGAAATGTTGGTATGGGGTAAAGTTCAGGCCGGTGTTTATGGCGATCAAGGAATTTGTACCTCTGGAAAATAATTAGCGAAGAAAGGCGTGTTAATTTCCAAAGCCGTCGTCACTGTTACAAAAGAAAGACGTGTGCCGATAAAAGTACTCAATCCATACAATGACAATGTCATAATACACAAAGGAAAACCGCTAGCCGAATTTAGTCGTCTGTCAACAGATCATGTGTCAGACTCAGCGTTAAATGAACGCCAGAAAAGTGATTTTGAAAACTTTTTATTCAACAATAAAGATATTTTTGTTACACCAGATAATCCTGATCTTGGGTTTACCGATCTTGTTCAGCATAAGATCATTTTGAAACAAGATTATAAACCGAAACATCAGCGTCCGTACCGTTTACCACCCGACAAGCGCGAGGTATTACGACATCATCTTGATGAACTTTTAGCGCAGGGAATTATATGTTCTGTAGATCCGAACGAGGATCTACCGATTACTAGTCCGGTAGTTTTAGTGACAAAGCGTTCAAAAAGGAAGTCCGGTTCGGCATGTGACAATGAATCTAGCCTTTCACAGTATCGATTTTGTTGCGATTTTCGGTATTTAAACTCGCAATGTGAAACGTTTAGCTATGCAATACCAGACTTGCAGGAATTGACAGAGTCGTTTACTGAACATAAACCAAACTTTATTTCGTCCGTTGATCTTTCGTCCGGATTCTTTCAAATGAAAATTCACCCAGATAGTTCGAAATATACGTCGTTCAACACATGTTACGGTACTTTTAAATTTCAGCGTTTGCCCATGGGACTTCGCCGAACTCATTCCAGTTACTGATGGACAAAGTCTTACGTGGTTTAACTTTTCGTTCTTGTTTATGCTATCTGGACGACGTCCTTATTTGTTCGGAAACATTCGAGTAACATGTAACAGATTTAGGTGAAATATTTGATCGCTTTCGACAAGCTGGTTAAAAATTGAATTCGAAAAAGTGCTCATTAATGAAAAATAACTGTATTTTTCTCGGACATCATATTTCAAGTGAAGGAATAAAGCCACCGCCTGATCGCGTACGTGCACTACAAGAGTATCCATCGCCTAAGAATGCCAAAAAATTACGCCGAGTTCTAGGGCTTTTCAATTGGTTTCGAAAATTTATACCTCAATACAGTGCAGTAACGCAGCCGCTCACAAAATTATTACGAAAAGGAGCCGTTTTCCAGTGGACAAATGAACACGAAACAGCGTTCTTAGAACTGAAAACTCGTTTGCTACATTCCGATGTTTTTGCATTTCCGCGGTTCGACATTCCATTTTATTTGTCGGTAGATACATCAGCGAAAGGAATCGGTTATATGCTTTACCAACGGCATCCCGATAAAAATGGTACAGAAGACAAAATTCAGATTATACGTTTCGGTTCAAAATCTTTGAATCACTGGCAAAAATCGTATGGCCCGACAAAATATAACAGATTGTTCCAGCTACTTGCGTGGAAATCGGTTTATTGTAGAGTGCGATCACCAAGCACTCAGACCATTCATTGAAAAACAACTTAAATGTGCCATTTACGATCGCTGGCTAGCAGTATAATTTCGAGATACGATACAAACCAGCTGCATAAATGCAGGTGCCCGATGCGTTGTCGCGATGCATGAGATCAGACGCGTCCGATGGCATATCTAGCCCCGAAGAAGCGGATATGACGGAACAATGTGGTAAAATTAAATTTGCTGAAGCGCCTCAAAATACCGATATAATCAAAGTTAATTATGTCGATATTATCACCGATTTAGAAGGGTATACGGCTGATTCAGAAGAGGATGTTGTTGAAAAAGCTAGAAATAATAGTATTTCTGTAGCTTGTGTTCGTCGACCTACACTGGCATCGCGTACACGTGTCCCTACAGTGGGAAATATCGCATCAGAAAATTTTGATATCAGTAGAAATGATAACATTTCTGACAACAGTGATAACCGTAATACATGTGACAACAGAGTGATCAGTAATGGAATCAATTCTGAGGTCAGAAATAATAGTATATCTACCAATTGTGAAAATAAAATTTCTGTTAATTCATGTACACATTTTAAGGAAGCCTCGCTTTGGAAACTTTGACTGTTCCAAAGACACAAATAGAAAACTGAATTTATAGTAATTCTGTTGTCTCTAAATCGTTGGAGATTGAAGACGAAATTGAAATCAATTTTGTGTACTATCTGTTAATACAGTCTCGAAAAACAAAAGATCTGAAGAAGATACCGCAACTGAAGAAAGCATGGTCAAAGAGACAATTGAACTTTTCAAAAAGTCGGATTTTTGCCCATCAAGCGTCAAATTATTACAGAGAAAAGATCAGAAATTGCAACCGGTAATTGATTATTTAGAACATGGAACTGTGCCAAAATTGCAAAGAGAGGCACGTGGCTTAATAGTTAAATGTGCGGACTATATAATGTCGAACGATTTGCTATACCATGTTCGCATTGCTAAGAACAAAAGAAATACAGACCATCGTTCGAAATACCAGTTAGTTTTGCCGAATATTTTAGTTCGACCAGTTTTGGAGCAATTCCACGATTCGCCGATGGGAGGACATGGTGGAATTCAAGCAACTATCGATTTGATTACCGAGCATTTCTATTTTGAGAAATTGCCGTCAATTGTCACGACTTATGTTCAGTCATGTCACGACTGTCAGACCAGAAAAATAACTAAAGCTCATACAAAATCTGGCATAATTTCTTACAAAACACCTTTCGAGCCATTTCAGGTATGGCAAATCGTTCTTTTCGGACCACTCCCGATGTCACAACGAGGACATGCTTACATATTTACGACAACGGATTAGTAAGTACGCATACAACGTACCTATTCCGAATTGTGATTCCATGACGGTGGCATTAGTATTGTTTGAAATGTTTTGCCTATTCGGTGAATGTGACACGCTCAAATCAGACAAAGGCAGTGAATTTATTTCAGCTTGCACAGAGGATGTTTGCAACATATTAGCAATACGTCAGAATTTTACACCAAGCACTATTCATCACTGCTTAGGTCTTTGCTAGAGAATCCACCGTGCTTTAGCGGAAAGGTTAACCCCGTTCACTCACAAAGGTCAACAATGGGATGCTGCGTTACCGGCAGTTACGTTTGCAATGAATTCGTCAGTCCAAGCATCGACAAAATATTCACCATTTGAAATCATTTTCGGAACTAGACCAACATTTCCGCTTTCCAACGCTTGTTATACAAATTTTGCGGACATTCCAAGAGATTTTCATGAGTTCATTAAGGAGCAAAGCAAACGAATCAATTCTATTCGCGAAGAGGTTAAATACAACTCTTTGAAAGCAGGACAGTTAATGACAGAACGGTGCAATAAGAAAATCAACCCGTTAAAGTTAGACGTCGGTGACTATGTGTACATGCTTGCAGACCCAACTGGACAAGGGCGGAAACTACAGCCGAAATACAATGGTCCGTATATTGTTCATTCGATTGTGTCAGACCACCTAGTAAAGTTAAGAATGCCGGAAACAGGCAAAGTGTTAAAAAACGATGTTCATCTAGACAGACTGAAAATTGCTTATATTAGAGCTCCGCAACCTACAGATTACTTTGTTCCTGAAGTTCGCACTAATATTGGTAGAACCGGACAGATGGAGCCTCTTGATAAAGATACAACGACTGACAGCCAGACAGTCGATAATATCGTTAGTGAGTCGTCGGATACAGACCGTTCGTCTTCAGCTCCAGCTCCACTACGTCGTTCGACGCGAGTCAGAAAACGACCAGTCCGTTTTGAAGGTTTATCATTTGACAATGCGTCATCTTCAGATAATGGTGCAACAACATTTGACACTTATTATAAAATCAAACGTATTTTGGCCCAGAGAACCAGAGACGGTCAAAAGGAATACAAAGTACATTTTAAAGGTGAACCTGCCCAGAACGCTATATTGATCAAATGAACTCCCTTGCGAAAACAGTGATAAACCGGAAACCAGTCCCACAGCTAGATTAAGCGATTGCGCTTCTTCCTTATCCTTATCCATATTAACCTGTTTATAGTTTCTTAAAATATGTAGATATGGATTGACTTCTACTATTTGTTTGTACATTGTTGAAGATGATTTGTAACATTGATAATTTATAAAGCAAGTGAATGCACTTCTTTATACTGATCTGCATTTATAAGAGTTTTTGAATGTAAAGTTGAAGAAGTACTTGCCAATTGTTCTGAAGTGATTGCACTTCGTATTTGACACTTTGGACGCTATTTAAGGTGCTGAAATGCATGAAACTTGTATGTTTTTCATATATATGTTTTGAAGAGTAATTTTAGTGTTTACGAGAAATTGATGTTTTTCTATGTGGTCATTATGGTTTTTTTTCCTCGTGGAAAGGTTTTTTTTTTCATAACTGATAGCTGCTATTAGCTATGTATTTGAAATGTTCATATTTCGTTAAGCTCAGCATAGTTTTGCATTTGGGACATGTTAAAGTTTTTCATGAGAAAGTTAATGTTAAGTATACCAGAAATAAACCCTTATTATTAAATGGGTGATTTTTTTAATCACGTTGCCAGCATTTCTGATGAAATTTTTTTTTCTCACGAAGAATGCAGAATGGACCATTTTTGTAAGAGCTAGGGACTCTCTGCTGGTACATTAACAAAGCGAAAACTGGTTCCCATATGTATGTTCAAACTTAGGTAGCCTTAAACATCAGTTTGAAAAAGTTGTAGTTTATAAATGTATGCATTGTGCATATTAGACAATATTTCGTAGGATTTTTTTTAATAACATTTTTGTCGACAAGTGTAAATTTGTATATATGTTTGTATCTTTCTAAACTCGTTTTATGTATTTTCATGAACATCTAGACCATCGTAAAATAAACGGGGTTTATTTTTGTTTTGTTGCCGGGGGATGTTATATGGTAGTATGGCATGGTCTAGTTGTTCATTTAAATTTCGCTATTTGTTCTATCACAATTTTAAGAGTTACTTCCCTTTAAATACTATTTTCATTTACTATAATTATTTTCCGGGAACCTTACATTTCCCTACCATTTTTGAATTATGTTTTACATAATGTGTGACGTAATTGTCTCTTGCTTTTTGGATTTTGTAAAGAACGGACGTGATTTAATAAAGTTAAAAGTAATCGTTGTTCTTCGATATACAAATAAGAAGCGGAGCAACACTATCACATCACAGGTGTTGTGACCGTAACATCCTTCTCTTTAATTAATTGAAGGGAAAGGTGATTTTTTAGAAATTAACGTAATTTATCAGTTTATCGGTCTATCTGGTCTTGTAGAAATGAAACTGCCATGATATCTCTGATATAATGATGCTTCAAAAGCCATAGTTTGGTAACAAAAAACAGAATCACGACCTTTGACCTAAACCCACAACAGAAAAAAAGCCAGGGCGATATTTTTGTTCTACAAGTTTTCGACAAAGAGCACATGGCGTACTCAAACAGTCGATACCACAAGAAGTGCTTGTTTTCCGGCGGTTCAACCTTTTGAAATTTCATACTTGATTAATCAATAAACAAAAACTCTTGAAAGCAGGCTATGGAGCAAATTTTTCACGATCATAATAAACAATATATAAACATGGTAACAAAAGATCGATCATAATTGGCTTGATGCGACCAGCACATTAGATGAAATAATCCAGGTTTATTTAATCCGTGTTTGTCATAATTTGTATCAAATTAAAAGTAAGGATGCAAGTGGTGTGTTATAACAACCAGGACCCAGTTGCTCATCTTGTGGTTAAATTAAACCTAAGGTTAAATTTAACCATTTCTTAAAGTGTTTAATCTTTGGTTACATAACAAAGTGTTAAATTCCTGTTGCTCATCTTTATTTAACCACTTGGTTATATAACCCATGGTTATATTATTTAACCAAGGGTTAAATTTAACTGAGGTTTTATATTTTCCATAATTCTCAATTCCTTGAATATCCTTCTAACAATGGCCGACGACATACCCACCGTAGACAAAAAAAAAGGTAAAAAAAACACAAATTTTATTAAAGAAGAAGAGCTAGCTATTTAAACCCAGGTGGAAAACTTTTATGACATTTTAAACTCAAAACAAACAACCACTATTCCAAACAAGAAAAAGGCTGAGATATGGCAATTAATTGCCAACAAGACAACAGCAATAGGTGTTGCGTTGAGAGCCCCAAAAGAAGTTAAAGACAAATGGGTGAACACAAAAAAGGCAGCAAAAACTTTTTTTTTTCGAAAACAAAAGGGAGAGTTACAAAACCGGAGGTGGACCCAGGCCAAAAGAAATTAGCAGGGCGGTGCAAAACGTTATCGGTATGTGAAAAGACAGCGCATCGTTTAAGGGAGTCGGAAGCGGAGTGGAAACATCAATAGTTGATTCTAGTATGTTTAATAAAATTTGTTACTTATTTCTACATGTATTCCGATGTTTCCGGCATATCTTCCATTAAATTCTTAAGAAAAAACATTAAAAGAAAACTCGTCGTCTGCTTTGTTTACATTCCTAGAAAATACGACCTTCACCTTTCTTCCCAAATGTCCCAACGTGATTAAATAATGACATTCTAATTAACACTAAACTCTTTAACTTGCATCTGCTGTTAAATAAACTGGCTTAAATGCTTACAGTTACTTTAAAAAATTCACAAACTGACATGATAATGTAATTTTTTGTAGTAAAAAGTATAATATCAACTAAAATTATCAAGATAGCAGTCCCAGTTATCAAAACACCAATCAAAAAACTAATCAATAAATCTCTGGAGACATCAGTTTTCCCAGATAAACTTAAAATAGCACAAGTTGTACCAATACATAAAAAAAACAGCACCTTACTTAAGGATAATTATCGACCAGTTAGTGTTTTACCAAATATCTCCAAACTTTTTGAAAAAGCTATAGACATACAAATAAGTGATTTCTTTGAGTCAAAATTTCATATGTACTTATCTGCTTTTAGACCGGGTTACAGTTGTCAAGATATCTTAATTAAAATTATAGAAGATTGGCGCATAGCCCTAGACGATAATAAATATATCGCTGCAATATTAATGGACCTCTCAAAAGCGTTCGACTGCCTGCCTCATAACCTTCTCCTTCTGAAACTCGAAAACTATGGTTTATCTAAAGAAGCCCTTACACTTCTAACAAGTTACTTAAGCAACCGAACAATGTGTTAAAATTGGCTCAGTATATAGTTCCTTTCAAAATATTTACAAAGGGGTTCCCCAAGGATCAATTCTAGGACCAGTACTATTTAACATCTTTATGAATGATATCTTTCACTTTGTGACAAAATCTGATTTATGCAACTATGCAGATGACAATACACTCTCATATAGTAGTAATGATTTTCAAGATGTAATTAATACTCTAGAGGTAGAAAGTAAAGATTTAATACAATGGTTTAATAATAATCACATGCAGGTTAACCCAGAAAAATTCCAAGCCATAGCTGTAGGCAAAAAATCCCACTGTAAAAATATCGTATTTGATATAAATGGTAGTAAAATTAGTTGTGACGATGAAGTAAAACTTCTTGGTGTAACCTTTGATTTCAAACTAAATTTTGACACTCACATAGCAAATATATGTAACAAAGCCTCCCAACAATTAAATGTCTTAAACGGAATCGGACAACACCTTAACAAATTGGGTCGACTCACCATATACTATACTTTTATTCTGTCAAATTTTAATTATTGTCCCTTAGTGTGGCATTTCTGTAGCGAAAAAAACACAAAAAACTAGAAAAAATTCAGGAGAGGGCCTTAAGATTTATCTATAACAACGATAGTGGTACATACGAAGACCTACTTATTAAATCTAAGATGCCATTATTACGTCTAAGAAGACTGCGTCTTTTAGCTATACAAGTTTTTAAAATAGTTAACAAACAATCCCCTGTATACTTACATAATCTTATAACTATTAAACAGAGTTTTTATTCTTTTAGATATTCAAATATAGCAGCCAAACCAAACGTTAATACAACAAGGTATGGTCTACACTCCGTGCGGTATGGAGCTGCCAAACTATGGAATGAACTCCCAAATGATATGAGAGGAGATATAAGTTTAAATCAATTTAAGGGTTTAATTAGTAGGTGGGAAGGGGTGGCTTGTAATTGTTCTTTTTGTTGTTAGATATAGTTTGGCATCCCTGACCTCACCGGTGTCTGAAATCTCTAGTGCTCCTTTCAGTGCTGCATGTTGATATGCGTAGGCTTTGCTTACATCTTTTATTTTCTAATATGTAAACATTTGTGCTTTTTGATGCTTGTGTATGCTTTTAATATATTTTAGTGCTCTTTCTGCTAATTTGCTTTTATGTATCCCATGTCTGCTCATTTTTATGTGCTTACTTGTATCTTACCTGAGCTTTTTATGTTTTTATATGTCTGATGAAATCTCTTATGTCTGCATGCTTTTATGTACTGTATTTTGTCCTTAAACATGCTTTTACCTGTGATTTTATGTCTGCAATGTATTGTTTGCTTTGTTTGTTTGTACTCATATGTCTTAATGTCGGTTTTAAAAGCTCATCAGAGCTTATGTTTTTATGTATATATAAACTGTTATCGTTTGTCTTACCGACTATAAATAAAATTTACTTGACTTGACTTGACTTGATAATTCATGAAAACACACAGGCGCAGCACAGGTGCTTGTTTTCCACTTCCAGCGTAATCTCCGAGTATTTTATAAACTAAGTTGACTGCACTTCAACTTAGATTGCGCATGTATACTTCAATATTTTAGTTGTTGAAGAATAAAAAAAAAGTTTGCAGCCCGTGATTACTTTTAAATTCTTCCAGTTCCAGGCTTAGTTTATTTAGAGATTGTAGAAGGGGCTCACCAAAGGTCTTTTCTTGTTGCTATAATAAACAATTACAACTGTTTCCAGTAAAAATATTGAATAACTAAATATATTATGTTATTGAATAAACTTTTAAAAATATATATTTAATAGTTTCAATTTTTTCAAGTAATCATCAATTTGCATTGATTGTGTCAAGTTAAAACTATATAGTTAGTTTCTAAATGAATATTTTTCTGATTTTTTACATCATATTTAAAAAAAAATAGTTTGATGTTAATAACATTTATATTTTTTATTGTCATCTACACAATTTTTTGTGCAATAATCTTTGACTTGCTCCCCCTCCCCTAGCCTTTTGTTATTGTTGCTGTGAAGGAGCAAAAAGAGGGGAGTCAAGGAAAGATAATAAGATGTTCAAAGAACATAATATACAAGACAAGTAGCAGAATACTGAAAAGAATTTAATAGCGAATGCCTTTTATCATTTATCCTACTTGCAGAGATGAAACAACACTTTAATGGCTAATATATAAAGTTTGATGAAAAGACTGGTACAATTTGTTAGGAAAGTAAATGTATAATGTTTACTTCTTTTCCTGCAGTAAACATTATAATCTCTCAGTCTTGGATATACCATCTTTGGTCCATGACAAAATTTCCTTTGTTATTCATCATTCAAAAGGTACAACTATATTGTATAATAGATTTTAATATGTCACAATGCTTCTAAGATTCTATATAATCTATTCTAGAATAAAATTGGAAACCAGGACATTTATACCATTCCTTTATCTTGGGATTAAGGAATTATATTTTTAACAGTTATCACATAATTGCAATATATATTATTTATTATTTTTATTACCAGTAACCCACTAAGTAAATAGAACTAACTAAAACATAATGAAAAGTAATTCTTTTGATCTATACATCTGCAACTGGTTCCACTTATTTAAATTATATACAAGCCAGGACTTACATATACATTTGAATTTATTAGCCCCATTATGGGGGAGATCTTTTTGATCCTCTCTGTTATTTTGTTTCTTTTTTTTATATTTCTGTTAACTGTCTTGTTTAATGGTTATAACACAAATTATAAATAACCCTGTTTGCTTTTAATAGTCAGAATACTGTTAACTGCTTTACAGATTTTATCTTTTATTCCCTCTAAATTTCTCAGTTATGCTGTTATCTGTTAAATTACCAATTTTTGAATTCACTGTTTTCTGTTTTCTCATGTAAATTGCTGTTATCTTTTATCATAATTTCAAATTGACTGTAATCTGTTTTGGGAAAATAACAAATTGTTTATCATCTAATTGACCCCCTCTTGCTCTCCCTCCATTATGCATAAAATAACAAGAAATTATGTCTTTTAACATGTTTATTGATATTCAATTATAAATAACCTTTTTAATAGAGGAAAATAATGTGACAAGCCTAGATGAATACAACTGGTCTTAAACTCAAGAAGATGTAGTCAGGACACCACCACCTACCATATATGATTCTGATACACTGGAGGAAGAAAGCCAGTCAATTTTGACCTCATTGCCACCAACAACCTTATCATCTTCAATTGTACCACTTTCCCACTTTCCCAGACTCCTCCTGTACCAAGATTGTCTGGTATCAATAATGCAAGTTAATTTCTCATAGTGCTGGAATATTGTTGTGAATTCACATATAAATGTAATGTGTTTCAATCAATGTTTAGAAGATGAGAAGCAATACAGTTTATATCATTAACAATGTGTCCTCAACACCTATGTAAATTTAAGCATTCTATTTTAAAACTTAATACTAAAAATGAAAATCATACCAAAAATGCACAACAACTATAATTCTAATTCATCATATAATACTGCTGTTGATATGGCATGTATTAAAAGAAAATAACTGGAAATTCATTGCATTTGTCATTGTTCAGAACACAGTAGTCAATGGGAGATAAGTATTGTTTCTAATTTTGTAGTGTAATAAAGATCAACAACAAAAGACTTTTGCCAAAGAAGAAAAAACAGTAGAAGACCTTTATGAAATACAGTACAAAGTATATGAAAAAGAACTTTTGAAACATGATAAAGAAATAGAAAAATTAAATTTGCAAATTGAAATATTGAAACAATTTAAAACAAACACATCTGTCTTTTCTTCACCTACTGTTAATCAACTACTTACAAGTAGCCTACTTCACATGTAATAATTCTTAATTAATCTGATAAAACTGGTTTTAAGGTGTCATCCTGGGTTTGCCCACTTTTAATAAGGGGTATATATAAACATAAGGTGCTTTGTTTTTTCAGCAATTCTAGTTCATTTCTTGAAAATTATAGTCTGATTTTTCACTTGTATTTCATACCATTAAAATGATAAAAGTTTGGCATACAGTAGAATTCATTTGTATTTTACATATCAAAATGAAGGTTTTGTTATAATTTAAGAAAGAACAGATTTAATTTTAAAGGATAATAATTGATGAAAATTTAATATTAAAAATTTGTTTTAATGAATAACATGTTAAAAAACATCAGAATAGTAATCTTAGTTCAGTTTAATTTGTTTTTGGTAAGGTAAGGTATAATTTTAATCTTTGTTTTGTTTTTTTAGTTATAATTAAAATATTCAAATTTTAAAAAGTTTTAATTGCCTAAGCCCTTATTAATGATCATTAGTACTCATGCTTAGCTGTTACTTAAGACAGCTTGATCCTAGATGGCTATACCATTACCGTTTTACGACTATTATCACTTTTATTTCTTATACATTTTGCCTTTATTAAAATAGAATAGACTTTAGATCTTCATGGTCAGTGAACCGATTGTCCTTTTGTTTATTTAAATTAATTGATTATACAGCTAATTAAATGTGGACAAACCAGGACTAAACCGGTTTTAATGTGTCACATAATACCATCTGTCATATTTTCTGCTTATCTTAGAACAATAAATCCAGATTGATAAGTTTTTTCGAAATTTCTTTTAATATTTATTCTGTAATTCAATACAAAAATATTATAAAAAATAACATTTACTGAAGATTTATTAATATACTATCATATCAATTTATTAATGTTAATGATAAAAGAATACATAGCTTGCAAGCTTAATAGCTTGATGTAAAATTTATGTTCAAATTTATTGATTTGCAAAAATATAGATTTATATTTTTCTAGAATTGGTATAGCTATTATTATGCTATTTGAATCTTATATGTTTGCTTACATTTATTATATAGATTTCACTTTAAATGAGTGTTAATCATGTGGTGGTAATATATTGTAAAGAAATGCTGTAGGTTATTTTGATGGATTGCTGCTAGTCTTGTTAAACTGAATCACATGCTCTGAGCCTCTGATGCTGCAGTTTGACAGTACTGTCAATCCATTCAAAATAGAAAATATGGAAAATAGAACTGCCAAGTATTTCTAAAAATTGGTGGGGTACCTAAAGTTGAGCTATAATTAAAAAAGTTCATAAAAATGTAATTAAAGCTTTATTTTCCAAAAAATGATCTGGCAATGTAATCCCTGACTGTTTTCCCATCTTGAGGACCATTGTAGTTGTCTACACGAACAGGCTGGGGAACATCACATGCATCTTCTTCAATAAGTGGCTCCTTCATCATTACAGCTATATTATGCAGCACTGCACAAGCACCTACAATTCGGCATACCTTCTCTGGTTTCATTCTTATCTGAAGGAAAAGTTTGTTGTCTGATAGTTTTCACAAGTTTACAGAATTTATGTTGAAATATTTCAGTTGTTATCATTTTTAGTTCCTGTCCATTAAAGAATTGTGCAATATGTGATTCATGGATGGAAGCATACATATGATTTCACATTTTATATATATTTGAAATATATTTGGGGCCTTGGTGACCAAGTGGTCTGTGTAGTTAGCCATCTACTTATAATCATGTGTATGTAAACAATGGCATTCAAGTTTGTCCAACTTAGGGCAGGTTGTGCTCTAATCCAACCATAATTTACAAAGATTTCCAGTTTTTACTTGTCGCAGGTTCATGGTTCCCATTGGTTAACAGGTACATTCCATCTCCAAATAAAAAACTGGAACATGATAAAATTTGTTTAAACATTGCTGACATTGTTGCAAAACCCTACAATAGCTAACAGAGAATGTTAAAGGGAGATAACTCATCAATTTGAAATACAAAGAATTGAACATGTAAGACATTAAATGTGTTCCATAAGCAAGCAGTGTGAGTATAGGTATGTATCTACATCTATTACACAAAGACAAAGTTTAGGAATAGTATTTTGATGCTTCTTCGTTATATACATTGTACATGTATTACATTTTCAATGCATTTTTCATTGTATACCTCTGAATGAAGCACATGAAATCTTCTCTTCCACACACCAAACATCCTCTCAATGAGCGATCTTATAGATGCGTGGCTCCTGTTATATCGTTGCTGGTGTAATTCTTGGGGATGTTGTATTGGGTCAGTAGAAATGGGTGACATCCATTACCAAGGAGAATGCCATCAACCAATCCTCTGTGGTTCCCTTCAAGGTATCTACAGACTGATGAAGTTCTAAAAATATGTGAATCATGCACACGTCATGGCCAGTCTGCAGTTATATGAGTGAATTTTCCTGACAAAAAAGTGTTATAAAAAAGATAGGGCTAATTGTTCAAGAACAATTAGAAAGGTCTTTCCCGGAATCTTCCTCTGTTGCTTTGAACTTGAGAACAAAGGTTGCTGGGCCAATTTTTAGTCTTAATAGACTATTTATGTGGTCCTGAGTAAAACAATATATTATGGTTGTCAAGGACTTTTTTGGCCGTTGCAAGGGACAAAATGTCACTTCCGGTTGCAAAACACATATTTCAGTAATATACATTATCCTCATTTTAAAAATATATGATTGCTAAGGACTTTTTATATGGTTACCTTGTTGCTATGGTATGACCTTGACCTGTGACATTTGAAATTGGGCTCAAATTAAAGGCCAAATGGGCTCAAATTAAAGGGCTTGACTTTGTGATTATATTAAACCTATATGTTTACTATATTATCTCTAACCGTTTTCAAGTTATAAGAAAAAAAAACGATTAACCAAAACCAGTCAAGGGCCTTAACTCGAAAACGGTTCATCACACAGTTTCACACCAAATGCAACAAATAAAGGTCTTGATAAGAGAAGTATTTTTGCCATTTATTGTCTTCTTCTATCTTTTATTGTTTTTAAGTTGTAATGATAACAAGATTGGAGGCCTAAGGTCGAGATCACTTCTGAACTTTGATTTAAAATTTTCTTTAAGAACATGTCACAGGACGGCAAATGGTGAAGACCTTAGGTGATTTCAACTTAAGCTGAGTCCATTGAAACATTCAAGGGATACTGCTCGCCTTCGCTAGTCAGAAATTTTTAGCCAAATTATGTCATAAAGTTGTCTCGAAAGTTCCTCAACATTTCTATCTTTTCAGTTTTCTTCTATCTTTTATAGTTCCAGAGGATATGCAATAACAAGATTTTCGGTGTTTGGGCAGATAACTCGGTAAAGAAAAATATTTCGATTTCACAGGGTGAATCCCAAATAGACTTTTAGTGCCCAAAACTTGTCGCGAAAGACCAAAATGTAATGTTTCAAAACCGGTAATTCATCTCTTTTGACAGGAAATGAATTCAAAACATATGGCTGCACTGGGATTTTTGTCAACCGGAAGTGACATTTTAAAAAACCGCAAGTTACTAACCAAACCGCTAGTTAATGCCATTTTCAAAGCGTTTAGTCGTCAGATGACCATAGGTGTTTCCGAATGACACATTTTATGAGTTTTGTTATTAAACGGAATTGTCAAATATTCCAAGAGCAGTTACTCGTATACGTTAACCCTATTTTTTTATATGCAATAAAGTTGTCTCATAAAGCCCATTTACATTTACCAACCATCAGTTTTCTTCTATCTTTAATAGTTCCAGAGATTATGCTATTACAAGGTTTTCGGTGTTTGGGGAGATAACACTGTTAAGAAAAATGTTTCGGTTTCACAGGAAAAATTTTAAATATAATTTCAGTGGCTAAGTGTAGTGTAGTTATTTTCGTCAGTTATGCATTTTGAATGAAAAGTATCTTGTTTCCAAGTGCCTGCTCTTCAACCAGTTGGAGCGTCCTGGTTACAGCCTTGGCTTCCTTAAGCAATGCTGGAACCAACTTATAAAAAAGCAGCTTTGCTCCATGGGACTTGCTGGAGAGTCTATGGTGCCATTAAAAATAATCAAAGGGTAATAACGCCTATGTGCACTGATCAGAACTGTTATCTTCATGTAATTAATTAAAAACACTATATTTTGTTTATTTAATTATTTAACTTATTTTAATCAAAACTTTAACCATTCCAATTAACATCAATTACAACACAATTAAATATAATTAAAAACCATACCATATTTTGTTTATTTAATTATTAAACTAATTTTAATCAACACTTTTTCACTTTTTACACTTAAAAACAGTTAAAATAAAATTAAATATAGTAATATACTTATAAATTTTTTATTGGGGACGGATCGACCAACAAATAGGGGACGGATCGACTAGGGGACGGATCGTCTGGGGCCGAATCGACTGGGGCCGGATCGACCTGGGGACGGAACGACCTGCTACCTGTTTCCAACCATTTCTTTGAAATCAGTCTAAAAATTAATGAAAACATGGCTGCTAAATGGGGGTATTTATACATGTATATAAATGACTTTCTGTGTAGCTTAATGTTGACCAGAAACCAGTTGTCTTGTTTCTGTCGATAATTTTAGTATTTGTTGGTATTTTTACATTTTGAGGACAACTGAATATTGGAAATGGATTATATAATTAAACCTTCATGTATGATTAGCAATGTTTGCTCTGTCGTCACCAACATATAATATCAGGGACTAAAGTCTTTCTTTTATGCACACCTTTAAATGATGTAGAAGTCATATTTTAGGACGTTCCTGGCCATGGTTGTAATTAAGTAAGTTGCAGACGACTCGATTTCATTGAATTTGTTTGAATTTCTAGATTCATTTGACCTTTAAATAGATATGGAACACTAAGAATAGCATACATAGTAACGATATGCATGTACATTTGATAGAATGTTTTAGAAAATATCAAGCATCAGACGAAACCTTTGGACCACATTTTCTTGATATTATGCTACTATGATTCTGAAATACCTGTGTACTTATTTTTGATGGGGAAAAAACAAAAATGAGTCTCAACAGCATTAAATATGTCAAATTTAATAATTACACAATAAGGAAAAGTGAGATACTTTTTTAAAAAATCTCTTTTTTTTCAAGTAAGGCTACTATGTATGTCACAGTGTTACATATTTTTCATGAAAATCTTAGTTTAGTGTAAAATTTTTTAAGAACTTGCATTTCAATTGCTAATTATTTATTATTTCTGTATAAATGTGTAAGTTAACATTATTTCAATCATTTTTAAGACTAGCACATTTGGTTATTAGTATTTTTTTGCGCGAGACAAGGATTATCAGGTCTATATCAGATGAGCTAGTAGATCGAATCTGATATGGACCTGATAATCCTTGTCGAGGGAAAAAAAAATACTAATAATTTTTTTATCGATAATTTCTCAATTTGAATACAACTTTTTTTATTTGTTTTCGTTTTTTCACATATTTGAGGTTATTTTGCTTTGTAATAGTGCCGTTTTTACGGTAAGAATTTGTGCACTACTTCTTTTGTACAATTTTTATGCGTAATGCAGTCTGACATGACGTCACTCCTACCTCAATCATTCAAAAACTTCAAGCGATTATGCGGACGGAGCCGGAGGGAATTTCAAATGAATGGAGAGGAAACGTCAATCTGAAACCATTTACAGCATTACGAAAAAGTTTAAAGAGGTAGGTTATCATGTTTGAAAAATGATTCTGATTACGATTTCTTTCACTGACCGGCTTGGCATGCATGTCAGTTATTCCGTTTATGGGGCTACTGATATTGATAAATCAATCCATATTGATTCCGTACCCCATAAATATGTAATGAAAATTTCTGCCTGTGTAACACCAAGTAATTAGTTGCCTATAGTATAAAGGGCTAAAGCCTATCAACTATGTCTACGGTCACATACTCGATGTTTCGGCAATCAATCTTCCTTCATTTAGCGATCAAAACGAATTGTACTGTTAAAATATCCTGCATTTTATTCTCTATTAATGATAAACATGTGTTTCAACCAAATTAAACGCTGTTAAAGCGATACACTGTCAAGACCCGTTTATCGCCGAAATTCGAGTGTACTGCCATACAAAAAAAGCAAGTTAAAAGGGGGGGTATTTGTACATTGATCGTTATTCTTATTTCAGGAGACGAATAAGATACTCTCTAGATACTGATTGTGTGTTGTGTATTATATTTTGTAACACTTCTTAGTGTCTGGACAGGTCTGATTAATTGCAGCATAGATGTATTGTTTCTTTCGTGATGTTTGTTTTCCTTAATATTTATGAGCTTTGGTCAGTGATGCGCGATTCGTCAAAAAGTAAGGCAGATTCTTCCGCAATGTGTTCGCGCAAGACAAATGACCAACAGCTGATAATTTCTAGTATCACTGGTCGTTGTTCTACTGAGCGTTGATACTAATTTTATTGGTAGTAAATATCAAAGGAAATTGTAACAAATTATCGATAAAGCAAATTATACATTTATGTAACAAAGTGCATGTTGTCTTTATTCGACAATAATTGCACACTCTAAATGTTCATTATTTTATTAGTTTTTGTCAAAAGTTAGTTGTTTATGGTACAAACAATTTGAAAATAGATTATTACCTATTTTTAATCATCCATCATTGAAAAATTTTAAATCTCAAATGCATACCCCAATCTAAGACAAAAAGTACTAATATCTTGATACAGGGATATAAATCTGCCATTAGGTAAGCATTTTATTTATAAATACATAAGAATTTTCATTCTTGTGCCTCAATATACTTGATTTAATACTCGATATAGAACAGATTGATAAAAATCAAATCTATGGTTCCGTGTATTAAACCAAGGCTCAAAACACTGATTCTGTTTAATATGCATGTCTATTACAGTATCTGTAATGGTTTACAAGTTACGAGTCAAGAACCACATTCTGTAATGATTCAAGCGCGGAACTGAAAATCGACTAATGGTACCTACTGCTTTTCCTTTCAAATATTTTATATTTTTGAAAAGTCCAACATTTTTCCTATTTATTGTCTACTTCAAACTTGTATTGTTTTTATATTATTTTATAAAAACAGTAAATGATAGAGAACATTTTGTAAATGGCAACCCATAATGATATGACTTTGGTCTTGAATTGAATGTCTTGACTTGTTTATCACAGTCATCCTATATGTTTACTATATTATCTCTAACCGTTTTCGAGTTAAAAGCCAAAAACTGAATAACCAAAACACATCAAGGCCAATAACTCGAAAACGGTTCATAAAACAGTTCTGGACCTAATGATACTAAATGAAGGTCTTGATGAGAGGATCACTTTATGTAACTTGTTTACTATATTATCTCTAACCGTTTTCGAGTTAAAAGCCAAAAACCAAATAACCGAAACACATCAAGGCCAATAACTCCAAAACGGTTCATAGAACAGTCTCAGACTCTTATACTAAATGAAGGTCTTAATGAGAGGATCACTTTATGTATACTTGTTTACTATATTATCTCTAACCGTTTTCGAGTTAAAAGCCAAAAACCGAATAACCGAAACACATCAAGGCCAATAACTCGAAAACGGTTCATAGAACAGTCCTGGACCCTTATACTAAATGAAGGTCTTGATGAGAGGATCACTTTATGTATACTTGTTTACTATATTATCTCTAACCGTTTTCGAGTTAAAAGCCAAAAACCGAATAACCAAAACATATCAAGGCCAATAACTCGCAAACGGTTCATAGAACAGTCTTGGACCCAATATACTAAATGAAGGTCTTGATGAGAGGATCACTTTATATATACTTGTTTACTATATTATCTCTAACCGTTTTCGAGTTAAAAGCCAAAAACCGAATAACCGAAACACATCAAGGCCAATAACTCGAAAACGGTTCATAGAACAGTCTTGGACCCAATTATACTTAATAAAGGTCTTGATGAGAGGATCACTTTATGTATACATGTTTACTATATTATCTCTAACCGTTTTCGAGTTTAAAGCTAAAAACCGAATAACCGAAACACATCAAGGCCAATAACTTGAAAACGGTTTATAGAACAGTCTTGGACCCAATTATACTAAATGAAGGTCTTGATGAGAGGATTACTTTATGTATACTTGTTTACTATATCATCTCTAAACGTTTTCGAGTTTAAAGCTAAAAACCGAATAACCGAAACACATCAAGGCCAATAACTCGAAAACGGTTCATAGAACAGTCTTGGACCCAATTATATTAAATGAAGGTCTTGATAAGAGGATCACTTTATGTATACTTGTTTACTATATTATCTCTGTTTTCAAGTTTTAAGCAAAAAACTGATTTACCGAAATGAGTCAAGGGCTCGAACTCGAAAACGGTTCATAGAACAGTTTCGGAGCAAATGTAACAAATGAAGGCCTTGATGAGAGGAGTATTTTTGCCATTTATTGTCTTCTTCTATCTTTTACAGTTTTTGAGTTGTAATGATAACAAGATTGGAGGCCTAAGGTCGAGGTCACTTGTGAACTTTGACTTTGAGATTTTCTTTAAGGACGTGTCACAGGAAGACAAATGGTGAAGACCATTCCTGATTTCGACTTACGGTTTGTGAGTTTTTGTGATAAGTGGAGTCATTGAAACATTCAAGGGATACCGCTCGCCTTCGCTAGTCAGAAATTTTTAGCCAAAATATGTCATAAAGTTGTCTCAAAAGTTCCTTAACATTTGTCACTTTTCAGTTTTCTTGTATCTGTTATAGTTCCAGAGATTACGCGATAACAAGGTTTTCGGTGTTTGGGCAGATAACTCGTAAAGAAAAATGTTTCGATTTCACAGGGTGAATTCCGAATAGACTTTCAGTGCCCAAAACTTGTCGCGAAAGACCAAAAAGATATGTCGCGTACTTTTTAAACTGTTTGGTTTTGAAAGTTGGCGGAAAAAAAAAAAAAAATCAAAGGCAAAGCAAAAGCAAGAAGGTCTTCCCACTGGAAGTGGGAAAGACCTTAATAATTTACCATATACTACTATCATTCATTATATAGACATTTTAATACATCAGATTAAAGGTGAGGCATATATGTAATTTTTTATATCACATGGAATATGTTTTGGGACTAAAAAAATTAATTAAAGATCTTTGCTAAACAATTGAAATTGGTCAAAATACATGATTCATGTATGTATTGTGCATGTGTATACTTTACCTATTCATTAGTAATTAGGATGAATGTATATGGTTTGCTACTACTTGCATTTATTTTATCTTTTAATATTTGATCGTAGTAAATTTGCATTGATCTTATTAATAAATTAATTTGTAGAATTAAAAAACATACTATAGCTCCACCCCCCCCCCCCCCAAAAAAAAAAAAACTAGTACAACAGAAACCTGTAAGAGTTGTCTTTCCTAGTATAGGTTTTATTATAATTCAGAAATAGACTATATACGTAATGGTAATGTCAAGGTTAAGATATTTTTAAAAATGTAAAAAAAAACATGGATTTACCTTCATGATCGCATACAGCTTGAACATTGATGCTTGGGTAATTTTTTCTGTTGATAAATGCTGGTTCATCTTCTGACGGTCTCTGTATTCTATCAGTACAGTCTATACATCCAATAACGTGAAGAAAGCCAGCCATGTCAAAAAATTCCATCAATTTGTTCTTGGTTTTTTGGCCATTTTATGAATTTTTTTTTTACAAAAGAGCATTTGCAACCCTTGACACCGTACTCTTATCATATCCAAGGGTATCGCCGATCACCTGAAGAAAGGAACCACTTTCATAGAACCGAAGAGCAATTGACAGCTGATCTTCCACTGACAGTGCAGATTTTTTTTTCTGTGTTCCTCGTCTAATGTCATCGCCAAGAAGGTCTATTAAATAATTAAAGGTCTCCCTACCAAATCTATATCGTTCTCTCGTCTCACGGTCAGTCAAGTTGCCACGAATATTGTCTCTGTTAGGAATTCCAAAAACCGCAACAATGTTACAATTTGTAAATGACTGGCGCATTTAGTAAGGTAGGAACTTGATGAAAGGTACATGTATAGGAGTTACTGCTTGTAAAACATATACACAGAATTGTTTAACTTTGCCGGCTTTTTCAATCGAATGAATGTAAACGCTTTTATTAAGAAATGTAGATAAGGTTTAAGTCATTTTTTTAAAAATTATTTTAAACAGAGGTCAAAGTAATGTTATTAATCAACGAAGTTCCATAACAAAATACATAGCGTTATAACGTTGTGTTCCAGAAAATACGATTCCTTGATAAGTACGTGACACTTTGACCAACATGACCAGTCCTTCGAATCACATTTAGCTATGTCAAACGTGAAATATAACATCCACACCCCGATTCTCAAAGTAAAAAATCAAACCATGTTTCTTATATAAAAGTTGAATATGTTTTGGTTATATATTATTTTAGAAATAAACAGTAGATTTTCATCAACACTTTGCCTTACATGAATAAAGCACAATTCGGACATCACAAATGACAATGATTATTATTGGCCTACTGCAGACCCCTGATATGCTGGTCAAAGGTCGAAAATTACTCTATGTTTTTGATGGTGTGTTTATTATTATTTAAATTTATGTAAAATACTACACAAATTGTACTGATTGCTGTTTAATTATATTTCAATCATTCATGCTGTAACTTTATGAAAATTCATCAATTTTTAAATAGCTTGGTGTTGAAAATAATGTATACATTTTTTTTATCAAGATTAACTTAATCTTCAAGGTTCATATAAATTTTTTAAAAAGTGGAAAAATGACTAACATGAAATTTTTGAGAAAGGCAGTTTTACTTTGACTGTTAAAATTTAAAATTTTAAAGTGATTGTTTAATACTTATACTAATTCTAGGTTTCTTATCATTTTCCAGAATTTCCAAAGGGCCCAAAGAAGAGAGTTGGAGAATACAAATAAAAGTTATTTTGAAATTATATATTTGTATATCATTTAGAAATTATTATATTGGTAAAAATGTGTTTAAAAACTGATACTACATGAGCATCAGAGAAAATTTTCAGCTAACATCTGTCTCTCAGATGAGTGCAGATGTTGGATTGTCATAGGGTTTTGTTTTATTTTCCTTTACTGGATTTGACATGCTTAATTGACAACGTGACAGGTGTGTTGCAACAGGCAGGAACTGCTTACTCTTCCGGAGTTCACTCTGGTTACGACTTGAGTTCGCGTTGTCAGTTAATGTTCGACAGTATTTTGTGCTTTGTGTTTGCCGGTTTTGCCTTTGCTCATTGGACTTTTTGCTTTGGAATGCCCCATTGGTACCTTTAAGCTTCTTTCATTTATTGGGATTGGCTTCAAATATGTTATAATTTGATTTCCTTTTGGTCACTTTGGTTTATACAGTTCTACATTGTCTGGTTATTTGTATATTTTGGTCCCTCATTGTCTTAAGTGAGCATAAGTATATCTGGTGAGACTTGAAATCAAACGTGTCATGCGAGATAAGAAATTGTAAACAGATGACTTGCATAATAAACATGGTCCATGAGGAGTTATTTGATAATTAAAAGGAGGGATATACAATACATGAAAATCAGACACAAAATCACTTAAAATTTGATGTTTCCTATTTCATGTATTTACCAAGCTGAATATTTTGTTGAGTCGAGTATAATATAAAGCTTAACGTAGCAATTTACTGTAGAATGCATTTAAAAACATGAAACCTTGATCATCTATAGAGAAGAAATACTAGAAAGAGTAAAAGGACTCTTAGACAATAATGTGATGTGGAATAAGTGTACGTGACACAACCTCACTGTAATTAAACAGAAATTTCTCGTTCACTACGAAAAACGCCCAGACAACATACATAACACTCAAAAGCTGAAAAAGACTAAATATTGTAATATTATTTCAACCTGGATTACAAAAAAAAACTTGTACCAATACATCTGTAAAACTTCGAAATCTAAGACCATTAATTTTGTTTTCAACTGTGCTGAGCAGTTCTTTCTGTACAACAGCATACTACAGAGGATGCAGAAGGTGCTAATCAACATGACTGAGAAAGTCCAATACAAAAAAACCCCCATTTATTTCAGAACAGCAGGTGATATGATAAACTTGAAAATTAACTGTCTCATCTGGCATCATTAAAAATTGGACAAAAAATATTTTATCCTTGTTAACTGTGGTAACTGTGTTTGAACACTGTAAGCAATGCAAAGTTGCGGACATTACTTTACATTGTAAATGTCAACATGTCAAAATAATGTACATCACCTGAAATTAACAGAAATGATTAGTAGACAGTATGGTAGATAATTATTTAATTATAAATATTAAATTAAAATCATGAGTTTGCAGAACATGGGTACCATTTTGATCATGGTGTTGACACAAAACGTTCACAGAAAGAATTTACTCTGTTATTTTGGTAACGTCCAACACCATCTTGAAGAGGTTCATAAAATATACAAAAAAGCACAAAAACAATGGACAAAATGCAAAATAATTCAGATTTAATTTTTATATAAAATGTATAGGAGAGCTTAAGATATTATCCATTACATCATAAAAAATATTCAATAAAGTGTTTGACATCGTGATGTCCGCTACTTTGGTAGTACCCCGATATTTCCCCAATTATAACCCCCAAAATAATAGAAAACTATCTTCTCCATGATAAAAAATTGCAGAAGAGATATTTATTTTTGATAATATCCAATCAAAAAGTCATTTTTTATAGATTAAATATTTTTTTCAGTGTCCACAGAAAATTGCATAATAGCTCAGAACAACCCATATATGGATGCTAAATTTTACGCACATAAGTGTGCTCCGTTATCAATTAAGTACCTATTAAATTGTTATGTATCTAGTAAAACTTGTAAATGTCTTCAATACTGAAGAAAATACTGAAAAATAAACCATTATACCAAGAACAATCATTCAACCCTGCAATGACGACATAAGAAACGATGCACCATACGATAAACCATGCGATAAACAAACGTTGCACGATACGATATACCATACGATAGACGAAACGATCTATTAAAACGATAAACGCCGTCTCACCGTTTCTATCGTATATTGTATCGTATATCGTTTCGTGCATCGTGCGTACATCGTTCGTATATCGTGCGTACATCATCCGTATATCGTCCGTTCATCGTTCGTACATAGTTCGTGCATTGTGCGTTTTGTTAACTTATACGTATCTTTCTTTGAAAGGATTTTTGTGTAATTTTGGAATCCAATACAATTATGGTAAGTCTTCAGACTTATTGTCGTAATTAATATTCAAAGAAGTCATGAAGGACTTATGGTTAGCCAGGATTTCATCTTTGTCAAATGTGGTACGTTTGTATGTGGAATTTACAGATTTATCCTTGATGCCTAAATTCTTGAGGTATTCATAATAATGTGATTTACACACAAACACAATGCTAGAAGCCTTGTGTGCAGGGACGACAACATATTTGTCATGGAAGCACCTCAAACTTATAAACCAAGGTAACAAGAAAATACGACCCGTCCGCGCCTATACCCAAGTAAAAAAATTCACTCAACAAATCGCATTAACAAATCAAGAACAAATCTAAATTTGAATGCAATTTGTATGCGATGTAAATTCACATGCAAATGAGCTAACAAATCGCATTTATAAATCGCAAACAAATCAAAGAATTAATGGTGAACAAATCAAATATCCTGTAAATGAATTGTAAGCAAATCAAAAATAAATCGCAAACAAATCAAACATCATGTAAATGAATTGTAAGCAAATCAAAGAACAAATCGCAAACAAATCAAATATGCTATTTAATGAATTGTAAACAAATCGAAAACAAATCAAATATCCTACATATAAATTGTAAGCAAATAAAAAAATAAATTGATTACAAATCAAATTTTCTTTAAACAAATTGTAAACAAATCGATATCAAACAATTCTTTTGGCAAGGTTGGTGTGGTCAGTATAAGCTAGAGCCCCATTCAACACAATTATTGGGTAAATTTATACAATTTATATGGAAAAGCCCTCAAGGAATTAAAATTAAATAATGAATATAAATGGCAATGAATGGTGTGAACCAAATTTGAAGTCAACCTCTTCAGTAGAAGCCGATAAATCTTTATGAAAGTTTGTTATGGACAGACAGCAAACAAGGTGATTGCTATACAGTACCCTCTCTTACAAATGAGGGTACACAAATTAACTGTACAACAATATGATGAAATTTCTCATTTTTAAAAAGCATGCATTCAGTGTTTAAAAGTTAAAATAGAAGTGTCAAGCACAGAACAGAATATATAAGTCTTCATTTCCTGGCTTCTTCAAGTCTCTTAACAGTTAACTTGGCAGATGACATTTTTTCGGACCAAAAACGATTGAACATGGCGTGGTCCATGTTCAATTTGTGTTCTGCATAACCTGAAAATAAAAAAAAATGATATGTCACATGTACATCTCATTAAATTGAATGCAGAATATATGTGTGTGTGTGTGTAGTAAGTATTTAACATGTAGACTACTGAACATTTTTTCTGTTAAATAGATATTGTTTCCAAGAATCCTTTTCATTTATCATTAATTCATTCTTTCTTTTTTATACTTTTTTTTACTCCTATTTTCCTGAAGTCTTTTAAATGTTTTTTATTTGCAAATTTTATATATGTCTTGAAACGCATACATGACGACCCACAAAAATTAAGCTACATGTATAGTCTGTTTATTTTCGAATATCATTTTTTAAAAATATATTGCATTACACGAAAACATTTTCAACTTTTTTTTAAGCTTGTAAAATATTTAAAGATAGGTTGTAACTTTGGGGGTGTCACAGTTTAAACCTGCCTCATATTATATACATGTAACAATATATAGTTTATAAACAAATGACACTCTTATCATATTCTTTTTCCTTTTAAGAAGTACATTTTTTTTTCAATTAAAGAACTTTAAGGTGCATGCATACACTATGTACCTCTTAATTTGAGATTGATGTACAGCAAAATGCTGATAAAACAAAGAAAAATTTCTTACATCTCAAACTTTTAAAGATAGGGTTTTCACTGAATGCTTTTGTTCCTCCCTTGATGGCCAGGTCCCAAGGTTCAAAGAAACCATCAATAAGTTTCTTTATAACTTCCGCTGATTTTGTCTCTTTATTGTTTTTCCTTTTCTTTTTCGAGACGGAAGCCAAAGTGGCATGGAGCCACAATGGCTTGACTGCAATGGTTGCTCCTGGTGCCAGAAGAACAAACCCATTTTGGAGCTGATCCCCATCTTTTACTTCATACTGTAAAAGAAGTGTGTCACCACATAAAAATACATGGATGAACTATACCCTTTTATAGGGTTGTGCTATTAAATACAAGAATGCATATTGCATTTATAAAATACATATTTTTAAATAAATATATGTACATGTAATTATATTAAAATTTACCAAATTTTATTAACACAGCATGTTCAATCAAAAAGTTTCATAATGATAGCTGATCAACGTCAAAGCAATAAAACATTATTCACACATTCTGCCCTTTTCAACTTTTATTATTTGTTTCAAAATAATAATGATTTATTCATTTAACAGCAAAAGTGTACCAACAATGACCAAAGTGGTTAACAAACATCATTAGACCAAAAATTGGTAGACAAAAATATCATCAAATTAAATTACTAGGTTTGGATATACAATGTAAGAATTACTATACTTAGTAGAGTAGTAATAGAATAAAATTTTGTATTTTCATTCCTCTCATTCAATACAACAGTTTTCAAAAGTTTTTTTAATTACATGTATTTCAGGTAATGTAATTATACTGGGTCGAAGTTAAATTTCCTGAGTTTTCCTCACATTTTAAAATTTAGACGTTTACATTTAAAACTTCATGGTAAAATCATAAAAAAAATAAGAAAATGTCCAAAAGACATTATGCCCCATCACACAATTTGGAACCGACGGAGGAACAGACCTGAACACTATATGCCCCCCCTACATGTACCTTCGTAGATGGGGCAAAAAAATCATGAATGATACCCACACTCCTAAATAGTTGTTTTTTGAAATAAATTATATTCAAAAAATTAAGCAAAGATAGGGCACAGCACACTAATAACACATGTAGGAAATAAAAGTTTTGAGATGATTCGTGGTCTCGAATTATTTTTATTTGGTGGTATAAAAATGTACATGTACATGTAAAACCTACCCTTAACTGACAGACCTTTCTTTCATATATGTACATGTATTTTGATTTTTGATATTGTACGTTGATTCTTTATGGTACATGTATGTACCCACACTATTCCATTTCAGACTTTAAATTGTTTTCATTAAAAAAACAAAACAAATTTAATAGTTTTCAAACTTCCAAAAGAAAAATTTACGTCAAAATTTCTATTCAAAAGGGATTCTGACTAAAATTTATTTGCCATTCTACATGTACATAAATCATTTTGTGGATATAGACAAATCATTTAAATTTCTGTTTTAAAATTGTAAATTAATTGGTATCAATGGTATACTAGCTGGCGTTCTGCTCTTGAGCGATCAGTGTTTTGCCTACATGGCGTGTATATATAAGTTTAACTACAAAAGAGTATCTGAAGGGAATTTTTTTTTGGATTTGAAATATATGCATGCAAAACATACCTGTTTTTTTCATTATTTTGGCCAGATATGTCTGGCCATCATCATAAGGGGCCAGACATAAATCCCCTTCCTGTATATCAATTTCAAGGCCATCTCTGCCAGTTTCCTCATCAAAAACATCATTTGATCTTATTGGGCCTCGTACTATGTTGTCCTCTTCAAACTTAACAACAAGCCATTCTGTTAATTTAAAAATAAAGGTCAATTTAGTCAAAGAACGATAGATGAAAATGAGTTTTATTCTTACATAAAAATTGCTGACAGCTAGGATTATATGTATTGTTGCTCTACTGACAATGACTGAAGTCTTTAAGAAATTTATACATGTAGCTTAACTAGAATACTGACAAAGTCAGAAAGGGCCCCGCCGCAAAAATCTAAGAGTTTTCGAAATGATACCAAATTTGATAATAACCACTAAGGCATGCTCCATCGAATGTGTATTAAACTTCAGAGCTGCATTGTTAATAGCATTTGAGTCACACAGTCCAATTTTTAAAATCTGTTCCAAAAATATTTCACGGATTATTTGCACAAAAATTTATTATGCAAATCATGACATGCTTCTTAGCAACTGTTTAAAATTTCAGAACGTGTAATAGTTTTTGAGTTTTAGTGTTCACAAAGTTCAATTCTCAAAATCTGTGATTTTCGATAAAAAATGAAGTTTTTTTCCAAAATTATTTCACAAATTTGCACGAAAATTTAACATGCGAATTATGACATGCTTCTTAGCATCTGTTTTAAATTTCAGAACTGTATTGATAATACGTAGTTTTTGAGTTTTAGTGTTCACAAAGTTCAATTCTCAAAATCTGTGATTGTGATCAAAAATGAAGTTTTTCCAAAAATATTTCACGGATTTGCACAAAAATTTAATATGCAAATCTTGACATGCTTCTTAGCAACTGTACAAAATTTCAGAACTGTATTGATAATATATAGTTTTTGAGTTTTAGTGTTCCCATAGTCCAATTCTCAAAATCTGTGATTTTCGATAAAAAATGAAGTTTTTTCCAAAAATACTTCACATATTTGCACGAAAATTAGATATGCGAATCATGACATGGTACTAAGCGACTGTACAAAATTTCAGAACTGTGTTGTTAATAGTTTTTGAGTTTTAGTGTTCACAAGAATTGTTGACGGACGGACAGACGGACAAAGTGAAAACTATATAGGGCATCCGCATCTTCGATGCGGGGCCCTAATTACAAGCTTCCGAGTCAAGCACCCGAGTTCACTTAAATAATAATTATTTGTTGCAGCCAAAAAAGTACATTAATGATATCACTTAAAATTTACATGCATGTGTGTTTCTTGTACACTTGAACATGTGTTGTAGGTATATATAGACATTTTTTAACTTGAAATGAGTGAATGTATGACATTTTCTGTAATAAAATAAGAAATTTATCGACAACATGGCGAGATCTACTTTTGAAATAAAAATGGCGAGATCTACTCGCTGACCAGTAAGTCTCAACGTGTGCATCATGTCCACTGAATCAAAATTATTTATCATTTAAAATTTATATTCACCGGAAAATTACCTGAATCCCCCATAAACGTTGATTTGCTTTTCCTTTTCACGTTTTTCGGCATATTTGTATCTGTATAAATGATCGATATTCTGTTTTCTGTTGTCTGTATATTTCAAATTCAAACGAGGCGCCAAAACTTCCCGAGAAAGTAAAAACCCGAGTGTAACGAATGTTACGTATACAACTAGTCATAGTCTTCGCGACGTTTATTGACATCGGTTATTTACGAGCGATTACTAAGTTCATTAGAATCGACGCAAAACAATGTAGGTACACGAGGGACAAGCATATTCCGTTTCTGGAACAAACAATAAATATAGTAAGTAACAGCAATTAATTCGATGAGTCTCGGCTTTATATTTTTTAATAAAATTGCAATAAAACAACATTAATTCATGTCATCATGACATTTATACTGGTTACATTTAAGAATATATTATTTTTTTCTTTGTGGATTTATTTACTGACACTGATTTCTGTTTGTTGTGTCCTGTAATCTTAACGATATTGAGATTGAATTGGAATTGTATGCATGTTAATTTAACCTACCACAATCAGCTGGTTGTGTTGAAGGCAACTGGCTTTTTTAGAATATATATATAAGTTAAATGAATTGTTAACAAATCAAAATGCTAAAACTACCAAGTCCAGTAAATTGCAAACAAATCAAACCTACAACAGGACTAAGTTTAATAAATTGGAAGCAAATCGAATTTGAAAATGGATAAGTTTAATGAATTGTATACAAATCGAATTTGAAAATGGACAAGTTAAATGAATTGTATACAAATCGAATTTGAAAATGGACAAGTTAAATGAATTGTATACAAATCGAATTATAAAATGAACTAAGTTAAACAAATTGTAAGCAAATCAACATTCAGTAAAGTACGAGTTAAAATGAATTGATATCAAATCGAAAAATGGCACAATAAATCGCAAACAAATCAAAAATTTGAAACAAATTGTAAGCAAATCGTATTTGCCAAATATGTCAAGTTTCGATTTGTTAACAATTTGTTAAATGAATCGCAAAAAAATCGCATCAGTAAATCGAGTATCCACGATTTGAATGCAATTTGTACTCGATTTGTTTATGATTTGTTCCAAAATTTTTTGACTTGGGTAGATACCACTACCTAGTCGAAAAGTATTCTATATCGTTTGAAAATATGGTTACAGATAGTTTTCCGAATTTTAAAATTCAGTGTACAGTGAATGTAAACGATGATTGCGGACTACAGTTGTTAGTGACCAGTATTATATGATACCTATCCTTTTTGATCAACTAACCAACTCAAATAATACAGTAATGGAAACGGAGGTCTGGCATGAAATAAATCCTGGTTTAAACCACCATTTCTATTGAAATGCCTGTATCAAGTCAGTACCATTGCTGCAGTTACTATATTTTTGGTTGTTGGTTATGGAGTTGCCGGTTTCTAGGACTTTGATTTGTGGATTGTCTGTTTTGACAGTTTCATCGGTGTTCGGTATTTTGTTGTTACCTTCATTTTTACCTACGATGGCAACTCTGTGGTTATTGAATGTGTAAAGTAGCAGTCAAATGATTTTTTGCATTATATTATTTATTATTATTATTATTTATTATTATTATTATTATTGTTATTATTACGAGTACCTTCTGACATGTATAATTTCAGTGACAATTATAAATTAATTTATATATAATAAACTACAAAAATTTCATGTTGTTGTTAAGTGATTCAAATATGCGACGTAATTTCAAACAAGTTATTACAGCTGTAAGTAAAGTGCATTGAGTAATATTTGTAATTGTGTAGATTATAGTACTAAACAAATAAGTAATGCACTATTTTCTAGTTATGATTTTGTGTACAATTTTGTGGATGTGTATCATTCTGTCTACAGCATATGAACGTTCATTTCACGGAGACTGCAAAAGGTAATTAATTTATCTATTTGTAATGGCATACCAATAATATGTTTACAGACTGAACTCCTATATCTTTAATTGTAAAATGTTTAGCAATATACTGTCTTTCAATAACCTAAGCTTTTAAAATACACGGGATGGTTATGAATCGCCGCATGATGTTAATCTAGTCTGATCTGACATAATATTGCAGTAATTTAAGAAACAGCAGTCTAAGATTCTAAAATAGAGAAAATTTTGAATAAGCCTCATGACTGGTACTACTTAATTTTTAAGCTTATTTTTCAACTAGACACATTATTTATCAGTATTATTATAATATAATTATTGTATGGTTCATTAAGAGTTTTGTAATGCTATAAAATGGAGTAATTTTTTGTGAGAACAGTATTTATTCAAAAAAAAGTACACTTTGTAAGAGCTCTGTGAGTGGTCCTATTATTTTACTTCATAAGATATTCGTAATGCAATAATATTGTTGTATGTTTTATACAACAACAGTCTTGGTTTCAAATATTGTGATTGAGCCTCGTGAGTGGTCCTACTATTCTTCTTTATAGTCAAGTTTTGATAGTATTTTTGAAAGCAAATTTGATAACAAATTATTTATCAAAATTATTATAGTACATTTATTTTATGGACCATTAAGAGATTCGTGATGCAATTGCAGATTTAATTCACAACATTTATTTATTTAAATGATTCAAAACAGTTTTATCACAGAAATTATGACAGACACAAAGTATTAGTTTTTCATGCGGAGTACGTTTATTTTTTATGGGTCTTGGTAATTGACTAAATAACATCTTCCGAACATGCTTATGAACAGCATTTTTCAAATGGCTTTTCCGGTCTATGAATACATAAGTAGCTGAAAAAGTAAATATGTTTTATATATTGTTTATACTATTTTGTTAGGCAAGTATGGTTATACTCCTTTCGGTTTATCAAATTAATGTGTTAGAACAACTATGTTTTTATGTTGTAATGTCATTGTGGTGCTCTTTAGTTCGTAATATTATTGCATCTCGTAATTCCCTAAATATTATCAATAACATACATTTTCTTCAATTTTTACAATGACGATCATATGCTAAATAAAATACTGCAATGACATGTTTTGCATCATAGAATGTCCTGTGGGTTTAACATCTGATGATAGTGTAACTTGTAAAAAGTGTAAAAACGGATATTACGGACGAAGATGTGCTGAAAGATGCAATTGTGACGTAAATAGGTAAGATTAACAATTAATGCAAGAATACATTTTATATAAATTGGGAGGAATTTTATGAGGTAATACATGTTTCTAAATTTGTATATTACTCCCTAATATCTGAACACGAAATGTTTAATTGTATTTAAATCTTATTTTCACAAACAAAACTTTAAATATTACTAACCTTAAATGACTAAATTTGGTTTTAAATTGAAGAAAAAAGCTTTTCTTTGAATAGTTTATTTGATGGTTGGTTTTGCTGTTGTACGTGTATATTATCACACTTTGTCCCCCACATTGTAGCCTCGCACAAATATCTTTTACTATCTTTTTATGTGTACCTAGTAAATTTAGGCATATTTTAATCTGGGAAACATACTAGATGAAATTCCTTTGCAGAATTTAACAAAAACATTTTAACTCCGTATTTCACTTTTTAAGAATACAAGTAACTAGTTGTAAGACAGACAAAATGTATATTATGAGTTCAGTTTGAAACGAATCTAAAAATAAAACAACGAATCCATACGCTATATCTTCTAAATATTCAAAATTGATTCCATAAAATGGATAAACTTTTCCAGACTTGCTTAGAACTTTATTGCGACGACACGATATATAACTAAATTGCAAACAACACATGATATTTTATGATACTTATACATGCTTTATTAGCAGGTGTAATAATGTCAAAGGATGTCAGACTATTAGTGCGAAAACAATGGCAAATCTTGATGGTAAGTTATAGAGAATTGGTTATGCTTGATTGTAAAAGGGTTGCTCCTTGATTATTTATTTTTGGATCGATGAAATTTTACTTCTCAATGCATTGTAATTTTTGTTTCACATCAATTGCAAAAAAAAACATACGAAAAAACGATCTGTTATGAATAAACGATTGTCTGTACTGCTTAACATAAAAACTCTGTAATGTTGCATTGAGTCACAATTTCTGTATTATCGTCTTTAGTAACTTTGGATGTCATTCAAGTTGGAGAAAAGATTACGCAAGAAAATATTAAAGACCTAAACTCAACAATAAGAAAAAAACAAGGTGAATACATATCATGTGTTAGTATTAATTATGTTGTTCAAAGTATGATCAAAAGCCAATGAAAAGAATACTAGACGACAAGGTATACACAAAGTTTCTGGATGAGTCTCACAAATTTAGATCAGTCACAATTACCAGCATATGTTAGTTTAAGGAAACATTCTGCAAACTAAGCGAATTATTTGTTATTGAATCTGATCTGTCATACAATGATGTAATACTTTAAACTGTGCATCTTCCTTAATTGTAAATTTTATAATTCCTTTAAATGAAAACCGAGTTGTAAAAACACGGAAAATAAAACGAGGAAGCAGTGTTGTTAAATGGTTATAGAATTATTAATGGTAAATGTTTCCATAACCAAAAAAATATGAAATAGACGTTTATTCATCCTTATACTTTGTATGTGTGGTGATGTACACATCAGTAAAAATATTGTACGATGTATAGGTCTATGCTTATAGTAAATTAACAGCGAGATATCAATTATTATTGCATTAAATATTTAGAACTAAAACGATGAGGAATAAGGATAGTCATTCTCATTAATTGATGGTAACTAAGGCAAAATAACCATTAGGATTTCAGTTTAATACATATAATTTTAATTTAAATAGAAAGTTTCTTTGTCAATAGTGATCAAATCAACAAATGAACGAATCATTGAAACTATTAAACTAACATTCTTTATCTTAAAATTATGCTTGACTTATTTTGTATTTAAAAAAAAGTGACGAAAATTGGAAATACGAAAACCCAAAAGTAAACCGTCTTGAGATTTTTGCAACTAAATTTTTATATTCAGTTAAAGAACTATTTTGTCTAAAAACCGGTAGGCGATATTGACGTCATAACATTGACTTGTCTAGTCACTGGTAAATAACTACGCGATAATTTACGAAGCAAAATAACTTGTGCCTCTTAATTTGGATTGCATAACCTAATATTCTTTAGCGGATTGAGTGACAAATTCAAACCTAAAACAATATATATTTCCTAGATGTATTGAGTATGCAATCATCTTCCACTGTTGTAGTTGCCAACCGACATTGAGTATCCAGTCCCAATGCTGGTAAGACATTTTGTTTGCCTAAATATACCATTCGGACCAAGATAGATATAGATAAACCATAAAACATTCTTGTAAAATGCTTAGTTTCCGATATTAAATCAAAAATTTTATTCTTCGAGATATTATACATTTGCACAATAATTTAACATTTCTTTTTATAGGCAGCATCGGATTTGTTGTCTTCTATATAGCATGCACGGGAGTTCTTACATTGTGTATTGGATTCACTGTTTTGTTTCGTAGATATTTCCAAAACATTTATAGGCGACCAGCATTAATTATACAAGAAACAAATGTTCACAATCAAATAAGCAGCGACAATTTATCATTCGATGCTATGCAAGCGGAAGAAAATGTATACTATTTAATAAATGAGGAAAACATGATAGAACAGTTCGAGATGGAAGTGTACAATAGTAGTTATATTGATACGTAATAATGTTGATGATAATGATGTTAATAATTGTATTTTACCACATCTGTTGCATGACTTATGATGTTCTTTAGTCTAAATAGTAAAACCATGCTTTATATTTCAGTATTTGTTCATATTTGACATAATGGAGTAAGTGAGCTATTGCATGTCATAACAACTAACCAATCGTAACACCCATCCAAATTGTAAGATATCTAAGCTTACCTTGCGATAAATTATAATAAATCATGTAGACAACTATCAATTGACACGCCAAGCTTAAGACAGGATATAATTTCCCTAATTTCCTAATTTCGCAGTCTAATTTGAAATGAATGCAGTTTTAAGTAAACTGTGAGAAGTGTATAAACATGTGGTCTAGACTTTTTAACTTTTGATTTTAAATATTTTTGAAAAAGCTAAACACATTATTGAGCTCTTATTCAATAATGTCATATTGATATCTGTAGCACCGAAATAACTGTTGAATTATGATTGTTATATAAACTCAGTCATCCCCATATATGAAAATGTACAGGTCGTTTGCAATTAAAAGGGAAATTATTCTTGCAATTTCTATATAACCAAGTAAGTATCATCTAGAAGTAATGGCAGTAAATATTTTGTGGATTATACTTTGATAAAATAAATATATTTTCTTTACATTGTATATGCTGTTCTATTATAATACACATACAAAATAATTTGAATTTAAGATATGTGCTACATATCTAAAGTTATCGCTGCACTTTATTATACTGTAAATTTATCGCATATATCATGTTTTTCTATATCAACAAACAAACAGTGTAATGTTTAATTTAGTGTGTTCTTAAATTTTTAGTTGTCGTTATCTTATTCACACATATTTCATGTAGATATGTATTTTTTAATTTTGGTCGCTTAAATTGATTTTAACCTACTAAACACATTACTCACTAAAAGTGTTCACATTATTTAAATTGTGATATTTAGGATAATTCCTATTTTTAATTGGAAGACCTTCTTGCCCTTTGCTTTGCGTTTTACGTCAACTTTTTAAAATGACGATTAAACACTATGCGACATACATGTATCATGTTGGTGTTTTTTGACAATTTCTTGTCACAGAAAGGTATATTTAACATCAAAAGCAAAACATATGTTATCGCGTTATCTATGGAAACATAACAGATAAATACAACAACTGATGGGTGGTAAAGGATAAGGAACTGATGGGACAACATTACTGTGTTTTTTGTTCCAAAACAATTATGTGCAGTGTGCATGCGAGTGATTTCCCTTAGAAAGTATGTCAAGTCATGAAAAATGTTTGTCACATAAACTTTTGTAGTGTAAAATAACCTAGCAGATTCAATAACTACTTTAGGGATAGGCATCCAATGGACAGATAAGCTAAAGCCGGTAGGTTAGAAAACAAACTTGGGGTCTTTGCCGCTGAGACATGACCTAAAATGGTTTAATTGTAAAAGTTTATTTTGACCTTGAGCTTTGATTTTGAACACAGTTACCATTACAACTCGCAGAATAAATATCAAGTAAAAAATGTTTGTCACGTCATGACACAACTTTCTGATTTAACCGCATTTAAAGCAGGTATATTTTTATTTTTCATAATAAGAATGAAAGCCCTTAGTGGCCGACAGTTAAAAGTTGTACTTGCACTTCCTACCTTCATGTAAAAATAAACAACATGAAATACACTTAGATGAAAAATTGTTGAATGAGACGTTAAACCCTACTTTTATAAATACACAAACAATACAAAAAATATTAGAGCAACAAATTAAAACGTGTACGAATATTTATTTGTGGCTGCTAGAAAGAAATGTTCAAGCATAGTTCTAAGCAACTTATTTGCTTTTTCATACATATATTTTTTTTATAAAATTTTCTTCCTAATGTAAGGAGCATCGGTGAGCGAGTGGTTAAGGTAGTTCCGTCTATGTGGTCTTTCAACACTGTTACGGGTTCGAGTCTCGCTAATCTTAATTGACAATGATTGTCAGTTTTCCTATCGGGCACTCCGGCTTTTGTCCCCAATACAAATAAGCTGATATAATGATATAGCTGAAAAAATGGTGAAATTGGCGTTAAATATCATCAATTCAAACAAACAAATCTTCTTGATATAAGCTTTTTATGTCAGTCTCCAGTATCATATCATATGCCATACCAAAGGACAGAATTTAAAATCTTATACATTTAAATGATTACCTATTGTTCAGCTTTTCAATTTACCTTTCTGATATTCGATTCGCTTAAGTGTTGTGATGCTTTATAAAAACAAATATCCGAAATTTTGAAGTATTTTTATAGTCAGGTCTTATTAACAAACCAAATGTTATTCATGAAAACCTTGAAATGCACGGTACCAATAACTAAAACTATGCTAAATGCCTTTGTTATTCTTCCAAAAGGAGCTGTATACAGATCCAATTTGACAGACAGCTTCCTAATATTCTATTAGAAGTGCCACTTGTAATATACTGTAACGTGTCAACGCAAACAATTGAGGTAGACATTCAAACGCATTCGACATGTGCATCTGCAAGAAGCAGCTAACTTATTTTCATCTTTAGATTGACGTCTGTCTTCAACTATCATAATTATAGTGTCCTGTCAGCTATAACCTCATCTAAAACCAAAATAAACACAATAAATTTATTTACGAAAAATTATAATTTGGTTATCTATTGTCCGTTCAAAACATTTTAAGACAAAAAATCAGTATTACTGACTGGTTTAGAATTGTAATTTTTCATTGTACTATTTTTCTTGTGTATAGGAACAACCTGAGAAATGTTAAGTCAATCATGAAAAATAGAAAATACATGCAAACGATTTGTTGATGATAATAAAATGTCGTCAAAGATACCAAGGTTAACAAAAACTTTTTCTTCGCCAGACGCGCGTTTCGTCTAATAAAGACTCATCAGTGGCGCTCAAACCCAAACAATATGTAAAAATCTAAATGATTAAGATGTTGTAGAGCTTTTATCACCAAATTCCAAAACGTTATATCAAATCCGGCTAAGGCTATCTACACCTTGAAATAGAACAAATAGATTGATGAGTTGCGAAATTGATATAAGCTTATATGGTGTTTTAACAACTGGGCTCGCAAATATTTTGAAATGTTTGAGATTTTATCTATACCAGTTAACTTTGTAACATTTATATTCATTTTTTTTTTGTTTTTTTTTCAACAAATTGGTTATAAATAATTTGCCAGATTCTGCATTGTCTCATATTTGTTTGACCATTGATGCACTATGGTGACTTAACAACTATGCCTTAGAATACATTTATGAAACAATTATTTAATATGTCACTGATATATTTTTGGTTGGTCATAATCTCATCATTTTTATTGTGTGTGGTAGTCTCTGCTCCCAGGTCCAATAAAATTGTAAAATAATCTATTATGTTCCCAAATGTTTCTCATGTTCATTACATGTATGCATAATTGTATAATTTATATAATGTCTTACATGTACATACATTAGAACTGACAAGATTGATAACAATTTTCACAAATGTCAGGGGCGTAGCTGGACCTAAATTTGATGTACGCAAAATGACGGCGAGGGGTCTGGGGGCCGCTCAAGGCCCCCAGTGGGTCCAGGGCAAAGCCCTGGTGGGGGTCCTGGGCGGCGAAGCCCCCCGGAAGCTCCCGGATTTTAGCGATTTTGAACAGTTTTGAACCACTTTTTGAGAGACCTTAACTGGGCTTCAAATATGATTATGACATGACGGAAAACCAAATCTACTTTTGGCTCAACAAAATACGGTAGATATATTGGAAAATTGAATAGGTGAACGTTTTCCCATTTCAAAGTTAACACTTTATATTTGACATCATCGGTGATGGAATGATGCTCGCCGTCGAGCTTCAATATGTCTGGATAAGGTGTTGACGATTCGAGAAACTCAGTCCTTGACGAAGAGGTCATTTTAAATTTTATGCAATGCAAACTTTTAAAAAAGTAAAACGCAAACTTATACGGTCGGAAGAGTACAATTTCCGGATTGATGGTGTTTATGAATGCGGAGACGAGTTAGAGGATTGTAGTTTATATTATCTGAATTGAAAAGTATAAATTTAACGCTGCATGAAGACATTTTTGTCACTTTTTAATTTTTGTTACTGTTTCCGAAAGTACGCAACTGCGTATTTGCGTAAACGCAGCTACGCCCCTGAATGTTTTCCTCAATCATATGCAAAGAATGGGCGTCATTACAGTGGCGCAAAATTAAGTAATTACAAATAAAACTCGAACCTAATTAGTTCATCAGTGCTCATGAATAATATGGAAAATTTGTAAATAAACATTTCTTTTCACCGTTGTTTGATTCAGAGCATGGCGAAATTTGAAAATGGTAAGCTCCGTAGCGGTAAACAAATACCTTACTTGAATCGTAAAACGGACATCATAATGACTAAAAAGGTAAAGATAACTTTTAAATTCATTTAATATACACATCATTAACCAAATGCAAGCCATGTAACTCACAGTAACAGTATAATGCCTTTTTGCTTGGCTACATACGCTACAATTGACTTTGTTATTTTTCAAACGTCACATATAAATGTAGAAAAGAAGATGTTCAGCTGCCGTGGCAGTCATCTGATCGGTGTTAATTACGTTTAGTTATGTAAATTTATGAGATAAAAAACTAATATTATAATATTGTACGCATCAAAAACAAAGTTCACATTATGCATTTCAGAACGTTTTGTTTGTTTGTCACTTTCAATTACTTTCAGCTGTATCATGACGTCCAGTTTTATGGGTGGTGGAAGCCGGAATTCTCGGTGACCTTCGACTGATAGACTTGTCAATGAATCTAGGAGTCGATTACTCGCTTCCCGCAGTGAGTTTTGAACCTGCAACCTCACCGTTGACCGCTATAGTCGGTTGATTAAAATAGCACATGACTAAATAAATTAATCATTTGTCCTCCCATTCCCCTAGGATATTCTGTGGGACTGATATTCGAGGATGGTTTATAATAACCAAGTGATCATTATGGACACAAATGCGCCAAGAAATTTTGGTGTGCATTTAATCAATACATTGAGAAGAACAACAATACCACATAAGTTAATTTTAAACAGAACTAAATTTAAATATTATAGAATTGTTGCCTCTGTTCAATTTAACATTTGAACATTTAAATTGCGTACCCGAAGTGGGTGGTATTCCCGAGGGCTCTTCCCGGTGAAAGACAACCTTTAAACCTTTAAACAATTAAATGTAAGCAACTATTGTTTGATTAAACCGAAACTTCAAATACATATTTTAATACAAGACTGTTATCCATGATTTTTATATCTATAAGCCAACCAAACTTGTCTTCTGTAAATGGCTAGCAGTAGACAACTTTATTTCCGGTTGGAAAAATCCGAATCATTTCAGGGCAGATTTCTTGAAAGACACGAGACCCTAGAATGTCGACCGGTCGACAACTGTTTTGCCACACACCTAAGATGTCAGCTTTTATAGAAAATTTTTGAAAATCATCCTAAATGTCTTATTAAAGTATATATATATATATATATATATATATATATAAGGTATAATAGTAAGAATTAATTATTTTACAGGTTGAATTGTGTATCGAGCAATATTTCAGCCATATTACGAATACAAACAAGTAATCGCACATTTGATAGATACAAAGGCATTAAGAGAAAGAATAAAGCAGCAAATCAGTTTGAAATTCATCGGGACAGAAAACAAAGCATGCAGTTACCTACACACTACTTCACTATACCTGAAACTTTAGGCGCAAATAGTTTTGCACGTTTTTCATAAGCTTCCGTTGAATACATGTCCTTCACCGAAAGATGGAATTTGTTATCACGAAAACAGCCAATAAAACGTTATGCTGCCAGTAAACTTAAGATATACCATTAAAAATTGTTTAATCCCAAAATTGTTACGAGATGCAAGGTATCTGTGGCATATTTGAACCGTAGCTAACGTGCTAAGACTGCAATAGCTCGTTAACTTAACCTATCCTTTATTAGACTTACAAAAATGACGAGTATCGTTGACGACGCAGGATAAGCCAAGTACTGGAACGCCTGGTTTTAAAAGAGTTTTTGCACTAATCCAGATTAAATAGCTCTGCTCTGTACACCCCAAATGGAATTAACAAAAAACAATAAATATCATTCAAAATATAAATAATAAATTCATGAATATCAAGAAGTTACAAATTAGATGGTTTATGTAAAGTACTCCCTTATGTAATGACTAATAGATGTGATCCGAGAAAGTTAAATGTCAATAAATCAGACCCGATCACGTCACCACCGGATGCTGATGTATCAATAACCAAATTTTATCGTTTATTATAGATTGATATTGACACTGAAGAAGGCCATCAGTTGGTCGAAAATTTTTTCATATTTATTTATTTATTTATTATTTTAAAGTAAAAACATCTCTATATTTGTGTCGTTGCATAATTCTCTAGACTTATATATTATTTTTTGTTTATGCTGTATCGTCATGTTGGCGATCCGATACTTAGTAAGTGTACTGGTTGGTAGCTTCCTTTAGACTTAATATATATATATATATATATATATATATATATATATATATAAAGTCTAAAGAAAGTACCAACCATGTATATATATTGACTAGATATATCAAACATTTTTGCATATTTGTTAATCGACATTTTACATATATCTCATATTGTTTCTATAAAACACAATTCGTCATATGACGAAACATATTCAACAAAATATAGAAGTTAAAATTTTGAGTTTAAACCACTTACATCTAGGGATTATAATATAAATTTCCCTTTCAGATTTGTAATTTCACATTAAAAAAATTATAATTTATAATATTTTTACAATTCGAAATACTATTCACAAGAAATGGTTTGCTTTCATAATGATTTTCATTAACAGAATAATTAACTACAGAGTTTCTGGTTTACTTTATTCATTCCTCCTTAGAATTCGCAAATTTAATCCACCTGCGTTCCTTAAAATCAAGGTAATCCTAGTTCTCTGAAGTCGAAAACATTAATTTCAATCTTAAACAAATCATCAGGCGTTTAAATGGTGACATTCTTTTCCTCGTCGATTGTAGCACGTATTCTACCCTATTTCAAAAGGCTGATTTAACATTAGACTGTTTTTTATGTATTGTTGCGTTAAATCATCAGCCTTATATGCTGGACGTTCTGGCGCTTTCTGTATCTAAATGTTCGTCCACAGCGGCGAAACAGTCATAAAAATGTCTACCATGATCAAATTAATCACTGCAATTGTCCTTACGCGAAGACAGTACAGCGTCAAAACAATTCTTTTGTCGCGGCACGGCATGGTCCAATCTGATTTTTCTTGGCCATGATTTCGAAACGTTCGCACATGGAAAACAATTCGTTTTCGGATAACTGCACATATATTTTTGCTATTCAATACTCAACGAAAAAGTACAAGAAATGTTTATTTTTGGTTTTATGAGGCAGAGCTGTCTTTCTTTCTACGTTATACCATTATTTAAAGGGCAAAGATAATTTTTTACTTCATCGGATGTTTATAATCTTCTGATGGATGGGGAACTATCTGAACTCTTGTCATATTTTCGAGTTAATTTTTAAAGCTATTTGCTTGAATAAATGTGTTACCTTTTGCCCGTTAGATACAAAATTTATATTTCCTTTCTAATTAAATAATCATATATTTTTCTGGATCATAAATGATTAATTCCACCAGACGTACTTTCCTCAGAATAAACTGTTGAAAAATAAACTAGACCAAAGACCAGCACACACTGAACGGAAACTCTAAAAAGAAGAACAATATAAAACGATGACGTCAAGAAAGAATTTCTTAAAAGATTATATGCAGATGTATTGAAGGGTGTAAAATATAAATTAATTTTACTGTATATTTCAACGTACCTAACAGTTCTAACATTACGATTTGTACAGACAATTTGCCTTTCCATAGAAATGCAAGGATAACTAACATTAAATAGTAATATTGTTGTTTTGATCGTTTAATTTCTCTTTGTAAGTGTACTGATGCCACTTTACAGTATTTATGTTATATCATGGACACCAGTTTTATTGGTGCCGAAAGCTTGGGTATAAGCTAGAACAGACAATATTCAGCAATTGACATGCATTTCTACTAAACGTTAATTTTAGAGTGAATCGGTTGCACCACTACAGTACGCAGGTGTATAACTGTATTATGTTACACAATTGCATTACAATATATTTTTTTCTAATAGAAAAATTAACAATTTCAACAACAACAAAAATCAGCACACTGACTGTTCAAAATATTATTACACTGTTTTTGTGGTATTCTCAAACTTAACTTGAATTTAACCAACGTAATATTTCTTCAGGGGAAAATAAGGGGTCATCCATAATTGTCAACCATTTTCACAACTGTGCAAAAAGCACACTTTTTGAGACCCCCCACCCCCATCAAAAAGTGTACATCAACCATTAAACTACTATAAAAACCAAACTCCATGGAAACGAAAAATTTCTGAAGAAAAAAAAAGTGTACGCAAAAATGTCGAAATTTGTAACCCCCTCCCTCAAGTGTGCGGTTTGCACACTTATGAAAATGGTTGACAATTATGGACGACCCCTAAGGTTTTGTGAGTGCTTTGTCTAAAAAACCATGTGTGTATTTAATGGTTAACTACAGCTTTGTCAAAGTCATAATAATTATATGACTTTGACAACCTCCATATTCCCGTCGTCCAAACCACGTAGATTAATTAAATCTACATACAACTTTAGAATTGGCAAATCTCTCGCTATCCGATTCCGTGAAGTTTAAACTAAAAATAGCTTGTCAAGTGAATCTGTTATATGACTTGGCAGTCGTTTAGTGGCTCGGTTGCTTCTAGTCCGTACATAACATTTGCAGATACACGGTTTTATAAATTGAACAATTGTGGTTAAAATTCAAGAAACTTTAAAAAAATATGACCTTTATTGCGGAAGAAATGGAATGAATAAAATTGATCTTTTTTCCAATTTCAAATATAACAGGATGCTGTCCAGACGGAAACCTATCCCAAATTCGTTCAATAATTGACAATAATTTGACATTCTTTGCATTCTCATAACCTGAAAATAAAATAAACAATACAAAACAATTAAATATTTTAAAATTTAAATAGTGGATTGAAATTACACGTGTGCACTAAAACATCCGTTGCATTTTAAATGACCATCTTGATATGGTGTCCCTTGTCCAGACATAACGAGTATAAAACCAGGATTGACTTGTATATTTTTCCGCAAATGGAATAGAGGGGTCACAATTTTAATTTCGTCGACAAAATTCCCAGAAACAAGTTCTTTCACGATAATAAAAGACTTAATAACAAACACATTGTACTACAAATAAAATATAACAGACTGCAATAACCAATTATTGTCCATGATGTTGATGATGCAATTGCCATATCAATGTCACCAGTCTTATCGCAAAGTTAGTTCACTTGTCCTATGCGACTTATAGGCGATTAAGATTGTCTTACCAAATTATAGCAATAAGGATTCGCAAGGGTTATGATGATGAGTTTAAAACACATATTTTAAATACTGTTATGATGATTCGTTTACGTAGCGCAGCACTAAAATAATGTGTTTAAATTAGGTTATGATAATGTGTTTACATTGGGTTATGATATGTTTACATAGGGTTAAGATGAGGTGTTTACATTCCGTGAAGTTTCATAAATCGTTATCAAGATGTGTTTATACTGCGTTATTATGATGTATTTACATAGTGTTATGATAATGTATTTACATTGTTTACAAAAATTATGATTATGTGTTTACAAAGCGCTGTAATGATGTGTTTACATTGTGTTATGATGATGTGTTTACGTAGTGTTATGATTTGGGTGTTTGTTTTAATGACGTTTAACGCCCCTTTCAGCAATTTTTCAGCAATATTATGGCGTCCAGTTTTTATTGGGAAAGGAAATCAGGCAAATTTTTGTCAATTAAGACTGGAATAGAGTGCAAACTGCACGCAGTGACCTCAGTGTTGACAGAACACGTGATCAATAGTGATCAACTACCTTAACTACTCGGCCACCGAGACCCCCATAGTATTATGATGATGTGTTTACAAAGCGCTATAATAATGTGTTTACATAGCGTTATTATAATGCGTTTACATTGTGTTATGACGATGTATTAACATATTGTTATGATTACGTGTTGACATAACGTTACGATGATGTGTTTACATAGTGTTATGATGATGTGTTCACAAAGCGCTATCATGATATGTTTACATAGCGCTATTATGGTGTGTTTCTGTTTTCATCATTATCAATAAAGTTTAACGGCACTTGGGTGAGTTTTTTCCATCTTTCTGACAGAAGTGCAATTTAACCAGGCCGTAACTTAAGTTTGAAAAAATAAAGGAATAGTATATGATTAGCTTTCCTAATTTATTAAAATATGTTCCTAGCCTATGAGTAAATGATGCTGTCTGGATGCCTATTTGCAGATGTTAGTTTTTTTATTGATAATCAATGGTTACTCCTAATAATTGTACTTCTTTATATATAATCATTTTAATCTTTAATTTAAAGGCAATATATTTATGAAGTGTTACATTTCCTTAACCTATTGCCTGAAATTTATTTGGATTAGGTTTCATTGTTTATGTTTAAACCATTCAATTTAATTTAAACTGTCAGTTTCCTAAATATTTTTTAATTCTTCTATGTTATGACTAACATAAGAAAGTGTGTTTTCGTCGACAACATCATAGTTGTTGATCATAAATGGAGTACTATCTGTAAGAAAATACAATATTTCGATTAAGAATAAAAGGTCTTAAAATTGATCATCGTGGTACTCCTTAATAAATTTCACAACATTCGCTTACAATATTTCCTATTTTTACAAATAGTTTTCTGTTAGCTGAATGATGTGTTTACATAGAGTTATGATGATATATTTAGATAGTGTAATGGCGTCATGTTTAAATAGCGTTATAATTATGTGTACACGTAGCGTTATGATGATCTGTTTACATAACGTTATAAAGATTATATATTACATAGCATTATAATGATTATATATTACATACCATTATGATGATGTATTAACAGAGGAACACGATGATCTGTTTAAATACCGGTATGATGTTGTGGTTACATAGAAGTATAATAATATGTTTACCTATTGCTAATTAAGACAATGTGTTTGCATTGTGCAATGATATTAATTCATAATTTTAAGATCATTATTTTTGCATTCTGTTATGATGATGTTTAAGTTAGTGATCTGATTGTTGTATTTACATAGTGTCACGAATATGTGTTGTAACCCTTGTTTTATCAGGCGTACATTGTGTTTGATCATAGTGTTAAATTATCAAATGATTATTTTACATAGCGTAAAGATGATATGTTTACAAAGCGTAAATTGTGTAAAGATTAAGACATTAATATGTTACTATGATTATGTGTTTACACTGAATTATGATGATGTGTTTATATTTTGTCATTAATATGTGGTTACAGGTTTTTATGATGATTTAACTTCTAATTAAAAAAATGTAATGCGACTTTTGTTTTGCCTTTGATCATTTGGAAACAATTATCATGTCATATTAAATAATTTCCTGTTGATTCATGTTCCATTTTACAGTCCGTTTAAATAATAAAAAAATCAACATTTTAAGATCAATTGGAAAACAAGAGTGTTATAATAAATAATTATGTCCTGTAAAACAGGTTTTATGGTAACAACAGTTCAATATTTGGAATGGTTTTCGATTTAATTTTGTTGAGAAGTATCCTTCTGTCGCTTGCTTATGAAGGTTCACCTAAAGGAAGATGCGCAAGGTAATCGATTTAACTTTAAAATATTCAGCATTAGGGTTGTTATATGCAAAAACTGAAGTACTCGTGGACAGGGCCCCCTTTTTGTATTCTCTCGTAAAAAAACTTTTAAACGTCGTATTATATTCTGCTCTTTGTTATATTCATTTCTAAAGAAATAAATATTAACACCAGTCGAGAGGCACATTGCCTAAAAACTGGTATTTTTATGGAAACTTGTATTATTTATACGTAAGAAATGAATATAACAAAGAACAAAATATACTTTAAGAGGGTGTTGGGGAATCCTGTCCATGAAAACTAGTTCTTCCATCTTAAAAATTTTCTTTTTCTGTATTTGCCTATGATCCGAGGCTGACTTAAACACAGGGTAGTATTCACAAAACCGATATGATCTAAATAGCAAATCAACTATTCGTTTATTTTATTCCTTCAGAAAAAAATCGAAAAATTAAAGACGTATTTTTCTTCTTAATTCAAAACGTGATTTGTTTAAAGATTCACATCGGGTATATGAAAAACAATATTTTATTGGAGATTTAGAAAGATGTTTGGGATCGGATCAGATTTTGTAAAAAATACTAGAAAACAACCTCAGCACCCCAGATATTCACAAGTTAGCGGCTTCAGTGCCCGGGTTAATCAGCTACGAGATATTACGTGGTCTGTCAACACTGAGGTTGAGAGTTTGAGTCTCATTGTGGGGTGGGTGTACTCGACTACTCCAAACCTTGTTGACAAGGATTGCTAGTTTTCCTACCCGATGGTCGGGGGGGGGGGAGGTTTCCGGGAACTCCGGCTTCCCCCTATATAAAATCTAGACGCCTCGATATAGCTGAAGAATTGCTGAAAGTACCGCTCAACACCAGTCATACAAACACAAATAAAAAATCAGGTTGGTCGCCAAACGCTCGTCTTGTTTAGGTCTTTGCTATATCAATTTTATTTTTGCTGCGCAGCCCAGATTTGTTGGTTTAATCATTACGACTGCAAGTGTTATGAAAGCACACAGTAATTTTATTTGACATGCATTCATTTATGTGTAACATGTTATGTTTGATTAATTGAATGATTTTTAAGCCATTGTCCCAAATTTATTAGCTATGTCAAGCTTTTAGAAAACGGGAGAGAAAATTCACGTAGAAACCCCCGTCGCTTAAATGTATGCAGGAAAACTTGTAAATTAAAGGATGGTGTCAGGTACATCTTGCTTGAAGACAAGATCGAACACACAACACAATGTCGTAGCTCATGTGATTAATTACTCGAAATTTCTAACTACACGAGTCACTCGGCGCAATAACGCAAAATCTATTAAAACTCTCAAACTTATTTTCTACCTTTTGTGTTGCAGAAATGTTACCATCAAAGAAAATGTATTTCTTCAAGAACATTATTGTTGTCGGCATTATGTGAAACAGAATGAAGAATGTGTTGGTAAGCTTTCTTGGAAAGTTATTATCTGTCTGAAAACTCTCTGATGCAATCAATTTCTAATAAAGATTGTGGACGCGTATCTCGATAAAACAACGCCAGCTCTATAAACAATAAAAACAAATGAGTATTGGCAATACTGTGCAAGTGAAAAGGCACCTTGAATGATATTTTATCAGTTTCGTGCTGCTTTATTGAAACATTACCTTTCTTTTAGACAAAATGAACTGGTAACTTCCAAACAAACAAGATCAAGGGGAAAATAAACAGAAAGAACGCGGAGGGTGGGGGATATAAAAGCTTTATAATTGATATTTTTGGTCAACCTTGATTACAAGTAATGAAAAAATCATAGACCCCACATAGATAATAATTAATTCATTATACAACCTATTTTGGACGAGGTTTCGTTCACACGTTAAAAAAGTTAGGGAATCGTGAATTTACAAATAAGGTCCATGTAATTCCAATATTCCAGCTACAAGCTTCCTTCCATAAATTTCGTGTCTGGTCAGTCGTCTATATTGGACAATAACTTTTTTACATGTAACAGAATAATTAATGTAAAGAGATTTTTTAACAGATAATCATGGGGCTTTTTAAATCTATTGTGACATTTTTTCATTATAGAGTGGCCGGTGGGGTTTACATATGATGGCTTAAATTGTGTCAAGTGTAAACCTGGTGTTTTGGGCGAAGATTTGGTGAACAATTTCTTTGTGACAATGATAAATATGCTCTTAGAGTAATAAAATAAGTTAACGTCTTACAATTTAAAGAGTAATATAAATGTATGGCATGAATGTTCAAAATATATTTTATTCATGTTCAACTGCCAGCCGTCGTCCATGTTTACTAACAGAAGACACTCTGGCTGGTTACAAAAAAAAATTAAAACCAAAATAAAAAAACCCAAATATTTCATTTTTAAAAATAATACTCAAATTAGTTTAGGCACTTAAATAATATAAATACAAAGTAACAAATAACCATTGTTGTGTTTGTTATTTTTTATTTATTCAGACGTATTTATATATACTTCACTGCATGGGACCAAACTAAGATAGTTCCCAGTGCTCGACCCACAGAGCACCCCAGCGCTTCACCGGGTAGCGGATAGGGTAGACCTCTCGTTAGGGGGTTGTCACGTCATAATACTGAAAGCCTGGCCGCGGACCGTACTGGGTAACGTGTTTAGAGATTGCCACTATCTTGCACGATAAAGACCTCTTTTGTAGATTTCTAAAATGACCAATATGTCCCATTCAACATCTTTTTCCGTTGATTTATTGTTTGTAAACTTGTTCTGGTCCTGAATATATCTGAAATACGTCCGTCTTGATGTAAATCCAACATGCAACAAGTAAATTAATCAATCGTATACATCAAACTAACCTAATCACATTGATTTTTGACACAAATTGTAATTTTTCAAATGATATTTACCGCTTTGGTAAAAGGTTAGCATTGTAAATAAACATACATGTATATACAATATCGACATTCCTAAAAACTAGGGGATTGTGCAATAGAAGAAACTGACATATATAGCAAAGGTTAATGATGGCCTAGATAATAACTTTTTCAAGAGTATGCCTAGACAATATAAATTAATTAAATAGTGTTTAATGCCACTTTCAGCAATGTATTAGCGTTCAATTTTTATTGAGAGAAGAAACCAGAGTACCCTGAAAAGAACCCCGGCCTAGGAAAACTGCCAATCCTTGTTATTAAAGATAGGAGTAAAACACCCTGCTCACATTAAGCCTCTAACCGACGACCTTAGTGTTAACAGGATATAGAAGACACATAAATACATGAAAGTAGATAATACTGACATATGAAGACAGTAGTGGACATTAAATATGCAAAAATTAAAGGATTCTGACATTCTTAAATTTACGATAATATTTAGACAGTAGATTAATATATGATATATTATTGGTATGCGTCCATCTATTTTGCTTTTTTAAAGCCGATGATACATACATAGCAAGAAAAAACATGATACAGAAACAATTATAAAGGATCTGGATTACTTTATGTTCTCCCGTGTTCTTCGATCTCCGACTGCTTATTGTTTTTATTTATTTGTATTTGTTTTTAAGTAAATTTAAAGGGCTATATGTGCTCGACGGGCGTGTACAGTGTTTTTATCAGGTGTGACAATATCCGGGGTTGCTCCACGTTCAATTTGCAATGGAATCACAGCCAGATGAAAAATGTTTAAATAATTATAAACACTAGTTCACTTCAAACACAATCATAAAATATATTAAGTTGTTCTTGGTTTTTTTATTTTTTGGAACATATGTTTTATGAATAACAAATAGATCATCGGACTACAACATCAAGCATGACATAAAAAACGATATATGGAGCATTTAGTAGTTATAAATATTGCATCTAGAAGTTAAATAATAACATTTAGTTGCAATCTTTGAGCTTGTATGTTTTAACAGCTTTACAATTTTTCTTCAATAACTTTGGCTGCTGTTTTAGTTAAACGACATAATACTTATGTATCGTTGTTTATATCAACTTCAAATACTTAATCGTCCTCTTGTACAATACATAATATGCTTAATACAGAAACATTGCGATCTGGACATTAATCAAATCCTTCGATACAACCAAACATATTTTCAACAATTATCATGCGCGTATTATTTTTTGTTTATTAGACGAATATTTATTATCTCGTCGAAAACTTTGTTTTGAATGTTTGCTAGGGACGTGGATGTCCACATACTTTGTGACGAAACTTCCAGAAAGAGAAAACATGATTTATGTCACACGTGAATTAGAGGAATTTACTTGACTGGGAAATCTCGGTGGTTCATCACTTTTAATGTACATGCTTTTAATGCACATGTCTTTATTGCACACGAGTTGGTTGTATTTTATCACAAGCAAGTACTTAATACTGAACATGTACGGATATTTACTTAAAATGAATAAAATTGTACTTATGAAAACAATGATTCTGGTACGTTACGTTAATAATTTATTGCTGATGAATAGTTAGCAGAAACCATCAATAGAACCTTAATTATCTTTTTATTTAGTAGTTAAAACTTCAATAAAAGAATTAAGCACGACAATTGAAAGGAAAACTTAATATATTGAAACTGCAGGTCGAATAATGTAAGCGACGTATGTAGTTTAAAATTTCTCTTGTGTATAAACATTTTTTGGAACAAACTTGTCAATTCGTCAATAATGCAATCGTCATTTTGACAAATTTTTGTTTGTAAATATTTGATATACCTTTTTTATCAAACAACCAATAAGATTGGTACCAATCTAATTAAAAATAAATCTTTCACTATCTCCCCCTTTTTGTTAATGCATCTCTGAAGATTTAACAACATCCCATTACAGGTCAACTCAGATTGAACTTTTGATATAAATATTATCCAATGAATAATTTGGATATTCCCCCAAAAATTAACCAATCAATCGTAAGATTTTATCTGAACTTGGGGTTATGAAAAAGGTACAATAATGCCAGAGAGATTCCGAACAATGACAGAGGATTCCCCAACATTGAAGGTTGTTGAAGACAGTTTTTGATTGGTCAATTAAGAAGTTCAATCTGAGATGACCAGTAATAGAATGTTGTTAGATCTTCACGGCGACAATAGCAAAAAAATGGGGGGGGGTGTCAATTGAAGATATAATTTTAATTAGATTGGATTGGTGCAGAGAAAGAACAATACAGTCAGTAATAACATACAAGACAGTATTATTGATAGTATGTCCACAAAAACATAAAAAATAATATAAAATATATGTCTAACATAAAAGATTAGTTTCTGACAAGAAGAGGCAGGTAATGGGCACTTATACATATATGTATGTGTAAAAGTATTAATTTATCGTGGACATCAGCTAGGAGAATTAAATATTTTTTAAATTTTTAATATATTTTGGAAACATTAAAAAAACATAATTCAATGATAAAATGATATTAATTCCAAGGACAGTGCAGTTGCACAAACTGCAAGTGCGTCTCTTGAGATCACGTAAGATGTTAGCGCATCTGCTCGTTTCTATTAGATCAACATCAACATCACACAAACTAGAGTCTGACTGAACTGCTTGTAAAAGAGCAGCAGTATTATGATACGGAATTTCTTTGTCAGTGTAGCCCATTATCCCTATTGATGTGTTAGGTTTGATAATAATTTTCTTCGTTGACGCATTCTTGATAACCGCTAGTCGGTTCTTATTCTTGGTCTCTGAGTAATATGCATCGAAATGCGAAATAAAAATTTGTGTGCAGATCTGTTGTCTGTAGAAATCTAGGACCTTGACTTTCTCTGAGAGATCCATGATTCTTGACAAAATGTTTGTGCCAAGTAGTAACTGTAATGCAGCGTTATACTTACTGTCAGGTGTTAAAAGAAAAATACATGGGTGTCTACCACGAACTCTTGGCAAATCAATCCATGTTTCAATATATCCTGCGTAAGGTAGCTGTTGTCCTCCTGCGCACTCAATATCCAACAAAGTGTTGATAGTATGTAGTGGTAAATCCGATAAATACTTATGTCTCGCTGACAGTAGATACTGTTGACCCTGTATCCAGTAGTGAAGTAACCAAGTTTCCATGAACAATTACCTCTGCTTCTGTAGGTAATCCAAACAATCCTGGTGGCTCTTTCACTAAGTTGTTCCTAATAACTGTGGGATCACTTACCTGTTTATTTAGACCTATTGTTGATCCCTCTCCATAGGTTTCTTGGAGTTTAAATCATTCTTTGAATGACCCTGTATCCAGTAGTAAAGTAACCAAGTTTCCATGAACAATTACGTCTACTTCTGTAGGTAATCCAAACAATCCTGGTGGCTCTTTAACTAAGTTGTTCTTAATAACTGTGGGACCACTTACCTGTTTATTTAGACCTATTGTTGATCTCTCTCCATAGGTCTCTTGGAGTTTAAATCATTCTTTGAATGATCCATAAGAACTCTACAACCTCTTGCAATATGGCCATACTGTTTGCATCTGTAGCACTGGATGTCTTTCATGTTCTTATTTCCTTTTGTTCCTTCTGTTGATTCGTATTTGAGTTATTATTCTGCTTTTGATTCCAAGGACGATTTCGTTGTCTGAAATTACTTGTCCTTTGGTTTTCTTGTTTCTCCTCAATCTTATTCACCTTCTCTGTCAATGCTTTTAACATAGTCTTAATTTCATTCACTTCCGAGTTCTCAATCACAGCTGCTTTAGAAATTTGTTTGGTGTTGATTCTCTCTCTTAGTTGTTGGTCCTTTTCAATCTGTCTTAAAACTACTCTCAATCAATCAAAGTCATGTATGGAATCATACTTGTGTGCTGAGATGTCCTTAAGAGATGACCTAAGGCCTGTCCAAAGCATAGCATGCAACATGGCGTCTGTTTCCTGGTGCGTTACAAGTCCACGCTCAGCTGCTTTACCAATGATGTCTTCTAGTCGACAACTCCAACTAGATACATCCTCATCTGGTTGTTGTCTTGCACTGTAAAATTTAGCCATGAGTTCTTCCTTTCTTGCAACATTTCCATAAACACTGTCAAGCTTCTGAAGTATTTGATGGACAGTAGCATCTGTGCCAAGTCTCATTGAAACCTTTCCTGCCTCACCTCGTAAGGAATGTCTTACTGCATGAGTAATTACATCAAGTTCATAAATCTTCTCCTTCATCAAACAATTTATCTCATACCGCCAGAGATCATACGTTGTCTCCACTTTATTGCTGGCTCCAGAGAAATTTGAAATTCTGGGTTGTTGACTAAATGATGTCTTAGTAGTTCTATTTTGACCCGTCATATCGATGAATGCTTGTGGTAAGTTAGCACCTGCTGTAGTTCTCTTTGGCATTGCACCAATATCAAGCTCTTGTTGCTCCTTTTTTACTGGAAGAAGTGGTATATCACCTGTACTCTGAAGGTACTCAATCATCCATTGTTGTAAATCCTGAGGTGTATCAGCCTTAGGTGTTAATTTCATTTGGGCTAATGTCTGCAGGAAGGTTTCTTGGGCTGCTGTTATCTCAGTTTCTGCTGAATCCCCTGAGGTCGCCATGACAAATTTCAGTACCTATCAAAGTTGAGTATAAATGTGACTATATATGTAAATATAATCAACTATTTAATATCTAATAAACTTCTTTAGAGCGCAAATGCCCTACATGTATGAATTGAGCTCCTTTTTTAAACACTGCTGTATATGTAAATCCTTCGATGATAATATTTGATCTAATCTAAAACTTGTCGTTCACAATCAATTTAATAAAAAAAAAATTACTTACCTTGCTCAAGTTAGTCAAACTGCAACACACGATCCTCTTGCAACGCGTTCTGTCATAAAAACAAGCGATACGGGTATACCTAAATAGATACGTATAATTATTTTAAGGCAAAAGTCAAATTAGTAATACCCTAATTACAATTTTTTTATAAGTACCAAGCCAATAACGTCAGAAAGACTTGCCTACTTATACCCTGTACTACACAAAGAATCTGTAAATCAACTGGATGTAAACCAAGTGGTGAAAATACAATAAAGATACGAAATATAGACAGTTACCAAGACGAAAATCTAGTTAAAGTTGTTAAGGTATAGGGTAGGGTGAAGGGTAGTTGGATGTTAAGTTGTTATACAATAAATGTTAGTAGAGTGATCTTGTATTCGTACACTATCACACTATGAACTAATTTACACCCTATTTAATTGTTCAAGTTTATATTTCGATTTTTTTAAATCTTGTTTATCTGTTTACTCTGAATAATAAAAAAATCAGTCGTAACCTGATAATTTACAATTTAAAACACTACATAAACTATATTAGTACCTTTAAAGCTACGTGTATAACAAAACAAAAATGCACATATATACACAAAAGCAGCAAAATAAACATGCATAAGCTTTTACCATACAATCTAATACTAATACTGATTAAAGAAGTTATATACTAACACAGTACATGAGTTGTGTATCTAGTAACACATTTTTTTCTTCTCTATACAATCTTAGTACAAAATATTAATTGCTTGTGTTGTCTTTATACTAAAGTCGCATTACTTCGAGTACAAACAAAGTCAGCTCAAGTTTGTTTGTCTGTGAATAACTTCAGCAGATAACCAGTATGTATCACTAATGTGTGTATGCTTGTAAACAAAATTGATTGAAGTACTATGTATAATAAAATAAGTTAACGTAAACGAAATCAATAAATCAAAAATAAAAATGTAAACAGAAGTTCAGGACAAAAAAAAACTTTCGGTGACTTATGACCTTATGTGTAGGTTTATATTTAATGGTTGAAAGTCTAATACGGCCACAGCTTAGTATGTCTATTTACTGATTCCATACACAAGTACACACGGAAAAAAATGTTTCGGTATCACATCATGATTATGTACATATCAACAGATCATGTTATATTTTTGCTAAAAACATACACAATATTCTATTAATATACAGCTATTCTAAATACAAAGCATTAAGGCATAAAGCAACATGCAATGCATGTAACAGTACAAACAAGTAAACTCAAATACATGTATAACACTCAGATTCCACTTACTGTTACTGTTCGTTTCCAATAATTCTATAAAAATTCTTTAAATCATTCAACAGACGAAAATCATACTTCCGTTACATATGTCCTTAGATGTGGAAAGTATACTTCCAATACAGCTGTCCGTAGTGGTGGGGTACCCGACGGACGGAATACAGTCACTTATAGGCCTATGTCGTTAAGAACGAATCAGTTGATGTCCATCTAATACACATACGTTGGGCGCCAAAATGTAACCAGCAGGATTATATCCATACAGGCAATATATATGTTATATATATAGAAGGCTATCAAAGGGTTCTAATATCTCTTTATTTCGATAGTATATATGAACATCAAAAATCCAGTGGATAAAACCCCTAAAAACAAACAACAATAATAAGTCCACTGATCTAATAAATATATAATGCAATATAGCGATACTAACTTAATTCGTATTTGTAAAATATGAACACCGTACGCAACAAAAATGGTGAACGTCTTACATAATCCGACTTTACTGTAAGCATGTGTTTCATACATGTATTAATATTAATATATTCGGTATTTTTCAACTCCAAGAATCGCTCAAGTTTAGTTAAATAAACATAAAAAATTGACGCAAACATAATATAAATTTATATGTACAAAATATATATAAAAAATTATGATTAACCTTACCTCACATGTGGTGCGAAAAGGCATCCACTAGGTGTTCTTAAATATCCCTTATATAACAGCGTAACCTACGATAAAAATTACAATAATAACTTATATGTTTGAACCTACATACTGTTCAATTATATTTACAGTTACTGTTAATTCTGTTTTAAATAGAATTACCGATTCTCACAATAAACTATATTTTGGAAAATTAAAATATAAAGTATTTCCAGTCATTTATGACAATTACTATTTTCCAAAAATATTAAATTTAAGACTCGTTAATTGGTTGTATTAAATCAATTGAAAGAATTACTTTAGTTTAAAATACCATACGTCATTCAAACTCTCATTCGTTCAATTCCACTATCAAATGTGCAATTTATTAAAATATTAGTTCGGCAAAATATAATTTATCTAAATCAGAACTGACTGAAAAACCAATTCAAAAGTAGAAAGAAATAAGGCTTACCAAAAAGTATCTATCATTCAACTAAAGTAAAGTACAACAATACTATTCGTCTTTTCTGCACGATGACCAATTGTAAATATAGAGTAGACAGGAGTAAGAACAGGAATTAGAATAGAAGTTTAACTTTCAAAACCTGTCGAACCGGCCGGACAAGTTGTCAAATAACAATCAATACTTAATGACCGAAAGTGACCACTACTCACATTAAAACCAGAATTACCCAAACTAGGTAAAGATAAATCCAACTTACAGTTAAACAAATATTAACATAAAATAAAACAAGACAATATTTAATCATTCAGTCGGAATGATTCAAACCATGTTTAATTTTAAATACAAACAATATGTACACGATACAAAAATACAGTCTACCACATGGTTAAAATGGTTGGTAGTTCAAAATCGACATAAAGATGGCATCCCTTTTATTCTTAATATTAAGATGATTTTAAAAGTCTAGCTTAGATAATTAGTTGATTTCTCTGATTACTAAATGTACGACAAAAATCACTATCCACATGTTATGCAAACGGCATGTGATATTTAATTCATATCAGGGTCACTTATATGTAATCAGTACATGATGAAATTTACAGTGACGTCATATTTAATAACTATTATAAGGCTGCATACTAAAGTTTTACTTACTTAATATACATATTCCCTCGCTATAAATATGGAGTGAGTCAATCGGTGATTTCATTTTTTTTACATTTTCTGTTTTAACACTTATATAGAAATAAAATAAACCAGATGAGTATATGAGTGGTAGCGTGGAGGGGTCTGTGTTTTATACATTACATTATTTCTGTCATCATGGTTGGGAGGTGGGAATATCATTGGTCTATAGGACTATTTCATTTTTTGAAAATACTACTTCCAAATTGAAATGGATTTAAAAGTTCCAATTCCAAATTGAAATGGATTCTATTACATATATATCCGGAGGGCCTCGGTAGCCGAGTGGATAAGGTAGTTATCTACCTGTCAATTATGCGGTTAGAGTGTATAGACTCAAATCTTTACGATTTCAAATTTTCCTGCCAAAGGTTGGGGTAACTCCTGTTTTTTCTCAATTGACCACATGATATAGATGAAAAATTGCTGAAAACAGTCGTTAATTATTTTCCTATAAAAAAAGAAGAAACACGTACTTTCAATACTGTATTCTAAGGATTTTTCTATAGAAAGGCAGGGATTTGAATTACATTGGCAAAAATCTAGTCATTTACTATTGGTTGCCAGAGTGTCAATATTATTAATGAAGATTGGAATCGAACACACCCTGGCCGCAGTGAAAATAATATCTTCACCCTCAGCGTTAACAGGCGCTTGATCAAGAATACCAGGCTAACTACCTTAACTCCTTGGTTACCAAAGTCACCCAACATTAAATGAAAGCTTATGCAGATATCATATTCCTAAACAATTACATTGCAGAATGCCTAATATTATAATGCCCGTCAGGATATGCTGAAATAATTTGTAAAAAAGTGACTCTTAACCAAATCAACAAATTTATAAAAATCTATGGTCATTTCTTTTCGGCAATTTTCTGATATTAACAGGATCAATTCTACTATCATTGTCAAATGTAATATGTTAGTATGTGCAGTTATAGTCAGAGGATGTATCGCTAAAGCTACTTTGCCTAAAATATTTGTAAAATCTCATTTTAAACAAGTAACTAGAGCGGTGTCAATGTCATAATAAGTTGGGGACACCCCATATTTCCTTCTTCCAAACCTCGTCATATTCATTAATTCCAAATATGGCTTTAGAAGTGGGAAATCTCTCGCCTTTAACCAGTGGAAATCCGATTGAGTGAAGTTTGAACTAACAATTGACTTGACAAGTTCAATCTGCTACGACCAGTAAGTCATCTTTATATTTGCTCGAGTAGCATCAAGTACATAACATGTGAATAATGGTTATATAATTTTGAATAATCTTTGTTTATAATTCAGTCTGGAACTTTACTCTTAGTTGCAAAAACACATGGGATCTCGAATTTGAACTCTAAACAATCGATGCGGAAGAAATTGTCTGACCACAATTGACCTCTTTTCCGATATTGAAAGACATGATCATACAGCAAACCCAGCTACATTTATCTAATACAATGGTAATACCCCACTATAAAATATCTATTTATAAGCCTAAGTTAAGCATTTTGCAGCACATGACGTATCTACTCAGATTATAATCCACTAAGCATTATACGTTCCAAGGATAAAGACGATTGACACAGTTATGCATAAAAAATAATCGGGGATTGTGTTTTAAAAATTATAGCTCTAACGATTTGTCAATTACACACTAATTTATATAGCTTCTACTTCGCTTTTCCATAACGTTTTAATGATTTATGACTATTAAAGGGTTTGGGATTTTTTTATTGGCTACCAAGTGGCTTCAAAAGTTATTAAATTATTCCTCCGCGAATTCACGGAAAACTCTGAAATGTTCATGTGTCCCATCTCCATATTACTTGTATCCAACCACCATGTGACTTGTATTCCTTCTCTTGGGAGTCACGTGATTTGAAAAATACACAAATAATGTCCAAAGAGAGAATGTAATGTCATTACCGTGATGAATGCTTTACATAGTCAATTGAAAGGAGGGGGGAGGGGTGGTGAGGTGGGGATAAGGAACAATATTGATAGCGCGACAAAATTCCGGAATAGTACTGGCACCTATGTAGTTTTGACATGTGGATTTTCTAACAGTTTCGGAATCGATTTCGTAACTGTACGTGGGTACAATATGATTGTGAAAAGATAAGTCTATACGACAACGTTTATAGTAACGCGCATGAAAGTAAATGTAATTATACTTCAGCGTCTGTAAAATAAATAAAATAAATATTTGTGTGGTTTTTCTATAATCAACGTTTACTTCACATCTTGAGATAAAAATAGAACCGCAATTTTTCAAGAGAAACATATATGTTTATTACCTCGTGTTTCAAAATGAAGACCATAAGAGAGCTGCAATTTGATTGGTTTGTTCATGTCTCAACATTAATTTGCATAAAATTATTTATGTATAAACAAAGGTCAACAGAATATGGCCTAAGAACTATTACGTTAACTAAGATCTTTTCTCGCGGTTACAATAGAAAATGGGGAACGCCAGTGACTGATTTAAGTATCATCATATTGGATGACGTGGTTACAATTTGTTATGGTTATGTGGTAAGACTTTGCAGCTGTGATGTTGTGTGTTTTTGTTGTTGTGATTAAGTGCTTTTACTGTGTAGAGATGATTTGTTTACAATTTGTTGCGATTATTTGTGATGATTTGGTTACACTTTGTTATGATTATGTGGTTACACTGTTTAGTAAAGATATGATTACATTTTGATATGATTGGATTCCTAGCATATGTTATGATGATGCGCGTACATTTTGTTTTGATTATGTTCGTGTACTCTATTGAGATCATATGTATGATTATACTGTGTTTTGATCATTTGGTACATTTTGAATAATTAATAGCTTACAATTATGATGATATGTTTGCATTTTGATTGTGTGGTTATACTGTGTTGTGAAGACTTTTTGTTATGATAGTTACAATGTGCTATGATGATGTGTTTAAATTGTGTTGTGTTTTATATACTTACACTAAGTTGTAATGTTGTGTCATTTAATGTTATAGTTATGTGTTTACATTTCAATGTGATGATGTGTTTTACGTACTTTATTATAATTTACCTACTTAATATTTTTTAAGAATGTGTAATACCATTATTGTTTATTCTAGAACCATTTGAAAAAGTTTAAACAATTTCCTGTTGACTCAATTAAAGTTCATAAAGTTTTTTGATGTTTTTAGGTTCTCTCTAACAAACCAATGTGCAATCAGTTTTCGTTAATCCATTTCCTGTTGACTCAAAGTTCATAAGTTCTAAAATGTTTTTAGTTCCATTCTAAATAACCAAAGTGCAATATTTTAAGAGCAATCGGAAAACAACAGTATTATAAATATTAATATTTTCCGTAAAACAGGCTTAGTTGTAAATACGATTCAATGCTTTAGAATGTTTTTCTACATTATTTTTTGGAGAAGTATATTTCTGTCTCTAGCTTATGAAGATCCATATAAAGGAAGATGCGTAAGGTAATTAACTCTTTATGCTGTTCAGCATGTTCAAATATAAAGAATATAGCATTTACCAGTTTCTTTGATCAAAAAGCGTATATTTCGGATTCACGGTTGTTATGTTACAAACAGCATACTCCGCAGCTGTAATGTTTAAAATGGCATATAATACACGGCTGTCATATTCAAAATGGCGCATACTCCGCGGCTGTCATGTGGAAAATGGCGTATACTCCGTGGCTGTCATTAATACAAGTTCAGAATTCCAGAAAACATCAAAGTTTTGAAAAACGATAAAAAGAGAAACAAAATATGCATTTTAAACATGTTATTCCTTCTTAAGACATTTTAGAGCATACTAAAAATAACAGCATTCTTTCTGAGGAATGAGCTAATTAATTCGCATATTCGTTTATCAAGAATGTGTTTTGTATGATTGCTCAAATGGCTTTTAACTACTTTTCATTAATTTATTTGTTTCATCAAGCTGTGTATACTGCCGGAGGATGTTCACTGCAGGAAAACTTGATCAATTAAAGTTGCACTTGTCATGAGGAAATCTTGCTTCAAGACATGCTCGAACTCCCAACACAATTTTATTTATTATGTTATCAATAACTAGATATTAATAACTACATGAATCAGTCGGCTGCTGATAGCTAAAATAACACCTCATTTTTACAACTCTGAACTGTTATTTTGCAGAAATGTTACCATTAGGGAAAATGTATTGCAAGATCATTATTGTTGTCGGCATTATGTGAAACATAATGAAGAATGTATGGGTAAGCTTTAATGGAAAGTTATTGATCGTTGACTTATATTTCGTAAAAAGTCAAACAACTTTATTTGCAAGAAACGAAATGAAAAAAGCATCTTTGAAAGATGCGATATCCGTAAGTCGTTTTTACTTTAAACATGACCTCTTGTCGACAAAATGAACTAGTAACCACAGAAACTTCAGAAGCAAGTGAATCATATACCGAAAGATAAAGTGTATACGGAGAAAACAAAGGGTGTGGAGTAAATGAATAATTAAAATTGATTTGGGGTCAGCCTGGGTAAATAAAAATAAAAATCTTAGTCCCCATCCAGATAAACAAATTGATTAGTGTACATCATATACATGTACTGGACAAGGTACCATTCGCACATTAACATTGAATTATTGCAGAATGATTTCCGGAATAGTGATAGTACATATAAGATAAATTTAAATGCTTTATAGGACATCAATCGCCCTAAGATATGATAGTAATATTTAATGGTTACTAATAGCCTAATTATTTTTTCACATGACACCAGATTTTTTTTACCCGAATATAGTATGCAAACGAAAATGCACCGAGGCATCTGATTGGATATTGGAGTTCTAAAAATGGCAAAATTAAAAATTATACATTATTGATTAAAAATGTTTGATATTTGGGACAAAATTTATAAGAGCCGGGAAAATTGAGCTTGAACCGATTAAAGAAGGAGGTTAGACATTTCGACTATTTCAACCTAAATTTCGGTCATTTTAGCAGTACAAAACATTTTCGGTTATTTTGCGGTACTACCTATACTTTTTATTTTTAATAATGAGGTTCAAGATTTCAGCCTGCACAAAAACTGTTTTCGGGGTAAATTTTAAAGGTTTTTCTTACAAATTATCTTAATTGCAATGGATACCATGAGGGAAATGCATTGTAAATAATTGCGCTTTAGTAATCTATAATGTCGTTTCCTATTTTTCTTGATATATAATTACCGGCGTCGTATAATTACAGGTTCGGGTCCAGCCACCCATAATGTTAACAGTTTGGGTCCGCTTTCAACCGAATTTTTTCTATAATTATAGGCTTTGGGTGAAACATAATACTAGTATTTCCAATGGGAAATATAAAAACTTTAGAGTTATAGCAACTCAGAATTGACAAAAAGGGTTGACAAAAATATAATTTTCTTTTGTTTTATTTGAAAGTCAGTCGCGTGTTTACACATGTGTCGCACATTCATTTAATATGTAAACCTATTGCATTTACAACCCTCATAAAAAAAATCAAACAAAAACATACATTTACATATGGGAAGTATCAATGGTTACTGTTTACATATTAAATCCCGATGTCACATAGCATGTACCGCAATCAGTTAAAATTGTAATAATAATAATTATTATTACTATTATTATTACATGTATTATCATTAAAAAATCGCATATATATTTCTACTATTTCCGATGATTATTAACACCAATAACTGACCTTAAATAATAGAGAACCGGACCCAAAATGTTAATTTTATGTATCCGGTCGGATGCGTACATTGGGGAACCTATAACTATAGTACACCGGTTTCATACAGAACGGATGTGCTGTCAGTTACATTAATGACACGATCATACATATATTAACATTTAGATCAACTACGTATTAGATTAGATGAAAACTGACAATAATGTAATTGTGTCGCTGAAAAAATCCATTCGGAAATTCAAAGCAGGGCCGTAAATTCGATTGCACTGAAGAGGAGGTAAAGGGGTTTGTGGTGCATCTCCCGAGCCGTTTTGACGAAAAACAATTCACTTCACCTCCTAGCACATGTATATCTGTTTTCACGGAAGGAGAAAACGTTGGTTTTAATTGATTTAAGTGGTTAAATTGCATTTTTAAGGAAATAATTTTTCGATGTTTCTATTAAAATTTGAACAAGAACCTTGCAAGAAATGCGATCCATTCTTTAGAGTGATTATGGCATCAGATGACGTTACGATACGCATGAACTATTACCATATAATATTTTACGTTAGTGGCGGACCGGGAAGCAATATATGAGGTTTTGAGTTCAGATGGAGTTAGAAAATTCAAGATTAGGTTATGACTTGTTTACGTTATTTACTTATATATGACACTCAATGACTAAGGCCATTAGTTTGTCAGTCAGTGTCTATAGTTTTGACAAGAAACACCGTCATGTGTATCGTTGCATAATTTTCTAGACTTGTATATACATTAATACTTAATAAGTTTACTGGTTGGTACTTTCTTTAGAACCTTTATATAATATTTTGAACTACCTGTATTGTGTATTTACACGATTCTAGTGGACTTATATTATTCCATCTCCAAATGAAAAAAATACTTTAAGAATTTAGAGTCAAACGCCACCGATGAGTCTTGAGTAGACGAAACGCGTGTCTGTTGTATTAAATTTATCACCTTGGTAATTTTGATAACATTTTGTTGGATTATTTGAGCGAAGCCAAGTGACAGCTCGTCACCATGGTGGGGGATGGTTGGAACAATGTATAAAAGTTTTAAGTTCAGTTTAAGTGAGAATGTTCAAAACCCATATTTTATTAACTGTTTACGCCATTTATTTATATTGACACTCAATGATTAAGGCCATTCGTTGGTCAGTCTGTGTCTATAGTCTTGAGAAAAACACCGTCAATTGAATCGTTGCATACTCTTCTAGACTTGTATATAAAAGATTTTTTATCATAGAATGTCCTGCGGGGTTTACATCTGATGATGGTTTAAATTGTATAAAGTGTAAACATGGATATTACGGACGACGATGTGCAGAAATATGCCCTTGTGATGTCAATAGGTAAGATTTGAAAATGATGGAACGTTAGACTTTAGTTCCAAATTTCACATTAAATGCAAGCCACTGCTGATCTAAAAATCATACATGTATAAAAATGTATTATTTTCCCACTTAACTAATACAAACCCTCAAATGGAATCAAAGCATTATAATGTTTTGGGTGTTTATAGTGTATGGCTTGATTAGATGTTTGCTTGCGAACAGTATTTCAGTTATGTTCAGGACAAGAACAAGTTAACAAAAACAATAAATCAACAGAAAAGGAGTGCGATGAAACAAAGGGAACACAATTTTGAATGACTTTGGAAAAGTATAGAGTATTGGGTAGGGGCGGAGGATTTGGCCTTTTGTAGCAGCTACAATGAGCCTACACTTTTTCGAAATCTGCGAAAGGGGTCTTTATCGTACAAGGAGCGTGGCACTCTCCAAGAAGAATACCTAATATGGTCCGCGGCCAGGTTTTCCTAATGTTGACCTAACAATCCACCAACGAGAGGGTCTCCCCTATTCGCCGGAAGGGGACTCGCTGTGCTACTCTGTTGGTCGAGGACTGAGAACCGAACCCTCCCAGTATTTTCTCAGTTTTAAGTGTAAAAATGTCAGTACGGACGATTGTGCAAATGATATGTAGATACGTAAGCTTAAATCTTAAAACTAATAAAAATATAAATAATGCTTAATAAAAAAAATACAACAAAAACAAAACCACAAAAACTAGCCTAATTTCTTGTAACAATGCATACAATTTGTGAAAAATGCATATTTTAAAATAAATAGTTTTTATGGAACACAATTAATTTCGTGAATTTGTCAAATTTTCTTATCATTGATAAAAATGTAATTAATAAACATCTTAAATTGTGGCACCCCATCAATGCACTGATGACGCTTCGAAACTCATTTTGAGATTTATAACCAAAGTTTACTCAATTTAAGTACAGCAAAAAATTACCTTTTCTCAATGTAAATCGTATAAAGTATAATATATACCCAATAATACATTGAAAGATTCTGAAGATTCTGAGATTGTGGCTTGATGATTTTGCAAGTACATAATGTTAACTTTATCACGTTTGAAATTAAGCCACAAACAAGATCATTTTAAGCAATAAATATCCCTTTCTCTCCTATCGCTGATATTTGAGAAGATTTTATTTCTAAAGTTACTTGTTTCTGTTATTTAAAAAGTATATACATAATCGTTATGTACGTGGTTTCGGGCTAAAAATACGTTTTATGCATACAGCTGCAGACGTATACATAACATGATGAATACGATTTGTTAGCCAATCAGAATACGCGAGTTTTTTGTGAGATAAAACATTGTAGGTTAAATTCATGCACATAACATAAAAGACACCAAAGTCTGAAGGAAAAGAAACCACGTCTATATTCTACTGAACATTTTACTAACGCCAGAATATTTACCACATTTGACTGTTTTTAAAGCAGTCATAAACTTAATTAGTCTTAAAAGTTGTCAAGTTTCCTTTTCGTAAATGCTGCTCTAATTTCACTGGTTATTGTCTCACAGATTTTGTAACTGGAAACCCATCAATTAAAAAGGACAATTTCTTGGATTTTCTATCTGCAAATGAATGTGTTGAACGAACATACATACGGTTATAAATAGAAGCTTATAAATAACTGCTACTGGTAATGGGAGGCCGTTTTAGGTTCAGAAAATTCTTATTACATAATCGAATTATAATATTTAGTTAGTTTTGGATTTTTGTTTTAGATGTGACAATATTCAAGGATGCCTAAAGCATGCATCTTCAACGAAAATAACGCCAATAGGTTGGTAAATAGCTTTTTATGTATTAGGTAATTCCTAACGAGGCAATCGTTATAAAATATGTCTCACAATATATGTTTTATGTTCAAATTTACTATATCATGACGATTAAAATAAGATAAGGAAATTAAATACCATAAATGTTGTTTATTCGGGAGAATGAATATACAAACAAAAATATGATTTATGAGTTACTTAACATACGCTACTCAACGACCAGAAATTTTGTTAAATTATTGTTACAGTTGTAGTACAAAACCTTGCAAGATGGGTTTATACGTCATGTTCACACAACCACAAACCTTACAAAAACTTTTTAAGTATTGGATAGGTGTTTTAATAATATGAACCTGCAACATTATAACTATGGATCTTTTCCTCCATTTACTTGGCTACTAAGAAGTCAGGCATGTATCTAAATTCACTTATCGAAATAATTTTGAAGACGATTTAAAGCAACAAATTCCTGCCTGTCAAGTTGATGACAATGTTCTTTAATTGTATTAGAAATTACCAAAGAATTGACAAGCCAACTTAAATTTCTACAATAGTAGTTATCTGATTGTCACATAATACCAATTAGTATAATTATTTCAGAAACCATAAATTATTCAACATTACATACATCAGCTGTGACTGAACCCTTAACACAAGAAAATGGTAAGAATGAATCTCATGATAATTATCACCCAACATTGTATGTTAGAAGTTATGTTTTGTAATTTAAATTGTTGTTTGTTTTGTTTAGGCTGGTACCGTAAAGCAAGCTATTATATTTAATGCTACTTGTGTGACGCTACTATCTCACTCTGACTTGGTACAAATGTCATGTGACAAACATGTACCTGCTAAGCGTTTCAAATTCTGCAATTATTTAAGGAATCTTATTGAACAAAATCACAATAGGTAACACAATTAATCAGTCATCGTCTTTTTTATGCCCACCAAACAAAACTGTTATTTATACTTATGAAACCGATTCCATTTGGACGTTCCTTTATGCATGACCGCTATATGGATGTTGTGTTGTTCAGTAGCCTGCAAGAAATTGTACAAGAAATGCTGCTGGCAGAGCATATTTAGCAGTAATCAATAAGAATCAAACCTGAATGGTTAAAAAATGAAATCAAAATATGTCGGAATGTCTGATTGGGACGTTTTAATCAAGACAAATGAAAGTTTTATATATTATCCTGATAATAAGTAACTTCAATGTATACTAGCAATAAACCAATCTATTTATGTTTTATTATTTTGTTAGGAACGACTAGTCCTTCAAAAACGGAAGCATCACATGTAGCAGGTTCTACATCCAACGAAAACAGTAATATTTATTAGCATAATGATTTACGTTCAACTACAATGGCAGGAAACATCATAAGGAGTCAAAATTTCATTTTATGTGTGAAATGCTACTAATACAGCATGGCATGCTTACATAAACTGACCTTTTAGAAGATGCTACATGTCTAGAAGGAACTACTTAGGTTTTAGGAGCACATGAGCTTGTTCCATCTGCTCGTCTTAAGTTTCCCGTGTGTGGTCCCATTGCTGTTTTAAATGATAGACTTAGTTTTTTAGTTGCTCGTTTGTCTTGCACTGATTTGCGAGATTTTGATCACATCTAGTCACTGTAACGTTTGCTGGTATCGTGAAGAATCCGGGATTTGGATTAAGATTACTTATACCAACATTAAATAAATGATATTCAATTCAATGTTCTCATACATTTATAAAGAATTATCTGTTGTTTGTTTGAATCAGGGAAAACGCAACTTTAGAAAAAATTTTCAGCTACGTCATGGCATTCAGTTTTTATCATCGCAGAATGTTCGGAGTAACAGACAAATTACCCGGCATTTGCAGAATAACTACAGAATTAACGTTAAGTTAATACAAATTGGATATATTGCAGCATCTACAAGAATATACACTCCGGCAGGTGGTGAAACTAGTGAGTAAAAAAATTCAAGATATCATGTCTTTAGTTTAGTGCTGCAAAACTATAAATACTTTTTATATAAACGTACAACACACTATAATATATGAACAATTTTCATGAAATATATATATATGTTGTTTAAAGTTTATGCACTTTCCTTTATTCCAGTGTGAAAGAATGACAGATGCGATAGTGCTTATATAAATATTTTCACATATCATCCCTATTTATTCTACTGATTTTTTTCACTGCAGGAAGATTACAGTTGGACGTACATGTGTATACAGTGACAGTCGCTGGTCTTAGTGGTATCATTTTGATACTTAGCTTTTGTTATTTTGGTCGAAGATACAGAAAAAAATGTCACAACAAAATATTGTTAGAAAGAGCAGATTTGCCGAACGCAACAAATGAAATTATAGATATAGGCGATGGAATTTACCATCTCATAGATGAAAGTAAAATGGTTGAATTAATCAAAAATATAAATCCGTACTTAGAAGTTGTTGACAGCTCCACAAACACCGATAGTGATTCTGGTACCAACGAATTTAATGCAAGCGGTTATCTTCACTCATATAATAGTCTTATTGCTGGCATTGAAATTCATGCATATGAGAAATGTCGACCAGATAGCCAGATAAGCGAAGCCTCATTAATCACTGATGAAGAAAGAAAGAAAGACGACTATACCGAAGCACAATCAATCACCGGTGACGCGAAGAAAGGAGAAAGGAGGCTGGGTCAGTCGTTAGGTGATATACCTGAGGCTGATTGCAATAAAATAAAAGTAGATGTGGTTTATAGATCAGAGAAAAGTTCTTCAGAATCAGAATCAGATACCGACGAACTTTCATACAATGGATATTTGAGCCCGCTGACTGATAATGAAAATGTATACGATATATCCGTTTCGGGTCCAATATCAGAAACAGAATCCAAGGACAAAAGTATTGAACAGATAAATATCTGATTTGCGGTGAAAATGTGCGACTTTTACTATTAGATAGTTATTTTTGTATAATATATTAGCTTTAAAATTATAAATCTCAAACTAGTATTAAAAGTCGGTCAGTTGATTGATATAATAATATGTTAACGCTCAGCTAGCTAGCAGTATGTCAACTATATACAGAACCCGATATTGAATGTTGTTTTCGAGATTTAAATCAAAATATGATTCCGATCTATGAGATACTTTTGTCTTCTTATCTTAAGCTCTTTTTACGCTGATGACTTCTACCCGGGCAAACATGTGTGTTGTATTGTTTGAAATTGAGAAATGGTACTATTTATACATAATTATGTGACAAAAATCAATTTTATTTCATTTACTAATATAAATATACCAATGTAGTATTTCGTACATTGCATTTTTGAGAAATGTGAGAGCAATATCCAAGGTCAGCGGTTTACACCGAAATCTCGACTTAAAACAACACACATTTATTGCAGTTAAAAATAATTCTTCTATAAAGTTTGGTAGATTACAAATTTTTCATTTTTGGTAAATATTATATCTAGTTATGTTGCATGTAATCTCGGCACATGTGTTATGATTATATGACCTGACGGTATTGCCAGGTCCGTTTTTATGTATAGGGTATGGAGTGTTCATTCAAATGATAAATAGATTCGGTCAAAGTCCAAATATGCGATTTAATCACTGCCAGCAATACGCATGGACAATACTGGCAAGGTTCTCGGTGCCCGATCCACAGTGCTGCTAGGTGGAGTACAACTGAACTATCGTTGATGGGGAGTCAGGTTATAAAACAGAAAGCCCGGCTGCGGACCGTGGCGAGTACAAGGCTTGGATACGCTCTTTGCACGATAGAGCCACTTTTGTAGATTTCGAGAATGAGTAGGCTCATGAGTAGCCGCTTAATTCCAAGCCCATACCCGTTCCTCTATACTTTTCCAATGGCAGTCAAAACTGTGTTTCTGATATCCCATTTCCTGTCCTGTTGATTTATAGTTTGTTAACTTGTTTTCGTCAAGAAGTATTCAAGAAAAAACTTATTAATGATTTGCTTGTTGGAATGTTTTGGACTATTTCAGCTAAGTTTAGCTACTTCATGGCTTCCAGTTTTTTATAAGGTAGAACATAGGACTGACTGACGGGAACAACTTACTGCGGACACAGTATTTTGATTTAAACTTTTTAAATTAAAGTTTGAATTAAAATACTGTGTCCGCAGTAAGAGTAGAAACTATAGTTGATACGCTTGTGATTAATAGTGGATGACTTATTACCTTACTCTGCCATATATGCGGCACAAGAAAGTCTGTAACGCATGTTACAATGTATTTATAATTAAATTGAACAATGCTTAGTATCAATATTTATGTGCCAGTTATTAAACTATTAAACTTTTGCAACACGCTTGTACTTGTATGTTTAGGCTGTTTTATATCGCAGTACAGCAAGGTGCGTATTATGTTAAATAATCTCAAAATAGTGTATATGAAACCCACCTCTGTGGTTTCGTTACTATTAATACGTTTACAGATAACGAACAAGTTTGTTTATCTATTAACATTTGTACTGTTGAAAGATCATGATTAGTTGGCCACGGTATGTTTTAGGTGGTAAGTTAGATTGACGTTTAAAATTAAAATTATAATAATCAATTTTAGCCTTAAAAATTTCTTTAACAGTAAAACATAGTAATATATACACCTGGCAAATATTATCAATATTGTCAACATGTTTCCAAAGTTATCTTATACCAAAAGATATGTAGTGTCCAGCGTTATTTGTGATTGAAAATTGTATGGGAAAGTGTTAAACTTTATAATACCCCGCGCATGTAATGAGCTGAGTATCGTATACAGGATTTTGATTTCCGTTTTGTACTACATATGTAATAAAAACAAAGCTGTTTATACAGGTTAAACATTACAATGTGTTAGGAAGGTCCGATTTTCTAATACTAGTAACTGCTGCACGCGCAACGAAGTTCTCAAATATTTGTAAGCTACATGAAACAAAGTTTTCTTCAACAAACATAACTTTTTATTCGATCTAGCATCCAGAAATGAAATCACTGTTTTTATTTCGAAACATAGTCGATGTTTTCCGCCAATATGTATCATTGAAAACATGTTAACCATTGAATGTACACATTGATACATCTGGTTAAACAATACAAATATAAGTGAAGACTGTATAATAACGATCAAATCGTTAAATATAACTGTTTGTCTCTATTATTGAGTCAAAATAGTCTTAGCCAGTATTCAATAATATTAATTTCAGTTTTATGTATGTGGTTTATAGCAAATTTTAATAATCTTCTAAATACATATGCAAAACAAATAATCTATTTTAAAAGTGTTGGTATGGTATAATTTGTTTGTATTAATTAAGATTTAAATAGATAAATGCAATACATCCGATTTTGATTTTGCAATATAACATTGGTTCCGATTCCCATAAAAAGCTTTGTGCAAATGTGCTTGTATCTTTCCTGACTCATAGCAGATTCGTTTAAAGCTTCATTGTTTTGTAACAAGATACGCATGATATCAGTAATGCTCTCTACAAGATTTAAGAGCCACTAGACTTGATTACAGAAAACGCCCGTCTAGCGTAATAAATTTTTTTCCCTAGACATGACAATGAGTAACTCGACGGGTGTCTAATTAGAGGCAGGCACTGCTTTCTCGTCCAGAGCACCTGAGTGCACCCATGGTTTCTATTGGGTTCGGGTTACTCTCTTTCTGTTTTTTGTGTTTTTGGTTTTTGTGTTGCGTTTTGTCTATATCCGGATTTGTAACTGTCCCTTGACTTTTGGCTCTTGTTGTTCGGTCGGTTTTCTTTGCTATTTTTCTTACAATTGAGACATTTGGGGCAGGAAGAATGCTTTATAACCTTTATGTCACAAACATCAAACATTAAAAGGGTCACAATTATAACCTTTGTAGTTTTTGGTAAGCAACTGACATGAAATGTTTTGTTTCTTCTTACAGTTTACTATCGGCAGCATAAAAATGTTCGTCATTTCAACAATTCGTTTTAATAGTATTAGCTAAAGATGCGACGTCTTATTTGTCTACTTGTCTCGTATGTAAGTAACTTTGTTTACAATTTTGTGTATTTTTTGCAATTAGTACGGACTCTGACATTTTAAATCAACAATTATTATTATTATTATTATTAGTATCATTCCCTTTTATTGTATAGTTTCATTTTTTTGAAAAAAATTTGCGTTGACAAATCTCTAATGTCAAGAATGAGTGATGCCTGAAGATAAATAATCTTTTAAGTTTAACATTTCTTTTAAGTTCAAGTCATTTCAATCCAAGAAATATAGATTATATGTCATAACGCCATTTAAAATGAACAAATTTAATATAAAAATTATATTTGGAAGGATTTAATATTTTACAATGCGCTTTCATCAAATCAAGACTTCAGATGTCCTGAAAATTATGAAAGGCATTTGCGAGAAAAAGTTGTCTGCAAGATGATTGCCAATTCATCGTACGCTTGCCTATTCGATGACAACAATAAATACTTCACAGAGTTGTGCACTAAGCAACTAGAGTATCTGGAACCAGGTTAGTTTCTAAGAAGTTAAATTTAGACATAATAAATGGGTATAGCTTAAAAACCTACGCTGACATCATATTTTTTTTATATCGTGCTACTATTTGTGTCCTATATTAGTCATGTAACCGATTATCTAATTTAATAGCCCATTTAATTTGGAGAAAATGTTTCTAATTTGTACTTTTTACTGAAAAAGTACCATAGCGACTATTTGTAGATAAAAGTAAAAGATTTGGATTTGGTAAATATGTAACATTAGCAAAATAAGTAACCTTTCATAACATAACGGGTCCGTTAAACCATGGTTACAAAAGCAAAGAACGAATTGTTCCTTAACAATTTATTCTAATAGCTAATTTTATATTTAAGATTATTTTATATTTATCAATCTACACGTTGATGTTTAGCTAGTTATCATTTTTTAATACCCCTGGATAAGCATTTTCAATCACGAATTTTAAAATTTATTTTTTTATATATTTAAAATATAACACCACCATTCATAATACCGTGTATATCGTCCTTTATTTACTCATGTCCTACTGATAAACAGGTTTAAAATATGTTGTGAGAGGTGGACTTGATGGCGACCCCTGCGAAAATTCAAGATTCCAGCCTTTTAAATTTTGGACAACCAGTGGAAAAGATTGTCTTTTATTGAAATCAAAATGTGAGGAAGAAGGACAGATTTCTTACAGCTTTGGATCTACAACATCAGATATCACATGCCGATGTGATTATAGTTTAGGATATGCTTTTGTTGAACTGCCTGTGAAATACTGTTATTGCGACCCGTCATTTGAAGACTGTTCGTGTTATCAGAAAGCATGCATAGAAGATTATATTCTTTCTCCGGGTACTTACAATATTTTGACAATAATCCGGGACAAAACATTTGAAGGACCAGAATATGAAATTACAAACAATCAATATCGGTAGCAGGTGTTTAAAATATATTGTAACATCTCGCCCGGTTTCATTGCTAATTGTTTAAAAGCGTCATGTGCAAATTTACTTACTCTGTGTTATTGTAGAAGGGAAATGCAAGATAAAATGAAACTTATCATTTTCAAAACCTGTAGCTAATCTGCTTTTCACATTCATTGCGTTTATTGCCAGGTTTATCTAACTACGGAAACAAATAATTATCGACATTCTTGTTAACCCAAGTTTATTTGCATTATTATATTTACTTGGATAAAAGTGAAACTGCCCATATGATTTATTTTACCAAACCAGGTCCAATATAACGGAATCGACTATACTAAATGCCAACCCCACTTCGAAAAATTTGTTTGCTTGCATTTTTTCATTATTCTATATTTTACCTTTTTATTACGAAAATTCAGTAGAAAAAATGTAGATACGATAACCTGTCCATGTTTTATAATATGCCTCTGGCGTTAAGGTGTTACAAATCGTCCTTGACTTTTGCTACGGGAATCTTACATAATAAGTCAGCCATTTTTGTTTCTAAAGGGACCTTACGATGTTTACAAATGTTCGTCTGCTTTCGTGACGTTCAATGGTATTCGGAAAAACCGCGAGCCTTTTCCCGCCATAACTGCAGACGACATCACCCGAAGGATTTCGAGTAGACAACAATCGATTGTTCCTAAAGTACACTCCCGTTCTAATTAAGGTCAAATTGTAGCATGGAAAATCGCCCTTTCAAAATTTAAAAACTGTCATATTTCAAAACGCGGAATATCTCGAGGAAATAATTATTGATTTCAAAAAGTAGAATTCTTGTTCTACAAAAGGAGCATAAGCTGAACCATACGCGGTAAGCAGTTTTCATTTTTCACGCAAAAAACACTCTCCACAATACGTCAACACTTAGTGTAGTCTTATACTTTATTGACCTAATTCCGACCTGTATTCGCCTGATACTGTGAATTATCTGATGATTTCTTTATTAACCTATTGATTGGTTCTCATCCAACTGTACTTGTATAGATACGCGTATCAAGCCTATACAGCAAGCTTTTTGACCAATAACTAGGTCAATACAGAAATTATCACTAAATAATATCATATTATAAGAGCCAGTGAATGAAACACAAATTGAAACATAAAGAATGAACCACTAAAAGTCACAATACAAAACACATAAACAAAAAAAGAACACAAACAAATGTACATACATATATACTATGATTTATCTTAAAAAGAATTAACGAATCAGTTATTACATTATTAGATTACCATTGCATACCTACAAACAGTCAGCAGATTTATCAGTCTAGATGTTCAGCTTACTTCATATTTGGGTAAGTGTCAATGAAGTTGCATCATTTGCACGATTCCAACTATAATTTACTAGAATTGCCAGTTTTTCATCCTAAGGCCTTGGGTTTTCACCAACCCAATCCTAATGAAAACTAGACACCTTGAAATAGTGTACAAATATATGCGATGGTGTAAATCCCCAAACACACAAAATACGACCAACCTTGTTAATGACCTTAACATGTGGCAAACTTTAAAGGTGATAATAAAGGTGAATTATCAATTGTCTTCATTTGTAAGACAAGCATTATTCCTTTAACATTTGAATCTTCAATGTAGGGACCTTGATGCTGAAAACAAGCACTTATAGGACATAACTTTTCAAGCATTTTGGAAAAAACATGGTAGTGCAGAATGTGTTGTTACAAATTAAAATCTTACGATTATTACAATAAATCTAAGATATGCTCTTTAAACGTCAATGATCCCTTGTAGAAACGTCCGTATAGTAATCGTGGTCACTAGACAAAATTATAGACTAAATTCTCGTACGAATACTTAGGATTAGAATCTTTCACGTTAGCGTTTAGAGAAAATATATTGATCGTTGACTTAAAAAATTAACAATCAATGGTCAGTTAGACAAAATTTAACCCTGACGAGGTCAATATTAAGTATTATAAGTCTGTTAGCATATGCCATGCCGTATTCCTTATTTTTGTTGAAAGCAAATGTTTAACGAGAAGTAGATGCTTTGAAAGTTTTAAGTTGCTTCAGCGAAATACTGACTTATGTGCACCATATCAGTACCCCGCGCAATCCGGTATTTAACTCTCAATCATTTATGACTGTCTTTTATAGTTCTGAATCAGAAAAGACAACACCTCTACATGTTAGCATAAAAGGACCCGAAGTACAAGGTAATTGTTTTATTGCTGCCATGATACATGCTTCTAAATTCTAAAGATTAACTAAATAATATTGATGATGCTCAGTTCTTATAGGTTACATGTACAAGTAAACAAAATATTTACGGTTTTTTTTTTACAAAGATGTTTTGTCTCTCTACCATTACTCAAATTTAAAAACAGATCATAAAATAACTTTTTTCCTTAGTTTATTATTGCATTTATTATTTTCTTTTCAACCTTAAATCATTCCGTATTTTATGTTACAGATGCAGCCACGATAATTCAAGGTTTGATTATAACCGTGTTTACAGCATTAGTAATAATAATAGGTAAATTTATCTTAATATAAAATTGAAAATCAAAACCAACAGTTTATATCAAGAACAGCCGTGTTTTAAAATATTGTGTCAAGAATGTACATTTCATAATTAAAATTGCGTTCTAACTATAGTTACTCATGTTATCAGCTACGATTGTTTATGTGAATGTAGTTTGATGCAAACTCTAGCTGTTATGTATATCACAACCTTCAGTTCTATTCAAGTAGATAGTACATAATGAGAACCCATGAAATTTGACAGAATGTCAAAAAAGTTGGAGTGAAAAAACACTTTGCCCGAAGTAGGCTAATACCCACAGCCTTAACATAGTCCGACCGGTGATCGTACAATCAAGAAAAAAGATGTTCTAAATCGTACAGCCAGTCCACAAGAAGGCAATGAAGTAGTTATCCCGTATACATCTGTTCGGGGGCCTCGGTGGCCGAGTGGTAACGGTAGTTCGTCTACTATAGATCACGTGGTCTATCAACACTGAGATTGTGGTTCGATGCTCACTGCAGGCAGGGTGTACTCAACTCCATTCTTAATTGACAAGGATTGCCAGTTTTCCTACCGCAGGTCGGGGGTTCTCTCCGGGTACTCCGGCTTCCTCCCCCATTAAAAACTGGACGCCATGATATAGCTGAAAAATTGCTGAAAATGGCGTTAAACAATATTCAAACAAACATACAGACATCTGTTCGTCGCAAAATGAAAAAATAAATTTCTGCCATTCAACACATCAGCATCATGAGCGAAATATGGGTTTAAAATTACGCGTATTTAACCGGTAAACGTATGTTTACCACAATTAAGGACACGTTCATAAAATGAACGTTTGGGATTAAACCTAAAACAAAATATAGTAGACGTATAAAAATATCCCAGGTGATTAGTGTTCAAGATGTTTTATTTGAAAAAATGTAATAAACTTAGACCTGTATAAGACCACACCAATTAATTATTGTTCGTCGGATATTTAAAATAGAGCAAGTGATCCAATTAGAAATCTAAATATTTTTATTTTCAACTATCGTAAGCAAACAGAAAACGTTCGTTTGAGCGAAACCGTTTAAATATGAAAATGTGTACTTCTTTTTATGTACATACTCAAATATGTTCACTGGACTGTTCTTTCAGAATTAGGCATACTATTAGGTCATACAAAGCATATTAACAAATTAATGCTTTGTAATTTCTGGTTAATCCTTTTAAGTTTTGTACAATAAATGGCAAGTTTTAAATAATGCAATATCGTATGTCTGATTGTATATGTGCAATAAACAAAGCATGAGGGACATAAGGAACGAGTTTTAAACAAAATGATTCCCGTAACATCTTTATTTGCATGTAAAGAGATTTTAAAGACCTAATATCAAATGAACAGCTGCTCGAGACTATACTTATACATCATAATTATTGACAAATAATTCAACAGAAATCATTTCTACAATGTCATAAAATAAGTTGCATCACACTAAATTTTTCTTCATATTCCCTTAAGTGAGATACAAAGTGGTCCAATGTCCAAGATTGTAGAAAAAAGGCACTTGTCCCATGCAAGCCATTAGAAAACATGCTTAATGTCAATGTCCTAACAACCAAGCCAAACAGTTAAACATAGCGTTCCCTTAATTAACACTGAACATTATTCCAGTCACTTAATTTTCATTTTCTCATTATTGACATAATCACAACATTACCAATAATGTAAACAAGTTCACCTTAGCTACAAAAAGTATGTCTTGTGATATTTTTTTTTATCCGACTTGATTGAAAATGTAAAAACATAAAGCAATTATAGTTTAGTTTACACTGCGTCCCTAATGTAAAACAAATAATTTCAGTTTGTGGTGAAAATACTGTTCAAAAAGGCCTATCTGACGGGAATTACTATAAATAAAATTATTTTTTTTAGTTCGATTATTGTCTCGAATACATTGTTTTTTCCAAAAGTACACTTGGACTGCATATTAAATCATATATTCCGTATCGAGTTTATTAAGTTAAAAATAATTGATTGCGGTTTTTGGGGTAAACATAATTCTTTTTACGTCATTATAGATGCTTAAGTTTTGTTGGAAAAATATGTTAAAATAATTCAAAGTTATTTTATTTGTATGATTATATAATTCTATTAATAAGTTTATTGTTATTTTACTTTATTATTAAATGAACAATAAAACTATATATTTTACGAGTAAATGAACAGCGCAGTAAATTACAAGTGCACAATTTGCCCATAGAGTGACGTTTGTGTAATAAAGGTGTACACTTTTCAGTGTAATTACATTTCTAACTATTGAAGAATAAACCAACGGTTTTAAGATCTATAAAATCCGGACAAAAATATAAGCCCGATAACGCTTACAATGCAATTTAGGTGTAATTAATTAAAGTGAGAAAAATACTACAAAGGAAATTTCTCTCAGACATTGTTGAGAAAAAGTGATAAAAATATTATACGAATCCGAAAAATTGATATAAATAGTATACGAATCCGAACAATGAAATAAAAAGTATAAAAATTCGAAGATTATGTATTCCCTTGGTGTATATAATCTTGACCAGAATTAACATATTTTTAAAAAAATCTTCCATCTTAGCTGTTGGAATTTCTTGAATATTATCAATGGCTTAGGTTTAGGGAAACGTGTGCCTGTCATAGGAAATGTTATAATCTTGTTATTTTCAATAATATCGTTTTAGGTATAGTTTTGCTTGTTGTATTTTTAAAGCAAATAAAATCATCAGATTTCGAACAAGGTGAGTTGCGTAGTCAAACACGGTGTACTAAGTGAATCTTTTCATCCGTTATTGCTCTGAGTGCATAAAACAATCTGTTTAGTGCTTAAATGGTTGCAGAAAATTGACAGACAGTTCTCTTATTCGTCCTGACAAATGCATATTTTAGTAAATTATCGATGCTGCAGACACTTAGCGCTCGGGTCTATGGGGCAATCATTAGTTACTGTGCAGTTATTATGAGGTTCATCGTTTAACACTGCAGTATTAATTGATGTCAATACGGCTGAAATACGGAATATCATGTAAAATCTGCAAGAATACACTTGGCCCAAAGTTAGGTACCACCAGGTTTTGCTTCAAATAAATAAAAAAAAATAATTGTTTCTGGTTCTTTGTACATATCTTATCAACAAAAGCGATGTTTGTAGTATCTATTGTTACAATTTTTAAATCGCTCGATTCACGATACAGCAACAATAGAGATTTAAAAAACACTACCCTTAGCTTTTGAAGTTTGGCGCCTTTTTTCATTTCATCATGTGCACGTGCGTAAAAGGTAAAATTTATCCTGTTTTGAAATCATGGTACGTCGAAAACAAGCAGATGCAGAGAGATGGCAAGCAGTTGGTATGATAAGGGCTGGAATGACACAGCGGCAGGTTTCAGATATGTTCAATGTTAGCTATTCTGTCATCAGTAAGCTAATGAGACGATATAATGAAACTGGTATTGTTGGGAAAAGGCCAAGATCAGGGCGACCGAAGAAGACAACAGAGAGAGAAGATAGACTACTTCGAAGACTTGCTAGACAACAACCTTTAACTACTGCCAACAGATTGTGCAGTCGATGGAAAGTCCATGTTCGAATCAGTAGACGGACAGTCAACAGAAGGCTAAACTGCAGAAGACTTTGAGCACGGAGACCAATAAAGCGACCAGCACTTACACAAAGACATAAGAATGCCCGGCTGCAGTGGGCGCGTGACCATATCGGGTGGCATATTCGCTCTTGGAAAAGAATTCATTGGTCCGTCGAAAGTCGATTTCTTTTGAAACCAGGTGATGATAGGATGCGGGTATGGCGTCAACGCAATACAGCTTTTGATCCTGCACATGTTCTGTGAACTACAGCTTCTGGTGGTGGCGGAGTGACAGTTTGGGGCTGCTTCTTATATGACTGTAAGTAAGACTTGTATTCTTTAGATGGCACACGAACTGCATTAAACTACAGAGATCATTTTCTGGGCTCTGGTATAGTGCCCCATTCTGATGCGCATCCACTTGGAAACAGACCCGTGTTCATAGATGACAACGCAAGACCTCACAGAGCACGCCTCGTCGAAGATTATCTTGCTAATGAGGCAATTGAGACATTACCATGGCCTGCAATGTCTCCGGATATGAATCCGATAGAGCATGTTTGGGACTATCATTGCCGGAAAGTGAATGAACGTGACCCTCCATGTCAGAACATTCAAGAATTGTGTGATACTTTAATTCATGAGTGGCGGCAATTCCCTCAACATAGACTTGTCTTGAGCATGAGAAGACGAGTTCAAGAATTGCACCGGAAGCGTGGTGGATACACACGATATTGACTCTTTTCTTGTGAATAATGTTTTAAAATGATTTCTTCTTACATCTTAATAACCCTCAACCTGCCAACTCTGTGTATGTAACATTACCAGCGGTTCAAACTGAAACTTTTTTTTAGTTATGATTTTGCAGTTTTATGGCATATTTTCAAAAACGACATCTTGTTTGTCTTTTCTATACATTTTGAATAGTAACATCATTTCTTTAAAATAATCGACTATTTCAAACGAAACGTGAAATGAACAATGGATGGTTATATATTGATAAAAATATTGGTTTTAAAAAATCACCTCCGCTAAAATCCTGGTGGTCCCTAACTTATGATCGAATTTTTACAATATTGATTGGTAAAATTCACTTTTATATGGTATTTGATTTCCAGGCAAATAACAATTAAAATATTTTCTTTTTAAAGACGACTGGCAGATCAATATATATTGCTAAATATCTCAATTTCGAAATCGATAAATCATAGTGTGCCATGATGTATTTCAACAAGAATAATGGCCCTGTAGACCATGATTGACATATTCGCTCGCGTTCAGAATGTCTGTAGTATTTATAACTTATAGATGTGACTTCGTTACTTTACTGTAATGTCTTAAGCTGTAAAAGACTTAATTACAGAGGGTTAGAGAACAATTGGAAAATAGTTATGCATTACTTTATCAAACTAAACATGGAGGTATCAATCTTTCGAACCGTTCTATTTACCACTACCATAATACTCGGCAACATAAAAACCCCATGACGATTTATTAACAGTTTGCAATTATTATATATATAGTAGATTATGTGCAGAATCGGAGTATTTCACGTTTAAATTATAAAGTTTTAATGTGTTTCTAGTTTATTAGAAATAAGGAAAAACATCGAGTCTAAGAATTTACTAGTTCAAACGGATAAAGAGTACGCAAATACAAATAAAGAAAAAAAAACATTTTAAAGCCAAAAATATGTTGCATTCTTTCAATTAGCCCTTTGACACAATTCTTTTGCATATGTGTATTCTCTTTCTGACTTACAAAAACCTGTAGTCGATTTCACAAAAAGTCGTTAGTTTAAAATCTATGATAACTGTAGGAAGATCAAAGGGAAATCCATCGTAAAGTAAATACTTACGATGTATTTTACACTTACGATTTTTTGTGAAAAACACTGATGTACAATAAAGTCGCATATATTTGTTCTACTGCAGAAAACAAGGAATATAAATGTACCGATCAACAAGAGAACTTTGAGGCAACAAAAGCTCTTTACAAAATTAGTGCTGACGTAATCGAAATACTACAGAAGAGTGGTAATGCTATTGTTTTGATTATTGTAAGCCCGCCTAAATTCGGTAAAACTACAGCTGTCGATGTAATTGCATTGACACGATTCAATGCAAGTTTGTACGAGATTATTCACTGTAACACATTAGAAGACATTGTCAAAAATATAAAAAAAGAAGGCAAAAAGAAATTATTAGTTATAGAAGATTATTTTAAATGTGATACTGAAGATGACAATCTTTTGACAGAATGGACAACACTACACGAGAAGATAAAACTTGTTGGGCCTATGGATGATATACAATTTGTAATAACATGTTTGCCATCACAGCATCATAGCCGTCGTCCTAAATTTACTTCTGAATATGTTCACTTTATGACAAATGTATTAGGTAAAAGAGATCATGATTAGATCAATGAATACACGACGTCTTTGACACGTAATTCACAGTAGTGTCAATAATGTTTTCTATTTATTTAATTGTTATTGGATATTCTATTGTTTTTAAATGTTGAATTAAACATTTGATTTACCTATGGAATGTTCACTTTGTAATACAATGGTCGTATCGATTCTTCCCAAAGCTATCTCTGTAATAGCGAGAGCTAGCAATGATTATAACTAAATTTGAAACTGTTGCGGTTTCTGAGAAGCCAGTGATGTATGTACACTAATTAGGGACAGACCATTTAACTTCCAGGGGGGGGGGCTTGATTTTTTCCTAAAAAAGTATTTTGAAAATGAGGGTTAGAAAAAAATATTCGGAAGAAGGATTTCTGCTATATAAAATAATGCTAATAATAAAAAAAGTATTCTGTTGCGACGCCTTAAAAAATAAAAATTGACCAAAACAAAAAACCAAGGCCACCCCCTTTCATGTTGAATGGTCTGTCCCTTAGCTGTTCTGTACAAGACAAATTCTGCTTAAAAACACTGAATAAAGACGAAAAAGCGCATGGGTCTATTAGTATATGATTTGTTTTAATTCGGGTACTTTATCAACTATAACAGTCACTTTCCCGTTTTTAAACGAAAAGTAAACGTGTGGAGAGATGTAGTTCACCCTTATTGGGAACGAATAAAGTAATAATTTCTTGTCATGTCAAATTGTGATAGCATCCGAGTAAATTCAAGAAGGTCTACTGCACACAAATGGCAATCACTGCCAAATTCCCAAAATAATAGATAATAAGGATCACCTTGTCCGGATTCTTAAAGATAATATTTGTTTTATTTCGGTCGTACGGAAAGTTGATTTATTTTTGTCTTCTTGCATTATTTGTCCTTAAATAAATTTCAACACTTCGCTGAACCTGAAAACGAGAGTTGTTTTTGTCCTTTACTATTTTCTAAGAAATGTTTTTTGAATCTGGTTTATAAAAAATATTATCAAGAAAGAAAAAAGTTAATACCCACCAAAATCGTATAAATACTTTTTGAACTGTTTGCTTTGAAATTTTCATACAAGGTACATTAATAATAGAGTGGCTTGATATTTGTGTTGGATAAACAAGAAATAAACCCATTACAATTGTCTTTGTGTTAATTCTTTTTACCTGGTCCGAAACAAACAAATTCACTGTTTTATATAGCTATATAGCTATTCTAGTTTATAACTATATGTTACGTTGCAAAGCGCAATTAACAACTTTTCGTATGTCATGTAACGCAGATTTAGCAATTTTGTTCAGCAATATCATAGCTTCGTTTAGACCAATACACAGCAGGCACCGCTTAATCGCCCGGATAAGCTGATTGCACCTATGGTTTTATTGGGTTCGGGTTATTCTCTCTCTCTCTCTTTCTCTCTCTCTGTTATTTGTGTTCTGCTGTATCTGTTTTGTCTATATCCGAATTTGTAATTGTCCTTTGACTTTCAGCTCTTGTTGGTCAATTTTGTTTGCCTTTTTTCTTATACAGAACACACATTTTAACAGCGTCGATTTGTCAAAAATATCCGTTGCTTCGATAAAGAGTTATGAGCAAAAAACACTGATTTATTTTATAAAACTATTACACAAAGAGTGGACTTTCAAAGTTGAGTTAATTTGCCTCAAACTATATCATGTTTGTTTAGTTTAATTATACATAATTTTGACTACTAATGCTTTTTACAGCGTACTATGTTATTTAAGCAACTTTAATGAATAATGACGTGTTGTTCAATGCTACACTTTCCTACATTTCAGTGATTTTGATAAGGCTAAATAAATACATATATTTATACGTTAAACATTCTTGATTTACTGTTTTCATGCCGCTACTGAAAGATCACTGGAATATTCACGGACAGTGACTGGTTTTAATGGTATTATTTTGATACTTGGTTTGTGTTATTATGGCCTAAGATAAAGAAACAATCTCAGAACAAAATACACGATATATAGTTAGCACGAGCAGTTTTGACAAACGAAACATACTTAAAAGCTGCATTATGAAATTCACCATCTTATATATGCAATACATGCATATGAAATGTTGACCAGAGAGCTACATAACCGACGATCAATCACAGAAGTAAGGTGATGAAGATTATTATTAATATTACTATATTTTTTTGGTGCAAGAAGCGTGCCAAACACTATGGTCCGTAATGTTACTTGAAAACTCTCTAATCAGAGGCCATCATATATATTTTTACCCTGTGACGCGCTTGGTAGATCTGTGTTTTGAAAACTGGAAACTCTCTGAAAACATCTCCAGACAAAAACAATGTTTGAATCTATTTAGACACGCATAAAGTATTTCATCGTCATATCCGTGAAAAAAATAGAAAATATTTATTACAAGATCTATTTAAAGAACGAAAATTGCTAACAGGGAAGTTAAGGTCATCGCGCTTGTTATGGAGTTTCGTTTCTAGTTTTCATTTGAGGCTCTTTCGCGAATGCCGACTTGATGTTTTAAGTAGAATGTCTTTATTTTCAAGCTCTCTTGAATGAAAATTGTCACTGAAAGAAGAGTACTTTAATAACAAGTTATTATTTATATAGCGCATGGTAAAAGTAATCGCCTGTGGGAATATACTTAAAAAGAAAGAAACTACTTACAAGACCGTACAACATGATGTATTCACGAATTCATAATTTATGACCTGTCTTTTTCGTATATTTCCAAAAATAGAGTATGAATGTTGTTTCCACCTTGTATATTGAAGCCTTTGGGGAGAGTCCTGGTTTTAAATACGTCTTGTAGAAATGGTCATGACATATATAATTTGTGGGGGAGAGTATCATCATAGTTTTTAACCCAGTTATTGAATCGGTTTTTCATACAAAATAATCATTTGATAAAAAAATGTCTAATTTCAGCAGTATCCTAGATTTAGTGAAAGGTACATTTGTGAGCAATAATATAGAACCTAATCTCACAGAGCAAGGGAGTACATAGGGAAAGGGGAATGAAATATAAAGTTACATCCGTTGAAAATTCAACTCTATGGTTCTCGCTTTTATCTCTGAAATAAACGTAGAAAAAATATCAGAAAGACATGACTGATTCTCTAACCTACTATTTTTTCTTTAGGACGACAAATTTGGAAAACTAAGCATGCATATTTTACAATTTAACAGTCGGAAAGCTTTCCAATTTCTTGACAAGGTTAAGGGATTTTCGATGATGGACATCAAAGTAACAGTAGAAGGTGTACATACTCATATCAACCTTAATACTAAAAAAACAATTTGCCTAGATGAAATTCCAAAACATATCCTTAAGTCATGTGACAAAAAAACCGTTTGCTGTAGTCTCAGAGCACGCTTTATGTAAAAATATATTTAATCATCTTGAGAGATACACATTTCTTACTCATTTACACCACGGTTTCCGTAGCGGTCATTCGTGTGAAACCCAACTAATATACACAATGCACGATATAATGAAATCTAACGATAGTACACAACAAATTGATCTCGTAATTCTGGATGCTTCGCACCATTAACTGCACCACAAACTCTCACATTACGGAAAAAGTGGTAACATAAGTCTTAGATAAGAAATTTTCTCATGACCCGACATCAGCATATTGTCATTGACGGAATTTCCCAATCTTCTTTCACAGTTGACTATGGAGTCCCAGATGGTCAGTATTAGGCCCACTTGTATTTTTATACCCTATAAACGACCTACCACAAAGCGTTAAATTCTAAGTCCGATTATTTGCAGGTGATTATTTACTATACAAAACTAAACAATTTTCTGATGATCTCCTAAACATACAACGCGACTTAGACTCACGCCAAAAATGGGAAAAATACATGGGGATAAAGGTAAATGCAACAAAATGTTACCTTATGACAATCTATCGTAAGAAATATCCATCAACATTTAAATACTCATTAAACCGTCAAGGTTGGTGAAAATTCCTACTTAGGCGTAATAATGAATGAAAACCTTAAATTTAGCATATATATATCCAAAATCTGTAAACGAACTTCTTTATAAGATCTTAAACGACCTGCGTAACAATTTTGTTGTTCTATTTAGAGAAAAAGATTTGTTTATAAGAAATTGGAACATTCAATTGAGCTACAAACAACAGTTAATATATTGCAAACATGCAACTACTTCCAAATTGTTGTTAGCTTTATTTCCTATCAGATCAGTGTGCAAGTCCACAAATCTTCATATAATTTAAGTATGAAATTTGCCTCAAGTACATTTGTGATATAGATGGGGTATAGATGTGCATGGATGTCAATCATGAATGAAATATGGAAATTTAAATATAAAGTGAAATGACTTGTATGATTACAAGAACAGATGTATTAGAAATCTATTAAACAAAATCGGATTGTTTATATTCATACTTAATTTTACATTAAAGATATTAAAATATTGGACATTGGTTAGCACTGTGGCTTTGTGCATATCAACCTTAGCCTTAGGCAGTACTGTACTATAAATACTACAGAGTCTATAATGATCTAATCATAATTCATTGTTTGATCAAAAAAAGGTCAAATAGTTTTCGTAAAATGAACAATTTTCACAAACCTTGGACAGTTATTCTCCTTGTGCGGTTTTAACTACGTTCCAACTGATTTAAACAAAATTTAACTTTTATATACATGTATATATAATAATAAAAACATTAAATTATTTCTCAAAACCAGATCCCTTTGTTATAGTAAAGGTGGCTATTTTGACTACTTGTCGGCGAAAACAATACAAATAGCGATAATTTTCCTAGATACTTTATGGACCACGAAAAGAATCACGATTGCACCATATCGACAATAGCAACATATTTCGCAAATTTGTCGCCAGTTCTTCTATCATATAGCTTAGATAGTAACTAGTCTTAATGAATATTCATTACTTAATACGCAATTCTTACAGATTATTCCAAGCTAAAAAATGATGGCGCAATCTTACGGTCACTACGCACAACGAAAGTTGACCTCGTTTTAATGCATTTTATTAGCTTAACATCATATCATGACACAACATAAAAAATAAAAAATTGTTTTAAAATTATATTTCACCAGTTGTTTTTTTCTTTCTTTTTGTCTTATCAAATTTTGTAAGTTCATGCAGTTTTGCAAGATCATTCGCCATCTAGCGACCGTTAAAATGATTATTACCTCCACTAGTTTCTCTGTCCATAAAAGTTTTAATGGTAATATCAGGAAAATGATTTCTGTTTAGGTAACTTACCCGTGAAGTACTGCCTTCTCATAAATAAAATTTATTTCGGTGAACTGCCCACTGAATTTTACTCTAATTCGATCTTTGCTCCATAAAGGAACATTATATACTAACATATAGTATATATTATTTACATTTTTTATTTAACGAGACCGTAATTGTTTAAATGCATTCCACGCATACTCTCGTAACTAACAGTACAGTGTATAATGAATTTTTTCAGGCATTTACATTTCTATCACGAGTGAAAGTTCACACAGGCTTTCCAAAAATCGCATGTAAGTACCTATTTCTTCCGTAAACCCACAACTTTCACATCGCTTTATCCTATAGACTCTCCATTGTGTTAGACTCCATTGTCCCTGACATTCAATCAAAACGCCGGAAACAAGAACGTCAAACAAGAACGTTGTTATGCTTCCAAGACAACGTTCTTGTTTCTGGCGTTTTGATTTGATGCCGCAGCAAGTACAGATATGTGCACGTGAGCTCATCTGTACTGGGTCATCTGTACCAGAAATCGGCCATTTACGGAAGAAAGGTCTATTTCTTCTCATCATACTTGTATCCGTATAGTACTGTAATAAATAGCTACAAATAGTCTATGGCTAAGAATACTATTTAGCATATATGACCAATGTAGCGATCTAATTTATTTCAAAGTTAACTTTGAAGCAAAAAGAATGATTTATTTTTAAAAATATTTTAAACTGCTTTAACCAACACTTTTAAAAAAAAGGTAAATTACATATATTAGTATATTGAGTTGCATATTTATTGAAAATTTATTTTTTAACGAATTAGTTTAATATGGTTCATATGAATCCATGACAACTGTTCCTACTGCCAGTGTTTAGTTGGCAAAGTTTTAAGAGACATTTAATTGATAAAAAAAATAATATGAAGTGAAGCAAATTAAATTTGCACATTGCATTTTTATGATCGAATTGTATATAAAAGTACTATAAAACAATTTTTTGAAGAAAGTTTAATTGTATTATGATTGCATCTGGGTCATTACAATTGTGTAAAATAAATAAATGAATGAAATGAAACATAAAGGAAATATTGATACATTTTGTCGCTTATAGTTACTTACGAGATGTACAAAAAAACAAACTATGACCTCATTTAGTTTTGAATTCAAGGTAAGCTTGGTTGGTTCAATATTTTCGCAGTCAGAATGTTGAAATAACGGAAAGCCATTTTAATGATACCTAAAACCTTGTCATTGCCAAAGAAAGATGCATAAAAACGTTGTATCCAAAGTTATCTTCGACATGCTTTACAGCGTGACAAGACCTTGTTAATCTTACTAAAAAAAGAATTATAAACCACATTAGAAGATTTTAAAAAAAAATATAAATACACATCTACATCTATCTACTCCGAATTGCATTTTGTCCAACAGCGTCCTCCATTTAGTCCAGAACCGGATACGTTTGTGCTCTGCACAGAGTTTCCAGGTAAATGTATGCTAAAGTAGGTCGTGCTGAAGAAGGGCAGCTCACAAAAGTATTGGTTTCGTTCAAACTAAAATTTATTTAGTTGCAACAGTTTTTTACCTTGCTAAATGCATTTCACTTGGGTTTTTATTGAGTAATTTAACATTTGTTTTGTCAAATCTTTGTTGTCTCCGTATACATGGAAATCTGACAAATGTATGCCATTAAAGGCAATTTAACTTCAGATATATTGCATTAAATTTTCGGGTATCATGTCAGCTAAATTTTTTCACAAATTTAGAAACGTCGAAGGGTTCCCAAGAAAACGCACAAACATCACTAAAATAGTCAATGAAATTATTTTCAATACTATAAGACATTGCTTTCTTAAAAACAGCTACAATATCAAAACTCCATTTAAAGATTAACTACAAAAATATTTTCTCCATCGAGGGATAACAAAATTTCCGTTTTGCACATTGTATAATCCGCGTAGCGGATTATATTAAATCCCCCATGGAGAAAATATTTTGTGTAGTTAATACTTATAAATAAATTCAAACAATAGAATAAACTCAACAAATTTATGTTTGTAACTGGATATTTTTAAAAACAGAGATCAACACAAAAACTGTTATTTTCCCACGGAGTAATATATGATGTCAAAGGGTGCGTGTCTCCACACGATCAATTTTGTTTTCCATCCGCTGATAGAAAATATTTTCCAACCAATCAAAAGTCAGCATTCTCTCAAAATTTATTTATTGAATAATAAATCCACTGTCCATGCTTCGTTTTGGTGCAGCTAAATATAAAAATAAGAGCTGTGTTTCTATCCCTTAGTCAAAGTTAATTTACATAGCCGTTGACAAATCAAATTAAGCTCCTGAAGAATAACAGTCCAGTAAGATATTGCACAAACTCTACGCCAAACAACGATTGTATAAATCGTTGAAAGGCGTAGAGGCGTAGGCTTATTGAAAAGACAGATACCGTTTTACTGTTACAAGAACATGATCAAATGTCTTCCAAAATACTTCTTCAATGAAGAAAATAGCCGTTGATCCATAAAACCCGAATAATTCAGTTTATGCGCTGATTGATTAGCTTGATCAATAAAATCGAGGTATTCTCAACAAGAGAAATATAAACTCCATATTCATGAGCAGATGGAATGTTACTTCACATGGAAAGTTGACCAGTGGAAAGTTGTAGTCGTTACATATGTCGTAGTGTTTAGTAAAAATATGAAACGGGCACAAAAGCATCAATTTTGTCCTTTTTTCTAAAGCTCTTCTACATTGTATATAAAAGATTTAGAACATCATCACATTCAGGATTGTTTAGTGAAAGGAATCAGCTAAAGAAGTCTACCAAAAATGAATGAATATGTTGTCAATAGGAAAATGCAGCATCATTTCAAGGCGTTCGTAATCTGTTAAATCGGTTAAAGTTTTTGACTCATTGATGAAAAAATAAGCCTCTGAATGACCAACAACCAGACATTACGTTTTCCAAATTTTATTAAAGCAATTTTAAGTATGTGTAATATTATTATACTATTGCCAGACGACAGTGATCTAGATCGAAACACTTTTAACAGTTCCTAAGAATTTATTTTTAAATTTTATTTGATTTGAGTAGAACGATTCTAATATTTCTGAAAGCCGGAGTTTATCTTTGTTAGAGTGGTGTTGACAGAACTAATAGAAATTAGGATGTGCATTTATATTAACCACCAATAAAACGTTGCTTGTATGGCTTTTGTGTAATTTGGAATCCGAAAGTAGGAAGAAAGGAAAGTCATTGTTTTTCACACTGACACAGAGTCCAAAGAAAGATACATGTATGATAAATTTTTGATAATTTCATACCAAGACAGCATAGATGCTTCACATGATGTATTGCTTGTGTTGTCGAATGGTGTTAAATGCCACATTAACATGTTTTCAGCTATATCGTGGCTTCCAGTATTTGTTTGGGCAGGAAATCAGAGTACCCGCAGAAAACCTGCTGACCCTTGATAGAAAAACTGACAATCCGTTTCAATTAAGATAAGAGTTGAGCGTACCTTGTACATGTGATATTCGAACCCCAATTTCGATGTTGTCTTACCACTTGTTCAATATAAGACGAACTACCTTAATCACTTGCCCACCGATGCCCACGGTTATATTGCTGCTGGTAGATACAAGGCCTAATTCGTTAGTCAAACAATCAATATAGTGCCTTTGCACACAAAAATGGTGTTATTTGATGCTTCCTCTGCAAGGAAGACCTTATATTTGGCATCCAAAATGGACGGTGCTTTTATCAAACCTAGAGGTTTCTGAAGACGCGACATCAGACTGTTTATGAATGCATTATACAATAATCATGTTTTCGCCTATGATTTCAGACAAAAATTTTACTATTAAGTTATACTAGTGGTAGAAAATTGCTATACATTTCCTCTTTTTGGGAGAAGGTAAATGTGGTCTCTGATTTTTTTTGGGTTCTGTTTAGAAAGGAAAATAACTAGCCAACAACGTTTAAAATAAAGACTTTGGTTTACATAATTACCTAAGTTTAGTTTTGATTACTTTACCTAAGTTCAATGTGCATGTATAGTAATGTATGATAGCATAGGTGTAAGACTAGTAAATGTTTAAAATATTCTTAAATTTAAGAATCATTATTATAATTCAAAGTCAATTTGATTTCTATTCTAAAAGTTTTAATTATTATTGTTGAGATGATTTTCAACCTTCTTAAGTTAAACAAGAAGATTGGTCGTCCACATATATTTCAGTTTATACAAAACTTCTCCTTCGATGCGGTGCAAGATAAAGTTATTAAAAATAACTATAGGGCATCATTCTATCGATTTCTGCGTTGTATATGTTACGAAAACGTTGAACCAGACACGTTCTAACTGTAATTCAGTTAATTATACATTTATTGTATATTCTAATATGACGTCCTTCAAACGCTTTGGAAACACACCTCTATTTAAATATTCAACAAAATACGGCTGTTCCAGCCATTTCAAAAACCCCCGTGTGTTGATGTTTTTGCTTTAAAATTTATTTTATTTTGTACCTTTGTAAGAAAATCCAATAGATAACATGTTTTCACGATAACAAGTCCATTTTCTATTCTATGCCTTTATTGTTTACATGTTACAAGTCTTCCTTGACTTTAGCTACGTTGTGTTTTCAAGGGACGTTGCGTTGTTTACAATGACGTTCAATGCAAACCGCGAGACTTTTCCCGCCCCCACCACAAACGAATTTACCGTTACGTATCAAAATGAAAACGCAACCGAATTTCAAAATGTTGATTAATTGTGGAAAATAACTGTCGATTTAAATTTGCACCATTGTGGATCTAAAACAGGAGCATAAGATCGACCAAATGCGGTAAGCGGTTTTCATTTCTCACGCAAACACAGCAACACATGAACAATCCCAGACACGCCACACGTCGATTGATGTAAAGAAGCATTTAATTTTGTCGTTCTTTGTTTTCATTGTTAAATTTTATTTTAAATGTTAATAAATATGTTTGTTTGTTTTTCATTTATATTTCTTCGTTTTTTTCTACTAAGTTTTACACGAGTAATATAATAATTTCGACACAAGGGAGGTTCTCGGAAATTAGAACAGCCAAAATAAACCTTTACCTAGGTAGTCGCGAAATGTAAAATTTCTGTATTTTCATATCAGAATCGAAATAATTCATGGCTGCCCCAATTTTATGGATTATTTAAATATGGGTAAGCATTATATTCATGATATTTTACCATTCGCTAACGCTCATGGCAAAATATTCATGAATATAATGCCTACCCATATTTAAATAATCCATAAAATTGGGGCAGCCATGAATTATTTCTTAAATAAGTATCTTTAAGGTAACGTTTGCACGTTGTTACCATGAATACCACAAATGTGATATTCGAACCCCAATTTCGATGTTGTCTGACCACTTGTTCAATATAAGACGAACTACCTTAATCACATGCCCACCGATGCCCACGGTTATATTGCTTCTGGTAGATACAAGGCCTAATTCGTTAGTCAAACAATCAATATAGTGCCTTTGCACACAAAAATGATGTTATTTGATGCTTCCTCTGCAAGAAAGACCTTATATTTGGCATGCAAAATGGACGGTGCTTTTATCAAACCTAAAGGTTTCTGAAGACGCGACATCAGACTGTTTATGAATGCATTATACAATAATCATGTTTTCGCCTATGATTGCCAACGAAAATTTTACTATTAAGTTATACTAGTGGTAGAAAATTGCTATACATTTCCTCTTTTTGGGAGAAGGTAAATGTGGTCTCTGATTTTTTTTGTTCTGTTTAGAAAGGAAAATAACTAGCCAACAACGTTTAAAATAAAGACTTATGTATGATAGCATAGGTGTAAGACTAGTAAATGTTTAAAATATTCTTAAATTTAAGAGTCATTATTATAATTCAAAGTCAATTTGATTTCTATTCTAAAAGTTTTAATTATTATTGTTGAGACGATTTTCAACCTTCTTAAGTTAAACAAGAAGATTGGTCGTCCACATATATTTCAGTTTATACAAAACTTCTCCTTCGATGCGGTGCAAGATAAAGTTATTAAAAATAACTATAGGGCATCATTCTATCGATTTCTGCGTTGTATATGTTAGGAAAAAATTGAACCAGACACGTTCTAAATGTAATTCAGTTAATTATACATTTATTGTATAATAAGTATCTTTAAGGTAACGTTTGCACGTTGTTACCATGAATACCACGAACTGGTAAACGACTTTCATTTGATAAATATCATCTCATAAAACCAAGAGGTTTATGACGAGGAATATCTGGTCATTATTTTGTCCGACATCGAATATGATACGAACGGTCATCTAAGCACAAGAATTCACGACAAACGAGACGATTTTTGTTTCAAAATTATAAATTGTCCTCACCTATGCAGCAATATTCTAAATTCTCTTGCATACTATATTTCTAAATTGATCAGGTATGCATGAGCTTGCAGCGCGTATACTGATTTTTGCAAACGTCGCCTATTTTTCTTACTAACTTCTTTACTTAAACATCTGGGCTATTGATGCAAAAACAAGCTATATTTAACTATCCATTTTGCCTCATGTTAAAACGTTTATACTATCATGAAAATGAACGTCAATAAACATGTGTTTATTATTATATACGTTCATTATCTGCATTATCTGTACACATCGTGTTTTGATGACCTTGCGATGCTGTTTTAACAGGGATATGAATTGTGTTGGTAATTCACGCTCTTTTATTGCAGAGTGTTTTAAATACATATTTTTCAATCATTTACATTTCGTTCAGATTTAATCTAAACACTTAAGTTAATATATTTGTCTTTCTCTGTGTTACCGCTACAATAATTTGGTTGGCATTATTGAAATATATGGAGGATGCTATTGGTCGTTTGATGTCAAAGCTAGAATGTTACTCAGTGTCTGAATTGTATAAAGGCCTTTGCTAGAGACAATAATATGCGGTATCAAAATAGAAACATGCTTGACGTTCTTTCAGTCTTGAATTGTTTATTTGTTTAAATGTGATTTTACGTCACCTTCAGCATCATTTAGGCTAAATAATGACCTCGATTTTTTATTTTAGGGACAAAAGCACAAGAACCAGGTAAAAACCGCCAGTTGTCTTTGCAATTTTAGCTGCAGAGTGGTTCAAACACTTAATCTCAGTGTTGACGCGCATGCGATGAAGATAGACCACTCGGCTCACTTTTAATCTTAATCTTATTCTAAAGAGTATTAAAATTGCATCTTCATTTGGTAATGTTTGTCCTCTGCACAGTCAGAATGCACAAAATAAACTATATCTACACGTACAAGTGCATATGAAACTTTATTACCGCACTGAGTTATGATGAAATTAATTACAGTTATTTATATTAAAGACTAATTTACGATTTGTTCATTTGAAAACACTATTGGTTAAAGGTTTTATGGTATATAAATAAGTTTCGTAAAAACAGGATTGCAATCAATGAGAGATAGCTTTATCTGGTCATAACGTTAATTATCTCCTATTTTGTATGTCCCGACTTTGTTTATGCCTTTACCTTGTTTACCCCTATAGTTTCGGGCATATTTTAGTTATTTAATATTTCAATATATTTATTGTTCTGTATAAAGAAATTGTTGAGCTGTGGGCTTCAATTTTATATTATAATTTTTACATCTTTTAAGATGATAATTTTTTTTTGCGTTGTTTGTAGTTTTTTTATGCCATTTATCATTTAAGACTGAGTTCTTGTCAATGTTTAATATAATGTTTTGAAACATGTATGTTTCTTATACCTTACAGGTTATGACTACCGAAGGTGGGGTAAAAATATCCGCATCTTTGATGGTAAGTGTTCCTTATTATAGTAGTTCAAGTTGTATGAAAATAGGTTTTCTGATTTTAATCTCATGTTTTGTCAGTTATATAGTAAATTACATTTTTAATTCAGTTCTGAATTTCTTTTTCCTTGCAACAGCCTGTGTTGACAAAAATGCATTTAGTTTATAAGCAATAATCTGTTTTCCAGTCTACTAATCCTTACTTCATATTCTCGTAAAACATCTTGAAGGTATACACATACAAATCATAATACGTATAAATGTGGTTCTTGAATATTTACAGTTCTCATAAAGGTATACCTTTCAGATAATGGAAAATCTTTGCCATGTGGTCTGATTACATAGCCTTTGAATTATGTTCAGAAAGTTTATATCAATATGTCCTGAATATAGAATACATATAATATCGGTGGAGGATTTTGTAGCATTTCATAACGAAAAATTAAAAAAAATTCCTGTTGTTCCTGGTTATTCATTTCAACGCTTAAACGTTACTAAGTGGTGTGAGAAAGAATAAGTATAGGTATTAGGGAAAATGATGTAACTTTACGTTTGAAAAATATACTTATGTTAAGTTATGTTTACTTATACAATACTTTGTATACATATTTTTCTGTCTACAGAAAATGAAGCTTGATTACTCGGAACATGTACAAGGTAAAACATCTATGTATTTAAGCTATTCAAAAAGAAGTATAGCAATCTTTGATAATAATTAAATTCAATTCTTGATACATTGATGTTTACCAAATTTAGTATCTATGTCTATCATTAGGACAAATTCAGTGTTTGTAAAATGTAATGTATTATGGAAGTTTTATAGACATGTAATTAAAATGTTAATTCTATTTTTAAATAAAAATCCCGTTAATTTAGTTTTAAAAAAACTAAAAAAGCGACAAAAGATGTTTATACAATTAATATTGGTCATTTGTCGTAAATATATTTCATATGTTAAACTATTCGTTTATGATTGACTGCTCCAGTTTTAAGATAAATTTCTTTTATTAACCATTATGTGTCGTTGAAAGTTTTTAATCGATTGTCATAAGCCGGAGTCGAAAATTTTACTTCACGTTACAGGTATACATCTAACACTCAAGACTATATCAGCCTGGAATTTTATAAGAAATGAATTTCGTAGATCAGTTGACGGGCTCATAATATCGAATGGTAATTTTTAAAAATAAATTTTACAATATTGATATGGATTAAAAATTATTTAATTTGCTATTAAAACTATTAAACGTATTATTCCAGAAATGCAACCATTGAAGGAAATGTAATCATTCAAGAAACGTATTGTTGTCAACATTACATACAGCAGAATGGTAATTGTAATGGTAAACATCTCTTAAATAAGTATTTATATAATTTGAGAGGAAATACTCTGCACTTCATAACTTATTCCAGTAGATTTTTATGATGGACAATCATGAAAACAATTTATCATCTACTAATAATTTAGCTTAAAATGTTTACTTAGTAAATAGAATATGATACACAGGTTATTTCTTTTCTCATAGGACAAAAAGCTGCATTTTCTTCCTTTGTTTGCCTACTTAATATATGACATTATTTACTTGTACACAGAGTGTTATAGGACAGCCAAATGTAAAATTATTACAAATAATCTGTAATAATGTGTACAAAGTCTGCTATGGTTATTATTATTTTTTGAAACAGTTTAAATAGCGTTTTGCAAAATAAATAAATTGCGATATAAATAAATTAAAGAAAAATTAAGAAGCCTTATATTCGGCAAAATGCGCGTGCTTTAAGGATGAATAAAGGTTAAAGGGCATTAATTTTGCAGTGCGGAAATTCTAAAATTAGCGAGATTCATTAATACTGCTTAAACTCAAAATACCGAACAAGAATTTATTTATATGCCTATATAATATGTAATTGAGAAACATTAATCTTTTAAGCAACTACAACCCATTTTATCGTTATTATAGCATAAAATGAAGCCTGATAAGCATGAACTATCGTCCTAACATGATATGAGATGATGATTAATTTAAGAATTGGGATGACTTATTTTATAGAATGTTCCGAGGGTTTTACGTCTGATGATGGTGTAAAGTGTATAAATTGTACAAATGGATATTACGGACGAAGATGTGCTGAAGTATGCCCTTGTGATGTCAATAGGTAAGATTAACCAAATAATTTGCATGATTAATGAAATTTTAACAAACAATAATATTCACGGGCATCTAAAATTCACGGATGCATAATAATGTATTGTCTTTACCACAGTTACAAACGCTATCAATTATTCGACTTCACGATAACAAACAATTACATTGAAATATACGTTGATGCGTTCCACGTAACAAATAATGAACGTTCCCTTTATTGCAGCTAAAACGAACTTACCTGCATTTAAACGACAAAAAAACTTGACTTCTTAACAAGAATAATGATTTGTCATTACAAATTAACAACTTACTAGGAAAGCGCAACTTGTAGCTCTTTGACACGTGTTCATTTGTCTTAACTTGTATAAGTGATATTTGTCAATGTTTATTCAGATTTAAATGCGACTTGTACTAAATTGACGTAAGGCAAGAGTGAACGTAAATGTATTCGTTTGGTTTTAAATTAAAAAATTAGTGTATGTAATAGTTGTTCTGATTCCTTTGAGTTTGATACGCAATATCAGTTTGTTTATGTTTGTTATACATGACTTTAATCATAAAATAGCAGCCCACGATCAACAGTTTTTCTGCATAAGCTTTTTTACCGTAGGTGAACTCGTCAATTTTATTTCGCCTAAATTATCAAAGACAGTGATAATCCTTATAAAGCACTTTTTATGATACATGTATTTTCTTATTCTTCCGTCAGTGTTCAAGTGGGTATCAACTGTACCCCTTTCATTTTGACTGGTTCTTCTTTTTGCATGAGGTGGATTTTGTACAATAGCTTCTGAAATATAAAGACACTCTGCTCATTTTCACGTTAAGCTTTATAGATGACATGTTTTTATTGAATAATCCAAAATTCGGTTACTATGTTGACCACTTAACTTGAAATTAAGGTGTCCAATAGGGAAACTAAAAGCTGACAAGAAGATCAGGTGATAATCAAAATTTACAACAAATGTTATTATTCGTATTGTGAATTTTCCATTTTCGTTTGGTAACATTCGAGCTGCAGCTGCATTCATCTCAAATTTGATACGATACTCTAAAGCCAAGAGTATCTGCAGGCAGAAGGCCACTTAACTGAGGGTTTGCAATGACAAAATTGGCAAACTGTTACGGTTGCCCCTATGACTTAGTTGAATGTTCACAAATGAATATTGAAAACTTTTGTTTGTCGTACCACGTTCCTTCCTTCGTACAGGATTATGACTACTCCGGTGAGACTCAAAACCGAATTTTAACATGATTGATACGATGGGTGCCACAGGTGGAGAAGTGGCTTATTATTCATAAGTACATGGACCAAGGACTAACACCCAGTTTTAGTGGGGTTTGTGTTAAACAATGTTTTGGGGGTTTTGTTTTTTTTCCGTGACATCTTTTATGCTTATCCGGGGTTTTGGTTGTCTTTGACATATCGTTTCATGAATATTTCTAGGTCTCTTAGATTCATTTTGCTTAATTATTCGTAATGATGAAATCAATACGGTTTAAGAAAATCAACAGTAACAAATACAGAATGTGTAGGAACCAAGACACAAAATATTACTTTTATTTAATTTTACAGACAGTTTTACAGTCATTCAAACAGATAGCGACAATATATGTGTAATTGGAGCGCATTGCCCTTAAACTTAATCTGATTCCATCGAATAGATTACATATTTTCTGATATGCTAAGAAACGAAGAAGCAAAGTAAATAAATTATGAACTGTATTATGTATTAACACCTTTAATAATTCAATTTGAAACATGTATTTGTCTTTTATGTTGTGTGCGGGTTATTATTTAAGCAGGTGTGATCATATCCAAGGATGATATGCAGATACCGAGAGACATCCGAGTAAAGGTTTAGATACGACAGAAAATACACAAAAAATTGCTCCTTGATATATGAATGACAGTGTAATAAAATGTTTATTTTAGTACATGGCATATTAGTCATAATAGTTCAAAATAACTATTACTGCCATTTTTTATTTGTTTTATAATGCATACCACAATCTTCCGATTAAATTTAATTGAGACACGCATCAATGGAATGCATACATCTTCCTAAAAAAGGCATATTTATTTATAAAGTGTTTACCATGTGATCTTTGTTACACAACGGAAAATGAAACAAGGAAAATGTTTTGTAAAAATATTTATATATATTTATATCATAATAATTAGAACATACTTCCTTATCTATAATAAATATGAATTAGAGGTTTCCTCGTCCTGGTATTGTTTAAAAGTAGTTTTTGTTCCCATCGGCCAATGTGCATGTATTGTTATCAATAAATCTCTATATTTAGAACTGAAAATTCAAGGCCTAGAGATACCTAAACATGTCATTATTTAAACAACTGATGTTTAACATTAGAAAATGTCAAAACCAACCTGGATAATTAAATTACAATCCAGTATATAATAATATGGAAAACTTAAGTAAGTCGTATCACAAACATTACCCACAATTTAATGCTGAAACAATTTTGATAAAAATCCCTTTCAAACCTAAGGAGTATGGACTCATCCTTATCTTATGTGAATACAGAAAGAAATAAAATGAAAAATGGCAGCGCTGGTAGACTAATTTTATTTAAAAAATATACCTTGACATTTCTTAGTTAAAAGCTTACGTTTCAGTTTACGTTAGAAATATTAAATTAAAATAAAAATGTCTATTGTTCAAAGAACCATTAGTAAGGTCATTCCCCGTGTCCGCTTAGAGAAGAACCTTATAATGTAATATTAATCGAAAGCGATTTTGTCGGAGGTTAGATTTCTTGCAACAACTCAAATTCCTGAAACAAAATTTAAATATGGCCCATATTTTGCTGTGCTTTACATATGTCTTTTAAAAACGTCTTAGAATTACCTGGAATAAAGTTCTTTAAACGTGATGCTAATCATACATGTAGGTTGCTATTTAGAAAAAGAAACACTCGCAGAATTCCCAGCCTCAATTCGGCTCGAGTTGCATCGCTATATGTATATTGTAAAATGTACTTATTAAGTAAAGACCACTATTGCAAGCAAACTTATAATGTCAAACATCCTATTATTTTTAATTGATTGTCTCGATATTATATTATTTCAATGATTCGTAGTCTTTTCTTATACACAAAACACTGAAATGGGACAGATTTAATAATTATGTAAATTGTAATTATTAAATAAGAAGGAAAAGTGGGAAACTTGTAGAAATCTCAAAGTTTTGTCGGATTGAAATGCGTCGTCTAAGGCTATTGTCGCAGTGTGAAATTTCATGAAAATTTTGAAGTTTATTTTACTTTCCATTAAAATATAGTATCTGTATTAATGTGCAAGTTAACATCATTTTAATAGTTAAATAGTTACCACATTACGTTAACAAATTATTTAACAAAGTGCGTGTTGTCTTCACGCGACAATAATTACACACTGTCGTAACTCATTAAATGTTCATTGTTTTACCATCTTTGCCAAAAGTTAGTTTTTATTGTACACTTAAAATTTGAAAATTGCGTTTAACCCATCATCATTAAAAAGTTTGAGTCTCATATGCATAACTCATTTTAAGCCAAAAAGTGCTAATATCGATAGAAGAAATAAATCTTTCATTATATCATTATTTTATTTATCAATACATCCTTTTAATGTAAAAACATATTAGCACACTTGCTTACACTTTCTGTGCTTTATACTGCCCAATATGTAACAAAGTGCATGTTTTCTTCAATCAACACATAATTGTTAACTTCATTCGGCACATAATTACACAATGTTGTCTTCAATCGACCAATAATACACAACTGTCAGGATTTTACTAAATGTTCATATGTTTATCAATTGTTGACCAACAGTTAGGTTTTCATGGGGCAAAACAGTGCATGTAATAAGTAATTAAAATTTGAAATTATACAATAGTTGCTTATATAGATAGCATTGTCATGATATCTTGACTGCACAAGGAAGAGTGGTATTGCCTGAAAAATTGATAATGCCCGAGACAAAGGCGAGGGCATTACATGTACATGTATCAATGTTGAAGGCAATACCACTGTCCCGAGTGTTGTCAACTATCATGACAATGCCAGCTATATAAGCAACTATTATATTTATTTCAGTGAAGAATTAAGAAACCATGTAGTTTGCACTATTATTTGTTTTGTAGCTGTATGATTTGGTTGTTGGCCTGATGATATATCATCATTCGGCATTTTCACAATATACACAGTCTGTTTTCTAAACTAAATGACATTTTTTTCTTTATTTGTGTTGCAAATTTACATATATTTATTTATATATATTAAAACAAACACAGTTTATGTTGCTTGATACTGGAGAGGGCATTACCACGACGTGATAACGCCCGCGGACATTATCACGGCGTGATAATGCCCTCACGTCTAATTAATGCAGATTAATTAGTACCAGCTGACCTTGTTTTATCCAATTGAAACAAACATAATTTTACTGATATGGATATGGAGTTTAACCCATTTTGTATAATTCATCATTTTAAAATTGGAAGTGTAATATGCATACCGCTTCTTGTTTTAATACTCCATATAGAACAGAGTGATAAAAATAATAAATCAAACCGGGTGTCAAACAGAAGGCCTCAGCCAAAAAACCGAACAAATGATATAACTGAATAAAACATTTGTATCCGTACAGTAAATAAAGTCTTTATGAGATTAGTATTGTTTTCTAATTGTTTGCTTCGATCTTTAACGTTGTTCTAGCTGTAATAATAACGAGTTTGGCGGCCTAAGGTCGAGGTTACTTCTGCTCTATTGTCCTCATTGGACGACAAATACGTGTTTTCGAACTACGGTTTGTAAATATTGGTAATATTTAGAGTCGCTGAAATCTTGAAGGGATACTGCTCGCATCCGCTTGGCACAAATATTTGGCGAAAATATATTTCTCAAAACACAATTTGCCTCAAATGTTTTTGAACATTTTATCCTATTCAGTTTTTCTCTATAAATTACAGTTTTCGATTGTTTTGATTGCAATATAATCAGTGTTTGTGGAGATCTCTGTAAGGAAATACAATTCAGTTTTGCCGTGTTGAACGCAAATAGTCTTTGGGCATCCCGATGAGGTCTGAAGTCGTAAATATATGGATGCAGCATGGACTGTTTGTCTTTTGTCTTGGGCAAAATGTCACTTCTAGTCATGAAATGTAGTTATATTTGCAAAGCAAGTAGGCCCCAGTCAAACAATATATGGTTGTTTCGGACTTTTGTGCTCATAGCTAGGTATAAAATGCCACTTCCGGTCAGACATATATCAGTAAAACAAGTCATCCTAATTCTAAAATCATGTTTGGTAAGGACATTTTATAAAAGTAACATTGTTGCTATTATATTACATGACCCACGACCTTTGACCTTGTGCACAAATTGGAGCTCTTTTATTACTGATCACTTCAAGTATACATGTTTTATATTTTCTTTCTTACCGTTTTTAGTAACAGGCAAAAAACCATACAACCGAAACACGTGCAAATGAAGGTTTCAATGGGATGTGTATTCTTCTAATTTATTGTCTGCTTCTGTTCTGTAAGGTTTTTGCGTTGTAACGATTTGGTGCATAGGTCGAGGTCTTTACTTAATTTTGAACTTGAGACCATCTTGAAGAACATTCCATAGCATGACCGTTGGTGACGACCTTATGTGTGTTTTACTTACGGTTTGTGAGTGGTGGTGATCAGCGCAGTCCTTTTAGCATTCAAGGTATACCACTTGCATCCGTTAGTAAAAAATGTTGGCAAAGTATGCCACAAAGTGGTCTCATAAGTTCCTTAAAGTTTTCCACTTTTCTGTTTTCTTCTATCTTTTATGGTTGCAAAACAAAATCTTACATTTAATAGAGAATATAGTCGCGAACTCTCAAATTGATAGGATTTTGAAAAGTAGCAAAGAAACAAGAAGAATAATCCATGAATTAGGGAAGACCTTAACAAGTATTTTGAAACATACACATATCATTTTTGTTTTTAGATTTAGAAATCAATAACTGTTCATAAAACCTAACAACTACAAAAAACAATTTATTTTACAGGCGGCATCGGATTTATCGTTTTTTACATAGCATGCGCGGGAGGTCTGACATTATGAACTGGACTCGCAATTGTATGTCGCAGCAATTTCCGAAATATGTATCGACAATATCGACTATCTACAATTATAATACAAGAACCGAATGAGCATTTCATTGAAAATGAACGAAATGTTTATTATTTAAGAAAAATTATCCCTAAGCACCAAAATAACTAGGACATGACATGTCTCAGATTTTGCTGATTTTAATTTCATACGTTGCAATTGACCATTGGATCATAAAAGTGATGACTGTTTGTTATGATTGACCACGGTTGCCATGGTAACTGAGGCGGTCATTTTTGATCATTTCTCATACTGCGAAATAGCCTATATTCAATTCCCAATTTGTTATTCAAAAATCAATGTATATTCAATATAATGTTTTATTTGCTTAATTCAATACCTCATTGACAATATTCAAAACAGTTTCAAGACTAAACATAAATGTGTAGAACGAGGCTATCCAATATGTCAAGAAATCATGCATTTTTTCTGGAATTTTTCTACTAAAAAAATTACATTTTTGCCACTTTACTGACTCCATTTTCAGAAAATGCACCAATCACAAATACTCATGATGAATATAATTACATAAATTGATGATTAATATTCAAAACTTATAAAAATCTCAATGGGGTAACAAAAGATGTCTATAGAAAGCACCGTCAAAGATGGTTACCATGGTAACTTGTGAAAAAAAGCCATTTTTGTATTGTTCAATATTTCCATGAAACTACTGTTTCTCTTAGGAGAAATTAAATCATCCTTAATTATTATTTTTAACAAACATACTTTAAACTTAAAATGACATTGAAATCATTTCAGGGTACAGTGTCTCAAGGTCAAGGTCAATTAAAAATTGAACTTTCAGATATGAAAATCTCGAAGTAAAATCAATTTTAAGTGACCTTGAGAACAACACAAGTGACCTTGAAAGTTTTCTAAGGTCATACTATGTTGAAAAGATCCTTTTAGGTACATATGATGACAACAATTGTTATCTTGGCTCATATTAGAAGTATGGTCATGCATGTATTTAAATATCGAAAAATTGCCGTTTGGTTTTATTACCATGGTAACCAACTTTAACAGTGTGTTTTAAAGACATTTTTTCTTAACCCATTGAGATTTTCAAAATTTTTGAATATTAATCATCAATCTATGCAATTATATTCATGATGATTATTTGTGATTGGTGCATTTTCTGAAAATGGAGTCAGAAAAGTGTCAAAAATGGTAATATTATTTACCAAAAATTATAAAGAATAATGCACTATTTCTTTATATGTTCAATAGTCTCAGTCTGATCACACATATACTTAAAGTGTTGTAACTGTTTGGAATATTGTCAATGAGATATTGAATTAAGCAAATAAAGAAAATCTATTGAATATGAATCTATTTTCCCCTGAAAAATTGGAATTTGAATATTGCCCTTTTCACTGTATTTAAATCGGCCAAAAATGGCCGCCACCGTTACCATTGCAACCGATGTCAAATCATAACAAACAATAATTATTTTGGGGTCCAATGGTCAATTTCAACTTATAAAATGAAAATCAGCTAAATCTGAGACATGTCATGTCTCACCCTATATGGAAATCCTTTGATCCTTATGGAGAATTGGTGTTAAAAGGCTAAGTAAGGAAACATTAAGCTTTACCAAGAAAGTGAAAACAATTTTTTTAAATGAAAATGGTGTTAATTGCTATGTTGCAATACATGCAAGTCATAAATGACAAAAAAAACAATTCTGATATGCATTTGTTGGTTTCCATGGCACCCACATTCTTGTCCCTAGCAACCAGCTACAAAAGAGTTGAAATGCACAATAAATGAGCAATTTAAAACAGTCTAAAAAATATTTAAAAGGCCTCCTAATGTTATTATACCAATAGTCTAGCAAAATAAAAGTTTAAATTGTTAAAAAAAATCATCCGTAGAAGAAAAGATTGATTTTTTACGGGTGCTATGGTGACGCCATTGTTCCATGATTTGAGAAATTGAAAAAATGGTCAAAGTGTCAACATTTCCAACCCCTTCTCACAAAAATCCAAACTGGGCATAGATTTTTGTTTGGTCATTAATAGATAAGTATAGTATGAATAATTAATTTATTTTTAAAAAAATGGGTAAGCCTTGATCAAATAAACAAATATGACTTGATCAAAATGGGCCATTTTTACCTAAATTTTCCCCCTTTACACAATATATTGATGCAATTTTCATGATGTATTCACAGTTTTCTTCATAAATCAATACCTTACTACCAATAAAAAATTGTTTACAATTCAATAGAAAAAGTAATATGCTGCGATTAATTTCTTATTCTGATGGTCTTTAGAAAAAAATTTAAGTAAAGTGTTTATCGAAAGTTACATACAAAATGAGGTGTACTAAAATCTATTCAGAAACTTGTTTTCTCGCCAATTTACAAAGAACATACCACAATGTCTGTGTTTGTATTTTTGCATGTATAATTCTATACCCATTTTTTATTAAAGAATATTTATTGTATGTTTTGCATCACGATTATTATAAAATCTAAACTTGTTCAGTATAATTTTAAAATAAAAGTTATGGTGAAATCCTAAGAGTATTCTACTTCATGGGTGAGGCATAGTTTTGAATTCGGCTTTAAATTCAAGTTTGACACTTTATATGTTTTATACAAAACTGTGCTTTTCATACTGAAGTTAATATTGGCATTTCTATGTTTGACTTATGCATCACTGATGAGTCTTTCATAGATGAAACATGCATCTGGCACAATTTATAACTGTTTGCCTAGAACTTTCTTGTACTTAAAGAAAAGCAATTTGACCTGTAAATTAATTGTGAGTTGTAAAATAAACTAAGAAAACATTATGTAACATATTGAGATGGAATAGCACACTTTAAGTTATAAAATGTGGATGCACATGACGATACAAATGGTATATGTTATACTTACTATGTATTGCGATGATCATTTGATACATTTGACTAGTGATGTGTGACACATTCACTTTTTTTCATCAATAAACAAACTGACACACTACAGTTTTTGATCCGGAGATATGGCATACAGTTAAACCTGGTGTAACCAAACATCTTGTTTAAGCTTACATTAAAATGCTTATTACAAATAGAAATTCTTTTCTGTACTAAGTGAAATAAAATAATTGAATAATTATGTTCACCACCAATTACCAACTACTGTAGCCAAACTGTCAAATGTTAGTTATGATTTTAAACATTAATCCGTTATTTCCTTGAGCCAGTAAAGATATTGTTGTTACGCGTGTTGTCACTTGTCCTCAAAACATTGCGTAACATTTGTTGAGGAGAAAGATGCAGGCGACTCCTTTTATTACAAAATCCTTGTGATTATTCTAAGCAAACGTAATCTTTGAAAAATCCGTCCTCAAACATCACATATATATATGATCTAAGAAAACATCTTTCATTAGACAGATATTTTCTTTGATGAATTTATTCTTTGATGTTGCATCACTTATGACAATGAAAGATTTGTCATGACTACTGTATCGCCTCTTTCTATGGCTGCAAAAACACCCTATAATTATAGATTATTTGCGTTTTTTAAAACGAGATGCGTTTTCTCGTCCATATCTCATCGAAGGGCGACAGCCCTGAGATGAGATGACGAGAAAATGCATCGAGTTTCATAAAACGTAAATAATCTGTTTATCGCTGTTTTGTAACATTGTGACGTCACAGTGTTTACTTAACGACGTCTTGACAGCGAGCTGAGATGGGCCTATCTCACGCTAGTAGAGTGAGATGGAATAATATCGCACACAAAGATCAAAGGAAAATACTGCAAAATAGCGATAAGTAAATAATTGCGTTTAGGTTAAGCTGCATATTGGAGATGTTAACAGTGTGGACAAATCGAAGGTTTTATCTATGTTACATCACCAAAGAAATCTTGGCCATAGCATGTCGACAAGGTCTTTATTTTTTTATTATTAACCGTTGAGTTAAATAACACATATCGTGGTATTTTTAAAGGATCGATTTTTTTATATAAAAATGATGTATGTTAAGATTAGAAATGGTAGAACATATGCAAGAATCTGCAATACAACGCTGTTTGTACGGATGTGTGTGTTATTTGAGTATCTAGTCGTCATCTTGGAAAGGGAAGCCGACATAATGGCAGAAATAAATTATCACATATACAATGCCAAAATGTTTACGCAAAACGCTCGTTTTACACTAATAAACATAAAATCCTTTGGAAGAAAAGATGGATCCTTCATAAATACGTAAATATAGGAAACAAGTATTTATGAATCTTAAATAAACACGAAACGAGTTACAAATATTATTATGGGCAATACCAGGTTTAATTCAAGATCAGGAAAGAAAAGAAAAAATAAAAATTTAATTTTACGACATTATGATATGACTCTAACTTTTCGTTTGTCTAAAGCAATAATCGATCCGGTACAATGTATGTTAATCAATGTTTTGTGATTTTAAAATCAATACAAATAGAGATATGATATCAATCCGATGTACAATAATGTGGTTTAAGGTCCAGTACATCTATATTGTCACATCAAAGGAATACACATATCTCTGATAACATTTTGTGTAAAAAGGTAAGTGAAACTAGTCTTTATAAGTATTTATTTATTTAGGGAGAATATGTTTTAACGCCAGTTTTAAAAAATGTTTAATGTATATCATGACATCTAGTATAGTTTGAAAGATGCCAAAGTATCCAGTGAAAACAGTGCAAACTGCCAACATGTACCTTCCGCAGAAAGCGTGCAATGGTCGGAGTCGACCACACCAGGACTAGAGTAAGGCTTAAATTTATATCGTTAGTAATGATACCCAGTTGTTGACTAACTACCAGCAGGACTCAGCCACAGTCAATACTTCAATATTATTGAAATATTTGTGTATCAAGTTAAAAACCTGGAAATTATTTTCGGTTCAGATTGAAATCTAGCACACTGCCTGAATTGATACGATTCGGTAATTGTACACAAAATTTATTCATATAGACATGTAAAGATCTTATTTTACCTTCCTTATTTAAGTCGACTCTAAAAAGGTTAAAAAGAACACGATACATGTACAATTGCCGTTTCCGACTGAATTTAGACATTTTGTTCAAACATACTCTGATGGTGGGAAAGATTCTTTGGCAGAAGCATACTCACAATTGATTTCTTTTAAGCGTCAAATCCTTGTAAAATTGTAAAATAGGAGTAAATTCAAAGCCATGAATTTAAAACTAGCAAGGACACTGACCAAAGAAAATGAGCAGAAAGTCAATGGATGATTACTAATCCGGATAAAGACAAATATTTACAAAACGAAGCAAAAGGCAAAAAAAAAAAAATAAAAATAATGCGAGTACTTCGAAAATGAACAAACACAAATTACATTTAATTGAGAGCACTATATCATATCAAATAGATAGTATGTGTTCTCAAGCTAAATTTACATTGCAAATGATATATGTGTCTGTACTTACAAATGTTTTGTCAGTATGACATACTACACATTGATTTAAAGATGACTAGTAAAAACTAAAATTTACTTAATAACTAGATTGGTCAGTCGTTTCTATGACGTATATATAATGATTTTTACATTAGTCACATATCTGAAAAATAGTACCTATTTTTATTTTTCAGCTTTTTCAGAGCCTAGAGGGTTAGAAAAATACATTTTATCCGGTTTTACAAAGACCTAACAAATAAAAGCCTGAATAAAAATGATGCAGCATATTCTAAACTTAATCAATATATCACTCAACATTAATAAGAAAGCTGTTATGAAAAGAAAACTACACGCGCAAGAATAACTTTAAAACAGTTTTCTAGAAGTTTGTGACAAACGTGTACCTCTCACATAATCATTTGACAAACTAGTCCTGATGACGTAGAAGGAGAAATTTCACGTTTCACGTGCCGGTACCGGTACAAGTCCCGAATCTCAACCTGTCTTATATTTGGTAGTATAAGTTATTCTGTATATCAAAATAAGAATTTAAAAGATAAGGTCTCTTTCTCGTTGTGTAATAGCCCTAGAAAACAAATCTGCAGAAATGATTGCGCTATAGTGTCACCACATGAATGGAGTTGTTTGTTAAAAATACACCTAAGTTATTCGGTAAATATATCATGGATTCATATATCATGTTCAGCAGCTTGACAATTTCTTTGTCAGTAAATTTCTTATTCAAACTGTTCATAACTTTTTACGTTTCCCAACTTAGCTGATTTACGATTTGAATGACGGATTGTGCATTATTCATGGTTTATATATTGTTATATTTTGCATAACGCTTTAAAAGTAAACAAGATGTTTATTGTCTAAAGATAGTAAAAGATTTCCCTTGTTGACACGATCATTTCTTAATGTGAGCATTGTTGTGTCTCGTAAGATTAAAAATAAGTAACATGTCCGTCGGTTATAATAATTTATCATTTCTCTACTTAATAGGAATACCGCAAAAGTACTTACTGATAAATTCAGTTACAGTCATTTGTTGTTTTGGAATTATTATCGGATTGTGTTATTACGCCAAAGATACAGACAATGAGTTCAAACCAAGCGATCGTTGACAAGAGCGAATTTTCCTAGTGTTGTAAATGAAATTATGAATGAAAGCACATACCACTCAATAGACGAAAGTAACACGATTGACTTAAATACACATACGCATGCTTACTTAAAAGTAGTTAACATTTCAATATATTCTGAAAGTGTTGAGAGTTTTGGCGACGAAAGTTTAAACGATTATATTTGTCCTTATACCAGTCTTGTTGCCGACACGGAAATGCATTCATATGAACAATAAATGATGCAACAATGCAAGAAGATTTGATGTCATTTCAAGCTTCAATTGATATCCATGAGACTAATGACATTGATAAATTACAACAAACAAATGTTGTATTTCATGATGCAGACACAAGATCTTCAGAATCAGACAGTGCAGAAAGTGGTTGTAGTGGATATTTAAGTCCATAAACCGATAATGAAAATGTTTTCGATATATCTATTTGGTGTCCAAAATCTAAAATTAGTCCGAACAGCAGACAACCAATTATGGAATAAATGACAACACCCGAGGAAAGTGATGAACAAATTTCACCAAATCGTCTTACTTCTGGTCTCTACATTTCGTAAACAAACACCCTTACGAAACACATACTAGGTTGTGTTGTTTAAAAAATGACGTTATTGAAACTAATTGCAGATTGTGTCTCTGTCGGCTACAAAGTATCATTTCTTAAACAGTGAATCAAGTCAGACATGCTTCTGTAGCAGAACAATCAACGTTGCAGTAGGAGTTTTTTAAAGAAAATGTCTGGCAATTGTTGTGTTGAATAATGATACGAGGATGTGACACCGGGTTGCAAAACAGCCGTCTTATTTTAAATTATGTTTTCTTTTCTTTCTTCATTGTCGTCTAATTATGTTTAAAGGGAATCATTTTTTCTTGTTATTAATTATTTTCTTAGCTACAAGAGCCCAATGATAGTTAATAGTTTTTGATGCTTGTTCCACATGTTGGTGTTTACGTGTTTATATTTTGAAAAGAAACTATCGAGTCCACACTAAAGCATTTATTTATATTTTATTGCTATGTTTCTATCCATGTATTGTCATGAAAAACTAACTAGAAATGCACTACGTGGACATAAGAACCATAAAAAAATCGTTAAATACATAAAAAATGTAATAATTATTAAAAAGTATCTGAATTAATATAATTTTTAAAGTTACAAAGAAACATGAATAGATTTAGTTTTAATTCAAAACATAACAACCTAAGTGTCATTATAATGCAATATTCCCTCAGCACTATAAGGCATTATTTAAAGTATTTACATACACATCGTGATTGAATAACCGTTAGAGTCTTAACTATTATGACAGCGACATATTCCACCCTTTGAGGAGTATTTATGTCATTGTTCTCCATGCTTAAGCTGAGACCATACTCACAATGCTGAACCCACAGAGTTGCTCAGGGTGTCCTTAAGGGAAGCATACTCTGTGTCAAATTAAAATATTGCAAACCCTAGTGAGTAACGTGTTTAGGGAGTGCCTCACTCCTTGCACGATATCAAATTTGTAAATTTCAAAAAATGTAGAATCATCATTACCTTATACCTCTTTAATACTACAGGAAATGTTATCGCATTATCAGAGAACGAGTGTTTTATCATTACTTTTTAAGCAGGAGACCAATTGCTTCTAAATAATTATTGTGCAATCTCTTTATTGAATTTCAAAATATTTGTTATATGGTTTAACATATTGTCTTCAATATATTTTACCTAAATTGTCAATGTCAGACTGGTTATTTCAAAAATAAATTTATTGGTATTTTTTTCAAAGAAAATTAAGATATAATCCTTTAAATTTTTCTTTAAAACAAATTTCTCTAAACCCTGTTTAGAATAATTTTCAAGTATTTTTCATTAAACATTTTGGCTCAATGAATCTTTTATTTAGGCACCAGGCATGTTAGGAAAAGACCCGTAAAAACATTATGAATTTATTTTGGACATGATAAAGGAGAACTAAAAAATTGGGACAAACGAAAAGACTAATTGACGAATTGTTATATGTCTGACATAAATAAAACTCGTAATTTTGGAAGACAAAAATATTTAATACAATTAGTTGCAGCCTTGGGTAACTATAGAACAGTACACGGAACAGTATTGTATTCGTCGTGCATAGTTTCAATGTAATATTATTTTGATGTTAAAAACATACTATTTTACTATTCATATAAAAAAGCGATAAGGCATGCAAAACCCCAACGAAATGATCTCCATAATATGCTCCATTTGGATTAACATGTTTTAAACTGTATCAAAATGCAAAACTGTTAATTTGGAGACTACATCGGGCATCAATGGCATCAGACCAATTAGTTCGGACAAAGGTAAATAAAGACAACACTCATTTGGTCATAGATCCCGAAAATTACTGTGAACTTTGCAAAGAATATGAAATACAAATTCAGACAGAATGATAATGAATAAAGAATCTTAACGTTTTTTCAAAGCTCCGGGTTGATCGTAATACGTAAGTGTGTTTTTGTTAACTGTGCTCAACGCCACTTTTAGCATTTATTCAGCGATAAAAGGTGTTCAATTTAATTTAAAAGTTAGACAACTCAGCGAAAATCCCGATTAAACATTGTAAATAACAAACTTTGTCAATAAAAGGTTGGATTTAATCACACTCTTTTCTCAATTAGGCTTGTACTCGCAGCTACCATGTTTTGATGAACAATAGTAACTACCATAACTATTCAACAACTAGCGTTTAATTCGTTTGAACGTCAGTCATGTTTTTGATGGAGTAGTATAGTGTTAAGATAAAGTGAGGGATTATATTTGGATGTAGCTTGCAGGGCTTTAATGGAATTTTTTATCACTTGATTTTGGCAATATTTAAATTGTAATGTTTTGACTTTCCATAAAAAACTCAAAAATAATGTCACAATAACATCAATTGTGGCTGGAAAATATAACAAATGCATTGATTTTTATAACTTAACTTCAGAAATAGGCATCACCTCATTCTTGATAAAATAATATTAAACACACATATATCCGTTACTATTTAAGACGATGAACAAAAATTGTTCAATTATGGTTCACATCCAATTCTTCCGGGGCACTTTTTAATTAAATTTCCTGATTTTTTTTTTTCAATTTAACCATTTTCGTTCATATCCTAAAAAGTCCATTTCATGACGTCATATCGTCTTTTAAATTATAAAGGAACTACATATGGTAAACGATACTATTATCAAGATTTTTTGCTGTTTAGAGCTAATTCTTAAATGATTTTCTGCAACATTATCAATGTTTTGGATAAAACCGCGGCACACATCCACCGCACCTTTTCCTAAATCCTCCCTGGATGTGTTTTTAGTTGTCCATCAATTCTTCATGTTCGTTTGAGTGCTAAAGATCAAAATGTTTAATTTTAAATACAAGTTGCAATAATAATGTACATGATTAAAATGTAATAATTAAACTATATTAATACGGGACTGAAATCACAATTTCTGCTTCCAACAAAGTATGCATTTTTTTACTATAATACGAATATATTAGAGACAACAGGGTGTTGCATTAATAAAATCTTTCTTTTCTTGCTTCGTGATTCAGGTTTGCATTGTGTTAAAATTAATTTCAAAACGCCATTTTATGTGCATAAGGAAAAAAATGAAAAATCATTTCTAACAATAAAAAGTTTTACAATAACCGTTATTTGATACAAATATATAAAGTGGGTATTTTTCTAGGCGATGTCATGCATGTTTATCAATCTGTCTATTGCAAAACAACGCCATGTTGCAACACATCTTACACGTGGTACATAAATTTATAAAAGATGTTCAAAAATAGAATTATAAGTTAATTAATTATGATCAATCGTGTTTATGGTCTAAGTAATCAAGTCATTTATGTCAACCAACTCATAAGAAATGCTAGTTTTCCTAAAGTGAGAGAATTTCTCTACCTGTACCATAGCCTCCGTGAGAAAGCAAAAATGCTCAGTTCATCGTAAAACCCAATTTAAGCAAGGAACAGACGGCTTAACTGAAAATCAAATCATTTGATTTCACATATTATTCACATGATGATTCAAATATGCAAGGTTGTTTAAAGTGTCAATTTAGACTTTAGTAATGTTCCACTACTAAGACTTCACTATCTCCTAAAAGGCTAAAAAGATGTGTTGCTTTTATTAAAGGATATAATCATGTTTCAGACAAATATTTGTATAGTTAACGCTGCGTATTGCCTTGCGGTGCTTATCGACATTATGAGTTGTGTGTTGTAGTTTCTGTTGTTCAAATTGTCTCATAAAACGAATGAAAGAAAAAAGAACAATATTTAAAGGATCACTTAATTCCGAGAGCTTCTTCATGTTCTCCTAAAGTTAAACAAAATGACACTGTTTTCCAATCATTTTCTAGAAATTGTACATACTTATACATAGTTCATGCATAGTCTTTATACACTTTGGTCAGCCTTGACTTTTGATTAATAGAAATGACGTTTCCTGACAGGTTATTATGTCCACACGTTTTTCAGTGTTGACTGCTGAGACGTCAAATATTCCAAGTGGCATAACTCCTATATATAAAATATAATAATAACAAAGAATTTGTCCATCAAAGACAAATTTGTACCGTAAAGTTTTTCAGTTATTGTTATAGCAAGGTTTATGGTGCTCATAACTCAGTAATGAGAATGACTTTGATGTAACATGTGGTTTTCCGAAAATATTTTATTTTAATATCTCGATATGAAAGATCGAAATAATTTTTTTGCGAATTTGTTATATAATTTGTTTGAGAAATGAAAAAAAGTTTATTCTTATGAAATACATTTATGTTTTCCTTTTGGAAGCAAATGCAAGAAATTCTTCCATTGAATAGAAAAGATACTTCTATTTTTTTCATGAATACTGTTAGTTTTACTTTCATGTAAATAGATCCTGTTTATGTTAAACATATTTTATTGTTGAAAAACAAATGGATCAGACACAAGTTTCACAACTTAGTACTGTCTTTTCCAGAAACATACATATATACACACAATGATTGACATCATACATTATAGAATTACAACAATGTATATTTTGTATATAAAAACGTGAATTTTGAAAAGATAATATTATTACAAATAGAATTATAAAACAAGAAAAATACTAAAGAGAGGATTCAATGGATTTCGTGTGCAGGAAAAGAACGAATCGAACAGACCTTTGTATATGATGTTTTTCGAATACATTGTAAAGTATTGACGTGAATATGTCTGTGTTAATTATCAATATAACAAAAGGATTATTATTATTATTATTATTATTATATATATATATATATATATATATATATATATATATATATATATATATATATATATTTATTTATTTATTTACCTATAATGTAAGTATATTTACTTTATGATTTAGTAGTTATTTATTTTAAACCAATTGAGTCGTGACTCATCATCAATGATCATACGAAGCGTTGTACAACCAAACACTATTTCTTTGAAATACATACGACTTATTTTTGACATTTACTTTTAGACATTACTGTTGTTGTCGAAAAGTGAACCGTTCAGTATCTTTAAAAAATTTCTGAACTGACAAAAAAATTGCACAGTTTTTATCAATAGTTGTAGCTTCATTTCCGTATAATAACAGTTTAACATTAATCGGAGCAACTTCCATAGTTATCCGTTTTATTTCATTATACATACGAGTTCTCTGAGTATGAAATCTATGACAATGTAGTAAATAATGTTCAGCATTCTCATTATAGAAACCACATATACATTCTGAATTTGGTTCTAAATTTGCTTTATTTAAGTCAGCATTAAGTGCAGTGCAGATATTGCGCAATCTCGCATGTAATACATTAAACAATCTATCACCGTAAGCAAAATATATTGGAGGTTTTTTGCATCTTAAATATAAATGTTGTAATTTTGATTTAAAGGAAGTAAACGTAGGAAGTTCTCTGATTTTTAAGTCCAATGCGTTCCATTATTTAATTGACGATGGAAATAAAGACTCTTGATAAATTGATAAGCGATTAAATTGTATACTAATATTCAATTTACTTCGCAGGTTGTAATTACTTGTTTCAAATGTAGCAGGTGGGACTAAATCATAGAGATAATCAGGAGCCTGGTTATGAACAATTTTATAAAAAAAAAGCAATATTTTTTTAAATTCCCTTCTTACACTTAATTTTTCCCATCCCGTTTCATTATAAATAGATGTAATACTAGCGTAGCATGGTAAACCTGTTATTATACGTGCAGCCTCAATTTGAATTTTTTCTAGTCTTTCTGAATTAACCTGCCCACAGTTGTCCCAAACTTCAGATGCATATTCTAAGATCGGTCTAATAAAAGTGAAATATATTTTTTCAAGATATTCCCTTTTTAGTTTAAATTTTAGTTTTCGCAAGACGGTTAGCTGTTTAGATGCTTTCTGTACCAGATTATCGATATGTTTAGTCCATTTGCAATCACTACTAAAAGTAACCCCTAAATGTTAATGTGTGGCAACAGAGGCTAAAGACGTTGTTCCAAAGTCAAAAGATAAAATTTAACTGTGCATTTCTCGTACAAAAAAGCATGATATCAGTTTTGTTAGGGTTAAACTTGATTGACCATTTTTTAGACCACTGATCTAGATACTCGAGATCTTTAGTAATAATAATATTAAGGCTTTGATGGTCAGTTGCAATATGACCAATAGAGGTGTCATCAGCAAAAAGTCTTCCAAGTCCAACCATTTCATCTTCAATATCGTTTATAAAAATCAAAAATAAAAGAGGTCCCAGTACTGACCCTTGAGGCACACCGGCTTTCAATATACCAACAATGATATAGAATCTTTTACTACTACTTTCTGAGTACGTCTAGAAAGATAACTAGTATATTAAATTTCCTGTAATACCATAGTTTTCTAATTTGAAAATAAGTGCTTTAATCCAAACCGTATCAAAAGCTTTACTAATATCAGCAAAGGTGACACTAGTAACTTGTTTATTGTTCAGTGCTTATAATATTTGGTTATACAATTCAATTAATTGATGTGTTGTTGAGTAACCAGGAAGGAAGCCAGACTGAAACTTATATATTAGTTTGTTATTATGTAAATGATTAAAAATATTTTTATAAACCATTTTTTCTAAAAGTTTACCGACATAAGATAACAAGGAGACGGGTCTATAATTTGATGGCAATGACTTGTCACCTGATTTGAATATGGGAGTAACATGAGCAATTTTCCACTGGTCGGGAAAAGTATTCTCTTTTAAAGATTTTTTGAAAAGCAAACATAATGGCTTAGAGATTTCATTGCTTACAGTAAGTAGCATTCTGTTGCTTATTATATCTGGACCCACAGCTTTATTTACACAGCATATCTAGGACATCCTGTTTCACTGATATCTATTTTTTAGATGGGATTCAAACACCTATTTTCGAACGCAGGCAATTCTTTTTGATCTACATCTATGTTGGAGATTTAACAAAATTATCTAGTATTTAAAATTTCTGATTTTTCAACAGCATTATACGATAAATTGAGATTATTACTGAGATCTTTTAATGGATGAATATCGTAAACGGGTTGTTCATTTTTAATTAAAATATTAATGGTCTTCCAATATAATTTGCTATTATTTACTTTTAATTCATCTAAATTTTCATTAATGCTGGCAAAGAACCTTTTTTGCCTGCTTTTTTAAATTATTAACAGTATTTCGTTGTTGTTTAAACTTTCTTTCAGTAGTTGGAGTTTTAAAACGATATCTGTCGCGTTTACGAACTTCACGTCGCAAATTAGAATCAAACCAAACTTTATCATCACATCTAATAAGTACCTCCCTGGTAGGTATACATTGTGAAGCACAATGTGCAAAAGTATCAGTAAAGTTTCTACAGGCATTATGAATCGTATCCGCATTAGTAATTAAAGTTTCCCAGTTAGCTTCACTCATTTTGTGTTTCATAAGATTGTAGTCTCCTTTTTTAAAATCCCAAATTTTACGTTTATACGTTTTGTTATTAATGCAAGAACATTCTATCGTTATGTATGTTCCGTCGTGATCGCTGAACTCTCTGTCAATAGGTATTGTGTCAGCGTCAACAACGTTAATAGAATCCGTGATCAAAATCGGATCAAGCAGAGAAGTATTTCCTGTCCGTGTATCAAAATGTGTTGGTTTACTTATAATGTTAACTAAGCCGTTAATTAAAACAATATCGCCAACATTTTGCGGTAGTTCTGACATCAAGTTTTTATTCAGATCACCTAAACAGATTATATTGTTATTCTCGTCTAACGCGTTTTTTAACATTATATCAAAATATTGCCAAAAATAAACAGGGGATTGTCTTTCTGACCTATAGTTTATGTTTATTAAAATTGATCGGATACTTGTAGTCATTTCAAACCACATGCTCTCAACCAGCTCGTGTTTTAGATCTGATCGACGTATAATATTAACATAACTTTTGAAATACATGATAATACCACCCCCATTCGAGTTTCGATCTTTTCTAACAGGACTTTCAAAGTCCGACAAACAGATGTCCGAGTCCACTATATTACAATATAGATGAGTTTCAGTAAAAAATACAATATCGAACTCTTCAACAATATCAACAACATAATTTAATTTGTTTCTAAGGCTTCTAATGTTACCATGGAAAATTCACATTGTGTAACCGGTATTATAATTTTACGTTGGTTAGACTCCAATTAAAACAATAGGGTATTAAGTGTTTTCGGAAACTATTAGTCATATACTCAATAGGACAAATTTAAGTTTAAAATTTTATAGCTAATATATTATAAAGTTATGTTTTTTTATATATTTTTGTGGAATTGTTTCGTTTTTTCATCAGCAAATTCAATTCCATCCAAAAGACATTGTTCAAGGTAAAATATTTTATATTTAGTAATTAAAAGCAGAAAATAAAATAAACTAGTCACTTCATGTCAACAGGTCATTTTTCAAATTTGATATAACTAGCTTAATAATTAAGTTACTAGTATTTGGTCTGTTTTATGGATCAATTTACAGACATTAAAGAAAGGTTAAATTCTGAAAATCATATTTCAATACATTCGTCGAAATTGTATATAATAAATCCAATTGTTGTTGTAAGTTTTAATCTTATATTGAATGATTCTGAAGATACAATTACTCTTGCGAAAGTTTGGATCAATGTCTACACTGCATTCAATACCCAAGTCTTTGGATTTTATAAAACTAGTTCAACAGAAATATTGCAAAACATTGTTTTGCTTCACGATTTGTTGATAAAACCTAATTATGTGATTCATGGTTTTTTTAAATTTTGTTTTGTAAATGAACAGAAACAAATTGTTCTGTAGTCCGTGTTTATGTTGTTGTGAAATTTTAACATAATATATGATTCGTATACATTTGTCTGTCTGTTATTTGCAAATAGTTTGAAGTATAAAACGGTGTGCCATTTGGTATGTGCTTTTTCTTACAACTACTTTTCAGCTAACCTGACACGTTAGTTAATATTGAGCTTTAGATTATAATTTACTTTAGTGGACAGTCCATTCTCGATTTACCGTCAATAAAAAAGTTCTTTCAGATAAGCATCGAAACAAAAAAGGCTAAAATTGACATTATTCATTTAATCATTGTTTTAATTTTTACAATATGTCCACTATACCTTAAATTAGTAAATCGGAATTGGCTGAAATTGGTTGATAGGATACAATTTTTGTACTGATGTGTCATCCAATATGGGTAAAAGTTTCTTTGAAATAACCGTACAAAGTACGTTAATAACATGTCAGTATTAAAATTTAGAGAGTGTCTTAGATTAATTTAACGTTTGGTCTGATGTAATTTTAAACATGTTTTTTTTTAAAAAAACAAATTAATTGCACTTTTAAAATATTGTTGTAAAGGAATAATTTTTATCTCGGTTACTAGTTTTACTATACTTGGAATCTGAACGTAGCGTTCCAAAGAATATTATTTTCTGCTTGAGTGAAATTTAAAAAAAAATTTTCCCAGAAAGAATTGAAGTTCTCCTTATTACGGTGCAAGGCCACTAAAGCCTCTACTTTTGTTACAGGATCACTTATTAAAATGTGTTTTTTGCATCATTTTATGTATAGCGTTTACCATTTACAAACCATACGTGATGAAACAACGACTTTAAACATGTATTTCCACTCCTTGTTTGCAGGAATGTCACCAATGATAAAAATGAAATTACAGTAGAGGAGTATTGTTGTATAAATTTCATAAAGCATAATGATGAATGTGTTGGTAAGCTGTTATTTGTTTTCTTTTTTCTAGTTATAAAATAAATACATTTTCAGATGTAAACCGAAAAACGTGTTGGAGAACAAACGATTGATGGTAATAAAGATCGTATAAGTATTACGGTGTTCACCGTGGAGTTGTTTTTACTGATAAATATCTATTGAATATGATACCACAAAGGCATATGACTTTTTATAAATAATTGATGTTACTTTTGTCTTATAAATGTTACGAATTTCCATATGCTTAACTTAGCTGATTTGAAAGAAAAATGCAGCCTAGTGTTTGACAATATTTAAGACTATCCACGATTTACTCTGTGCGCATGTGCGCCTTCCACTCAAACTAATTTTTTGTTGCAAATTTATTGCTAAGTTTCTAGTAAAGACTTCTACCTATTGATCTCGTGCCTGTGAACATTGAGGTTGCGAATTCGAGCCTTAATGCGGGCAGGGTGTGCTTGACTTTATCATGAATTGACAGTTTCCTTGCCGAAAGTTGGTTTATTCACTTCATACTCTGGTTTTCTCTTGCCAATAAAAACTAGACGACATGAAATAGTTTAAAACTTGCTGAAAGCGTCCTTATATCCATTGAAACAAAGAACTAATTTTACAAGAGAGATATTTTTTTAAAGTACTATTTGTAATGCAATTATTTTTTTAAGTATAATCTTGGTGTATTTTGAAATCTATCATCTTTTTATCATAGAGTGCCCGGTAGGTTCAACATCCAGTAATGGTTTGAATTGCATCAAATGTGAACTTGGTAATTACGGACCAAAATGTAGCGAAAAATGTACTTGTGGCATTGATAGGTATGCTTTTCGTTTTGAAATGAATACGTGTATTATCGTTTGAAGAGTAATAAAAATTCCGTACATAATAATTGCAACCGAAAACATAAATGAACTTAAATTGCACATGTACGACAAACAAAATTTATTCCATGTTTAATTGTTTTATAAAAATTAAAGAAATAGAACCACATAAAAAAACCTCACGACATTACGACTCTGTTACGATATTAATGTAAATCTAATATTCCACTGTTTATTTTTGATAATTTAGTAATAAATTTAATTCATTAGATGTATATGTTTTTGCACTCTTTTATACACCAAGTTCAATCACTACGATGTTCGACACAAAGTTTAAATGTATACCAATATATGTAGACTGACATATGTAGCCAGCAGAACATCATTATATACTAAACATTATAAGTTTACAGACATAAATGAACAATAATACAGAAATACATACACATGAAGTTTAGATAATACAGATACATAAGAGAATAGTGAGATATGCATCAAGATGATGATTCTGACATACCTAAACAAGAGGGTGCACAAACACATAGATATAAATACACAGTATAGGATATACTGACATTTACTTCAATTGTTTAAACCCTTGGCATGCTTAAATATTAGATGATAGATAAAAATGAAATTCGTACACAGTAGGTTAGGGGTATGCGTAGACAGTACAAGACGTAGAAAATATAGACCTAACATATTTAGACGGAGGGAAAACAGACGTATATTTACATAGAAAATATAGACTTAACTTATTCAGACGGAGGAAAAACAGACGCATCTTTACAAATATATACCAAAATTCTCCCCCCCCCCCAAGGTTGCCTTGGGTTTTCAATTGTCTACGTCTTCTTTTTGATTTTAAAAACTGGATTGTGACATGCGTTTTCAATGGCCTCTTTCTTCTTATTTATTTTAAAAACTTGATCCTTGATTATACCCATAATATACATGGTACTGAAACAATTATAAAACTATTCAGATAACTGAATATTATCCCATCTCCACGCTCAGTGTTCCGGATATACGTCTACGAAAATATAAAAAAGACAAATTATCTCCAAATCTAAACGACTGCATTAATAGGTTTAACTTGACAGACATATGTTTGTGCTTTTATCAGGTGTGACCATATCCATGGTTGCCATACGTCCGTTGACGACTTTAGTACCCAGTTGAATGGTGAGTGTTTAAATGGTCGCTTTGAAACACTTTACAAAAAAGTATATATTTGTTATTATTTAGTATGTAAGAAATATTTTGTGTAAATTATTCGATCAAAACATAAAGCATCGACATAAAAAAATGTAGCCATTTGGTTGCCTTATATAACCTCAAGAAGTAAAATAGTTTGCCAATTAGTTATATCCTTTTAGTTCTAAATATTTTTCTTCTTCAGTGACCTTGTCTTCTGTTCAAGAAAAAGATTTGACATTTGAAACAGGGAAAGGTAATTACAATAGCGTTTTAGATCGTCGGTTATATAATTTTAAAATACTTATGCATCTTCCTTTTCTGAAATACTATACTCAATATTGATATACTGCTAGCTGCACATTTAATCAAAATTATGCACACCATATAAACTATTAAGGCGTCAAATTTTAAACAGGAATAATAATACACGGAAACAAATTCGACAAAATTATTCGATTAAATTTTGAAATGTTTCCTCATTCTTCTAATTTTGTTAACGTAATTCAATCTATTTAATTAATGATGAGTTTTTTTTTATCGGAAGCCAAAAGTGTAACACTAAACACGTATTAATATTGACTCTTAAATGATTTGTGTAATAGCCATAGAAAAAGGTAAACTACGCGTGAATACGAAAACAAATCTGCAAAGATGATTACACCATAGTGCTCAGTTTTCTGTTGACATATGCACCTACATTATTTGGCATATTCTTTTTTTTTTGGTTATTTTTTAATTATTACTTTTGAGCTTTACATTATTTAACTGATTAAGACTTTTGAACTTCAGTGACTTTCGCCAAAGCGTGAACTGTATTAGGGTACTGTTTAACGGATCGTAACACTTGGCTAGCGAAGATGGTTATATTCTTGCATAAGAAAATGCATAGATATTAGACATAGAGAATACAGCTTAATTAAAATTTATATACCAAATTCTCCGCTTTAATGTCTTTTCATCCGCTGTTTTCTTTGGGCTAAAACTATGCGACAGGAGGAAACGTATGTTCTCTGGTTTAATATCGTAGTTTGGAGTACCTAGAGTTCCGTTTGTCCTGCTAGGCTGGTATCCAGATTTAACTGAAAAAATAAAAACCATGGTTGTAGACTTATATGATTTGTTTACAATAACAAAATCTATGCAAATGCCACCAGTCGGGAAATGTTGCACTTTACACATTTACTGAAGGAAACTGTTTATTAGTCAGTCAGACATGTGCATTTTTTTATATTTATATGCATTTATTTAGTAAGCATTAAAACTTTCGGCTTTGAGTTCTTAGACATATTAGCATTAGTCTAGTACAATGTTGGTCTGGCTCCGTTTAATAGGTACTGATAGTATTACCTTTCTCTTTTAACTCAGAATTAAGCAGCCTTGTTATTATATTCTTCAGCTGTGCGGTGATGGACCCTACTTCTTTTCCTAAATCAGTTCATAAAAACGACTCAATTCCTAGACTTACATGAATATCAGTTTCGAGTTTGTTTAACCTGTAAGCAACAAGAAGACTTATGTTTAGAATGTATATTAGAATGGAATTTATGGAATTATTATCTAACACCGACCTGCTTTTATAAACTACTGACTGCATAGTCTTTCATCGAAATTACAAAATGCATTTTATAATACAAACCTAATACAGTTCAGGCTTTGTACACCTTATGGGAGAATTGTTTGCAGGTTTGTAGTAACATTTTCTACATCATTGTGTTTCAAGGATTTTAGTTTTCTATTTTTTATGAGAATGCGCCACCCCATGCCTGGTCCTTATTTGGAATAGTACTTAAAACAGCTTTAAAACATTTTAAGTAGAGATATATACCTTTGCAAACTATTTTGTAATATATTGAGGTAAACATGACCAGTTGTTGTCATACGAATAGTATCTTCATGCTCAGACAAAAACATCACGGTCGGCCGCTATTGTTTCTCAAATACTTACAACGAAGTGTTTGATTGGAGCTTTATAATGTCTTCTGAGTGGTTATTGTTTTACGTGTCAGACTTTCATGTAAGACTTACGCGTAAAAATTAGCACACGAAAAAAATCTTACACGTAAAAAATCTTACATGTAAAACATTTAACGTGTAAGCCTTAAGCTTTTTTGTCCAGTTTGGCGTTCCATAAACGTTTATTTTGAGTGTAAATTTGAATCCAAAAGTTTGTGCGACAGCAATTCGATATCTTAGTACATTGCAAGTAATAGATGGAAGCGTTAACGTAATCTTTAAACTATATAAAATTCAGTATCTTGCTGTCACGGAAGGCGAAGTTGACAGTTGGATTTAAATATCATTTATTTTGTGTTTAGGTTATAACATTCCATAGTTTTCAATTTAAAAAACAACCAAACAAACTAATCATATAGGGCGCTGAAGTGTTACTGTTGTTAGTATGTTTAAATGTTAACTGTGTATGCCATATACGATGTAAACATTCACTAAATACATTATTAGAGAGTATTAGATAAGAAACTTGTACTTGCACGGGTACGCGTAGTTACACGTACACGTACACGGGTTTACTTGTAGTTATTTGTGTTGAGATTTTATTCACTTGTACTTGTTCGTGTATATAAGGCGCAAAAATTAAATTCGAAAGTAAAAGCTAATTAAAATTTACTTAATAACTAGATTGGTCAGTCGTTTCTATGACGCATATTTAATGATTTTTATATAAGCCACAAATCTGAAAAAAAATGGTACCCATTGTTATTTTTCAGCTTTTTTAGGGGCCTAGAGGGTTAGAAAAATACATTTTATCCGGTATTTCAAAGACCTAACAAATAAAAGCCTGAATAAAAATATATCACTCGACATAAATAAGAAAGCTGTTTATGACACGAAAACTACACGCGCAAGACTAACTTTCAGACATCTTTCTAGAAGTTTGTGACAAAAGTGTACCTCTCACATAAACATGTGACAAACCAGTCCTGATGACGTAGAAGGAAAAATTACACGTTTCACGTACCCGTAGCAGTACAAGTTCCGAATCTCAACCTGTCTAATATTTGGTTGTATAAGTTAATCTGTATATCGAAATAAGAATTTTAAAGATAAGGTCTCTTTCTTCGTTTTGTAATAGCCCTAGAAAACAAATCTGCAAAAATAATTGAGCAACAGTGTTACCATTGAAATGGAGTTGTTTTTTTAAAAATACACCAAACTTAATCGGTAAATATATCTGTGATTAACTGTTCAGCAAATTGACAATTTCTTTGTCAGTAAATTTCTTTTTCAAAATGTTCATAAATTTTTACGTTTCCCAACTTAGCTGATTTATGATTTTTTTTATGACGGATTGTGCATGATTCATGGTTTATATATTGTTATATTTTGCATAGCACTTTCAAAGTAAAAAAGATGTTTATTGTCTACAGATAATAAAAAATTTCCCTTGTTGACACGATCATTTCTTAATGTGGGCATTGTTGTATCTGGTAAGATTAAAAATAAGTAACATGTCCGTCGGTTATAGTAATGTATCCCTTTTTCTACTTAATAGGAATACCGCAAAAGTACTTACTGATATATTCAGTTACAGTTATTTGTTGTTTTGGAATTATCGGATTGTGTTATTTCCGCAAAAGATACAGACAAAGAGTTCAAACCAAGCGATCGTTGACAAGAGCGAATTTTTCTAGAGTTGTAAATGAAATTATGAATGAAAGCATATACCACACAATAGACGAAAGTAACATGATTGACTTAAATACACATACGCATGCTTACTTAGAAGTAGTTAACATTTCAATATATTCTGAAAGCGTTGAGAGTTTTGACGACGAAAGTTTAAACGATTATATTTGTCCTTATACTAGTCTTGTTGCCGACACGGAAATGCATTCATATGAGACATGTACACCTATAGGCGAAATAAGCGGAGATTCAACAATAAATGATGCCACAATACAAGAAGATTTGATGTCATTTCAAGCTTCAATTGATATCCATGAGGCTAATGACATTGATAAATTACAACAAACAAATGTTGAATTTCATGAAGCAGACACAAGATCTTCAGAATCAGACAGTGCAGAAAGTGGTTGTAGTGGATATTTAAGTCCATTAACCGATAATGAAAATGTTTTCGATATATCTATTTGGTGTCCAAAATCTGAAATTAGTCCGAACAGCAGACAACCAATTATGGAATAAAGGACAACGCACGAGGAAAGTGATGAACAAATTTCACCAAATTGTCTTACTTCTGGTCTCATTTGTAAACAAACACCCTTACGAAACACATACAAGGTTGTGTTGTTTAAAAAATGACGTTATTGGAACTAATTGCAGATTGTGTCTCTGTCGGCTACAAAGTATCATTTCTTAAATAGTGAATCAAGTCAGACATGTTTCTGTAGCAGAGCAATCAACGTTGCAGTAGGAGTTTTTTTTAAAGAAAATGTCTGGTAATTGTTGTCTTGAATAATGATACGAGGATGTGACACCGGGTTGCAAAACAGGCGTCTTGTTTTAAAATGTGTTTCTTTTCTTTATTCATTATCGTCCAGTTATGTTTTAAGGGAATCATTTTTTCTTGTTATTAATTATTTTTGATGTCTTAGCTACAACAAGATCCCAATGATAGTTAATAGTTTTAAATGCTTGTTCCACATGTTGGTGTTTACGTGTTTATATTTAGAACAGAAACTATCGAGTCCACACTAAAGCATTTATTTATATTTTATTGCTATGTTTCTATCCATGTATTGTCATGAAAAACTAACTAGAAATGCACTACGTCGGAAAATGCTAAGACATAAGAAGCATAAAAAAATCGTTAACTACATAAAAAATGTGATAATTATTAAAAAGTATATGAATTAATATAATTTTCAAAGTTACAAAGAAACATGAATAGATTCAGTTTAAATTCAAAACATAATAACTTAAGAGTCATTATAATGCAATATTCCCTCACCACTATAAGGCATTATTTAAACTATTTACACACACATCGTGATTGAATAACCTTTAGAGTCTTAACTATTATGACAGCGATATATTCCACCCTTTGAGGAGTACTTATGTTATTGTTCTCCATGCTTAAGCTGGGACCATACTCACAATGCTGAACCCATAGTGTTGCCCAGGGTGTCTTACAGGGAAGCATACTCTGTCTCAAATTAAAATATTGCAAACCCTAGTGAGTAACGTGTTTAGGGAGTGCCTCACTCCTTGCACGATATCAAATTTGTAAATTTCAAAAAATGTAGAATCATCATTACCGTATAGTGCTTACTTCTCCGGTGGCAGTCAAGTTCAACTTTGATTTATTGGTTTGATATTCTGATTATAGTCTTAAAAACACAAACAAGCAAAGTACACTTTCGTCGGTGGTCTTTTTAGTGACAATTGTGTTAGTTTAAACATATTTTATTAATAATTGTATAACATTTTACAAACAAAGAAACATAACAGATGAGACAAATAGACAAATATACAAATTAATAAAAGGATTCGGAAACAAGACTTTGAGTCTTATATAAATCCGTCTCCTTAAACAGAAATACAATAACTGTTTGTACATATTCAGCAGGCAATGTTACACAACAAAAGTATGTATATGAACTTAATGGTGCGCGAGCGATTAACGGTGCAGTAGGGTAAGAACATTTTTTATCATTCTCGAAAAGGGTGAAATTTGTTAGGAATAAAGTGGAGGGTGATTGGGACTGAAGAGGTTGGACAATCAAGCAACGACAGAGGTTTTAACCTTTACCTTAAATTGTTATTCATAATCGAACCGCTTACTTTGTAAGATGTATTGTTGTACGGATTTAAATATGAGATCATTTAGTTCGTCTGTCAAAGTCCCTGAACCAAATAAAAGTATATTACATGATAAACGAATCGGTGGAATTTGGAGAGAAAAAATGTGTCTCTCTCTGTGTGCTTGAAACCTTGGCAATGTAAAAGATAATGGGAAGTTGTCTCAGAGCTATTTCCACATGTACATGCTGGGGATGGTATAAGATTCTTGTCGTATAGATCTTTATTTAAAATGCTGCATTTAAGACGAAGTCTTCCGTGAACTATCTGTCCTTTACGATTACCACAATAATAAAATTAACGTTTAGTAACAATGTTGCTTATTTGGGATTTAAATATATTTAGAGATGGAGATGATTTGACATTAGTAGATAAAAGGTTCCATGCTCGTATGGTAGATGGAAGGAAGTAATTTGAGTAAAGACTTGTTCTCGTCGAGACTGGTTGTAACGCGTCAGAGTTTCGAGTAGGGTAATTGTGAATCTGATTTTGTCTGCTTGTAACGAGTACATTTAGGTATGGAGGGGTTATGTTGTTTATCATTTTGTATAGTTGAACTATTTTATGACTTTCACGACGATCATTTAGTTTTTGCCAACCAGTTTCTATTTACAAATTATTTATTGATGATAATCTTGTTGCACCTGTAACAATTCTAGCGGCTTCTATTTGCACATTTTCTACTTTATGCTTCAGAATTGCAATTGGAGTGTCCCAAATTATATCTGCATATTCTAAAATAGGGCGTATAAAAATTAGGTTTGTCCAATGTTCGTCTGTCGAGAATGAATTTTAATTTCCGAAGAATGTTGAGTCGGTTGTATGCTTTTTTGACAATCGTATCAATATGCTTACTCCATCCACCATCATCGGATATTATGAGACCAAGATGTTTATGCTGAGAAACTTTTGAGATTACAGAATTATTTAAAATTAAGTCCGGGTAAATTGGTTTATTACTTTTTCTTGACATTGTCATTGTTTCAGTTTTTTTAGAATTAAAGGTAACTAGCCATTGTTCGGACCATTCATGAATTTTTTGTAGATCTTGGTTTAACTTGAGGGTAGTATCATTTGGGTTATCAACTATCATATACAGACTAGTGTCATAAGCAAATAACTTTATAGTTGAATTTATGTCTCTCACTTTATCATTCATAAATATAATAAATAGAAGAGGTCCTAAGATGAAACCTTGAGGAACCCCTGCTCTTATAGTTTTCCAGTTAGAGCAACTATTGTTTATGAAAACTCGTTGTTTTCTTTCGCTTAAGTAGTCTCTAAACCAATCTAGTAGGCCGTTTGAGACGCCGATTGATCTTAACTTAAACATTAAGCCGCTATGCCACACTATCGAAGGCCTTACTTATGTCACAGAATAAATGTATTACACACATTAACTTCTTTTCCTTGATCAAGCGCTCTACCAAATTCATTAGTAATACTTAACAATTGGTTTATAGTAGAATCGCCTTGGGAGAAACCTGATTGATTGTTTGTGATTATGTTATGACTCTTCATGTAGTTATAAAGATGTTTGAAGACGCAACGTTCCATTACATTACCGAGAGAACTTATGAGAGATATCGGTCGGTGATTTTTTTATTTCATTTTGCGATCCAGATTTAAATACTGTGTGACATTAGCTTGCTTCCAAGCTTTTGGTAAGGTACAAGAATTTAAGGACATGTTAAATATTTTGCAAAGCGGAGTTTTCAATATAAATGATGCTTCTTTGAGGACTTTGGGGCTAATGCCATCTGGACAGACAGCTTTACTCGTGTCGACCGATAGTAAGACGTCCTCTACTTCGCTTTCATGCAACTGGAGATACTGCAAGCTAAAATCAGGCAAATTTAAGTCGTTAGGTAAGCTTTTATTGGCATCGTCAACTTGACATTGCTCATTAAAGTATTCATTAAAGAGTTCAGTTTTGGTTTTGTCGTCATCAACTATGTCGTTATCTGTCCTTAAAGGGGACGGTTGCTGAGTTTCCTAAGAGTGATTTTACTAATTTCCATCAGTTACTTGAGTTCATTTCATTGCTATTGATTTTATCTTTAACGTTACAATAGTAATCGTGTTTAGCATTTTTTTACAGCAAGGGTACATTTGTTTCTTATTCTACGATACTTTTCCCAGTTAAGGGCACTGTTTAACTTTTAAGCCTTTCTACGGAGTCTATCTTTTTTACGAATTAGTTGTTTGATTTTGCTAGTAATCCAGGGAGGATAGTTTTTGTGAACACGAATGATTCTATGTATTACAAATATTTTGAATTTTATCTGTAATAATCAAAGTAAATGCATCTATATCATTGTTTACAACGAGTAGGTCCCATTCAACATCTGATAGTTTACGTCTCAGTAAACTGTCATCACCTTGATCATAAAGGAATATTCTGCGTTTAAAAGATTTACATATTTACTTGGAAAAGTCTAATATGCCAATCACTGGTAAGTGATAACGTGTTAATTCGAGAAGTGAGGAACCGACTTCAGAGTATAGCAGAATGCTTGGGTTATTGGTTATAATTAAGTCAATAAGTGACGAGGAATGTTCAGTGAAGTGGGTTGGATCATTAATAAGTTGGTGAAGACTAAAGGTTTGAAGCAAATTTCTTATTTTGTCATTTGGATTGTCGATTGATTGGTCACAGTTAAAGTCAACGGTTATTATTATGTCATGTCCGGAGTTTAAATCTACAACCGAATGGTAAAGTTCATCCCAAGTTGAGGTTTTACTATTTGGGGGTATATAAAAAGTTCCATATAAAATAGTTTGAAGCAAATTTCTTATTTTGTCATTTGGATTGTCGATTGATTGGTCACAGTTAAAGTCACCGGTTATTATTATGTCATGTCCGGAGTTTAAATCTACATCAACCGACTGGTAAAGTTCATCCCAATTTGAGTTTTTACTATTTGGGGGTATATAAAAAGTTCCATATAAAATAGTTTTCTTTTCTAATTTAACCTCAATCCATATGCATTCAAGCCCCCCTATTTGCAAATCGGATCTTTTTTTACAGTTTAGGTTAGGTTTGATGGATACAACTACACCGCCTCCGGTACGATTTAGTCTATCATTTCTATGCACTGTGTAATCAGGGATAGCTATTTTGTTATCAACAGTTGTTGGTTTGAGCCAACTTTCCGTAAATGAAAGTATATCAACTGAAATCTGCTCTATTTTAGGTTTTATGCTTTGTATGTTCAAATGTAAGAAAGATATGGACTCTTTGTACATTAAGGATATGCTCAGTAACGATGAACTAGCCGAAGTAGAAGTAGAATCTGAACCGTTACAGTTACCGTTCTCTATTGGACCCGGATTAATTCAATGCCTGCTATCACTAACAGGATACATATGATAACGTAAAGATACATCGATATTTTGGCGGACTCATTTTTATAGTTAGGGACTGACTGCTGTTTGACCAGTATTTCTCTTAACTCTTCGTTGGAAACATTTTGAATCACAAACAAGATAAGTAGAATTGGCAGTGATTCTAAAAGTCCGTACTTGAGTATTGTGTTTGCGCAGAGTATATCTCGATATAATAGTCTTGCTTTATTTTGGTGTCTACGTGACAGTGGATAAAATCGTCCTATTCTCTCTCTAAACTTTATTGATTCAACCGGCATTGTAACTGTTCGGATAATGGCTTAGTGGACTACCACTAAGCAACGTTTCTGTCTTGCTATAGGCGCCATTTAGAGAGAAGGACGTATGTATCCAATGCAAATGAAAGTTTTTAACCTCTTCGACAAGGATAATAGTATAAAGTAGACTGTAGTTGGTGACGTATGGGTTTGAACTTGTGCTGGGGAACAAAGCTGAGAGGAAGGAAATGTGCGTAACAAGAAATGCAATTGAAGGTGAGTGTGTTGACACATGCATTTAAAGGGATTTGACGATTGGAGCAGGAGCATGTGGTAGTAGAGAATAATTTTTCATGGTGTCATTTCAAGTAAAATAAACATACAATATACATGATATACAATGACCTTTAAAAAATGAACGTTTAAGTTTACATGTTATAACATTGTACAAGAAATTATATTTAGTGGAACTTGATATAGAGGGATATAATGAACCAAATTTAGCACATTGCCCGCCATTCTTTCAATTAACAAACTGCGTGCTGAAGAAATTATAGTAACGTTTGACTTAAAAAATAAAATAAGACCAGAATGTATTTATTTAGCAGTGCTTTTTCCGCTATTTCCACTAGTACATGTTATTTATGATTTACCTTTAATTTTCTACTTATTAGATGTTCACCCAATTTCTTCGTTCATGATTATAACGAGCAATGAAGCGTCATTTAATAAGTAAAAAATAAAAATAAACCTCAGATGATTGGATCCGTTATCCGTGCGTGACGTATCAAGGTAAAATTTATCAATGAAGTTTAAAAGTACATATCAACTCATTTTCCTTTGGTATTTACACTACTGGCTTCAAAAATGACTGTAAATACCAGTTGCAGTCGTTTTTCGTCTGTCACTGACTGAGATTGACTGCAAATGACTGCAAAAATGTCAGTAAAAGACTGCAAACGTTGTGTCAGACAATAATTTTTACTGTGACAGTCATTTTATGTCTGTCACAGACATATTTTGTCCGCAACAGACATTTTTCCGTTGGCGCAGTCATTTTATGTCTGTTGCAACGGCGTATCCGTTGTATCAGTCAAAAAAAAATGCCTGTCGCAGTCATTTTTTCCGTTGACTCAGTCGAAAATCGTCTGTTACAACGGCGTTACCGTTGTATCAGTCAACAAATGTCTGTCACAGACATTTTCTCCGTTGTATCAGACAAAATACGACTGTCACAACGCCTGGTAATTATTATTGTTAATTTATTAACAGCGGCCGATTTATAGTTTAAATTTTAATTTCTTTTATGAAAATATTCGGAATTAAACAAAAACAAATCTCTATTTGGAAATTGATCTCTCGCACACTTTACGATTACAAATGTTTTCACGCCTGGTAATTATTATTTGTATTGTTGGTAACCCGTCGATTAATTTTCTAAATGTCAAGTTATTTTATGAAAACGTTCTGATTTTAAAATCATCTATTGGAAAGTTGATCATCTTTTACATTTTTATAATAATATTTTCTGCAAACAAAGTTAAACAAAATATGATGACCTTGCTTATTTATTAAGTTATGTCGAAAATTATTTTACAGTTATAGTTAGTATAAATATGTTTAGCTATTTTAAATACAATGTTTAAAAAAATCAAATCATGTTTGTTTTCTATTGTTTAAAATATCAGGTAATTCGGTAAACATTAAAAAGTTGTTGATGTCCACGGGGCGCTTCCGATTTAAAGAAGGACACATGTGGTTAATTATGTTACAGGTAATCCCGCCTCACTGATCAAAGTTCACGTTTATGAAACATTGGGCTGCATCATGTGAAAACATTACACAGGTGACCGGTAATTAACGATACTAAAATCGGCACGTGCAGATAAATATGCAAATATCTCTAAAACTACAAAATAAAAAAAATATTGGTAAAAACTATACTAGTAGTTTGCGGTTTTTCTACGGACCAAATAAATTTACAGTTGTAGATTATACGGTTATCTTGTAAGTAAACTTTTACCCCTTTTGTTCTACAGATAAACACTAAATTTTTAAAGGTGTTTATTTTTAATTGTCTACATTGACTCTAAAATCATACCATAGAAAGGCAAAGTGCCATAGAACAAATAACGGACACACACTTTATCGAATGAAATTGAATCGAGTGCGCCGTTTCGTATGTATTCGAGAAAAATCATTCGATATATGTCCAGTGAGCAGTTGTGAGTATAATATATAGTATATACAAATATATCTGTGTCTGACAGTTTCGGTGTCTCTGTAAAAAGTAAACGGAAATTTTAGGCAACACACAGTTAAAGTTTATGGTTTCTAAAATAAATATACAAATCGTCTCCTTTGCAAAAGCTTTCCCCAAAGGTCGTACGATTTTATTTGCAAAGTGCTAACAAAAGTTAACGATGTTATCGTTCGTACATCGGCATTTATCGTTCGTACGACGTTCGTGCGTCGTTCGTACATCGTAAGTATATGGTTAAACGTAAATCGTTTTTCTATCGTAGAACATATATCATTAAATAATACGTAAAATCGGCCCTAATTTATTAATATAGGGATGATTAATATTTGATCACTGTACTAATATAAAAAGGTCAATAACGGATATACGGACTGTTCATACAGGCTAGCGAAACGACTTTTACTTTATCTAATTAAAATTGTTACGAAGTGGCGTCTGTATTGGCTTTTTATCGATTATCGGTCAGTCGTATTGGCCCTGGACCCTGGATAAATTCGGTGTAATAATTATAAATAAGGACTGAACAAATGCTAACATTTTCAGCAGTCTTCATTTTTTAGAAACAAATTTATTTAAACATACATTTATCTTTAACATTACTATTTAAATAACATTTGTTATCGTATTTGTGCGAACGTACAATTTCCAAATAGAGATATTTTTTGTTTAATTCCGAAAATTTTCATACAACAATTGAAATAAAAAATATTAATCGACGGCAGTTAATAAATTAACAATAATAATTACCAGGCGTTGTGACAGTCGTATTTTGTCTGATACAACGGAGAAAATGTCTGTGACAGACATTTTTTGACTGATACAACGGTAACGCCGTTGTAACAGACGATTTTCGACTGGGTCAACGGAAAAAATGACTGCCACAGACATTTTTTTACTGATACAACGGATACGCCGTTGTAACAGATATAAAATGACTGCGCCAACGGAAAAAATGTCTGAGACGGACAAAATATGTCTGTGACAGGCATAAAATGACTGCCACAGTAAAAATTATTGTCTGACACAACGTTTGCGGTCTTTCACAGACATGTTTGCAGTCATTTGCAGTCAATCTCAGTCAGTGACAGACGAAAAACTACTGCAACTGGTATGTACAGTCATTTTTTTAGCCAGTAGTGTTACTATATGTGTAAATGGGGATTACACGTGTTCTATGGGAATTTTATTCTTATTTCAAAAAAGAGAAGGAGTAGTGATTTTAAGAAAATATTTTAAGTAACCAACTAACGTGTAGTAGGAGTACAATAAGTTTCTATAACATAGAGAAAATGTGCTGAAAAAGTGTACAAAGTAAGAGATATTTAGCTAACTTATAAGTAGCGTACACAATCGGAATTATTTATGGGTACAACATGTGAATAACTAACAGATCAGCAGGTGAGTTTATTAGAAATACCGTTTATGAACCAAATAAGTTTTGCATGGTTACAAACTGATAACGGATGTTGAGTAGAGAAGGGACGGTGTTTATGTCATTTACAGTTCTGGTGGTATGAATCGTGTCGTCTGTACCTTTGACGTGAATCTTTCCATTAACTGTCCAGTGGCCTTTGACTTTATCACGGTTCTTTGCTAACTGCCTAACGTGCCAGAACATTCTATTGCGTAGACGGTTGAGATCTTCATTTACGTATACTCTTTGAAAGGTTGCTGATGATTTTAAATTTTTTCTGCATTTCAGAATCCTGATTTTGATGTTAGGATTTTTTACGCGAACCGTGATCTGCCTTGGTTTTGAGGAAGCCCGTCCTCGCGGACTATTCAAGCCTGGGTTGATGTTTCTTGTGGAGTCCACTGATCTATTAGATTCTTCTGTATGGTTTGCGCTGATGTTTCCGACGGCTTCATCATCCGCCTCTATGTCGTCTTGCAACCCGCGTGGCGGAGGACCGTTTCGATGTGACCGTTCTAAATCTTCAGTTTTGAATTCGGGGTCCATTTCTGTAAAAAGTTGGCATATGATGTCATCCGTATTCTCATCACGCTTTTCAGGAATGCCGGTAACTCGTATCAAACTTTGTCTACCCTATTGTTCTATATTATCCATCTGATAACGGAGGCGTTGATTTTCAACAACCAGATCTGGAATCTGGCATTTGTATAGTGCTAGTTTCTGATCAACCATGTCAGATACAATTTTGTTTATATTTGCAAGGAACCTTGACTTTACAGCGGACGCAATTCTTTCGACATCGGACTCGGATAATATTACCTTAGTACTAGCAAATGGATTGTTAAATGATGTGTTGGAATGGTCTTGACCAGACATGTTTAGTTTATGTCTCTTCGTATCGGGGTTTATAGGTGGGGTTGGCTGGCTGTTTCTTTCTTTTCGTTTTGAAAATGACTAAGGCGATGACATTTAATACATGTGGATGAGAATATCAGAGAATCTGCATAGACTTATGTTCAAGTCAACTTCATCTGTTCGAGTACACAAAACACGAACAAGATCATAACAAGTTCATAATATAGGTCGACGGATGAAATGTTCAATATGGTTATTTTTCACATTCTATTGACAGTACAGCACAAAAAAGCTCAAAGCGAGGTGTATTTATTGCATTTAACTTCACATTTACGCTCCTAGCTCCACTGCATTGCTGGTCCTACATACGCAGTAAGTGGGACACTGGAGGTCATGTGGCTTATTCTAGTAATACTTATACTACTTAGTACATGTATTACATGTACTACAATTAGTGCAAAGCAGAAGGTCTGCTAAAACACTTAACTCAGCATCAAATTACGATAAAGCTAAGAAGAGTTACACATGTGTGCATACATCGCAACTACCAGTTAGACACCCAGGCAACAGATTTATTAGATTAAACGATTAAAAAATAATGAAAACTATACTTGTTCTTGTATGTAAAAAGGTACCACGCTGTGACAGATTGAACAAATTTATGGCTGCGTGTCATAATTTAATTATGGTTGCTGTTGTTGTTATAAAAATAAAGAGTAATATTGTCTCTAGACAGAAGTACAATGTATTGTATTACCTCTTTGACATGTATATGTTCAATACTATAGTCAGCTGATTTATGTTTATCAAACATTGTCAAAGTAAACTCCACCTAGGCTATTCTTTGTACAACCTATAATAAGGGTTTTAAATCTGGTTTACTAATATATTATTGTAAACACTTAACTGTTCAAAAGAAAAGCTTTTCTGACAAATGTAGCATGTCCAATGCCCTTTTTCACATCAATTTGATATCCATAATCATATAATTACAACTTATCAATTGTGAATAGACGTTAAATCTTTGAAACGAGTATTGTTAATATGCACCGTTTTAAAAAGAATCCCCCAAAATGAAGGTTACACCGAAAATGCTGTCGAAAAACGACAATTTTTAAATCAGTCCATGAAACTGGCAAAACCCAAAACCAACAACCAAAAATATAGGAAATGCAGCAATGGTCTTGAATTGGAATGGGAACAGGCATCTCAAAAGGAATGTTGCGCTAAACAAGTTTTCGGCATGCCAAACCTCCCGCTTCCATTACTGTAGTATGTGAGTTGGTTTGTAGATGAAAATGGTACTCAATAGAGGAATTTTTGAGGAAATGTTATCGCATTCTCAGAGAACAAGTGTTTTACCATTATCTTTTAAGCAGGAGACCAATTGCTCCTAAATAATTATTGTACAATCTGTTTATTGAATGTCAAAATATATGTTATATGTTGTAGCATATTGTCTTAAATATGTTTTACCTAAATTGTCAATGTCAGACTGGTTATTTCAAAAATAGATTTATTGGCATTTTTCTCAAAGAAAATCAAGATATAATCCTTTAACTTTTTCTCTAAAACAGATTTCTCTAAAACCTCTTTAGAATTAATTTTCAAGTTTTTTGTCTTTAAACATTTTGGCTCAATGAATCTTTTATTAAGGCCTCAAGCATGTTAGAAAAAGACCCATAAAAGCATTATGAATTTATTTTGGACATGATAAAGAAGAACTAAATAAATTGGGATAAACGAAAAGACAAATTGAGGAATTGTTATGTGTCTGACATAAATAAAACTCGTAATTTCGGAAGACAAAAATATTTAATAGAATTAGTTACAGACTTGGGTAACTATAGAACAGTAAAGGGAACAGTATTCTATTCGTCGTGCATAGTTTCAATGCAATATTATTTTGATGTTAAAAACATACTATTTTACTATTCATATAAAAAAAGGCATGCAAACCCCCAACGAAATGATCTCCATAATATGTTCCATTTGGATTAACATGTTTTAAACAGTATCAAAATGCAAAATTGTTGTTATGGAGACTACTTCGGGCACCAATGGCATCAGACCAATTAGTTCGGACTAAGGTAAATAAAGACAACATTCATTTGGTCATAGATCCCGAAAATTGCTGTGTACTTTACGAAGAATATGTAATACAAATTTAGACAGAATGATAATGAAAGAAGAATCTTAACGTTTTTTCATTGAAAGCTACGGGTTGATCGTAATACGTAAGTGTGGTTTTTTGTTAACTGTGCTTAGCGCCACTTTCAGCATTTATTCAGCTATAAAAGGTGTTCAACTTAATTTGAAAGTCAGACTACTCAGAGAAAATCCCGATTTTAAACATTGTAAATAACAAACTTTGTCGTAAAAGGTTGGATTTAAGCACACTCTTTTCTCAGTTAGGCTCGAACTCGCAACTACAATGTTCATCTTCTGATGATCAATAGTATCTACCATAACCATTCAGCAACGAGCGTTTAAGTCGTTTGAACGTCAGTCATGTTTTTGATGGAGTAGAATAGTGTTAAGATAAAGTGAGGGATTATATTTAGATGCAGCTTGCGAATCACAGGCCTCGAGAACTGAATGGTAATTGTAGTTTATTATTGGTCACTTGAGTGTCAAACTAAAGGCCCTGAGTTTAAACATGATTTCGGGACTTGTCGACATGATATTGCAAAAATGATACGCAAATGGCGTTAAATCCAATTCAAAGAAACAAAAAGCTGCATTAGCAATGGGATGGACACAATCTGCGCTATTTTATTGTAGATATTTTAAAGTACATGAGACTTTAGGGCCTTTTTTGACCAACTGAATTTGGCGAAATTTAAATTGTAATGTTTAGACTTTGCATAAAAAACGAAGAAGAAATGCCTTTCTAATATTATTAAATCCTTTTTGAAATCTTTCTCAATTTAACTCGATAATAACGTCACAATAACATCAATTGTGGCTGCAAAATGTAAAAAATGCATTGATTTTTACAAATTAACTTCAGAAATAGGCATCACCTCATTCTTGATAAAAGAATATTAAAAACATATATCCGTTATTATTTATGACGAGGAACAAATATTGTTCAATTATGGTTCACATCCAGTTCTGCCAGGGTACTTTTTAATTAAATTGCCTGATTTTTTTTTTATTTAACGATTCTCGTCCAAATCCTAATAAGTCCATTTCATGACGTCATATCGTGTTTTAAATTATAAAGGAGCTACATATAGTAAACGATACTATTATCAAGATTTTTTGCCGTTTTAGAGCAAATTCTTAACTGATTTTCTGCAACATTATCAATGTTTTGGATAAAATCGCGGCACACTTCCACCGCGCCTTTTCCTAAATCCTCCCTGGATGTGTTTTTTAGTTGTCCATCAATCCTTCATGTTCGTTTGAGTTCTTAAGATCAACATGTTTAATTTTAAATACAAGTTGCAACAATGATGTACATGATTAAGATGTAATAATTAAATTATATCAATATGGGACTGAAATTTTTTACTACAGTACGAATATATTAGAGACAACAGTGTTGTTGCACTAATAAAATCTTTCTTTTCTTGCTTCGTGATTCAGGTTTGCATTGTGTTAAAATTAATTTCAAAGCGCCATTTTATGTGCTTACGGAAAAAATGAAAAATCATTACTTACAATAAAAAGATTTACAATAACCGTTATTTGATACAATAATAAAAAGTGGGTATTTTTCTAGGAGATGTCATGCATGTTCATCAATCTGTCTATTGCAAATAAACGCCATGTTGCAACACATCTTACAAGTGGTACAACAATTTATAAAAGATGTTTAAAAATAGAATTATAAGTTAATAAATTATGATCAATCGTGTTTATTGTCTAAGTAATCAAGTCATCTCTGTCAACCAACTCATAAGAAATGCTAGTTTTCCTAAAATGAAAGAATTTCCCTACCAGTACACTAGCCTCCGTGAGAAAGCGAAAATGTTCAGTTCATCGAAAAACCCAATTTAAGCAAGGAACAGACGGGCTAACTGAAAATCAAATTATTTGACTTCACATATTATTAACATGATGATTCAAATATGCAAGGTTGTTTAAAGTTTCAATTTAGACTTTAGTATTGTTCCTCTACTAAGACTTCACTATCTCCTAAAAGCCTAAAAAGATGTGTTTCTTTTATTAAAGGATATAATGATGTTTCAGACAAATATGTGTATTAGTTAACGCTGCCTTGTGGTGCTTATCGACATTTTGTGGAGACACATAGGAGTTGTGTTTTATAACGAAAGAAAGAAAAAAAACAATATTTAAAGGATTAGTTAATTCCGAGAATTTCTTCATGTTCTTCCTAAAGTTAAACAAAATGACACTGTTTTCCAATTATTGTCTAGAAATGTTACACACTTATACATAGTTTTTATGAACTTTGTTCAGCCTTGACTTTTGATTAATAGAAATGACGTTTCCTGACAGGTTATTATGTCCACACGTTTGTCAGTGTTGACTGCTGAGTCGTCAAATATTTCAAGTGGCATAACTCCTATATATAATAACCCAAAGAATGTGATTGTCCATCAAAGAAAAATTTGTACCGTAATGTTTTTCAGTTGTTGGTTTTTTGGTGCTCATGAAAATAACTCAGTAATGAGAATGACTTTGATATAACATGTGGTTTTCCGAACATATTTTAATATCTCGATATTTAATATGGAAGATCAAAATGATTTTTTGCGAATTTGTTATATAATATGTTTTGAAAGATTAAAAAAGTTTAATCTTATGAAATACATTTATTTTTGCCTTTTAGAAATGGGAAAGACCTTAAGTGAAGCAAATGCAAGAAATCCTACCATGGAATAGGAAAGATACTTCTAAATTTATTTCATGAATACTGTTAGTTGAAATATTTTTGCTTTCATGTAAATAGATCATGTTTAGCCGGTATTATAATTTTACGTTGGTTTAGACTACAATTAAAACAATAGGGTTTTAAGTGTTTTCGGAAACTATTAGTCATATAATCAATAGGACAAATTTAAGTTTAAAATTTTATATCTAATATATTATAAAGTTATGTTTTTTTATATAGTTTTGTTGAATTGTTTCGTTCTTTCTACAGCAAATTCAATTCCATCCAAAAGACATTGTTCAAGGTAAAATAATTTTATATTTAGTAATTAAAATCAGAAAATAAAATAAACTCCAGTATGTTTTATAGTCACTGCATGTCAACAGGTCAGTTTTCAAATTTGATATGACTAGCTTAATAATTAAGTTACTAGTATTTGGTCAGTTTAAGGGATCAATTTACAGACATTCCCACATTTTTTAGTGTTTTTTTCTCGTTGAAAAGAAAGGTTAAATTCTGAAATGTATATTACAATACATTCGCCGAAATTGTATATAATAAATGCAATTGTTGTTGTAAGTTTTAATCTTATATTGAATGATTCTGAAGATACAATTGAACTTGCGAAAGTTTGGATTAACGTCTACACTGCATTCAATAGCCAAGTCTTTGGATTTTATAAAACTAGTTCAACAGAAATATCGCAAAAACATTGTTTTGCTTCACGATTTGTTGATAAAACCTAATTATGTGATTCATGGTTAATTTTGTTTTGTAAATGAACAGAAACAAATTGTTCTGTAGTCCGTGTTTATGTAGTTGTGAAATTTTAACATAACATATAAGATTCGTATACATTTGTCTGTCTGTTATTTGAAGTGCCATTTGGTATGTGCTTTTTCTTACAACTACTTTTCAGCTAACCTGACACGTTGGTTAATATGTGAGCTTTATATTATAATTTATTTAAGTGGACGGTCCATACTCGATCCGTCAATAAAAAAGTTCTTCCAGATGAGCAAAAAAGGCTAAACTGGACATTATTCATTTAATTATTGTTTTAATTTTTACGATATGGCCACCATATCTTGAAATAGTGTATCGTAGTTGGCTGAAAATGGTTGATAGGATACTATTTTTTGTATTGATGTGTCATCCAATATGGCCGCTATCCCTCATAATATTTTCGTGAAATTTAATATGTTAAACTACCCTGAAAAAACATCACAAGAACAAAGGAAGAAATAGTAATATAGCATGGCATGAAAAATAGTCATACAAAATGTTGAGATTGAGGATGATTTGTCAACTAAACTAGATTTAGGATCTTTGAACTTGTCAACTAATATGGGTAACAGTTTCTTTGAAATAACCGGACAAAGTACGTTAATAACATGTCAGTATTAAAATTTAGAGAGTGTCTTAGATTAATGCAACGTTAAAAAAAATTAATTGCACTTTTTAAGTATTGTTGTAAAGTAATTACTTTATATCGGTTACTAGTTGTACTCTACTTGGATTCTAAACATAGCGTTCCCAAAGAATATTATTTTCTGCTTGAGTGAAATTTAAACATTCTTTTCCCAGAACCTGTAAGTCATCAAATATCATTTTGTAGGAAAGATTTGAAGTTCTCTTTATTACGGAACACGCCACTAAAGACTCTACTTTTGTTACAGAATCACTTATTAAGATGTGTTTTGTGCATCATTTTATGTATAGCATTTACAATTTACAAACAATACGTGATGAAACAACGCCTTTAAACATGTATTTCCGCTCCTTTGTTGCAGGAATGTCACCAATGATAAAAATGAAATTACAGAAGAGAAGTATTGTTGTACAAATTACATAAAACATAATGATGAATGTGTTGGTAAGCAGTTATTAATTTTTTCTTTTTTCTAGTTATAAAATAAATACATTTTCAGATGTAAACCGAAAAATGTGTTGGAGAACAAACGATTGATGGTAATAAAGATCGTATAAGTGTTCACCGTTGAGTTGTTTTTACTGATAAATATCTATTGAATAGGGTACCACAAAGGCAGATGACTTTTTATAATTAATTGATGTTAGTTTTGTCTTATAAGTGTTACCAATTTCCATATGCTTACTTAGCTGATTTGAAAGAAAAAATGCAGCCTAGTGTGTGACAATATCTAAAACTATCCACGATTTACTCTGTGCGCATGTGTGCCTTTTACTCAAACTAATTTTCTGTTGCAAATTTAAAGTTATTGCTAGGTTTCTAGTACAGACTTCTACTTATTGATCTCGTGCCTGTCAACATTGAGGTTGCGAGTTCGAGCCTTATGCGGACAGGGTGTGCTCGACTCTATCATGAATTGACAGTTCCTTGCCGAAGGTTGGTTTATTCACTTCATACTATGTCTTTCTCTAACCAATAAAAACTGGACAACATGATATAGTTTAAAAGTTGCTGAAAGCGTCCTTATCTCCATTCAAGCAAAGAACTACTTTTGCAAGAGAGATATTTTTTTTAAAGTACTATTTGTAATGCAATTATTTTTTTATAAGTATAATCTTGGTGTATTTTGAAATCTATCATCTTTTTATCATAGAGTGCCCGGTAGGTTTTACATCCAGTAATGGTTTAAATTGCACCAAATGTGAACTTGGTAATTACGGACCAAAATGTAGGGAAACATGTACTTGTGGCATTGATAGGTATGCTTTTAGTTTTGAAATGAATACATTTATTATCGTTTCAAGAGTAATAAAAATTCCGTACACAAGCAATGTAAACGCAAACATGAATGAACTTGAATTAAACATTTACGACAAACAAAATTTATTCCATGTTTAATTGTGGTATAAAAATAAAGGAAATAAAACCGCATATAACACCTTACGACATTACGACTCTGTTACGATACTAATGTAAATCTAATATTCCACTGTTTATTTTTGATAATTTAGTAATAAATTATAAAATTTTTGAATGTGTGTGTTATTTTTAATTCATTAGATGTATTTGTATTTGCATACTTGTATACACCAAACTCAATCACTAGGATGTTCGACACAAAGTTTAAATGTATACCAATATTAATTGATTCGATAGAAGGTAAGTATTTGACACTTGAATTCAAGGGATACCGACATTACTTAAATCTAGATGGTTTTGTCATACCTAGACAACAGAAGTTACGGATACAGGATAATGAAATATGTAGCCAGCAGAACATAATTATATATTAAACATTATAATTAACAGACATAAATGAACAATAATTATGTAATAGTAAGTCGTGTGTAGGGCTGTATCCAGAATTAAGAACTGATGAAGGACCCGATACGGACCGTTTATCCGTTAAAGCCCGAGCGAAAGAGGAGGGCCGCAACCAGATAAAAGTTACATATCGGGTCCTTCAGAACTGTGTAATTCTGATACGGCCATACACACAAGTTACTATTACTTTTATTTCATTGAGCACATTAGACAGCAAACAAGTTTAATAGTTTACAAGAGAAAATGAACTTTTTAATGTATGTGTATGCATTTCTTTGGTGGCATATGGAAACTCGAATCATCTTTTTGGTCAGGCCATATCACACCATTACAGCCCGCGCTGTATCAAACTTCAGTCTGTAACGAAGATTGGATACAGCAGTTTGTTAATTCAGCCCGGTTGAATCTTTTGTTCCTAAATATCTTAACTGTAGATTAAAATACAGACAGCAAATTATCAAATGGAATGTGTTGTTACATCATTTATATGAAATAATACAGAAATACATACACATAAAATTTAGATAATAACGATACATGTAGACAAAAGAGGATAGTGAGATATGCATCAAGTAGATGATTCTGACATACCTAAACAAGAGGGTCACAAACATATAGATATAAATACACAGTATAGGATATACTGACATTTAATCAAATTGTTTAAACCCTTGGCATGCCTAAATACTAGATGATAGATAATAATGAAATACGTACACAGGAGGTCATGGTTATGTATAGACAGTACAAGACGTAGAAAATATAGACCTAACTTATTCAGATGGAGGAAAAACAGACGTATCTTTACAAAAATATACCCAAATTTTCCTCCCAAAGGTGGCCTTGCGCTTTCAATTGTCTCCGTCTTCTTATTTATTTTAAAAACTGGATTGTTAGATGCGTTTTCAATTGTCTCTTTCTTCTTATTTATTTTAAAACCTTGATCCCCTAATTGGTCTGTTAAAAAAAAAAAAAAAACAGGAGATACATATATAGCAATAGTATACAAGGTACTGAAACAATTATAAAAGTATGGATATACGTCTGCGAAAATATAAAAAAGACAAATTATCTCTAAATCTAAACGACTGCATTAATAGGTTTAACTTGACAGACATATGTTTGTGCTTTTATCAGGTGTGACCATATCCATGGTTGCAATACATCCGCTGACAACTTTAGTACCCAGTTGAATGGTGAGTGTTTAAATGGTCGCTTTGAAACAGTTTACAAAAAAGTATATATATTTGTTATTATTTGGTATGTAAGAAATATTTTGTGTAAATTATTCGATTAAAACATAAAGCATCGACATAAAAAATGTAGTCATTTGGTAGCCTTATATTACCTCAAGAAGTAAAATAGCTTGCCAACTAGTTATATCCTTTTAGTTCTAAATATTTTTTTTCTTCAGTGACCTTGGCTACTGTTCAAGAAAACGATTTTACATTTGAAACAGGGACAGGTAATTACAATAGCGTTTTATATCGTTGGTTCTATAATTTTAAAATACTTATGCATCTTCCTTTCCTGAAATACTATACTCAATATTGAGATACTGCTAGCTGAACATTTAATCAAAATCATGCACAAAATATAAACTATTAAGGCGTCAAATTTTAAACAGGAAAAAAAATACATGGAAACAAATCCGACAAAATTATTCGATTACATTTTGAAATGTTTCCTCATTCTTCTAATTTTGTTAACGTAATTCAATCTATTTAATTTACTATGAGTTTTATTTTTTATCGCAAGCCAAAAGTGTAACACTAAACACGTATGAATAGTCACTTAAATGATTTGTGTAATAGCCAAGAAAAAAGTAAACTACGCGTGAATCTGCAAAGATGATTACACCATAGTGGCCAGTTTTCTGTTGACATATGCACCTACATTATTTGGCAAATATATTATGGATTAAATTTTTAGCAAATTGACAATTTCTTTTTGTTTTTTTTGTTTTTTTTTTTTGTTATTTTTTTAATTATTACTTTTGAGCTTTACATTAACTGATTAAGACTTTGCTATGTTTCTATCCATGTATTGTCATGAAAAACTAACTAGAAATGCACTACGTCGGAAAATGCTAAGGCATAAGAAGTAATAAAACTAAATAGTTAATACATAGAAATCTATATATCTTTATCGTTAACTACATATAAAATGTAATAATTGTAAAAAATGTATCTGAATTAATATAATTTTAGAAATTACCTTCACCGTACAAAGCAACATGAATAGATTCAGTTTTAAGTCAAAACAAAACAACTTAATAGTAATTATTATGCAATATTCCCTCACCACTGTAAGGCAGTATTTAAACTATTTACATACACATCGTGATTAAATAACCGTAAGAGTTTTAAAATTAAACTCTGATTAAATAACCGCAAGAGTCAACTATTATGACAGAGATATATTCCACCATTTGAGCAGTACTTCTGTTATTGTTCTCAATGTTTAGGGTGGAACCATACTCACAATGTTCAGCCCACAGAGTTACCCAGCGTGTCCTTAATGGAGGCATACTCTGTGTGAAGTTGTCGTTATACAATTATGGCCTTCTTAAGAGGTGGACATACTGAATTGTCAACTTGCTTGGGTTGTCTCCTTAGGGCAAAAGCTTCAAGCAAGTTGACAATTCTGTATGTTCACTAATTAAGAAGGCCACAATTGTTTTATTAAACCAAACAAATCAAGATAGACCAACTTTATAGACCAAAATAAGGTGTTATTTCTCATAATTATGTGTTTTCAAACCTTCAATGCCATCCATTATTGTATATTTAAATAATACAAACTGTTTTCAAATATCGATTATGTGAGTTTAATGAATTAGGACTGTTTCCTGTTGCCGATCACGTGATTTCGAGGGCGACAATAGTATTGTCTCCCCGTTTCCGGTTGCCGATCACGTGATTTCGAGGTATTGTCTCCCCGTTTCCGGTTCGGTTTCTAGGTTATCACCCTTTGCAAGCAAATTTTCAGTGTTGTCTAGAAAGACATCTCATTTATAAAAGTCAAGTGATATTGTTTTGAGACAATCAGTAAGTGTTTTGTAAGTGAGGTTTAATAAATTAAAATGTGGCAAATCCTAGTGAGTAACGTGTTTGGGGAGTGCCGCACTACTTGCACGATAAATATCAAATTTCTAGATTTCGAAAAATGTAGAATCATCATTACTAATAGTGCTTACTTCTCCGGGGCAGTCAAGTTCAACTTTGATTTATTAGTTTAATATTCTGATTTTGGTCTTAAAAACACAAACAATCAAGCAAAGGACACTTTGTCGGTGGTTTTTTTAAGTGATAATTGTGTTACTTCTGTTGATTGAGTTGTCTCAACTGATCTTTCCCCTGAAAGAGCATTTGGGCTGTTCCTCATTGTGTAGCCCACTACATTGCTGGTCATACATATCCAGTGATTGGGAGACTGGAGGTCATGTGGCTTATTCTAGTAATACTTATACTACTTAAAATTACATGTTGTACAATTACTGATAGGCAGAAGATTAACTAAAACACTTAACACAGCATAAAATTGTAGTACAGCTAAGAAGAGTTACAAATTTGTGCATACACCGCAACATCCAGTAAGGCACCAAGGCAACCGATTTATTAAAATGAAACAATTAAAAAATATATGAAAACTATACTTGTATGGAAAGTAAGGTTGAACAAATGTATGGCTGTGTTTCATAATTAAATTATGGTTGTTGTTGTTGTTATATGCGTTATCAAAGTAAAATGTTTCAACAATATATTAATTTATTAATTAAAATTAGAATAATACTGTCTCTAGACAGAAGTATTGTATTACCTCTTTTACATGTATATGTTCAATACGATAGTAAGCTGATTAATGTTTATCAAACATTGTCAAAGTAAAATCCAACTAGGCTATTTTTTGTCCAACCTATATAAGGGTTTTAAATCTGGTTTACAAATATATTATTGTAAAAACTTAAAAGTTCAAAAGAAAGCTTTTGTGACAAATGTCGCATGTACCATGCACTTTTTCACATCAATTTGATATCCATAATCATATAATTACAACTTATCCATTGTGAATAGGCGTTAAATCTTTGAAACGAGTATTGTTAATATGCACCGTTTTAAAAAGAACCCCCCAAAATGAAGGTAGTACCAAAATACCGAAACTGCCGTCGAAAAATCAGTCCATGAAACTGGCAAACCCCAGAACCAAACACGCAAAATATAGGAACTATAGCAATGGTCTGGAATTGGAACAGGCATCTTAAAAGATATGATGCGTTATGCATTCTTAACCTCCCGCTTCCTCTACTGTAGTATGTGAGTTTGTTTGTATAAAAAAATGGATGGGTATCATACACCACTAGTCAGTATTAGCTGTTGTCATGGTACTCTATAGAGGAATGTTTGAAGAAATGTTATCGCATTCTCAGAGAACAACTGTTTTACCATAACTTTTTAAGCAGGAGACCAATTACTCCTAAATAATTATTGTACAATCGCCAAGAATGTCAATTGTTTTTGTTAAATGTTGTACCATATTGTCTTTAAAATGTTTTACCTAAATTATCAATATCAGACTGGTTATTTTAAAAAAAGATTTATTGGCATTAATCTTAGAGAAATTCAAGATATAATCCTTTAAAGTTTCCACTAAAACAGATTTCCCTAAAACCATTTTAGAAAGAAATTTCACGTTTTCTGTTATTGAACATTTTCGCTTCAGTGAATCTTTTATTAAGGCCTCGAGCATGTTAGACATGTCTGAAATAAATAAAAACGCGTAATGTCGGAAGAAAAAAATATTTTATATAATTAGTTGGGTAACTATAGAACAGTACAGGGAACAATATTGTATTCGTCGTGATGATTGTAACATGCATAGTTTCAACGCAATATTATTTTGTTGTTAAAAACATACTATTTAACTATTCATATAAAAAAGCGATTAGACATGCAAACCCCCAACGAAATGATCTCCCTAATATGCTCCATTTGGATAAACCGGTTTTAAACATTATTAAAATGCATAACTGTTAATATGGAGACTACTTTGGGCATCAATGACATCAGACCAATTAGTTCAACAGTCATTTTTTGAGTTCAGTTTTTCACAAAGATTGCTTCAACATACCATAGATCCAGAAACTTACCGTGTACTTTACAAAGAATATGTAATACAAATTGAGACAGAATGATACTAAATGAAGAATCTCAACGTTTTTCATGGAAAGCTACGGGTTGATCGTAATACATAAGTGTTGATTGTTTTTTGTTTTAGTGCGCTTAACGCCACTTTCAGCATTTATTCAGCTATATCATGGTGTTCAGTTTAATTGAAAAGTTGGACTATGCGGAAATCACGATTTTAAGTAGTGTAAATAACAAACTTTGTCAGTAAAATGTAGGATTCAAGCACACCCTTTCCTCAGTAAGGCTCGAACTCGCAACTACAATGTTCATATTCTGATGATCAATAGTAACTATCATAACTATTAAACAACGAGCGTTTAATTCGTTTGAACGTCACTCATGTTTTTGGTGGAGTAAAATAGAGTTAAGATAAAGTGAGCGAATATATTTAGATGTAGCTTGCTAATGACGGGCCAAGATGACTGAATGGTTAAAGTAGTTTATTATTCGTCACTTGAGTGTCAAACTCAAGGCTGTGAGTGTGAACCTGATTTTGGGACTGGACGACATGATATTACCACAATTGATACACAAATGGTGTTAAAGAAACAAATAAGCTGCATTAACAATGGGATAGACGCGGATGGACGCAACCTGCGCTATTTTACTGTACATAGTTTAAAGTACATGGGGCGTTAAGGGCCTTTTTTGACCACCTGATTTTGGCTAAATTTTAATTGTAATGTTAAGACTTTGCAAAAAAAAGAATTAATGTCTTTCTAATATTATGTATTCATTTTAAAAATCTTACTCAATTTAACTTAATAATAACGTAACATTAGTATCGATTGTGGCTGCAAAATTTAAAAAATGCAGTGATTTTTATAACTTAACTTCAGAAATAGGCATCACCACATCCTTGATAAAAGAATATTCAACACATATATCCGTTATTATTTATGACGAGGAACAAATTTTAATTTAACGATTTTCTTCCAAATCCTAATAAGTCCATTTTATGACGTCATATCGTCTTTTAAATTATAAAGGAGCTACATACGGTAAAGGATATTATTAATAAGATATTTTTCCGTTTTAAAGCAAAGTCTAAACTGATTTTCTGCAACATTATTAAGTTTTTGGATAAAACCGGGGCACACATCCGCCACGCCTTTTCCTAATCCTCCATGTTCGTTTTAGTTCTTAAGTTCAACAAGTTTAATTTTAAATACAAGTTTCAACAATGATGTACATGATTAAGATGTAATAATTAAATTATATTAATATGGGACTGAAATTTAGGATCACAATTTCTGCTTTCAACAAAGTTTGATATGCATTTATTTTTACTACAGTACGAATATATTAGAGACAACAGTGTTGTTGCATTAATAAAATCTTTCTTTTCTTGCTTCGTGATTCAGTTTTGCATTTTGTTAAAATTAATTTCAAAGCGCCATTTTATATGCTTATGGAAAATATGAAAAATCATTACTTACAATAAAAAGAATGACAATAACCGTTATTAGATACAATAATATAAAGTGGGTAATTTTTTATGCGATGTCACGCATGCTCATTAATCTGTCTATTGCAAATAAACGCCATGTTGCAACACATCTTCCAAGTGGTACTACAATTTATAAAAGATGTTCAAAAATAGAATTATAAGTTAATAAACTATGATCAATCGTGTTTATGGTCTAAGTAATCAAGTCATCTCTGTCAACCAACTCACAAGAATTCCCAGTTTTCCTATAGTGAGAGAATTTTCTACCTGTACACTAGCCTCCGTGAGAAAGCAAAAATGCTCAGTTCATCGTAAAACCCAATTTAAGCAAGAAACAGAGGGGAGTACCTAAAAATCAAATTATTTGACTTCACGTATTATTAACATGATGATTCAAATATGCAAAGTTGTTTAAAGTTTCAATTTAGACTTTAGTAATGTTCCTGTACTAAGATTTCATCGTCTCATTAAAGGATATAATGATGTTTAAGAAAAATATGTGTATTAGTTAACGCTGCGTATTGCCTTGTGGTGCTTATCGACATTTTGCTGAGACACATAGGAGTGGTGTGTTGTATTGTCTGTTGTGGAAATTTTGTCTTATATATTAGAAGAAAAAAGAACAATATTTAAAGGATCAATTAATTCCTAGAACTGCTTAATGTTTTTCTTTCCAAAAGTTAAACAACACGACACCGTGTTCCAATTATTTTCTACAATGGTGATAGAAATTGTACACACTTTTAGATAGTTTTTATGAACTTTTGTCAGTCTTGACTTTTGATTAATAGAAATGTCGTTTCCTGACAGGTCATTATGTCCACACGTTTGTCAGTGTTGACTGCTGAGTCGTCAAATATTCAAAGTGGGCATAACTACTATATATAATAATCTATAGAATTTGTTTGTCCATCAAAGAAAAATTTACACTGTAAGGTTTTTGCAATTATTGTTATAGCAAGGTTTTTGTTGCTCATGAAAATAACTCAGTAATGAGAACGACTTTGATGTAACATGTGATTTTCCGAACATATTTTAATATCTCGATATTTAATATGGAAGATCAAAATGATTTTTTGCGAATTTGTTATTTAATTTGTTTTGAAAAATGAAAAAAGTTGAATCATATGAAATACATTTATCTTTTACTTTAAGAAATGGGAAAGACCTTAAGTGAAGCAAATGCAAGAAATCCTTCCATGGGAGCGGAAAGATACTAAATATACGTGTATTCTAAAATTATTTCATGAATACTGTTAGTTGAAATAATTTTGCTTTCATGTAAATAGTTCCTGTTTAGCCGGTATTATAATTTTACGTTGGTTAAGACTACTATTAAAACAATAGGGTATTCGGAAACTATTAGTCATAAACTCAATAGGACAAATTTAAGTTTAAAATTTTATATCTAATATATTATAAAGTTATGTTTTTTTATATAGTTTTGTGGATGTGTTTCGTTCTTTCTATAGCAAATTCGATTCCATCCAAAAGCAATTGTTCAAGGTAAAATATTTTATATTTAGCAATTAAAAGCAGAAAATAAAATAAACTCCAGTATGATTTATAGTCACTGCATGTTAACAGGTCAATTTTCAAATTTGATATAACTAGCTTAATAATTAAGTTACTAGTATTTTGGTCAGTTTTAGAGACCAATGTACAGACATTCCGACATTTTTTTTTAGTTTTTTCTCCTTGAAAAGAAATATTAAATTCTGAAATGTATATTTCAATACATTCGTCGAAATTTTATATAATAAATGCTATTGTTGTTGTAAGTGTTAATCCCATATTGAATGATTCTGAAGATTAAATTGAACTTGCGAAAGTTTGGATAAATGTCTACACTGAATTCAATACCCAAGTCTTTGGATTTTATAAAACTAGTTCAACAGAAATATCACAAAACATTGTTTTGCTTCAAGATTTCAATCAACATGTTGATAAAACCTAATTATGTGAATCATGGTTAATTTTGTTTTATAAATGAACAGAAAAAAAAAGTGGACAGTCCATACTCGATCCGTCAATAAAAAAGTTCTTCGAGATAAGCATTGAAACAAAAAAGGCTAAAATTGACATTATTCATTTAATGATTGTTTTAATTCTTACAATATAGTCACTATATCTTAAAATAGTGCATCGTAATTGGCTGAATTTGGTTGATAGGATACTATTTTTTATACTGATGTGTCATCCAATATGGCCGCTATCCCTATAATATTTTTTTGAAATTTAATGTGTTAAACTACCATGAAAAAACATCACAAGAACAAAGAAAGAAATAGGAATATAGCATGGCAGGAAACATAGTCATACAAAATGTTAAGATTGAGGATGACTTGTCAACTAAGCTAGATTTAGAATCTTTGAACTTTTCAACTAATATGAATAACAGTTTCTTTGAAATAACCGTGCAAAGTACGTTAATAGCATGTCAGGATTAAAGTTGAGAGAGTGTCTTAGATAAATGCAACGTTTGGTCTGATCTAATTTTAAACATGTTTTAAAAAAAAACAAATTAATTGCACTTTTTAAGTATCGTTGTAAAGGAATAATTTTATATCGGTTACAAGTTGTACTCTACTTGGATTCTAAACATAGCGCTCCCAAAGAATATTATTTTCTGCTTGACTGAAATTTAAAAATCCCTTTCCCAGAACCTGTAAGTCATCAAATATCATTTTGTAGGAAAGAATTGAAGTTCTCTTTGTTACGGTACACGGCCACTAAAGCCTCTACTTCTGTTACAGGATCACTTATTAAGATGTGTTTGTGTGCATCATTTTATGTATAGCATGTACAATTTACAAACCATCCTTGATGAAACAACGCTTTTAAACTTGAATTTCCGCTTCTTTGTTGCAGGAATGTCACCAATGATAAAAATGAAATTACAGAAGAGAAGTATTGTTGTATAAATTACATGAAACATAATGATGAATGTGTTGGTAAGCAGTTATTAGTTTTCTTTTTTCTAGTTATAAAATAAATACATTTTCAGATGTAAACCGAAAAATGTGTTGGAGTACAAACGATTGATGGTAATAAAGATCGCATATGTACGGTTTTCATCGTTGAGTTGTTTTTACTGATAAATATCTATTGAATAGGGTACCACAAAGACAATCGATTTGTTATAATTAAGTGATGTTAATTTTGTCTTATAAGTGTTACTAATTTCCATATGATTAATTTAGCTGATGTGAAAGAAAAAATGCAGCCTAGTGTGTGACACTATCTAAGACTATCCACGATTTACTCTGTGCGCATGTGTGCCTTCTACTCAAACTAATTTTTTTGTTGCAAATTTTAAGTTATTGCTAGGTTTCTACTAAAGACTCTTACCTATCGATTTCGTACCTGTCAACATTGAGGTTGCGGGTTCGAGCCTTAATGCGGGCAGGGTGTGTTCAACTTTAACATGAATTCACAATTTCCTTGCCCAAGGTTGGTTTATTCACTTAATACTCTGGCTTTCTCTTACCAATAAAACTGGACGACATGATAGAATCGAAACGTTGCTGAAAGCGTCCTTATCTCCATTCAAACAAAGAACTAATTTGCAAGAGAGATATTTTTAAAAAGTACTATTTGTAATGCAATTATTTTTTAAAGCATCATATTTGCATATTTTGAAATCTATCATTTTTTAATCATAGAGTGCCCGGTAGGCTCTACATCCAGTAATGGTTTAAATTGCACCAAATGTGAACTTGGTAATTACGGACCAAAATGTAGCGAAAAATGTGATTGTGGCATTGATAGGTATGCTTTTAGTTTTGAAATGAATACATGTATTATCGTTTCAAGAGTAATAAAAATTCCGTCCACAAGCAATGTAAACGAAAACATGAATGAACTTGAAGTAAACATGTACGACAAACAAAATTTATTCCATGTTTAATTGTGGTATAAAAATAAAGGAAATAAAACCGCATATAACACCTTACGACATTACGACTCTGTTACGATACTAATGTAAATCTAATATCCCACTGTTTATTTTTGATAATTTAGTAATAAATTATAAAAGTTTTGAATGTGTGTGTTATTTTTAATTCATTAGATGTATATGTATTTGCATTCTTTCATACACCAAATTCAATCACTAGTATGTTCGACACAAAGTTTAAATATATACCAATATTAATTGATTCGATAGGAGGTAAGTATTTGACACTAGAATTCAAGTTTATGGCATACCAACATAATTTAAATGTAAATGGTTCTGTGATACCTAGACAACAGAAGTTACGGATACAGGATAATGACATATGTAGCCAGCAGAACATAATTATATACTAAACATTATAAGTTACAGACATAAATGAACAATAATACAGAAGTACATACACATAAAATTTAGATAATACAGATATATGTTGACAAAAGAGGATAGTGAGATATGCATTAAGTAGATCATTCTGACAGACCTAAACAAGAGGGTACACAGACATATAGATATAAATACACAGTATAGGATATACTGACATTTACTTAAATTGCTTAAACCCTTGGCATGCTTAAATACTAGATGATAGATAATAATGAAATACGTACACAGGAGGTTAAGGGTATGCGTAGACAGTATTCAGATAACTGAATATTACCCCATCTCCAGGCTCAATGTTCCCCGATATACGTCTGCGAAAATATAAAAAAGATAAATTATTTCTAAATCTAAACAACTGCGATAATAGATGTAACTTAAAAGACATATTTTTTGTTCTTTTATCAGTTGTGACCCTATCCATGGTTGCAATACGTCCGCTGACGACTTTAGTATCCAGTTGAATGGTGAGTGTTTAAATGGTCGCTAAGAAACACTTTACAAAAATGTATATATATTTGTTATTATTTGATATGTAAGAAATATTTTGTGTAAATAATTCGAGTAAAACATAAAGCATTGACACAAAAACGTGTAGCCTTATATTACCTCAAGAAGTAAAATAGTTTGCCACTTTGTTATATCATTTTAGTTCTGAATGTGGTTACAACGTTTTATCTTTCTTCTTCAGTGACCTTGTCTACTGTTCAAGAAAAAGATTTTACATTTGAAACAGGGATAGGTAATTACAATAGCGTTTTAGATCGTTGGTTATATAATTTTAATCAATATAAAACTATTATGACGTCATATTTTAAACAAGGAAAATAATACAGGGAAACAAGTTCAACACAGTTATTCATTAAATTACAATTGGAAATGCTTCCTCATTTTTCTAAATATGTTAAAATAATGCTTTCCGATTAGTTATTCATGAAATGGTTTTCATCACAAACTTAAATGAATAAATGGTGCTGATGAAAACAATTAACGACGCAGGTACGGCACATGCATGTATGTGTATGATAAACAGTAACCTTAAAAAACCATAAAACATTAGAAACGTTTCGCTTAAGTAGAATAAATCTCAATAAACGCATAATGAACAATTAATTACTAAGGTAAAGTATTCCTTTTAAACCTGTAGTCGAATAATTATGTAATTTACGTTATTATATTTTATAATTAGATGAGATTGATAATGGGTTTGTCGATGGCAAATTTCAACTCCTTACTTTTAAATATATTTCAGTCCATAAGAATAGGAAACCACCATCTACTGTTGAAGTTATCAAAAGAATTGAAGAACCTGAGGTCGATTTTGGTAGGACACATTTTTAGTTACATAGAGTGTAATGCTTAATTAAAGTCAAAAATATTCAATCTGTGACAAAATCGTCAAAGATGAGGAGTAAAATCTCCCCATTTTTTTGTAATCAAAATATAAATGCAATATATAAAACACCTTTGAATACATATAAAACATTAAGCACATTAGATCACAAATAACAAATACATATTCACAAGAACTAGGTTAACTACGGAAGCTTATTCGGGCCACTTTGTTGGAAAGAAATATTTTGATTGCGTTTAAACGCAAAAGATTGCGATTAAACGCTATAATTATTGCGCTTTAACGCAATTCTTTGCCATTTAATGCAAAAGTAATTGCGATAAAACGCAAAATGTATTGCGTTTAAAGGCAATCGTTGCGAATAAACGCAATCAATCCGTTTAATCGCAATCTTTTGTGTTTAAACGCAAAGAAGTTTGCGAATAAACGCGATACTTATTGCGATTAAACGCAAAAACTTATTGCGTTTAAACGCTATAAGAACTGCGATTAAAAGCAATATTATTGCGATTAAACGCAAAAATGTTGAGAATAAACGCACAAAATATTGCGAATAAACGCATTAAACATTTCGAACTAACGCAAAGGTATTGTACTATTATGCTAACATCATATTTAGTCGGAAATCGGGTTTTGTACAAAAGAACATTGATTGAAAAACGCTAGTTATCTATTAAGACGTTATGATTGTTACATGTGTCTTTCGGATGGAATTACAATCATTTATAAAACAAATTTAGTTATTTGTACACATTATACAAAGTCAAAAACAAATAATAGTCACTTCTATACATTTTACTCGCACAGAGTAACTTCAGAAGTATAATCAGGTACTTATGTTTATTTTTATATGCTCTATATTCGCACACATATATGTACTTCACTAAATAATACGTAAAAATGTAAAAATCTGCCCTAATATGCTAAAATCGGCATGATCAATATCTTGATTACTGAATTTATATAAAACGGCTACCCGTTAAATACCACTTTTCCGTTCGTTTGCAAGCCAATAAGACTTTTCATATTAGGGCAGATTTTTTTCGAGGTGGGGAGCGGGGTAGTCGGCATATAGTTTCGCATACGTCTTTCCGGTCGTATGTAAGCCCGAACAATTGTGCCACATTTTCTTGTATATTTTAAATGGGAATTTTTGTTATTTGGTATGTTGATTTGTCATAATGGGTTGTATGTTGCTGTGTATTTAGTACAAATATTCCGTGCTCTTGTTAGACTGACAGACATTTAGGATTATTTATTAAATTGTTAAGAACTGGGTAATTCTGTATTAGCCTTGTATTGATTCTCGCCGGTCGTTTCGGCGTTCGAATCAATACCATGCCAGTTAGTAACACTACATAATCATATAATTGTACAAAATAAAAGCATTTTTAAATAATGCAACACTACTTTTGCGATTAATCGCAATAGTATTGCGTTTTATCGCAATAGTATTGCGTTTTATCGCAATAATTATTGCGTTCTATCGTTTAATCGCAACAATTCTTGCATTTAAATGCAATAATTGAGTTGCGTTTAATCGCAAAGTATTGCGTTTAATCGCAATAACTTGTGCGTTTAAACGGAAAGTATTGCGTTTAAACGCAATAAAAAAAATTGTCCAACAAAGTGGCCCGAATAAACTTTCGTATTACCTTAAACCAATATGGGACAAAAACGTAAATGATGACGGAGGGTGGGTGGATTTTGAATGCACACAACTGATGCTGACTGTTGTGCAAATACGATCAGAATCAGAATGAAATGGTTTCCCAAGCATGCGCACAACTATCCAATAATTCACATTTGGTGTAAAAAGGGAACTAATTAAAAAATAAATTATAATATTATATTTACTTGTTAAAAAGTAATTATGATATGCCATAAAAATATTTATTGAAATGAAAAGCCAATAAAAACACATAACATTCATTCATTTTATACTGCAATTAAAAAGAAACAAGTGATTTATAAAATAAATTGAAATCTGTTACAACTCTATGAGTTTATCTGAAAACATAAACACAAACGATTATGAGATACTATTTATTAAAGCTTGATATTATATCTAATAATTTTAGGAAACCATAGATATATTATCATATATATAGCGTGCACTAGTCTCCTGGCATTGTGCATAGGATTCGCTGTTGCATTTCGTAGAACTTTGCAAACATTTTTTTATCAAAGAGGAGGGGCACAGTCGTCAAATGGACCTAGTCTCCAAGGTCAGGTCAGTGCCGATCAGCTGTCAATTAATGGTGTAGAGAGTGAAGTGACTGAAAATGTGTATGACTTAATAAACGAAGAAAATATGATAGAGAATGTTGAAATGGAAGCGTGGAATTATTGCAGTTGATCCGTAAAAAGATTAAAAAAATTCAGTAGATAATAATTATCATATCTTTGTTAATATCTGCTTCTGTAAAATATATGTATATAGTTTTGTATTGTTAATATATATTGGTTCGTATGCGATCATCAAGTTCCGCAACACACGCAACATATAAACCCTTCATATATACAATGTATCCCGTGATTTTTAATTATATGCAATGTAATGTTGGGTGGAAAAAATACAGATAAAATCAACGAATGATTTAGTACAGATTGTATTCCCGACGCGACGCAGTACAACTTTTACTGGCAAATTGGCAAATTACTCGTAATTTTTACTACAAAACTTTGTACAAAAACTCAGGGACATGCAATATGAACTTAATTTGCACTAATTTATGCAACATTGGTCATCAATTTCAAGAACAAAATCTATATCCCTAAATTCAGAAAACATTGCGCATTGAGATGGCAAATTACATACTGTAAGATAATTCATGGTATAAATTTTTTATGATTGTTTTATAATTTTGAAAAAACCATACCATATTTTGTAATAAGCAATCACCACAAATATTTGTTCTGGACATCTTGGTGTAGAAAAATAATGATGGAGATATTATAACTGATATTTAATACAAAAATACGGACACTCATCAATATTTAAATTTCAAATCCTGCCAACCATTACATACGAAACAGAATTCTCTATATTGTTTAGCACGAAAAATATGCACAGTTGTAAACAAACCATAATTACGAAATATACCACTTGAAAAATTAATTGAGATCCTATTTAAGCAAGGTTAATAATTTACCCTTATGAACAATGCCATTGAAAAATCGACACATATCCCAATTGTCGAACATAGTGCAACTAAAATAGTTCAAACACCAGTCAGAAGATATATTCCTTTTGTTGACACTCATAATCCGCGTAAACACAATTTCGTAAAAAATTCCGATTGTTGCACAAAATAAGCTTAAAAACATAAAAACCGATAGAACTTTACTCCAGAGTAAAAGATAACCTCACAGTTTTTAAAAAGTTTTTACAAGATATATATAATATAATCATACGACTATAATTTACTACGAATTTGCAGCAGTATATTTTTTTTAAGTGAAGTAAATAAACCATTTACACACACTACACACAAACACTGTTTTGTTTATATTTAAAGTCTGTGCAATTGAAATTAACAAAACACTTTTCTTTTAAAAATATTTGAGCTTGAATGACCTGGAACACCCATTGATTAAAAACAATACACAGCTAACATACACCTGTAGGAACTCATTTGTTAATTTTACACAACGTTTTGTTTATAATATGACCATCTAGGTAAGTCTTTAATTACTTTTACAAGTTCTGAGATATATAAACAAAACAAAAAGAACAAAAACAAAACAAAAAAACACACAAAAAGAACAAAAACAAAACACAAAAAACACACAAAAAACAAAAAAACAAAAAACAAAACAAAACAAAAAAAACCAAAAACAAAAACAAAACAAAACAACACTAAAATTAAAAGACGAAATATACTTTGGTGCTATACATTTATGTATTTTAATAAATTTTGATGTGTTTAATTAGTTTACAATAATACTAGGAGCACAATAGTTCGATCCACAGAGCTGCCTTGCGTGTACCCAGGTGGCGTATAGCGGAGGCCCGCTCATTGCACGATAGAGACATCTTTCGTAGATTTCGAAAAGAGTGGGCTCATTCTACCTCATTTTTCCAGTGTCAGTCTAAATTGCGTTATCCGTGGTCAATCTCAGTTTCCGTTGATTAATGTTTGTTCTCCTGCTGAATCTAGCAAAATATTTTTTGCTAATTTCCCTTTATTGGGCGTAAAGAAAACGTTTAACTGACAGACTCTCTCTACCGACTTTTGTACAATCCTAGTGTGATTGTAATGAGCTAAAATGATCTATAGAAATTATAATCTAGGCATTATTACCACTCTATTAGCCGACACGTGGTTACTTTAATCAAGGAATAAATACCACTTTATCAGCCACAGCCAACGTATTGTAACTACAATTCGTTTAAATGTCCCTCATAGAATGTCACACTCCTTACACGATAAAGACTCTTGTAGATTTATAAAATTAATTTTCCATTGGCGTTCAAGATGTGCTCTTGCTGACCCATCGATTTCTATGTTGATTTATTTTTGAACTGGTTCTCGTCCTGGGTATAGCTGAAATATTGTTCGCTAGACGTAATCAATCAATCAATCAGTCAATCAATCAATCAATCAATGTACATGAATGTTGTATGTTAGTTGATCCCCCGCTGTAACAGTTACTGTCGTTACAAATTTTTATATTGTCATCCGCACATTTTTCCTAACTCAAGCTGCTTCCTTCAGAATTGTCACATTGTGTTGGCTATGAAGGGGTCATGTTCAATAGGCCAATAATGGATTAATACATAAATATCTCAGTAAATATTACAGATATTGCATATATCGATTGTTAATTATTGACCTATTGAACATGATTAGTAGTTAACAAACTGTGGTTTTTGGCGACCTTCCCTCTAATACAAATCAAATTGGAAAAATTAACCTCCCAGCAGTTAACCTCCCAGTGTGAGATTAAAATAACGACTTCATACAAGTGTTGCATAAAATATTGTAATGTAACGCATATAGCAAGTAAAATGATTTTAATTTGCTTTAAATTGTAATTGAATAGATGTAATGTAATTAATAAGTGTATAAGCATGTAGATTACATTTTAGTCTTTCATTGCAATAAAAAATACAACAAGTTCCGGGTAATTAATTTTGCTACGCCTGACGCGCGTTTCGTCTATTTAAGACTCCTCAGAGGTGTGCTACCCCAAAAAATTTAAAATGCCAAACACGATATGAATATAAAGAGCATAGAACAATAAAAGCAGAATGTACTTAACTGGAAACCAAATTATGACTATGAACAACCCATACCTAGGATAGTAAGAGCCTTAGGAGTTTGACGATTTTGAAATTTACACTGAGAATTTCAAAGCTTTGATGTGTTCTTCAACACAAATATGTCGATGCCGGAGCGGGCTATAACATCGGGGAATTAAAACTCCACCTGCAGCTTTAACCAACACGGTGGATGTTAGAAATAAAAAAAATACAACAAAGTTCCAGGGAATAAATTTTACTACATCTGACGTGCGTTCCGTCTATTCATGACTCATTAGAGGCGCTCTACTAAAAAAGAGAAAATGGCAAACACTATTTGAATATAAAGAGCATAGAACAATAAACCCACAATATGCCGAAATGGAAACCAAATTATGACTTTGATCAGTCTATACCTGGGGTAGGAAGAACCTTATGGTTTTGACAATTGTAAGTGTAGTAATTCAAAAGGGTGTGCCTTTGTTGTTGTTGTTTTTTTTTGATAATGTAACTTCATTCACATATTTCACTAGTCATCATAACAATTGAAATTGCTATTGATGATAATATATATTTGAATACCCTTTTATCAATGTAAACATGCATTTTCTGCTTTTTTTTCCTAAAACATGATTAGGTTTTGTAAATACAACATTTCTGGAACATATAAATGAAAAGAATCTTGACAACAAAGGTATTAGCACATTTCTTTAATAAACTCCTATTTCTCCCATTCATAAGATATACATGGTATTGTTCACCATTATGCATTAATATCTTTTTAACAAATGTAAAACCATACTTTATGTAGTGATTTCAGCAAATGATTACTATTTTCTACACCTGGTAAGCAGAATAGAATGTTTGACTGCAAGATTTTTTATATTTGTGGACCTTGCCTATTCAAGACAGAATAAAGTGGTCACAACTTTTTATTTTAATATTGATAATTAGGATGTCATTTTACCACTGAAGATTTTTAATTTATAAAAAAAATAATGCTATAGTTTGCAATGAAATGTGTAGATTTCTTCTATCACCAAGAAGATTGCTCAAAATGTTTATTTCCATACCATATATCTACTTTGTGCATTTTAAAATGTAATAATGGTCAGCTATGTAAATCATTTAGTTGAGATTAACCTATAACGATTCCATGTCCCGATCCCCATTTTGACCGTTATTAACGTAACCAATCTAATGAGTTCAATGAAATATTAATTAGCAATTAGATTTATACAGTATTCTTTTTCCGAACTTCTATGTATTTTAATCATGTTATTGTCATGAGATCTCCCATTGTTAAGAGGAGAGCGCCGCACCTATATTAACGAAAATAATCGATTTCAAAATTTCAAAATTTTGAATCGACAGATAAACTGTGAGGACCTAATAGACATTTAGCTGGAATATAACAAGAAAGTTGCAATATAGTAATGTATTCATAAAACTTAACAAAATTATGTAAAATTATTGTGTATTTAAGGGAAAATATTAAAGACCAAATTAACAAAATATATATTAGCATTGGCTACTTGGACCGACTCTGTGACTCTCACGACTATATGAGATAAAGGGGGAATAATGTCGCATATTGACGTCACATTGAAGCTTCCACGAAGCGTTTAAGTTTTTGCCTTGAAGAGTGGCACCGTTGTGGAAGACGAGGGCGTTTCTCAGCTCGATGTCCGCTGTGTCTTTACATTAGATTTACGCTTACTGACCGAGCTTAAATAAGGGTGCTTAATTATTCAAACGTTATTGCTCTTTAAATGGTTGATAGTATGTATTTTATTTTACTTGATGTAGGTAATTACAATGTGGTATTTAAAAAGAGGGATATTTGTTTGAGGGTTCCTCTAAACGTAAAACCATGTATATGTTCATAAACAAAAGTTCTAGAATGTTTGAAGTAGACTCCTGCATTGGAAAAGTGTACTGACTCATGTGGTACTCCCCACTATAATCAGATAGACCTCTCTGACCAAAGCCTTTGCAGCCTCGTTTTCGAGGGCTGCTCCTTTTCCAGTGACGGAAATGTCGATTATGCGGTGGCTACTTTGGCTTAGGCCTTAATCAAACGTTCTTGAATATTAATTAACATGTTATTTATATTGGTATCAATTATGGTAACCATACGGTTGATAGATTCGGTAGCTATTTTTCCGACACGGGGCGAGTACCGGCAGCGATAAGCCCTCCATATATACCTCGTTGCTCAGTCAAATCAATTCGATTCACAAATATTGAAACCATGGAACATTCGTACAAGCAAGCGAAACTATCAACATCATCTCACGTGTGTAATAAATGTGACAAATCTTTTGCGCAAAGAGCAGGCCTAAGTCGTCATATGAAAACTGCACATGCTGATGCAAAATGGTACTGTATTATTTGCAAAACATCATTCAGGAGGAAAAACAAGGTACCATTTTAACAGTCTGAGGTTACACAAGATAATAACCTCACTCAACAACAACCAGATGCAACGTGTAATGATAGAGCTCTTCTTGAAACAATAATCACACATATTATTACCACTGTAGGTTTGGCAAAATTTGTCCCAATGACGTTTTTGAAAAGCAAATATAAAATAAAAAATATGTCATCAAAATTGGAATTAAAGAACTAGGATCAAATGGTATCTGTCCATGAAAGTGAAAATGACTTAAAAACGGAGATAAAATAGCAGAGCCCCATTTTCGCGGTAATGGCAGACATGTTTAAAAGCTGAAAATGTCGACAAGGGTATGACAGAATCCATTAAAAAGACGTACAACTCTTTTATTGAGTATCAACTACTAGGTAGCAACTGGATTAAGTTATTGATTTAATCATACACATAGCACGCTATAGACCACTACGTGGATGTAGCCTTATCCCTTCTGCCAATCACGTCAAAACATGCAGTAATTAATGTGAAGAAAAAGGACAAGGAGTGTTATATATATGGTCCTCCCTAGCAGCTTTATATCCCGAAAAAGAGACGCTGAGAGAGTTAGGAAATATGAATCGAAATTTAATGTATATAATTTCCCGTAAAGATGGTGGAGGTATTTAGATATGAAACAACGAAGTCTTCAAAGTACACATAACCAAGAATCGCTACAAAAAGCATGTCAATCTCATGTTGTTATCTGACAATAACAAGTGAAATTATTGCTTCTATCAAAGACTTGAATCGATAACTAAGTGATTAACATAGTCACCTTGACAAACATTTTTGCTGTCTTCATGGATTCCAAGGAACGAAATCTCGATGACCATGAAACATATTGTCAAACACACGGACCACAAAGAATTGAAATGCCAAAGGAAGATTGCAAAACAAAGACATTAGAAAACAGTTGAAAGGACCCAATGTCATCTATGCTGACTTTTAAAGTTTTCAGGTGCCCATTCAAGGTTGTGAGAGAGATCCACGACGGTAATGTCAACGAAGCTGTTGTGTATAAGGGTTTGGATGCTGCTGACAAGTTTATTGAGTTCATGGTGCAAAAACAGAAAGAGACAGAAGTGAAATTTAAGCAATGCGAACCTATGGTTATGATTGGCAGTCACTGGCCGTTCTTGAAAAAAGACAACTTATTGTCACGTCTACAAAAAACCATTAGGTGATGATCCAGATAGGGACAGTAACTTTTACATGGAAGTTTCGAGGAGCTGCTCGCAATGATTGCAACATTACGTTCAAGTTTACTTGACGCATTCCTGTCATATTTCAAAATCTCTGAGGGTATGACAGTAATTTAATCATGCATGCAATATGAAAATCAACAAACAGATAAAATGTATACCTAATAACATAGAAAAGTAGTTGTCATTCTCTTTAGGATGTATGGACTTCATCGACTCTTCCGAATTTTTGTCTTCTCCTTTTGATAAGTTGGTCGACAACTTAGCCAAATAAGGATCACACCAGTTCCAACATTTAAAAGACCATTTTGATGCAGAGAAAATCGAGCTGCTTCTGAGAAAACAAGTTTAACGATGAATCGAAATTTGTGGAACAACAATTGCCTCCTATCGAGGCGTTTCATAGTACATTATTGAGAGAAAGCATTACTAATGAAGACGATGAGCTTGCGCAGAAAGTTAGGCGAGATTTAGGAATACACGAGCTTAATGTTTTAACAGCCGTTTTGGCCTTGACAGATGTACTCCTGACATCTGTTTTAATTACTACGGTTTGGAAGATGCTCACTTTTACACTTCTCCCGGGTTGGCATGGCAAGCCGCATTGAAAATGACCGGTACGGCTGGAATTATTGACCCTTTAAATATGCACCTATTTATATAAAATGGATTAAGAGGAAGAATAGAAGCTGATGAGATAGCAGCTTTACATGTACATGTAATATCTGATCAGAATGACAATGGTTATAGATTGGAAGTTATCTAGAATATCCACAGGAACATCACGATCTTCATAATGAATATCCTCTCGTACCAGAAAGCTTTAAGGATTAAAGAGACTGAGAACATGTTATCACCCTATGCTAAGAAACTTTTAGAAGATCTTGGTCTGAACGGAACTTCAACAGAAAAACTTATCACTAACTTACAATCAAACGACAAATATCTGGTCCATCACAGAAACTTAAAACTATATTTGAGTCTATGCCTAAAGTTGACAAAACTTCATCGAGTAATGACTTTCAAACAGGAACCATGTTGGAAGACGTACATAGACTTTAAAACAAAGAAAAGAAAACTGGCAAATAACTAATCCCGAATTCGAGAAGGACTTCTTTAAACTAATGAATAACGCCGTATTTGGAAAAACAATGGAGAATCTAAGGAAGAGGATTGACGTGCAATTAGTCAACCATCAGGCAAAAACAAGAAAACTAACAAGTAAACACACATTCAACGCGTTTTAAATTTTCGATGAAAATCTTGTAGCAGTTCATATGCTGAAACAGAAACTATACTTGAACAGACCAATCTATGATGGATTCACCATCCTCGGTTTATCAAAAACTCTGATGAATGATTCTCATTATAATTATATGAAGTACTACGGTTTGGATGAGGCTATTTTTTACACTTCTCCTGGGTTGGCATGGCAAGCCGCATTGAAAATGACGGGTATGGCTGGAATTATTGACCCCTTTAAATAATGCACCTATGTATAGAAAATAGATTAAGAGGAAGAATAGAAGCTGATGAGATAGCAGCTTTACATGTACATGTAATATCTAATCAGAATGACAATGGTTATAGATTGGAAGTTATCTAGAATATCCACAGGAACATCACGATCTTCATAATGAATATCCTCTCGTACCAGAAAGCTTTAAGGATTAAAGAGACTGAGAACATGTTATCACCCTATGCTAAGAAACTTTTAGAAGATCTTGGTCTGAACGGAACTTCAACAGAAAAACTTATCACTAACTTACAATCAAACGACAAATATCTGGTCCATCACAGAAACTTAAAACTATATTTGAGTCTATGCCTAAAGTTGACAAAACTTCATCGAGTAATGACTTTTAAACAGGAACCATGTTGGAAGACGTACATAGACTTTAAAACAAAAGAAAAGAAAACTGGCAAATAACTAATCCCGAATTCGAGAAGGACTTCTTTAAACTAATAAATAACGCCGTATTTGGAAAAACAATGGAGAATCTAAGGAAGAGGATTGACGTGCAATTAGTCAACCATCAGGCAAGAACAAGAAAACTAACAAGTAAACACACATTCAACGCGTTTAAAATTTTCGATGAAAATCTTGTAGCAGTTCATATACTGAAACAGAAACTATACTTGAACAGACCAATCTATGATGGATTCACCATCCTCGGTTTATCAAAAACTCTGATGAATGATTCTCATTATAATTATATGAAGTACTACGGTTTGGATGAGGCTATTTTTTACACTTCTCCCGGGTTGGCATGGCAAGCCGCATTGAAAATGACCGGTACTGCTGGAATTATTTACCCCTTTAAATAACGCACCTATTTTTAGAAAATAGATTAAGAGGAAAAATAGAAGCTGATGAGATAGCAGCTTTACATGTACATGTAATATCTGATCAGAATGACAATGGTTATAGATTGGAAGTTATCTAGAATAACCACAGGAACATCACGATCTTCATAATGAATATCCTCTCGTACCAGAAAGCTTTAAGGATTAAAGAGACTGAGAACATGTTATCATCATATGCTAAGAAACTTTTAGAAGATCTTGGTCTGAACGGAACTTCAACAGAAAAACTTATCACTAACTTACAATCAAACGAAAAATATCTGGTCCATCACAGAAACTTAAAACTGTATTTGAGTCTAGGCCTAAAGTTGACAAAAGTTCATCGATTAATGACTTTCAAACAGGAACCATGTTTGAAGACGTACATAGTCTTCAACACAGAGAAAAGAAAACTGGAAAAGAACTAATTCCGAATTCGAGAAGGACTTCTTTAAACTAATGAATAACGTCGTATTTGGAAAAAAACAATGGAGAATCTAAGGAAGAGGATTGACGTCTAATTAGTCAACAATCAAGCAATAACAAAGAAACTCACAAGTAAACACACATTCATCGCGTTTAAAATTTTCAATGAATATCTTGTAGCAGTCATTATAATTATATGAAGTATGGATCCAGCGCCCTTCATTTATTTACGGATACTGATAGCCTGTACTACAGTGTGTTTATAGATTATATAAACAGGGACATGATCTATGACAACGAATTATTAGATATATCAGAGTACGTCCAAAGTCACCACTTTACAATGCAATTAACAAAAAAGTTCTTGGTAAGATGAAAATAGGACACATGGCATTCCTCTACAGGAGTTTGTAGGACGAACTCAAATCAAAACTGTTTTCCCTTATCTACCAAGAAGATATGAAGCTGATAGAAAAGAAAATCGCAAAAAAATCAAAAATAGTGTCATAAACAACACAGCAGAAAATGAACATTATAAACAGTGCTTATTTGACAAAACCATTCACATGTCTGCAATGATTCAGATACGTTCTTATAACCAACAGTTACCAACAAACTAGGACTATCACCATTTGATGATGATGATGATGATGATGATGATGATGATGATGATGATGATGATGATGATGATGATGATAAAGGTATATTCTCGGAATAGGAAGTCAGATGGTTACTTGAAAATATAAACCACATCAAATGAACGGTCATTTTCATTTTTAGCTTAATAGTTGATGGAGGAAGACGTGTTTACAAAAACTCGAAACCCTGTCTCCGACTTGTGGTGATTGTGACTTTTTTTAGAAAAGACAATTTAATGCGACACTTGAAAAAACATGGATATACTGAACATGAAACACAGGGAGAATTCTACAACATCTATTCACCATGATGTTAGCAGGAACGACTGGATCTGAGAAGACGTTTTGGATGACGCAACTCCTGGCAAATGTGAAGTCTTTGATAAAACCAAATCCAGAACTAGTGAGAAGCCGCAACATTCAACAATTGTTTGCTCAAAACAAGGAAATAAAGGCAAACTATGCAGAGCGTGTCATCAAATCAACGATAATAAGATACATGACCCATAACAAATCGTGTTACTACGTGGTTGAGCTACAGACGTTTGCAGATAGTTATAATAAAACACATCATAGAACGATCGGTATAGCCCAGAAAAAGTTACAAATAGTAAAGAAACGCAGCTGTGGTGGAAAATGTATTGGTCAAAAGATGAAATACATACGAAGACAAAAAAATTAGCCAACCTTTCAGATTCAAAATTGGAAATAAAGCTAGAATTACATATTTATACTACGGAATACGAAGACAGGTGGACGGTAGAGATATTCAAGATATCTCATTGAATTCTGCGTGGTGGGCTGCCAATTTATAAGTTAATTGACTTCAACCATGAAAAAATAAGGGGACACTTTACCAATAAGAATTACAAAAGGTGGAAAAAAATTATCAGGCCCAAAGCTAGGGACTCAACCAACAACATTTCGTAAAGTGGCTAAATTGGCCGAAGTAATTCAACTCTTGGATAACTGATTTATCTGATCTATAAGAGAGTCAACTGGAAGGCTAACTTCACGTATCGGGAGTTAACGCTCCTGCATGAACGATACTGTTGGCACTTTCGCAACGTTGAAAATACTGGCGGGAGGCGGATGACTCTCTTTTATCATTAAGATGTATAAATGTTTAGTGTTAAATATACTTAAATTGTAAAGATAGTTTGGGATAACTCTCTGATGCTGCTTTTTCATGACGGAGAAAATAAATACTGTATATAAAATATGGGTTATGTTATTTAGGAATAGATAAATATATATTGACTCCTATACATCGTTATAAAATAGACAAATTTTACCAACTAATATACAACATTCATGTACATTGATTGATTAATAACGTCCAGCGGGCATATTTCAGCTATATATAGCCTATACTCAGGACGAGCACCAGTTAAACAATAGATTAACATGGACATAATGGGTCAACGGGAATACATTTTGTATGCCACTGGAAAAGGATTTTTGTAAATCTATAAAAGGAGCCTTTATCGTGTAAAGAGTGTGGCATTCTATACTTGTAAATATAAATGGATTGTATTTACCATAGGTTGGCTGTGTCTGATAAAGTGGCAATTAAACATCAAATAAAGTAACCTTGCATCGGCTAATAGAGTGGTAATAATGCCTAGATTATAATCTAGACCACCAATCCATTCATGTCAACCTTCTACCTAGACGTTCGTCTCGAAATAGACACAAGAAGAAAAAAAATATTAGACAAGTTGTAACTTCTCAATTGTCAACTTCACGTTAATTTTTTCCTATATTACATCTGCTTAGGAGTATGGTGTTTACATTTGTCAACTCATAAGTTATGCTAGATTTGTTTAGAACAGACGATAAAGGCAATAAGTAACAATAGTGATTTATTTAACCTAGGCTAATGTCATTCATTCGAAATTGTATTGACCTTCACAACTACTATACTAAATACCAAACCCCCTTGGAAAATTTTTTTTACTTGCATTTTTAATTATTCTATATTTTACCTTTTTATTACGAAAATTCTGTAGAAAAAATGTAGATACGATAACCTGTCCATGTTATATAATATGCCTAACTGTTTAGTTGTAACAAATCGTCCTTGACTTTTGCTACGGGAATTTTACATAATAAGTCAGCCATTTTTGTTTCTAACGGGACCTTACGATGTTTACAAATGTTCGTCTGCTTTCGTGACGTTCAATGGTATTCGGACAAACCGCGAGACTTTTCCCGCCTTAACTGCAGACGACTTCACCCGAAGGACTTCGAGTAGACAACAATCGATTGTTCCTAAAGTACACTTCCGTTCTAATTGAGGTCAAATTTTAGTATGGAAAATCGCCCTTTCAAAATTTAAAAACGGTCATATTTCAAAACGCCGAATATCTCAAGGAAATAATTATTGATTTCAAAAAGTACCTTTCTTGATCTACAAAAGGAGCTCAAGCTGAACCATACGCGGTAACCAGTTTTTATTTTTCACACTAAAAACCCTCTACAGAATACGTCAATACTTACTATAAGTCGATTGATATGGACAATTAATCTTCTAAATACGGTGAAGAGATATTTTTCTGGGCCAATGGTAGGCTTATCCCTTCATAAATATATCTTTTCTCGACATGACGATCAGTAACACATCAGGTGTCTAATTAGAGGCAGGCCCTGCTTAATCGTCCGGAATATCTGATTGCACCAATATTTTAGGGTTACATACTCTGATCTCTATTTGAGTTTTTTGTTTCTTTTTTGTGTGTCCTGTGTCTTAGTCTTAATTCATATGATCACTGTCTTTTGGCTTCCAAGTTTTGTTGACCAATTAGTTTTCAAGCATGTTTTGTATATTTGTTACAAAGGCGGAGTTCTTTACATAGGTCCATTTGTGTCCGAGAGATTCCGGTATTTGTTTACGTTGTATCGAATGTAATAAATATGGTTAACAGTATATCAATGAACTTTGTAATTAAATATTTGTATGCATGTTATATACATAAAATTATCAGCAAGTTGTTGAAAGTTCGCGTTGAACTGTTGTTTTGTTTACAGATATAATCCGTATGTATTGTTACATTAGTTTTATAATTATTGAAGTAGTTTCATTATATTTTACTTTACATTCCCGCTTTCGTGATCCTTAGTATGGCAGCAGCACTTCTCAGTACAATAAGATTGACAGATTTACCTTTTTGGACAAAAATATATTCCAGTCTCGTCATCTTATTGAGTTAATGTATCCGGACCACAATTGACCACGTGATCATATTTGGTGTCCCGGATGTCTATTGTTTTTCAAACGAAGAGGCCTCGGTTATGTTCGGTAAACATCGGAAATACTATTTGAGTAACTAACTTTTTTTGCTCAAAAATGTTACAATTGGCTAATATTTTTAATTTGTATCATTAATTAGCAAAACCTTGATTTAATAAAGCTGTATTTCTGGATCGAAAAGGAAAATTAAACGGTGACTTAAATTATGGGTCGGATACCTTAATACATCTCAATTGATACGTAACTCCAAGGCTTACCCCAATTACGGATACTTCGATGACAGAGGATTTTTGTTGTGTTTAGGTTGCGATTAAAATTACAACTAGCAGGCGGTTGCTGACCTAATACAAGATACATGTTGTTGGTAGATTTTTATGGGGCGAGTGCTCTTTAATGGTTTCTTAGTTCTGATTGGCCGAAAATCATAAAAGAGGCTGCAAGTATTTGCAATAGCTACCTTAAATTACAAAAAAGCGCGAACTAGTGCAGAATCTGATAGTTACACTTAAAACAAAATAAAACTGAAACTTTCCAAGACTAATCATGCGGCGAATATGATTGCTCTTGATTTGTGTCCTTAGCTATTGAAATTATTCGTAACAAACCATTAACCGAATTTGGTTCCGTTGACAACATAAACATATATGTACATCAATGCATACAATTGCACTCTTATTGATTTGTGTGTTACAACCATGTAATAAAACACACAATAATGAATTTGAATTTGCTTGCAATCGATTTATCAGCGTGGTACAGGTAGTCTTAAACGTACCAAGACATAATGTATGTAATGTGTATTTATTAAGGGAATGATATTGGAAGTTTTGAGAATGGAGGTAGGTTTAAATAACTGTTGTTTTATTTTTGCAAATACAAATAACTGCAACATCAAAATTATTTGCTTATTTAAAATTAATCATTACACTGACATCAAAAGAAATTTATATATTGAAACCAAATCCCACTCTATCGACAAGCATCGTTTTAGTTCAAATGTATAATAACTACATGTATTTTGTTATGATCAGCTTCGTAATTTTACTAAAACGCTATTACAACATTCTCTGCGGTTTTGAAAAATTCAAGTAACTGAAATCGTCTGTAAGGCTATTTCATAGTCTTTTCGTGTTTTTGTTATGATGGGCTTATTTAATTGTTGTCAGGGAACTGGGCGCATTAGTAGAATAAACAAATAAAATAAGTCTTTTATATTGTATTTATAAATTATCCAACATTTTCATCACGTTGTTTTAATCGATAAAGCTATTTTGTGTCAATAAATGTTATTAAATAGTCAATAGTTTAAAACACGAAAGATATTTTAATCGGGATTGTTCGCGTATGTTTTAGCATATCATTACCTATTAATGGATTGACATTTAAAATGAAGGGCTTGCACATTTATTCATACTTTAAAAAGGACACACTTTTAAACAATCAAAGTCTATTTATTATGAAGGTTAAGGATAATTACAGGGGAGATAAAGCACTTAATGTACAGATAAGAAAATTGGTAGGACTTCAACAGGGGACATAATTCACTTAATTTAGAAAGAAGTACAACTTAAAAAACAACAGAAGTCTTTTGTGTGGGGTAAGGACTACATGTGGAGACAATTCACTTGATGTACAGATAAGGATAATATAAACAAAACCAAAAACAGGGGAGATAATTCACTACATGTTGTGTGAATTATATTGTTTGATCGTGATCACTAAGTGTAGAAAGAAGTACAACTTAAACAAAAACAGAAAATGTCTATTATTGGGAATAAGGAATACAAAATTGGAGAGAATTGACTTAAGGAAAAAAATATCGTCTATTTATTATGTAGGAAAATAACAGGGAAAATAAATAACCTATTGTGCAGATAAGAGCAATATAAAAAAAACTATACTGTGGTTGGGTATTAAGTTGATAAGTACACAGTAAAACAATTCACGTATCTTGCAATGGTTTATGGATATAGGTTTTATTGATACCACTTAAATATTGTTTGTGAATCAGGACAATGGCGTGATATACCTGAGCCAAGCAAAAAATATGAATGTACAAAGTGTGGTGAAAAAAAACTAGAAAGTTTTTTAAAAGATCACCAACGAAATGTGTTGAAACTGTATAATATTTGAGTGTTATCCTACAATATTTGTAAAATAAATTGACTAGCAGATTCACTCGACAAAAAAGGATTAATTTTGAAACAAAACACGATGGAATTAACTTGTCAAAAGGATTAACTAACTTTTCCGGTATCGTCTTACTGACTTACTCCTTACCTCTTTTAGGATTAAGGTTGACTAAAAATCCTCACACCTACTACATGTATTTGTGATATATCGCAAAATACACTATTGATCGAGAATATGATAAAATAGTCCAATCATAAGAGAAATATGCATTTTTGTTTGTACATGTACCTGCGTGAGTAGAGTGCTCAAACATGCAAAATATAATATTTTATTTTAAAAATGACAGCTTGTGGATTTTTTGTATTGAAGTTGTTTGTGGAGAAAAACCACCTGATTTTTCTTGACTGGTTTTCAAATCTGACATCAATGTAAAATCGGTCTCTTGGTTGTAGAATCGGTCATGTTTGTGGAGCCGGACACGTGTGTGAGTCTTACATATATACCCTTGTCTGACATTCAATCCGTATTTTACAGCAGATAAACACTTAACAGAGAGAAAACACACAAGAACATACAGAAGTATATGAATACAACGATAAGGTAGCCGATCAATATGATTTGTAAATATTCATTGATACAGGTAAGCACTATCATTTATATAGTTTCTGTATTACAACAACCTTTATTTAGCAAAATGGATGAAACGAATACCATTTGCATTTTAATCGACACTTGATATTGGAAGAAATACAGCCTGGCAATTTTCAACACATAACAACTATATATCGATAACATTTTGATGAAAATTAAGAATATATTTCGTTTTATAAATCCGCATATATTTCCTTAGGTAACTCATAAGTATTGTTGGTGGATCTTACGTCCCGTCTATCGCGGTAAAAAGCCTTCTGCATTTGAAGTCTAATTTTATGTGAGCTATTCTTCAATCTGATAGCGATTTCACGTGCTGTGAAAAATACATCATCATTTTCATTCATTTATTTACATTCGTCATATCATTTGTCTCATTCGACAGAAAAGAATGCGGACTATATTTTACTACGACGACATAGACTAGAATACAGACTTTACTTTACTACGACGACATAGACTAGAATACGGGCTATACTTTACTACGAAAACTGAATACATATATGAATGAATATAAGCTTCCCACAATATACTAACACGAGCACTGCATGCGTGTCACAAAATAAAGTAGTATAAATAGTTGCACTCGAAATTATTGTATTTGCCATGTCACTTATTTACGAAAGAGTCATATCTACAGTTTTGCAGAATATATTATAATAAATGTAGAAACCAGACGAGTTTGTTTATAGCAGTAACCAGCATAGCCAATTACACTGCGACATTTGGAGGTTCCAACAAGATCTTTCGTATGCATCTAACATATAGTAATTGTATTCCTGTCCAAGTCGATATTTATGTTGCGGTACAACGTAGAGTTCAACAACACAATATGATGTTTTGAAGCTGTGGTCAGTTTGTATTATTCCGAATGATGAGGAAATAAATTTTTAAGTTTTGACAACGAAGTATACTTGAATTTAACTATTATTCACGTTATGGCCATACCAGATATCATTTCGATATATTCAAATCTGTTCTTCAATGGAAAATTAGTTTTCCGAGATTACAGTGTACACGTGTTTGATATTGCTTGCGAAAGTGTTTCTGGGTGTATTTGTTTGTTTGTTTGAATGCTGTTTAACGCCACTTTCAGCAATTGTTCAGCTATATCATGGTGTCTAGTTTTTATTGGAGGAGGAAGCCGGAGTACCCGGAGAGAACCCCGACCTTCGGTAGGAAAACTGGCAATCCTTGTCAATTAAGATTGGAGTAGAGTACACCCTGCCCGCAGTGAGACTCGAACCCGCAACCTCAGTGTTGACAGACCATGTGATCAATAGTAGACGAACTACCTTAACCACTCGGCCACCGAGGGCCCGTTTCTGGATGTGTATTCGATTATGTAATCATACACGTATTAACTGCGAGTAGTCAGTTCGTAAACAATGGTACGTGTTCCAATTTGATAACCATGAAAAGATTTAAATGACATGTCCGTATGAAGTCATTGTTGAGACGTAGATTATTTCACCAGTACATTAATGCACTTGTATATAAATATATGGGTTTTTTTAGGTGTAAAAATGTTTGTTTGTTTGATGGTGTTTAACGCCACTTTCAACAATTTTTCAGCTATATCAGTTTTTACTGGGGGAGGAAGCCGGAGTACCCGGAGAAAACGCCCGACCTGCGGTAGGAAGACTGGCAATCCTTGTCAATTAAGATTGGAGTCGATGTGTAAAAATGAATTGTAACTATATACTTTTTACTTTTTGTTTGATTGTTTTGGGATGTATCCAATTGTATTATTAATTTATTTAATTATATTTTTCAGAAAGCCCATGCACAATGCACTACGTTTGCACTAGCACCTGAAATCGAGTTTTTACTTATAAGACACAATTTTGACTTTGACTGACCGTGGGTGAGTATATCATTTACATTATCACATCGCATCGCATCGCATCACATCACATCGGTCATTGAAGGGTAAAGCAAGAAACTTGTTGTCTTTGCCTGAAAATGCTACACCCGCGCAAATTATTGATAAACTTGAGGGGGTATATGGAAATGTGTTTAGTAGCGAAGCGTTATTGCAAAAGTTCTATGCTGAGTATCAGTAAACTAATCAATCGGTAGCTGAATATAGGATGAAGTTGGAAAGTTTGATACAAGCTGCTGTTGATAAGGGTCAGATTAATCCTGGCGCTAAAAATGAAATGTTACGTTCTAAATTTTGGTCAGGTCTAAGAGATCCTTTGTTAAAGAATGCCAGTAGATATATGTATGACACGGTTTTAGATTTTGATCAGTTGAGGAAAGAATTTCTATCCATAGAGCTTGAATTATCGTATTGTTTTGAAAATTCGTGTAGTTATAGGGTTCAACAACAGGCAACTGTAGCTCAGTCAGATAAATTAGATGAGTTGTTAAAAACGGTCAAAGTTTTGAATCAGAGAATGGAGTCGATGGAAGTTGAGTTGAAAAAGTATAAAGAAGGTAAATTCAAAAGTAATTCAAATAGTAATCGTGGGCGATTTCAGAGTAAAAGAGGTCAGTCTCGGGGAAATAATCATAACTTCAGATATCGAGAAAATTTCAGAAACGGAAGTTATCAAGGCAAGGAACAAAATCAAGGTCAGAAAGATGATTTAAACGCGTAAGAATCTCTGTTGAGGGACAAACTAGAGATTTTAAGGCTGAGGCTTCTGGGCAGAAGTCCTGTTCCAAAGTCAATGATGATTTTGTTTTCACACAAAGTTTTTTGGATAGAATGGTTGGTTCGAAATGAGTCATTTATCATAATCAACGATGTCAAGCTTAAGGCTTTAATTGATAGTGGTGCGTTTATTTCTACGATTTCCTCTGATGTCCTTCAAAGGTTGAAACCAATAACTAAAGTTAAAAGTTTAGACAAATTAAATCTAACTGTAAATGAAGCAGGGGAATCAACTCTTCCTTACACAGGTTATGTAGAAGTAAAATTCAGAGTTGATTTTTATTCAGTCAAAGATCGATTTATACCATTGTTGGTTGTAGCACCGACAGAATATAATAGAAATGTACCTGTTGTTGTTGGTACAAATATGAATAGAAATTATTATACATCTGATTACGGCACTAATGATATTCCGAATCAGTGGCATTTGATTCAATGAATGATCAGTCAATTGGTATGGTGAAATCGACAAATAGAAAGGTCATGAAGTTGTACTCGATGTCTGTGAAGACAGTTACGGGCCTTGCTAGGTCAAAGTGTCATGATGCAAATTTCGCCCTTACAGAAACTATCAATAGTACATATTTCGATACTATTGCAGTTTGTCCCCGTGTAGTTTATTTGAAGTGTCAAATTTGTAGGGTCCAAGTTAGACTGTACAACATGATAGTGATAGATATTAAACCTAAGTCTACACTGTGCAGTTTAAGCGAGGTCAAGGTCATAAGATATGTAGATTTAGGTGCAAATGACCATAGTGATAATAACTCTTTTGATAGTCCTATAGTAGATGCTGAATCTTTAGGATTAAAATTAAATGATGATCTAGATATGGAAGTGAAGCAGAGACTAACAAGTTTGGTTCAGAAATATGGGTCTGTATTTTCCAAGGGACCTACTGATCTTGGGTATACAAATCTGTTGGAAAAATGAGATTCAACTTACAGATGATTAACCTTTTAAAGAGCTATATAGACGTATACCTCCGGCTCTATTCGATGAAGTGAGGGAACATATTAAGGAGATGTTAGAGGCTGGTTGTATTAGGGAATCGAATAGTCCATTTTCAAGTAATGTTTGCCTTGTGCGTAAACGTGATGGGAATTTAAGATTGTGTATAGATTTCAGAAAGTTTAATAAAAGAACTGTCAAAGATGCGTATGCTTTACCCAGAATCGATGACACTATTGATTGTCTATCAGGATCTAAATTCTTTAGCAGACTGGACCGAAGGCCTGCCTATTGGCAATGCTGCATAACAAAATCGGACAAATTTAACACCGCTTTTGGTTTAGGACCCCTGGGCTTTTATGAGTGGAATAGGTAACCCTTTGGTCTATCAAACTCTGGTGCTACTTTTCAAAGATTAATGGAAAGATGTATGGAGAGCTCATTTAAAAGAGTGTCTTGTTTTCCCTGACGACATTGTCATTTTTTCACGTACTATAGAGGAACATTTTGAAAAACTCGAGTCTGCAATGCAACGTTTAAAGGATCTATGATTGAAACTCAGAGCTGGCAAATGTGAATTATTCAAAAGCGAGATAAAATATTTAGGGGTTATTGTATCTGCTGAAGGTATTAAAACGGATCCCGACAAGCTTTCTGCTGTCAAAAATTGGTATAAAATCAATTGTGTGAAAGATCTTAGAAAATTTATTGAATTTACCTAGTACTATGGAAAATTTGTTTAAGATTATGCCTCTATTATGAAGCCGTTAAATGATTTGTTCATTGGACATCACACCAACAAGAAGGGGCCAAATCGAAGAAAACAAAGAACCCTCCTTGGAGATGGGATTTCGAACAACAAAAGGCTATGAATACAATCATAGACAAACTTACAAATACTCCGACAAAATAGGCAGATTGCTTCAGAACCAGATAATGTCAGAAAACTTCTGAGAGAATGGGAGAAATTATGTTTCAGAGAAGGGACGTTTCAGCTTGTGTTGCCTTATGTATTTCACGAAGCTGTTCTTATAGGGCTTCATGATGACGTGGGTCATCAAGGCCTTGACCGTACTGTGTCTCTTGTGAAATCCAGATATTTTTGGCCAGGAGTTGACAAGGATGTAGAACGTAAAGTATCTACCTGTCCCAACTGTATTCTAAGAAAATCAAAGTCCGTTAACTCTGCCAAGTTGGTAAACATTACTTCCTCCCACCCACTAGAAGTAGTCTGCATAGATTATTTGTCTCTGGAAAATCAAAAGGGGGGTATGAAAATATTCTGATCATAACAGATCATTTCAAGAGGTATACCCAAGCGATATCTACGAGTAATCAATCTGCAATAACTTCAGCAAAATGATTATGGGAGAATTTTATACAACATTATTCCTTCACCGCTCGTATACATAGCGATCAGAGAAGAAATTTTGAATCGAAAGTTTTCAGATGTTTATGCAATTTAGCTGGGATTAATAAATCTCGCACTACTCCGTATCATCCTCAGGGCGAGAGATTTAATCGAACTCTTGTAAACATGCTCGGGACAATTGACGACGACAAAAAGGCGAACTGGAAATTGTATGTTGCACCGTTAGTACATGCCTACAATGCCACTAAACATGAAAGCACAGGCTATAGTCCTCATGACCTAATGTTTGGCTGGCATCCATGTTTGGCTATCGACGCGTTTATAGGGATACTGTCAGTTCGTCGTCAAGCAGTCGATAAATGTATGTTCAAAATCTTGGGGAAAGGCTAGAATTTGCTTACAAAACTACCTCCAGGACTGCAGAAAAAGCTATCAGACGTCAAAAACTATAGGTAAGACTTGAAAGTCAGTCAGTCGGTATTAGAACCGAGCGATTTTGTTCTCTTAAAAATGTTGCCTTCATAGGTAGACACAAACTGGAAAATATTAGTAAGTGGATCAGGGATCCTTCTGTAGTCGTTTCGAAACCCGATTCTGACATTCCAGTTTATGTAGTTAAATCGTAACATGGTCGTACTCATAAGACAGTACATAGAAATATGTAACTTGCGTAACGTCAGTACCTACATTTCAATACGATCGTGACAAAAACTTTGGTAGAAATGCTAATCTTCAACTTGAAAGTGATAATACAGAAAATATTGTTAATGTCACAGACCATCATACTTTACATTCTTCAGCTTGCACTGAGGATGACACTGATCGTACAGACAACGAGTCTGACGAGGACGATTGGTTGATACTCATAAGAAATATTTCAAGATACCAAGTAGACATTTGAACCCTCTTGCGTGCGAGTTCATACCGAGTCCTCAATTTTCTCAAAACAAAAGTCTTTCGACAAGCTTGAAGGTACAACATCCAATCAAAATAACACAATTGATAGTACTTATATAGTTTCTTCCTCCGAATCCGAGGAATTATCGTCCTAAAATAGTGCATTGTATGATAATAGTTTACACCCGGATAATAGTTTAATAGTTTAAGGTATTTGCTTTGTAAGTCCCACTACGTCGATCAAACATACAAGTAAAACCACCCGTACGATATACAGATTATGTAAGATATTACGTGGTTGTATATATTATAATTTTTTAGTTGTATCATGTTTGTATTTTTATTGACAGTTATGAATACCTATACTTATGTATTTGGTTCGAGCAGAGGCAGGTGTCTGCAGGGAAGGGTCAATTGTCAAGTTATTCACGTTTTACATGGTGGAAAATTATTTTAAGACTTTTAAAACTTAAGTACATGCAACAAAATTGTGTATTTCATCGCTGGGATTCCCGATATATGTACATGAGATTAAGACGTGTATTCAAAATATGAGGAGTCGTTTTTGAAGCTGCACAATTCAGTGGGTGCAGAGATCGATCACGTGGATAATTTCATGCAGAAAATCTATACTGTTTGGGGAAGAATGAAAAGTATTGGGTGTAAGGTGGTATTTGCAACAACTACAATCATTAGTTTTGAATAATACTAGATTATCTCAGAGAAAAAACATCATGTTTGAAGTATAATAATGAGTACGATATAATGCAAGAAAAACTGAATTCTTGTCTTCGTGTTGTTAAAAAATTAATAACAGAGTTAAATACTAAAAAAAATCACGTCTTAACTTCTTTTCTGCATGCACTCGTCGGTGCAGAAATGTAAAAAGGGGAAAATTAGGTATATATATTCTAAATTAGTGGATGGAGTACACCCAGGGGAGGAACGGACTGAGTTATGGGCAGAACACCTAAGTTATGTTATGGAACAGAACGAAATTACCAAGTTACTTTGACAGTAAGGTATTTGTTTTGTTGCATTTATATATTTAAACATGAATTTTGTTTATTTTTCTACGTAGAGTGGTGCTTGCTTGCTACAAATGCAAAAATGAACAAACTTCATATTATTAACTTGTGTTGTATAATTTTAAATATATTTGCTGTTTTGGTAGTAGATGGGTATGGAATGGAAGTTCGGGGACGAACTTTTTGTTTATGGAGGGGGTGTGTGTCTCACAGGGTGCTGAAAACATTCGTCCAAATAAATTTATTTAAACATGTAGTATTACAACTACATTACTTGTCTTCATTACTGCAATAACATTTCATTTCATTTATTTACATGTAACATTCGGCATATCATTTATCTCATTGGGCAGAATAGAATAAGGACTATATTTTACTACGACGACATAGATTAGAATACGGGCTATACTTTATTACAAAGACTTAATATATAAGCTTCCCGCGATATATTAACACGAGCTCTGCATGCGTGTCACAAAATAAAGTCAAAGTAACATGTTAATTTCGTTCTGTTCCATAACATAACTTAGGTGTTCTGCCCATAACCATTTGACATGTTCTTGTTGTTGTTGTTCTTGTTGTTGCTGTTTAGTTTTAATTTAGTTAAGTCACTTAATCAATAGTAGGAGATCTAGGTGGCCGGGTGGTTAAGTTCGTTCCTCTATTATTGATCACGTGGTCTGTCAACACTGAAGTTACGGGTTCTAGTATCACTGCGGGCATGGTGTACTCGACTCCAATCTAAATAGCCAGAGATTGTCGGTTTTCCTACCTAAGGTTGGGGGTTTTCTTAGGGTAATTCGGCTTCTTCCTCCAATAAAAACTGTATTCCATTATATAGTTGAAAATTGCTAAAAGTGGCGTTGAACATAATTCAACCAAACAAACAAACAATAATTGATAGTAAATGGTTACAACAAGCTCTAAAGCGCTTTGAGAACACATTAGTTTAAGTGGAAAACGACAACGTTTGAAACGAATTCAGACGGCTTAAGAAAGACGATGCAAAACGAAACTTGTGCTGCGTTGTATCGACGTCAAAAGCCCACACTCGACGTAAATTTATGGAAGATGATCGAGTTTTGTGCCGTTTACACGATGTTATCAGATGGTGCGGAACGTGCACTCAGATTGTAAACAAATACTTATCCATCAAATCGTTGTCCTTAAAAGGAATTTTTTGCTCTGTAAGCCAAGTAAAGTTTTAAAAAAATTACATCAGAATTTTTTGTTGTTGATCTGTTGATCTACTACGATATGATCTGTACAGTTGGATAATTATAGTAAAAATCAGCATACCTTGCAGACAATTCTGGTTCAGATTGAAATAAAAACTTCCACATCTAGTCCGCGGCTTGAAATGGGGCGGATTTTTCATTTTTATAAGGCGATTTTCTATAGTCAATTTTGTCCTAAATTAGTTCGAAAGTTTATGTTAGGAACAGTCCATTGTTATTCAAAATTCATCGGGTAATGTCGTTCTGAAGTTGAGGCGGGAAAGGTCTTGTGGTTTGTCCGAATACCATTGAACATCACGAAAGCAGACGATCTTTTGTAACCACCCAAGGTCCTAACAACAAAAATGTTTAACTTACTACGTAACATTCCCATAGTAAAACTTGAAGACGATTTGTGACATGCAAACAACAGAGGCATAGTATAAAATATGGACAGGTACAATATTGCACAAGAAAAAAAACAAGCAAACAAAAAAAAAACCGCACTCCACGGGGTTGTGACTTTTACGATAAATACTAATTTATTTATTCGAACTAATATTATGTTGCTGTGTCAACAGGCTAACCGTAACATATTTGGACCGATTTAAGATCCATATCCATACATTTAAACCGGGATTAATTTCCGACAATAGGTGAGCCGATTGCTGAACCAATTCAAACTGTAATAACGCAGTTTTGCTAAGATTGAAAATTTTTCTGATTAGAAGGTACGTATATTCAATAAATTGACGAACGTGTATTTTTAGGTCAACTTTAGTTGCTTTACATTCTGTTTTGAGTTAAATGTTAATCAGTACAAAAAAAACAATAAGGCCCATAGAGCCGCTTCGAAATTTTAAGCTTTAAGAAAAAGGTCTAGTTCTAATTCGCATAGAGCCCGGTTGCAACAATCTCTTTTCTAAATAGTAAGTCGTTAGTACTTGATAGCCAAGTCGCTATAACGAGTTGGCTATGTCGTTATAACAAGAAAGCTAAGTCGCAATTACGAGATAGTTATCGTTATAACGAGATAGCTAAATATTTATAACGAGATACTAAGTCGGTAGAACGAGATAGCTAAGTCGTAATAAAGAAATAGCTAAGTCGTTATAACGAGATAGCTAAATAGTTATAACGAGATACTAAATCATTATGACGAGATAGCTAAGTCGTCATAAAGAGATAGTTAAGTCGTTATAACGAGATACTAAGTCGTTACAAAGATACGTCCGAAGGCTTATGTTTCATAGATTGATAAAATTTATGCATTTTAGGCTACAATATTGTTTTCTGTGGCTTCAACCAAATCGTACTTAGGATGTCCTGACATCTCTCAAAGACAGATTCGAGAAAAAGTATTTTGCAGGATTCCTTCGCATCCATCGTACGTTTGTTTGTTTGATGAAAACCAAAAAATCTTCGTGGAGTTTTGTGAAAGAAGTCCAGATTTTCTAGCACCAGGTTTGTTTTAATGTGATAATCAGTTAATAACTTTTGGTCTTTGATGTATAGTATCAAATGGTTAATATAAATTAACATGGTTTATGAAATAGAACTTACAAATGTGTGTCTTTTTTCAAGTTAATTTAAAAATATATCATTCTTTGGAATTTCTGTTTTTTAAGATTCGCAGGTGGAAGAGTTGTCATGTAATCATTAGCACATATCAACCGGTTTCAACATATGTGAATTCGAAATCGGTGTGTTATGTTGAATTTCAATTTTAAATGACGACAGTTACACATTTTCTCTAATAATCTCCACCAAGAAACAATAAAACGCGATTTCATAATTAACCGACTTAATGGTGAAGGTGGCCTAATTAAAACCAATTTAACATATCTGTATTAAAACTAAAGTGTATATTGAATTGGTCAAATATTTATAACGTGCAGGAGAAGCTTCATACTAACGTTTTTATTATAAATTTTAAAATCGTCAACTTGGAAGATTCTTAATAAGGTTACATTGTAGATATACATTTGTAGTAATAAATAAAGCATATATGTCATCGGTCAAATATTTATATAAGCAGATTAGCTAAAATGTTAACGAAAGAGATTATTAAGACTTAATACAAATATTTTTACATTTTAAATTGGTCTGTTTGAAAAATTCGAAATAAGTTTAAGTATGCTAAAACTATATGAAATGTGTTAGTATGGGGAAGTTCATGTACATGACTACATTCAGATTTTTTAGCCACTCTATATACAAGGACAAAATACAAAGTTTGCCAAATATGACCTAGAAACTTACCTAGGACCACAAGGGAAGGGTTTTCAGTGCTCGACACGTGCGTTCATACGTGGCCCGTCTTGTTTTTGGGGCTTGTCATGTCATAATATGGAATGCTTCGCCGCGGTCGTATAGTTTTAGATTTGTTTAAAGAGTGTCACGCTCCTTGCACTATAATGAACTCTGTGTAAAATTTGTAGAATTCGAAAAAGTGTTAATTATGTTCCCTAACGCGTTGGTTCCTTTTTGTTAGTAAACTTGTTCTTGTCCTGAATTTAGCTGAAGAATTGCTATCTGGATGTTAAGCAATCATTCAATCAATAAATCAATCTATAAACTTTCTTTATTGTAACGGGCATTATATCTTAATTAATATCTCGGTGATCTACATGTACTTTTGATCCTGCGCATGACAAAACTGAAGTTGCAGGTTCGAGTCTAACTGCGATAAGGTCTTATCGGCTCCCACAGTAATTGACAAGGATTGTTAGTTTTCCTGATGAAGTTCGTGGGTATATGACCAGGTACTGTTACTTCCTCCTCTATAAAAAACTGAAATAAATGATAAACCTGAAAACAATCGGATCACCTCGGTTATTTTCGCCTATGGTCTGAAAGTAATCTTGGATGACGTAACAAATTCTTTGAAATGACTGAAAATAGTTCAAAATGGAGATCACTTACCTCCGAGGTCACTTTCCCGACCCTTGACGGAAATGGCCGAGAGATGTTCCGATTGGCCTGAAAAGTGACGTTAAACCCCATTTAACAAAAAAACATTTAAATGAAAGTTTAGTTAATATCTTAAAGCAAACTTGCATAATAAGGGATAAACTTTGACTTCAAGCGAAGTGTACACGATTTGTGAAATCAATAAATTTTAATCTGCACCTGATCAAGTAAGCAAAAGGAGGGATCACATCAGAGTAACATGATAAAATATGTTTCCATAAAACACAATGCTTCAGTGTGTCTTAGAATTCCAAAACTTAAACATTCTGTATTCATAATTAGGTTTGAAATTTGTGGTAAGAGGAGGATTTGATGGTGCAGCTTGCCACTGTTCAAGATTCCAACCTTTTAAATTTTGGACAAATAGTGGAAACGAATGTGTTCTATTGAAATCAAAATGTGAAGGAGAAGGACAGATCACGAAAGACTTTGGATCCACTACAAGAGATGTCTCATGCCGATGTGATTATAGTCAAGGATATGCTTTCGTCACTTTGCCATTAAAGCTTTCCTTGTGTAATCCGTCATTTGAAGACTGTTCCTGTTATAAAAAAGCTTGCAGTAAAAATCACATTCTTTCTGCAGGTATTTCATAGTGTAACACATATCACGTCTGTATGCACTTCGTACAATATCGTCACTCCTATTAACGGGAACGACTTCAAGTTGTAGGAAATTTACAAATATACCCTTAGTAGAACGCCGGCGATGAAAACTAATACGTGTATAAGTCTAAAGTTACATTGGAACAAAAAAAACAAAAAAACAAAGAAAAAACACAACAACAAAAGAAAAAAGGAAAAAAGGAAAAAAAAAACAAAACAAAAAAAGGCAAAAATTACAACACTGCACAACAGCATCTTTGTATTTTTTATTTTGGGTTCATTTATAGTCATAACGAAGCGCGTGTCTGCGATATAAGTTGTATAACATTAGTACTTGACGACTTTTATATAAGACCTTACAGAAATGTCCGTTTCTATTTGGTGGCGTTTTTAACTTCAAACGAACAACAATTTTGAAGGACGTCAGCAACAAATCAGCAATCTGTCCGCGGTTATCAATCCCGCACCAATCAGTTGGCAATCAGTCAAAGTGTTGCCGATGGAAAACATATCATCACAACGTTCATTTGCTCGATGAGCAACCATACTGGTCAAATCGAATCATATCGTCGCGTAAAGGCCGTATTGGCATGTACCGTATCTAAAAGCTATCGTTTTCATTATTTTAGTATTCTTTTTCATTCTGAAATAATATACAGTTTTTACTCGCGTAATGTTTTGTTTTCTGTTTAATTTGTTTTTAAATCAAGATTATTTGTTAAAAGTATTCTTGCCTCTTAACATTGTATACAGCAAAGAAAATGCACACTTTTATGCGTATCACTTGGCCTATGCACAAATTGTTGTACCAAAAATAATCTACATGTAGTAAAATTAATAAATTATTTATTCCGTATTAGATTACAACTGTATACCTACAAACAGCATACACGATCAAATATGTTCAGCTGACATCAAGGCTGGGTAAGTTTAATTATTTTGTTCTTTTATTTATGTTTATAAAGTTTATATAGTTTACAAAATATCTTTCAGCAACTTTCAAGCTTTATTTATGTATCTAGTTGTTATTCGGGTCAGAAACCAGAGTGCCCTTGTACAATCTATTTAAAATTAAATCTTTCACTTACTCCCCCCCCCCCCCCTCTCTTTTTTGCTATGGTTGCTGCGTGTTGATCTAACAACATCCCATTACAGGTCCTTTCAGGGGTCATATGCATAGATTTTCCGTTAGCCAATCAAAATCAAGGTTGGCCAATCTAAGGGTATACATTCGCAACATCGGCAAATCGGCTTTTTTCATTCGACGCCAAATTGTACCAAATGTATTACAATGCGTCAATAAGATTATTACCGAGATGTAAACAAACCAAATTGAAGCTAATTGTCTTACAAATATGTAATCCACTGAATAAACAGCGTCACGAAAGTTGTACATACGATACTAATATCACAATGTTTGTGTTATTAGTGGATTTTCATTCGTGCAAATCGACGCTACACCAGGACCAGGTGAAAGTAAATTTGAACGGAACTTGGAAGCATTGTTAAACACTGGAATCGGGCTGAAATGTTTTTTATTATTAAAAATGGAGGTAGATGTCCTCCAGTTACAAAATTGTTAAATTTAAACTGTCACCAACGAAGATATTGATGAAGAAAAGGCTCGTGTATCATGCGGTTTATATCTGCCTTGTTTATAGTTTATTCTTGGAAAAATCGTATTATTTTAAACAGGAACAGCAAATATCACGCACAAACATGAAGATGTCTTTAAAAATATGAAGGACATTGCTAAAAATTGAATAGGATTTGGTGACAAGAAAACAAATTTGGTCATTAAAATGCAATGATTGCTTGAGCCAAATCTGTATTACAGTGCCTTTATATGACTTGTTACTTTGTATAGTGTTACACCATCATAAACCAAAGGAAAACATTCATTGCCTTAGAGATCAGTCCAGACATCATTCATTTTTTAATTGTAAATAAACATAACACCTATATAACCTAAAGTTTATGTTCATATTTCAAATTGATTCAGTGACTGAAATTTCTTCCACTGAACCAAGTGGCTTACACACTTCCTATTGTAAAACTTTCGGCATATCCTTTTTAATTTCCCATTTGAAAAATTAGTGTTCCAGATGTGATTTGATTTCAAATTAATGGTGTAGGGTATGTTGCCTAATTTGAAATATTATTATTTTATTTTTTTGCTACTTTCATCAAATTCATGACCTTCAGTTTTTATAAGGAGGAACCAGAGTACCTAGAGAAAACCCCAAACCTTCTGCTGCCTTGTGAATTAAGGTTGTAGTCAACCACGTAATCAATAGTAGATGATAAAGTACATTCAAGTGTCAAACCCATTTTTACTTTGCTAAACAGTCAAAAGGAGGGAACATTTAATTTTAATTCGATTGAGTCAAGTTTCATATTTCTTGTTACAAATGAACACAAAATGCATTATAGGCCAAAAAGACCAATCCAGAATGACTACCTTAAGCAGGCACAGGTGGAATGATTCTTAATTTTCCTGCCAGGTACTTAGTTGTAAAATTCATGTACAACACGTTTACATGTAGATTACTTAAATGTGAAATCTCAATTATGTCAAATGAATGTTAAATATATGCCTATACTAATTTAGTTTTCATAATGGAGGTCAAATGCCCCAGTCTCTGGCTTCAATGCATCCAGTTTTAGTCTACATTAATTTATTTGCTTTTATATCGTGTACATGAGTAAAATGTATTTTGTTCCCGTTGGGGGCATACAAATTTTTGGTTCGTTTTTTCGTCCGCCAAGCCTCAGGTTTACCTTTGCATTGAAGCATTTTTAGGAAGATCACATCTTTATGAAACTTTGCACACAGTTACAACATAATGATTTTGTAGGGCTGTGCCAAATATTTCTGGCTTAATGAACTTAGGAAAAGGGTGTGTTTACCAATATGTGTTAAGCCAGACTTCAATGTCATCGAGCCACATTTTCTCATTTTCAAATTGTATAAAGGTGTATGTAATTAGAGCCTGACTTGACAGAAGTAATGAGTTTCAAGTGGTATTGGTTCAAAGTAGTATACAAAAGTGGCATTCCTTCTAATAGTCTGGAGGTGGCTTGGTCTTCTCTTGATTACAGAGCCCTTTGTGGCTGAGTGATTAACTTAGTCATCTTACTATTAATCAAGTGCCTGTCAACACTGAGGTTCTGGGTTTGAGTTTCACTGCGGGAGAGTGTGCTTAACTCCAATCTTAACTGTCAAGGATTTCGTGTTTTCCTACCTTTATACCAATTATTGTCGTGGTTACTTATGAACTGACCTTATCCAATAACTTTAATGTAGTCACTGGACCATAAAATTGAGGTCTAGGCCAGGTGACTGACTGACAAGTACTCATCATAAGCTTCCACAGGACCAAATGTGATTTAACCTTGGGCTAAAGCTTACACAGACATAAAACAAATATAGTGTTTATGTAGTTGCCAGATTCCTATATGTTTCGATTCCAGTCCCCACAGGCAAGACAATACAAACTGGAAACTGATATAATTAAAAATTTGTTGAAACTGACGTTAAATCCCATTTGGTTACATGACTGTTAACACTGAGTTTGTAGGTTCGAGTCTCATTATGGGCAGGGTCCGCTCAAATCCATTCTCATTTTAAATGGATTGCTAGTCTTCCTGCAGAAGGTCATGGATTTCACCATGTTACTTAAGATTGCTCCACCAATAAATTGATTGATTGATTAGATGTCTGCTTTACGTCCAGCGAGCAGTATTTCAGCTATATTCAGGACGGGAACAAGTGAACAAACAATAAATCAACGGAAAATGGGGGTGGGATGGGTCACAACGAATACAATGAGCATACTCTTTTTCGAAATCTACAAAAGGGGTCTTTATCGTGCAAGGAGCGTGGCACTCTCCAAACACGTTACCGACTACGGTCCGCGGTCAGGCTTTCCGTATTTGGACATGACAACCCCCAACGAGAGGGTCTCCCTTATCCGCCACCCGGGGACGCGCTGGGCTGCACTGAGGGTCGAGCACTGGAAACCCTCCCAGTATGGTCCCAGTCCACCAATAAAACTGGATGTGACTATATAACTGAAAAAATGTTGAAATAGGCATTAATTTGGTATGGTAGTTGATAGTCATAAAGGGGCCTCGGTGGCCGAGTGGTTAAGGTAGTTCGTCTGCCGAAGATCACGTGGTCTGTTAAACCTGAGGTTGTGGGTTCGAGTCTCACTGCGGGCAGGGTGTACTCGACTGCAATCTTAATTGACAAGGATTGCCAGTTTTCCTATCAAAGATCGGGTTCTCTCCGGGTACTCCGGCTTCCCAATAAAAATGGACGCCATGAAATAGCTGAAAAATTGCTGAAAGTGGCGTTAAACATCATTCAAACAAACAAACAAACAAGATAGTCATATAGGTACAAACATGTACATGTATTTGATGAAATTTTTTTTTGGTACCAATAATTGGTCTATGGTTCCATAATTTGTTTATTTAATGTGTTTCCTGTACTTTATCATATCACTGAAATAATTTTCTGAATATTAGTAAACAATATACAATCCATTCAAGTAATTAAATATTTTATTATTGGTCATCCAGTAATACTGAAGATTTGTTTTCTTCATCTTGAATGCACGACTAGTTATATTCTCATTTATAATCATTAGAACAAGATGAAACGTATGTTGCATTCAATGCAACTGCATTTAGCATCCAATCCACTTTCGTTTTATTCCAAGGTCTTTAGTACAGATGTATACTGCATTTATAAAATTGTTTGTCAAAAACTATCAAACAACAGTTTTTTGTTTTCATGATATTTTTTAATTTCAAAGTCAGTTGACGCAGATGATAATTGTAATATAATATAAAAGCAACTGAAGAATTCCAATTTCTTCCTACCCGTCCATTGTACATGTATAAAATATAGGTACATGTATATTACTCTGAAGTGCAATGGACAATTAATTTTGGAAAAATACCATTCCTTAAGGTCCTGTAATCCATCTACATTGTATATTCATGACACTGACATCTCAATATACTGATAATATTTTTCTTTCAACTGTTTTAACTCTTTTGTGAGTATTTGTACGTAGTGCATGTAGCACTTTGGACCACAACAGAAAAGCCAGCTATGATCATCTTCTTCCCTGTTTAAACAATTGAAAACATGAGAACATACGAGCAGTCACTTGGAAGAAAATATTAACTTAAATTTCGTATAAGATTCTGTAAAGTATAAATTCTTTATGTGTAGCAAGTTTATTCCCTATTATTCAGTCAACTGCACACTTTTAGAGGAAATGGTTCAATCATTTTAAATCAAAAAGTTACAAATTGATTAGAATCTTTGATCACAGCCAATGAACCAAGTTTACAAGCTGCCCCTATGCTGTTATAAATCAAGGTACATATATTTATCTAAACAATGTGACCCAAAAACCATATATAGTAGTGTGAATAAATATTAAAATGCAATTTTTTTAAACTGCATATCACTGCACTCTTTGAGCCAAGCTTTTTTCAATTCTGGATTATTAATATTGCATTTTAATTACTTTCATACAGAATATAAGAATACATCTATGATGTGAGGTTACTTATAAATAAATAGCCACTTTATGAAGATTTATACAAGTTAAAACTTGTATTTACAAGATATATTGTACTAGTAGATTCAAAAACAAACCAGATATAAACATTCCAATTACTAAGTTGACATCATGTGAAACTATATTTTGATCTGAAACTTGGAACTTTAGAAAATTGCTTCTCCATACAAGGTCACCAACTTGGCTCGTGTGATGCACAAATGATATCTATAAATCTGTCTGATATTTTCAGCCATCTGAAAAGAAATTTTTTAATCATTTAAAACTGAGAGAAATTGGGATTGTAAATTAAACCTTAATCCAATTAAAATAATTAACTCTTAACTTGGAAAACCTAAGACAAACTAATTGACCGAAAACTGTATAGATGTACATGTGTGTATACATTATGGGTTGCTAACTTTGTGCTATTGCTTATGCATGTAATGACATAAAAATGATGTAATAATGTGTTATACTAATGAGTTTTTGAATTTTGGAGTCGTCACTTCCTTTTTAAAAACATTGAAAGAAGGAAGGTTTAGTTGACGATGCGAATCCTTCTTATAGCTAGCTGCTTTTTCAGAAATATCTACCCAAATGATTGGTACACACAGGTACCTTAATATCATTGTTACCTTCTTACTGAGAAAAAAATGAAAAATGAAAAAGGTTTCATTAAAAGATGTAGATTAAGTCATAGATCCTTTAAAACAATAACTTTAATGAGCAATGTTGGATCCAAACATAGCTACATTAAAGTAGGACCTATAACAGAACTAGTAATTTTCTGCTGTTGCTACAGCACCTAGTATAAGGTAGGGTATTTCCATTTGGCCTTGCAAAGTGTTCAATGAATTCGTTTATGCCACGAGGAGATGTGCAGGTATGTGTCTATGTACAGTGGTGTGTAAACTGCATTGTTTTCATATCATATCGCGAAATTGGAACGTGTGACTGGGGTTGAAATGGATTTTTTATATTTACACGTTTTGTTTCTTCCTGTTTAAGAACTTGGAGGAACTGTCGGAAAATCTGAGGTTTTAATTCGTTGCTCATATGCATTGTGTACCTTGGGCATGGAAAGACTTTTCCATCGGCATTGTGAACAAGATACTTAGACTTTGATATTTGTGTATATAAGCATAAACAATTCTTTGTTTTGGCATTCTGTCTGATATTTTGTCTGATTTATGTCTGTTTTGCGATTTATTTCTCTGAGTACCTTTAAATGAATTGCCAGTTTTTATTTGTATTGCTTGAATCATGTTATCTTGTGCTGAAACAAAGAACTTGAGCATTACTGGTCGCTTTCTTTTACGTCCTTTAGCATTGTACAACCTATGGTATTCCTATTTTAAATTGTCTGGAATACGAGAACCATCTTGCCAACTTGTTCCTGTTTGCCCTGAGCACTTGGCCTTATAAATGGGTTTACCTTGGTATAAGCTGTACCAATATGTCTATATCTAAATAGTTGCTTTGATTTCAGTTTCATTTTTGACTTGAATTTTCTGTTTGTCTGTTCTGAGCTGGTTGTGAACCAACACCATTTTGTTTTGCATGGTTTTCTTGTACCCTTGTGTTGTTATTGACTTCACGATCAGTTTTACATTGATTGTCAAGCTCGTTATCATCATATAATTCTTCTGGGTCTAATATGATATCAGGTAATAAATAATTGGGCCTGTCTTGTGGGTTATGATATTCTTTAAGTCTTTTTGCATGTACAAGTGATTTATGATTGTCTTGTTAGTAGTGTTAATCCTTAATTTGAATGTGTTGTTAGTACCACTGAGAATAATGGTGTAAGGCTCTGTCCATTTTTGTAACAGTTTTGGTGATTGACCTTTTTGTGTTTTTATCCTGCAATCAGTACATTTACTGTCCTACAATAAAATCCTCTGATACCTTTGACCTCACTTCCTACGACATTTAGTACTCTGTTCTGGTTTACGACGTTTGTGACGTCAGTATCACTAGAATACGAGACGAAACTTTTAACTGAGAAATCGGTTAAAAGTGAACGTTTTTCAGTATTATAAAACTTATATAAGGGTTGCAGGATAAAAACAATATTCGTACATGTACAGTGTCAAAAAATATATAATTTATTTGTACTCGCCGTGAAACAGGTTAGAAATGCTCGGCAAAGCCTCGCATTTCCACCATTTTCTAAGGCTCGTACAAATAAATTATATATTTTCTGACACTATACGAATATTGTGTATTTCTGCAGTAAAACCAGACTTGTGTTCCGGCGGTTAGAGTGGTAGGTTCTGCTTGTGCTTTAAGTTTTTTAGCTGCGCCATGTCTGTAGAGTGTAAGTTTATGCAATACATTTGTAAGATGCAACTTGTGATCTTTGGCCAATGTTTGTGTTTGGGTATAAGAGCAACATCAAGGAGTAATCTTATTTCTTGGCCAAATAAAAGCTGAAAAGGGAAAAATTGTATAGATGCTGTGGCTGGAGTTGATCAGTATGCCATCCTGACTGATGGCATGAATTAAGGACAGTCTGTTTGATCCTTACAACAAGTTCTGAGAGTTTGGAGAATAAATGATCTCTCAAAGGTGGCATTTGTTTCTGGATGGTAATTACCGGTATAATGCTTTGTTACCTGAAACAATTCACAAAGAGCTTGAACTAGCTTTAACATGAAGTTTTGAGCTCCATCTGTAACAAGGACCCTTGGTGCTCCATATCTTGTAATAATTTCATTGAACAAAACATTTGCAACTTCTTCTGATTTCAGTGGGAAATGCTTCACTCCCCTTCGAAAAACTGTCTACGATTAAAAGCAAATACCGATATTTTTCTGGTATAGCTGGTAGTTCCAGGAAATCCATATGCCATCTGGAGAAAACGTCCACAATAGGAAGTTGTATAAGAGGAACGTGCTTTTGATGTTTAGAATTCTTTGATTGTTGGCATTCGTTACATGTATTCACATACGTATGGCAGTCTGTATACATATTTGGCAAATAATACTTAGCTCTTAGTTTATCTTCACCCACACAATCATGGTATGATTTAAGGACATCATGACGCAGTACAACAGGAACACACAGCTGCTTGGCTAAACTTTGTTCTCTTGGTAAGTTTCTGGCACGTTCTGAATAAAAGTGATAAAGAATACCATCATCAAATTCATAATTTTCTGCCTGATCTTGCTTGCTTTGGAGCTTGAAGTTCAGAATGTCGATAAAGCTTTTGCAGTTTCTATGTAAATAAAGAAAAGTATGTTTGGTAATGGATCCTCATGATCTTGACCTTGATATACCCCAACAGCAAAAACTTCTAGAACCCTTGGTCTGTTTTTCCAAACATATTATATGTTGTATACTGTTTGGTTTTTTTTGCATTAACAAAGCCTATTTGAGGTAAGTCATCATGATCATCATCTGATTTTTCATCTACTTGATGTGGGTACTGTCTGCTAGACAAGGCATGTGCATTTCGAAATTCGATTCTGTGTCCCTGATCGATGAATGATCCTGTACTGGAATAGTTGAAGAAACCGCGCCCATCTGCATAGTCCACCCGTCGCATCACTGTTACGTTCAAGCCATCTCACTGTTATGCTCTCCGTGGAAACAGTGTACTCCTGGTTAGCTATATATTGCTTAAAAATTCGTGGTGCGCGGAATAAAAAAAAATTAAAAATAAAAAATAATGGAATTGCTTACAAATTTTCTCTATTCATACAATTAGTCTGTACATTTTCTAATACGTCTTTTCCAAGATATAATCGATCTCGGAAGGTGACCATTGTAATGCTAATCACAGGAATTCATAGAAATTTACGGCACTTTTATTGGAAAGCGGTGACATTAAAATGAAATGGAACGGCTAAAAAAGACGATACAAAAAGAAACCTGTTTATTAAAGTGCCCTAGTGTACATCTAGCTACCTATCTTGCAAACGGCGTTATGACTGTTTTGTTTTCGAAGGAACACTAAGTAATAAAGATAAAATATAATTTGTTTTTAGCCGTAAATATAATTAACAAAATCAATAAACATGTCATTTTATTAAAACCAATCTAAGTAAAAAGTTCATTGTAAATTCGTCTTACTTTCCTTGGGGCAAAGATTAAGTTTGTTTGTTTGACAATAAACTTGATGATATAATAAGTGGTTTTTAAAGATGGAAATCAGTATAAAAGGTGTTAAAATAGATTGCTTTATTAATCGTTATTTTAAGTAAGAAAGTTACCTTAATATTTGTGCATACATGAACACTTTACAACAGGGAGTACGTTTATTACTGACGGGATTACGCAATAAAAATAGCAACGATGTTTTTTTATCAATTTTATTTGTAGCTAGTGTAAAAACACTAAAGTTGTTCATAATGCAAAATGGTCATATCTATTGAAAACATTTCAATATAACGATGCATCTTGAATATCAGTCGTTATTATGCATGTAAACAACCGTCCCATAGCAGTTTCTTGTGTTAGCTTACCATCATTATAGATTTCTGGAGATCATTATTCCTTGAATTCCGAATTTCGTCGTTTGTCCCCACCCAAGAAAACGACGAAAATTGGTACCCCGCGAATAAAACTGAAGGCACAGTATTGTGAAACTGCTTCTGTTTTAGTTTTGTCCACCTGAATACCATGTTCTGAAATAATGTGCCCTTAATATTAGACCTGTTTAGCAGCAAAGTGACATTTGTTTGGTTAAATTGTTAATATTGCCTGTATTAAATTTTGAAAACATCTGTTCTAAATGTCGCAGATGCTCTGTAAAATTTTTAGAAAATACTAAAATATCATCAATGTATATTCGTGCAATGTTCCAGTTAAGTTCTTGCAAAACTTTTGTCATCAGCATCTGAAATATAGCTGGAGCATTTGTGAGACAAAGCATAGACGTTTGAAATGGTATAGCCCTCGTGGTGTCATAAATGCTGTTTTATGCTTTGTTGCCTCATCAAGAGGAAGGAACCCACAGACCAAATCTAATGAACTGAATACTTTTGCTTGTGAATATCCTACAGTGTCAAAAACTTCCTCAATTTTTTGGAGTTGGAAATAAAACAGGTTTTGTCACCTTATTGAGTTTTCTGAAGGCAATAACAAAACGATATGTGTTATTTGGTTTTTTGAGTAAAATGACATTGCTCTGGTATGACGACATGGATTTTTCAATAATGTCATTTTGTTCTACTTCTTCTACATGGGATTGTATTTATTTGTATCGTTTTGATCGAACTGGTATCTCTGTTGTTGTTTCAATGGCATAGAAATGAAAGTTTGTTTTGCCCAATTCTGATACGTCTTTTACAAATACATTTTTGCGTATAAGTTCTAATAGCTTGTTGCGTTGTTGGTGATTTAAAGTTGTATCAATTTTGATATCCAGTTCTTGTGCTATTTTTGGGGGTCTGCATTGATAGAATTTGCATAATGTTTGTCATCTAGAGCGAATATAGGTATAACCTGAGATGCATTAAGTTTGGCTACTATTGTGTTTGGTTGTAAAAATAATATCGTTGTTGGTTTGGTTCAGAACTCTGTACCAAACCTGTCCCTTTGATATTTGACTCAAAGAGTAACTGCCAAAAATGTTTCTGGAAATCAAATTTTAAACTGGCACAAGTAAAACTGTTTTTGTTGTTTGTCTTTTTGTAACTTTAAATGTATATTGGTTTGTGAACAAGCTGGAAGTACTACTTGGTCATATGTTTCTGCCAGACCTGAAGAGCTAGCTATATTCTCAATGTGTAATGATGCAGCTGTAACATTATTTTGAAATGATACAACTTGATCATTAAAATTTATTGTAGTCTTATTTTTATTTAGAAAATCTTGCCCTAATATTAACTGAAAACCTACATCATTAAAAGGAATGAGGCATTAATAATTCATTAACATTTATAACTAAGTCTACTTGTCCTGCAATTGTATGTACAGTATTGCAAACACCTCTTACAAAAGGCAAATCTGAGTTATAAATATGTGGAAGGTCCCTAGGATGGAATGCTTTCATTAACTGGTTATTAATTACTGCGATATAAGCATTGATATAAAAGTTATTAATCTTAACCCTTATTTTATTGCAGTTTGTGATAGCTGTCTTAACTGAAGCAATAACATTATTAAAACCAGCAATTTTTAAATAACTGTAACAGGAGAAAAATTGTGAGAATAATGCCTACTTATCACTTTTAAAGTACCTAACAAGCAAACAATTATTCAGAAATGCTTGTGTCACTTTGGTGATGTTATAAGGTTGACTCACCAACAGCAATACCATATACAGAAATCGTGGCTACACTTGACAAGACCAACGTCTGTGAATTCTGCAATCGTCACTTTCTTCTTCTGGTTGCTGTTCTGAACTACACGGTTTTACAATAGAAAAATGTTCATTAAGATAAGTACACAGTTTCGACCCGGATCTCGCATCACATTATGACCAAGGTGAAATACAGGCCAGATAAGGGAAAGTAATTGGCCTTGTGTTGCGTCTCCACCTTGTCATATCATCTGGGGAATAATTATAGCTCACATGGAATTTCAATGTTCACGCAAATAAATACATATTTTTCCAATGTCAATTATTAAGATTGTAATAATATATTACATATTTACAAGTTCACAATAACAACTAGTCTGTTTAAGTCACCATAATTTTACAAGAACTTCCATTATAAAAACAATGTAAAAATCGCCATTCAAATTGTCAACAATATAAGTCAAATTTTATACTTCACGATTCTAATTCCAAATCAAATCTCCCCAAAAATTCTCTTCCAAATTTCTTAATTAAAATCCTACAAAATTGGACTAGCCAATCAAATTTTAAGACCTTAAATCGGTAGGTCAGTATTGGTATTAAAATTATTGACAGCAATTACTGACTACTATTATGTTAAGATTAAAAGACATTCCCGACATAATTGTGAATCCTTTATAATCCAGCTTTGATAATCAAGTCAATTGAAATGTCGCAGAATTGACAAATGTACAAACAATTGTCTTAATGCATATTAACACCTGCAATTACATAATATTATGTGATAAATTATTTATCACAAAATATGTATCTATCTAATTATTCTTCAGTCTGCATTATTTCCAATTAACAAGTAATTTTTAAAATATTCATAAAACAATCCATGAAATATCAACTTATATTGCCAGTGAAAAATATATCATTTTTCACCGGTGATATGCAAATTAAATTTTTTCTGACAGTCAACAAAGCCATGAATGATGATTGGAGCAACGTGATGTACGGTGTACATTTAATGTCTACCAGTAGTTTTATTGATAGTTTTTGTCAAATGTTTAATATTAATTCTCCTTATCAGTCTCATAATCACGTTATTTACATGAATATACTAGTACTTTTCACTGAAACCATGATGTATGTTTATAAACGTTTATCATATATAATTCCCCCCTTTTTTTCTTGTAAAAAATGCATATTTTTCGTATATAATTTACGTACTGACCTTTCTATGATGCCCTTAAGTTTTGAACATCTGTTTACTTTATTCTCAATAAGCAATATCAAAAGCAGACCAACATCTCTCAATTAAATAGCGCGATGACGATTTGTTCATCTTTCTCTTCATTGGAATTTATATGATACAATTTTAAGTAGAAAGGATTTCCCTAACGCTATAGGAAGATCGGCAACGCAATCTTTTTCTTTCAGTAAACAATCTAAAATCATTCTTAGTACAAAATAGTTGTAAAACTTTTCAGACCTAAAAAATGCATCGGATATCGCCATTTAGACAGTAAAGCCTATTGTGATATGCAAACCAGTATTTGATCGGTCGAATCACTCAACTTGAACTGAAATTTGATTGAACGATCAAATTGACAATTTTGACCCCTGACGTGACCTGTAATGGGATGTTATAAGATCTACATGCAGAGACCATAGCAAAAAGTGGACAGCAAGTGAAAGATTTAATTTTAATTAGATTGGCCCTTGTAAAACACTTATCTATTGGGTAAATAGACATAAGTGCTTGCTATATGTCTATATATATATATATATATATATATATATATATATATATATATATTAAATAGTGCATTTAAAATTACACCACTGTTTGAATAATGACACAGATTTCTTTTTCCTCTTCCATAGTTTCTCTACAGTTAAATCATCTCCACCAAGAAAAAACATCACAGATCACGAAGTTACAGATATCGAAATAAAAGGTACACAATTTTGATACGATAAAAATAGTATGTTCAGTTCCATAACTATGCAAATCACGTTTACAATCACCTGTGTGGTTACTGGTAGCATTTACTTTTTATTAGATGTAAATAAAATGTCATCAAAAGATACCAAAATTGATAAAATTTACTACGCCGGGCGCGCATTTCGTCTAATCAAAACTCCTCAGTGGCACTCAAATCCAAATAATATTAAAATCCGAGTTAGGAATATATTTTGTAAAGCTTTTCTTATCAATATTAAATTCAAAAACGTTATACAAAATCCGGCTAAGGCTTTCCACCTATAAAATAGAAAACCATAGAATTTAAATATTTTTAGAAAATTCGAGCGGTAAATTTAGGCAACGACTTTATCAATAAAGATAGAATCAATGATATTCCTGTCAGCATTGCAAATTGTTGATATGTTAATACTTACATCAACATAAATTATTTTCGATATGGCTTTTTTCAGTTCATGTAAAGTCAGGTTTTTGCAATACTTTTATTATTGCCAATATTGCGATTGACGTAAGATCACAATAATTTAACCTCGGAATTCTTATTGCATTACTACAATGACAATGTATGCATTATCATAACATTAAATTAATAGGACGGTATAAGCACTATACAGTTATTCATTTCTAACATGTCGAATTATTTTAACAGAGATTTAGACATTTCGTATGCCAAAACGCTTCTTCTTTAACTGGATATATGCAGTTGATATTCGAAACAACAACACGCCAATCTGTTTTAAACATATTTCTATTTTTTCAGCTGGTATAAATAACAACATCATTAACTTTAAAATTGTCAATTTGATATGATAATTAGTTTTTACACCACAGTTTATTTATCTTTGATGTAAATAACTACTGTATTATCCACACGGAAATCCATTCAAATCACGCAAATGACTTACGTTTCTAATTGTATATATGAGACAACAAAACAAATTTTCAATTATTTTAAGATCGCCACATGTAAACTAAATGGAAGGTATTTTCCGTTTGATTTAGACGACTAATATTTATTGAAATTAGACAACTGCTGAGTAATTAGTCGTTATAATGAATACTTCGATATATAATTATTTTGCTTTTTCAGCCGATCGCAAAAATTAAAACTCTCCCTGAATCGCAATAATGAATGCACGGAGCAATTTCAGAATTTACAATATGTGAATTTCTTTTTTATATGATTATCTTTTTTACCTACGTACCAATCAGATTTAATCAAGATAATTTAATTGTTACTTATATGCTATCCTTTTTGAAGTGACGACATCAATCAATGGCAAATGTAAATTTGAAATTGTGAATTGGTATATATTTCAGATAAACACAGATTAGTGACATATCCCGCTATTATAATCTTAATGCTGCTCATAACTTTAGCAGGTATACATATTTTACATAATGTATTTCTCTTTACTGCACATAAAGACAATATGAAAATGAGAACCGAGACAAACTCTGCAAATCAGAAACATTTGATAATAAAGATCTTAGGTTAGTAGTTATTTCAAAACTGGATACAGCCAGTGCAACATAATGAAGTCTTATTTAAAGATAATGTAGAAGTTACTATTGAGGCATGTGAACAGAAAGATGTTGCTTGTTGTTACATTATCTGCAATGAAAACGAATGTTAGTTGAAATGGCTGCCAGCATGTTACCCAATATATTTCTAACAAAGAATAACAACGAATAAATTTCTATAATACATGAAAGATAGAAGAATGTTTAGTTTATACAATTCTAAAGTTATTCCCTGTTGTAGTTTCTTGCTTTTACACACGATACTTGCAATAGTTATCTGTATATGTATCTTTAATAACTAGTCAGTTAACTAGGATGTGCAATGAACAATTTGTTAAATATTGATAATTTGTTGTGTGGAAAATGCGTCCGTAAATAGGATTTGCAAAAACTGTTGCTTGAATATGATTTTTAGTAAATATAGATGTAAAAAGGGTGTGCAATAAACAGTAAATGTAATAAGGATAACAACTACATGCCAGACAGTCACATACATATCACATACGTATGGGATTGGAAACGAACAGACTGTAAAATAAAATGTAGAATTACATTTGTAAAAAAGTATCTGCATCGTTCTTTTAATTAAATGAAAAAACAATAACTAGTCATTCAGAGAAATAAAATGTGCAAGGTTCTTTCAGTTAAATTGTGTGCTTAATAAACAATCAGATAAATACTATATTATGCAGTACTCAGCCAGTAAAATTATATACACAATTAACAATAAGCTCCGTTGGATGTTTAATAACAATGGATTAAATTTACTCTGTAATGGCGGTCAAATAGCACTTGAAATCAACAGTCAGTTAAATAGGATGTGCAATGAACGATCTGACGACACAGACATGGAAACACTCATCAACACGTTTAACACAGCAGTGACCGAAACATAAAGTGATATCATTGGCAAACATAGATCAGCGATAAAATCCTATATCATTGCTAACATTCTTCAACTGTATGAAAAGCGCATGGAGTTAAAGAATAAGAAGTCTTAGAAGGAAGGATCAAAACATCAGAGCTTTCCATCGGAAAATAAAGGAAAATGTCAAAAATGTTAACGGAAATCTGGACCAAGGAACATTGTCAAGACAAAGTCTGCCACTAGAGAAATAACAGTAAGAAAGCAAATCAGATGTTAAGGTACGTGATAAGTACAAGACAAGACAATCATACAAGATAAAGATGGAACTGTTACACTGAAGACCAAGATATTCTGCAGAGATGGACAGAGTGCTCTTTAGACTTAAACTTCTACACAGCCATAGAAGATACCAAAATATCGAACACTACACTAGTAACCGACATCGACAGCTGTCACATCCTTTGAGAAGAGTTAGCCACTAAAAAGAAAATTTAGCAGGCGTAAACATCTTATCAGAACTAACCCAAACAGGAGGAGAAACCCTGATTAGCTTTATTAATAATCTGCGTAAGGTATGGTGGTAGACATGGTCAAGCCCACACAATTGACACAGTCAGTGATAATAGCCGTCCTAAAGAAAGGCTACTGCAATGTCAGAACTATCATACGATTAACCCCATATGTCATCCAATCAAAATCATGTTGAAAATTCTACTTTAAACCAACCGCAGCCACAGTCAGAAAAGATCATTGCTAATGAAAAAGCAGGCTTTATACCAGTGCACAGTACAACAAAGCAGATCTAAAGGTTTAAGGTTGTTAATGTAAAAAAATACATCGACATGAGCAAGATTTCTACCATGTCTTTGTGGACTTCAAGACATCATGCTACAGGGCATGGTACGCTTCACTCTGGTTAGTGCGAACTAATCAGGGTTATTGGTTTGTTTGTTTGAATGATTTTTAACAGGCTATTTTGCAGCTATATCATGGCGTCCAGATTTTACTGGAAGAGGAATCCAGAGTATCTGGAGAAAATCCCCGATCATTGGTAGGAAAACTGACAATCCTTGTCAATAAAGATTTGAGTCGAGCACATCATGCCCGCAGTGAGAATCGAACCAGCAGTCCCAGTGTTGACAGACCACTTAATCAATAGTAAACGAACTATTGTAACAACTTCACCACCGAAACACCATAATGAGTGTTAAAGAAAACTTATATGATAATGCAACTAGTACAGTCTACTTTAACATCAGTATCGCAGACTGATTCAAGACAACAGTTGGAATCGGGCAAGGATGTCTGCTCTCAGCTGCTCTCTTTAATATATTCCCTCAATAAATCATGACACATGCTGATAAAACGTTAAGGGAGTGTCAGTAATCGGGACAGAAAATAACAAACTTGTGCTTTGCTCACGACATTGATGGACTTGCGGGAACAGAAGAAGTAGCATTTGGATAAAACACTTGGAAAGAGACACCAATAGCAACAAGACTGAAACAATGATAAATGGCCAGAAACAAGATACAGTACATAGCTTCAAATACCTTGGATTTTTTATGACAGATGAAACATCAAAACCTAAGATAATGTATGGGATAACGCAAAATAGACCATCTATAATGATTAGAACATTGCACACAGTTTAAAGATCAGACTAATGCGAATATTGCTTATTTTAATATTACTGTCTTAGTGTAATTCAGGAAATCTTGCATCAGATCTCGAGGAAAGTACACAGTCAACATAAATAAGATGTTTCCAAAGAGTGCTTGGCATTTATATAGAGATCACATCTCTAGGGAAGACGCAGAAAAAAACAGAATCATGCAAGCCACTGGACCTTATGAAGATCTACCGAGTACAGAAAAGAAAAAAGCGAAATAGAATGAGGATTTTGCATGATCATAGGGGCTTGATAAGACAGTCATTCAAGGTACTGGTCAAAGAGACAGAACACCAGACATGCAGAAAAAGATATGGTTGTTAACAGTTCAAAATGGACAGTCGTAAAACTGTGCTTTTTTCTAGGGAAGACAGATGAGAACGCGTGTTGAAAGAAACTGGTACAAAGTCCTTACGGTCACCAATACTAAGAGAAAGACAGACAGAAACTAGTAAATCGAATAAAGGGTCTATAAATGGATGTATAATGAACAGAATATAATATACAGTTAATAGTCAGCTAAATATGCTATACTAATAGCTTAGCAAGTAGTAAAATTTGTAACAAACTGATGAATATGTGGATTGAACAATTGATTAAACCATACGCAGAACAAAGAGGCAGTTCATTAGTATGCGAAATGAATTCAATTCAATCAAGACGCTTAAGAAATCATCTGTAAATATGCATTTTGAAATGTTAGTAAAACAGAATTTGTACATGTAATCAACAGACAATTGCATTAAATCAACATTTGGTTAAACTGAATTATGAATCAGCAACTGGTTAAATAATATGTAAAATAAATAATGACTATGAACAATCGATTAACTAGGATCAGCAGCAAGGAATTTTTTAAATGCGATGAATACAGTTGTCATTTTCAAAAAGCATTAATTTTAATAAAAAGGCTAAACAAAAAAATATTGCATATAACCAGATAGGTAAATTTGTGAGCATTGAACAAAGAGATAAATCTGATTTGCATTATTCACTCTGCGAAACAGCACACATCTTTTAGGGACAAAATAATTAGAAATTTGTATTTCAGGTTTAGTGTTTGTAAAAGCTGAACTGAAAACCAGACGATCAAAATGTAAAAATAGTAAGTTACGAAGACATGCATTTCTTTTATTTAGAGTAACTACAATTTGTTAACATCTTACATCATAACAGGCGAATAAAAAGGACACTAGGTTATTCAAAATTGAATAAACTGTAAAATGCTCACATTTTAAAAACATCAAAACAACATTAGCCATTAAATCGAAACAAAATTGTTACATTCATGAATTTAATCCTGTAAACGCTGTTCATTTGTAAAAAAATCGGACAAAATTGAATTTCCAAATCCAATTATTCCCGCCATTTTTGTGAGCCTTTGGTGGCCGCGTGGTTAAGGTAGGTCGTTAACTATTGATCATATTGTTTGTCAACATTGGGGATGCGGGTTCGAGTCTCACTACGCGCAGTTTGCGCTCGACTCCAATTTTGATTGACAATGATTGTTTTCCTACCGAAGGTTGGGGTTTTCTCTGGGTACTCCGGTTTCCTTTTCTTATAAAACCTGGACGCCTTGGTATAGCTGAAAAATTGCGGAAAGTGGCATTAAAATCATTCTAGTGATAAAGTAACGTTACAAACAGATATTGTGTCGTGAAAGGAAATATGTCAAATATTCAATGTTAGAACCGTTTTATAGATTGCATATTTTTTCACGGTATTCTAGTGATAAAGTGACTTTACAAACAGATATCGTGTCGTAAAAGGAGCTATGTCAACTATTTAATGTTAGAATCTTGGTTGTTACAAGTTAAGGCAAGCTCTGTGTGTAAAAAATATTGAAAAGAAGTGAAACACTGTGACAGTCAAATGAATAACAAAAATTTTGAAATTAAATTTATACTTATTTGTTTTCATTGCAGGTAACAATGAATTTATCAACATACATGGCAGTTTACTGGAAAAAGGTATCGCCGATAGTAATGAAACCATTAAAGATCTGCTTCTGAAAGTTCTAAGTAATAATGTTGTTATAGTTGTAGGCGAACCAAAATCCGGAAAATCGACTATTGTCAATTACGTTGCATTGTTGCTACACAATATATATGATTATGACACCATTCATTGTAAAACAGCAGAAGACATCGACGAAAACATTAAAAATGGGTTTGAAAATAAAATATTACTTTTAGACAACTATTTTGTATGCGATTTTACAAATGATGATAATGTCGTTAAGTGGAAGACAATATGCGCGAAAATTAAAAATATTTTAACGAAGGGAACAGTAAAAATGATAATAACTTGTTTGCCATCCCATCTTAAAGATTGTTGTGAGAATAAAATAGAATTTCCGGTAGAAGCTATTTACCGAATAAAGCCATTATTAAGCAAAAGTGATTGCAAACCTGATCTATTAATTACGAACGGAATGAAATAAAGTAGTTTTTTTATAATTGGTACACAGAATAAATTCTAAAGCTCTCCCCTATTCGTTTTGTTGATTCAGGTTATTTCATAATGGGAAAATTCGCATGCGGGAGGTTTTGTATTGCGTATTTAAATACAGTTTTGTTTCCAAAGCGTCTGAATTACGTCATATTAGAATCGCGACTAAAACAGCAATTTGTTTCAATTTCTGAGCAAGTTTTGTGCTTTACATCAATATTATATTTTCAATACAAGCGGTCAAATCATAGTTAATTAAGTATACTTACATTTTTATTATTAGATTACAGAATTTATGTCTGCCACAATATGTCCGGTTTTCTCTAAATATGATTTAATGTTCTAAGCAATTGTTTTACATTACACCAACAGTGTGTTTTGGAATACATATGGTCAGGCAGAGTGTCAGTAAGGTAGGTATAGTTCAAAGTAATTTACTGGATTGATATTCAAAATGACTGCCACTATATTTCAGACAACTGCAATTTGTATAACAAAATAGGTGTTGGGTAAGGTTTTAATGTAAAAAAACTCCGTTATATTAACACACATGTCCAGGTTTCAGTAATGTGTCATTCATGTAATTAGTAGAAATATAATATCTGTGGTTTTTAAATATATGATATAATGGTGCATTATTGGCAGACATATTGAGTACTATTTTCGTTTAAAATAATTAAAATTATTGTTTTTCTATACGACAAATATTTATTAATCGTGTCTCGTAGTGAACAAATTTACGCAACTGTCTTAAGGTGATATAGGTAGTTGCACCTACACAAAATTCATGTAATGTGTATATATAAGTCGTAAATAGTTGAGATAGGCATGACATGAACTTCTGTTCTTTTTTTGAATGCTTGTAGACTTCCAGTTCGGTAAATTGTAAACAAGTAAACTGCATGATGTTTCTGATCAGGTTATAGTTTCACAAAATGTTAATTGTTTTAAGTATAAACATGGCAAATATGCAAAATATTTTTATATATGTTTATTTGTTTGTTTTTATGTAGATCGTGCATGTATTTCTTATTTGTAACTGTTGACTATTTTATGTTATTTATTAGTATAGTGCTTTTCGTTTGCTTAATATGCATGTTTTGAAAAAGAGTTCTTTTATAACAGTAAATGTTTAATATGCTTCTGTATATTTGTATTATTAAAGGATGGACAAGTTATTTATTATGCAATCAGTTCATTCGCTGTTCAATAAAGGTAGCCGAATAAGGTTTTGCATTATTTGGCCAAATAAAGTCTCCTGGTTCCTTTGTACTCGATTCTTAAGATACATAGTATTTTGTTTTGGTATACAACATATACGATATTTGTTCATCTATTCATGACAGCTTCCTTTGATCGCATCATGATTGAGTACTATTATCGTTTAAATAATTAAAATTTTAGTTTTTCTACAAGACAAGTAAATAACACAAATGTTTATGAATCAGATTTACAAATACATAGCATGTATATGCATTTACTCAACAGAAACATTTTGCATGTATCTCCACAATCATTCATTTAAAATAGCTCAACTGCTATTGCAGATTATACCCCGGCCGATTTATCATTTATATATCTTTTTGAAAGACCACCTGAAATGTTTTTTTCTTAATAAAGCTAAAATTGAACAAAGGCGGACTTTTTAATTTTATTTGAAAATATGCAGATGTTTTGTCTTTATGCCATCGTTTTGTCTTGCATTTTCAACATAGTGTTGTTCAAATTTGGAATAAAACAATCACATTTCTAACCATTATCAATTTTGTGTCATCCTTCTTTCGACATTAATCAAGTTGTTTCTGTTTTTGTAATATTTATTGTTTATCCCTACTGTGTAGCTTTTTGTCAATAAGATAACATGCAGAAACAGTGTTTCATTAGGACGTTGTTTAAGAGAAGAAGAACTTACTTAAATACAGATTGCAGAGCTCCATTAGTTCAATAAAATCGTTCAAATACAGAGTTGTATACTGCATTTTATGTTAACAAACTGTTTTTAATTTCATCTTAACTTCCAAACACCAAATGTGTTATAAATATTGATAAATAAGGTCGGTACATAAATATTATTTCGTATTGAAATAAGAAATCTGGTCTTCCTTAAAGGGTCGCCAGAGATGGCCATATATTAGCCTGTATCGTGACCGTCAGCCCAAAGAGTTGTATTGTCTATTATTGATGTGAAAGAGGAAAATAATTTTGCTTTTGTGTGATCTCTTAGATGAAATATAGATGTACTGAATGTGTTTGATAAAATATACTGCCTCTCTGATTTAAAATAAATTCTCCCTATAGTCTACAAACGTTATATTGGAAGTTTTTGCAGATAAATAGTCGTTAAAATCAAAAGCATCATCGAACTTTTTGATATTCTGAATTAAAATAAATGACATTCATAAATGAGATCTTGAGGTACAGAATTGAACTATTTTTCAATCGATTAGTGTTGGCAACATTGTATTTCTTTGCAAATTCATGGACATCTTACATGGATTCATATGCTATTTTTGGTGCTTGTGCTTGAGACATCACATGATCGTCATCAGTTATAATTGATGCCAGAGAGAGATTGTTGTGCCAAACGGTCTACATCTATATCAGTTGTTAAATTTTACATTTTGTGGACGGTTGTGTTCACTTTCAAAAGAAATTATATTTTTCATGGTACTTTCTCTAGGTTTAAAAAGCCTTTTATTGGATTCTCTCAAACCAAAAATTTAAGCATGGTAAAGGAAATGACTATATACGTATAACCATATGAACCATCAAGAACTGAAGCTTAGTAATCAAGGAGTTTGCTACCCTTAACCATGACTTTTGAACTTCAACTAAAATTGAAGCTTCGTTCCTACTAATCACTTTAAGTCTACTATTGTATCTCTTTCCATTTAAAAGTTATTCAGTAATAACAGTTAGTTATGAAGGCCAACTTGAAAATGCGAGTCAATAAATTTAATTACAAACAAGCATTATAGGACTTGGGCATAGAAACATACCACAAGCAAAATACTAAATGCACTTGTTTTTAATCGCCTTTCATAAACAATCGCACTGATCATGTCATTATTGGTGATTTGATCATTGACCAAGAGAATCTCAGAAACATTATTTCTCGTGGTCAGAGAACCTCAACGAGTATACTGGAATTTAAATTTTAAACCTATTATGGATGCTGTCGACGACTATGCCGGGGAACGTTCTGGAACTAACAAAACATATATATGATGATTGATTAGGTGGCTGCTAAACATCTTATGGGAAGTGCAATATTTGTCATACTCAGTATAAGGGGCAAAAAAGAGAAACTTGGATCAGATGGATTTACAGAAATAAAATGAATCAATGAACTAATTTTGCTTGCCCCTTTAAAATAGTTTCAATTTTTGTGACCGAGAAATATGCAATTTGTATCCGTTACATAGCGCCCACGTTTCGTCGATTTCTACAACCACTATGAACCGAAATAAGGACTGACATTACCATACACAGTTCAAATTTGATTGATAGAAACTGATAGTGATTGTAAACTTACTGTTCCTGATTTGTAAATCACTGTACACAATTCGTCAGTCATTTAAAATTTTTATTTTTTACTGATTGCTCCTGTCCTGAACTGAAACAGTTCGTGACAGTTAGGTACAGTACTTTTGCAGAACTGAACAAAACTGCTAGTCACTGCATCAGGTTTTGACAGTTACTTTCAAATTTTTACCTGGATATAGAATGACTGACATTCACTGTAGCAGTCCTCGACATAGATTATCAATATTTACCTGTATTTAGAATGACTGATAATCACTGTAGCAGTCCTTGTCAGTCATTATCTGTTCTTACCCTGATTTAGAATGACTGATGTTAACTGTAGCAGTCCTGACAGTGATCATCAATATTCACTTGGATTAAGAATGACTGATAATCGCTGCAACAGTTTTTGTTTGTCATTATCGGTTCTTACCTTGATTTAAAATGACGGATGTTCACTGTAGCAGCCCTTGTCAGTCATCATCTGTTCTTACCTTGATTAAGTATGACTGATGTTCACTGTAACAGTCCTTAACAGGGATTGGCAATATTTACCTTAATTTAGAGTAACTGATATTTGAGCTTTTTTTTTATTTTAGCCTTGCAAAATATGTTTTTATAAAAGGTGATGAAAAATGCATCAAAATACGTCTGCTTTTCATATGAACATTAACACAAATATTGCGTTAAAGGGATTTTTTTAAAAGCCACAATACTGCATAACGGGTTATTTTAGCGGGTTGCAAATTTAGGCGTATTTTAGCGGTCAAACTGAAATCGCCAAAATAAAAACTGCTAAAAATTCATGATTTTAGAAACTGCGGTAAAATGGTTTTTAGACTATCATTATTGTAAATTTAATCAATAACATGGTCATTTGTCAAATATTGGTATTACCTAAGATTGTGTTAATTAAATTTTAGATTTAATAAAACTATTCATTAATGTTCTACGGCTAATTTGGTCAATATCTGAGCAAAATGTCTTAAATTATTTTGACTAATCAACAAATCTATTCATCTGTTTTACCTGTGTTTAAAGCTCAAAGGCCTGATTGTAATCCAGTTGTCAAATTGACTACTCGATTAACTCTCATTTAAACCGTTAAATAAACATGCGGATAAGCACTACATCAAACCACACAATTAATAAATCTGTCATAATTACGAAATTTGTATGCAACGTGATTTTACCTGTATATACAAAATTAAAATTATCAAATATAACTTATAGAAAATTGGTAGATTTGTAAAAAATATGTTTAAAATGATTGGAAAACTAAACACTTAAACAGGATGAAATCGTCTTTATTTTAGGAGAATTTCTTCCTCCTCAGATTATTTATGGAGGAAAAACAGATAAATGCCATCCTGTATATAAGTTTCCATCCGTAATTAAGTTTCTGTCTTTGTATATGAAATATAGCCTGTTTCTTGCCCCTTCCTATGTAGTCCCCTTGTTTACTTGCGTTCCAATTGGAAAATACACAAACACATGTTATCCGGGATTGCTAGACCGCCAAATTTTTTTCTATGGTTTTGCCCAATCGCCAATTTAAACCACCAAATTTTTACAATACATTTTGACCTAAAAACCACCAAATTTTACACCCGCTAAAATAACCCGCTATACGGTATTGTTTCAAGTCAATATGTTTGTTTGTTTGTTTGTTTGAATGGTGTTTTACGTTACTTTCGGCAATTTTTCAGCTATATCATGGCGTCCAGTTATTATTGGGGGAGGAAGCTGGAGTACCCGGAGAAAACCCCGGACCTTCAGTAGGAAAACTGGCAATCCTTGTCAATTAAGATTGGAGTCGAGAACACCTACCCGTAGTGAGACTCGAACCCGCAATCTCAGTATTGACTGACCACGTGATCAATAGTAGAGGAACTACGTTAACCACTCGGCAAGCGAGGCCCCTTCAATTCAATATGAGCACATCTGGAAAATAAAAATAAGCTTGTTCAATATTGGCGTGGTTATAAGCAAAGTAAATCTCTTTTATGGGCGTTTTTACTGACATCGTCATTGGGAACATGTTCATATATGAGCAGTTTATATATAGGCTGAATTGAAATAGATAATAAATAGAACACTGAATAGTTTGTTTTTGTTTGTTTGAATGTTATTTAACGCCACTTTCAGTTATAATAAAAGCTATATCCAGTTTTTTATATTTGAGGAAAAAGCCGGACTACCCGGAGAAAACTCCCGACTGGCAATCATTGTCAATTAAGATTGGAGTAGAGCGCACCCTGCCCACAGAATGAAACCCGCAGCCTCAGTATGGACAGACCACGTGATCAATAGTAGACGAACTACCTTAACCACTCAGCCGCGGAGGACCCTGAACACTAAACAGATATACATTCGCCTTTTGTTATAAATTATATACAAATTATGGAAAAATATTTAAAGCAGAAGATACAGATACAAAAAACATTAACAGCTACATTTGTATACAATTGCATGAACGAGGGACTAATAAGTTTATACCTATGTAATGTATAATTTTGAGCCGATTGAATAAATTTGTGTACACACATTATTTCTAAAAAGGGAGACTTTTTTATTTGCTAATCTATGTTTATTGGTAGTTAAACCACAACTTGGTATATTTTTTAGAATTTTAAATATGACCGTTTGCATTCAAATTGATTTGAAATTATAACTTTTATCCAGAATATTAACTAGTTCTATAACATAAAACCTCCAATTTCACGTTTATATTTATCTTTTTCATCTGACTTTGACATTTTTATTACTATTTTAAATGTGAGGTTTTATCTGTCAGTTGATTTTTCTCGGAGCAAAAGTTTTTCATTAGTTCTGCATATTTTAACATGTGAAATATCATGAAACTAACATAAACACAAAGACTATACCTGTTTTCAATGAATTAAACTATGTTCAATTAAGTAATCCATGTTTGAAAAATCAAGACGAAATTTTTCTGCGAGCTGACATTTTGAATTTAACGGTAAATCAACATTACGGAATCAAGTTATATTTAATGGCGGAACGAATACAATTTGTCGCAATTGAAACACATGGAAAATTCGTTTCGTCAAAAACAGAGCCATAAGATAGATTTAATTGGGGTCAGCCATTGAATGCAATTGGAGTTAAGGGATACCTCAAATAAAGCTTCAAACAGGACTTGAAAAATCCATGATAAAAGGTGAGACAATTGTTAGAAAATTTAGATATTTTTCTTTAAGTGCAGCGCAGTTTGCATTGTTGTACAAACGTTTTTTATATCAAACTTAACTTAAACATTTCGCACGATTTTCTTGCGGAATGTGCGCACGGGAAAATGCGTTTAAAGATGAAACCTCGAATTTCACTAAAAAACATAAAATATCAATATCATAAAAAATGTTGAAAATAAACATGAAATGAGAGGTTTTATTAATGGAACTAGAATATTAACTAGAATGTCTTATGTCATTTTGTCAAAATAATGAAATATATTCGAAAGGCATTTTTCTTTGTGAACATCGGACGGTTTTAAAATATCTTCCCCAACAAATGAAGTTTTACTATTAATCTCAAGAAATACATGTAACTTCTCCACCTATTCATCAATCAAATATGACGTCAAATATTATCCTGCCCGTACGACATCGTTTCTCCGAATCAAAAGTAATTATCAAGATATAAATTTGTTATAAAACTTAAACAAAATCACTTCAAAGTAAAACGTTATCATCGTTTGCGTGTGGTTATTGCAATAAACAAATTAACAATCAACATCTCTAATTTACCTTTGCACCCCAGGTAGCTACAAGTACAAAACACATATTCGCACACCTTAAAATCGGAAACCAATTTTATACGTAATAACAATCACTTCAATAAAATTACTTTTCCGTATTTCCAACGAACTTTCTTGTGCATAACGATACAAAGGTCTCCTGCTTATTTAATTTCTTTTTAATTTATATTAAACTTTATAAAAATATATCATAGAAATACATGACACATTGAAGGTCTAATTAAATAAAATAGCCAGAAACAGTGAAGAAATTATACAAATACCGTGCAAAAAAAACTTTCTCTTCAATGTCAAAAGAAGTTACTGGACCTAATAGCTATAATACGACTTAAATAGCTTTATGGGCTTGCTCGACTTCATCTATTTCTTTAACTATTTTATTGCCGAAAAGTTGTGAGTATGAGCTATCACTAGTTCTCTGGCTTCTTCTTCTATTAAAAAGTTGACGACAAAATATATGCTAGCAGTGGCGTATAACTTCAAACAAGAATACATTTTTTTTCCAAAAAATAAAATATCTTAACTCATGGTAAACCTTAATGTAAATAATGTGTTACGTGTATTAACAACGCATTAAATTGCTCAATTTTTTGTTGTTTGGAAATAAGACGTGCGTTTTATTGATTCAGAGAGTTATTGCCATCTTTACATGTTTTTCAATTTTCATCTCATTTGAATCCTTGTATGTTATTGTTAGTTTTAAAGAGTGGAGTAGCCGAGATGTTTTTCTAACTAAATTCCCTTTTATAAATGCGGAGGCATTGTTTCGTGCTCGATTTTGCATTGTGAAAAGAAATGGTGCACTCGATTCAAATATAAGTTTGTACGGTACTTAATAAGGGTCCGCGATTCTTCTGTTGTTGTCTGTAAAGATTTGGAAGCGTGCAATTTTAAATATAGTTTGGAATACTTCGACACTAGATATTAATTTACTTTTACAACGCTAAATACAATTGTCGAATATTTACAAAAACGGGGAGGATATAATGTTAAAATGTTACCAGAAACTTTCATCACTGCAAATCTGTGCATTACATTATAAAATTGGTGAATCTGAATCCTTGTTCAAGATGATTGCGCACAATTACCTGCTTCCTTACTGACAAAATGTGTCCATATTTACAATAAGCATATTCCCTTGGCGATGTACACATTTATTTTCCTTCTGATACATATGAACAAAAAGAAATCAAAGATGATTTTATTGAAAAAGCTTTGCAGTGACTACGGTGTTTTCTAGTTTAAACCTTTGAATTGCAACCCTCCCCCCACAAGAAAAAAGCCGGTTTATTCGGTATATTCCGGAGACGATGCACACTTATTTACCAAACTGATATAGACAATTGAAAACAAAGATGATTTTATTAAAAAAAAACTCTACAATTTCACAGTTCAATCTTTGTAGTGTAATAATAAACAAACAAATAAAAAGAAGAAGAAAAAACAAACAAACTTGTCAATTTAGCAATTTCTCTTTTGTGATTTAATTTGTAAAATCAAGTATTGAAAAGACAAAAACATAAACACAGGTGTTACATATCACCGCTGGAGATGAAACACATAAATATAAATGCAATATGCATCAAGTTAGATGCAAATAACATTCTGTCACAGCTGGAACTTGATCATCTGTGTTCACTGGTATCAACATGTCGGAAATATAATTCATTTAATTTTTGAAATTAAACCACGATATTATAATGACCCTACCCACACCTTAAAAATTTAATAATGATTAAAACTACAAAATTTGTTTACTTTGTCTTAAATATATTTGTAAATTAGGAGTATACAAAATATGCTTCCCCAAGTTATAACTTTGGTAATTATTTAAAGAGACAATTCCCAACTAAAAGTTCCTTTATTTTAAAACAAATGTCTTACACAAATCCAGGAAATTTACAAAGTATTGTGGAATAAATATCTTTCGGTATCCAAAAGGCGCATGTCCAACAATAATGTTGGTCCAGAGGATATGATGATTGATTGATTGATTGATTGATTGATTGATGGACTGATTGGATATTTGCTTAACATCCAGCGAGCATAATTTTAGCTTTATTCAGGACGAGAACATGTTAACAAACAATTAATTTGGGAAAGAGGGACCAACAGAACAAAAATTTTGAATGCCACTGGAAAAGTATGGGGTTTAGGTAGGGCGGGCGGAAAACTGAGCTTTTTGTTGCGGATACAACGAGCCTACTCTTTTTGATATCTACAAAAAAGTCTAGATCATGCAAGGACAGTGGCACTCTCCAAACATGTAACTCACTGTGGTTCGTGGTCAGGCTTTCCGTATTATGACCTGACCACCCCTTACGAGAAGGCGTCCCCTGTCCAACTGGTGTACGCGCTGGGCAGCTTTGTGGAATTCATTAGAAATATGTACAGGTGTAACGTTATGTGGCTTCTTATTCCAGTAATTTATCGCACCCTGTTTGTTACACCCATTGGGCAAAACATGTTCAAAAAAATTTGTGTCGCAGCATGTAAATCCAAATATATGTGAAATGAGAAGAAAGAAGAGTTAATATTACGAGGAAACAATGGAATTAAACGAAAATATTTTTGGCACTAGAACAAAATGGACTTGTGGGTTTAATTTGAAACATTTCCTATTTTTTATCCATTAAACTCTCATGTAATCAAGTCTTTACTGTTGGTCTTTGTTTACAATTGACTATATATATAATGGTATAGAAACGAAAGTATAATATCTGTCAAGGACTGCTACAGTTAACATCAGTCATACTTAATCAAGGTAAGAACTGATGATGACTGTCACGGACTGCTACAGCGAACATCAGTCGTAATAAATCAAGGTAAGAACTGATAATGACTGAGAAGGATTGCTACAGTGATTATCAGTCATTCCAAATACAGGTAAATATTTATAATCACTGTCAAGGACTACTACAGTGAATGTCAGTCATTCTTAATCCAGGTAAAAAGTACTGTCACGATCTGATGCAGTGACTAATAGTTCTTTTCGATCCTACAAAAGTACTGTACTTAACTGTAATGAACTGTTTCAGTTCAGGACAGAAGCAATCAGTAAAAGATCAAAATTGTAAATGACTGACGTGAATTGTATGAATTGTATACAGTGATTTACAGATCGTGAATAGTAAATTTACAGTAACTATCAGTTTCTATCAATCAAATTTGAACTGTGTATGGTAATGTCAGTCCTTATTCGGGTTCATAGTGAACTGATGTGTACAAAATAACACTCTCAAAACAGGTGTTCACCTATGGTCTAGGGTAAAGTTTCTGCATAACAATATGCAAACCCACCATTCGGGACTGCAGTACCTGCATCTTTAAGGATTTTCATTTGTAACATTTGAAATATTGAACACAAATACTAGTAACCATGAAACCTTGCGATTTTTTGAAAATTTTTCAAATAGATTATTGTACTTCTAATCTGTAATCATTGGACATGTTGGAAGAAAATTGAACAGTTATGGTTTTCATTGTTATCATGTATGAATATGTGTTATAAACTGTTTATTTCTGATGCGTCAGAATATCCTTATGTATATGGTTCTCTCAAAAACTTTAACAGCCGTTTGTCTTCTTATGCTTTTGAGTGACAAAAACGTTTTCATTTCTGCGAATGGTCTAAAGGTCTTCATAGCCGTATTTCCATAGTGTTAATTTCATATTTCTTCTAATAGTACAATGTCGGTTCGCAAGTTTTTGTTACTATTGAAACATAATCATATTACATGCATTAAGAGAACAGATAATTTAAAATAATACTCTGTGTTTGACCAATACAGAGTTATTCACATCATAAAAATCCGTCTTAATATCTTGTCTTTTTTCTAAGATCTTCTCTGCTTATTCTTTTAAATAATTCATTAAATATTCCAGCTCAAACAACAATGATTGCTTTCCAATTATTAACATAGCATTGTTTATTAAAGGTCCCGATTTCGATATATTTGCATTATAAGTTTCTCTGATTATTCATAGTAAATACTGTCTCAGGAATTTACTAAGCCTGCCTCCTTTGCCAATCCATAGAACACACTGTTCTCGTCCATAAGAAGATTGTTTGGTGTATCACATTCCTCAATTAAACCTTTGTTCATTACAATGATTCTGAAAAAGACAACTTATAACAGCAAATAGAGATATTTGAATACGCAGCATGTGATGAACAGAAAATATTTGTCCTAATATCGGAAAATGGAAGAAGCACATGTGGTGTCTCTTCCATTCTGCCGTTTATTTCGAAAATCATAATAATCATACTACTGAAGCATTTATACGGGATGTGATATTGATATTGCCATATCATAACGTTTTTATCATATATTTAAAATCGCAAGTGTCAAATGAATACATATCTTGTTCTGAAGGGCAGATATACATTTCCACTGAAAATATAATATGATGAATTATTCATATCGTCTTTGGAGGAGGTGTGATACCATCATCAGTATTACACCCCTTTGTCGATGGTTGTGCAACAACTACCAATGCCATATATGCAAAACCAAACATTTATTACTAAGTATATAATAATAGAATTTACATTAAAATATTAATGCATTGTAATGAACAATGTACTAGGAATTTAAAATATAATTGTAAATCTTGGGATATCCTTACCGATCATATTCGAGTACCGTCTTGATCCTGTGAGCAATAGATATTACTGTACAGTCCCGGACCTCCTTACAAATTATATGCTGTATCAACTCGTCTGTGGCCAAATCTACAGCTGCAGTGGCCTCATCCAGTACCAAGATCTTTGTATTCTTCAGGAGCGTTCTGGCAAAGCATAACAGTTGTTTCTGTCCAACACTTTACAATAGAAAGTTTTTGGTTTTATTATTGTTTATGTTTTGCTTATTAAAATACAATTTACGAAAGTGACCAAATTTGTCAGCTTAATATGTTTTTTTCTTGTAACTACGTATATAGATAATAAAACATGTACTTCTTTATGACCAAAAATCGGTAATAATTTAGGTTGTAACTCATCTACCATTTATTACGGTTGAAAGTTCTCAACTATTGATCACAAGCGTGTCAACTCAGATAGATTAACAAAACAGAGGTTTTCTGTCAAAAAGCGGATGTGTAACAGAGTACTTCGGTTTCCTCCCACATATAAAAAGTGGGAGCCATGATATAAGATATAACTGGAAAATTTCATAAACTAATGTTAGCTAAAATAATAAACACACGTATTAAAACTAAATCCCGCCTATTTACACCAACCTTTAATTAATAAAAAAAACCATTCAAATTAATGGCCTAGCATTGATCTGTGCAAAGTTTCAAATCAATAACTTCAATAGTTTTTGACATTGTTAAGAATAGGGCAACGAGCAGACTACGGGGCGACGATGAACGCCAGTTAAAACAATACCTCATAGGCCATGTGAGCTAAAAACGGTGTCCACTAAGGTCCAAGTACATTTTTAAAGTAAAAAATATAAAACCTCCTGAACTGAAAAAAACAGTGATAGAAAACAGTTCTATTCAGATCTGGCAGTCAAAATTGAATATATTTTTTATTGATATAATACTGTCAACGACATGTTTTACAAAGTGTATGTTCTCTCGAGATTGTAATGGCAGTATTCTACAATCCTATTTTTGTTGGCACGATCTGTTGCAGACATTTATTATTGTAGAACGATAAAGATTAAATTGACAAAATGTTTTGTTTTTCTGATAGTGTATCTACCTTAGATTTTGACCTCCTTCCCTGCATTCATGATCCAGTTGTCCTGGCATACTGACAACAGTATCCTTTAAATGCGCTTGTTGTAATACAGCCCATAACTGATCATCACTATAACAATGCAACGGATCTAAGTTGTGCCTTACAGAACCAGAGAATATAACAGGATCCTAAAAAAGAAATAAACATTCTCATAAATTTGTTCGAAAACAAACCATACTAATTAGATTTTATTGCTTCCATAGATAAGATATTTGAGATTTATATAAGAAAAAAAATTATTTCTTATAATGAAACACAATATTGAATGTTCATATAAAGTCCAACGAGCAACAAATTTAATAAATATTCAGTATGAGAATTAGTTTACAATAAAGGAATGAAATAACGTGAACAATATTTTAACTGCCACTTAATATTGTCGAGTACTTGGTTGGTTTGGACGGAGAAATTATCCTTTTGAGCCGCTACAATGAGCCTACTTCAAAATCTACAATATGGGACCTTTTGTGCATGTAGTATGTTACTCTACAACTTCTTAACAACTTTTTTCCGCCATTTTCGTATCACAACGTAAAAATGTGTCTCCCTAGGAGTGCCATCTGGCAGCTCCTTGTGTAGCTAAGTAGGAATTATATGTATTGATTATTGCAAGAAGTCATATAATGAATACGAATATAATATATGAAATATAGTTTTTATATGGTTTTCTATTTGTTATGTTTGTCTGAATCCTGGTTTGTAGTGGTCCGTGACTATCGTCTCGTGGATTCCTTCACATATATCTAAATAATGTGATATTAAAATAATTTATTAGTTGCAGTAATATGATTTTAAGTACCTGTGGTAAGATTGCAATCTTCTCTCTCAAGTCATGGAGTCCAATACTGTTTACATTAACTCCATCAATAATTATTTCCCCGCTGGCAGCATCCACCAAGCGGAACAATGCTAATGTCATGGAAGACTTTCCTGCTCCAGTTCTACCCACAATTCCAATCTATATTGCAAAACTTAATAACCTAAGTACGAGGCTAATTCTTAAACGACCGTTTGCGATAGAAACCCAAATAAAAACCAAAGTTAAAGCTCATTACCCATTAAAAACAGAAAAAATGAATCAGAACAGATCGAACGAATTGCATAGTAGGTTGCTATTGATGTGACAATCAAAGCATTGGTTGCTTTAATATCAGCATCAGCATTAGTTCTTTGAATTTATGTGACTTTGGTACAGGTAATACCAGGCATTGTTGATATTGTGGCTTGAGCTAAAAAAATTACACATTTTCGAGGTAAATCAATGTTAAAAATGTTAAATACCTTAACGTTTCTGGAATATGAAAATAAGATCATGGCTTAATGATTACTTAATGTAACATGTTAATGACGTCTAGTCCAGAAGGAAAGCACGAGGAAATAGTTAAAAGTCTAAATTGTAACTACTTTTCGTATTTTTAAAACGTTAACACAAATTTAGATCGGTTTTAAATTACCTAATTAGCATTTTGTATATGTTTTGTTAATGTACTGCAAGCATTTAAAATTGCAAACGTTATATTTGCTTCGAGCATAAATTCACACAATACGCGGATTCTACGGTGTCAACAGAATAAAATACATATCTGCAATTAGATATCTCACCCAGGAGCCACTACAAAATATTCAAAACCCACCACTTTTTGGCCAACCACCATTATGCTGTGTGTATCGTGGCTAGGGGCCAAGTGGCGATTTCAATATCGTTTTAAGAGATTATTTAGAAATTTATTGAAACCAAACAAATAACATATTGCACCTCACCATATCATAAAGTCCCACGAACAACTTTTATCTACATAATATTACGTAATTTCATGTGTTCGAATTCAAGTCATCACAAACAGTAGACTGACCGATAATATTTTTTGGTTTTGGGATGACACGTATAACTAAGGAAACTAACCCAAGTGTCCTTTTAAATCCTTCAAAGCTTGTTTGATCACTTCAATGTAGACGTTTGAAACTGTGCAGAGCACAGTAGATTGTGAAATCCACGTAGGTTTAACGACAACACATGTACGATCTCTAGTAATGTTTGACTTTTCGATAAATCCTCTTTAAACTGTACCCTAAAGTTATCCAGATTATCTTTATACCAGTTTCAACTTAAACACTTAAACCCAAATAAGAGGTGTACTTTTCAGTCGTAGTTGGGACAGTAAACACAAATTTATTGTATTAAAATAATTTTTAAGTCAAACCTTTTCATTGTGGTTTATTTTTAAATCTATTCCTCGTAACACCAACTCAGTACCCGTTCTGTACCTCATTTTATAGTTATTAAATACGATATCCCCTCTCAGTGGCCAACTTGGTGGTGGTTGTTTATCAGATCTCCAATCAGCCTATCAAGTATATTAACTAACAGATCAGTTTAATTAATGATATGAGTGTGAGTGTTTTGTGAACAAATAATTATCATTACAAAACCGATATACCAATGACTGGGATATTTCGAACCAAAAAGGTTTAAAACTGAATAAAAAGATGGATTGCACTAAAACATTTCATTACACAGCTGAGATACTTTATTAATGACTTTAACTAAATGAAAACAATAGGTTATGGCAGACATTGTAACGGTAATATTATATGAAAATAACTACAAGAAAACTTTTGATGCAAAGCATCAGTTCTCCGCCGATTTATTCTGCATTCTGCACGCGTTTGTCAAAGTGATTTCTAAAAAGAAGGCATTTGAACTTATTCCCCATAAGTTTTTGTGTAAAGCTAAGCCCTGCCGTTGTGGCTAGTTTCAATTGCCAATTTCTAAATTTGTGCACATGTAATCTTTTGGCATATATTAAATCATAAATATACTTGAATTAAAACTTATTTTCACGTGGTTCAATTAAATTATTGACATAACATTTATTTATTTATTGAATCTTACAAATGTCGGCATACTCCGGAATTGTCTACACAAAATAGCCTTTTAGTCTGGTTTCCGATTTTTCAAAGCTACGCTCGTCGAAAGAGCTATCATCGAAAGACTTAGTACAAGGATAAAAATGGTCTCCCTCTATTATTAACTTCCGTAAATAGAATACTAACAAAAGTTATTATTACATGAAACTTTGATATCACCCAAGCAATTTTGAAGTCGAACCTCATACATCATCTTTATTTTTCACTTTGTTAAATGATAAACATTCTTGTAGCAAAATTCTGTTCATTTATGGTAACTAAGTGTACTTCGAAATATTTTCTCCTTTATCCATCGTTAGCAACGAAAGTGAATACAAATATATCGCCGCCCTCCTGGGCGGCGATAATTACCACTTATTGAAAAATATGTCTTCCAAAAATGAAAGAAGAATATGTATATTAAGTATGCAAGTAACTGTTTACAAACCTCTGTCTTTATTTCTGTGTATTCCTTTATTCTCTCCACACAAACAATATTACTCTGAACGTCACTTAAGTTAATCACCAATAAATGCAGCACATATGCAAGCTGATTGAAATAAAACAAAAAAGTCAGGTTTAAGTTTACTAAATAACTCCTAATAAACATATGGCAAATCTGCGCTAATATGGTTTTGTGTGTGTTTATGCCATTAAAAAACACAATAACATAAATATGTTCACTGAATGTTAACTTAAGAATGAAATGAACTACACGGATCAGTAAAATTATAAAATATAAATAACGCCATAGTTAGTTCTGTCCAAGAAGATATAAAACAAATGTCTTGGATGGGATTTACAATGCATATGAAGATATTATAAAGGTTGATTCTGATCAATGGTTGCAAAGATCCAATCGAAAAATACCAGAACTTATCTTTATATTTTAATAGATGCAAACTATGGTGAACTTAAAATTCAAATGTAGAATCCACATTTTGATTCTCTACTAGTCAATTGAATGAAATATCATAAAAAGGGGGACACTGCGCATTTGAGTAACAATTACTGAAAAACAGAAAAAACAAGCGATGTGGACACAAAAGTCGATTGAAACAAAGTATAGATTACAACATACCTTGAAAGTGAGTGTCAACAAAAAGTCAGATAGAGATAAGCTAAGAAATCAAAAAAAGGAACGGAACTTGTGTTGATGAACACCATTGACAGTATATAGAGTAGTAAAAACTGTTAGCACAATTCAAATGTCATTATTTTGTTTATTTTGTTTAACTGCCCGAAATTGAGTGTACGAAACATGAATCATTAAAATGATATATTAAACAATGTTATTGTGTGAAAATAAAAACATTGGCACAAAATTGTAACATGACGATTAAAATTATGTTTTTTAAGAAGAAATTTGTGCTAAGTATTTCTTATTGAATTCCACAAACTTATGTGGAAAAATTGGTGTATGTACATATGTTCATGAATTATATCCAACAAAATAATCTATTTCGTTTACATGATATATGTTAATCTTCCTTATGAAGAGACCAATTGGTTTAAAGATCCAGTATTTACTGGGCCTAGTAGTGTTCTCGTAAGACAGGTTTCAATTACTTCTTGAATTCAACTAACAATCATACTATTAAGCAATTCCTAACCTGAATAGCATACACAATTGTCAGTCCAACCAATGCACCGTCTAAATTAGATAGGACACTGAACAATGCTGACGCAAGGACTACAATGTTTCCTAGCAGCTCAATCCGTACCCCAATCCACCTACAGAGGCATGTTTGCTATTAACATTGCGAAGCAACAAAGTATTTGTAAGTACATTGGTTCATGGTTTATTTCTACCATTGTGTATGATTAAGACAAAGTAATATTTTCAAAGTACTTCATCTGCAGAACAAATAGGCATTAGAAAGTTAAAACTTCAAGATCATGAACTGGCACTACGGCGACAAGTTTTCATATTTAAAAACAGATTCCGATGCATGCTGATAGCTTTGCAGATAGTTTGTAATATTTACTTTTTTTAATTTAAAAATAATTGAAATTATTTTCCTTTTTAACAATGCATATATTTTAACATTATTCTTCTGGGATTTGATTTTAACTATGCAAGATTTCTATAGGGACACTTTACTGACAACTTGTGAAAATAACGTTTACCAGCAACTAACGATATGGCTGAGAAAATAAATTTTAAAAGATGCGTTTTGTTTTAAAACTGCTCAATTCTAATGATAATGATAACATTTACGGTGTTGTCAAATCTTTAGAACTTCTTTTTTACTTACCTGGTAGAGTAACAAAATGCATTGTAGAAGAGCATGTTTTTGTCCAATCGTTTTAGACATTCCTCTGTAAAACGCTCTGTAGCATTATATGCCCTGATGACTTTAGCTCCCACTATAGTTTCATTGAAATGGTTGTATATAGGTGATCTGCTTACTGCCTCTAATCTTTTCAGCTGCCTTGAGGTGGGAATGTAAAATCGCTGTCAAAAAGCTCACAACAATAAACATTCATGTTCAAACATAAACAACATTTTTAAAAGTTCAATGGCATTACTGATAGTGTGCCAGCTAGTGTTTAAGAGAATAGTTCCAAACTAGGATCAACTCTGACAAATTTAGTTCGTGAAGATTCACTGCTTCATATGCAACAAAGAACAAAAATCAAAGTGAACCGCGTAAAATAAAAACTAGAGGCTCCGAGGAGCCTGTATCGCTCACCTGAACCTGAAACCAAACAACCCTTTTTTATCCAGCTTTTCGTTGCTATAAGGAATTGCCCAACACTTCTGCAAAAATCATTAATTTTGACCTTTTAAGGGAAATAACTCCTATAAGGAGGAGCTTTTGATGCTTAGAGGGAGAAGAGAGGTTCTCTTCAAATTTGTTGTACCTGTTATACTTTTTTAACTATCAGTCGAAAACTCTCTCGACTCCCACCCCCGCCTTTTTTCATTTTTCTATTTTAATCCAACGTAGCTATGTAGGTAGTCAGGTGTCATGATTTGCAAAATTTTGGTAGAGGACATCCTAAAGATGATGTGTGCAATGTTTCAAAGCAGTCCTTTCATTGGTTAAAGAGGAGAAGATTTTTTAAAATCAAGTAAAATTGATTAAAAAAATGTTCAAGGAGAATAATTCCTAAACGGTTCATCAGACAATCTTGACCCTAAAGTCATTTTTGTACCCCTCATAGAGCAGAACAATTAAGCAATGCTAACTTTTTCTCTAGTTTTAATAATTTTTAAAATTTTGAGGCAAACATGTCAAAAAAAATCAATGTGGACAATTAAAGGGCAGTAACTCCTATAAGGAGTCATCATACAACTTCAACCCAATGGAGTGTTTCGTAGAGCTTTTGATGCCGATGAAGGAATGTCTCTTCGGTTTTCCTGTATCTGTTACACTTTTTTAAATATAAGCCAAAAACTGTATTCCCCCCCTTCCGTCCTATTTTTAGCCATGGTGGCCATATCATGTTGGTTAATCTGCAGCCATGGTTGGTACAAACTTGGTTGAGGACATTTGACAGATGAGTAGAAAGTTTTAAAGCAGTACTTTCAGTTGTTTCAGAGGAGAAGATTTTAAAAAAATCAATTAAAACCGATTAAAAAAACAGTTCAAGGGGAATAACTCTTAAACGGTTAATCAGACAAGCTAGACCCTTAAGTCATTTTTGTAGCCCTCATAGAGCAGAACAATTAAGCAATGCTAATTTTTTCTCTAGTTCTAATAATTTTCAAGATTTTTAGGCAAAAGTGGCAAAAATCATCAATTTTGACAATTAAAGGGCAATAACTCCTACAAGGAGTCATCATACAATTTTGACCCAATGGAGTGTTTTGTAGAGCTTTAGATGCTGAAGAAGAAAAGTTTGTTCGGTTTTCCTGTATCTGTTATACTTTTTGAACTATAAGCAAAAAACTGTATTTTGACCCCCGTGTTCTATTTTTAGCCATGGCGGCCATGTTGGTTGGTCTGAGGCCATGATTTGGGAAAACCTGGTAGAGGACATTTTACTGATGATGTGTGCAAAGTTTCAAAGCAATCCCTTCAGTGGTTTTGGAGAAGATTTTTGAAGAAAAGTTAACGACGACGACGACGACGACGGACGACGACGGACGCCAAGTGATGGCAATAGCTCACCTTCGGGTCAGGTGAGCTAAAAAGTAATACAAATAATTGTGTGCAACTTCATTAAAAATACAGGTACATAACAGATTAACCAATGAAATTTTCTCCTGGTAAGTGTATTCAATCGCATTTTATTGTGGATAGAAATCTATAGATCTTCAGTGAGAAAGTCTGTTACATTTTATATTAATTTCAGACATATTCAGAACGAGACTAAGATAAAAACAAAAAAAAACAAAGTATTTTGGGGAGATGTTTCGCATACTGTTTACATAAAATACTACCCCCAAATATATTAGTTATATGTGATTATTTAGCTACAATAAAGGCTGTTAATGTAACACATCAGGAATTATGACCATAAACATTTAAATTACCAGCGCAATTCCATATAATACGGCTACAGGAAAGACTGTTGTCAATATTACTGGCCTGTTCATACAAATTACAACTATTGTAGTAACTGCTAGATAGACAGTGTTGATGGCAACACGAAATGTCAGTGGCAGTGTGATATCCAGGACTTCTATATCACTCGAAAAACGGTTAACAATCCGACCTATTGGTGTTGTGTCGAAAAATTCCATTGGCGCCATCATGATTCTGTCTAGCATATCATCGTGAAGCTTTTTTGCTGCATATACCATTCTTATTGAGAACAGAATTGCAAAAACTAAAAGCAGTATTCCTGAAGAAAACAAATATTTATTCTTGCAACAACTCAATTACTATTCGTATTTGCTTCATTTGTTGTTAATATGATATGTTACTAAAAAAATTTCTGGATATTATGTAATCATCCGAGTATTTAAAACAACAATTTGTATAAAACATTCCGTTCGTAACATTGCATTCCATTGTGTTTGAACCATACGTCAAATCGTAATAGCTGTAATTATTTCTTCAAATTAAAATCTTAAGTATGTGAATATCATTTAACTGTACGTCATTGTGTTAGTTGTTGTGTACAATATGTTAACGCACAGGGCAGTTTGAGTACAAGAGGGATACTATGAAAGGAGCAAATCTTAAAGGCTGTGAAAAAGACATGTGAAGAATTTACATACCTTGTACTAATGCAATATAACAAAATCCATAGAGATAATATTTAACTGTTTCGTAATACTCGGGGTTATCCACATTGGTCCTATTTGTTAAAAAAGGATCCTTTGTCCAGAAGGTCAACCAGAAATTTCCAAAAGCGCTAAAACCGTAATACATAGAAAAAAGTAGAATCACTGCAACAGTGGACCAGAATCCCAGAGCTTTGAAATATGAGCTATACACGGAAACTGTTACCTGAAATTAAATTAACTGTACAATATATTTTATAAATCTGATATTTTGACAACCATCAGACAATTGTTTGTCTCACATTTAGTAGAGCTCAAAAAGATTTAAGGAATACTTCAAATTTCTTAACAGGTTTTACGATATATTAGGTTTGGGTATGTTTACGCATAATACACCACGAAGAGATTTATGAATGGTGTAAACATACCCAAACCATATTATATCGTATAACCTGTTCAGAAATTTGAAGTATTCTTTATAATTTAATTTTAACTATAAATCGTAACAATTTTCATTGTAAAACGTTGATTACATCATGGAACTATTTGAATTTTAACGGCGTAAGAATAGGTCATAGGTCACGCAAGTTACTTCTTATAATATTAGTTGCTCCATTTGAATTGACCAATCAGATTTCAGCTTACAAAGAAAATTAAATTATAACAATTTAAAAAGGGTACTCAGTTAGACGTACTTAAAAATATAAGCAATAACGTAGATTATAGAATATACTTCTTACACTTGATTGGTTGTAATATTTATTGATGGTTGTGACAACATTAACTTTAAGCACCTTAACAAATACGATATTGAAAAAGCATGCTGAACATAACATACTGCACCAATCTGAGACGTTTCGTCGTATGTAAGTCTGTCTGTTGACCTTGACGTTGATAATGTGACTGGAAATGTCCCAGTTAAGCCAATTTTTTTCTTTCTGCAAATTACAAAATAAAATATAAAATTGAATTATACTTTATGAGATTTTTCTACAATAATGAATATTATATTTAATGTTGATTATTCTTTAAAGCATGATAAGTCAAGGATATTACTATTCACACGTTTTTTGTTAATACTGTCTGAGAATCTGCTTTATTCTGGTAGTTAAATAATGTAAAATATGTTATCCGACAATGAATACTTGACAAACAACTAATTTTCAGAAGAAATAGAAATCCTGCGCATTATAATGTACTTATCTTAAAATATTAAAAACAATACTAGTACATGTGCACAGTCGCTATAAGCAATCGAACCTTTGTCTTCTCACTTTTATTGATGGTTCGTCAGAGGCCGTACCTTCCGATGTCACGGATTCCACTTGTTCTAAAATCATCGCTCGAATTTTTTTAACTGCAAAACGTGATGATTACATATAATTAAACACATTTTGTAGCACTCAGGTATCAAGAAATTTCGTTGGTTATTATTCAAAATTGACAAAATTAATGCAGTTTTTTTCATGAATACAATTTTTATTAACTCCATAAAATAAGATTTAAGACTTTTTTATTAAAACATATACGGCAGCAATAAAAAAAAATGTCAGATTATTCCAACTTTAGGTGGGGAGTTCCATTTTCTCTACTTTTTGTTTAATAGTTGAACAAGATAAAATCATAAATACATGTACATGTATTTACATCTCAATGTATTAGTGAATTGTTCTAGATACTCTTTGTAACTGAGCATATTCATTATACATGATGACTGCATGCACAACAATATATTTAAATCTTTTACGTGTAAAAAACATTAAACTTGTATTTATTCCTTCGACAAATTATTACAATATGCCTTTTGATATTTGCTAACACATTTCAGCTATCTTTTGACAACTTAAGCAATATTTCAAGATTATATAATCAACAAGACATAAACAATTATAAACATATTTAGGCTGTTTCAAAGTTTTATTGCGGTCTTTCAAGCATTTAATCGTTGTGCATTATCTTCATACGTTAAATATTCCTTGAACAATCCATCATTGAAAAGAAAATACAAGAACTTAAAAAAATGTCCTTTCCTTTGTAATAAACAGGGGTTTTGTTTGTATTCATTTTTCTACAAATATGTAGCATATAGTTTAAAATGGAATGAAGGCAAACTTACATAATAAAATGGCATCAAAAGTACTAAAAGTACCTATTGGGCCTTTTGAGTTTAAAACCTGTGTTTGCATACCATGCCTTTGGGTTTTTTGTAGTGGTTTCTTCCGAAATGCCAAAAAACGAACAAAATTTAAAACTAAATATACACATGACAGCATTCACATTGTTGTCTGGAACTGTCTAAAAAATCAAAAGCTTACTTTCAGGGTCATCTACATTTTCAACATCATCTTCTATGAAGTATTTCTTCAAGAACTGAGCAAATGGACCATCATGATCAATTAAGTCTATATATGGCCCCATCTCTGTTATTCTACCATTTACCAGGACAATTATGTTATCCACCATTGGTAACCAATGGATACCATGAGTCACAAATATACGAGTCTGAAAAAGTAAACTAAATAGAATATTTCCTGCAAACAGATAAACATATATGCATGACGAAGGTCTATTTGGTAGTAGAAACACACTGTTATATAAAGCAGGCACAAATCTGTAGTGAACTGTAATGGCATCAAATATTTAGTGACAACAGAACTAAAATGTTTAAATCAAATGCAAATATTAATCTGTTAAATGATTAGCCTCTGGCATGTAGTGGACGGGATTATCCTTTCCCATTGTTATTGGCAATTATTAGAATACAAAATATAGTTACTGCAAACAAACGCCCTCTGAAGATTGTAGATTTACTGGAAACTACTAGTTTTTCATGGTTTAGTCAAAGGTTCGATTCGATGCCAGGGAGGACTTAAATCATCCAATACACAATCACTATTCAATAACTTGAAGTTGCATTTAAAACTAATCAAACTAATAAGAAAGGCAAGTAAAAACATCTGATACTAAAGGTGCCAACGTATTCTCTGTAACCAGGCTTACTCATACCTGAGATAACTATTAATACACATAATAAACACAGTTAATGCAAATCTCTTTCTTCTATTTTTGCCTTGTCTTCATGAATAGAAGTTAAGATAAATTTATGAATGAAAAGGAGTATTGATTTTCAATATTTTAATTTAACAATAAAGACAAAATTAAATTCAGTAGACAGGAATCGTGTTTTGTATGCAATGATAAATAATAGTAATTTTATCTCAACCCACAACTGCTGTACTTAAACATTTTTCATTATCATATCATTGTTTAATGACGTCATTTACCTTGTTTTTTAAAAGGCCTGTATTACCAATTACATTGTCAAAAATATGTTTTCCTACATGAGCATCGACAGCACTTAATGGATCGTCCAGCAAGTAAACGTCAGAATTATTGTAGACGGCCCTGGCAAGATTGACCCTTTGTTTCTGTCCACCACTAAGGTTTATACCCTACGTATTTAAGAATAAACCTATATTGAACCAATCGTATATGATATACCAAAATAATAATGTAGCGCAAATCACCTATGTAGAAACTAATAAATTTTAAACGTTTTGTGCATTAATTAAGCATTAATCATATTTTAATATTATTAGCACGGAGACGTCGGCTTGTCAAATTGCGCTTGCATTGTCGAGTCTCACTGCGAACAATCCAACTTTAATTAACAAGACTTTTTCCAGTTTTTCTGCGGGAGATTGGCGTTATTACAGAGTTACTCCACTTTCTTATCCAATAAAGTTCAATTAAATGTCAAATATCCTTTTACCATTACGGTTGTTTACTAGCTTGAATTGTGTTTAATGCCATTTTAGGAATTTCTCAGTTGGATGAATTTGTTTAGTTTTTAATTGTTAACCAGAGTACCGGTGAAAACCACGACCTTATTCGTTTAAACGGGCAATCCTTGTCAGTAGAGATTGACGTTGATCACACCATGTCAGCAGCGAGTCTCGATCTCACAAGTTTGTATTGACAGTCCGGTAATACGTAGAAGTACCCTAATTTCTCCGACAGCGAGCTTGCTTTTACTTTTAATCTGAAACATTTCCATCAATGTACAATAAATAACGAAATTCGAGTGTAAAAGGTGTAGCCAAATGAGGAAAGCAAATGTAAAACAAAGTAGTGTTAGGTCTTTTAAGATAAGAAAGTAGTTATAGTAAAAAAGGTCTAGTATTGTTGAGGTAAATGTGTTGGTCATTTTTATGGATGGTACTTTTTGATATTTAGTTGCTAGTTTTAAAGTTGTTTTAACATTGGAGTTTTAAGTTGGAGCACAGTGTTCTCGCATACGAACTAACGCTAACAAGAATCGGAACTTCTGTCAATAAAAAATGGCTTTAAAATTTAAAAGAATTTTTGTTCTTTCAATTAAACAATCACATGTCAAAGCGACAATCTGTAAACTTATTTTGACAGTTTATGTCCTTTGTAAATAAAAGTAACTCAAAAGTGGTAAATTAAATCACCGCTAAAATGTATATAATCTATAATTAAATGCGTGTATGAAGGTAATAACAAAATATCGATCACCGAGGAAACAACTTTATAAAAAGACAATCCACAAATCAAAGTCCGAGAAATATAGTTAAAATTATTGCGATTTGTTTAATATCGATCGAAGAGATTATTAAAATAAAATAATTGAAACATTTTGCAAAAGATAAGCAGACATGTATTGTAATTATAAGTAATAATTGCCCACGTCTACCAAAGTTTTCACTATAGCAAAAATTTCTTTTCATTTCTCTGTTAACGTGATACACGTATAAAATTCTAATAAATACCCTTTCTCCAATTTCTGTGAGATCTCTCCCTGGCAGAATGTCCAGATCGGCTGTGAGGGCACACGCTTCTATTACTCTTTCATATTGTTTCTGCATCAACTTGTTACCAAATAATATATTGTCCATAAACGTGGCATTCTGTATCCAAGCTTCTTGTGGTACGAATGTAACAGAACCCTAAGCATCAAACATAACACTCCAAAAATTACCTTAAATTTAGACGTAGGAATGACCTAAAGCTGTGGACTGGCAGTCTGATATGTAACAAATTTACTTCAAAAGAACAAACACTCATTGGTTTATTCCATGGGTGTAACATTTTGTCTGCACACTCTCAAAACCTGATGTTTACAAGTTATAAAATAATAATACAATGTAGCTCGTCTTCTGGGACCGTACTTGGACGGTTCCCAGTGCTCGACCCAAAGAGCAGCCCAGTGCGTCCCGGGTGGCGGATAGGGGAGACCTTCTCGTTAGGGGGTTGTCAGGTCATAATACGGAAAGCATGGCCGCGGACCATAGTAGGTAACGTGTTTGGAGAGAGTATGCATGCCACGCTCCTTGCACGATAAAGATCCCTTTTGTAGATTTCGAAAAAGAGTAGGATCAGTGTAGCCGCTACAAAAGGCTAAATTTTCCGACCCTAACCAATACTCCGTACTTTTCAGGTGTCCCATCCCACCCCTTTGTTAATTGATGTATTGTGTGTTAATCGCGAATCATTTTACATACCTTTATAAATAATACATATTTGATCTTAAAATGTAATTCATGACTTTTTCATAAATTGCAAGTATCCTAAGTTTCGGATATTAGGTTTATTTATATAAAATTACAGCAATATTTAATCAAGGTAACCTTTAAAGAAACAAATCCATCAATCTTTGTCAATTCTCCAAGTATGGCTGATATCAGTGAGGATTTCCCAGCTCCAACCTGTCCGACAACTGCTACCAGCTGCCCATCTGGTATTGTAAAATTTATGCTAGGAAATAATTGTATTAAACATGAACTTAAGACATAATTTTATCATGTACTTGCACATTCTTATATAATAATAAACCGAGGATCCTAAAAGTCTGTGTTAGCTAGCAGATTCTGATTAACGAAGGGTCGAAATATGTGTTAAAAACATAAAGTAGCTGGAAACCTAAAACATTTTTTTTTTTCATTTACTTCATTGTCATATTTCGTTCCTTAGTTTGTCTGCATTTGTAATACAGAAAGAAAAGAATTCCTGTATTCGTTCGTACACATGCAAAAGACAGGTAAATATCGATGTTTGTTGATTATTCTTACGTATGGACAGAACTGTTTGTCGAGATACACACAAAGTTCGTTGTTTTCTTTCGTATTTTTGTGTGTTTATCGTCTATTTTGCAAGATACATTTGAACATTTTCAGTAAGAGTGATTCTAACTGGTACGTTGAACTTGAATTCCCTTTTCCAACAATGCAGACAGCTACTATAGGGGGCATGATGTATGCGATGCAATTTTGAATACCATCACCAATCAATTATAAATGCCGTTTTATTACACTTTACGTTTTACATTTAAAAGAGAGCATGTTTCATAGTTTTTTGTTAAATTAAGCCCAATTTACCTCTAAGTCAATAGTTGGAAAACTATAAAAATGCCTAGGCATTTTCCATTATCAGTAGAATAGTAAAAATGGTTGAAGAAATAGAAGGGGGTCTAATTATAAGATCGATTTGTTCATTTAGAACATAATAGCTTTACAAAACAAAAATACGACAAAGGATGATTGGCGACGACGACCTCCATGCGATTCCACTATTATAGAGACCACTGTACAATTGATTAATGTTAGTTTTTTTGTACACAGTAAACCATGTAAATATTTTCATACAAGTTTGTTTAACCATTGAACAAAAGCCAGCTTATAACTTAATGCCTTTATTGCCAATTAATATGATAAATTCTAAGACATACTGTTTACTGACGTCGATTGGATACATTGAATGCCATGGTTTTAATTTTATTGTAATATTAACATGTTGTACTCAGAAGACCAAATGATTATAGACGTCATGTTGATTTTTACATGAAATAGTACAGATAAGAAAAGTGTCCTGATCTCTGAAATTGATAATTGTAATATTAAAAGAGTTATGCATTTTTTAACAGCTTCGAAGTATTGTTAACTGAAATTTTCCAAAGGAAACAAACATTAAAGCAGTTAAGTTAAAGTTGGCTATAAAACAGTTTAATCTCGTTCATAAAGGGAATTTATAACAACACCTGGCCTTTTTACATACATATTCTATGTAACGTACCCTTTTAAAGTAGACTGAGGACTGTTCTTATCCCATGTAAAGGTACCTCTTTCAATCTTAATGGCATATTCTACAATAACAAAATAGTATAGAAAATAATAACAAAAAATAGGCACGACTTATGTTGCATTTAAAACTTAATACATTATTCTGTTGTAACACAGTTCCTGTAAAATAGAAATAAATACCATTTCCCTTGTGAGTTAAAAAACTTTCTCCAACACACATGTAAATAATTGCAAATAACTAATGGATTATATATGACTAAAATACGATGGACCGACAAAACAATTTCCGTATAGCACTAAATAAGACTTACTACCAAAACGTTTATGAGTTTTTTAAAACTCTAGGTCCTGCAAAATCTCATTTTAAAACAGAGCAATAATCACAATATCTAAATCTGAAAGAGCAATCACGGCTGTAAAAAACGAAGTAATTAACCATTTAGTATGTCTCGATACTTTATCTGTAATGTCTTTGTGTAGGTTTACGTTGGTTTACCATGCTACTGTATGTGCTTATATGGAAGACTTCTAGGACGAAATGCAAGATACAATTTATCAGTAAAACATTAAACAAGAGAAATTCTAGATACATAAAAAAATTACAACATTTTACCTGTATCAGACGTGTGATGAACATTGGCAGGGTCTAAATCTTCATTAGATACAAAAGTTGACACTCTTTTAAATGATGCTCTCGCCTGCAGTTAACAATCCTCAGTAATTGATTTGTGAAAACTTGTTCATTAGGCACTCGATATTAGTTAACGAGTATAGTTGCATGTTACACTGTTTCACTATTCGTAACAAATCCTTATAATTGTTGTTTTGCTGTTTGAAGAGTACAACGTAAGAAGCGTTATACTCTTAAGTACTAAAGTCTTAAGTATCCTGACATGTATCTTTTGTTTGTTAAGAATATTTTAAAACTAATTTACTTGCAAAGCCATATGATTGTTTTGATAGGCATACAATTAATTGGGTCTGCCAGGAAATAGCAGTTAATATTTGCTATAAATGGTTTTATTTAAGTATAATAATATACGATGAGACGCGCTTTGTTTCTTTCAATTTGATCGTGTATATTTACTTGATAATTTGAGATTAACATTTGTTATGTGCAGTTAAAACAATAATAAAATATAATGCAAAGATACAAATAGACCGTTAATTTTGAGTTTTTGGTTTGATAAATATATCATAAATCGTTCAATTTTGAATATGTATATTTGCTTCAATTCCAATAATCCCCATCTATCGTGCTCATATGAACGTTATTTTGGAAATGCTACTGAACATAGGTGGAGATGAAACTATAAACACAAATTTTAATTTTAATGTCATTTTAAATCATAAAACATAGCAACTATCCTACCTGGACTACAGCAGAAATGGTCCGCGACAGATTGTTAACAGGCACACGTAATACATTGAACAAAGCTAAAGTTACAAATGCTTCCTTAGCACCAAGGTAATGATCCATTTTTAGATTTACATATGTTGCAAAGGTAGCCAAGATTACCTAAAGAAAAATTAAAGAAAAATGCTGGCATTTTAAAATTACAATTATCTTTTGTATATTTTATGTTTGTAATTGTTATACAAATGTCTGTTAGTTTATAACTGGGGAAATATACACGTTTTTATATTCCATGGATACGTTTTATTTATTCTTACCGTAATTTTCTATTTAACTAAATCAATACAAAGTAATTTGATGTGAATTATACACTTTTTAAAATTGTAACATTTGTCCAGGCCAGTTTAGTGGACAAGAAGGTAGCCACAGCTAATTAATAACCATACCTGGCAACAAGCAAAAATACAAAAATGCTTAAATAATACAAAACACCTACCATAAGTGGTGCCATGATAAAACCAAATGTAGTTATTCCTTGAATATAAGCAAATTTGATCAGCCTGCTAATTTCTTGCCTTCTGATTTCGAGAACTTTAGATTTAAATGAAGGCTCCCAAGCATACATCTTCAAAAGCTTAAAGATAAATAATAAGAAAAATACGCATTATATTATTCCTTGTCATGCTTTGTAAAACATGTCAAATTACATTCTATGAAAAGTGTTTTAATTTTTCAAACTTTTTCAAAATACATTTGGCCAAAGTATACGCATACACATGCACATATACTTGTGCGCGTGTGGTTGTCATTTGTGAAAATTTAATTTTATTTTACACAAATGTTTAAGCCTTGGATGTTAGGCTCTATGGCATAAGAACAGGCCCTGATATATGTCACCTGTTATTTATTTTTCTCTCACTATAAGTAATTATTTTTTGCAATGAATTCTTTAGAAGAAAGTTTGCTCAATTTCGTGACTGCTTTAAGCCAGAAATATAGATTTTAAACCTAAAAAGTCAATATTATCTCTGTTCTTGCAACATCCTATCAGTCATAACACATCAATGACAAACCTACATACCATCCTTTGTTTTAGTGTCATATATATATTTTTTAACGTAATTTGCTAGCATAAAAAAGACAAATTATAAGCTTGTGTACCTTAATTCCACTCAAAATCTGATTCATAATTTGAATTCTCTTTCCTTTTAATTCTAGAACATCCACGGTCCATGCAAGCTGTTTAGAAACTACAAAAGAATTCAACGGAACCAGCAGTGAAAGGACTGCTAATCCAGAGAGACAGGAAATTCCCACAATGCCCCATAGGATGGATATACCTATAGCTACTTGTACAGGAACAGAGAAAATGTACCAAAGATAACCAAAGGTATCCTGTAGTCGCTGACAATCCACAGACATAAGGTTGACAATCTCACCGACTGTTGTGTTTTTCTCTGAGTTACTTTTCATGGTCAATGCCTAAAATTGCATCAAAATAGTATCAATTAAAAATAAATATTAGTGGCGAAATTACGTCAAGAAGAATAAAGGCAAGATTTGTGGTTATGTAGCCGTCCTTTTGGATGGAATTTGTCGTAGGCTCAGAATGTTCTCATTACATAAGTATGTGTTTTATTTAGAAACCTTCCGGTGTGGTGTAACAATAATAACTCCAGAATCTAAATTTGAATACATTTAAAATTATGTGCAATAAGAATTCTCCGGATGAACTATTGTATCATTGCATTAAATAATAATTTTTACAAATTTGATATAGTGTTCCTAACGACCGAACTGAAAATATTTACGAAATGACTTTAAGATGAAGGTGGATGATCTAGGCATTTTAGTTTTTGTTTTGTTGGCATGGAATGATACTGAAGAAAATATCCAAAGTTTATGCAGATCTGCAAACATTTAAACCAACCACATTCCTATATAAATTTCATCCTTCATTAATTAACTTCCAAGTCACAAGAATAATTTTGATCAAACATGGTTACATCTGACCCAGTGCTACTAACGAACGGGGTTGAAATGAAAAATTATTGAGATTATTGGATGGAAATTAGATGCAAAAAGTAAAAGTTCACCTATCATTAACACACTTAAAATTCTTGAAAGAATCAAAAAATTTAAAAATATAAACTATATTTTACTATTCAATCATCACTTCTGTGTTTAAAATTCAAATTATGCAAGATAATTGAACATCACATGACCATTATTTGAAAAAAATATTCACAGCCGAAAATTTAGCAAATCACGGCTGCAAGTTATATATTACCTTTTTATAAATAGTCGCAATAAGAGAACATCGAACCTGCATTCCAGCAACCATGGCGAGTTTGTTGTTCTGTTTGTTAAACAGTGACTGAAGCACTCCGGCCAAAAATATACCTAAGGCAGGAAGATAGCCCTGCCATGCTGGTTTCTCTGCACGATTGTTTGCATAGTCTATAATAATGCTGAAATCAAATGTGTGTATGACTTCAAGCCTGAATATTGATAATCTATTCATTTCAGTGGGTATGCCAGTTCATTAGTTAGTATATGTTCATGTTAAACTGATTTATGTGTATCGATACAATGATATATCAGACTTAGCTCTTTTAAATATGGTATTTACATGAATTTCTGGATTTTTGTATGTTTTGTTCTGACTTAGTTGACCGTTATTCAATCTCAATAATGCATTTGGCCATATTCTTAGCGTCTAGATAAATTTTCCTCTTTCTGGATAAATTATATCCTGGGAATGACCATGAGTCGACAGCCTATCTCGTCCACAAAAAACTAAGCATTTTTTACTGTTTTGTGGCTTTGGGTTTTTCCTCGTATCGCATGTTATCTCTAACCGGATAATGTGATTGTCCCTAGGTGCGTATTCTGTTTCATAGTTTTGTAACTTATTTTTATGTCGTTATTCAGCTAAAGTGAAATGACTGAGCTGGTTGGTGATAATCTTCGGAAACGCTGAATGATGATTCAATCTTGTTACATTTGTACATACCTTATTAACAATGGTCCAACAAACTGTAAAATATCAGACAGTAGCCTACACACCAAAGCTATAATGAAGGTCCAAGCAAAACTCTTTAGCAAAGCTTTAAACAATGAAGCTTTCTTTGCTATAACAACAACCTTTTTACTCAGCAATTGAGCTTTATCATTCAGTGACGTAGCCGAAGATACACCATAGATATCCTGCACTGCTCTTCTTTCATTGCTGTAAAATAACCACGTATCCCAAGGTTACTGTACAAAAGCATATTTTATACCATAAAATAGAAATTAAAATCATGATAGATTTATGGTCAAACCAATGCGATAAGATCGATGTAACTTAACTAGCAACACTCATTTAAGGGCCGCATTTTGTGAAAGGTGCTCCTTGACTTTTTCTTGATTATTAGTAGAATCTCGGACCAAGGACAGACTTAATTTTGGCTATATTTATCCAATTAAATATGTCATTGGTTTTCCGTTTTAAATATTGGGTTCTAAGCTAAAAAACCTATGTTTTACATGAATTTTTAATAAATCGTAGAATCCGGTCTATTCTAATATGGCATCCTTCATACGTTTTGGGATTATCATATGACGTCCTTCAAACGCTTTGGAAACAAACCCCTATTTAAATATTCAACAAAATATGGCTGTTCCAGCAATTTCATTACAAAAATCAAACCCCTGTGTGCTGACGTTTTTGCTCGTCTTATTTATTATTTCATGTTGTCCCTCTATATTACGAAAATCCAATAGAAAAAAGTTTTCACGATAACACGTCCATATTTTATACGATGCCTTTAGTGTCAAATCGTCTTTTGCTATGTTGTGTTTAAAATGGACCTTCCGTTGTTTACAATGACCCTCAATGTTATTCCGATAACCGCGAGACTTTTCCTGCCTCCATCGCAAACGAATTTACTGTATCAAAATGAAAACACAAATCTCAAAATGCTGATTAATTGTGGAAAATAATTGTACATTTAAATTTGCACCATTTTGGATCTACAACAAAAGCATAAGCTCGACCAAATGCGATAAGCAGTTTTCATCACGCAAACACATCAACACAATCACAGACATTGTGGCGTAACGAAGCATTAAATTTTGTCGTTCTGTGTTCTAATTGTTAAATTATATTAATGTTAATAAATATGTTAGTTTATTTTTAATCTATATTTTTTTCTTTTTTTTCTACCGAGTTTTCCACGAGAAAAAAAAGTTACATGGGAGGATCTCGGAAATTGGAACAGTCAAAATAACCTTTTCCTATGTAAAATGTAAAATTTCAATATTTTCATATCAGAATCGAAATAATTCATGACTGCCCCAATTTTACGGATTATTTAAATATGGGTAGCATTATATACATGATATTTTACCACTCGCAAACGCTCGGGCAAAATATTCATGAATATAATGCCTACCCATATTTAAATAATCCATAAAATTGGGGCAGCCATGAATTAATGCAATTTTGTTGAGATTTCTTAATATTTTTTATTACAAAAGTACGTATATTCAATAAAATTACGAGCATATATTTTTATGTCAATTTTATTTGTTTTTAACATGCTGTTTCGGATATATATATATACTTTCAAAGACCAATATTACCATAATTCAAAAGCGTTCTCTTAGAGCCGCTTCGAAATTTTAAAACATTTGTTAGACATATTAGAATCGAAATAGATTATTGCAATTGGGTTCTATGCGAATTAGAACATGGCCAGACCTTATATTTGTCTTCATTTTATACCTCACTATCGCTCAATCTAAAATATTGACAAATATAAGGTCCGACCATGTTCTTATTCTCATAGAGCCCGCTCTCAATAATATATTTCTTAAATACAGTATTACCGAAGCTACAGCAGTCATAAGATTATTAATACAAACACCTTCGATTTACTCAACAGTATCATGTTACAAGTTTAGCTTTTCTACAAAGCTAACCGTCTCTTAGCTGCATTACCCTTTTTAGGTATATTATTAAAGTAAATGTTTGTTTGTAATTTATATGTAGGATATGTAAGCAATAAGTCTCGATCACCCAGTCGCATATAATAGCGTCTAAGATCACCTTGTTGTAATTTCGCTACCAATAGGTAAAAAAAATGATTCTTTTTATGGTCCTATTTTTAGATCAGGAAAACCATGCAAACATGTCTATACTTATAAAATGACGTCACAGTAAGATTCTCTCTATCTATCTGCTAGTAATGTCGAACCCGTGGCGGGGACTTAGACATATTGCGCGTCTGCTGGGAGACTGTTAGTAAAGAGTAAAGACTAAGATAGGATAGAGTTTAAAAGAATTAGAAAAAAGGAAGATATAAGGGTTATGTTAAAAGTAAAAGTGTACTATGTTATCGTATGGGGAGACATGTCCAACACAGCTTGCAGCTTTGTTGAACTGCTCAATAGTTATACATGAGAGAATGTCTGGTAGTAAATTGTTCCAATGAAATATGACTCGAGGGAAAAATGAGTATTTGTAATAATCAGTTGTAGCAGTGATAAGTTGATAGGCCAGTGGATGAGAATGTGTTCACTTCCTAGTCATAGGGGTAAGGTTTCCGGTAATGGGAATTTCTACGAGATAGTTGGTTATTTTAAACATCATGGCGAGACGACTGTCTATGCGCCGTTGATCTATTCTTCGCCAATGTAGATATTCAAGCATCTTTGATACACTAGAAAGTCTCCCGCAATCATTCTTGACCCACCGCGCTACCCTGCGTTGCACTGCCTCGATCTGGTTTGTGAGCGTGTCTCTGTACGGGAACCAGAAAAGAGAACAATACTAGAATTGAGGCCATACTAGCATTTTGTAGGCTGTTGCTTTAAGGGGTTCAGAGTTAGTTTTTATAATCCTACGTAAGAAGCCTAATCTTCAATTATCATGTAGTAGGGAGATTTAAGTGCAATGTTGGGAGATTTTAGTGCGATATTTACCTTTAAATTGTTCACTGACCAATGCATCGAATGAAATAGAAGTCAATATGTGGAACGTTACATTACTACACAAAAATACTGGTTACAATCCCGATTCAACCCAAGAATATATCGAAGTTTTAATACACATACTAGTGCAACCCTGGCGTAACCCAATTATATGACAAAGATATTTAAAGATTTAGTGAACCACCCAATCAAGTAACAGATAGTAATTTACTCCGTATACTGTTCATCATTTGAGTATGTATACCGTCTCGGGGACGGTAATAATTTTCCACTAGAATGCACAGTTCATCGGAATTTCCTTATTTCATACAGTAAAATAATCAATAGCAGATATTGTTATCTTGGACCAATTTTTGAGCAATCGATATTATTATACCTGAGGTCTCGTGAATTATATATATATAGTTACTAAGATCATGCTACAATTTTATTTGGGTAAAAGTTGTGTGCGACGCGATTGGTTAAGAGGGGACAACAGGCTAAGCCAGCACGACCACTTGTACTTGTTTTAGAGCACGAGGATAAAATAAACCTCTCAATCTACATTAAACCATAAATAATTGTTAAGATCTTAAACAATTATTATTATTGTAATTTCAAAATTTTATACACTTCTGTATGTTCTTTTTTAATAATTCAATATATTTCTGACATGTATTCATCTAGGTAAAACCTACATTTGTTGAGATTTAGTTAGTTCTTTTCTCCAGATGTCATCAAATTTGTCGACTATAGTTTGACTTTGATCTCGAGGCAGTAAAGGAAACACGTCACTCTCCTGTAGTGGATCTTTATAGGTTTGGATACAAATTCTGTATTATAATGAAAGACATAAAAACAAATGAATAAAAAATGACAGACACTTATTTTGAAGTGATACTGGCAGTGCACACTAATAAATATTAACCATGGTTAATAATTTAATTTGCTTTGTAAGCCGGAATCTGATTGGTCAATTCAAATCGGTCAACCCATATTATAAGATATAACTTGCGTGACCTATGACCTATTCTAACGCCGTTAAAATTCAAATAGTTCCAAGAAGTCATCGATTTTTTTACCGCAAAAAGTGATAAGATTTGTAGTTAAAATTAAAGTATAAGTAATATTTCAAATTTCTGAACAGATTATACGATATACTATGGTTTGGGTCTGTTTACACCATTCATAAAACCGCTTCGCGGTTTATTAGGCGTAAACAGACCCAAACAATATTATATCGTATAATCTGTTTAGAAATTTGAAGTATTCCTTAATTAGCTCCTCTTATTCCAATTCAAAAGTCTAATGTGACAAATATCTCTTTCATCGTCAATTACACAAAGGAGCGTGATAACTATCACACGTCCAAGCGACGATTTATCTTTTAACCGAATACGTTTCACCAGCATTACCACTCAATCCTACTTTTTAACTTACTGAAGTAATAAACAAATATTAAGTTTATGCTTAGGTAGTGTTCAGTGACCCAATTTTTAAGAAACTGCTAAGTGACGTGTGAGTAAATCTATGTGGCTGCTGCATAATAGTAATTGGCATAGAAAGGGAATAATTGTAGTCAGGCATTTAAAAATAATATTCTGAACTATAATTGTTCGTAGTAACACTAAATAGAATATCTTCAGTAAACAGGAAAAGAAACACTGAAGTTATACTTACAAATTTGTCCACCAGCATTTCAACCGATTTAGTATAGATGCTTTCCCCGTTGGAACCATTTCCTTAAAATAAATAGTAAACGATATGTCGTTCTTCAGTTGTTCATGTACAGTAGGAATAACATCAGTTAACTGATTTTTTAAAAATAATTGCGTAACTCGTAAATGTTTTCTTTAATAATTTAAACAATTTATTGTTTTCTGAAAACAATTTGACCATCAAACTATCGCTTTTAAATTATAATTTCCAACTAATTCACGAATCTATTGTGCATAAAGGGGTCATTGGAAAAGTATGCTCTAAAGACGTTCTTCCTCTTTACATTGACAAAGGATAAAACTACCTTAAAAGAATAGCAGGTTGGGATATTCTGTTTCTATTGAGTCACCTGACCTGTTACTTATATTCAAAATTTGTGTAAAATCAGGAAGGAGCGGAGAGGCCGTGATTTTTTTAACGATCAATAAGAACGGAAATCCATACCGCACATGAGGTTTATGATGATGGCCCTGCCGTTTACTCAAGAATACCATTGCTCGATCATGTTGATTAACGAACACCTTTCCTTTATCAGCCTTTCTGCGAGCATCAATCTATCAAATATTGGGCCAACCGTTCATCTATCCAGAGGATGTCTGAAGCATTAGACATGACTAAAATCAACTAATAATGTCTACCAAAACAGAACACTGTAAGAATTTGAGTGTATTTTAATGCAGCTGGATTCAAGCTTACGCCGTAATAATCATGTATCACGCATTCACCTGCACTATTTCAAGGGCATGTAGGATGTAGGGTAATTTTAATTGCTATCTATTTCAAGATAAAGATTTTACAAAAAATGTGTCTGCCCGCTTGAGACATATGTGTAAGAACCCCCTCCCCTTGTTTCTATAAGCGTGAAATATTTGGCACTACATAATGTTGGCATTGAAGTGATCATGTTGTAACTGTGTACTAAGTTTTATGAAGATATAATTTCATAATGGATTTTTCATTGCCATCTGTATTTGTCGAATTCGGTCATGTGGTCATAACAATTGATCTTTCAATTAACAATGAAAAATCAAAAATAGTCAATAACACTATACTGGGGCGTAGTGATGTATCAAAACTAAAATAGACATTTACTTAAAGTGTGTGGTGAATATCACCCATTAATTAATACTAAAGGCTCTTAAGAGCCTGTATCGCTAACCAGGCTTCCAAAAAAAAAAAATTAAGAGACATGCCTTTTGTTGCTAATATTGATTAAATGCTAAAGAGTTTATGTGAAGATGCTGTTTCTATTAATGCTGCCATGTTGAATTTGCAATCAGCAGCAATTTGTAGGACAGTTTCTGAGAAGAAGCCATTTTATGTTTTTCTCATAGGTTATTACGTTAAGTGATGTTCCATGGTGGCAGCAGTCTTAGTAGAGGATCACTTGAGGTACAGTTCTACAATATCACAATTCATTATGCCAAGCAGCTTTAGAAGAAACAAATTTTTGAAGCTTCAGCCAATCAGAACGCATTTGCAGCTCTAGCAGCCATGTTGAATTTACTATCGGCTCGAAAAACTCAAAATAATAAGATTATTGTTCAAGATTCCCTTCTGCATTATTATGGTTTTAACATAAGGTCCTATGGTAAGCTGTTTTCCACGGTGGCGGCCATCTTTGATTGTGGATCGTCACAAAAAACTCAAACTTTGTAAAGGACTGTCTAAGGTACATTGCTGCAATATTTCAAATCAATCTGCCAAGATTTATTTAATTAAGCTAATCAGAACGCACTAGTGGCCAATTCGAATTTCCAATTTGCTAAAAAGAACTCAAAAAAATAAGATAACTATCAAAGCTTCATTTCTTCATAGTTTGGCTTCATTGTGTGGAACAGTTTCCGAAGTTGTTGTATGTTTTCCCAAATGGTACTATATGTTTAACTATATGATAACGGCTATCTTGGATTTGGATTGGCAAAACAAACTCAAACTTTGAGGACCATCTAAGGTGCATTTCTGCAATATTTCAAATCAATCAGCCAAGCAGTTTATGAGAAGAAGATTTTTGAAGTTCAGCCAATCAAAAGGCATTAATGGCCCTGGCAGCCATGTTTAATATTTGATAAGTACCAAAAACTCCAACTGTGTTAGGAATCACCCAATAAACATTCCTGCCAAGTCTGGTTCCAATTTGCCAAGTGGCTTTGGAGAAGAAGATTGCAATGTGAAAAGTTTATGGCCGACGAAGACGACGACGACGGCGCCAAATGATGGGAATAGCTCACACTGACCCTTTGGGTCAGGTGAGCTAATAAAATGGAATTATAAGAAATTGAATGCAATCTTTTGAAGTTTCCTCGACGTATGAAAGCCCTGACCGTGTGCACTTTTTCATTATGAAAAGAGCACTACCGCATTTCATTGAAAATGTGCTAAGATCAACGCTTTTATACGTCAATGATAACTCTGTTTGTAACATTATTGTGATAATAATGGCGATCAGAGTCAAGTAGACTTCAATAGCTAAAAAGGCTGGCGGACATATTTTACGTTATTTATCCCCCACCCCCTTGCTAAATTAAGGAAAGACAAAAAAATTAAATAAAAATAAAATAAAATGTTTAAACTTGCATCTTTCTATTCTTAGTCAAACCTTTCCCATCATATGCCAGAATTTTAAAAATGTTCTTCTCAAGTAAGCTTGTCGTATTTTTTAGGCCAAGTCCAGTTTTAAAATTAACAATCTAATGTTTCTGTCGAGTCTGTACTAGAAAAACAATTTGTCTGCAGCAAGTTTTAAAAAGTAAAATTTTAAGTAAGCTTGACTTTTCGATCGGAATGAATACACCAACTCCGTCCCCCCCCCCAACAATCTACTTAAACGAACAATAATATTGAAACTGTATAATAATAAAAATGAATTAACATGCACCCCCCCCCCCCCTTTCGTCGTCGCGGGGGTCACGTCAAAGCTCTGAGTTGTAGTTTGTCTCATAGCAATACAGTTTTATATTTACTATACATGTACACTATATATAGGCATAAGTATAACAGAATCAAAAACTTACGGCTGTTTCTGAACAAATCCGGTTTCGTTAAGGTCTACAAATTTACTATTCGTTATAAGGTCCTCATATTTACGGCAACGATGTCAAAACAAATGTCGTAAATTATTTAAGTGCCTAAACTTTAACATGTATCGTTTAAAAATGCCTCGGTACCCTTAAAGGGAAACTTATAAAAGTTCACTCAAGTGTATTAATTGTGTTATATCAACTGTCACAGTGTCAAAAACATATTTTGATATAAATTAATCAACCATAAAAATAAAGTTAAAAATTCACAATGAAGAACTTTGCATAACACGCTGTCACAACACACCACAAAGTCAATGAACCGTATCCAGACTGTGTAGCACTTATACCATAAAATTAATATTAAACTTTTAAGAGTGTAACTACCCGTGTATATTGTCAACTGATGCGTAACTGGTTTAATTCTACTTGTTGTTAAACAGCAATAAAAATACTGAGGTTTATTGTAATAAAACATCTTTTATGTCGATATTAATTACACTTTTTCAAGTGCAATGATCAGGGCGATTTAATATCAACATGTATATAAAATGATTATTAATTTGTATTTGATAAAAAAATAAATTAAATTTTTTCTTCTCTCGTCTTTTTTACACTCCAGAAAAGCCGCAAAAATCAAGCGTGTTAATTGCGTTTTAATTTGCGATGTACTTCAAATAACAAATATTTAACATTTTTGTACAAGTTATTTGATATTATAAAATTTTACAAACGCCAGCTCATCTCTATAGTTCTTAATACTTAAATTGCACTGTAAAATAATTTTATAAACAAACAGACGGCAAAATCTAATAATAATAGTACAAAATTTGAAAGGTGAATTACCAATTTACCCACGTGAATTTACCACCCTGTTCCAAACCCCGTAAAAGGTTCCGTCCGAACAAGGGCATTAAGTTGTCGGTGTAGGACGTAAAAACCCCGTAGTCAAGGGTAAAAAGTGAATATAATACCGACTGCGTCGGAATAATGTAGGTATTGGACTTAAAAAGCAGATTTTGACAATACACATCCTCCCAAGTCAGACAATACATTAAGCAGATAAATACAAAATCTAGTAAAAATACAATAATTCGGAAAAAGTTTAAAGGTTGCGATTCTGTTATAATTAGTTTTACAAACAGGGTGAAAGGAGATTCTTTGTATTTTTAAATCTGTCGGAATGTCCGAATAATGGTAATAGAAAAAAATGCAAATCGAAGAAAACCACGTTAGCTCTCATATAGTCTGTATCAATGAGATATCTGCATAACATCCACTCTTCATTAACTTCAAATTACATTTGCTAGATCTAAATATATTGTAACGAAATAATCTTTGTTGTTTGAATGATGTTTAACGCCATTTTCAGCAAGTTTTCAGCTATATCTTGGCGTCCAGTTTTTATTTGGGAGGAAGCCGGAGTATCCAGAGAAAACCCCCGACCTGCGGTGTAACGAAATAATAAATCAAGACCAAGAAAATGGGACATAACTGGAAAGTTTTTATTGCCACGGATTAAAGAAAATAAATTCAATTAAGTGTTCGAATTTTGTTCAAAGACGTTCATCTTTTTGGCTAACAAGAAGTCAAAAGCATTGAGGATTGAAATATCCTGAGGTACAGTGGAGTTTAAAGTGAACATCGAAAAAGTCTGTTTTCGGCGTAATACTAAACGCAGAGAGGTGCAGAGAAGTACAGAGAAGTGAAGAGAAGTAATTAAAACATAGTTTATTTGATTAAATAAAGGTTTATTATATATATATTTGTTGTATTTTGTAGAAATAAAGATAAATAAGAACATATTCTCACATATCTTTTAGTGGACAATTTCGAGCAGTTTGACGATGTTTTCATAGGCTGTAATGGCCTACAGTCATGACAGTCAGTGGAGAGAAGTACGAGAGAAACATAAAGGTTTATTTTTCTTGAATAAAGTATTTAACAAAAGTTAGTGCATACATGAAGAAAACCTTTTAAAATTTCTCTTTCAGTGTGGTATATGTATACCAATCTGTTTGAAAAATATCTTGTTTGAAAGGAACACATATTCAATAAAAAAATAATCCCAACCTAAAAGATGGAGCATGACAATTTGGACTGAAATGAGCAGCGAAAATTACCTAATGAAAAGTCGAGAGCTTTGAAGTTTGAAACAACCGGATGATGATAAGAATTGACCTCGTTTTGGATTATTCTTTGGTATTCTTTAGGAAAATAATTTAGCTCGTACATCATAAATACCGTAACAAATACTCATGGAATGAAAAGTTGTAGTTTTAGAGACACCTGTTTCGCTTTCACAAAAAATCTATAGAAACTGCTCAACATTGTAGCAAAACTTCATTGAACTTAATATTATTAATCAATTATTTTTTAGGCATCCTTCCCTTTAAGTATGGGAATAAAGTCATCATTGATTATTAAATTTGTAGAGGCTGCTACTAAGCATTCACAGTATATATGATGCAGAGCACTACTCTGCATGGCATCAATAAAACCAAGTACTTATAATTTCTATCCAATGACTCTAATGGCATAATATATATACAAGAAAAACACATCTGAGTGTCTACATGATCCTTGAATCATCCTTATTATTAAAGCTTTGGCCATTGCCTGTCTAGCAAATGTTTGGTCAGTTTGATTGCCAATTTTTGGGATGTTTGCTCAAGAATTACAACTAAAACTGAAACTTGCAAACAATGAAAAAGGCTGAGTTTAAGTTTATTTATATAAAGAATATTTAAAGAAAATAAAAACTTAATCTAGAATTAAACACTCCTTTAAAAGTACCCATGGCCATTATTGTGTATTTAATCATATTGTCTTCACATGCATTGTTTGTTTTGTTTGTTTGATTTGTGTTTAACGACCCTTTAAGCAATTTATCAGCTATATCATGGCATCCAGTTTTTATTGGGGTGGAAGTCAGAGTACCCTAAGAAAACCGACCTTTGGTAGGAAAACTGGCTATCCTTGTCAAGTAAGATTGAAGTCGAGTGCATCCTACCCACAGTGAGATTCGAACCCGCAACCTCAGTGTTGACAGACCATGTGATAAATAATAGAAGAACTACCTTAATCAAATCTTCACCAGTCAGGGTTCATGTGTCCACGAAACCCTGACAAGCAGTTACGACGGTAGGTAATTCCCGGGTGAAAAAGTTCATATGACGTCACACCTTCAATATATCAACCAATGAAATTGTTTAGAAGCAAGTGTTTGGAAGTTGAATATGCAGCATGGTGGCAGATGGATCGATCGATAAACAAAACTAATATAAATAACAAGCTATAAACACTTTTGTACAAAATACACTGATTTTCACGTGGTCTTTGAAACGCATCCATTTGTTTATTTACAATCAACATCGAGATATCCCCAAACCAATCTGTAGTTATTTGTAGGAATCTGCTTATGGACGCAGGCCTCACAAGGCCCCTATATCCATCTCCGTGATATCATCTTTGTTATCCAGTTTGCATTCCTGGTTTTGTTGTAATGCTTAGATCCTTTTTGTGGTCATATTTGACATCTTGTTTCTCCCAGAATTTTTAGAGTGCTATTACGAAGCTTTTTACGTTTTTGGATTGAATTATAAATTCCGGTAGGCTGTTCCAGGGGTCAACTACTCTGTTGGTAAATGAGTATTAGCTAAGGTTTAACCGGCAGAATATTTTCTTTAGCTTCATACTGTTCCCTCTAGTTCTTGTATTTATGTCTCTTTCTAGCAGATTACCAGTGACTTCCTTGTCATATATCCCCTGAGAATCTTGAATGTCTCTATCATATCCCCACGTAGCCTTCTATACTTTAGTGTTGGCATTTTCCCCAATCTTTGTTGGTATTCCATGCCTTTTAGCGAGGGGATAGGTTTGGTAGCTCTCCTCTGCACATTTGCTATGCTTTCTATTTCTGCTATCTTATATGGGCTCCATACAGCAGCTGCATATTCTAAATGTGGCCCAACTAGCACCTGAAATAGATATCTAAAGCTTCTTTCATCTAGATATGTGTATGTCCTTCTAATTAGTCCGATAATGCCGTTGGCCTTGTTTATTTGTTGATGCATGTGCTTGGAAAAGTTGATGTTGTCGTCAACCCAAACACCTATGTCCCTTTCTCCTTAGGACTGGTCTAGATTCACCTTGTTTCCATCGTTGTCGTGCAAATTGTACTTTTGGTTTATATCGTCTTATGCTTTCTTGTTGGATATTGATATGGCTTTGCTTTTGTTAGGGTGGAACTAATAGCCAGATGTTTGACCATGTCTGGAGACTATCAAGGTCAGCTTGCAGGCTAGTTCTATCGCCAAGTCATGCATGAAAGCAAATTTTTGGGTATGATGTAGCCAATCAAAATAGTGACTTCTCGCCCGGGAATTTCATAGCTAAGTTTGTCAGGGTTTCGTGGACACATGTCATGCATGTGGATGCAAGACCACTGACTAGAGGATGCCTTAACCACTCGGCCACCTGATTGTCTTTACCAGAATATATTTATATACACGTGGTCATAAGTTAGGATTTTAGCGGAGGTGATTTTTTTAAAACTAATATTTAAGGTCTTCCCTTATTGTTTTTGTTCGGATTATTTTTCTATTTTTTACCGCCAACTTTCAAAACCAAACAGTTTAAAAACTATGCGACATATCTTTTTGGTCTTTCGCGACAAGTTTTGGGCATTGAAAGCCTATTCGGGATTCACCCTGTGAAATCGAAACATTTTTCTTTACGGAGTTATCTGCCCAAACACCGAAAACCTTGTTATCGCGTTATCTCTGGAACTATAACAGATACAAGAAAACTATAAAGTGACCAATGTTAATGAACTTTTGGGACAACTTTATGACATATTTTGGCGAAAAATTTCTGACTAGCGAAGGCGAGCGGTATACCATGAGTGTTTCAAGGACTCCGCTTATCACAAAAATTCACAAACCGTTAGTCGAAATCACAAAAGGTCTTCACCATTTATCGTCGTGTGACATGTCCTTAAAGAAAATCTCAAAGTCAAAGTTCAGAAGTGACTTCGACCTTAGGCCTCCAATCTTGTTATCATTACAACTCAAAAACTATTAAAGATAGAAGAAGACAATAAATAGGAAAAATACTCCCTTCATCAAGGCCTTCATTTGATACATTTTGTCCGAAACTGTGCGATGAACCGTTTTCGAGTTCGGGCTCTTGCCTCATTTCGGTTAATCAGTTTTTGGCATACAACTTGAAAACCGTTACAGATAATATAGTACACATATAGGTTTAACATGATCATCAAGTAAAGGCCTTCAATTTGAGCCCAAATTCAAGGTCACAGGTCAAGGTCATGCCATAGCAACCAGGTCACCATTACAAAAAGTCCTTAGCAACCTTATATTTTACTGAAACATGTCATTTTACAACCAGAAGTGGCATTTTGTCCTTAGCAACGGCCACGAAAGTCCTTGACAACCATGTATTTTTTACTCAGGACCACAGAAATAGTCTATTCCGCCTAAAAAATGGTTCAGTAACTAAGGTAGTCAAGTTTACAACAAGAGATGAAGAAGAAAAATTAATTTTATAAAGATATCTGGGAAAGACCTTTCTAATTGTTCTTGAACAATTAGCCCTATCTTTGTATCAATTTTTAACCATCCATTGTTCATTTCATGTTTCGTTTAAAATAGTCGACTATTTTAAAGAAGTTTATGATTTTACTTTTCAAAATGTATAGAAAAGACCAACAATATGTCGTTTGTATAAATATGCCATAAAACAGCAAAATCATAACTCAAAAAAAAGTTTCAGTATTGTGTGTATCCACCACGCTTCCGGTGCAATTCTTGAACTCGTCTCCTCACGCTCTGGACAAGACTCTCAAGTCCACGTTGAAAGTGTCACGCAATTCTTGAATGTTCTGACATAGAGGGTCACGTTCATTCACTTTCCGGCCGAGATACAAACATGCTCTATCGGATTCATATCCGGGGACATGGCAGGCCATGGTAAAGTCTCAATTGCCTCATTTGCAAGATAATTTTTGACGATGCGTCCTCTATGAGGTCTTGCGATGTCGTCCATGAACACGGGTCCGTTTCCAAAAAGTGGATTAAAATGGGGCACAGTACGGGGGTCCAGAATCTGATCTCTGTATTTTAAAGCAGTTAGTGTGCCATCTAATGGATACAAGTCTAACTTACCCCAAACTATCACTCCACCACCACCAAAAGCTGTAGTTCCCAGAACATGTGCAGGATCAAAAGCTGTTGCCTTGATGCCATACCCGCATCCTACCATCAACTGGTTTCAGAAGAAAACGACTTTCCTCGGACCAATGAATTCTTTTCCAAGAACGAATATCCCACCCGATATGGTCACGTGCCCACTACAGCCTGGCATCCTTATGTCTTTGTGTAATTGCTGGTAGCTTTATTGGTTTCCACAGTTTTGCCTTCTGTTAACTGTCCATCGACTGATTCTAACATGGACATTACATCGACTACACAACCTGTTGGCAGTGGTCTAAGGTTTTTGTCTAGTACATCTTGGAAGTAGTCTATCTTCTCTCTCTATTGTCTTCTTCGGTCGCCCTGACCATGGCCTTTCCCCAACAATACCAGTTTCATAATATCGTCTCATTAGCCTACTGATGACAGAATGGCTAACATTGAACCTATCTGAAACCTGCTGCTGTGTCATTCCAGCCCTTATCATACCAACTGCTTGCTATCTCTGCATCTGCTAGTTTTCGACGCACCATAATGAAATGATTTCAAAACAGGATAAATTTTACCTGTTATGCACATGCACATGATGAAATGAAAAAAGGCGCCAATCTTCGGTTTTCAAAAGCTGAGGGTAGTGTTTTTTAAATCTCTATTGTTATTGTATCATGAATCGAGCGATTTAAAAATTTTAACAATAGCTACTACAAACCTAGCTGTTGTTGATAACATATGCACAAAGAACCAGAAAAATTATTTTGTTTATTTATTTGAAGCAAAACCTGGTGGTCCCTAACTTATGGCCAAGTTTATATTAAAAATAAATCTTCAAATGGTTATAAATCTGAAATTTTATTTCTTTAATCTATTTAAAGTGTAATTGCTAAACAAATACATAATATTCCTATCATACACAGATCTATAAAAAATATATAGAATATATAAAGGCATAAGCACTCATAAATAATCACATATACAAACAACAGTTTGAAAACATGTCATAAGGCTGAACATTAATAAACGATGACATGATAGTAACAGTTGAAAACAACGAATAATAAATAGTTAACAAAGCTAGATGACCCAACACATCAAAACATTCAAAAGTTATAACCATTTAAGATGAAATAAATTATCACGAAAAAATGAAAGGGTCAAGAGCTGTAATAGTCTTACTATGAATTGCCAGTGTAATGTCAATGTTTTTAATTCATTAGAGCCAAAGAGAGGTAACTCCAGTTTACCTATACAGCTCTTCTGTAAAAAAAGATTGTTTGTTTGCTTTTTGGAGGGAATTAAATAATGGAAGTCTAGTGTGTGTATATTGCATTAACAGCCACATTGTTTTTCCAATTTTTTTAATTTAAAATATTGGAACTTGGAATTAAAAAATAATATTCTTGATTGTTTGTTTGAATGGAATTTAACATCACAAGGGGGAAGTTGGCTACAATTTAGAATTACAGCAGTTGAACAACTAGCAATTCAGGGCAGGAAAAATATTGAATAAATATACTAGAAATTTTTATGCTAACAGTGGCAAGTTGGTCTAACAAGGAATTTCATGTTTTGCAGCCAGTAAATGGTGCCTACTTTTGGTCGACATCTAGTGGTTTTTATTGAGCACAAGTTGTCAATGGCCAGGCTTTTTTAATATTAGTTCAACATCATCCCACTGAAAAGGAATCCACTATGCACCACCCTTAAACAATTCATTATAAAATAGTTTACAATAATCTTGCTGAAACTGAAAACTAGTAATCCAATTAATTAATCATTACAATAAGCTATCATGAAATATTTATTCTGTTTTTTGAAGTGGATTTCTTATGAACTTTGACCTTGAATAATTGAAAAGTTTTATGTAAATGTCAATTAAGTATTTATTCATCGAGTTTTACATTTGATTATATAACATATCTTGTAAACTTAAAACAAATCATTCTACTAAATAAATGCTCATTAATGTCCAAAGATGGTCTTTTTTTCACTGGTTTTGTATAATTCAGCCTAATAGTTGCTATTAACGGTATTATTACTGTTTCCATAGTAACAAAGTCATTTTTTGGTTGTATGTAGCTTTCAATGTTGACTTTCAGATGAAAATGATTTAAGACAATAAGTTTTCACTTTTCAAGTTTGATATATATAGGATCTTACATTGGTACGAGTGGATTATAGGATTTTATGTTCATGATTTGAATATGCGGTAAATAGAAGGTGTTTTGTTTATGACGTCATCAGTTCTTATTATAATGTTATTATTTTATACCAATCAACTGCTGAGAACAGCATTTTCACTAGTGACGAGAACTATTTTTTCCACACCGGTCAAGCGGTTTGAATATAATGCAAAGATTAGAGAAACCAAATATTCCTACACTTCTACGCAGTATTTTGGGGTTACAAATGATTATAGATATATAATAACACAAAAGGTAACAAAATTATGTAAAACCTTGTGATATGATTTAACAGCCATTCATATTCATATTAAAATGAGTTGCCAAATAAAATACAACTACATTTTAAAAACAAAATATAATTATTGAACAACCAGTGCTCTTTGAAATTACATTTGAAATGGAATAAATGATCAGAATATAATAAAAAAATGTAGATGACTAGTACTTCAAGAATAAATACTGTCATAAGTGTGAAGCCACATATTTTTAATTGTGCAACTTCTTATGTGGATTTGACAGGCCACATCATATACTATCAATAAGATATCTTAAATTTACATTGTAACTTTTAAACATTTACATATTAACATTTACAAAATACCACAGCACAATTTACTTTGAATATAAATATTCTATACAAAAAATATCAAAAATATTAAAAAAGTCATGCAAAAATACATTTTTAATCAATAAACCCATAAACAACACAATATTTATTGCACAATGCAAAGTAAATGTGTGTTCAATATATACATGATATATCTTGCTGAATGTCAATACACATTTTCAGCACCTGCAGTGTTCGTTCAAAGTAAAATGATAACAACTTATTTTTACAGGATTTTCAAATTTGTTTTTAAAGTTACTGTAAAACAAAACCATTATTACCAACATATGAAACAAAAAATCAACAAACAATAAATAGTATATAAATTCAACAAAATAATGGTAAACAAACTGACAATATTGTAAACAATGTTGGTACAAAATGACAATATTGTAAACAATGTTGGTACAAACTGAATATATTGTAAACAATGTTGGTACAAAATGACAATATTGTAAACAATGTTGGTACAAAATGACAATATTGTAAACAATGTTGGTACAAAATGACAATATTGTAAACAATGTTGGTACAAAATGACAATATTGTAATCAATGTTGGTACAAAATGACAATATTGTAAACAATGTTGGTACAAAATGACAATATTGTAATCAATGTTGGTACAAAATGACAATATTGTAAACAATGTTGGTACAAAATGACAATATTGTAAACAATGTTGGTACAAAATGACAATATTGTATTGTAAACATGTTGGTACAAAATGACAATATTGTAAACAATGTTGGTACAAAATGACAATATTGTAAACAATGTTGTTACAAACTGACAATATTGTAAACAATGTTGGTACAAAATGACAATATTGTAAACAATGTTGGTACAAAATGACAATATTGTAAACAATGTTGGTACAAAATGACAATATTGTAAACAATGTTGGTACAAAATGACAATATTGTAAACAATGTTGGTACAAAATGACAATATTGTAAACAATGTTGGTACAAAATGACAATATTGTATTGTAAACAATGTTGGTACAAAATGACAATATTGTAAACAATGTTGGTACAAAATGACAATATTGTAAACAATGTTGGTACAAACTGACAATATTGTAAACAATGTTGGTACAAAATGACAATATTGTAAACAATGTTGGTACAAAATGACAATATTGTAAACAATATTGGTACAAAATGACAATATTGTAAACAATGTTGGTACAAAATGACAATATTGTAAACAATGTTGGTACAAACTGACAATATTGTAAACAATGTTGGTACAAAATGACAATATTCCCACAAACTGACCAGGGACAGAGCATAACTTTTTTTCTTGTGGTAGACTTAGAAAATCCAGGGGCCCAACAATATAGTTAGGGTCCCATTTTTTACAGCGCAAGTGTTTTTTTTAACTATAAGTCAAATGATCATGTGTATAATTTTGATTATAATATATGTTTGGATCATCTCTCAGCATTTAGGAACCTATCCCCCCCCCCCCCCCCCCCTTTTCCTCAAAGCTACCAGTATCAGGTATTTGACTGATATGTTGTTGTAATTTAAATAATATGTAAAAAAAATAACTTACAGAATAGTATTTATTATAATTGTTTTTTAATCTTTACAGTTGTAATTTCAAACAAGAACATCGTATTTGAAATCTTCGTTATCAAATTCATATTTACTCCGGTATTTTATTTATTTGCTTTTTAATGGTTTCGGCCAGTATTTAACTCTATGCTATACATACAAAGTTTAAGTCATGCGGAAACTGGCTTACACTGTTTTGATTATTCCCCTTTGACAAAATGTCGCCTAAAACATTTCAAGACGATTTCTGGCACAAATGTCAATTAAATTGTTCTATCTATTCCCAGTCTGGATTATAATTAAGCCACTTCACCAAATATCATACACGCAAAACATTTTGCTAGTAACAGCATTTTTAAGGGAAAAAACTTAAAAAATGTAAATGCAAAATGCGTCTTGGGGTTCGTTGGTTGGTGCATCAAAACACTCGCCAACTACTCGCATTGGTGACCGGGCAACTGTTAAGTTTTATCCCTGCTGACAATGCTGTAAAAAATGTTACCACAAACTGACAATAATGTAAACAATGTTACAACAAAATGATAATATTGTAAACAATGTTCCCACAAACTGACAATATTGTAAACAATGTTCACACAAACTGACAATGTTGTAAACAATGTTCACACAAACCGACAATATTGTAAACAATGCTCCCACAAACTGACAATGTAAACAAAATGTTACCCAGTGATATTTTACATAAACTGCTGATCACCTGATTGCTCTAGAGTTTCGTCTGCTGTTGACTGATCAACAGGTGACTGTAAAACAGTGTCCTCTCTCGCTGACTGGGAATCTGCTGTAAAATATTCAGACTTTTCACTATTTCCATTCCCCTTACCCTCTGAACTACATGATGATTCTGATGATTTTTTGGTTGGCAATGGTATATTGGCCGCTAATGATTCCTCTACGATAGTATAATCTCCAGTTGAAAATGGTTCTGGAGACTGTTCTGAAGGAGTTTGAAAGATACCAGAATTAGGATCTGGATTTCCATTTTGTTCATTATATATTTCTTCTGGTGGTACAATGTTAGTGGGTGTGGCTTGCAACTCCTCTGATTCAAAAGGAGGCGAATCAGGTTGTGATGTTACTATAGTTACATCCCCAAATTGAACAGAATTAAGAGAAATACTTTCTTCAAAGTATAGTTTGTCCTTATTTTGACCATTAGAGAATTCTGCACTTGCTTCGAATCCAGATTTATCTGAATAAGTTGTCCATCCATTTGAACTTTTTACAGACTCATTTCCATTTCTAGCTTCCTTCTGCTGCATCACTAATAACCCTGCACCTCCAAAATGGCTACTTTCCAAATGTTCATATGGAATTTCTAGATTTTGATTGGCTGCCATTAAAGGTCTTTCTGATTGCTCTTGGTAACTACTGGTTCCTGAGTTAATTACTCCTGCTTCCTTAGCCAAACCATAAAATATGCTGTTCTCGTCACTAAGGAGATTATTTGGTGTACCACATTCCTGTATCAAACCTTTATCCATGACAATAATCCTGTTATAGACAAAATAATATGTATCATATTACATGTATTTAGTTGTGATATCCTCACTTTTGCTTAAAATATCTTTTGATAAGCCTCAGATAGAGAAATATTAAGTCAAAATAGATTCAAGGTAAATTAATTGAATCTTTTGTTTTAAGAACATTTTTTTTTAAATATACTAAGTATTACACAAATTTATACATGTTTAATTACAATATGTGTAATTGGCTATGTACAATACACATTCATGTAATATATTAGTTGTAGGGCATCAGTGGCTGAGTGGTTCATGATTGATCATGTGCCCGTCAACACTGCAAGTATAATGTGGACAGTGTCCAAACTTAATTAACAAGGCTGTTTTTTTCTGCTGAAGACCAGGTGTTTTCACTGGGTAAATTAGCACCCCACCCCACAATGAAAACTGGATGCCATATAGCTTAAAAATCGCTTAAAAATCGCAATAAATACCATATAAACATATTGTATGTGTAACTGTGGCACTACCTCAAACAGTGCTAGAGCTTTCAGCAGAGTATATTGCTAAACAAGGTATTTAGGAAGATTAGAACTGTTTCTACTTCCAAAATGGCTGTCTATGTTATACATTTTTATCTGTGATTTCTGTAATGTCTTGTTCATACTTCTTATTGTGTTGCAGTATTGTCTACACCTTTAAACATACCATTTTGTATGTCAAGACCATGACAACAATTAACAAAGGAACAAAATATCTTAGGATCTCCTTACCGGTCATAATCTAGAACTGTTTTAATCCTGTGAGCAATAGATATAACTGTACAATTTTGAAACTCTTTAAATATTATCTGTTGTATCAACTCATCTGTGGCCAAATCTACAGCTGCCGTGGCCTCATCCAGTACCAAAATCTTTGTATTCTTCAGTAGAGTTCTGGCTAAACAAACCAACTGTCTCTGTCCAACGCTGAAAGATAAACAATGTTTGTGTTTGTTGCATTAAATAATCCTAGTTAGCTATGGCTGGGATTGAGCAAGCAGCCCCATGTCACATGTATAGACATCAGGGACAGATATTAGATATAACTAACTACCTACTGACCTAGCCCTCTTGGCTAAGATAAAGCCGCAACAGAAAAATTAAATTGTCAGAAATTTAGACAATAAACCGTCTACATACTGATTTCCTTTTTTTTTTATTTTTCCATTGTTATACACAATTTTGGGATATTCATTTTGAACTGCAATTATTTTTGTCCCTTGTCAAGCAACCTGGTGCTTTGTGTAAACAATAAACATGCTTTGTTGTCATACAGGAACATGACATGAACAGAGAATAGTGGTAATAATCCATTTTTTCACTCATTTGTAGAAATAATGACCTCATTTAAATCCACTGGTATACCAAACCAAAATAGAACATAAGGAAAAAATGATAATGATGGACATTACTGTGATGGCCTTAAGGCTGTGCACTGGATGTGTTTATGTGAGCCTATACCTGCCACACTATCCTGAATGTATTAACATCTTAATTAGGTTTTCTACTAAAAAATATATTAATATTACAACTTTAATCATAACGTAGCTTTGAGTATTAATTGAAAACAAGTGTGGACTGTGAGCACACTCACAAAGGGATACCCCCGCTTCGCTTCAAGTCCAATTATTTCCCCTGAATAATATCCGACAGCGACGAAAATTCTTCATGCACATCTACATATGATGTACTTCCTTCATGTAAAGTTTCATCAAAATCTGTCAAGCGGTTTAGGAGGAGAAGCGCTTACAAGAGATGTGGACAGACGGACAGACAGACAGGGTGATTCCTATATACCCCCCAAACAAGTTTGCGGGGGGTATAATAAACATGTTAACTGACAACAAATTTTTAGTTCAAGTTCTGAGGTGATGAAATTTACAATTACCGGTATATGTAGTTACAATGATTGACTGCCACTGTTGTTCATAATGTATCTACCTTAGATTTTGACCTCCTTCCCTAAACTCGTAATCCAGCTGCCCTGGAAAATTGACCACAACATCCTGTAAATGTGCCTGCTGTAGTGCAGTCCATAACTGACCATCACTATAATGATGTAATGGGTCCAGGTTCTGTCTTAAAGACCCAGAGAACAAAACAGGATCCTGAAGTGAAAATACACAAATTCAATTAATACAGTATACAATTATTTGACAGCTTACACATACACAATGAGCCAAATTGTCAAAAAGTTGGAAAGAAGGTTTCGACTTTGGATCCTATAACAAGGGAAATATTTTAAATCAAATAAAGGCAGTAACAAATTACTTAAGTTGCTTAAAACTTTTTGTATGGTTGATAAAAATCTTTCCTAATTTATAAAAAAAAAATTTGCAATAACATTTTATTTTGTGTGTGTTTACAATTAGTTTCTCAAACCATTGGTCATTGAGTTACATAATAAATACAATTTTTTTCAACATAGATGTGTTCAAGGGAAGACTGGTGCAAATTCGACCAGCTGGAAAGTTTGACCAGTCAAAACAATCTTCATATTCATTTTTTATCAAACCTTAGAAGAATGAAAACATCTATTGCAGAAAATTCTTTATATTTTGGCTAATTGCTGTCTGGTTAAACTTTTCATATGCCAAAATTTATATAGGTTGAACATACCCAGACTACAGTTGAACTTGAACAGGGGTTACCCTATAGTCTTTTTAAAAACACTTTGGGAATATCTTTGCCTTTATCCATGTAAATTTCTAGAAATCCAAGAAACACAGTAAACCCCTACAAGAACACAGCCTTGCTAAGTATTTTCCTGGAAACCATTCAAAAGAAAATTTGCCGACCAAATCCTCCATCAGTCAAACTTTAACCAGTCTCAATTCAATTTACCCAATTTTTACACGATACAATAATAAATTTTGTTTTTCGTAATGATTAATATTGCAGGAAGTAAATTTTATTGAAGCTAACCGAACATACAAATTCTGAAATTCATTAAAAAACATTAATTATTGTTTCTACTAAAACTGAGGTAAAGATAGATTTCTAAACCATATATAGGGAATGCTAAACCATGCCATATTCTGATGTGACATGACTTTTACTTTAAAAAGGTAAAAAGTCTAGGAAAAATTTTAAATGATAAAATTTATCGTAGTTTTAGAAGATAACCACTGATAGTCACTGATAGTCAATTTACATCCTTATTAGAAATTTTAAATGACTGGTTATCGGTTCAACTACTTTATCAGGTATATCAGATAATAGGTTCCCATTTACTCATAAGAAATATTAATGACCAGTTCCTAGTTTATCCAAAAAAAGTAAATGACTGGTTCCCTAGAAATCCACATGATCAGTAATACTAAATGACTGGTTCCCTATACAGCTTCTTTATCAGTTAAGGTAAATGACTTATTCCTTAGTAGTACATTTTATTTGATATATTTAATAACAGGTTTCCTGTTATTGACTACCTGTGGCAGTATTGTAATCTTCTCTCTCAGGTCATGGAGTCCAATACTGTTTATATTAACTCCATCAATAACTATTTCCCCACTGGCAGCCTCTACCAAACGAAACAATGCCAAGGTCATGGATGACTTTCCAGCTCCAGTTCTACCCACTACGCCTATCTATAATGGTAAAATGACATATTGAAAATATATATAATTTTGTCTCTTGTACCAAAAACTGTTCAAGAAAACTCCATCTTTAAAACAGCTTTTCTGCTAAACATGAAGCATTTAAGGAGTTAGAGCAAGTGCTTGTCCAGTTCAGAGTCAAATACTATGTCAAGTGAGCAGACCTGTCTAACCGTGGCCATTTACCCCAGTGTGATTTTTGAGCAATATATAATCCAGCCCAGCTGATCTGGTACAAAATAGACATCTGAAAAGATGCTTCATATCTTCCTGTCAGAATTTATCTCTACAACACAAGAAATTTAGACTCCTGCCAAATTATTGATTTGATAGCCTCTATAAAATAATTTGAAAAAAAAACTTATCTATCAATTAATTGCTCATTTTAAATAGTATTTCATTGTTATTGAATACACTGAAGTAAGTTAACTAAATAAAAATAGATAATCAGTTTAATGTTTATTTCGAGATTATCTAAGTTGTGTAAGGTTTGCAATTTCTGGAATAAAGATCGTCAAAAATAAGTTTGCATCATGCAAGACTGAATACCGTAATAAGGGTCGTATTGTCCGCAGTTTTTTTCTTTTAATTTTAGTTGTAAAGGAATGGTGCGGATTATACATAAATACAGACTCGATCGGGTTTTTTTCGTCCCGTTGATTGTTGTCAATGGCGGTCGCCATTTTGTTGTAGTGTCATACGCAGTATTTTCGTACTATTCTAACATAATTCTTTTACAAACTGCCATATGTATACGTTGTTATGATATTAATTTTTACTTAAATTATTTTTAGTAATATTATATTAATTCTATAGGACGAATAAAAATTAAAACAGATACGAAAATAGTAGATGTGTAACCTGTATTGCGTAAAATGCAAATGGCGTCGTTATGTAACCTGATGTGTTTGAAGATCGATGTTTTGATTGCAATCATTCAGGGATTAAAATAAAACGTGTTATCTTTTTGTTTTCTTTGTTTGGTTGATGAATCAAAGTTGACAAATTGTTTCGGTTTCGAAATGTGTGATTTTCCGTTTTAACAACGATCAAAATAGACGATATGAGAATGCTCTATTTTTAATTTAATTTACTACAATCACTTGAAATTAATAAAAGTATAAACATAAATGATATTTAAAAAGAGAATAAATTACATATTAATGTAAAAACGTGTTATGAAGCGCGGCCAAGTTGGACTTGGATGTCTTCATCTTGAGACGTTTTGTGAAAACTTGAACGTGCGGATCGTACATGCATATAAGAATTTTTCCGCAATTTTCTGGTCCAAGAAAGGGGTGCGGACAATACGTAAATGGGGACTATACACACCATTTTACGGTATTCTTTGCACTTCCAAAATTTGGACAGATGAGAGCTTATATGGAAAGCTCAAGCTTGTGTGACAGAAGTGATAATCTTAGGGTAGTAGTACAGAGTATGGAACAGGGCAGATATGACCGCTGCTTTAGAGATTGAAACTCAACATACCAACTTGGTGTTCTTCCAATTCAATAAATTTGTAAAAATTCCTGACTAAGTGTTGCACAACACACCCACTAACTCATATTATAAAAAAAGTTAATCTATAAAGAGTATTATATATTACCGAATGAACAGCAACATTTGTTTAAACTGTATACACAGCAATACCAATAAACTGTAAAGCTCAACCCATTTTAAAACCTAACAATGAAATTCTTATCCTGTTTTATCCAATAAAATTTAAAGTCAAAACAAGTTTTCAGTTGTAGATGGTACAATCGAGATAGATCCAATAGGTGAACATGTTTAATATGACCAACCTTTTCATTGTGGTTAATTTTCAAATCTATTCCTCGTAAAACCAGCTCAGTCCCCATCCTGTACCTCATTTTGTAGTTATTAAATATAACATCCCCTCTTTCTGGCCAATTTGGTGGTGGTTGTCTGTCAGATCTCCAGTCAGCCTATCAAATATATAAACTGCTGTGCATTTTGTAGTTGATGGACGTTTCCTTCCAAACATTACAAGTAAAAATCAAAACTTCAAAACATTTATTCACATCCAGTCTATGAAGTTTACCATCATGCTATGTAACAACAGATAGTTTCCACCTGTACATTCTTTTTCATTAGGGCTATTCCATTGAAAGCTATTTGGGAGGGTTAAAAGGACTTCTTTTCATGACAAAAGACTCACAACCAAGATAACTTTTGCCTGCTTATCTTTTCCTAGCAATAGACTCTTCTATGAAAGAGACCTTTATGTGTTACAATATATTAGCATGGAAATCATGTCTCTTAGAAACAGGTAAACATATTTATAGTCTTGTACATATTCTGAGTTTTCCTCCTACTCATCTGATATATAAAAAGTTAAAAAAAAATACAAAGTTGTTACAACAGATAAAAACTGGTTAAGTTGATTCAGTACAAAACTATTTACAAACCTCTGTTTTTATTTCTGTGTATTCCTTTATTCTCTCCACACAAATAATATTAGTCTGTAGATCACTCAAGTTCATCACCAATAAATTCAGCACATAGGTGGCCTATAAAAACAGCTCATAAGTTTCAATTTAACAAGTCTTGTCACAGTGTATAGAAAAAAGTTTTGGTTTGGGGATTCACAACGTTTGTGGAAAAAAAATAACAGATCATGTTTATTACAGGTGGGGATGGTTCCATGTGATTATTGCTTAAATAAATTGTATTCTTATGTTTATTGTTAAAGCATAAATTTCTTTAAGGATTTAAACCTTTTTTTGCATGATAAAAAAAATGTTTTAACATCAGGACTCTTGAATTAAATTAAAAATCATTTAATTTGGTGACCAAGAAAACTTAAAAAGCAGCTTTAAAATTGATTTGACATACAATGACAATTGTTTACATTTTTGTAGTGAAATTCTATTGCAGATTAAGCCAACCTCTCCTTTCTCGCAGTTTGAATTAACAAATATTTTTTTTAAAATAATTAATGAGTTACCTCCCCTTTCTGACAATTTTAAAGATTCTGTCAATTCTGTTGCTTATTAGGAAGTTAACTCCCATTTCTGATAACAGTAAATTACATTTCAGATTAATGAGTTATCTTCCAAATCAGGTAAATATTTTAGCCAATTAGAGTTACCTCCTTTTTTGACATGCATTACAAACAAAGCACTCATGAATGTAGTAAATAACATAAAAGTTTGTGAATTTTCTTGAAAACTAATTTTTTTTTATTTACCAATTGCATTTTAATATACAGTAAGTACAATTATAGAAACATTTAAAGTAATATTAAATGTAATATTATATCTGATTAGACAACAAGACACATAAAATGTGCATTCTACTGATTCCTATAAATTACACATGAATTTTTTCTGAGGAAAATTTGTTGGAATTTGACATAAAACTAATGCTATAAAATTTACTCTGTATACAGAGACCACTATGTTCAAGACTAATGCTGTTTGTGTGACAACCCGGATATGTCTTTAATATGAAAATTAATCTTCTACTTTGTTTGTTTGTTTGTTTGATGGTGTTTAACGCCACTTTCAGCAATTTTTCAGCTATATCATGGCGTCCAGTTTTTATTGGGGGAGGAAGCCGGAGTACCCGGAGAAAACCCCGACCTGCGGTAGGAAAACTGGCAATCCTTGTCAATTAAGATTGGAGTCGAGTACACCCTGCCTGCAGTGAGAATCGAACCCGCAATCTCAGTGTTGACAGACCACGTGGTCAATAGTAGACGAACTACCTTGACCACTCGGCCACCGAGGCCCTCTTTTACTTTGAAGAACCAGCTATCCATTATTGGTGTGTCGCTATATAGACAAGTTTCAGATAAAACTAGAATTTTACTTACTTGTATAGCATAGACAACTGACAGTCCAACAAAAGCACCATCTAAATCAGTGAGTACAGATAGAACACTGAACAATGCTGACGCAAGGACTATGATGTTTCCTAGCAGCTCAATCCGTACACCAATCCACCTACAGAGGTACACATATATATTTCAAGTGAACAAAAAGAAACACACCCGTCATGCAGTTCTAGTTATTCAGATTGTAAAAGGAAAATTGAATGAACAGGAATGATTGTTGGTCAGTTCCATAATTGTACTTATAAATGCATAAGAAATTTTTTGACAACTAATTTGAACACAATTGTTTGAATGAATGTTTGTTTTTATGCAACTTGAAGCAATTTTCAGCATATTTGGATGTCCAGTTTTCATTGCGGGAGGAAGTACCTGGGGTGAACAAAACTTCCCTTGCCCTTACAAGCCAAACTGAAAATCCTTGTAAGTAATTAGGTTAAAATGAAGCACACATTGGTGCAAGCAGCATTAAACTTACAACAGCAGCACCAAATTATGTTTTATGAATAAAATGATATGATTTAACTACCTAATCACATTGCCACAGCTAGAGGCCCAAATCAATCCAAAACAAAACCTGATGTTTACATAACAGATGACCTTGTAAATAAACTTAGTAAAATTGATAAATGTCTTTAAAATCAACCTAAGGGTGCACTTGATTTATAAAATAATGTCATTGAGGATTCTTAATCAATGACAATTTCACAAATTATTTGCAATTGCAGTGTTTTTTTAATTTTGGGTTTAATGCCACTTTCAGCAATTTTTCAGCAATATCATGTTGTCTAGTTTGTATTCTGGGAGGAAGCCAGAGTACCTGATGAAAACCCCTGACCTTGGGTAGGAAAACTGGCAATCCTTATAAATTACCAGTGTGACCTGAACCCACAACCTTAGTGTTGGCAGGCAAGTGATCAATAGTAGATGACTAACTGGCCTGACCACTCGACCACTTGTGATAGTTGGTAAATTGTTAAAAGTATAAATAGACTATGGAACACTAATGCATTTCGTTCCTTCACTAGATCAATACATTAATCATACCTTGCTGAATTGCAAAATGCATAGTAGAAGACCATGTTTTTATCCAATCGTTTTAGACCTTCTTCCATAAATCTCTCGGTAGCTTTATATGCTCTGATGACACTAGCTCCCACAATGGTTTCCCTGAAGTGGTTATAGATAGGGGATCTGTATACTGACTCGAATCTTTTTAGCTGCCTTGAGGTGGGAATGTAAAATCTCTACAAGAGAGCAATCACAATAAGAAAAAAATTGACAAAAAAATGTCAGCTTATAATGTCTATTAATCTGACATTATCCATATACCTCTTGTGCCATAAATAAATAATTGATCTTTGTACATAAAATATACAGCTTCTAATGACAATAGATATGACTATTAACAGATAATGTCACTGTCAACTGAAATGCCTACATAACATATCAGACACAGCACTGGCAGCATGGCCAGGGTTCAAATATAAAAAAGGTAGAGAAAGGTAAAAATAAAAGGATAGGCAGATTTAGACTGTCATCAGTACCACAGATGTGTTCATTCAGATTACATTAAAAAAATAACTCAAACATTGTGTTCTATTAATGCGACATTGTAAAGACCAAAGGATATATATCACACTATTTGACCAATCAAATTTAAAGAATGAAATTTAAATTACCAGCACAAATCCGTACAATAAAGCCACAGGAAAGATTGTTGTCAATATGATGGGTGTGTTGATACAAATTACGATAATCGTAGTTACTGCCATATATACAGAGTTTATGGTAATACGAATAGTCAGTGGCAATGTGGTGTCCAAGACTTCTATATCGCTAGACAAACGGTTAACAATCCGACCTATTGGAGTCGTGTCGAAGAACTCCATTGGTGCCCTCATTATTCTGTCTAACATGTCCTGATGGAGCTTCTTTGAGGCATACACCATTCTTACTGAGAACAGAATGGCATACACAAAAACCAATACAGCTGGAAAAACATTAATATCAATTTCTTGTAAAATATTTATTTATATAATTTATGCTATTCAGATTTCATGACCAGAAGCAATATTTATTTATTTTAACGTTAAATATTGTCTAAATAAATTTTAAAATTATTTTTTAATCGTTCTTTGTAGTGTTTTTTAGTTGCGAGATTTATTTATATAAACATGGCTTTTCCTCCCAACTTGTAAATTTCATTCTATTTCTGCACCAATTTAGTCATCATTACTTATAAAAATGAATGAAAGTAAATAATTTGAATTGGTTTAAATTCTCTCATCTTTTTGAAATTTATAATATCTAACTTAAATTTCAGTATTTTTTCTCTAATTTGTCGAAAGTGTTTGTTGTGTATTTTTTTAAGGTTGCCCTAATTTGGTTTGCAACTCCAAAAATGTGTACACAGGAATAGTGATAGCACTTGAATGATGTAGTGTAATGGTGGATAATATGCCATATAAATAATAAACTAAAATACCTTGCACGAGACCCAGTAAGCCATAGCCAAATAGATAGTATTTCGTTGTTTCATAGTAGTCAGGAAGGCCTGCATTGGTCTTATTAGTCAAAAATGGGTCATTTGTCCAGAAGGTCAACCAGAAATTGGCATACACACTTAAACCATGGTACAGTGAAAACACTAGAATTACAGCAATAACTGACCAGAATCCTAAAGCCTTGAAATAGGAGCTGTACACAGACAATTTTACCTGAAATAGTAAGATTGTACAACCATTCATTCAAATGTATTAATGCATCACTTAGTTATATTGTATTTTCACATGTGGTTGAATTTCTTTGAATGGTTTAAGAACACTAAAAATTATACCCCTACCCAATATTTTTTGTAATGCTATTTATATTTTTATAAAAATCTAATGTACATGTGTATTGCAAAAATAACTACACAGTGCACATCAATGATTTCTAATAAATAAACTGCATCTTTGGTAGAATACCTTGAATGGTTTTCATGGACTTGATGCTACTGAAAGTTTATACATTGACATAAAGATGAAAATTGTATAAATTCTTAAAACTAATAACATCCTATATAAAGGGAGATAATCCTCATAAGTCAAGTAAAAAATTAAAACAACCTGTGAAGTGACATGGTCCAATTTGCTAACAGTTTATTCAAGAATGTGCTAAGATCTTTGCCTTTAAAAAGATAATATTAAGGAATAAAAATGCAATTTTTTTTAAGAAAAGTTCATATAAAATTTTAACTACCCCATACAATAACACTGCAGTTGAAAGGAACAGTTGAAGCCAGGAATTCATTAATACAACATACCCCACCAGACTGAGAGGTTTCATCAAGTGTCAGTCTATCTGCTGTTAGCTGTACTGTCATCGGAAATGTTTTTGGTAAGGAGCTTATTTTCTTTCTGAAAATTACAAAAAAAACTACTTTTTAAGCTGAACAACACTTTTCCAAAAAAACAAATATTTTTAAACCTATATAATTATGCTAGTATTTTGGGTACATATAGGGGACAGTGAATTTTTATACCAATTAAACTGTAAGAGGCAATGTAACAGTTACATATATATTAATAGTCTTTCACACAAAATATGTCAAATGCATGCCATTGTAGAAATTTTATTTTTATTTATTAGTTGTTTGACACATACATATTATAGTAAATAGATGATATAAAAAATAGAGCATCCTATGGGACATTAAATGATACCCTGCCATGTTGAATTGCTTTTAATATTCGTGAACACATTTTTCTGAATTACAAATCAGTCTATAGGAACAGCCAGGCATGATAACAGGCCATCTCAGAAGACAACTTTTACCTTGACATTGGACCTATAAAAATTTTTAATTGGTCTACTCAAAAACTACAAATGGTATTCGATCTTCATTTTATAGTACTTTAAAGTTTTAACAAAATATGTTTTAAAGGAATCTTTTGAAACCTGCCAATTTTTGGCAATGTTTTTTTAATTGGCTTTACTCAAAAACTACAAATTGATTATGCTGAAAATTTCTCCGGGTACTCCAAAAAAATCTAAAGGCCATGATATAGCTAAAACAAATGCTGTATGAACAATAAACGGACGATATACAAACGGTTTATGCTCAATGAACGAAATGATATATGATATACAATGAGACTGAATTATTAAGCGTTTATTGTTTTGATCGATCGTTTTGTCTATTGTATCTTGGCAACGTTTTGTTTACTGCCTAGTAAATCTAATGATGCATCGTTTCTACAACATCAATGCATGATTAATGGTTATCCTTGGTATAAATGGGTAAATTTTTTTCAGTATTTCACATCAGTATTGAAGGAATTTGCTAGTATTCATAATAATTTATAGGTGCTAAACTGAAAATTGATCATAATAATTCACGTAAATTTCTAAAAATTGTTTATAGTCATACAATTGAAAAAGCTGACAAGTTAAACAAACATGTCCACATGTTTAAAGTGTGTATGCACCAATCATTATTTCATTCATATACATTCTATATTGTAATCAATGGTGTTTCATGAGCAGACTCCTACATATTCCATTAAGTCCCTAACATACTTGAATAAGTCCTGTCATTTACAAATAACAATATTGTTGTGGATTTCTAAAAAATATATTACTATCATAAAACTATATCTGTAACAGTATGTTTGTCTGAATATAACATTGCCTATTTTGTGCCGGCGGTAAATTGATTGACTAAGTAACAGTTTGCCGATTCCTAATTTACAGATTGCCAGTTTGGCAAGTCCACTTTGCCCATTCCCTGTTATCCAACCAATACAGAACAATCTATGCATAAGGTCTATACATGAATGTTTATTGAGAAGGTGTTTAGAAAAATTATGTAAATTAATTTACATAAAATTAAGAATTTAATTTAAGGTACTAAACTTCATCGATATTAATGATTGTTTAGAAAAAATATGTAAATTTATTACCTTTACTTTTAGTGATCATCTCAATTATAAATATTCAGCTTGGGGTGTTATTAATTTTTAATTCATACGGTAAGTTGGTAATTTGAATCTTACTCCACAATAATGGATGTTTAGAAAATATACATGTATATGTAAATTAATTTAATAAATGAAGACATAAATCTACATCCAATCGTGTATACACCCTGTAGTTTGTTCTACATAAAATAAAAATAAAAGACATTCTGAATGCTATGATCATTAAATAAGCACCATCTTCAGTGGAGGGGTTGGGACTGTGTGTTAGGTGTATGCCTTTGTATGTAGATTGCAATTGTCTACGACAAACAAATGCAAGGTAGAATTAAATACCTTTACTGCATCTTCTCCTACAACAGTATTGCTCACTGGCAGGTAAGACTTTTAGGACCCAGATCCTGTTTAGTCTGCCATGTCCAACATATTTAATTGCAAATAATATCGTTTTTGAAATGTCAATTTAAAGAAAGTGCTAAAGTGGAGTCCAACAGGTCTAGAATAGTCACAAATGACATTTTGAGTGGTGATAACCATTTTTAATGAAAAATTGGTTATATTAAAAATCCTGTTAATATAGAATTATAGTACTAAATAAAATATGACTTGTATGAAAAAATACATATAATTGGTATTGGGTCAGTGTATAATTTGAAGCAACAATATATGCAAATATTTCCTAATATATAAAGTAAGCAAACCTTTTTTTTCTGGACATTGGAAATTGTTCATCAGAGGTGGTGCCTTCTGATGTCACAGATTCCACTTGTTCAAAAATCATTGCTTGGATTTTCTCAACTATAAAAAAATATATTATTAAAACCATTAAAATTGCCCTGTATTTATATGTGGAATATTGTGTATTAGCCATTATTGCCTCTTTTAATTAGGGAGAAGTGCTTGCCCTGGGTACATGATATGATTGGATGGAACATCTCTTACCAGTGCAATGTAAGGCAGGCAATATTAAATATTCAAAAACCACAATATATTCTCTATTTCATGGGCAGATTATGAAATTTAAGTTTTCCTTGAATACAATAACAATATTTCAGTTATTTCATTGCATCAACTTTTTCATGGTATTTTACAACAGGAATGTCAAGTAAAGAAATATACATGCTGCCTTTTAAATACACAAAGTAAGAAGCCTAAACAATAAATTAGACACCACACAAAGTAAGAAGCCTAAACAATAAATTAGACACCACACAAAGTAAGGAGCCTAAACAATAAATTAGACACCACACAAAGTAAGGAGCCTAAACAATAAATTAGACACCACACAAAGTAAGGAGCCTAAACAATAAATTAGACACCACACAAAGTAAGGAGCCTAAACAATAAATTAGACACCACACAAAGTAAGAAGCCTAAACAATAAATTAGACACCACACAAAGTAAGAAGCCTAAACAATAAATAAGACATCCACACAAAGTAAGGAGCCTAAACAATAAATTAGACACCACACAAAGTAAGGAGCCTAAACAATAAATTAGACACCACACAAAGTAAGAAGCCTAAACAATAAATTAGACACCACACAAAGTAAGAAGCCTAAACAATAAATTAGACACCACACAAAGTAAGGAGCCTAAACAATAAATTAGACACCACACAAAGTAAGGAGCCTAAACAATAAATTAGACACCACACAAAGTAAGAAGCCTAAACAATAAATTAGACACCACACAAAGTAAGGAGCCTAAACAATAAATTAGACACCACACAAAGTAAGGAGCCTAAACAATAAATTAGACACCACACAAAGTAAGGAGCCTAAACAATAAATTAAACACCACACAAAGTAAGGAGCCTAAACAATAAATTAAACACCATATTTTTGGACCATGGCTATGTATGTACATGCTTCCCTGTACATGATACACAAAAGTAAGTTACTTTAATAATAAATTATCGACACAATATTTTTGGACTATGGCATCCCATTTGTTTACTGTAAACTAAAGCCTTTACAATTCCATGCATAGAAAAGTGCCATTTCGACATTAAGTTAGTGGTGGGCAGTATTATTGGTATACCAGTGTAATGTGATTTGACGTATTGGTACAGTATTAGAATACATGCATGCTCTGGGAAATTCATAAGACTCTGTTAATTTTAGCAAAATTCTAAAAAAACATTGGATGTTACTTTATTTACGTACATTATCTCTGTTTTCTTGCTTTTTAAAACATTTGTTTAAAATGTCAATTATCATAAATTGCTCAATTGCTCAGCAAATTTACCAGATCCCAGAATAGAACAGTAATACTCCTCCAAAAGTAACATAGCAATGCAAAATGTAGGACACCTTGTAAAAGATTAGAAATATTGAAACACTTACTTTCAGGATCATCTACATTGTCCATGCCATCCTCTATGAAGTATTTCTTAAGAAACTGAGCAAATGGACCATCATGAGCGATCAGATCCTCATATGGACCAATCTCTGTTATTCTTCCATTTACCAGGACAATAATATTATCTACCATTGGTAACCAATGGATACCATGTGTCACAAATATACGAGTCTGAAAATAAGTTTATCCAAATGAATATCAAGCTGATGAACTGGTTAGGAAACTTTGTGTAGCATTTCAATGTCAACCTGTTATATCTGTATTAAGAAAAATAGCAAGAACAACAACTGAACAATGTTAAGTTGCTACACATAGCCAAATGTCCAGTGCTGCTGCAGTATTGAATTGCCTGAATAGTGTGAGAAACTAAAATAGGAAAAGTTTTGTGTAATAAATTTATTTTAGGGACAAAATAATAAGCATGTAATATTAGAACTGTTTGGACAGGTATGGGAAAAAGCTAAGCAATTATATGATAATACTTCAATATTGCTAAAATGGTCAAAGTCCCATAACTCCAAACAAGTTTGACAATTCAAAATAATGGTAGAGTATGCACATCTGCACATCACAACAATTAATCTTAAATATCAACGCAATTCATTGAACTGTTTCAAAGATGCACTCACAAGATATACAATTGTATTATATTGCTGGAATGGTCAGTTCCTTAACTCCTACGAAATTTGATGAATCAAAATATTAGTAGACTATGCAAATCTATACATCATAACAATTAATCCTACCAAATATCAAAGCAATCCATCAAGCTGTTTCAGAAGAGTTGTGTCCACAAAAAAAAGATCCTTTGACCTAAATGCACCAATTCAATTAAGTCCAATGACCTCTATAAAGTTTGTTTAACAAAAATGTCGTTGTGATATGGTGACTAACGATCCTACAAAATTTGAACAAAATCCATTCAGCAGTTTCAGAGGAGTTGTGTCCACGTAAGTGTGACGGACAGACGGACACAAGGATGCACAGATTCATTAATGCAGACCATTAAAAAAACCAGACCTTATATAATGTCAGGTAACGATTACAAGTCCAGAATTAGACAAACATATACAACACAAAATTTAAACCAAAAAAACAAAAACAGAAACTGAGTAACCAAAACCCAATAAAAACTAATCAATAATCTGTAACATTTACCTTGTTTTTCAGCAGACCTTTACTACCAATGACTTTTTCAAAGATATGTTTTCCTACATGAGCATCAACAGCACTCAATGGGTCATCCATCAAGTAAACGTCAGAGTTACTGTAGACAGCTCTAGCCAAACTGACCCTTTGTTTCTGACCTCCACTTAAATTTATACCCTAAAAGTTATTAAATATTTTATAATAATTAGCACGTAATATGGTCAGAAACACTTTTGATGATATACTTGTATCTTACAATAAGTTTAAATTATGTTTTTAATATATAAAGTCAGCATATGTCTTGTGTTTACAAAAAGTTGGTCAATACAACTTTAATATTGTAAAATCTTTTCTGAATCTTGATCTTTATACTTTTCTAAATCTTGATCTTTATACTTTTCTAAATCTTGAACTTTATACTTTTCTAAATCTTGAACTTTATATATTGTCTGAATCTGGATCTATATTCTACATCTTAATTACTATACTATGTTTGTTTTTATACCACTTTATTTTTTGAAGGCCCCAGAAAAAAAATTGTATAGCTAAATGAGTTTACCCTCATAAAAAATATTATGGTCAAAATTATAATTATTATTACTTTTGGCAATTTTTCAGAAATATAATGTCCATTTGTTATTATTGGAGGAACACAGAGCATCAATAAAAAGTCCCCTGTCAATAATCTTTGTCCAAGTTATTCATGGCTTTTTAAAATGTATTTTTACAATTAGGACTGCTAATTTAGTTAGAGTTTTCATGAAACCGGTGTTAAAGAAGTCGAAGCATTTTAACATGGATTATATAAGGGAATAGTTTCGTACTTTTATAGGTGTTCAAGAAATTCCGGGTGTTCGAGCTAACCAAGTTCAAGCTACTGAAGTTTGACTGTAAGTAAATTTTATGAACCACAAAGTCATCAAAAACAAACAACACTACAATAGTTGTTTCTGTTTGTTTTTTTGTTTTTATTTGTTTTTTGTCAGATAACATTTTTTTTATACACTTAAATTTCAGTATCATTAAAACACAGAAAAGACTTAAATACCCTTTCTCCGATCTCTGTGAGATCTCTGCCTGGCAGGATATCCAGATCAGCTGTGAGGGCACAAGCTTCCAATACTCTCTTATATTTCTTCTGCATGTAAGTTTTACCAAATAATATATTGTCCATTAATGTGGCATTCTGTATCCAAGCTTCCTGTGGCACATATGCCACAGAACCCTAAAAATAATCAGATTCCATTTAAAGATTGAAATAAAACTGGATTTTTTTTTATTTAAGCCCGTTAGGTCAATCTAATTAAAATAAAATCTCTCACTTGCTTCCCCCTTTTTTGCTATGTTTTTGCATTGTAGGCAGCAATACAGCGAAAAGGGGGAGCAAGTGAAAGATTTAATGTTAATAAGATAGCCTGTTAAGTCAGACTACTGTTGCATTAGAAAGGAGATAAACATAATATTTTGATGTTTTTCTTTGTTTAAATGGTATTTTACAAACCTTTTAGCAATTTTTCAGATATCAGAGCTCCAGATAAGATTTTCTGCATTGAATTTTTCACCCATCTGATGATTTATTTCATTGGGTATTTTTTTATATATCACTTTTATCATTTTTTTAACCCACTCAAAAATAAGTTCAAGTGAGTGAATTAGGCACGTTTCTAAAAATTGATTGGGATTTAGCGTGATATTGCGTGTTGCCGCAAAGCTATAAAAATAATTAGGTTTTATGAAAATTTATTTGCGTAATAACGCAAATATGCAGCTTATCTGGAGCTCTGGATATATTATAGGTTCAAGTTAATATTGGGTGAAGCTGGAGTACTTGGCAAAAACCGCCAACCTACAGAACAACCCTTGTCAATTATGCCTCGAACCAAGCACAGCCTGCCCTTAGTGTGACTCCAAACAAAAAACCTTGGTGCTCAGTCTAGACAAGCATGTGGTCACTAGTATTGTAGATGACTAACTAACTTAACAACTCGGCCACAGTCCCCACCCCTTTATATATTTTGAAAATTTGCCAGTGAATGTAAATATTCACAGATTGTCCAACAGATGTTAATTAGCAGAGCTGTATAACTGTATATTGTATTACTGTTTTGCAAGCATTAATTGGTGATTTGATAGCTGCAAATTACCATTTACTGACTGCTTAGGCGTTGCCAGCTAACTCAGTTTGGGACCATTTTATGCAGAAATATACAACCATAAAATAACTATAAATTTACATTGTCAGTATTTTAGTTACTTAACTATAATTTGTTTGCAGATTAATAAAGTCAAAGATGTTGAACACAACATCATTGAGTTTATTTTGAATAATTATGATTGATTGACTGGATGTCTGCTTTACATCCAGCGAGCAGTATTTCAGCTATATTCAGGACGGGAACAAGTTAACAAACAATAAATCAACAGAAAATGGGGGTGGGATGGTTCACAGGGAATACAATTTTGACTGCCACTGGAAAAGTATGGAGTTTTGGGTAGGGGTGGAAAATTTAGCCTTTTGTAGCGGCTACAATGAGCCTACTCTTTTCCAAAATCTACAAAAGGGGTCTTTATCGTGCAAGGAGCATGGCACTCTCCAAACACAGTACCCGCAGTCAGGCTTTCCGTATTATGACCCGACAACCCCCCAACGAGAGGGTCTCCCCTATCTCCCACCCAGGGACGCACAGAGCTGCACTGTGGGTTGAGCACTGGGAACCCTCACAGTATGGTCCCAGTTGAATAATTATGACCAATCCTTAAAATTGTATAACACTTTAAAAGGGTTAATAAAGTTACTGTAGAAGAGTTCATCAATTACCCTAACTTTTCATGTGCCACTATAACAACTAACTTTTTGTTTATGGCATACACACTGACTTAATCTTTTAGAAAACTATTTTATCAGGTAACCTTCACAGAAACAAAGCCATCAATCTTCATCAGTTCTCCAAGTATGGCTGATATAAGTGACGATTTCCCAGCTCCAACTTGTCCAACCACTGCCACCAGTTGTCCATCGGGTATTGTAAAATGCAGACTGGAAAATAACACAATTACATCAAGCATGCCACATATAGGACGAGTAGAAAGATTATTACATGTTCAAATTATTACAAGAAAAATGAAAAAATATAAAATCAAAAAACTTTCACCAAGCTGATATTTATACTACCTAACTTCATATTATTTTCAGACATTTTTATTATTACATGAATAGAATTAAGCAAGTTTTTTTTGGTCTAAAACAACTGTCTGGTCACAACATATCGCAACAGTAGTAAAATTACATCAAAATATGGAAATTTGTGTCTGCTGTACAATTTTGCTGCACACTAGTAAAGCAGAATTCAATATTGGACTGGTTGTGACCAGTTTAAGCCTGTTTTTATTGACAGTTCTAACATAACTATAGATTTCAATTTTAGTGGTTATTGAATCATCTGTAATGATAAAATAAACTGTTAAAAATGAAGAACAAAATTAATGATTTATTTATACTATTTTCAATATTTGAAATGTGACAAAACTGGAATTTCAGGATTATCAGCAAATCAATATCAAAAATGCAGTATTAACAGAAAATATTAAGGGTAACCAGCATTACAATTCAAAAATGTAAGCATCCTCTGTTTTTCTGATGAAGGAAGATGGTGATTTTATTTATGTAATAAAACAATTACTTACCTTGATATACAGTGGCTATCAGGATTTCTCAGCCTTCAAAAAGGTATATTCACCTCACTTAGCAGCTCGGTGAATATTACATTTTTCTGGCTGATAAATCCAGATAGCGACCTATATCAAAGTCATTAATTGCATATTATCAAAATAGCTTTGCCTCAAAAGTTAAGATATTATTAAAAAAACTTAATTTTGATCATGTTTGGGATAACCAAGGTACTTTTTCACAACGTAAATTGCTCTCAGCTTTTACAACAAGTTAAAAGAAAATTATTAAAAATATTGTAAGAACACTATTTTTGATGATAGTCATTTTATAAATGGTCATAAACTTAGAACATTTGGAAAAATAAAAGAAAACTATGAAATTGATACATATTTAAAATTAGATATAGATAGAGATATAGTTAAAACATTTACAAAAATTAAAATAAGCAATAGTAAACTTGCAATAGAAGTTGGGTGACACACTAAAACCCCAATAGCAAATAGAGAATGTCCGTTATGTAAATTAGGAGTAGAAGACGAGTTTCATTTTTAAATTAGTTGTACTTCACTAAATAACATTAGAGGAAAACTTTTTACAGATATATGTGATATTTTCCCCTCCTTTGTTAATTTTGATTCAGATTTTAAATTTAACTTTTTATTCAATTGTAAAGACTATGATATTGTAAAAATTATTGTCATAGGTGTTAACTAAATGTATAAAAGGAGATTTGAGTTACTTAATAATTGTGATTAAGTGTATTGTAGTTGTCTAACTCATATTATTATTTATTAATATTAATGTAAGTATTCATGCATTTATTCTGCGCCACCTCCTCCAACATATAATCCAATATATAATATACATACTTAATATTAATAGGCAAGCTAAGCCCAACCTGGTAAAGTATATCTTTCTGATATATATGATAATGAGGCATGTGTCTAATTCACTAGTAGACATATTCTTTTATATATGTTTGTATGTGTATATAAATTGTAAATTTTGTATTGGTAACAATCCTGTATTTGGATTGTAGACCAAATAAAAAATTGTGTTCTGTTCTGTTCTATTATCTTTTGTTATACTGCCAAGGATAATTGTATATGATTGTTATGTCTGTAATTGATGTCATTTCTAACACAAGGCACAAGACAAGATTGTTTATTTTTCTAAAAGTAGCTTTTTTTGTTGGGTTTCCAGATCAGTGGTGGAAAAATTTTCTCCTTAAGGTCAAGCCCAGGGCTTTTAAAGATTTTTAATGCCCAAGCCCAGCTGTTTTCATTCAAAGCCCAATTCAAACCAAGATATTATGTAACTGGTATATAACAATAAAATTTATGCATATTATTTTTAGGTGTGTGGAATGCCAATGGACTAATTCTATTAATTTAAAATATTATTGATATTTTGACATTGTTGTATTAGCAATTTCGTATGTAATAAAAACAGTTTATGTTATCAAGATGTTTTATGTATTGCATGTAATAGAGTATTGGTTCAGAGTTTGTAGATTTTAGTCTTTAAGATGTTTTGAAAGTTCAGACTCGTTTTTGCACGATCATACTTTTTATCTTTAGATTCACGATAATCATCATCGTCATCAGTGGCCTTTTTTTATTCTGTTCCGATCCCGTGGTCACGTTCTATTTACTTGAAGTAAACTTGAAATTGAAGAGCGACATTTATCATTCGCTACCCTATCACCTACATTTAATAAAGCAACAACACGTAAGCGCTTGAATCGAAACCCAAAAACCGGTTACTTTCAAAACGCAGAAATGATTCGGATTCTAATTAGAATATTCATTTATTTATTTCCGATATCGTAAATAGACTAAACCAGGAAGTAATCTCTCGATGTTGTTATGCTAAAATTAAAACAATACAAAATTAAAGGCAAACTATCAATCAAGATGTAAAATGAAATTAAAGAAACGTTTTTTATTTGAATAGAAAGGCTGTAAGCTATAATGTGATGGTATTGTGGCAAATGAAGTACAATGAGCCAGCTGAAAAAGGGATAGTCAAAATCACACAAAAACAGACCATTTATTTCTTGTTTCATTGTTTAATTTCAACTTACTCTCTCAGTGTTGACTGCGGACTATTCTTATCCCATGTAAATGTACCTCTTTGAATTCTAATGGCATAATCTACAATACAAAACAAAAACAAGCTGTTAGGATATTCCATCATATAGTTTTAGGGAGAAAAAGACACAACACAAACAAAAGGCCCATAGGCCTCAAAGCTCATCTGAGTCACAATGTACACTAAGACTGATCATCAAAAAGTATATGAAATGACCTCATCAAAGATGATGGATCATCAAATATTTTTGGCCTTAATAGCAATTAAAGAGTCTATGTGGTTTTCCATATCTGTTCTTTACTAAATCATAGTAAATAAATTCACTTCATATAATCAATATGGTATAGTTTTATTATTATATACTCTTTTAAAAAGAATAAACCTGAAAATAAACAATACACTTGAACAATTTCTATATTATCTCCCTTTTGAAGAGTAGCATGGACTTTTAGTTTTGTCACCCATGGAGACCATGTTACATAAATTTTAATCGAAATTACCCCAATAGCTCCTAGCTCCTGAGGAAAAAATTAAAATTTTGACATAATCTTTTTACAATTTCTTAATTGTCTTCCCTTTGAAGATGGAATAATATTTTATTTAAACAAACTTCCTTCATCATAGGATACATGTTTGAAATTTGGATAAATATTTTAAAATTTTGACAATATATCTTAACCATCATTCTTAACTATCTGCCCTTCCATAACTTAACATTTTCTAAATTATCTCCCCTTTGAATAGGATGTAGGCTTTCATTTGTAGCCCTTAAGTGCTTGTTATCTAAAAATGAAATAATTATACCATAAATGTCATATATATTCCAAGATTTTTAACAAAAAAATTGTGTCCTGCATCTTTGTAAGGGATTAAGCACTGAAATTTCAAATTTTCTAATAAATAATACAGATAAAACATGAAAATAAGATTAAAAAATTCTATCCATTAAAATTTTCTGATTTTTTTTATATACATTATTTTCTGTATTGTCATGCAGTTGGTATACATTTTAGTGATGGTATGGGTTTCTGAGTTTATTTTTTTTTTATTTGGAAATAACTGGTCAAATTGTACCAAAATTGTTAAAAACTGAATTTTTATTATTTTTGACTAGACCCAACTTGTGTATGTAAATACAGTCCCTGGAACGTATAAGTTAACGATTTTATCGTTCGTACATCGTGCGTATATCGTTCGTATATGGTACCGTATAACGTATAGTATATCGTGCATCGTTTTCACCAGTGTGCATCGTATGGTGGATCGTTTGTTCTATCGTTTATCATATGGTTTTCCGTTTATGTTAGCGTATATCGTATGGTTTATCGTACATCGTATGATTTATGGTTTGCCATATTGTTGTTCTGTCAAATTAGCGTACATTGTATAATGCTTGGGTAATTTGATTTTACATGTACATCGTTATTTACGTTTAGTAAACTGCAACATTAAATAATATATTTCTGCTCTAAGGATAATAACTGTGCATTAATAGTTTTTAAATAACTTTGAATCATTGATATAAAAAAGTTGATTGCATTAAACAGGATCTGAATTTTCTTTTTACATAATATAAACTGCAATTGAGTTGTCTTAAATAAATAAATAAATAAATAAATAAATAAATAAATAAATAAATAAATAAATAAATACGAATACATCGGAAGATACAACAAAGTTTTATTTTAAGTCAATATGGTTTATAAAAAAATAACTATCTCATGAGCTGTTTAACCGACATTTTCCTAGCAAACATGTCCATTTATTTGTAGTTTATATATGCACTTAAATGATACAAGTAATAAACAGGTACACTGAACAGGAGATATGATACCGATTTTTTTAAATTAAATAAATTCATTGATAAATTATAAATAAAATATTTATATAGTAGATGCTACAGAGAGCAGTAACCGTTACACTTGTGTACAATAGCTACAGTAATGTAGATTCGCCGACATACAACAATGTTCAAAGGAGTTAATTAATGTAGTTTTTGTGCGTAATTGCATGTATGAGACATTCCTGTTTCAAAATGATTTTATACCTTTTTGATATTTTTTCTATATTTAATATTGAGCTGTCTTATGGATGAGTATTTGCACATACATGTAGGAGCCTGGTTTTGCATACGCATGTAACAAGGGGGACTAGTATATTATGTTTGTTAAAATATAAGGATTTTTCATGAGTACCTATGTTAGTTTGTAATTAAACAAAAACTTGATGTATTTGTTCGAACTTTGAATATGACCGCTTGCATCCGAATTGATTTAAATTATAACAATCCACAATATTTACTCGTATGTCTAATAACATTCTATCAAAACGATGAAATATAAATACCGACAACGAAGAGTTTTTTCTTTGTCTTCCCCAACAGATAGTTTACGAGATATCTAAAATAAATACACGTATCTCCACCTTTCCATCAACTAAATATGATGTCGGCCGTCATGGCCGTATGACATCGTTACTTCGAAATTTGAGTACTTATCAAAGGATAAAATTACACTGTAATAAAATCACTTCAAAGGGACACGTTATCCTCTATTACCTGTGGTAATTGCAATTAACATATTAACAATTAACGTATCTTAATTGTGCACCTTTGCACCCCAGGTAGCTACACGTAAATGACACGTATACATTAAATAAATAACACCTTTTATACATAGTAACAATCATTATAATAAAATAACTTTATAGTGCATGACGAATCACGCCTCTCGTGCTTATTTTTAAAATTTTATTTTAAATTGAAATTTATTTGTAAAAAAAACGTATGTTTGGAACACAAAATGCATCTATGGTCCTGTATTATTAAAGTGCTGTGAAGAAATATTCAAATACTGTGCAACTAAAAACTAACTAAAAAGTGTGTGCTCGACTTCATCTCTCTTTCCTTGCCGAAAAGATAAGGGCTTCCACCAGGTTCTCGCTATTCCTTCTCCATTAAAAATTCGAGCCCCCCCCCCCCCCCCCCCCTTATGTTGAAAAGTGCTGAAAGTGGCTTATAACTGCATACAAGAAATCAAATTATTTTTCAGGTAATCAAAAACCTAAACTCATGGTAAACTTTAGTGGAATTACTTTGAGCTTTAAAGTGTATTAACAACGCATTAAACTGTTAAAAGACATTGTGGCGATTGGAATTGTTTGGAAATACGTCTTGGGTTTTGTTGATTCAGAGCTAATTACAATCTTTACAAATTTTTGTCTCACTTAAATCGCAGTACCTTACTGTTATTTTTTTAAGGTTGATTGATTAGCTCAGATGTTATCTAACTTAATTCTCTATGTTATAAATGCATACGTATTGTTTTGTGCGTGACATTGTACGGTGAAAACAAATGGTGCACTTGATTTGAATTTATGTTTGTCAGGTACTTGTCCAGGTTCAGCAATTCTCTCTGTCGTCCTATGTAAAGATTTAAAGTGTTCCATTTTGTATTTTGGTATACTTTCGACAATAAAGAAGAATTAACCTAACCTTCACAACGCTACATACAGTTTTACGATATTTACAACAGGGACGAAAAAACGTCTTGTTAAAAGACACTTTTTTTAAATTCATAACTGCAAATGGATGAATTACATTATAAAGTATGAATCTGAATCGTTTTCTTGGATGATCGCGCAAAATTATCTGTCATTAAATATACAAATGTGTCATTCTTTACGATTGGTAAGTTCCCGCAGGGACGCACACTTATTTACCACCTAAGACATATAAACAATCAGTAGGTGTAGATAAGAAAACAAAAATAGTTCTATCTTAAACAAAGAACATGTAGTCTCAACGATTTTATAGTTTAACACTTAGTAATGTACAAAAAACGTGTCTGTGAATATATTTAACGATCTTTTTAAATTTTAGAAAGAGGTATCAGTAATATTAATGAATAAAAATATAGTTTAAAGAATATACTATTATAGCTGAATATATGATTGATTGATTGATTGATTGATTGATTGATTGATTGATGGATTGCTTGACTTCCATTAAGCAATATTTTAGCTTATTTTTGGGAATTATGAATATTTGAATTTACATATTTAATGATAGGGATCTAAGATTAATGTTGAATCAATTTACCCTCTGCACAAAAGGAAATTTTCAGGTACACATACCGCAACAGAAAAAGTTACATAAAATGTTACTATTTGTAAATGTCTGGCGCATTTAGTAAGGTAGGAACTTGATGAAAGGTACATGTATAGGAGTTACTGCTTTTAAAACATATAGACAGAATTGTTTAACTTTGTCGGCTGTTTCAATCGGATGAATGTAAACGCTTTTATTAAGATAAGGTTTAAGTTATTTTTTTTTAAATTTATTTAAAACAGATGTCAAAGTAATGTTATTATTCAACGAAGTTCCATAACAAAATACATAGCGTTATATATGGGTGCTTAATTTTACGCACATGATTGTGCTCCATTATCAATTAAGTACCTTTTAAATTATTATGTATCTAGTAAAACTAGTAAATGCCTTCAATACTGAAGAAAATACCGAAAAATAAACCATTTATACCAAGAACAATCATTCAACCCTGCAATAACGACATAAGAAACTATGCACGATACGATAAACCATGCGATAAACGAAACGTTGCACGATACGATATACCATACGAAAGACGAAACGATCTATTAAAACGATAAACGACGTCTCACCGTTTCTGTTGTATATCGTATCGTATATCGTTTCGTGCATCGTGCGTACATCGTTCGTATATCGTGCGTACATCGTCCGTATATCGTCAGTTCATCGTTGGTACATCGTTCGTGCATCGTGCCTTTTGTTAACTTATACGTTCCAGGGAAATTACCAATAAATAAATTGAAGTAATACAATAGATATTTATAGACTTTCATTATTATTTTTAATTGTATGGAAATTAAGATTTTTTAAATGAAAGAAATTATTATTAATTTTACCATTTTTGAAATTTTCACAAAAAATGGTACATGGTGTCCTTCATACAGAACTAACACAACAAATTAAAGAGTAAAATATGTTGTCTTCAGTTTGTTTTTAATTTGATCACATAAATGACAGATCTATTACCTGTATCAAAACACTGTTGTACATTCCCTGGGTCTAAATCTTCATTAGATAAAAAATCTGACACTCTTTTTAGGGATGCTCTTGCCTGCAAGGGACATTTAGTATATATAAATTTCTGTAAAGATGTTTTATTTGGCATGTTTATTTTGCGTTGGGTACATTTATATAATTGCATGTAACATTGCCTTTTCAATATTGAGGTTAAATATAGTTGGTTTGCCATTTTTCTGACCAAAATTTCTTCTAAGAAGTCAATATGTATATATAGGCAGTTTTTGCTTTTTCCAAATTTCTAAAGATACTAGAACTTGCTAGAGCATGTCCATTAAATTTTGTCAGTTGAGCCAAATAGGATGTTCTGTTCAAAAACCAACAATGCTTTATGGATGACAACTCTTCACAGCAAAACTTTTTATAATATCTTGAATATCATTACCTGATACCAATTTTCATGAATCCACCATATTTAAATCATGCATGTATGTGTTAGTAACCTAAAACAAGAATACTTTATCTTTGTTAGATTAGTTCCATCAACCAATAAAATTATGGGGTAATCCTAATTTTTGTACAACGAAATGTAAAACCGTACTAATCCTTTATTTTTGATATTAATTCTGAATTTCTCAATTGTGTTTGCTATATAACGAATCATGTTGCCAAAAATTATAGTAAACACTGTAAACCAACTGTAAGTCTAATTCAGAAGATGTTCCAAAACATGAAAATAAACTGCCTTGAACCTGTAAATAAATTTTACACATCACTGGACATATTTACCAAAATAGCAGTAAACCAGACAATTTAGAAAATAAATTGCTACAATACTTGCAATGTGTCCAGCTATGCAGCTATAAAGTCCTGTAATTAAGCTGGTTTACATTGTTCTTGTGTATTTTATTTGACTGTCCATTTAATCAAAAAGAGTAAACAAAGAAGCAAGTATGATATTAAACACTTATCCTACCTGGATAACGGAAGAAATGGTCTGTGACAGCATGTTAACTGGCAGACGCAATACATTGAACAAAGCTAATGCAACAAATGCTTCCTTAGCACCAAGGTAATGATCGTCTTTTAGAACAACATAAGTTGCAAACGTTGCCAAGGTTACCTACAATAATAATAAACAAGAATTTTCTGGTATATTACATTTTTCTGTACTCTTTTTATTTATGACTTTCTGTCTTCTATAAAAACCATCCGACCAAGGGCATTAAGTTCTCAGTGTAGGACGTAAAAAACTCCCGGTCAAGTAAGTCTTCTATAAATGCAAAATAATAACAAAAAATGTTTGTCACATATGTTTTAAATAGCGGCTCTATAGCATGACAGGTTATTCCTATGATATTCAATATTTTCATCTTGTCAGTAAGAGAAAAATATTTAAATTACTTCCCATGGTATGACAGTAACTTTTGGAAAGCAACCAAATAAAGCTTTAACTTGATTTTAAAACTTTTTTGTTTTTGTTTTTATATTACTGTTAACCAAACACCATGGTATATTTGTAATTGAATACATGATTAATAATCTTTTTTTGCTTTTGTGTTAATGGTGCTACTGAAAGACAATTTCTTCAAAATTAAGTTATGGTGTACAGTTTGTATTCCTTATTTTCGGAATACAAGAGTTACCTCCCATTTTTAAGAGGTGTCTTCATAACAGCAGGTATCTGGTATTGAACAGACAGGGAAAAATCATGTTTTAATTTTTTTAAATAATGTCTGTGGACTGACTGTTCAAGGACAACTAAAAAAACTGCAGAATTAGTTTGCACATCATAATAAATATTACCAGATGCTTTAGTGTGAATAAAAAAATATTGTAGAAAAACTACTTTTTACCCACAGTAGGTACTATAAAGTACCTGCTCTAAAGAACAGATAACTCTGTAAATGGGAGATAAATCTTGTTTAAGGCACGTAGGGAATTGGCAGAGGAAGCTGGAGTACCCAGAGAAAACCCCAAACTAGCAATCCTTGTCAATTAAGATAGGTGTCGAGCACATCCTGCCAGCAATGAGACCTGAACCCACAACCTCAGTTTGACAGGCATGTGATCAATAGTAGATGAACTACCATAACCACTGAGCCACAGAGGCTTCAGATTGATTTGAGATTAAACTAAAATAAAAACTTAGTTGTATTCTTCTAAATTCATTAGAATTAATCAGTTCGGATAAAAGGTTGGACCTATATGAACAAGACATTTTGACTACCATTAGAAAACCATAAAGATTTTAGGTAGAAACAGTTAATTTTGCCTTTTAAGGTGGCAAATTGTTTACAGTAAACAGTCCTTCAACAAGCCATGAAATTTCGAGAAGGTTTTACTGGAAAACTCATATGGTGAAGGCACATCTTGTTGGTGTATATAGACATGCTGGCCTGCCTTTTTGGCCTATGGAAAAATATGCTGGCCTGCCTTTTTGGTCTACTGAAAAATATGCTGGTCTGCTTTTTTGGTCTATTGAGGAACATGCTGGAGTACCTGTTTGGTCTATCAAATAAGAGGAACATGCTGGAGTGCCTGTTTGGTCTATCAAATAAGAGGAACATGCTGGAGTGCCTGTTTGGTCTATCAAATAAGAGGAACATGCTGGAGTGCCTGTTTGGTCTATCAAATAAGAGGAACATGCTGGAGTGCCTTTTGGGTCTACTGAATAAGAGGAACATGCTGGCGTGCCTTTTTGATCTATTGAGGAACATGCTTGCCTGTCCTGTGGTAGTTAAACAGAACAAATAACATACCACTACTGGTGCCATGAGAAAACCAAATGTTGTTATTCCTTGAAGAAAGGCAACTTTGATCAGCTTGTTAGTCTCTTGTTTTCTTATTTCCAGAACTTTATTTTTAAATGAAGGCTCCCAAGCATACATCTTCAACACCTAAAAGATTAATTATAGATAAACAGTGTTTAAAAAACAATGTGTAAATAATGATATAATAGGTATATTTCTACAACAGACTCTGTAAAAAAAAATTACATGTAGCAAATATAAAAAGTTAAAAATTTTTGGTTAACAAATTCAAAAGAGAATAAATTTGACAAAATAATTAACATAACCATAAGAAAAGAATTGAACTGATCATTCTAGAATATGAATGCTACACGATTTAATGAAACATAATTTAACATTCAAACAGCAATATTTCAGCTATATTTCAACAAAACAAGTAACCAAACCACAAATCAACCAGGGAATTTTTTAGCGCTCGTCACTTTCGTCATTGGCGAAATCATTTGAAAATTGACGATAGATTTCTAAATCAATTTCGTCACCTGATTTCCAACAAGTACTAAAATTTTTCGTTACAAATTCATTCTATCAAGTGTAAAACGACATATTTATGACCCCAGAGCCAATTAACAGGAAATTTAATTATTTCACCTCGATAATTTTAAACAGCAGGTGTCAATTGCCGAATCTATGTTTTTGCAGGTAACCCGATTAACACGATTAAGTGGTGCTCCTGATCAATATACGCAAATAAAAGTGTCGTAGATCGTACTGATGCGCACAGACTTCCACCTTTCGATTAAATATGTAATGTAAATAAAAATTGCAAAGATTTTTCGTATTTAACTCATGTTGCGTATGTTTTGCTGGTTTTAAATGGATTACGCGCCATTTGTGTACATCTGAGATACGTCTTATTACCAATAGCTACCACTTAGAAAACAAAGAGTACAATGGCCCTTAATGAAAAATTGTAACCGATTGATATACAAACGCTTTTTAAATAAGTTTTAAAATTAAAATTCTGTGAAAATTTATAACCATTTTGTTATAATCATTTTTTAAAACAAATTTATACACTGCAATTGAAAGAATATAGGTTTTTTATACTATATATTTAACCAGTACAATGAATGCATGCTTCTGAGCAGATGCTTATACGGCTCATCTGCTAAAGTGACTAAAGCCCTCAAAATCCTAAAAAATTCCCTGAATCAACTATTCTAAGTGTTGACGTATTGTGTAGAGGGTTTTTTGCAAGAAAAATGAAAACTGCTTACACGTATGGTTCAGCTTATGCTCCTTTAGTAGATCAAGAAGGGTTATTTTTGAAATAAATAATTATTTCCTCAAGATATTAAGCGTTTTGAAAAATGGCAGTTTTCAAATTTTGAAAGGGCGATTTTCCATACTAAAATTTGACCTTAATTAGAACGGAAGTGTACTTTAGGAACAATTGATTGTTGTCTACTCTAAATCCTTCGGGTGATGTCATCTGCAGTTAACACGGAAAAAGTCTCACGGTTTTTCTTAATACTATTGAACTTCACGAAAGCAGACGACCATTTGTAAACATCGTAAGGTCCCTTTAGAAACAAAAATGGCTGCGTTATTATGTAAAATTCCCGTAGCAAAAGTCAAGGACAATTTGTAACAACTTAACAACAGAGGCATATTATAAAACATGGACAGGTTATCGTATCTACATTTTTTCTACTGAATTTTCGTAATAAAAAGGTAAAATATAGAATAATGGAAAAATGCAAGCAAACAAATTTTTCTAAGGGGGGTTGGCATTTAGTATAGGGAATGAAGGAGGAAAAGAAATTTTGACTGACGCTGAAAAGTATTGAGAGTTTGGTAGAGACAGATAGTTTAGTACAGTGAGACAATCCTTTTTGACATCTGCAAATGGCATCTTTAACATGCAGTGAGAGTGCTCTCACTAAATACTACTTCAGGTACCAGTTATTTTCACTAAACAGTGAATGTAAGGTTAGGGTGGGAAACCAGAGGCTCAAAAGAATTGGTCACTTAGAGGACAAACAGCTTTAATTTATTTTAAATTATCGCTTGTTGATCATTAATTATAACTGTTTGCAGTTTCTGTTTAAGTTTCAAGACAGCATTGAACATAAAAAAATGGCAAAAACTTAAATAGTAACAACAAGGCTGTTATAACACTGAAATAACTTTGTGCATAATATCCACACTCTATTGAATGAATGATATGACAAAACATACTCGCATGATGTTTACTGTTTTAAAGGACTTAATTTGATGAGTTGTAAGAGCAGGAAATATCATGTTCAAATATATATATTTTTAAAATATGAATGTAGCATGACAACTATAAGATACACTGACATTGATTACTGTTTAAAAAATAACTACTGTTACCTTAATTCCACTCAAAATCTGATTCATCAGCTGAATTCTCTCCCCTTTCAATTCTAAAACATCAACTGTCCATTTAAGCTGTTTAAAAGCCACCAATGAATTCAAGGGAACCAGTAGAAAGAGAACAGCTAAACCTGCAAGACTGGAAATTCCCACAATGCCCCACAATAGGTAAATACCAATGGCTACTTGTACAGGGACGGAAAAGATGTACCAGAGATAAGTAAATGTGTCCTGTAGTCGCTGACAATCCACAGACATAAGGCTGACTATCTCGCCTACTGATGCATTCTTTGTTGAGTTGCTGTTCATTGTCATTGCCTATAAATTGTAAATATAATCTACATGTTCCAATTCAACATTAATAAAAAGTGAACTACTGATTATGACAACTTGAAACCATTAGTGCCACATAGTTCATCAAAAATACCCTTTTGTTTATTGTCCGATTTTATAAAGAAACCTAGAATCTTTTGGTCACTGAATGCAAACACCTATGTATACTTTGGTAAACAAGACTGAGATCTATCTATAGAAAGTTCTGTATGACCTTACACATTTACTATATCATAAACCTCTTACCATTAAGTTCATTTTTGGAAACAGTGTGGGTAAGGAAAGAACTTACTCATATATGAAATCAACACAAAAATAAAAAATTAGGAATCATTAGGAATCGCAAGAGTGTGATTAAAGTTTTAAAAATAAATAATAAGGAATTGTTGAAATGCAAAACAGGTGGCTGACAAAAGAATAATTATGTAATAGTAACTTGTGTGTAGGGTGGTATCCAGAATTACAGTCCGTATCGGATCCTTCATAAGTCTGTAGTTCTGATACGGCCACACACACAAGTTACTATTACTTTTATTTCATTAAAAACATTAGAAAAAAAGTTCAATAGTATACGAGACAAAATGAACTTTGTTTACCTGTAATTGTTTAGCATGTGTTTAAATAATATGTTTGGTTGATATTTTACAGGTTTTAGATTTTGATTAGTAATTACACAGACAGTATCCCCTGTGAAGCCAATATAACAATTATGTTCTGTTGAAGTCATCTGGCACTAATATTCAATATGAATAATAAATTTGATATTTCTCATGATTGAAGATTTAGTTTTGACCACCAATATTGAAGAACTGAGCAACCAAAACATTAAGCTGAAAAATACTGCACCTGGGCAGTTTCATGAATTTTTTTGAACTATTTTCATGTGTATTGTATATTTGAAAATGTTGGTGTTATAGTAGTATAAATTAGTTATGAACTGATAAAATTTCATAGTTTTATTCCTACAAAAATTTTTATGGCAAAGTAAATTGTATACCCATGTTATATTGGACCAATTTTTTTCTACAAAACTTTATATTATTAATTTCACTTTTGCAATGAGATCCAAGCCCTTTTCTTGCAATTTGAGCTGACTATAACTTATGGATTATCTCCCTTGTTTAATTTAAAAAAATGCAAAAGATGTTTGATTCTGTAAATTGCAGGCTTTAAAATAAACATTTTTATATCTTTTTATTATGTTTTACTATTTATATCATGTAAAACAAATAAATAAGACAATGAATAGACAGCCTTTTGAAACTGGTTGTAATATCACCCTTTCATGGGATCCCTGTCTTGATTAACCAATCACATTATAGTAATTCACTTGGTATATTACTTCAACACAATTTAACAAGTTATTAAATGCTACATTACTTGTAACAACCAAGTCTGGTAATTATAAGGAAAGATAAGATGTTAAACTTGGCAGAGGGATAGTTGGATAGATGGTGGACATAAAAAAAACCAATAAAAACAGTTCAATAGATAATATGTTCCTCCTTCATACTTATCTATCGGTCATCACTTTGGGAAACAAAATTAAAAGTAGTTAAAATTAAATTAAAAGCAAGAAACATCAACATCACATGAACACACAACTGATAACCCAAAGACCACCATTTTAGCTGGTCTCAATATTGAGTTACCTTTTTGTAAATAGCAGCTATTAGAGAACATCGAACCCTCATACCGACAGCCATCCCAAGTTTGTTGTTCTGTTGGTAAAAAACTGACTGAATAACTCCAGCTACAAATATACCCAAGGCAGGAAGATAACCTTTCCATGCTGGTTTCTGTGTAGGACTGTCAGCAAAGTCTATTAAAAAACTGGAAAAAAAAATCAGGAAAATCCCTGTTACTAAATATCAACTTCTTATTTGGATTTTTATGCTAGTACTTACATTACAGCTGTTAGAGTTTTCACAGTAGGCTGCCCATAATGTCCACTTAAATTTGAGCCTTAAAATGTCGAGTCCAAATTGGTATGTGCTTTTTTTTAAAATTAATTATAGCAAACACAGCTCGCAGTGGGCAGCGTAGCTGTGAGCTATACGGCAATCACGTGTCGTGATCAAAATGAAATCACGTGATTTAAATCTGCTTAATGCTGATATTGATTTTTTTTCGTTTGGAAGTTGATATCGTCGAAAAACTGGAACAAAGTGAATGAAGAAAAGTACTAAAAATAATTTTAAGAAAGACTTGAAAATACAGTTGACATCGATAAAAAATAAATGTTATATTTAAAATTAACAACAAACATTTTATACTATTTTTTTTTGCAATCTCTAAATCGATCTTTAAAAACTGACAATCAAATTACACTTCATGTGATGTCACAGTTACAAAGAAAAACGTCACGTGACTACTGGAATTTAGAGGCACTGTTAGGGCGATAGGAAATAATGTCAATTATGAAATGCACATTATATATTGATAATAAAGGACTATATTGTCTGTGCTCACATTTTGGCAATGCCTACTCCATATTATATCATACTTGTAAATGGTATGATATGGCCAAAGAAACACCATGTTCATGCCAAAAAAAATGTGCAGAGTTGACATGCATCAAAGGAAACACTATGACATTACTGATAGGCTGTCAACAGTCATCACATGTAAATAACTGCATAGAGGTTATCATGAAAAAATAACTATTTTGTTGAGTAGTTAACACTGCAGTATAACAACAGATGATCACCTTATTAAAATTTAGGCAGTACTTCATAACTGACACTCAGTAAATGATATTTTATACAGGACTAGAATTAGTTTTGTCTGACAAAACTAAATTATATGTATAGAATTTGCATATCAAGGTATTGCTGTGGCTTACTCAATGACAATCAACTAAAACAAAAACATGGCAACAATAATGTCTATTATAAATATAAAGCTGATAGGCCGAAAATCTAGTGTCTGGTAATATTTTATCTATAAGCATGCCTTTTATAACAATAACAATATATATGATAGTACACATAAAAATCTTTCCTTATGTTTGGCTAGAAAGCCATATACATCAGGCTATGTTTACGTCTACAAGCATACTTTTATCCCGTATGAGGCCCATGGGAAAACAAATCATCATGGCCACCTTAGTTCCGCTTTGATTAAAAACTAACAAAAGCAACAATGTCTAACCCAAACATCCTTGCGGCTCATGGAATATAAATCCTAAGCCATGAATGTGACATTATATAGCCTGTCTAAGACCAAATAACATATAATATTTGTAAGGTACTTTAGTTGCCACACTCATAAAAATTATATCTCAAAACATGTGATCTTACCTCACCAATAATGGTCCAGCAAACTGCAGAATATCAGACAATAACCTATACCACAATGCTAGCATATAGGTCCATCCAAAAGTACTAAGCAAAGCTTTAAACAATGAAGCCTTGTGAGTCTGACTTTGTTTCACAACAATCTCTTTTGGCAATAATGGAGTCTTTTCATTAAGTGAGGTAGCTGATTGGACATCATAAAAATGCTGCATAGTTCTTTTCACATTTCTGCAAAACAAGTAACAGTTTCAGAAAAACAGAGTGTATCTCCCAACTCTAGTCCTAGAAGTTGAATTATTTATTAAATACATGTAGGTACATCAAAAACCTTAACAACAAGGCATTTGAAATAGAAAATACCAGTACAGTTTAAGACAGACCAAAGTTTCCTAGTGACGACCAAAAAGGACCACATGTATTGGCAGTAAAACTTTTATTTCTAAGTTTTAACCTAAAAGGGGTCTGTCAAATAAAACAAGGACCATGAAGTGGAATTAACAGTATAACTTACAAAAATACTAATTTCAGTAAAACCTACATTTGCTGGGTTCTAGAGAGTTCTTTTCTCCAGTTTTTATCAAATCCGTCAACTACAGTGCGACTTTGATCTCGAGGCAGTAAGCTCCATACGTCTCTCTCCTGTAATGCCCCTTTATAAGCCCTGATAAAAATCCTGAAAAGTAAAAGAAATTATTAGTATCAAATTATTCTGAATCTGATAAAGTTATCCAAAAGGACTAACATACTTATTTTGCACTGATGATAGCTGGTTTACTTAAATTTTAACATGATATCCTGTTCTTCTTTGCTAGGAAATATTGAATATCTGCTCCCCTCTACTTCAAAGACAACTGAAACTATCTGCTCACTTATACGGACCCAGACCGACCAACGAATGGCCCCAGTCATTGAGTGTCAATATAAACAAACAATTCAAACAAACCTGTACACCATGATATAGCTGAAAAATGTGTTAAACACCATTCAAACAAACAAACAAACAATTACAGAAACATCAAAAGTATACTTACGAATTCATCCACCAGAAATACAACAGATTAAGTATAGATGCCTCTCCTTCTGGACACATTTCCTAAAATATTAGAAAATTATTAATTGCAATAAACATGAGGTTGATCTGTTTTGGGATAATCTTTGTGGCTGGTTGAATAATTATCCCTAACTTTTGTGTACTAAGTTACCAGGTCAAGTATTGGATAGTATTGCTTGGATAGTATTGCTCAAGCAATACTAAGTCCCCTACCAGAAAATACAATTTTCATAGTCCAAGGGCCATAAAAAATCATTGGGCCGGAATGATATTTGAACTTTGTCTGGACCTCATCATGGTTTACTCACTTGCCAAATATCAGCTCAATATCTGCAAGTGTTTACAAGAATACTCTGGAAATCAGTTATTTTTTTTACAAAATTTTCTTAGTCTAATGGCAATCATGTCATCAAAATCACTGGACCGGAACGATATTCAAACTTGGTTGGTAACTCATCATAGTTGACTCACATACCAAATATCAGCTGAATATCTGCAAGGGTTTAGAAAAAAAGTCCAGAAAACTCTTATTTTTTTAGAAATTTTATAAGTCCAAGGGCCATACTTTGGTCAAAAATCATTAGACCAGAAAGAAATTCGAACTTAATCTGTAACTTATCATGGTTGACTCACACATGTATCTGCCAGGGTTTAGAAAAAAAATCAGGAAAACTCTTATTTTTTAGAAATTTTCCAAGTCCAAGGGCCATAATTTCATCAAAAATCATTGGACCATAACGATAGTCAAACTTGATTTGTAACACATCATGGTTGACTCGCATACCAAATATCAGCTCATTATCTGCAAGCGCTTAGAAAAAAGTCAGGAAAACATGTGTGGCGGACTGACAAATGGATGGACGGACAGACGGAGTGCAAACCTATAGTCCCTTTCGGCAAAGCCAGAAGGGTACTAATATGCGACTAAATAGCACTTACCAACATTTCTATCAATGGAGAGATTATTGGCCTTAATTGATTCACATGAATTATACATTTACATGGACTCAAATTCAGTAGCCATGCCTGGTGTTTTAAACCCTTTTTTACTTTCAATTTTAAAGACAGATAAGAAATCAATTCTTATAGAAAGTTTTAATGTTATTTTATCAGTAAAATTATCTTGTTTGATATAAATTTCAAGTTTTACAAATGTCCTTCTGCATGTACATGTACTTTTAATAATTTCAAATTAAAGAAGTTGAAAATTAAAAGAAAGGCTTTGCCAAATTTCTAAATATTTGAAAGTAAGATAACTAGATATCATTGTGATAGTATTCATCTCTGTGGGCCCTGCTGACCTTGAGGTCAAAGGTCATCAACCATGGTATGCAACACATTGCCTAGATATGATCTACCTTCATACCAAATATCAAAAACTTTAATAAAAAAATTATCAGACTGATAACTAAAGGGGCGTCTACCACTTAGGCCGAATATTACTGCCGTTATAATCCGAAGTTAGTTTTGTGATTTTTCGATTAATGGCAGAACTCAGTCCTATTGCTCGTAATGTTGCAAAAAAAAAAAATTCTAACTTTGGTCTATTTATACAAAACTCAAACATATCATTCATCTTCTTTACGTTATTAAAGCTTTAGACATTGCAAAACTAACGGAAAACGATCTTCATTGAAGAAATATCTTTTTTTGCCTTTGAAAATGAATGTGGAAATTGCTACGTTTATCCTTTTCCGTACATGGATAATGTGACCTAATTTTGTTATAAACGTGCTAATTTGCATAGTATAACAACCATTCAGTAGTAAGAATCCAGTAATTTACATATATATTACCCAAGATGCAACACGCCATTCATTTTCGGGTTTCTCAATGTTTTTCATGTAGCAATCGTGATTATAAAGAGACACGAATGTCAATTAATACACAACCCACAGCAGGTTATTAAAAACGGCAATACATATCATCAAGTATCAAGAATGATCGATTTTAAATATGAAACCGATAAAAAAAGATGACACTGGCGAAAGATATCAAGATCGACCACATCTGATTGTATATGCAACTTCATTTGGACATCAAAATGCAGGGAGTGATTTACTCCTGCTCTGCTACATTAAGAGTAATGGAACTAAATTTGTACCCTCGCCAAAAAAAAAGTGAGGGTACGATTTATTCTATCCACTACTCAGACTTTATTTAGTTAGTGAGTGAGTCGATGGAGTTTACACATTGATTATTCATAAAACCAAGTGTTTAATCCTTATACTTCTGTGAAATTATCAAGGCGAATTTTAAAACAGCAAAAACAGCTACCGAAACCCATGTAGACCTCAAAATGTACCTAGGCCAGAAAGGGTAGGGGTATGCAAAACATAGTACCAAAGGAATTGCAGTTCTGTAGATATTGATAGGAAACAAACGAAATGAAACTCTAAATTGTATTTATATTATTTTTTTTTGGAAATCTCAATTTATTTAATTGTAAATCATTGAGAAAACAGTGTACCCTCTCCTTGACGATATGCTTGAAGGATGCCATCATGCTTACATTGGATACTGAAAGTAGTCCACTCAGAGGAAATATTGATATATAAATTATCTGAGATGACGCCATTTAAGTGTTTTTATCCAATCAAAGCACTTAATATAAATAAATTACAGCATGAATAGAATTATATTGGTGAGACAGTTGTAGTCATGGCTTAGTCATAAATGACAGATGTCAAACAGAATAGTAATGAATGTACATGTAACTGTTGACCATAAACAATGCCAGACAGTCTTAGTTGTAACATATAAAATCAAGGTAATAAACAAATACAGAACACCAATAAACTGTCAAAAAGGACAATCAACAAATCAGTTCAAGAAACTGGCAAACTTGAGAACCAACAACCAAACATGAAGCCACCACAGCAATGGTCCTGACTTGCTACAGCATTTTAAAAGAAATGGTTGTTTAAATCAGGTTTTATGGCAAGCCAAAGAGATAAATAAGATGAGTCTGTCGGAAGTAAGTTGTAATCACCCTTGATGTAAATATATCCAATTTTGTACGTTAGCTTAGACATATACAATGTACATGTATTTAAAGAAATTTCATTTGCTGCATTTTCTAAAATCTTAGATTTGCAAATTTATTTTCAATATATATTTCATGTTTTTATATCTAACATGTACTAGTAGAATACTTACCTTATTAGAATCACTCTGTTCAACAGAGGAACTTTGTTTCTCGGCAAATGAATGAAGGACCAGTTGGAGTATGAGTGTACCAAACAAAAGGAAGAATAAAATACAGGTAAAGAAGTTATTTCCTTTTCCCTGAAAAGAAAAACAAATGTAAATAGTCAACATAAACTAGAAATTAACAAGTAATGTGTATTACCTGCTACACAAACATTGAGGTTATTTATGCCAATACATGCATATGTATTTATGTCTGTTTGTAATAACATCAATACTTATTTGATTAATTAAATTTATAGATCAAGAAAGTTTAAGTTGGTTCTATGTATTTGTTTGTTTGTTTTTAATGATGTTTAATGCTACTTTCAGCAATTTTCAAGCTATATCATGGTGTCCAGTTAATATATCATGGTGTCCAGTTTATTCTAAGGAAGCAGGAGAACCCGAAGAAAAAAACTGACTTCTATGTACTGTTAATCATTATTAATTAATGCTATGTTATAACTTAAAAAGATAAAATCAAATCTGAGTATTGCCAAACCTATCCTGGTTACTTCTGCACTATGCAGCCATTTGTGCAGTTTTAGAAATAGTGCTGTTATAATAAAACTACCACTTATTTTTGTACACTCTTCCACCAAGTAACAACCGAACGCCATTGATGTTTATGAAAAATTGTTGAAAGTGGCATAAACCTCGAACAAACAAACATAGAAAATATGCCTGACATAAAGACATATAGGATCTAACACCGGTGGGAGGGCAAGACGGGAAAATCTCAGACACCCAAGTGAACAGATTTCTGGTCTCCAACGAGGCTCTGCCGAGTTGGAGACCAAAAGAAATCTTTCACGCGGGTGTCTGAGATTTTTCCATCTTGCCCAACCACCGGTGTTTGATTCTATTTCTCACTAATTCGTTAAAAAAAATTCGGTTCTGTTCTCTTGAAAGATGGCAACAAATAGAGTTATCTACCCTGAACGTAATCTCCAGTGTACATATGTTGCGTCACCGTTTATGTATTGATGTTTACCGCTATCATATTGTGGCATAAATTGGGTCATGGAAGCCCAGATATGTTGTTTTCATGTTAATATTTAAAAAGGCATAGTAAACCAACACAACTAAGCAAATATTTTAAAATTTTTATTGCTGAACCGAAAGTTGACGTCACAATACATTTTTACGGGAAAAGGAGTGTGAAATTCTCATCTCACCCACAGGTTGAGATAAGGATATCTCAACCGGCTAAAAATAGGTACCACGCTGTCTCATTAGTGAGAAAACACTATCATTCACTTCAGATGTGAGATAAACTGACTTGGCCAAAGTTATGTTAATGCCTGAGACTGCAAGTTTCAATGAAAACAATTGCAAAGTTCAACACTTCACTAAATACAGACAGACAGTGTTAAAAAAAACCGTGTCCCATCCAAGACTTTTCCTGCCAGTGTAACTTTTTTGTACTCACATGATGTAATATCCTGGTAATAAACTCTTCAATGCTACACATAACTTTAAGTAACCAGAAAACAAACAATGATGTTGATGTGATGTTCCCTCTGATCCTGTCTAACTGGGTGTATATTGCAGCAAGTACCTAAAAATAAAAAATAAAACAATTAAACATAAATAAATTCTATATATTTCGGACTGTAGGTACAGATTAATATAAACTGCACATTTCCTATTGTAATATATGAGAACAGTTAATTTTAAGGATAGTTTACACATACTTATGGCCAAGACAACCAACTAGAGGCTCTCAAGAGGCTGTAACACTCACTTGATTTGCTAAAAATAATACTTTTATTGCAAACTTTAATATTCAGTGCTTAAATGCCATGTTGAACATCCGATCGGCAGCAAAAACTAAAAATATAGGAGAACTATCTCAGCTTTATTCTGCAGGATTTGACTTTAATGTGTGCAGGACAGTTTCTGAGAATAAAAAAGTTAAAGAAAAAAAAATACACTTCTAACCCAGCTTCAGGAATTTATTGTATACAAACAGAACAGATGACAAATGACACTAGAAAAAAAATAGTCCAAATAGACCAAATGATTGAAAATGTAAGTAGATAATTTCATTTAAGGATTAACTACAAAAAATATTTTCTCCATCGATGGATAACAAAATTTCCGCTTTGCACAGTAGCGGATTATATTAAATGTGCACAACGGAAATTTGTTATCCTTCAATGGAAAAAATATTTTTTGTAGTTAATACTTATAAAAAAATTCAAACAATAGAATAAACTCAAAAATTTTATTTTTGTAACTGGACATTTTTTTTAAAAAGAGATCAATACAAAAACTGTTAGTTTCCCATGGAGTAATATATGTCAAATGGAGCGTGTCTCCATGACGATCAAATTTGTTTTCAATCCTCTGAAAGAAAATATTTTCCAGCCAATCAAAAGTCAGTATTCTCGCAAAATTTATTTATTATGTTATATCCATATATTTTATAAAATGTATGTTGAAATCATGGTCAGTATATATTGAATATTAAAGAACTCCTTCATATAGAGTTAAAGACCTATCCTTATATAACAAGATACTTTTTTAACAATTCATTAACTATTATCTGCACAAAATATTTTGTCAGTTGAGGGATAACAAAGTTTACATTTGCTCATTGTACAATATTGTTTGTTTGTTTGATGGTTTGATGGTGTTTAATGCCAATTTCAGCAATTGTTCAGCTATATCATGGCGTCCAGTTTTTATTGGGAGAGGAAGCCGGAGTACCCGGAGAAAACCCAGGACCTGCGGTAGGAAAACTGGCAATCCTTGTCAATTAAGATTAGAGTCGAGTACACCCTGCAGGAATCAGAATCGAACTTGCAATCACAGTGTTAACAGACCATGTGATCAATAGTAGACGAACTACCTTGACCACTCACCACTCGGCCACCCAGGCCTCCATTGTATAATATGTGTAGTGGATTATAAATGTATTAAATGTACACAAACTGTAATTGCTCTTTTGAGAAAAATATTATTATGTCAAAGGGGGTATGTCTACATGACATTGATTTTTTCCTTCCACCCTCTAATAGAAAATATTTCCTAACCAATTAAAAGTTCTCAAATAATTTATGTATTTTATTATAAAGAATATAGGAAAATTATTGTTTACATTTTGAAACTGACAATGTTTCATTTAGGAATTTTTTAAGAGATAATAAATTTACCTTACTTACCCATCTCTAAAATATCAGCCATGAAAGAGCAAACTTAGTGCTTCTTATTACGATCACAACATCTGACATTGAATATGATTTACATGTACAAGTGAAGATATTCGTAATTCAAAACCATGTGAATTAAATGACCAAATGACCACTGACATTAAATGGAGTACTCTCCCCACCCTACCATTGTACAACCCCAACCTGCAAAAAATAACCACAGTATAAAAAGAATTACAGTACCAAAGTCAATCTTGTTAAGCACTGACTACTTCCTCTTGATTCTGGACACAAATTAACCCAACAATCCCCCTTATACTAAGCTAATCTAATGCTACAACTCAACTACCTATAGCAACTACCAATAGTGATCTATTTTTGCAGTAATTAACTTACCCATACCATTGTTTCAACTGTGATAAATTCCTAAACACATACAGACATAAAAAAATAGAATTTATATCTCCTGAATAACACTTTTCTAACTCATTCCGCCATAATTTATAATAATACTTACAAAAGTAAGAAAATTGATTAATCCAGAGGCTAGAACCACATTTGGTTCTGTAAAGCTGAAGGTTTCCTCTGATATGTTTGACTTTAATGTGTCCAAGACTGTCAGCACAACCAGAACCATGTTTGAAATCTGTGAATAATAGACAAATAGTTAGTGTTACTTTGTCTTTGTTTGTTACAATGGAGTTTAATGCCACTTTCAGCAATTTTTCAGCTATAATCCTGGCCTCTAGTTTTTATTGGGGAGGAAGACGAAGTATTAAGTGAAAACCCAAATCTTGAGTAGAAAGACCTACAATTCTTGTTATTTATGGTCGAGTAGAACGTCTCAGCAGTTGGACTCAAACCTTTAACCTCAGTGTTGACAGGCAGGAAATATATAGTAGATGACTACCTTTACTACTCACCCACTAAATACCTCAGTACTTTGCCTCAGCTGAAAAATTGCTGAAAATTATGTTAAACAATATTGAAACAAACAAAACTTTGCCTCAGTGTCTGAGTGGTTAAGGTACTGAGGTTTCTACTCTGATCAGCAGCCTGTCAAGACAGATGTATGACTTCTAGAAGACTCCAACCTTAAATGAAAACGAGTGCCAGGGGTCAGGGTTTCTTACCAGTTACTAGGCCAATCAAATTTGAATGCCATGATATAGCTTAAAAGTTTATGAAAGTGGTGTAAAACACCATTCAAACAATTACAACTGCAAACTGAACATGCATTAAAACAATTTGCACCCCTCCTTCTTTTGCCATTATATCCTGCCTCCCCACAAGAAATATTTTTTATGTGTGCAGTTCTTGTAAGCTTGGTTTGTATTTGTTTAACCACACTAGTTTCAATTTTTTTTTTCCTTTTCAAAACTTGAGTTTATGCTAAGGAACAAATAGAAAAGTCATTATCTTGCACTTCTTTTAAAACTGCACTTCAGTAGAATGAGTCAAACTTATGGTACTGTTAGGGAACAAAAAGCCTGTCACATCTGAACAAAGATCCAAATTTGCCCTCATCCTAACTCTTCTACATATCAAAAATGTCTGTGTCAATAGCTTCATTTATATTAGATATAATTGACGACTTTCCAATTTAAAAAACCACCTATTGTCCAATTCTGGTACTAAAAACTGTGGCTGTAGCCGCAGTTGGTCATGTTGAAATCTTTTGAAATGGACCATTGTTTTTGATAAATTTTAACGCTTAAGGTGAATGACAGGAGTCAATACCTGAGTGAGAATGCTATTAAAACACCCTGTAAACGTGATAGCTTATTAATTAACCGATGTTTATTCCCCCCATTTACCTGATGCTAATCTCAGGTAGAACCCCAGCTGTATTATAGCTTAGTTAAACAAGCTTACCAGTGACATCTGTGTTCTAATATTCAAACTCACCTGTTGCCTATGGCTTTAGTAACATCTACTTATGAGGTTAATTAGATGACAATTTAATTGGCATTGACAAACAATACAAAAACAATGCAAAATCTTTATTTTAGTATCATAGTCTTTTAGTGATGATAGCCGTAGTTTTTTAACAAGTAAAAGGGGAGATAAATCATGTAAAACTGGAAATGGGTCAATTATCTACAGATTATTACCAGTTTTGCCATGTTGAAAGCAGTAACTGGAATTCTGGGAGTTTTGCTAATCTTGGTCAGGTAAATGTTCACTGGCAAGGTCAACCATAGCCATCCACATGGTACCCACACCAGAACTGTGTTTCGAAAGCAAGTTGTGAATTCTGGAAATGAACTGTTGTCAGAAAATCCTGATTCATTCTGTAATTAAAAAGCAATTACAAAATTAAAGAAAATTAAAAAGTTTAAAGAAAATGTGTTTAAATGCTACTTAGGATATTTGTGGTACAGCTAGTGTACATGTATAATTTGTTTTCAAAGCCACCTATATCATGTGCATATTTTGACAATAAAACATGCACTTTTTTAACAACAAAAGCCTGTAATTTAAAACAAAATACATAATTATTTTGAAAGAAAGTTTTTTAATATAACATTTAAACAACTTTAACATATTATGGTAGGTTAAAAATTGCATATGCAACAAATGTTTAATCTTAAGTAAAATTAACACTGAAAAAAGACTCGAGAGGATTATTCCAACATGCCAAATGTTGCAACATGTAGACACAAATATTTATTAAAATATAGTTGAAATAAAAATAAACTGGCATTTCAGTAATTTTTCATGAATCAAACTGAACTAAGTGTATGCATCCTGTTAGGTGCACTTCATTGATTAATTCCTTTACATTAAGCGAGCAGTATTTCAGATACATTCCTGATGAGAATAAGTTTAAACAAACAAAAAATCAAAGGGAACAAAGGGGTAGGACATCAGTAACAAAATTATGACTGTCAGTGAAAAGTATGGAGTTTTAAGTAGGGGCAGCTAGAGAATTTAGCCCTTTGTAGTGGCTACAATGAGTGTACAGTGTACAATGTATACTATTTTTTCAAAATCTACAAAGGGGTTTTTATCACACAAGCGGATTGACACTGTCCAAACACATCATGAACTATGGTCCACAGACAGGCTTTCTGTATTATAACCTGACAACACCCCAATGAGAGGGTCTTCCCTATCTGCCACCCAGGGACCCGCAGGACTGCTTAGTGTGGATCCCACTATCCCACTTGATAACAAGTCACTATAACACATATATACATCATCAAATACCTACAAAATAAATGCATTAACCAATAAGGAAATAAAATATCAATGATAAAAAAAACCTCTTACATAACTACTTCCTCTTATGGATAATGATAAATGTTGATTGTAACTGTTATAGTATTAACATTTTACCATTCAGTACAAATCATATTGTGTGGTAAAATACCAAAATGGATTTCCTTTAAAAAATGAAAAAAACCAGAAAATTTAAACCATCCTTAAATTATTTTTTTTTTACTATTATCAAATTGTGTAATTATAATAATTTGTGTAAGAAATTAACAAACATAGTTTTTTTGTTGTGTAAATAATTTCCTATCAAGGGTTCTAAAAATGGGGCAATAAACTCTCGACTTGGGAAAATCAGAGAATGAATCTTTGCTTGACATGCAGCTAGCAATATTTCAGCTATAGTAAAGATGAGAACAAGTCAACAAACATTTATTTAACTTGAAAAAGGGGTTTGACATCAAGAAGACTATTTTGACTGCCACTGATCAAGTATTGAGTAATGTGACAGGGTGGAGAATTTAGCCTTTTGCAGGGATAAACACTTTTTTGCAAAATCTACAAAAGGGGTCTTTTAATCCTACTTGGAGAAAAGCATTATCTAAACACATTACCCACTACTGTCTATGGTCAGGCTTACCCTGTTATAACCTGACAACCCAATAATGAGAGGGCATCCCCTTATCCGCCAACTAGGGCTGCATGGGGAAGCTCTGTGAGTCAAGCACTGGGAACCTCATCAAGTATAGTCCCCCTCATGGCAAAAATAACAAAAGATATACAATTCCTTCTTAAGATAAGTTTTATACATTTCTTAATGTCTGAATTGTGTACTCACTTAAAACAGCAGCTTACCTAGGAGTAGGTCAACACTTACTAGATATACATGTGACACAAATAATGCTGTACCTATTTTCGATTTTTACATGTAATAGCAGTCTATCTGTTTATGTGGCTTAATCTTTTGTTAGATTACCTTCCAACTATCATTCATAAAAAATTTGGGGCTATCTTTATGTTTGTTCTAGGGAGCATTCATTTAATCACTTCACTTTATACATTCAAGTATTGCTGTTATCAGAGACTTTTTTCAAAATGAGCAAATTTGCATAATTGACAGGATCATAATTTACAGAAAAATCTTTAGTAATAAGTTAAAATACTCTATTATAAGAATACATTTCAAATATGAACCAATCTTGCTTTAAAATAAAACAGTACCTTTTACCATTTACTGCACCTGCTAGTCTTGAATCTCTAATATTTTGGCATTTGGAGGGTTATGCAACTGGATACATAATATTTTTATAGTAAAATCCCACAGGATGGTTAAGGTCAACTTTTGTTTAAGAGAAAACTTCAACTGATGGATCAGACCAACAGACAACAGATGCACTATGTAAAACAAAGCTAAGTTTTGGCAAATACACCCATGTTTCTTTGTGAAGATTGTACAGCTTTATACTAGTATCTTGTATCTTGACTTTGATATACAAAATATAGTTCATAAAATATTTTCAATATTAATAGAATAAGAATGTAATAAAATTAATGTACCTAAAACAAGCACTTTAAGTAACACATTTGTTGTGATTTGTTATCAGTCTTTTATTTGAATTTTGAGGGTTGTGTCTCCAGGTTTATCTCCCCTACATTTATATATACTTGTATAAAAGGAAACCAAATAAACAGCTTATTCTAAATTTAATTTGGATGACACAACATTCATATGACAGGATACATGTACATGTATATATTAGAAATCCTTTAATGGCAATAACAAATTATGAGAGATTTAATGTGAATTGTAAAACAATGTGACTGAAAATTCATTTAAATCAATGTAAACAGAAATTTACATTTATATAATGATGTATATATTTCACTACAGTATATATATGTAAATTCAGAAGGCCTCATTTAGCATTGAGCCCTTAAACAGAAATTACTGATATAATAATAATAATAATAAGTTATTTCAAGTGGGTTATACACTTGTCCTTAGTCCTTCAAAAAGCATGATTTTTTTTATATAGATTTTACGGGCGTCATAATGAATAAAAAAATATTCACACACCCAGCTATAGATATGTCATGTCTGTGTACAGCTTAGCAAACCTTAAATTAGGGCTAAAGGTAGACATTTTTTTATACAAAATCTCCACCCCTTAAACATCAATCATTTTCAAATTACATATATTAGGAATAATAGTTAATTCATCAGCAATTTACCCAGGTTACCTAAATGAATTTAAACAGTTAATGGTACTTCTAGCAAACTGTTTTAAGTCCATGAAAGATATTTCGTAATTTACATTTAATCAGATATCTATAACCAGAGGCTCCCAAGAACCTGTATCAGTCACAACATACATATTCTTGCTAAAAAAATGGAGTGACCGTTAATTCCTGTTTACATTTTTTATTATTTTAAATTAATATGCACTCATTCGAGTGGTTTCATATATACACAACATTTATCAAATTGGGTAACATGTTTCAAATAAATCCAGTAGTGGCAGCCGTATAAATAAAACAACAACTAAAAAAGACCCTACAAATAGCATAAATACACAGACAGGCATCTGCTTGGTAATTTCTAAGCACTTTAAAATTTTCCCATAGGGTCCAATGTTGATCATTATCATAAACAAGAAAGGATTAATGTGTCCTTTGAATATTTCTTGTAATTCTGGAATTCTGACATTCTGAAAATTAAGTTCTTCAGGTTCAATGGTTTCAGAAAATCAAGTCTTTCAGTGGCAGTGATCTTTAAATAATAATCAGAAACTTTGGAGAAGACCATAATAAAAAATCCTTAGTATAATAAGGTGCTGGGGATTGGTTAGTGGGTTAAAGTATTGGTTTCTGAAGATGTGGTTTATAATTTTTCTACATACTTAGTACTGAACACAAGTTTGCCATTTCTAACATAACCAATAACTAGGCCTGTATGATTTTCTGTTCACATTATTTTTTAAAGATAGGGAGTGATTTATTCTGTGCTTTTTTAACTATTACCTGTCTAAATTAACTAATAATGGACAAGACCACTGACAGTAGCCGAGAAAAAAAGGGGTTTAGAACTACTTTATTAAGTAAAAAATCATACAGAAACTTAGACAAATTTTAGAACAAAAGGGAAAAATTGCCCCCAAACCACACAAACATGCCACAACGACCACTTTTTTAAAACTCATAAACACATCTCATGGGTGCTAATATTGGTTACCAAAGCTACCTTATGAGTGTACCAAATTATATAAAAAGTTTCTAATTGAATTGTAGCTGGTTTGTTCAATCTAATTAAAATTCAATCTTTTACTTGCTCTCCCTTTTTGCTATGGTCGCTGCATTAGCGACCAAAGCAAAAAAAGGGGGAGGGGGGAGAAATTGCTGGTTTGTTAAATCGGGAATTCATGTCTGTTTGTAAATATATTGAACATTAATCTCATACTCTGGAAATGTCAGGAGTTCTTAATATAATTTATTGTAAGAATATTTTTTAACCACACACATTTTTTATGTGCAGCGTTTTATCATTCAGTCAGTAAATTCAGACTATAAATGTGAATCTTCACCTTTTCAATGATTATGCAGACAAAAAAAGGTGTCATCATGGCTCGTGCAATACAGATGAGATTTCCATGTGACTAATATATATCGGTCTTTCACTTACCGAATTTTTAAATGTCTTTCTATTAAAAAGTGTATAAATAATATTTTATATAACATCTATTTAAATTTACCAGACTATTAAGTGTACCAGCACTGTTTTTATTTCTGAATAGTCAGGTGATTTTAGTCCATAAATAATTTTTTTAAAAGCTTATAAAATTTTATTATGAGTGCTCATAGAATTAACACTGAAAGTAGGTCATGAATTTCACGAGAACCAGACAAAACTGCTTATGTTTCATAACTCTTACAATTCTTAAGTATAGCGATATAATTGTTTATTCCATGCAGTCATTTTCGTTTAACAATTAAGTTGACATTCAGCAGAAAAAAACTACTAGTAGCATGTACAGTCTGATTTCTGATTAGATTGAAATTAAAAGTGATCGTGGTTATCTCCCTGTTAGTTTTGGTCATTTGCATAACAAAAGTTTTGATGTCACAAAATCATGAAAATGATGCCAGTTTAAATTAAAACATTTATTTCTCCTTATTTCTCCCTGATAACAACTTCCCCTGACAGCCAGAGGCCACCATCTAAACAAGACAATCAATGAGAAAAACCAGTCAAGCAGTAGGGTATTTCATATTTTTACTGTACTACTAGTATTTTCCATCAGCTCATAACTTAATATACAGTTATTTCATATGTGATTTGGGAACAGTCAAACTGTTGGTCCGAGGTGGAGGGGATAGTGTTTTGAACTGTTGCCCGAGGCCGCAGGCCAAGGGCAACAGTTCAAAACACTATTCCCGACACCGAGGGACAACTGTTTGACTGTTCCAAAATCCAAACATGAAATAACTGTTTTATTACCTGATCAATTACTGTTTTAACAGTACTTGCAGAAGAAAACTAGTGGCTCCCAGGAGCCTGTATCGCTCACCTGAACCTGAAACCAAACAACCCTTTTTTATCCAGCTTTTCGTTGCTATAAGGAATTGCCCAACACTTCTGCAAAAATCATTAATTTTGACCTTTTAAGGGAAATAACTCCTATAAGGAGGATCTTTTGATGGTTAGAGGGAGAAGGGAGGTTCACTTCAAATTTGCTGTACCTGTTATACTTTTTTAACTATCAGTCGAAAACTCTCTCAACCCCCCCCCCCTTTTTTCATTTTTTCTATTTTAATCCAATGTAGCTATGTAGGTAGTCAGGTGTCATGATTTGCACAATTTTGGTAGAGGACATCCTAAAGATGATGTGTGCAATGTTTCAAAGCAGTCCTTTCATTGGTTTAAGAGGAGAAGATTTTTTAAAATCAAGTAAAATTGATTAAAAAAATGTTCAAGGAGAATAATTCCTAAACGGTTCATCAGACAATCTTGACCCTAAAGTCATTTTTGTAGCCCTCATAGAGCAGAACAATTAAGCAATGCTAACTTTTTCTCTAGTTCTAATAATTTTCAAGATTTTGAGGCAAAAATGTCAAAAATAATCAATTTCGACAATTAAAGGGCAATAACTCCTATAAGGAGTCATCATACAACTTCAACCCAATGGAGTGTTTCGTAGAGCTTTTGATGCAGATGAAGGCATGTCTCTTCGGTTTACCTGTATCTGTTACACTTTTTTAAATATAAGCCAAAAATTGTATTTTACCCCCCACCCCATCCTATTTTTAGCCTTGGTGGCCATGTTGGTTAATCTGCAGCCATGGTTGGTGCAAACTTGGTTGAGGACATTTGACGGATGACATGTACAAAGTTTCAAAGCAGTACTTTCAGATGTTTCAGAGGAGAAGATTTTAAAAAATCAATTAAAACCGATTAAAAAAAAACAGTTCAAGGGGAATAACTCTTAAACGGTTAATCAGACAATCTTGATCCATAAGTCATTTTTGTAGCCCTCATAGAGCAGAACAATTAAGCAATGCTAACTTTTTCTCTAGTTCTAATAGTTTTCAAGATTTTGAGGCAAAAATGGCAAAAATCATCAATTTTGACAATTAAAGGGCAATAAAAAACTCCTACAAGGAGTCATCATACAACTTTGACCCTATGGAATGTTTTGTAGAGCTTTAGATGCTGAAGAAGGAAGGTCTCTTCGGTTTTCCTGTATCTGTTATACTTTCTGAACTATAAGCAAAAAACTGTATTTTGACCCCTCTGTTCTATTTTTAGCCATGGCGGCCATGTTGGTTGGTCTGAGGCCATGATTTGGGCAAACTTGGTAGAGGGCATTTTACTGATGATGTATGCAAAGTTTCAAAGCAATCCCTTCAGTGGTTTTGGAGGAGAAGATTTTTGAAGAAAAGTTAACGACGACGACGACGACGGACACCAAGTGATGGCAATAGCTCACATGACCCTTCGGGTCAGGTGAGCTAATAAAAAGAGATGTTTTAGTTGAATGATGAATCCTGTGCTATAATCATATGTTAGCATGCAGCAATGTAACCAAGATTTGAAATTAAAAAAAATTTAATAGTTGAAAAAAGTACATTTAAAAGATATTTTTAAACACCTTTCAAGATATTATATTTATTAAAATTAAAAGCGTGCAAAAATATAAAAAATAAAATTAAAAAAAAAATAATAATAAAAAATTGCTTTTTTGCTTAAATCATAAAAAGACATCAAATATTATCATATGAACTCGTGCAGACACAATGCTTGTACCATTCAAGGACATTGTGTTTGATTTTTACATATTTTATTCAGCATAATAACTTAAAAGGATTGGACAGCATGCAATTAATCATCATAGCTCCTTATTAAATAATTCTGTCAAAAACTTAGACATTATACTTTAAATACATCCACATGTCTACCCTATGCGTTTCAGTTTGAGAATAGAAAAGTGTACATTTTATACTTCTTAACAGTTCAAAGAGGGTGTTTAAATTTGACAACCTTCAATTTGTCCAGATTTGATGATATTTAATAGACATACATGTATATTAACAAAATATCCAGCTTGGATAATTTTTCTTTTTCTATTTTATAAATCGTTTTTTAATAATTAAGTCTGGTGACACACCTGCACAGGCATGACAGGTACAGATGTAGGCCATTTAAGGGACTTTGCTATACTAGTAAAAGTTGTACTTTTTAGCAGAACTTATAAAGTAAAGCCAAAAAATCCTAACTAACCTATTACATTGTATATAGTGTAGATAGTTGCAGAAAAACATTACTGATAAAAACGACTTTTGTAATTTTAACTTTTTGCATATTTGAGAATCATGGTAATGAAAGAAAACCTGAAAACTAACCAGTAAAATTTTATGTAATATTATACTGTACTTAAATAACCTCGACTTTCATAACCTTATAAAAAAAATTAAATCTTTGAAAAGAACATGTGATCAGATGTTGTCATTATCACATGTTCTTTTCAATGATGTTGATATTTTTGTATCATTTATTTATGAAATCAGGGACATCTAGTACAGGATCATAAAACATTTTTAAATATGACGGTCTTGTGCAAATTAACTGGTTTCTCTACAGCTTGCCATGACATGCATGGCCGTCAGAAAGGGGTGTGTAATTGATGCAATCACACCACTCTTTTGTTATGTTACCAAGAATAGAAATAATTTTTGTATTGTTTCGCCACTAGTTTAATCTGATGCTTTATGTGGCACGAGTGATCATATTTTGGATATTCACTATGCCCAATTGATTATCCTATGCATATTATATAGATCAAAATTGTTTTCGTAAAATTAATGCTTAATCCTAAACTTTATGAAACGGCGGATGAATATCTGTATAGTACAAAACCAACTACAACTTTGGCGGGAAACAACTAGAGAGTGAAAATAAACGATAATTTTCCCATGTGATTTACCGTGATTTCTGTCACTCGGAAAATTCGATATTTCATCTCTATCTATCTATACAATAACTAGTTTTATTGATGTGGGCTTAAGCACATTTTGTATTACAGATACTAAACCTGCACATGCATTGCCCACACTTTCACACACCCATAAACTATAAAATCTTTTATTCAATTCTTAAAGGGGCCTCGGTGGTCGAGTGGTCAAGGTAGTTGGTATACTTCATGTGGTCCGTCAACACAGAGATTGCGGGTTCGATTCTCACTGCTGGCAGGGTGTACTCGACTCCAATCTTAATTGACAAGGATTGCCAGTTTTCCTACCGCAGGTCAGGGGTTCTCTCCGGGTACTCCGGCTTCCTTCCCCAATGAAAAACTGGACGCCATGAATTAGCTGAAAAATTGCTGAAAGTGGCGATAAAACACCATTCAAACACACAAAATCAATTCTTATAATTACTTTCCAGATGCAAATATAATATCCTGATGTAGAGGCATATTTCATGAAAATCATGAACAAAGCAGTGTTTGTTGATTAAAATTACTCTGCATTGATTGTGTACTCTGGCCAATTGTCATGATTGTGGAGAAAGTGTGTGCTCTTGACTTTTATTGACAGATCTACATGTACATGTATCAAACATGTTTTTCATGAAGCATAAGTATTCTTAACCAATCAAATGCATTTAATTTATATTCAACAGAAGGAATGTCATAATACATATACATGTTGTATGCATGTACATGTATGGTAAATAAAACGTTGCTTGTTGATGCAAAATTGTACACTTCTATGAGCTGCGCCAATCAGTAGCCTTTGGTAAAGAACAAATATATTGTACAAGTACTTTGTACATGTATATAAAAATCTTACACCATTTCATGTCCCTACGGATTGATTGATGGACTGATCAGTTAATGTTAAGCCCCTAGAGAACTTAATTATGGTTTAAGTTCTGGCATAAAAATATATTAACAAAAAAATCTTTTCAAAAAGTAGGATTTCCTAAAATCTAAATGTGCAAGAAGATAGAAAAAAATGTGTAACTCAAAAAAGGTAATGGTAAAGGAAATACAAAAATGGGGATGAAGAAAAGTATGCACCAATGAGGGATTGGAAAAAGATATTTCAAAAAGTGGGGTTGGACCAAAAAAGTTATTAATTATAGTTAATGGAAAACGAAAATATAATTCGAAAAAAATTGTGGATAAAAAATGTTTTTGTGTATTGTTTTTTTATTTAATTAATTTTGTTTAGCATCACTATGGGCCATGATGCCTACTCTTGCTGTGCATCTTTCACAAAGGAACTTAGATTGATCATCCACATCAATTTATATTTTGAAGCAATTATTCAATGCATTTAATACTAACTTGTTACATTTGACAGCTATACAATAAATCTTATATTGCATTCTTATTCAGAGACCACTCTGAAGATGTCAGTCAGACCTCCAGACGGTCGGAGTGGGAAAATGCTTCTACCCATGTGGAGTACTAGAGTAGACCAAAGTTACATCAGAGCAGCCCGGCCGCTAGTACATGTAGGATATATGCTGCTGAGTTTTTTTACCAGGTATCCCGAAGGCCGATCTTCGACAAAAACCACCACGGTGGAGTCCATCTACTAACCGTAACAACCATCCAACCGAGGGTATTAATTTATCAGTGTAGGACATTAAAAACCCCCATCATCATCATCATTATTCAGAGACAACCAAGTATTCAGATGTGCAATCTAAATGCTTTCAAGTCCACAAATATTGTAATAAAAATGAGCATATATTAATTGTTATATCAACTGTAGTAACAGGAGTCTATACTCATACATTTCATTAAAAATTATTTTATTATTTATTTTGTTCTGTATTTGTTTTTTAGAATAAAAATAATTCATTGTGGCACAAATGTACTGATTCTACCATACAATGTAGGTTTGGCTTTATGCTAACATTTTACCCCTTGATGCCATTTGTGACTGATTATATTTTTCCATTAATATGTTTTCAGTTTAGCTTAAAAATATTTTCTGTAAAGTTTCAAAATCAAGCAAGGTTTTAAAATGATTGTTTTAGTTTTAATTAGGTGCAGAATGAAAAATGCTGAAATAATGTCAGTTAAGTTTACCCAGTGATACTTAGCTTGTTGGATTTTTTTGTGGGGAGTCCCAAAAAATTTTCATGAGTCCCATATATCACAGATACATGTACCAATTATTAAAATTTATGAAATTGACAAGTTGGCAGAAAATGCTAGTCACTCTTAATTTTTAACAGGATTTTGATATGGAAAAGGTGCTTTTTCTCAAAAGCAGTTATAAAAACACTAAGTATTTCAATAACATTCGTTTGTTAACTGAATTTTTTAAGATGTTTGTAATTAAATTATTAAAGTAAAGTTGAGCAGCAAACTCAATGGACAAAAAAATGTATGCTTTGAAATAGATAACACACATGGAGTTTGATCTATAGAAAAACATCAAAAGCATGACCAGTGAACATCCTTAATTATATGTCAATTTCTTTGTATCTTTCATTTCAATTTCATTCCCCATTTTATTTTAACAAATCATTGATTTCAATAAGAAAATGTCAGTATCATATGACATGTACCACCCTGTATATTTTGAAGTGGACAGGTATTTCGTGACAAATGCATGTACCATAATTGGTCATTATGGTGAACACTTTGTAACAGCTACCACAAAAGCATGTGCTGTAAATTGTCTTTAAAATATTTCTAAAATCTACACACCATGGTATTACAGTGTAAGTATCAGTCCACGTAGGAATCAGGCAAAATGCATACATGTGATGGCACATGAAGGATAAAACGCAAACTTTTGATCATGGAATTTTATAAAACTATCCAATATAACAACATTCTAATGTATTAAAGTTCTGAATTATTTTGCCTTTTTTTAGATATAATCATTTGAAATTTAGTTGAATTGGTCTGAATTGTACGGTGAAAATGCCGGGAAATTTTCCCACCAAATTTTTCTCTAAATAACCAGTCAAAAATTATCTAGGCAATTAACACTTTTTTCAAATGTAAAATCTTGTTAGAATTTGGTTTTATATCATAATGAATGCATCTAAGCCAAAAAAGCTAAAAACAAAATTTTGATGTGCCGCCCACTGCCTGACCCTTAGCTAGAATACTACTTAATACCATTTCTTCATACATAAATATTTTTATATTATTAAATAAGTGTTCAATACAAACTGCATTTTGCTGTAGCCATGTATTTTGTTATTTCAATTTTCAACTACTGGTTTCATTTTAAATTTACAGTAGTTACCTTTGAATCTTGACAGGTAATTATATGTACTAGTAGACAGACCAAATTCTTCTGCCTCTAAGGTGCAAATGTCTATCTATCTATCTATTAATACTACTCAACTCCCCTTTCGGGTATTACTAGCAGGTGAGCATCAATGACAGGGGGACATCTATAGGGACTATTGTTGGTGAATATAAAGTCAGGCAATCTAATTAAAATTAAATCTTTCACAAGCTCCCCCTTTTTGTTATTGTCGTTGTGAAGATCTAACAACATCCCATTACAGGATTTTAGATTTTTAGATTAATGTTTCTCATTTATGTTTTATTTTTCTATTTTGACATTTTTCTTAATTTTTTTTACTGTCTTATAGAATATATTTTAAAAAATAATAAATCTAAAAACGAAAAAAATATTAAAATAGGCATCGAAAAAAAAATTCAATTAAATTTTAATTTGGGACTTTAAACAATTCTTTTTAGGGTGTTCATGAACAATTAATTTTATGTTTGATTTAAAAAATAGGTTCCTGTATTTTTTTAATTACAAAAATGTTTTCAACAATTTATTATTTGTGCATTTAAAATAACCAAGACAGACGAGTAATAAAACGAAAGCTGCACGGGAGATAACTGTGTTTATAACTGCGATAAATAACAAAAATTAATCGCTAATCTAATTAATTCTTACCCAAAAAGATGCGTTACAAAATTTCTCAAAACTCAGCATAGTGCACATGTAGCTACATTCAGCGCTTTGCCTTTGGTGACTACAAGCATACTCTATAATTTATACTTCGAATGCTCGTCATAATTATTGACCTGTCACACATTTCATTATTTGATGCCCATGTGACTATAACAGTGTACATAAGGAGGTTTATACCAATCTGACAGTGTAATGGTTCATCAATCTGACAAAAAAACTTGGCGGTTTACACATCTTCGATGCGATGCATTCAGATTTGCATCAGCATGTCAGCCTACGGCCCAGTTTCAGAACTACCGGGTCAATGGAGAATCAAGGTCTCACTGAGAACCATAAATCTATACACGTGCAACTTTAATTAGTGATTAAAACGAAATGGAAATTTATATTTTATATTTTACCAGGAAACATTATACACAGAGTATATAGACTAACATAAAGTCTCTAAGTCACTTAGTAAGTGTACTCATTTTAATTTGTTATTTATATAACAAGAACTAAATGCAGAATTTGACCAATAAACTTGAACTCGGAGTATCGATCAGCATTGTTTAAAATTATTTCTTATAGTATTATAATACAGACACGTGTTTACTTTCCAAAATGAGTTAAACTCCACTTTCATAAATATTTTAGCTATATCGTAGCTTTTTTTTAAATTGAAAAACGGCAACTAAACGGACCTTCGTTGGAATTTGGAGTCGAGCTCACCCTTACCGCAGTAAGATTTTAACCTCAATGCTTACAGGCACGTGCTCAATAGTAGATAACTTACAAACCATATAACCACCACCCCACCTTTTCAAAGGGAACCTTGTCTAATATAATTGTTTACTTATTATTAATATCATAACTATTAATGGATTTGTGGAATTTCAGAATCCAATTATAATCAATGTTGGTGTATTTTCGTGGAAGTTATTTGTCTGACAAATAAAAACTGCTTACCGGAATCGGAGACATCGTTCATGTGAGAGTCAGCTAATTCTCACCAATCAAGACCTTACGAAGAACATCGATGATGCAAGTAGAACGCGACTTTTCCAAAGCCTTTGACAAGGTGCCCTACAAGCGCCTATATATAAGATCCTTCAGTATGGCATATAAGATTTTCACACATCAATAGGCACAGAACTTTTTACAATTACAAATACAATGTACAGCAGGTACTCCTAAATGGGATAAATTCCGCAACAGCCCTTGTTCAGGCAGGTGTATCCCAGGATAGCGTTTTATAGCTATATAGGAACCCTGTATTTCTCGTGGACATGAATGATTTATCAGATGCAAATTTTCCTATGGGTCATTTGGACTGCGCAATATACATTAGAACAAAGTCAGAAGAAGATACTATAATGCTACAGAAAGATCTTGTCCAACTACATAAGTGAGAGGTTGTCTGGCTCATTAATTCACCAACAAAAAATGCCAAGTTATCAACATTACCGTATACGAAAAATCACTCACCATCACATAGTAGTTATAAATGACCGCACAATTGATGTTTTTGATTCAGCACGCAAAATACTTAAGCTACATCACTGCACAAAACCAAACTCTGCTGTACAATGTACGACACTTGAGCGACCACTGACAGAATATGCATCAGTAGTCTGGGATACCAAAACAGTAAACAACATCAACAATCTGGGACATCGACATTATAGAGATGGTTTAATGAAGAACAGCTCGCATGGTCTATGCAGAATATTAAACGACAAGTGTCTCTACCATGATGAACTAGCTCCATTGGACGTCCCTGCAAAAGCGAAGAGCCCAAGTTAAAGCTATAATGATGGATAGAATTGTTTACTAATTGATCGCATTTCCATCACAGATCCTGGTACCATCAGTCTCGCAAGAGGCAACCACATCAGCTTCCTAATACCTGATAATAAATAAAACAGTAATTTTTCAGAAGTACTCCCTGACTCAACCCGGATCTGAAACTTTACTATCTGAAGTAGTCAACGCTTCAGCTGATTTAAGACCAGGCTCCAGTCATATATGTGCGAAACATAGTTTATACTAGCTATATGCATACAATTCACGTCAGAAGTGGTGAAAGATTGACTGTTTTGCATAAAAACAATAAAATACATAAAGGAAATATAGCTTTTTTCTTTCGAATGGGGAAGGAATTTGAATCGCAATTAAAACTACTTACATGTATATATTTTGAAAGATAAGAAACAACAAATTAAAACAACATTATTTTGTATTTATTGAACAAGAAATCAACAATTTGTTATCTTCCTTTTTTGTTCCTATCGAGTTTAAAAATCTAAAAAGGCAACTTAATACGTCACACAAGTTGCACTTAGTTAGAGATGACCCTGTTGTTTTTACCTGCTCCCAGTAAATAATTATATTTTCCTAACTATACATAATGATTGTTGCAGCACATGCGCTTGTACGAGTATCCAATATGTATTTGTTTTGTACCTGATACAGAATTTTTTTTGTTTGAATGATGTTTAACGCCACTTTCACTACTGAAGATGAAGAACCAGCCATATAAGTTTGCATTTCTTATTTATAGTGCACCATTTCTAATGTTGAACGATACATTTTGATCAAAACGGGATTAAGAAACGAGTAATTTATAAGTTGTTGACAAGCCCATGAACAATATTAATTTGCACACATTATTATGTTATTGTTACATATTTGATCCATTTTAACTATGTCGATTGTACACGCCAAGAATACTGTAGAATGTGCTACTTGTTTTTGTGTTGAAGTATGTAGGAGAGGTTGTCAAGGAGTTATTTTGGTACAGTTGAACACAAATTCTGCCGAATTCAACATGAACACAAACCGTTAAGGTAAATGTATAGGCTTCAAATTAGTGTATGTGGTTAAGTGAAGCAAAGCCACGTTATAATAAGGACCTTAGTGGTCACTAATTGGTTAACACATCTTCAATTGTGGCTGAATCGGGCCATATATTATACAAATCTTGCCACAGTTTTCTCTGACAACCCCACTTGTTCTTATCAAATTGACTAAAATAGCTCCTGGCTGGTTGCCACTTTCGCAAATTCCGTTTTTGAAGCTACATGGTAAATTTAGACAAAACTTAAGATTAGCAGGAAGATGTATACACAATTTGGACTGATGCGCACACATGTACCGAATTGAATTCAGTCAAAATACATTAAGGTAAATAAATCAAAACAAATTATTTTGCTAGGCGTCTAATATTATACATGTATCTATACCTTACCAGTTATCACACACATGACACGTAAATTTTGAACACAGATCAGTAAATAAGAATTGAAAGCCATTGCAAAAGGACCAAGTCTGGATAAATGCATACGACACAAAGGAAAATACAGAAAGCAAAAGCAAAACTTAATTAACCCGAACCCTATAAAAACTAGATGTCCCCAGGTGTTCCAGACATGTAATTAAGCGCCCATTTATTATTCACTTACTAGTCAGGTTCAGCAAGAGGAAGACCTACCACTGGCTAAGGAAGTCCATGGCCGTAAACTAGGATTAATTTAATAAGAGGCAGTCAACTAGGCGGGGTCTCAGAGCTGCAAAGGTCTCCAGAAGCTGAACAGATTTGTAGGGCTTTATTTTGCCATTTAGACGTTTCCGGGGTATTTGCTACGTTTTAGAAAGATATCAAAAGATACTAATCGTTGGTATAAACGGTTTAAATTGTATTTGATGACAGCAAAAATGCATTTCTTTTCTCGTACTCAAATGATGAAAATGCACATTGACATCTTAAGTACCTATATAGTAACCAGTTTATTTTAGTACGAAAAGCAGACTTGGGTTGGTAAGCAGTGACGAACAAACCGACGGAAAAGACAAAATAAATATACCTTCGAAACCGACAAAGTGCGCGAAGCAAAACGAGATAACTTTTCTATTATTCTTCTATAAAAATAAAATATTAAATTTTTTTCAATCTAATATTGGTGTTCGCCAGGGCGAAAATTTGTCGCCTGTCTTATTTGCAATTTTTCTAAATGACTTGGTAGAATTTATGTCTCATGCATATAATGGCTTAGTTGATATGAATATTGCAGCACGCCTTCTTGATACTGATGAGATCTGTTTATTTTCGTTTATAATTGTTATTGTATGCAGACGACACAGTAATTTTAGCTGAGTCAGCTGCTGAGCTACAAGCCTCGCTAAATGCTATGTATTTATACTGTCAAACATGGAAATTACAAGTAAATAGCTCGGAGACAAATGTTATAGTTTTTGCAAGATCTAGACTTGATGTAAATGGTTTAAATTTTAAATATAATGGTGAAAACTTGAATATTGTCACAAATTTTCAATATCTTGGTATTATATTTTCATGTAAACGTTCTTTTAATGATGCAAAAGTACATCTTATGCAACAAGCAAGGAAAGCTATGTATGTAGTTATTAGAAAAGCCAGAAAGTTGAATTTACCTATAGATATACAGCTTGAATTATTTGATACAATGGTTGTACCAATATTATTATATGGTTGTGAAATATGGGGCTATGAAAACTGTAATATTATTGAAAATTTTCATATGCAATTGTGTAAGACCATTTTAAAGGTAAAGAAAAGTACACCGCATTGTATAGTCGATGGCGAATTAGGTAGAGTACCTTTGAGCATTATTATTAAAGCTAGAATGGTTGGTTTTTGGCTACGCATATTATGTGGTAAAAGAGAAAAAATATAATATATTTTATACAATATTTTGTATCAGCTTAGCAAGAGAAATATTTATCATTCTAAATGGCTATTAGAAATTAAGAATACTTTGTATGAATGCAATTATAATATGTTATGGGATGAACAGAAAGTTTCAAAATATGATTGTATTTAGTAAAAATGCCAAAAAATGTCTCAATGACACTTTTATACAATCTTGGCAAAATAATGTTATGAACTCTGAAAAATGTCTTAATTATAGAATTTATAAAACAAATTTCTGTTTTGAACAGTATTTATCATTGTTACCATGTGATTTAAGACAGTTTATGTAGATTTCGTTGTCTTAGTAACAAATTACCTATAGAAGCTGGAAGGTTTTATAGTATTGATAGATTTGAAAGATGTTGTAATCTTTGTAATGTTAATGAAATTGGTGATGAATTTCATTATTTGTTCAAATGTGATTTTTTCAATGCATCCAGATCTAAATATCTGCCAAGAAATATATGTAATAATTCAAATGCTATTTAGTGAGCTCATGAATACATCAGATTATACACTTATTGGTATTGCAAAATTGTGTAAGATTGTTGTTAAAGCTTTCCATAATCTATCATAAATTTTCACATTTTGTACCTGCAACTTAACTTAATATAATAGAATTATGCTTTATATAAATTCCTAAAATATGTCTGATTATATGCATTGTATATGCACATTACATACTTACTATGTTTTTTAATGTAAATATGTTCTCACTTTTTGTTTATTGTTATGTTATTGTACTAACATACCCCGTGAGGGGTCTTTAGTGAAATAAAATGTCTTAATGTCTTTAATGTCTAAAGTTTTTGTTTGTTTAGATGTGAGGAAGCTTACTATTAATAGATTGATTAAACTTGTAGAATTAAGGTATAATGGCAGAGTGGCAATGACATGAAAAAAATTTATGTCATCAAAGTAATTTGTCAAAAGCTTTTTCTTATATTTAAAATAAAAAGTACTAAATGTTGCCAACAGTTGGCACAGAAGGGGTTTTAGGATAATCAATAAACGAAATCGATTTATTATCAGTTAATTATATAATAATTATCATCAGGAGTTATACTTATTTGAAAGAGGGAAATGACGCTAAATTCTATGATTCACTATTATGACTTTTAATTTTGTGTTTTTACTATTGCGGACATGTGAACTTTCAGTTTTTAAAATATTTTGTATTAATTTATTTTTGTTATTTAAAGACGAAATGTTAATTTCAAATACATGTATTTATGTAATTTGTTACTATAAATTCTTATATTATCTGTAATCCTACCTATGTCTGTTATACTCGTAAGAAAACCTTTCGGAAATTATGATTATTGTTCACATGAACTTATCGGTTCTTAAATATTTTTTTAATTTCAAACCAGAATTTTGTTTACAGTGTCAAAAGACAATCAGTTTTATGAGTTCGTTTCTTTAGTGACATTAATCCTTTCTTCATTTATCGTCTTGTGTTTGTAGGTTGAATTTTTAAATTCCATTTATATTTTATTTTTGCCAGTCCGAAAAAGAAGGCAGCCGCCTACACGCCTCTATGTAATTAACGGCCAATGTTTAATAGTATCTGGGAGATATACTGTTTCGTGGTGACGGCAATATCCATCGAAATGGAAGCATTATACTATGTATAGTAAATCACAATCTGAGTAAGTTATTGGTCACCAACGTCGAATTTCTTTTAGGAAGTAAGCATCCAATAACGAACACACCAGAGGAATCACGCGACATTAAAACGTTAGAACAAAAAAGTTTTAAAAAAATCAATGTACATGAATGAGAAAATATGTTGTTAGACAGAAAAGAGAGTAAAGAGATACCGTTAATTTTAAACAATAATTTAAAATAAATAATATATATATTTAGGCAATAGGGGATTGTCAACACTTTTAGATTTAAATTTTACACTAAGTTTTGGGTGAAAACAAATTACCGAATGAACAGAAATATTGAATTAAAAATTAAAATAAAGTTTGAATAAACATTTTATGAAAACATTACAATTAAAGAATCGTGCTATTCATTATCATATAATATTATTCATTTACATGGAAATTTTATATGGAATCAAGCATTCTTTTTAAACTTTTTGTGAGCAGCCACTGGCACTTGAAACGGAAGTGTTGTCTATGACTTGAAAGTCCGTCTGATGACGAAACAATATTCGGGCGCGTTAATATTCGTTTTTCTCCAAAAAATAACCAAACGTAATAATCATAAGTAAGGATGATCAATGCGACTATGCATGACACCTATCCGACACTGATGCGTGATGATTAATTTATTACGGAAGGGAGAGAAGTGACACACAATGTGAGGCATTGAAGCGAATGAATAAAGGTTTTATGAAAATGGTACTAGTCAATTTGTCTCAAGTCCAATTTGTTCCGAACCAATTTGTTTTGGTCAATTTGTTCCAGATCAAATTGTACCTAGGCCGAACTTTACTGCCGTTATAATCCGATGTTAGTTTTGTGATTTGTCGGATTAACGGCGGAATTTAGTCCTATTACTCGTCATGTAGCAAATAAAAAATTCTAACTTCGATCTATTTTATACAAAATTCCAACATGCTATACATCTCTTACGTTATTAAAGCTAAAGTTGCGAAACTAACGGGAAACGATCTTTATAGAAGAAATTTCCTTGTTTGTCTTTGCAAATGCTATGATAGGACGAGTAATTGATAACTTTTCAGTATATGAATAATGGAGACCTAATTTTTGGTAAACTCTTGCTAATTTGCTCACTATAACAACCCTTCCGTATTGATTGGTTTGGGGAGTCTTTCCTCCTACATCGACGCATAATAACCTTGTTCGGACGATTCCATTCCGTAGAAAGAATCCAGTAAATTATATACGACCCCTTCCCAAAATGCAGCACACAATTCTGGATTCTCAATGTTTTTCATTGGTAGTAAAAGTTTAATTAAATGAAACAGTGTCACGACTGTCAATTAATACATAAAGCACAGAGTGTAATTAAAACGACAAATATTCTAATCACTTATCAATAATGATCGATCTTAAATACGATAAAAAATTATGGTTTCTTGTCACAGTGGATTGGTCAGACTTATTTATTTTATTTGTTATTTAATCATATGCCCTTTGTAATAAATCGATGCTTTGCTATGCTGTCCAGGCGAACTGTATCCCAAATACAAGTGTTGTGTTTTATTTTCAAATATTTTATGTTTGTTTGAGGGACGAATAAGAAGATAATTCATATTTTTGGCTGTTGTTTGTTGTTTATCCTGACAAATTAAAGTTGCCAGCAGTGCTATAAATGGACACTCTGGTACAAACAATATGTCAAAAATTCAAAAATAGGTAAAAAAAGTCAGTATTACCTATTAATTAAAACAATTTATAAAATTTAATTCATTAGTCATGCAATGGTATAAATAAATAAACACAAACGTTATTTCTTTTATTTCTTTTATATTTTGTTGTTGCTATGAACAATACATAGCTAGTAACTTTGTTTTTAGCTTCTCTTCATTCAGGATTGATTGGATGTTTGCTTTACACAATAAACAGATTCGTAAAGAACGTACCACATGGAACAAATTTTGAATGTTATTGGAAAAGTATTGGATATTGGGGTATTGGAAGTGTCAGAAAATTTAGCCTTTTGTAGAAGCTACAACTAGCCTACTTTTACCGACATCTACAAAAGGTGTCTTTAGCGTACAATGAGCGTGGAACTGTCCAACCACTTACCAAATGTGCTCCGCATTCAGGCTTTGCTTATTATTACCTGACAAACCTCCAACGAGAGGGCATGTTCTCTGTTGTCGAGCACTGTGATCCCTCACAGTAGGTTCCAAATCAGTTCTTCAATACTTTTATTTAATTTGCAGTTATATTGTGGTATTTATTTTATCGATCTTCTGCGACTTTACGTTATCTGTTGCTAACTACATTGAAAGTTAAATTTATTGTATAAAATGTATTTTGTCAAAACTATTATATAATAATTCTACTACTTTTGTGCTGTTTGATTATTGTTATCTGTTCTCGCACCTTTAGATAAGCCTGGTTTTATTTTGGTTTGTATTTTTTCACTCTTCAGGGTTGGTCTTAATAAACTGGTATTTGTCATTAAAGTGCAATAAAAGAGTTTAACTAAACTACCAGTTAATAAACGATATTAAAAGTGGCTGGAAATAAAACGACACAATATACGAAATTAAATCGTAACACCTCGGATGTGCTTCTAAGGGCAGGTTTGTTGAAGAGAAATGTTATCAGCAGCACTTAAATAACACATATAACAAAAGTTGATAAAATTTAACCTATATAGGTGTAAGGTTTCTACATTTTCACATTGAGCAAAAAGATCATAATAGCCACATAGTTTAAGTACTTAATTTTGTTTACATCTGCCTGTTAAATCGTGGTAAATTATCACATTGTCGGGTATGTGCAATCATAAAATATATGTTATACAAATTGTAAATTGTTTGCAAAGAAATTGGTATTTCTGTCAAGGCACTTGGGGTTTACTACAGAAGTAACTGACAGCCACATATTAAATATTGCTAAACCTCATTAAATGAAACAATAAAAATGATAACTTGTTGCTGTGACAAAAATTATATGGCTTCAGCGTACATGTATGCGTACTGCTTAATCGATGGTGAACAGAAAACAATGTATAAATGACAATCTTAGTCATTATCAGCCAGAGTTGTTGAATAAATTGTAACCTAGCAACTACATGTACGTCCTTCTTTAACACATTCGTTTTCATGTATATACCGTGCGAATCCAGCACCTCCAGACAATAAAATACTGAACAGCAAAAAAAAAAAGTCGCACGAACTGACATATTCACAGACTTTATTTTAAATGATATGAACAAATAATTAATTCCTTTCACAAAGTTTTAAATGATTACTGTCTCTAGGTTTTGATGTTTTGACAAATGTCTGAAATAAACAATGTCATATTGTTTGGATGATTTAACGGCACTTCATTCAATGACGTGTTTGTCCACTACAAAAAATTATCATATCGGCATACTCTTCTGTGAATGGAATTGATCAGATGATTTAAGAAAGCCGTAATAATATTTGCCCATATCTTTTGAAACGCTAGTTCCATAAATACTCAATAGGGCTAGGATCTGGACTCGAACCCAGCCAATCGATAACATAAACATTATTCTGTTGATCCCTTGAGATCCCATTTGCTCTTGCTGTAGGCGTGCGTGCCTTTTCATGCTGGAATGTCTTGTTCTGATGACATAAAAATGTGGCATAATAAAGAAGTCTTAAGACTTGGTCAATGCAGAGGGCACAAGTTCCATTGCTTCATAAAAAAAGATTTTGGAAGATAACCGGACCAAGTTTTAAGTTAATCCAATTGCACACCATAGCGTGATGTTTAGACTACCCCAGACGTCCCTTTCCAGATACAACTGTCTCCAAACCGTTTTCCACAAGCTTGTTCTGCCACCTGCTGTAGACAGTTTTCGCCCGAAATAATGATGCCATGATAATTTTGTCGCGGCATACCGTGCAGTTTTATTAATCGTAAATGAACCAATTCATCAGATGGTGACGTTCTGACGAGTTGTATTAACTGTTGTGTTGAAACGTATCCGCAGACGTTCAATGGTCCGGGTAGTGAAGTTAAAGACGTTAGTTAAAGAGGCTATACCTCTAGCTCATAGCCAGCATGACGTCTACCAATGGCTTGTTAGCTCTATTATGGACATCATAGCTTCTATGTCGGAACTGATCCTGACAAACTGTCAAAAAGATAATCTGCGAATCAATTCGAAATCAGGAAACTTGAGAACTTACAAAAAAAACCAGCATCTACGGCTATGGTCGTGACTAGGTACTTTATTTTAATGGAAATCACATGCCAAACCTCCTGTGTCCATTACATTAGTGTGTGAATTGGTGGGTTGATGAAAATGGTTCGGTATCATATACCACTGGTTAGAAATAGGCGTATCACAATCTGTATAAACTGAATTCAAAACTTGAGGAAACTATTTGTAATTATATTTTCAAACGACATGGAATATTTATTAACAATGAAATCTATATTAAAACTTTCTCAAGGCGTGGTTTTTTCTTGTAACCTTTGTTTATAAATCTACCCCAAAGCCATTGGTGACGTTTGTAAAAATCAGTATATTCACTGCAAGGTCTTGCATACCTGATCAATTGAGAAATACATAATGTAATGGACACAGAGTATGATGGAATATTGTTGCATATGTGAGGAAAAATTTTAATTTTTAAATTTAAATCATCCATCATGTCGTAAAGTCTTGTGTTTCTGTTTCTGTAGTTTCTTTAATTTCCAGTTCTAACGGATATATTAACAGAAGCAAATTAGGGTTGTTAATTGAAATGACAACATCAATATATATTACGTGAACTAAAAGAACCTAGCTTTTGTCATCTTCGTCTTAATTCAGGAACAAATTGGCAAGGTGTAGAGCACAATTTGTACCAATTGGAATTCCGATTACCTGCTGAAAAACACATCGTCTAAAAGTTACAAATATGTTATCGACCAGAAAATGTAGCATACTATAAAACTGTTCTTCGTTTTAGCATAATTTGCATTTTTGTTTATAAATAGAAAATACGTATTGTTGTATCCTAAAACTAACTTGTAGTCATATGTGGAAGGGAAGCTTTATGTATCAATTCCTAAAGACGGGATTTTGTGTTATCTTGAGGCAAGGTGGAATAAAGAGCTGAAAAATCAAAGGTTTTAAAACGGAAATAATCTATATTGATTTTAAATTGTCTAAAAGTTCTTTAAAATTAAAAGAAAAATTGATATAACTTCGAGAATAAACAGTTTCACTGTACCTTTGATGTCCTTTATTTACTGCGGAAATATCTTAGTCAACCGTATTGACAAAGTCTTTGTAGAGCACGCAGATGAGACGGTCATGTACCTTCCCTTGTAATGATTTTTTGGAATTTTAAAATCCAATACATGTGTGGTAAGTCTTTTTATTCTTTTCGCAATGAATATTAAGTCATGAACGACTTATAGTGTGAATGTGGAATTATCCGTGATGCCTAGCTCTTTAATGAGGCATTCATGGTAGTGTGACTTGCACACAAAACACAATATTGTTAGAAGCAGTTTCTGCGGTGGTAACAATAAATGTGTTATGCAAGGAACTGAAATACCTCATTGCATCCTCGTCTTAGAATACGATCATTAATACAATGTGTAAGATTCTTAATACGACGGCGTACCAAACACCTTGTTGCACTTACCCAGTAAGTCAGTTCATATGTCTGGGTCTTATTACCTTTCTCTCTTAACCTACTCACTGGCATAGTCTTCGACTGCATCCATAATTGTTTTGAAATATAAATTCCAGTCCAATGGTTGCCGTTTTCTGAATTTGGGGCCAGTAAAAATTAATGTTTCGGCGATTCTCTTGGTCAATAATACTCATATTACCAGTTTACTGGTTGTGGCTCTCTGAATTCAGGACAACGAGAGAAAATGTTTCTCGTGGTCAAGGATTCACCTTAAGACGTTCTTTAGCATAAGTAAAAAGTTATTCAAGCCAAAATTTCATTTAAATGTGACTTACAATAATTTGTGTTGCAAATGAAACTTGGATTATCAAAAACTAGGTTTACAGGTTTAGCAAGAAGAAAGGGACGAACTATGAGAATTGTATTTGTTTCTATTTGTTTGTTTGAATTGACGCAAGAATGTTATTGGCGCATTTGATATTAATACGAAAAACATTGTTTGATATTTATTTTTTGCCCGAACAAGATGCAGACCTTATTAGTCCATACCTATAATAAACATTCTGATGCATTTACATTTGCTTATTGATCTCTACACTTTATTCTAAACTTGGGGGCTTGCGCTGCCCCCAGACACGTTGCCCTTCTTTCGAGCATCCACTTTGTTTCAACTGTAGCTACGCCCCTGGCCTGAACAACGATATAATATGTTGAATATGTTTCAATGATACAAAATATTTAATTAGGCGAAATTACCGGTTGCTATTGGGATAGCTTAATTCAAGAAATGAATTTGCATCTCAATGTAACAAATAAACAATTACACAAATATTTAAATCAGGATCCTCTCGGTTTTCACTTTTATTTTTAGGAATTTATGATAATTGCTTTTATTTACAAATTTGTGCCTTTTTCTAATTATGCTTGTTTTTGTTGGCGACCTCTAAGTCAAAGTGATGTGTAATGAACCAACGAAAATAAAATAAACTAAAAAACAGAGCTAAAAATAATACCATACAGGTAATTTCGAACAATATGTTGTTCAGTTCTGATTTGTTCGAACGATCATCAACACACTGTAAAATGTCTTTTATATCTTGTCATTTTTAACATTTAACAGTATGTTGATGATCGTTCGAGCAAATCAGAACTGAACAAAATAAAAGCTTTTAATCGCACTATTATTGCGTTCAATCGCAATATTGTTGCTTTCAAATAATTATTGCGCTTTACCGCAATTGCAATGAGTTTTTACGTTTAAACGTTTAAAAGGGCTCTCAGATCCATGTTTTATAACAGTACAATAACTACCCAGACAAAGCGTTGGCCAGGATACACAAAACACATGAATGTCAATTTTCAAATAGGAAACGAATTTAGAATAATGTCTTTGTATATATTTTGCAAAAACCTACTCATGTTAACCCATTATGTGTTAAGACAAAACTTTGTTGACAGCGAGCGATTTGAAGTGACAAATATATAAACTAAAACATGTTGCAAAGGTCTCATCAAGCATTTCTCCCAATGACAAACATGTCGAATATGCTGCAACACTTATAAAGCAAGGATTTCGCTATAAACCCAATAAATTTTGAATTTAATAAGATTTAATTATTGCCATATCCACAGCTGTTGCAGATTCTAAACTTACTTTATCAGTTGATTTATTAATACTTTAACAAAAACGCATATTAAAGTAATCTTGAGTTTATTGTTCATTGTTGAAATATGTAATATCCCTATATTGACAAGAACATAATTATTAATAAATAGCGTGAAATTGATTGTCCTTGGGACACTAGATTGTATACATTAAAGAGTCGATAGTTATTTTTCAAAATCACCGAATTTAAAACGTTTATTCAAATGATTATGTTTTAAACCCCAAAATATATGCACTTAAAGGCATTTCGATATAGTTGTCATGTCAACAGAACATTTGGCAATACATTAATATTTGGTTTACTACCTTATACGCGTGATTATTTGTTTTAAAAATCTACTTTTTCCAAAGTAGTTATTATAATACCTTTAAAAACTACATTATAACTTGATTTTAAGTCTTTTTATTATTAGTTGAAACATTGCTATATTTTCCTCCAACTTTTGGCGAATTTTCCTTTCGCCGACCAAGTAATTACAAGTTTTTTTTTAAATAAGTCTCGCGCAGTAGATTTATTTTACTGAAAGTGACGTCACAATGTACATCCTTAACGACGTTGCTACAACACACTGGCGCCCAAGAAAATTTTAAACTATGTTCCTCTATGTTTCCGACGACATATTGAGTATTCGTTACTGTAAAAACAGTATAATCAATGAAGCATAGTATACGTTTAAAATACAATCACTCCTGTCAAAACTTAATTCAATTTAACTCATTCCAGGATGTTATAACAAAATACTGAACATCGAGGAAACTGCCACAAAAAGACAATCAACAAATCAAAGTCCGAAAAAAGGTAACTCCAGAACCAACAACTAAATATAAAGTCACTACATCAATGGTCCTGACTTGGTAAATACATTTCAAAATGACGGTTTGAACTAGGTTTAATGACATGTCAAACCACCTACGTCCATAACTGTAATATGTTAGTTGGTTATCATATACCACTAGTCAGTAATAGGTGTATCATCGTAGCACAATAACTGTACACCAAATGCAAAAATTTGGAAAACTATCTGCAACCATATTTTCAACAAGGAAGTAGTATCTACATGTATTGTAAAACTTATTAATGGCGGGGACCAGTCGTCTTTTCTTGTTATCTCGGTTAATCAGTAACCTCGCTGCAGACTCTTGCATACCTGATCACCTGAGAAATATAGACACAGAATACTATTTCATAATAAGGAAAATTTATAATTTTGAAATTGAAATCGTCTCGTTGGTTGTAAATTCTGGTGATAAGATGAACGTTGGTGTCGTATTTAAGGTGGAAGTTTATAATGATGTAGATGAAGCCGTTTCTGTGTTTATCAAATTTCCAGCAAATTGATGTTTTTTTTAATCTCTATGTACAATGAAAGGATCTAGCTTCTGCTATCTGTTTGTTCGTAATAAGATGTCGAAAAAATTCGTTTCGTAAGACCACCGGAACAAATTGAAAAAGAGTCGGGTACAGTTTGTTCCTATTGGAATTCCGATTGCCTGTTGAAAAACACATTTTCCAAAAGTAACAAATACCTTGTCGATCAGAAAATCTAGCATAATATAAACCTTTTCTTCCCTGTAGTGTAATTTGCCTTCTAGTTCTTTAGAAAAAAAAACGTCGTAAACTAAAACTACATATTTTGAGGCGAAGGCTCTATGTATGATTTCCTAAAGGCGGGATTTTAGCGTTTCATGCGGAAAGGCGGTATAAAGAGTTGAAAAATCAAAGCTGAAATATGAAATTTTAGATATCGAACTTGATTTCAAATTTTCCAAAAGTTCTTTTGAAAAATATTTTTGCTGTCCTCTTTCACTGCTGACAATATCTTAGTCAACCGTTTTAACAACTTTTTCTTAGAACACATTTCATTGGTTCACGGGTGATTTAATATTAACAGTTAATTAGTAATTAAGGTAATGAACTGTTGTAGTCATTAAGAATACTTGTGTTTAGCAGCATTTAATGAATCTTCTATTTTAATTCCGGTAAACACTTAAAAAAGGCCTCCACTACAACCAAAAAAAGCTGAGACGATAGTAAAAAGAAGGAGATTTTTTCAAAGTAAATAAAATAACGCAGTTTCGTTACATAGATGAGTACAAAAACACTATTATATGCGTAGCGTTAAATTATTTACTATATTTCTCAAAGAAGCTTGGTGGTTGAACCGCAATGATGTCAAATTTTAATTTAAACTATCGTAATTTCTATGGCATAACATTTTTACTTTTATTATAAACAAAGGCGCAGTTTCTGTAAACAATAAGAAAAATATATTTATGAATGCTGATGTAAGAGTTTATATAAGCAAATCGTCTCGTTTGTCTAGTGTGAACTGAAATCCAACATCGAAATAATATATTGATTTTCTACAAAATATATCGATCTTTTGATATATAGCAAAAAAATGTATAAGTGGCATTAGTAATGTAATTTGTTTGTTTGTTTGTGTTTGTTAGTATTAATAATTTTTTATATTTTAGTAATGTTTTAGATGCTAGTATTTCATGATTAGAAGAAAAAGAACACATTTTGTCATAGCTTTAAAACAGTGCTAACACTGCGGTGCTATATATGTTTTATATGTTTCAACTTCATTCACTACGCGGTCACAGAGGCTCTCCGTAACATTTGTTGTGTCACGCTTTCTCGATATTTTGATGTTTGTATACAGTGATCAATTACAGTTACAAATTTAAATAATTTATCAAAATCAACACAAATCTGAACGTTTGTAAGTAAAGCTGTTATATTATATTTAAAATCTGCCTCAGCAACTGATACACTCCGAGTGACTTAAACTTATTTTTAAACATCGTCAGTACTTTATGATGAGTGGTCTAGGCGGTGGAGTTTATAAGGTTGTTAGTCTATCACTGATCACGTTGCTGTGAACCCTGGGCATGCTGGTTCGAGTCTTACTGCGAACAGGGTGTGCTCGATAATTGTGTAAGTCGTTAAAAAGGATAAAGGTATTATTATAAAAAGGTATATTATGAGTGCATTTCAATGAATCTATTGCTACATATCCATTTCTGCCATTCAAAAAGCCGTACATAAGTACTCATATGTCAGTGCAATTTCAGCCAATTTTCTCAAATATATTTTCAAAAATTAATGTTTAAAATCAAACTTTTCTTTGCAGCTGCAATAAAGAGAAATTGTACTTTACTTGAAAACACAAGGCTAAGGGCTAAAAGATACATGTTTTGATTAATATTTCAGATTGAAACTGAATGTCCCTGCATTTTTATCGTATTTTAATCTAGGATATACCTTGTTTATTTATTTCGGGACTTGAACTATTAATAATTATTTCTTTAATACATATTCATGTTAACTGTGAGTTACTTAGTAGTAACTGACATGAAAAGGTCATAAAAAGACGAATTGATTTTTGTTTTCTATTTAATGAATGAGGAGGGAGGGGTTTTAACTTAGTTCTCAATAAAGTCTGTTCCTAATTTAGAGCCCACGATACCACAGACTACTAATCTCAATTACTTTAATGCTAAGTGCAAAAAAAGAACCATATTTTCAGTGTTATCTTTTTGTAGATGTTTAATTAAAGCCACCATTGATGTACTTGTCAGCTCCATACCTACAAAGGGCCCAGGAAAACTACAACTGTATTGGATGAGTAACTGATTTAATGTTGAATTACACTTTACGACAAACGTGATGACGGCATTCTGTCAGCACAATAATATGAATTTTCACAACTAAAACGTTATGCTAGATATTGCGATCAGCAATAGTTTTCTAGACCTGATATTGCTCTAGACTATAAAGTTACTAAACCCAGGGTTTGATATATCAAAAATAAAGATATTCATATGGCCATCAACATTATTTTAGTGATAGTTATTAGAAAACTATCCCTTAAACTATTCAGACATTTTCTCAGTCAAATGTCTGATGCATAGGAAGTGCCTTTGATCATTGTTGGTACAATTCAGAGATGCAAAAATCAACATAATTATGTCACACAAATTCAGCTACACCTTATGGTGATTTAAGTAGTTTATTGTTTACTCTAATAGTCCAATATCATGCAAATTAAAGGTCTACTTTGTAAAGACTAATGCGCATAAATTATGTGCTCGATTTTCTAGCTGGAAAACTTAATTTCGCAGACTGCTGTCATTAGAACGCATAACGTAATATATAATAATTCGAATAAAGCTATACTGCATAGTTTATTGTGAAAAAGTTTAAATATACATTTTATAAAGAGTATAATACGTTCAAATTATAAGCTTATAAGTTAATTGGTTATTTGAGTACCATGAAATCAAACTGTTCCGCATTCCAGTTCATTCTAGTAAGAATGCCTGTTAATTGGTCTGCTTTCGCAGTTTTGTATTCTGCATTGTCCAGATACTCATTCACAACTTTATTCCATTGTTTAGTTTTCATAAGTTGTTTCGTCTTTGGTCCTATATCTCCTCTATAAACCCCATTTACGAGTGCAACTTTCACATTTGCAGGAAGACTGTTGTAGTATGTATCATTTCCAAATATGGCCTTTGCACGCGGGCTATAGATTTGGGAAACGTCATACTGCAAAAGATTATATTAAATATTTTGAAATAAAATTGACATCTACTGCTTGTGTTGTATGTGTTTATCGGGCATTGCTTTAAAATGTGTTCCAGCATTACTACTAATAATTTGAATGGTGCTGTAATATTTATAATATTGTTTACTGTATTAAAACTATATAAAGCATGACATTTTGACCTGAACCTGCTTACCCTCCTCCGACACTTGAGTTCTTCTGCAACTTCAAGTACATATTTGCACTGTTTCTTCATCATATTTCTTTTACTTCTTACAGGTCACAGAGTTTGTCAGGAATTTTTTAGAACGTGTTAAGGGATCATCATGAAACTTTGCAAAATATAGAATGGCATGTTTAATTGTGCAAATCGGTTTTAGATTTTTCAAAATGGCCACCATTTGCACGTGTTTACCGTTAAAAAAAGTTGTCAGATCTCATGGACGGCTGAAGCAATTTCAAATATACAGTTAACCACAATCATTTATGCCGAAAAAATGTTCACGATATAACGCCGCAATTTTGTAAAGGCAGTCGTTTCAGCAAAACTCCTGCCGCAAAGGTCAACTTTGTCAGGTTTCAACAAAATTTGTAATGTACATAGATTTTAATGCACAAACTAATGGGACAGACTATGTTTGTTGACTGGAGTGAACTTTTTATAACTATCTTGCAATAACAATCAGCGCTATATTTGTTTTTCACTTTTATGGTCAGAGCTTATCCGTTTTTTTTGCGTAGAACGAGTCGATGAATCCTTATGTTGTTGGGTCACCTGGTTTGGCATAGTACATCGTCGTACGTGCACCGCCTTCAAATTTTTCAACAACGCCGTAAACGTCTAAATTTCAAAATTTATATCATTTAGTTATATTACATATAAATTGTGTATTTATTTTGAAGTGTAATAATAACACAACATATTTAATTAATCAGTTTAAAATACCAATCAGTATTAATTATACATTTATATCAGCTATTTAAATTGTCATATAGAGCAAATTACATAAAATAACATAAATTACTCTTTCTTGTGCGCAAAATGAGAATTTGTTAGCAGAAAATATTTCCCAAAGAAGTTATTGGCTATTAATATTTTTATTGTTTAGGTCGCATTTCATAAATGAGCTAAACGCAATACCAGTGAACCATCAGTACTGCGCGAAAACAAACGTCGTATGAGAGTTGGATTTCCAAAGTTGAATTTGTGCTGGGACCATACTGGGAGGGATCCCAGTGCTCGACCCACAGAGCAGCCCAGCGCGTCCCCTTGTGGCGGATAGGGGAGACCCTCTCGTTGGGGGTTGTCAGGTCATAATACTGAAAGCTTGACCGCGGACCTTAGTGGGCAGTCAAAATTATCTGTGACCCATCCCACCCCCATTTTCCGTTGATTTATTGATTGTTAACTTGTTCCCGTCCTGAATATAGCTGAAATACTGCTCGCTGGACGTAAAGCAGACATCCAATCAATCAATCAATCAATCGAATGTGTGCATACTGGTTATAGAAGTAATCAAATTTAAACTACTATTGACCAATGTATCGGTTATTTTTCTCAGCTCTGAAATGACCAACGCCCATGCATGTTTTTCTTTAATAGCTTAACCTTCACACTTTTTAACATGTGTCTTACCGTGCATAGTAATTAATAATAAATTAATATGTGCACCTAGATATGTTTTATATTATTAAAATACTCAGAAGTAAATAAATGTAACTTTGATACCTGTTGGATCTTTAATATCTGCTTTTGTCCATATTATGTAGTTTGGATATTTGGCAACTGTAATGAAAAAAGGTCTTCACAAGCAGATAAAACGAGGATGCCTTCAATCAAACCATCCTATATACAATTTTAACAATCCAAGTATGGGATTACAAAGCAATAGCTACTACCACCAGCAAAACTCTCAAACGATACAACAAACAAATACAAATGTAAGACCACACTTCGCCACAGAGGCGTTATATAAAAGTGAGTGTACATTTCTTACTAGTGACACTGCCGTGTTATTTATTATAAAAATCAGTATGACATCACTGGTGAAGACTGATAAGCTACATAATTACACAATAAATCCGATAACAATCTACCAAATCAGGAATGACGCAGAGTCGACATCAACTGGAATAAATTGTCCGTCCTTTCAAATGCTATGAGACTATCAACTGCTGCAATCAATACAAAAAGAAATAATTTCCTATTTGCCACAATCATTTACACATTTCAATCTTAATGCATATTTGTACTTACGTTTTGGTATTAGATCTGAAAGAAAGTATATAAAAATGTTTGTTTTCATTTCATGAATCAAATTTAGTATTAAATAAAAACGGTAAAATTAGAAGTACGCTTGTGGAATACGGCTATTATACTGTGTGATTATCATACTTATTTTAAATAATGTATTGTTAAAAGACATGTACTGCTATAGGGTGAAAAATTAAATGCCTGATTGATTATTGTCATCGTTTAGTAGCATTGGCAGTTAACGTTACTGTGCTTGATTTGGGTTCAGCATGACACATTCATAGTAATGCTAGGCACCCTGAATCTTTGTCCATATAAGAGATATTTTTAAAACTGAGGAAAGAATGTGAATTGTAATATTTACAAAGCAAAAATTATGAATATAATTCCATTATGAAAATCTACATTGTTTTCAAGATATATTTCGCGTTAAACACATTGTATGGCAATTGGGCTTACAAGATTTGTGCTTGCTTTAAAATGGATGAAATGACAAAATATGTAATTTAAGTCAAATAAGACTTCAACCTTTATGACAACATTGGTTATGAATTCCACCACCACTACATTTCCCTATCAAATATCCTCCAGCACAAAGTTTCTTGTCATCCTGACAAACTCCGCCTATCAGTGTACATGGGTCTTTAGTGGTCGCTAAAAAGACATCATTGTCATATTTTTATATTAAATACAAGATTATTATTTAGCATATGAAATGATCCACAAATTTTTCGTTTTTAATTTTTTAAAATCAATATTAATCTATATTACTATATTCGTAACAAATATTAATTAGTTATATCCAATATTACTTTAAAACGATATTTATTTAATTGCAACTAAATTTAGTGACATTTAAATCAGCTGTAAGTTTTAGTAAGTTTATACTCATTTTGTTCAAAATTTAATTATATAACTATAATTGTAAATTGTAAATAATGCAGACCAAATAGTAGAAATCATCGAATGTGCATACTTATTTAAAAAAATAAATTATATTTGCAACATATTACGCACAGTGAGTTCGTTTATGTATGCAATTAAATGTTAAAACAACAATACTGCTCGTTTAGATAATGCCATATATATATACTTTTTTGTTAAGTGAAAACATCAAAGGTTATCACGTTAGACCACACCTATAGAAATAACGTTAGGCCCGCTCGTCGGCATAGTATCATCCTAACAATGGTTATGTTACACCATGACGTTATTTATACTTTTCAAAATACGTTTCTATAATATGGCGGCAATTCTAACCAAAATGTCTTACATGAAGAGTGAAAGCTAAATAAAAGTGAATGTGGTCGATTAATGATACACGTTGCAGTTAAGACAGAGTTATATCTTAATGACATAATATGATAGTAACAAGCCATTTAAATAAAAAATGGAATAAGCCTAAACATAATTTATATTAAATATATTTATTCAGTTTTCCTAAGTAAATAAAATCAATAATTTTGCTAGGGATATTTGTTCGAATATTATCGTGGAAATAAACACATATTGATAGTTTTACCTTAATGTGGCATTCCGTAAATTCTAAATTAAGGTGTTTTTTCCTTATTTGATTGGTGAATTATCCCGTTGACACAAATTACATAATATATGAACCTTCTTACTGTTTTGTTATTTCGCTTAATCAATCTATACTCTTACCTTTGTGATAAATGTAGATACATCCATTTATCTTCATTATTTCGTGATAATTTGATAATTGTTTACCTGCTTTACTAACCTGACAAAGCATTTCCTACAATTACTAGGAAAAACAAAAAACCGAGAACAACCATGACAGTAGAAAGCGTTTAAACGAATGGAAAGTTTGTCATAAAGATACTATTTTAAACGTCTCTTGGTGACAGATGTCGTAATAATCAATTATTGACTATTTTATATCGTATTTGTAAATGTTAATCAGATCTTTCAATTACTTCGCATAATTTCCAATAAAATATGCTCTCAAGAAATCATAACATATATCTACTCTGTTTGTATAGTAACTTTTGTCTCAGATAAAGTGAAATATTCGCTTATTGAGATATGAAAATAGCATATTCGAACCATATAGCATTTGCAAATTTAAAATACGTGCTGTATTAAAGATAGTGACATATTCGCAAAATACGTATTAAAAGTTGAAAGCGAGTAGTATTCATATCATTGACTCAAAATAATATGCAAGTTGTCGGCATCACCGATTAAAAATGACGGCAAACCTGGAATGGCCGTATACCTGTCTAAAATTTGAGTAGATGTCTTGTTTGAAACGTTTTCTTTACTATTTGGTAGTAAACATCATGCACTCAACGTATTAGAGGGCAACCAAATTCATTTAAATCCAACCCAATAGTTGATTAAGTTACATTAAAGCACCTTGGTTTCAAATAAAACACGTAACTGTTTAGTATTTTTTAAATTAGGACTTGTTTGAAGAAACCTCGGATATATTAGTATAAAAAAAATCATGAAAAGTCGGTTTCAGATAAGGGGATATGTCAACTTGAAAATGAAATTTTCTTATTTCTATCGCTGCAGGGGAATTTGCCTCGATTTTGGCATCACCTAGGTATTTAGAAAAAATACACTCATCCCGCTAACAGTGTCATGGTATTAGCTAAACAATAACCGTTATCTCATTAATACGTCAAAACAAAAATATGTATTTTAATAACCGATACATATATATAGTTGCAAGCAAATTTATACATACATAAAAACAAAGGATTCGAAAACAAGCTCATATAAGAAACGTTTATTAACCGCTCTAGAAAATCGGAAGATCTATCATAAAGTATACGTTGTGAAATGTACACACCATACGCCGGAGCTGCTTGAATGTTGAAGTCGTCACGTTTGTCGTTGATTCTAAATTGTAGTTTTTCCGAGTATATTTTTGGAAGCAAGAGCCATTCCTATGTGTTAAGGTGGTGTTCTTAATTTCAAGATCGCTTGGATAGATTGAATGCAAATAGCCACAGAATTTGAGATTTTTCAGGGACAAAACATTATAAATTTAGCGGAACGTGAAATTCAAGGTTCTTCAGCAAACCTTCTAGATACTCATCCTAATGAGAGTACAAAAACAGGTTGTCGAAGAGAGAAGTAGAATAAATTCCAATTGGAATACCAAGTCTTTAAAAAAATATGTCCTCCAAAAATGATAAATATGTAGTTGATACATTGACAGATTTGGTCTTCAGTATATTATTAGTTGATGTAGATTCATTAATGTCAAAGTAAGTTCTTTCATGGCTAATTACCAGGTTTTAATATCGTCTAATTGTTGTTTGTCCTGAAAAAACAAGCTCCTAATAAGATTGTTAAGCCTGGTTTTAAGCTGCAGCCGATGTGAGATGTCAGTATATGGTGTGACAAATTCAAAGGTTTTCATGCTGTTACATTGAGGAAAGGATCAGGACCTTGTCAAGTCTTTAGAATTCGTAAGGATCCACATTTCATTAATGCCACTCCCAGAGTAGCACGTGCCACTGATTTTAAAGCCCCGTTTTTATCGCTAGTAAAATAGTGGTAAGGAGTTTCGATATAGGTTTGGTATCAAGATGATTCTGCTCTGAATTGCTGTTTGTATGAATTTTTGTGGAGTTTTCGTATCCAATGCAGGGAGGGGAGATCACAGACGTAGCAGTCCAGATAATAGGTATCCAATGCGCAAATCGTGTTTCCCGACGAGAGAACAAATTTAAATGTCATAAGTCACAACATTGATTGATATGAAACGATAAAGATACGTTTGAACAGTTTAGTTATCTTGGGTAGTACTATAATACTTGGTAATAATGATATATTATATCCAAAGAGATGTTTGCGACAAAAGGAACTGGCTTGGTCGGCAGAATTTTAAACAGTAAATAGTGGGAACAGGCTTTTATGAAAGTTTTGTTTCAAATTCATAGGATCGCATGAAACCATTTTCTTATTTCATCCCAAATATTATTATAATCTGTGTGTTAAGAGGCTTTTATGTATCCTTTTAGACAGGTTCGTTATTTCAACAATTGTTGACTACAATTGTTGCAACGAACTATTGTTGACTATTTCTTTTATAACTTTTAGAATTAGATTTTAAAACTGTCAAATTCTGTCAAGTTTTGTGCTTACTTCTCAGCGGGATTCGAACTCACAATGTTGTGACACTGTGACACCCATTCGTCTGCATTATGTCCAGCGGCTCAGACCGCTCTACCAAATCTGCTATATACAGAAATATAGCTTCATTAACGCAGGTGAATCGTAAACATAGACACAGTACATGTGTACTAGGGTGTGACGATGGAATTTTCGTAACCAATACGCATTAATCTGTCAGTAATCTCACTCAGCATTTTTGTATATATTATATAGGAGGACAAAGTTACTTGTCTAACAGTCACAGTAAGTTAATTATATACAAACGTCTAAGTATTGTGACAATCATATAATATATATCCAGCGGATTTCTGAAACATCAGAAATACAGGGTTAATATCAAATATTTACATATACGTCTACAAATTAAGCCCAACACTGTTACAATTAGATTTAAATACATGTACTATCAAATTTTATATATACTATTTTATAAAAATTACAATGTTCTTAATAAATTACAAAAACGTTGAGAAACAAATGTCTTAGCTGTCGATGCAAATTCAATAAATTGAATTTAACTTTAAGGACCAGAATTCAGTATTTATTTGTGTATTTGTTCAGGTCCAAATAAAAGCGTTTATTTTTTTAATGCAAACATATTTTAACATGAATAGTTTGTGCAACAGTTAATATAGATCTATACTAATTTTAAGGATTTTTTTAGTAACAGACATAAAGATTCATAATCTTGTATTGAAACAAACAAACCAGTTCATTGAAAGATGTCATACATATATTTGATAACAGCATGTGGTTATCATGATAAATCATAATCTAATGATTGTTTTGTCAATAAAGTTATTCAAATTATCTATTAATTTTTTTGCCGGGAAAATACACGCGAGCATCAGCTGTATTTGATTATTCCAAATTTAAAATAAAGCAAATCATAACCTACTGATTGCTTTGTCAACAAGTATTAACTTTCCTAAAAAGCTAGCTGTTTCTAAGCTTTATTTTTTTTCTTTGTGGACAAAAATACGTTCTATTTTAATGTTAAAGGGCAATATGTATTGTAATAATTTACATCACTTCATTATAAGTACACAATGTTTATATAGCCAAATCAGGCAACCGCAAAATAAAGGTCAGAGGCAGCATTTAACACATGCACTGTGCTAAGCATCTCTAGATGCATCAATTATGGTAAGATAATTGGTGTGAACCTTGACAATAAACAGTAAAGAAGTAAACATGTTCTCCTAACCGGAATCATTTGTCCATAAAATAAAAATCATATGTAGTATTGCAGAATTCATTGGGATTAGTTCCTAGATGCATCATATTCAACTTGATATAGACTTATTCGCGAAAATGTCATGCTTCGTAAATTTCCTTTAATTTTACTTAGTGTTTCTCTTTTTAAGTTTATAATACACATTTTATGATAAACATACACAAATTAATGTCACTTTCCTTTGAAAACAGTTTGATTCCAATTTTCCCATTATTTTGCAAATTTTTTTTTCCCTTTCTTTCATCGTAACCGATCCGTGATCGCTCGGCTTTTCTCGAGTGGCTACGAACGGCGGTCGGCCTATTATGATTGCTACCACCGTAATCATGCAATGTTTCCCCGCGAATAATTCCTTAAATTCTTTAACGTCTAGTGAGCAATCTTCAGCTATCCCCAGAACAACTATATACCAAAGAATAAACCATATGCAAATGTGATATTAAGAGGTTAAGGCCTTAAGGCCCGAGGGTAGATATACTTAGAGGGTTGATATGGGGTGTGATATAAAAATCGGATATATAATAACCTATTTTATTATATATTTTAAACCTTTTGATTTTAATTATACTGATTTTTGCATCATGTATGGAAGTTAATAATAAAATATGAACTAAAATTTTAATAACTTAATAACAATAACTTTTAATGATATGTTCTTGATTATAATAAATGTGCATTTGTTCGAATCACTAACAGGCGCATCAATATCAAAATCACTGTTTCTTGATAGTAATGAATATTCCTGAGTGCATTGTACAAGAACCATAACTCTACCTATGTACATTGTTGAGTTATCTCCCTTTGTATTTTTTTTCTTCTCCGTCAACTAACATAAAACCTGCTGGTAGGATACAATTTAATCTGGTATATAGGGACCTAGTGATTAGTAAAAACGCTATTTCTCTTAATTTTTTTTCTTGTCAGTAAAACCTAACTAAACTCAAAATATAGCGATATTGGAAAATCACATTCCGATACGATATTGCGATAAATATATATCTCCTACCCCTAGAGAAAAATAAAGGAGCATCTTTCAGTGTCCACATTTTTCTGACGGTCATGAAAAAACTACAACACTAAATGACCTCTGTGCCATTTCCGCCCTGGACTTACTTCACATTGTAATGCCCCGTACATGTACTTTAGAACTTTGAGATAATAGTATTTCAAATTGGGACATTTATGCCTAAATAGAACTGCAGCCGCCTTACCCATATGTTCCTCGAAAAACAAGAAACTGCTTTTTGCATACTAATGCGCCTGACAATTTACTTTACTTTGCACGATTTCCTAGTTCATACAATAGAAAATAATTTATAAAAAAAAAGTTAAAAAAAAGTTATAAATATTTCATGTTAAACATTTATCATTTTTGAAATCTCAAAATTTCTGATGAAGTAAATTTGTAGCCAGGTTGTATTTGGTTTCAAATCAACATGAAAACGAAACATTTTATACACAATATATTCACAAACCGTGACACTATTCATCGAACAAGATCTAAACGATGAGATAATCGACGATTTTCATTTTCCCATACAAGAAAACGTCCATAGATTTCCAGGTATATCATATCTACAATTGTCTAGGTGTTCGTTTGACCTTTCCTTTAATTTCCTCGAACTATCTAACACACGTTAAATAAAACAAGATCAATTCAAGCTTGTTTTTAATTAATTTGCTTTTAATATTTAATTGTACGACCAAATCGGAAATTAAACTCAAAATGTTTTAAATTTACCTATTAATGCAAATGAAATGAAATTGCAATGAACAATCTATAATCTATATCAAGTTAAATGATTCGGTAATATTCCTTTTGGAAGAAAATAAAATATGGATTTGGCTTTCACATCAACCTTATAATTCGATACGAAAATTATCGTCACGAATACCAATACATCCGAATTGAATAATGATTTCAGATAATGGACAAAAGATATAAAGAAGCTTTATAGTAAATGCAAGAATGTTTCATATTCATACTATCTTCATTCTGAGAGGATTTAACCCGCAGTTAAGTATTTAAGCACTAACATCTTCGACTCTGTGTGTTTATGCCGAATATGTAGAGGATACATTTAAAAGAATCAATATAACTATTAACCCAAAAATACTTACACATTACTTAGAGTCCATATCGGTTCTATACAGCACGTCGGACCCATTCACATTTTCTACAACACTTACATGTTGATTCGATTTAGGACTGTCCATATACTGATCTACACTTAAGGCCCACACATGTTTTTAAATAGCATCTAGACAGATTTACACAACATGTAGGACTATAAGATATCTATACAACACATATACAAATAATAAAGCCCACAGGACCAATACACATGTTTACAAAACACTTTAGGTTTATATATACATATTTATTGCCCGATGAAACAATACATACAAAATTGAAAAGTTTGTTATAATTACACATCAAAATAAATACAAGGAATATTTCAGGTATTAATTTTAACATAAGGAGCAGCAGCCTTTATGTTTATATGACTTCCGGTTCATCAGTCGATTTCACAAAAAGAAATAAGTGTAAAACCTATTGTAAGTGTTGGAAGTTCAAAGGTAAATCCATTTTGACGTCAGCATTTACACTTACGACTTTTTGCAGTCTATTTGTAAAATTTCGGCAGGCCGTTTGAATTCCGTGTATTAAATATAATTTCTGGTTTATGAAGAATTTTATAACATTATACATTACTAATTTGAATAAACAAGTAGGAATAAATTAGTAGGATGATACGATTGCGCACTACGAAATACACATCTCATAATATAGACTCATCTTATTAAGCAGATTTTCACTAATATTAATAATAACAGAGTTGACAGACAGAAATTTTGTTAACGAATAACCGCGACTATTTTTTATATTGTCAAATTTATTTTTATGGCATTTTAATAGGTTGCCACTATGTGTAAAAACGAGAGGGCGCAGACTGGTCCAAATAATGTCGTCTCGGATCGAAAACGGTCATTTTACGGTCGATATACAATTTAAACAACGCTTACAATTCATAACATATTTACACAATTTGTAGGCCGATACAACTTAGGTCCATATGCCTATTACACAACACCTCGGATCCATATACGGATTTATTATATAGATAGAGATGAAATATCGAATTTTCCGAGTGACAGAAATCACGGTAAATCACATGTGAAAATTATCGTTTATTTTCACTCTCGGGTTTTTTCCCGCCAAAACGTCACAATGGTTTTGTACTATAGAGATATTCACCCGCCGTTCATAAAATTTAGGATTTGGCATTAAAATGTTACGAAAACAATTTTGATCTATTTAATAAATAGGATAATCAATTAGGCATCGTGAATATCCAAAATATGATCACGCGTGCCGCATAAAGCATCAGATTAAACTCGTGCGCGAACAAGTTCCGCGCACTCGTTTAATCAGATGCGTTATGCGGCACTCGTGATCATATTTTGGATATTCACTCCGCCCAATTAATTATCCTATAATTACACAACGCTCAAAGACCATAAATACAGACCATTTAGGGTTCATATTGTATACAATGACCATCAATATATCCTATAACATTTTTAGGTAGAAACATGCTTAACTGTTTACAACATAAATAACCCATATATCTATTCTTACAGTAAGTACGATTTATATGCTGATGTACATAACAACTACTGTCCATAACAATCCGTATCAGAGGGATTTGGCTAATTTTGAGCTGGGACCCGAGTGCGTACAGTGCTGGAAAATGCATGCACCCAATGAAAGATATTACGTCGTTTATACAGCGGAATGTTACATTTGTCAAATAGAACAAAAGGCTGGAAGGGGATCATAAGTACAAATTAAAATGTCATCTTCCGGCATCAAACATAACAAATACTACCAATGAAGTCTTTCATTTTTTAAATGCCATTTAAGGACTAATTTTTTGTTCGAATTAAGGGTTTTTCAAAAAAATATGAAATGTCCCCTTTCAAAACAACAGACCAGATATCTATCTTGCGTGTCAACACTGGGTTTGCCCTTCAAGCAAATGTGCTTTATTTTAACCTTTATTGACAATTATCGTTATACGAGATACAAATATAGCTAAACATTGCCAAACATGGAGTTTAACCTTATGCAAGCAAGCACACTTATTTATTTTACTAAAATGGGGGTGTTACATGGCGCGCCCTAAACTTCGACCAAGATTGTAAAACGATATATCAAATTCGAAAAAATCGCTTGTTGAGACATTTAATTATCAGAGTTAGTTTAAACATCCTCCAATCATCTGTGGCCCCTTAGTTCCCCTGCACGACTGTTCGAGTTCCTACTCCCGTCAGTCAAACTTTTAGAACCCATCATCTGATTCCAACAGTTAATCTCTCTAAGGAAACAGTGAAATAAAAACAAACAATTGGTCAGAACGATCTGTTCGATTTTTGGTACGGTATTTGATATTGTCATTTCGTTGATCCGTACGGTCTGCATCAGTTTTTCTTTATTATACTAGTAATCTAAATTTAATGTAAATACAAAATCCATTGTATAAGAAAGTTACCAGTATAAAATCATATATATTTTGTGACGCTTGATCCTATTAACTTTCTCAAAGTACGACTTCCAACAGGTACAATATCACCAGCAACATATACAAACTGTTGGTAAAGTATACTGCAAATTCCATTTGTTAAAATGTATTCTAAAAAAACACAATCAGTGAAATATTCATTACAAAGTTTTACACACTGATGAAATCCTGTAACATTGCTGGAAGCAACATAGTTATTACTTGTGTAGTAGAGGAAATCACTCTGATATTTTGCATGGATTCTCCTGCTTCTATATGCTGTAACAGATGATTTTTTTATTAGAATGAAATGGAAATAAAATCGATGATGTTATTTATGAAAAATTGAGCTGTACACTAATGTATTGACGATTACGTCATGTTCAGGTCAAAAATTATGTTTTTTCATCGACTCATTATCAACCAGTTTTGTTTTATGAAAAATGTTCAATAGAATCCAAAAGAGAAAAAAAACAATTCTCGTGATCACGAATTTTAATTCATTATAACGAATTCCTGAATCTGTGATAACGAATTTAAATTCGAGATAACGGAGTTTGATTCGGTATAACGAATTCAGAATGCTTGGTCACAGATTTATTATTCGTTATATTCCAGAATTCGTGATACCGGATGTAATTTGTTTCCAATTAAATTTATCCCGTGATAATTATTTCTTTCGTGGATCCAGACAGTTCTATCGAACTGTTCCTTCCGTCATTAAAGTCAGGTTAGTCCGAATTTCAAATCCGTGATCACGAATTATGGAATCTGTTATAACGAATAAAAAATATTCTGTAGGTCCTGAAGCTTCTGTAAACAACCGAGTATATTCATATAATTTAATTTTCTTTGTAAGGTTTGTGAGCTAAGATCTGATTGGCCAATTCAAAAGGAACAACACAAACAAAATAACTTGCGTTATTCACATCACTTTTAAGTTGAATTTTATAACGTCATCGCTGTTTAAACCGTTAAAATTACCAATCGTTGTTAAATTATAGGGAAAAGTATGGAGTATTGGGTAATGACGGAGAATTAAGCAGTGTGTAGCGGTGTAATTAGCCTACTCTATTTTTCGAAACAACTGTAGTAAGGCGGCACTTTCAAATTTCAAAATTATGTGGTACCTATTGCTAATATCATCATAACATATCACAACAAATATCGGTCATATGCATTGAAAATATTTACGAACGAGCGGGTCATTGTCTAAGTCTGGATTATGTCATTTTCCTAAGGTATTTGCGTGTTGTTGAACAATCCGTTTTGATACCTTTTTTACTGAAACGCAAAGGTCTACTCCAAATTCACAATATTTTAAACATGATAATTTACAGACTTACTTTTGGAAACAAAATAATTATTCAGAAGTAAATATTTTATAAAAAAATTAATGTAGAGCTTACCAGAATTGCAATCTTGAATAATAAGCAGAAAAATAAGATTTAACCACATTTTCTTCATCATTATGTTCACCTGATCCACTGCTTTGTAAACACGGAATCTTCCGGATGAGTTTCTATCTTTATACGGGTATTTTATTACTTCCGTTGAGGATTAAACTTTACTGGATAAATTGAAAATGTAAATGAAAACATAAAATTTAAACTTTGCATGCAATTCCTTGTTATTGATCACAAACAAGCCATGCAAAGGTTCCTTGGTCAATAAGATGAAATCGCTAAAAATGTTTTAATGGATAATTACTTAATTTCTTTATCCTAAATCTACAGCAAGCAATATACTAAAAGTACATTCATTTTTCAATCGCATGTAACAATGGTAAATGAAAAGAGATGAATAATGGACAACGGGAATAATAAAACTGGGCAACGGTCCCGAACACACTTACAACAAGCTTGATGCATAATTATCTTACCGGGTACTAACGTTGATTTTTTAAGGTCCCTCCAGCTTCAAGTGGGAAGACCTTCTTGCTTTTGCCTTTATTACTCTTTTTCTTTTTTTAGCGCCACTTTTTGGCATCATTATGCCGTCAAATGAACTAATTATTGTTATTTTAAACCCAGCTCTCAAATACGTTCATAATTTTTGCCGCGTCATTGGGAGTCTTTCCTCTTCTATCATTGACTTTGCCCTGCACAGTGAGTTACTCAAATTGTGTCTTATTAGAGGAGATGGATTGCGTACTCATCCTGAATAATCGAGTGCACCACCCTTTAATTTAGCTCGGGTTAGTTAATTTTTTATTTGTATTTTTGTTGTGTGCAGTGTGGGTTGTTTAAAGCCGGATTTGAAATCGTCCCTGGAATTTTTGCCTTTGTATGTCGGTCATTTTCCTTGAACATCAACTATGTAATTTCCATTTATTTAACAGTAAAATGAAAAAAGACATCGGCGCTATCATGAGATTTCATGACACATTTAAGGATTTTAAATTGCAATTATACAATGACTAACTTCATCGGTATTAAAGCAAACAAAAGAAACTATAAGCAATTACGTAAATTCTTTTAATCATTATTTTAACATGTAGAAAAACCGAGCCTATGGTCAATTTTTACAATAGATATGTTTTAAACATAAGCGGGGTAACTCATAGTAAATAAAAATTAGAAATTGTTTATATATTGTTATTTTAAAATTAAAAACTATGCAGAACATTTCTTCTTATTTGGTGTCTTGACTGTAGTCATTAGAGAAATTAATAAAATGCAAAACAAAAAACTGCTGAAAACGCATTAATTTAGAATAATACGTTGTGTATATATCAATGCAATTCAAAACAACATTAACATTATCAAATTGAACCACGAATCGCCTTTAGTTTGCACATATGATTTTATACATGCAAAAGTACAATGGGGCCTCGGCGGTGAGTGGTTAAGGTAGTTCTTCTACTATTGATAACGTGGTCTGTCAACACTGAGATTGCGGGTTCGATTTCACTGCAGGCATTGTGTACTCGACCCCAATCTTAATTCACAAGGATTGCCAGTTATCCTACCGCTGGTCGGTGGTTCTCTCCGGGTACTCCGGCTTCCTCCCCCAATATAAATTAGAAGCCATGATATAGCTGAAAATTTGCTGAAAGTGGCGTTAAACATCATTAAACAAACAACAAACATCAAAAATACAATGCAGTACAATCAATCACAAAATACTAGGACAGCTTTTATTAAAATCATTTCTTGACATATAATCACTAAAGTATTATTTACAAACTTCTGCACAGTTTTCACACATTAGTATTCAAAAGTGAAAATTGTCTATCATTGATTTTAGTCAAATAAAATAATTGTTGGCCTAAAAGGAAAAATTATACGTCATGAAAAAAAGGAAAGTAGTGAAGTTTAATAATAATAATGAGGTGTTTGACATTTTCCTATACGTTTATCTTAATTTTCATCTTGAATAAAACCATGTCAATTCCAGGAAGACGTTTGCTTGAAATCACAAAGGCTTTTGACGTATTTACCACATATACATAAACACTGGGGGTACAGTATAAACCGATAGGTTTACCATTTTGTACATAATGACCATTACATCCTGAATCCAATGGTGTATAACAATCATATAAATAATTGTAGTTTATTACGAAATTCCCTGCTAGGATCCATTAGCTTGATACAGACGTGTTATATTATATTACATAACAGACCTACGATTAGAGATCAGCTGACTTCTTTATCAGTGCGCATGATGCTGTTGTTAATCCTGTGTATATAAGTTAATTGATTAAGTCGTATGTTTTTAAACACACTTGAACTTTATTGTGTATATGGTTTTTCGGACATTTGTGGCAGTTCTAAAAAATAATAAGTTTTCATGAATCGTAATCTGGACATTTTTCGACCGTTCGTCTGGTTCTAGAAACTGTAAAAAATGGCGACCAGAAAGCGTGGAAACAAAACTCATTTAGATACAAATAATCCTTCAAATTAGACTGCATCAGAACTTTAAGAAGAACTCAATAAAAAGGGAATTAGGATAACTGATAATCTAATAAAAAAGTTGTAGAAGGATTTATTTGGACAACAAAACTCCAAGACAAAAATTCCGAGCACGACCAAACAAATCCAATTCAGACGAAAATTTATCTCGATTCCGGAGAGCATGCAGTCGGTGGTACACCCGTAAGAGTTGACAACTTTCCTGGAACTGCGACTTCCAATACCGCGGTTACTAATGATGGAGAAAATTGTATGCATCTTAACAACTTAAGAACTCCAGTGGAGCGCAGGAATACTTGAATTGAAACTTGTGAAGATCGGTCTTCAGCGCAAACCGACTGCACATTTCTGCCCAGCGTCTTTAGCAAAAACAACAACAGCTCGAGCTTGGATTACGTCTTGTAATCCCATTGTAGTGGCCACAGTATTATGGGGCAAAGACTGGTCCAGTAAACGTATTTTAGTCTATTGCGACAATATAGCCACCGTTAAAATATTAACTAAAGGTCGTTCTAAAGATCAAGATATTATGAAACTTATGAGACGTTTGACTATTTGTGCAGCTACTTTTAACTTTGCTGTTTATAGTGATCAGGAAAACACAATTTCATTGCTGACTCTCTGTCTCGCTTTCAGATGCAGAAATTTTGCAAACTTGCTACAGGTGCAGACTACTACTTGCAACTCCTTGTTCAAAACTGGAAGAGATTTTTTGCACATCGCATTAGACAAACTGAAAGCGTCATCTGTGGCAAACTCTACCAAAATCCTATATAATGTTGGCTTAGACGCTTATTGTAAATTCGTACAGCTTCAAGGACAAACTTGGTCCATTTCTAGCCGATTACCACCAGTGTCAGAATATTTATTGTCACGTTTTATAGCCTTTTGTGATGTTCAAAGTCATCTATTCTACAATTAAATCATATTTTTGTGGCATTCGCTTCGTGTACATTAAAGATGGAGGATTTAGCCCTTTAGAAAACTCACTTGGTCTGGAATCTTTTTTGTTACTCATGAAGGTATGCCTTTATCACGAAAATATTTTATTTCACATTAAAAATTACTTTTAGGTAAACTTGGTTTATGTAGTAGTAAAGATACAGCCATTCTTTTCAGAGTGGAGCAGCTACTTCAGCTCACAAAGCTAGATTAGAAGACAATTTAATTCAAACATTAGTCCGCTGGTCCTCTGATTGCTATACTAGATATATTCACACTTCTCAAGATATAATCAGAATAGCTCAAATGCAACTTACAGCCAATTAAAGTTGTTATATATTATTATATATTTTAGTAGAGTTATGACAACAATGTGATTACATTTATCCTTGATCCTTCCAACTTCGGGACTACAGCTGCCAGCATCTGTATTTGGCTATTTCTATGAAACAAGTTTCATCTCATTTCCAAGTTTCAAGTATTCTGTTTGAGTTATCTCCCTTTGTACAAAAGGAGAATTTGTGTTCAACTTCTAAAGTTTTGTATGTACCCAGTTGCCAATATGTAAATATTATATTTTGATTTTAGTTAATAAATGTTTGTTTATGAATTATGATCTTGTTTTATTTCAAGCACTTATTTTAGTGGTCATCCCGTTAAGGTAAGTACCACACAATCGCGGTAATCCCAAACTAAGCACGAAACATGAATGCGTAAAGAAAACGGAGGTGTTTTGGCAGTACATGTATTCTATTTGCAGAACACACACCATTTACTCCAACCTTTCACAAATGTACAACTATCCATATATTTAAGATGTTAATGTTAATGTTAAGATTCAGTGCTTGTGCATACACGTTGACCAGGTACTCCTGCCTTCTCCCCCAAAAGCTGTATGTCATAATATACATGTAGCTGAAAATGGCATACAACCCCATTTAAGCAAACACGATATATGCAACTCATTGATGCATCTTATTTGCAAAGTTTAATCCAACATCTGCTTATATACCTGAATGAATGGGAAGTTGTTCCATGTTCCTTGCTACATGTATTTTTATATATGTACTAGTACATGATGGTGTACATCTTATATTGTATTTGTCTAATTATCCTAGATATATAGATAAGTTTAACAGAGAAAGAATATTTTCAATTTTACATTTATTTATCAGCCTGTACCACAGCAAGTTTTTTAAACAATGTTAATTTACATGTACATGAAGGTCCAAAACACTGTCTTAACTGAACTATATACACACATACGTGCCTACCATGCATGCTTTAAGCTGTATACAAATATATGTGTAAAAGTATCAAAGCCAGTGTTAAGAGATTTTATTATTTTAACCAGACGAAGCATATAGTTTACCATGTATTCTAATATGACGTGCTTTAAAGGCTTTGAGACCACAACTGTGGTAAAAAAATGATTTATCTATGAGCAATTCGCGCTGAGAAGGTCGTGTTTTAAATGACTGTTCCAAACTGTAACTCCCACCGGAATGCTATTGCATATGACATATAAATCTTATAAATAGCGACACGCGCTATAATTATCCGTTGCAATATATTGTGTGTTACATTGACGGAACAGCCAGTTTATGGCGGAAATGATGTTTTTTATGGGTACGAAAATATTATAAATGTACTCTAATTGTCTTGTTAGAATAGAAATAATTCATGGAGGATGTGATTTATCATTGTTTTACCACGGGATGACCATTTATCTATCGCTCGTGATAAAATAATACGACAAATGGTCCCCCGTGGTAAAACAATGATAAACCACAGCCTCCGTGAATTATTTCTTAATTTTACAATAAGTCTTATCATTTTTCATTTTGCCTAAATACTTGCATGATTAAAATGACCTTGTCAAAGTCCATTATAATTGCACTTGCTACTTATGCTTTACCTCTTTTAAGTAAGCAAAAATTTCGTAAAATGAAAAGATTTGGGTCAAAGTAATGTATCACTGTCATGTCTAAGGCAATTTATTCAGTTCATGTATATGCAGGTACTTTGCATGAATTTCATCACCATAAAGGAATTCTGTAAAATTTAACTGTGTTAATGATAAAAACTGTGATTTTAGTAATAACTTCATTTTTAACACAAAAATGGCAAACACAGTTTTATATTCAAATCAGAAATATACTCTAGTTGAAAATGTATTTACATGTACATGTCCTATTTCAAAACATGATCATATACATGTACAAAAATACACTAGATTAATGGGAAGTATCAACAAATTCAACATGTAACATTAATATAACCAGGGGTCTAGGTGGCCGATTGGTTAAGGTAGTTAGTCATCTACATCTACAAAAGTTCTGGGTTTCGAGTCTCACTGCAGGCAGAGTGTGCTAAAATCCAATCTGAATTGAGGATTTCCAGTTTTCTACCGAAGATCTCATGGTACATGTACTTCGACTTCCTCCCCTAATAAAAACTGAACATAGATGACAGTTCATTTACACTAAATGAGCAGCTGGTTGTGCTTCACAGAAGGGTTTTACAAATTTGATCCGTTATTGAATTGTTTCCTCTGTTTAAAAAATTAATCTTCCACTTTTTTATATGTGTTGAACACCTAATAAATTTTAACGCTTCACTCATAACCACCATTTGTAAACTATTGTGTTTTTGCCACTCAGTTATACTGTTCCGGAATGTGTATGAAACATGTAATACCTAAGAAGTCTTAATCTCGCCTTAGTGCAAATATTTATGTTAAAGGAGCAGGAGTCAGGATGGTGGAATAGTCGAGTCGATGTGGGGTATGAAATGCAGTATCTAGTTATCTAGTGTCATACAATTTGAAACTACGTTAAACTGCAATCCTGGAATGAAATGTACTATATTTATGAAATTATCAAAGAACCATTAATAGCACGATTCCATGTAGATGTAACACTGTTTGATATAGAAGTTTAATTGACAGTTCATCCTGTATCATAAATACAACTGCAAACTAACATTTGCCATAAAAATATGACGTGGAGATGGACGTGAACAAGGTAGCAATGCCCTGACCAACAAAATGACCTAAATTCCTTTTTGAGTCTAGATCACATTTATGTTACAGACGCCCAAGTAAGGACGAGAGCAATTCTGACATTATTGATTTCATCGCAAATATGTCTAAGGATCACTATGCACTTAAAACATATTTTCTTACCTCTTTACAAACCACAAAGTTAAAGAAACGATAGTAAAAAAAGCATATACTGTAAAGTGAATATACAAAACTGTCATAAATAAATCTAGTCCACCCGGGAAATGGTTGCTAATGGTATCAACAAATTAAAAAAATTAAAGTTATTTATGCTATTTGCCTAATTTTTTTGTTACAAGAAAGTAGCAAAGAAAACTGACCGAACAACAAGTTAGAGCCAAAAGCCAAGGGACAGTTACAAATCCGGATATAGACATACATCACACAAAAACCAAAACCATAAAACACAGAAAGAGAGTAACCCGAGAGTAACTCCATTCTGCTCATTTAATTATCTATTTACTTAATAATTGTTATCTTGTCTTTACACATACAATAGCATGTTTTGGTTATCTTCTAAAATATTTTTGACTCATACTTTTTATTTCCATCTGTCAAAATAGTTTTCCAAAAACTACTCTCAAATATACCAATAAAACCAAATTGTACAACTTTCTTTTGCTCTTTACTCAATAAACTATTTATTTAAAGTTTATTGTTATAAAAAAAGTTTTATATATGCAAAAAGGCACGGTGAAATTAGGTTTTATCTATGCATTTTGCATCCTTATTGCAATACAAGTAGTACCAACTGTATCGTGTTCTAATCCCTTCACAGTATGGTAATGATTTACTTTGCTTCAAAATTTACATCTGACTTTTGGACGATGGTATAGTTGAGTGCTCTGTGGGTGGACTTGTCTATTACATGTCTATTATTACTATTGCCTATAAATATTGTATTATCTGCTATTCGACTATGTTTTATCTTGTAGTTGTTGGGATATGATTTATAGAAGCTATGCCTGTTATCCAATACCCATGATTTATATATGTAAAATAATTGAAATTGAAAATATTGAAAAAATACTTAAGACCATTGCACTTGAAATAGTATCAAAATAAGATAAATGGATATGTGCTTCAGTTATAGCATGTTTCGAACCAATGAATATTACAAATGCATGAAAAACAACATATGTTATCTTTTATGATATCTGTAATTAATAGCTTATCATGGTGCATAGTAACAAAAATTTCAACTTTAAAATATTTACATAATTCAATTTTCATTTTTTATATAGCGGATTTGGCCGAGGGGTCTAGACATTACCCTTAAAATGTCGTGAAAATAAGTGGGAACGTCCTTTCTAACTAGCTTGTGCAAAAGTTTATATCATCACTTATATCTGAAAGTGTTTACCATTTTCAAAAGCCGTCAATTCTAGCAACTTCTAACCTCTTCAATTATTGCTAGGGGATACATTTTGATGTGTATCTAACTACAGTGAATCGTATTTTTCTAACGACATTAATACGAGCGTATGGTTTTTTTTATAATGTACTATTTTTTTTATATGTTTGTACCACGTACAATTGATTGACAGAATTATGCAAAAATGTTTGTCATTATTTACTTGCAATAAGTCTTGACTCATCAATAGTGGATGATGCACAGATGTCATTCTGAGAGATAAAGTTAAAAGGTATTATGGTTACCTTAATAGTGCTCAAAAGGCATTGTTTATTTGTATAATTATTGTTAAAGATCAAAAGGATTTATTTACAAAGATATATTTGTTTCAGTGTATGCAATATTGTTTTCTACATTGTATATTCCTCTCCTCTCTGGTGTTTAGGTGTTTCTGTGCTACAAAAACAAGTTTTCTTTAATATTCCCTTTGCTTTCATGTACACTACTGCTGGATGTATCAAGGATGCTGTCACAAGCAAGGTCAGGAATATTTGGACCTAACAAATAATAAAAAAAACATAAGCCAACAAGCCTTTTAAAATTTGTAACCTACAAAGGTACATAAGATTGGAAACGGAACACTTGTTGATCAGTCATCGGTCACCGATTACTCATCGATCAGTTATCAATCTGTCAAATCAGTCAAATTGTACCGAATCTGTACATGTGTCAATGGACGCATATGAAATGGATTGATTTGACCAATGCTGTAATCGGTCTATTCAACCTCTGGTCAATATTACCGGTTTCATTGACACATAAATATTTCGATTTTTAAAATGTCGTTTCAGTCGCAAATAAAGAAATACTGTAATGTAAAGATATTAACAATAGGTTTTTCCTGAAATTGTTGCGTTCTTAAGTATGCTTGATGTTTTGTTTAACTGGTTGTCAGAGTGTCAAGATATATGCAAATCATTTATTATAATATTAGCTTTCTTTGCGTAAAATTGTTATAAACGTAAAGATCAAATTGTTTCCCCGACTTCCGTGTGTAATTGTGTGATTTGTGTTTTGTATTTGTGGTTTTATGTACTTACATTTATAAACGACTGGTTATGCCATACGAATAGGGCGTACTGAAGCATTGATATTGCTCCACCAGTAGCTAAACCTAAAGGATGTACTATACTAGCGTGGGTTTTAGGAAACCTGTCAAATGGATGTAAAACAAATTACGTTACCGTGCAGAACATACTACATTTAAAGAGTGCCCCGAGAACATAAATAATCTGGTTTTTTTTAAATGTAAAACTTGCAGATGTACATTGCTTTTTAAGCCATTTTGATGTACGTGCAAGAAATAAATAGTTTTAAACGCATCTACGGTCTAGATATCATAGAAATTGAATGTTTTGGTAACAAGACAGGAATATTAAAAATAAGAAATAAACAATAAAATTTTACAACATAAATAATCAGAAAATTTCAAGAGGGGACTGCGTGGCTTAATGGTTTATGCTATCAATAACTGGTTTTCAATACAAACTAGCTTGTGGTTTGAACCTAACTGGTATATAGGATCTTAATTTACAAGATTTGTCCGTATCGTTTCCGAAGGTCATTGATTCTCAGATACACGGCTTACGCAATACAAAATCAATAAATACATGAAAAATTGATGAGAGTGGTGTATAAATAAATAATTAGCAATAACAGTTCAACTTGGTACTGAGGAAGAAAATGTCAAAATATCAACCCTAAAAAATAACTTACGCTGACACTACAAAAGACATAAGTGTAGCAGATAAAAATGATCTGAAGATTGTCAATACAGCAAATTCTACGTAAAAAATCACGTCTGATTCAGTGAAGGACAAAATATTCAGCAGCACTGCTAGAAGACTAGTTGTTACTAGAGAAAACACAGTTGGTAGTAGACGTCTTTCCAGTCTCGTTTTCGTTGCTAAGCATAATTAAAAATAAACAAACTTAATCGAATGAAACATATCAATAAAAATTTGAACAGATAGGAGACCTTTATGATTGCATCATGGAATTTTGTTTTAGCTCTTGCCAAATGCTCATGGCTGAATGTAATTTCAAATCTTACAAAACGTATGACATATGTTGTGCGCGAAGTCTCAGTATTCACATTGATAATTATGTGGGATATGCACTGCTTAACACACTATATGTATATAAAAAATATACACCGGAAACGTAACTATAGCAACAATTACGGTAATCTTAAATATAAGGAACAAGTAAAAATGTATAAAAAACATTAATTGTTGTCAAAAATAATTCGAGAAAAAATGCATTTTTTTATTTTATTATCGCAATAAAATAGTTTGCTGACAGTTATGGAATTTTATTGGGGTTAAACTTATCGGCTGACATTTGAAACAAATATAACGTGTACACAGAGGTGAAAAAAACTAATCGAAATAGTGGGTCATAGTACGTATTTGGGAATATTAAAACACGAAAAGATAGGCGAACAGAATTGTGCAAAGAAAATACAGATGTAGCAACTTTTAAATTGAACTTTGTATTCATCTACTACAAAAAGACACAGGTAATATAAAAATGGCACCATAATTTCAAAGCTACAGACATTAACAAGACATCGTATTATTGCTTAGTACAGCACGGGATAATGACTAATACGTCATTTTAATTAGAGGACTGAAGGTAAAACTAGAGAAATAAAAACCTACCTTTACATATCCTTATTTGCAATTCTGCAATACTTCCGGGAATGAAAGATGTTACGAATCCTCCACACATTATGTATGCTATTATATTGGTCATGTGGCTTACTAAAAATAGTTATAATGATATATACCGGTATTCAAAACGGCATTGAAAAATCCAAGTAAATTTATGTAACAAGTAGCTATTAAATTTCAAATAAAAAAATGTACATTCATCAAGCACAATTCTATGCTCTTCGATCTTGTATAATAAAACACGACAAAACAACGCTCCTGAAATAGGTCTACGTTGCTTCAGCCTAAAAACAACACACCTAATCATGAAACAAAACTCACCTTTTTCTGGGTTGAATTGTTGTAGACGACTATTAATTGTTCCAAGATACGATAAGAAATACAAGATTAAAATCGATGCCCACATCAAATATGCCAATGTAACATATGAACACAGGCTATCTCTTAAAGAATCTGCTGGATCATTATCAGGCTGAGCCGTTGCTTTAAATAAAACAATATCAAGGCTGAAACATTATAACGTCGAGTGAGCAAGAAAACGAAATTAAAACCAAAATTTATATAATGACCAGCTCTGTGTGTTGTGCACTGAGAAGCTCTCAGTATGATCACATCATGTTTAACAAGGTAAAGCTGTTCCTTGTTTATAGAATGTATAATAATTATTATATCATGTACAGTTACAGTTTGGCATATTCAATCTAACGCATAAATATACAATATATATAAAATAAAAATCCCACTTCAAATTGAACGTTATATATTTTTTATTATGGGATTATGGGTATAATGAAAAACGTAACTCAAATTATGTTAAAAGGTAGACACACATTTTTGGCACATCCAGCATTGTAGTATATTGCAACTTATCTGCCACCTCCTACCAAAGGCATAATTACAATGGTTAACCAGGATTAAAGATCTTATTAAATGCTGATTTTTCAAGAAAAACGGAATGAGACGATAAAAAAACTGGTAATTAGCCATGACCGAACTTACATTGTTATCAATGACTCAAAATCAAATAATAAATAAACTAAAGACCAAAAATGTCAAATGTTAGATTTGCTGATTGACAAAATATTTGTCATATTTTAAGGACAGACTGTTGGTATTCCAATGGGAACTAATTGTGCTCTTCTCCTAGCCGACCCGTTTTTGTACTCTAGACTAAGTTTTTAGAAAGCATGTTAAAGAAAATGAAAACAAATCACCGGCAGTTGGTTTTCTTTGCTATTTTTTATAAACGGTAATGTAATGGAAAATAACAAAATAAACTATAGTAAAAATCAGCGTGTTTCGAAAGACTTTTTTTTGCATGACCAATAAACCTACTTACCGCATATGGTCGAGTTATGCTTCCTGCGTTGATGAAAAAAACATATTTTGAAATACAAAATTATTTCCTCGAAATATCCAGCGTCTTGAAATGCTGCGTTTTTCCATTTTGCTAGGCGATTTCCATTGTAAAGTTTCACCTTAATTTGATCAGAAGTGTAACATAGATGCAGTCGATTTTGTCTGCTGTAAACCTTCCGGCCTTCGACGTTTGTGGTTAACGCGGGAAAAGTCCCGCGGTTTGTCCTAATACCATTTTGCGTCACGAAAGCAGTCGACCGTTCGTAAGTAAACAAAATTAGATTCCATTATATAACAAACAAGGCAGACACAATATAAATGTTCTACTAAATTTTCGTAATCAAAAGGTAAAGTATAGAGTAAAAAACTGCACAAAAGACGTTCCATGAGGGTATCACTATTAGTATTGTTATTGTTGTTTAATTGTCGCGAATGTTAAAAAAAAATAGTTGAGAAAATTACTACAATTGACTAATGCAACTTTTGTTTACGTAAAGACGCCTAATAAAAAGCCACAATTGCTGTTTCAAACAAATGAAGTCGAAATTTAAAAAGGCATAGATTAGTGTACGCGATCAGTATTGTTTCTTTTATTTTTACGTTTTTACTAACGCTTTGGTAATTTTCCTTGCAATTTTCCAGAACACTTTACATTTTACAAACGCGGAATAAATCGTAAAATATAACTCAGCCTACATTTGGTAAATCTCTTAGTAATGGAATTAAAAAGTTATTCTGTATTTTAATTTTATCTTTTGTCATTTTTTAGCGTTTGATAAGTCCTTCTTGTATTTAATACTAGTATTTGTGTTAAAATTGTTCTTTTCATGGGTGTACCTACAATCTAAAAAATGCTAGTTTTTTTCTGAGAAATGTAGACCGTAAAATAAATACCTGCATTACATGTGCTACTGTTTGAATCAATATCGGATAGTGTAGAAGTATTCTCTTTAATTTGAACATCTGCCATGTTTGGTTTGTAGACCTTTTTGTACAGAATTAGGCTACTCGCTCCTAGGACTATGTGAAGTACAAGTATTCCCATAAACGTGTATAAAGATGCGAGTCCAGTTTCATGCAAAAGCTGTGACAAACATAATATGCAACATAATGAGATCCTAACATTTATATCCATACTATTTAATTTTATCGGTGCTTATTGTACTTTCTGATTGACTTAAAAACGCGTCTGATAGAAGACATGCATCAAGCTCGCAGGTATTGTTCAAACGTAAGTTCTACTCTTGCTATCACCATTAAATATAAAGAATGATTAATTGATGCTGAACGTCTTAAATATAATGAGAATTGATTCGACAAAGAAGGAATTCAAGAGCATTTTAAACACAATAACAATACAATTCCAGATAGTTCCTGACATAGAAACGAAACAGAACATTGTCTTTTGTTCATTTGTACCAAATATCGTTATTTAACAGGCACATGATATAAGGCAAGATCATTCTCTTATCTGAATCTATGATTTAAAATAATAATAACTTGATTTTTTAAAACAAATATAGTTTAATGTTCGGTGTTTTTAAGAGTTCTTTTTATGTTCTCAAGGCTGATCATGGTAGACGTGTATTAGTATACTCTAAATGCGTGTTCTTATATTTTAGTACAATTATTAGCTGAAGTATGTACCTTTTGCAATTTGTTCAAACTTGCTGAGTTTAAATATTGTGAATTCAATGGCAACTTGTCATTCCTATTGTTGGGAATTAATTTACAAACGACTTATTTTTATTCAAATATATACCTATTTTGTTTGTAGACTATTTTGTTATAACAATTTCTGATGTTGAGACTGTTGCATATCAGTTTTATTGAGGACATTAGTAATATATATTAAAAAGCCTTCTCTACTTTTTGGTGAGAAAATACAGGTGTTTAATTTTCTGTATAAATAATTTCTCCAACTCTGTTAAAAATGGTAGTCCATAAGACACCATGGCAAGCAATTGTGACTTGTTTTTAACAATTACTACTTCAAGATAAATTAAAAATAATGTGTTGGGATGCCTACACAGAAGTCGCCCAAAATCCGCATGGATAGTATTGCGTTCCACTCAGGACATTAAAATTTACCTAAACATCAAATTTCATTAAAAATCGGACAACGTTTAAAATTTGACGCGTTTTTGGCGGCCGTTTTGAAACGTCAGGTGGAAAAAAATTCTGAATTTGGATTTCCACTTGTTGCAATCGGAGCACGTTAAATGTCATCGAGATCGCATAAAAATTATGCACGTTTTTAGCGTCCATTTTGATACCCTAAATGGAAGAAAAAATTTAAAGGTAGCGTTTCACTCCAAATACTAACCACTACCTCCATACAAAATTTCGTTGAAATTAGACAACGGGAAAAGTTTGCCATTTTTGGGTGGGTATTGTCAAGTGGCGGCCATTTTGAAATAGCGGTCATTATCAAAATTCTGACTATTGACTGCACTTCTCAATATGTCGATCTACAACTTTGCCAAATTTTTATTCGAGTCTATTTAGGCGTCTTTGAGAAATGTGTCTGACAAGTTCATAGTCAAAGAGAAGTGGAAACCGAAATAAAAATAATAAAAATAATAATAACTAGTGCTGATTGTGTTGGGATGCCAACACAGAATGTTTCCCAAACGAACCCCCATTGCAACTATAATCCCCGTGGATAGTATTTCTTTCAAATCAGTACATTCAAATATGCCTAGAAATCAAATTTAGTTGAAAACGGACAAAGTTGACCTTTCCTGCAGTAAAATGGCCGCCATTTTTAAACCGGTACTCGGACAAAATTGTTAAAATAGGGGCACACTCTGGGTATCATAAGCTACCTGTATACCAAATTTCGTCTAAATCAGATGACGTTTAAATTTTAGCATTTTTTAGGTGGGTGTTCCGATAGAGGCCATTTTAAAATGTCGGCCGCGTCAAATTTTTTTTTGGCAAACATGCTCAGAATATTTAAAGTATAAGTATACTAATTGTCATTGAAATTGCTCTGGCAATTACTGAGATCTGACAACCGCCGTCATTTTTTTAAACGGCCGCCATTTTGAAAATGGCGGCCATTTAAAAAATTTCAAAAGTGGATTGCACAATTTCAGGTCACCTTTAACATGTTTCCAAAGTTTCATCTTGATTGGACATTGCATCTCTAAGAAAATGGGCGGATAAGATTGAACGGAAAGAAAAAAGAAAGAAAGAAGAATAACTAGTGCTGATTGTGTTGGGATGCTTACACAGAATGTCTCCCAAACGAACCCCGATTGCCACTATATTCTTGTGCATATTGAAAACCCCCAAATAGACATGATATTCTTAGTTTATGGATTAAAATCTACCTACATATCAAATTTCGCTGAAATCGGACCAAGTTGACGTTTGAGGTGAGTGTGGGGAAACGGCTGCCATCACAAAATGGTGTCATTTGGATCCAATGTTTTTTTGCAAAAATGCTCAGGATAGTTAGCTGTATCAGTATACCCATTTTCATTGTAATTGCTCTGGCCATTACCGAGATCTGACAACGGCCAAATTTTTTTAAAACTTTAAAACGGCCGCCATTTTGAAACCGAAGTCAGACAATTTTTTTTGCAAAAATGTTCAGGATAGTTATCTGTATCAGTATACCAATTTTCATTGAAACTTCTCTGGCCATTACTGAGATCTGACAACGGCCGCCCTTTTGAAACCGGAAGTTGGACACCATTTTCAAAAGTAGTGGCATTCTCAGGGTACCATAATCTACCTGTGTACCAAATTTCTTAAAAATCGGATGACGTTTAAATTTTTGCATTTTTAGGGGGTGGTGTTCCAATGGCGGCCATTTTGAAATGTCGGCCGCGTCAAATTTTTTTTTGGCAAAAATGCTCTCAGTATACCAATTATCATTGAAATTGCTCTGGCAATTACTGAGATCTGACAACGGCCGTCATTTTGAAATTTTTAAAGTGGATTGCACAACTTCAGGTCACCCTTAACATATTCCCAAAGTTACATCTTGATGATTCATTGCATCTCTGAGAAAATGTGCGGACAAGATTGAACGGAAAGAGAAAAGATAGAAAGAAGAATAATAATAAATAATAAGAAACCGGACAAAAACAATATGTCTCCCAAAACTTCGTTTGGGAGACATGATAATAAGAAAGCAGACAAAATCAATATGTCTCCCAAAACTTCGTTTGGGAGACATAATATTAATAGGAAAAGGTGCAAAAACAATAAGTCGCCAAAACTTCGTTTTGGGCGACTTCATAATAAAAAGCGAAAGTGGTATACTGCTTTTTGTGCATAATGCGATAACATTAAAAAAGATTGGCTATTATTCTCCTAACCCTTATTGGTCATTATTACGTACCTTTACTATTCGAAATGTAATTACAGAAGAATCACCTGCCCCAGTTAATACACAAACATAAAGCCCTTCTCCAAACGGCAATAGAAACGTCACCTTAAATGAAGATTTATAAGTCGAGTATCGTTTTGTCTTGATAAAATCATTTATATAACCATTCATGAAATATGTTTGAAAATGCATGCACTTTTTGCAATTGTGTTTCTCTTTGAAATTCCATTATTTTTTGTTTGAGCAACACTTGATCAGACGAAACGCAAGCAATAAATTTTGTAATATGTGTATCTATTATTACATTTTTTTGAAGTATATTGAAAATTTCTGATAAATCTAAAAATAGGTCATCTATTAAATAAATAAATAATAAGTAATAGTATTGACAGTTAGTATTTTTAAGGACACAAAAGGTTGGTATTTTCGTAGATTAAGCCTGTGTCTAAGTAATTTGTAGGGGATTCAACGTGTCATAATTTGGTGCAAGTTGTTTTAAAATAATGAAAATAATAATTAAGAAAAAAATATAAACTAGAATTAATAGTTTTCTTTGATCTACCTTCATATTAATATAAAGGACTGCCATTCCTCCAATACCAGTCAATATAATACCAGGAACAATCAAAAGAGGATTGTCTGTAATTGAATAAGGGATTATTTAAAGTGAACATCCAGAATCGCAAAGCTTTACATATCAGACGAAACATAACTGTACGTCATCGTGCAGCTGAAAATGTTTTTAAAGTAGCTCAAAACAAAGACATAATATTTGTTTAAAGCTCAGTTAAAATGTATAAAAGTTAATTAGCCTCAACAGTATTTCAAGGGCAGTGCAAGAATTTAATATTTCTCAATCAATAATCGTTGATTGTTTGTGTGAAAATCGAAAAGTGTTCACTTTATTTTAAATAATTTAGCTTTGATATACAGTTTAGTTGTGCACACGTGACCGAGACAAGTTACTGTTGTTATTTCGCGATTGTGTTTTGTTACAGTGCATTAACTATTTTACCATCACAATAGATATCTTTACTACTCTTTGGGAAATTCCAGAAAAAAGAATTGTTTCTAATACTAAGTAAGAATTTTATAGACATAATGCTTTGGATTAGAACAACACATCTGATGCAGAATTGTATGTATATACGTTGCAAAATGCGGAAAAACCATTGATGTTTGTGTAACAACTGTGTAATACGGAAAAAAATTTTGTAAAAAAGAAATTTTAAGTTTATTAAATTCAAAGTGGAGATCAAAGCATCTTCTGCTGTTGATAAATGGTTGCTAAACGAGCAGTATTTCAGCTGTATTTTGAACGATAACAAGTTAACAAACAATAATTCGATTGGTGAAACAGGAAAAATCGATTAACAGAAAATTGGACATTGTGGGGAATTTTTGGGTTGAAAAATTAAGCCTCTACTTAGTTTCGAAACCTAGAAGCGACGTATTATCGTGTTACAAAATGTGGTCCGTGGGGCATTTTTTCGCATTTTAAAATGAAATCTCATTGACCGGAAACAAGAATTATTAATGCAAACTGACGTGGGTAGATATTCTAAATATAATAATGTGACTGTTATTAACAATAATGCATTATATATTTACCTGGATTAGAAAATCCTAGAAAAACACAGCCGCTTATAAATAAAAACCTGTAATTACATATTTTGTCAAATTAATTCCACAAAGGACCACCAAAGTATCACAATTCACAAATCACAATTATTAGTTTCAAAATTAAGAAAAACGGTGTAAGAACTATTAGGAGCCGCCTTTTATTATCCATTCAGTGTTTTCATAGAGGGCTTTTGCATGTTTTAAGTAAAGCAGTTCTGTATTATGCAAAAACAAAACAAATTCTTTAAATATAGTTACTTAGATTGTGCTATATTAACCGTCTATTAATAATTTGTACATAAATGCAGTAAAGTAACCGCAAAATGAAGCCAGCAAAACAATAAATGAATTTTTACGAGGTGGTAAAAAGTGTTGAGAACATTTAAAATGCAGCAGTCCTTAAATTTTGTTTTTTCTCTTTTATCAATTTTTTTTTATATCCGTAAATCAAGCAAAATATGTTTAATTCTAAACTATTAATATTTAATAAGGAAAAATACTTACATTGACAATACTTTTGGAACAATTATACCGAATCGGTATATCAATGGACCCCACAACACAGAAATCAGCAAAATCATGCCAGCAGATATACTATATAGAAGATTCAGGTGTTCTTGTTGCTTCTCACACGAATTGAATAGTGCCCTTGACGTTGGGTCTGTTACGTTAAATGTTATAATTTCGTTTTGTAAATGTTCTGAGATATTTGTAAAGATTGATCCTAATACACTAATTGATAGATTAGATGTGTTACTTGAACTACATAATTCTGCAAAAAATCCCTGATCAATTAACACGTAAATATAGGAACTCCATCCAGCGTATGTAATTGAAAATATCAAGGTTTCCAAAATCGCCACAAATACTAATAATCCTAACATACACGAGCAACGGGCCATTGATATCGCATAAAATGTTTTAAAATAGTAAACTCTGATGATTTATTACTGTGAAGTTTAATAGAGCTTGTAAACACATTTTACCTAAATAAAAATTAAACAATGATAAACGGAGGTCAATTATAATATTAATTAGTAAAACACTAATAAATTTAACATGTGCATGTCAACGTAGTTGTAAATGTTAAATCACAAAACATTTTGCTTTAAGCACATTGATTATACATTATGATCAGAAAGTATGTGTCAAATAGACATTATTATTAGCATCTTTTATGTTTAATAATCAAATCTTCAGAATCGACTGGAATAAAAATAGTTGGGTTTAAAAATTTAATTTTTTAACTTTCTAAAAATTTTGGTCATAGAAACTTTTCACTTTTCGCCTTCTTCATAAATTTTTATTCAACACAATTTTTAGCTAATCAGTTTTTTTCATGACTAATCGTTTTGGTGGAAAATTACATTAATGTATTTGTTCTTGAAAACTTAATTTAAAGTAGTTATATAAACAGTTACTGTATTATATAAGACGTTTCTTTAAAACACAGGTAATATACTTACTTAAACACATAATATTGATAGCTGTAATATGTTTGAAAAGCGAAAAACCCTCTTATATAATTATTGTCATGCTTCAGTAAAGTTTATAAATTAAATGAAACAGCATGGAAAAGGAAAGGCAGTTTAAAATTAAATTTGGCTTACATATATTAATTTATTTCAATGCACAAATTCATATATTTTGTAATTTGATTTTATAAACGGTGTACTTTTTTAAAATAACATGCCTCATTAAATCAATATTAATATCTATTTACATAGGAAACACCCCTAATTTGCGGATCTTATGCAGTGCAGTATTACTAATAGCAAAAGTTTGTATTTAAGCAGTGTGGTGAGTGAAGTAGAGAATCAATAGATGAAGATCGTAAAGAATTAAAGATATTGATTATTTAATGTTATCTTCTGTTCGACTAAGGCTAAAGAAATTACAGTCACAGAAAATACATAGAATATATAATGCTTTTACTGGCTAATGGTTGAAAAAATATACTGGGACCTTCTGGTAGGGTTTTTAATGCTGTACCCACAAAAGTGTGCAGTGAATCACCATGTGGCGTATGCTTTTTTGGGGTTTGTCGGGACTAAAAGTCTGACTGCGGAGCGTTGTGGCTAACGTGTTTTGAGAGTGCCACGCTACTTGCACGATACATACTCCTTCGTAAATTAGGAAAAAGAGTAAACTCATTGTAGACGCTACAAAAGGCTAAATTTTCCGCTACAACCCAATACTCCATATTTTTTCAGTTGCAGTTAAAATTGTGCCCTGTTCGTTGTTCCATTCCTTTTCTCTTTTGATTTATTTTAGAGTGTTTCTCGTCCTAAATGTAGCTGAAAAAAGGGCCTCATGGACATAAAGCCAACATCAATTAATCAATCAATTAAAAAATATGAACTGCGGAGCTTACAAGAATATGATTTCATTAAGTAATACGTTTATTGCCTAAAGTTACTGTGTTTAAAATATTTAAATTTCAATTATACGGTTTTTGCTATTCGCAAGGTGTTCAAGATCTCAGCCGAATTTGGAATAACATTTTTGGTGTTTTATGATAAAAGCTCTACAACATCTTTTTCATTTGATTTTTAATATATATATAAGAGTCTGCCTGTGCGCCACTAATGAGCATAGACTAAACGCGCGTGTGACCTTAAATTATTTTTTAGCAATATCCAATGATTTAAATTTTGAGGCCTTGAGTATCGAATTTTGCTTTAAACTTCAATGATTTACATTTTAATCGACTAAGGCATATATTGTATATTATTTTACATGACAACCGACAAAGTGTTACACTAGTTATTTGTGAACTTTAATGCTGATGCATTTATTACATTACATGCTTTAAAAATTTATCTTTAAGTGCTAATTTACAGACAGATGGATATGCATAAAAGATGTGATAAGCATATATTTATAATGTTAAAGTCGTTAAAATGTAGCTAGATGCATCCAAGATTTTACGACTTATACGGATCAAAGAATATGTGTTACTATCTTCGCAACTGCGCAAAATCTTTATCTGTGTTTTTCATATTCCATATGACCATCGTCATTCATTAAAAAAGGACCTAAGCGGTGTATAAAACGTTACGTCAAAACCGACGTCAAACAACATGTTGAAAATAGTTATCGAACGCATCGAAGTCATGATTATGTTGAAATGCCAACACACGATGTCTCACTAACGAACCCCCATTGCCACTATAAGCTTGAGCATGTTGAAAACTCCCCAAATACAAATTTTTACAAAGATAATGCAATGTCCTATATAATAACCCCTGTTTCCATGAACACTTCAAAAGTGGATTGCAGAACTTTAGGTAACCCATAATATGTTCCCAGAGTTTCATATTTATTGGACATTGAATCTCAGAGAATCTGCACGGACAAGATTGAACAGCAAAAGAAAAAAATAGGAAAAAAGAACAAAAGAAGAATAACTAGTTATAACTGTGTTGGGATGAGAAAACAAATGTCTCCCAAACGAACCCCAATTCCCACTGTAATCTTGAACATGTTGCAGACACCCCAAATACATATGATGTTCTTAGTCTTTGCATTAATATCTACCTACATATCAAGTCGATGTTTAGGGGGTGGGAGTGTTGTGAAACGGCTGCAATTACAAAATCGTATCGTTCGGGTACAGTTTTTGGCAATAGTGCTCAGGATAGGCAGTATACCACATTTCATTGAAATTGCTCTTGCCATTCCTGAGATCTGATCTTTTTTGTAACGATGGTCATTTTGAAAAATCAAAAAATGGACCTCAAAACTTCAGGTCACCCTTAACATGTTCCACAAGTTTCATGTGGATAGTACATTGCATCTCAGAGAAAATGTGCGGACAAGAATGAGCGGAAAGAAAAAAGAATAATTATAAGAATTCCGTAAAAAAATATGCCTCCCAAAACTTCGATTGTGAGACATAATAATATTTTATATGTTGCATAAGCTGAGTTCATTTCATTTGAAATATATTTTCATCGAAATTACATAATGTCTTAGTCCTTTTAATTGTTCTAATTGAGATGATGTGAGTTGAGATGAATTAGAAGAACATGTAACATGTCACTTTGAAGGAGTCGTTGTATAATATTAGCAGTGTCAAATAATATATGATATATATAGATTCTAGCACTCCACGCCAAATTGATTACGATGTATATCTTCTCAAAACTGTAACATGTTCAAAGTTTATAACTAGTCAGAAAAGGTTTAAATGAGTTTCAAGGAGACCCTAATATGCGCAAATGAGAAAAACCGGAAGGGTTTCTTGTTATATTTTTTTGTCTATAAGTTTTGAACTAATCAATGTAATTCAAACGGATTCTGAAAGATAATATAACGTTCTACACGTTGAATGTAAGATTATTGTGACTTAGATTATTTAAAAATTGACCGGAAGTAATTTCTCAACTAAATTCGGTACTTGTTAACTTTGATTCTTAATTGCTTTCTTCTAGAACCCGATGAAAAGCGCGTAATATATTCCGCTAGAAAATAAAATAATAAACTCATCGATTATAACTTGATTTTATTACAAAGAGGTGATCATTGTCAACATTAACCGGAAAATCGTTTCGTTGGCATGTGAAATATAGTGGAATTTCAACTTTAAACTCATAATATACAAACATGGCAAACCACGGTCAAAAGTGATTACTTTATTCCTATAAAAAATGTTATATGAATTTCGTTGATAATTAACTTAATTGTCTTCATATGTTGTGCTTCCTCTCTGTTTGTCGTAGCAGATATTCAAACACCCATATTTTAACAAACGGGGAATCTGAATGACTGGGACCCAGTTCTAGACACTAGGAGCTTCCTGGGGTTACGGATGGAAGATGCCGTCTCGTTGGGAAGGGTTGTTAGGGCATGGTGCGGACCGTGGTGAGTGATGTGTTTAAAGAGTGCCACGCTCCTTGCACGATGTGTCACTTTTGTAGATTTTGAGAGGGGATTGCTCGTTTTGGCCGCTGCAGAGGCTGTGTTCCGCCCTTAACCATACTCCATACTTTAGCAGGGCTGTCAAAATTCTGTTCTCTATGTCCCATCCCTTTTCCCATTGATTTATTATTTGTTAACTTCTTCTGTTCCTGAATACATTCATAGCTGAAATAATGCTTGCTGGACGTAAATCAACCAATCAATCAATTAATCAATCAAATTATTAATGCGAATGATATAAGGTTAGCTAAATTTTCATGGTAATTAAAAATAATAATGAATATTTTATTAATTAGACTTGCTAATACTAATATGTTTCCGTCTGTATGCGCTTTAAACGATTTTGATACATTTTTGTGACATTAAATGCATGTTCATGTTTTAAGAAAGAAAGTGTTGCCTGTTTCTTTGTGTGTAAATTTTTTGTTAATTTGTTGTCCAGTCGTTGAGTATTTATTAAATAAATAAAATATTTATGATTTAATTTTAAAAGTCACTCAAGACGTAGTAAGCTTTCATTTTATGCAGTTCATTTGCAAACGTTTACAAAAAATATAAACTGTGAATAAATTGGTGCATGATGTCACAGCTAATAATATTTACTACTACGACCTAGATTTGCTTTTAAAAATCATTAGACAGGAAAAATCAGATAACCATTTGAAATTTTTTATGAAATGTTTCTGATCTACATGTACTTAGAATAGTCGCGAAAACATCACAACCTTTCGTCCTATGCAATGTACTTTTGCAAACGTATCAACATTAATATGAACTATAAAATATTTCATAACCTTGCTACCTTTGATGACATTTTATATAAATATACCTGAATATTTTTACAAATAATGATATGTATTGATAGGATCTAGTTTGCAATAACAAGGAACTGCACGGATGGTGTTTAGCACTAGTTGGTTATGTCACTTTACACATTTTATCTTTTAAATTAAAGATGTACATATTTGAAATTCATTGTTTGTTTATTCAAATTTCGAAAACTCTCCAATATGATGCATTTATTTGTAAATCTTAAGGACAAAGTCATATGAAGATTTAAATATATTTTATTTGGTCAATTGAAACAAAACGTCGTGATTTAGTTGAAAAATAAATAAAACTGTCCTTAAACTTCATTTAAAACGAACTAACAACAAACGTACGTTTTTGAAAGCCGTAAACGGAAATAAATAATAGTATGTTTTAAATGAGTTGCATGTTTCACTTAATCTATATACAATTAAGATGTTGAGTAAAATTATGTCCCATAATCATAGAAACAATTTGTTTTTCTTTCATGATTATAAATTATTTACAAAGTATTGAAACACTACACTTGCCGAACATAGGTAAACACGAGATAGGACCATTAGACGCAATTTGTTAATGACCGATATAAAATTGTACAATGAGTTGCAAACGAACATTTCCGAATTGAGTAATAAAGATTATCTTGAGTAAAACTTTAATGATAAGTTTTGGTAAAATTAATGACAACATGTGCAATTTTAAGTCTTTGAAGTCCCATGATTACTGCAAGAACGTATTACCTGGAATACACGGTTATAAATTGCAAATAATAGTCATACCTTTAAACGACGTCTACTGATGACATTGCATGCAAGGCCATACTGCAGGATATCATAGTTTACGTTAACAGGCGATTGTATGCTAATGAGGAAGACACCAGGTGTATGTACGCTAACAAAAGCAATTCGAAACTATCGGCTTCATCCACAGGTAATGCTTTCCTAAGAAGGATCTCGTACAAGGAGTTACTGTCATTATTTGAAAGTTCAACATACAAATTCAGTTAAAATTCCCAATTACTAGGTCAAAGAAGGCTTCTCTCAAGTGGTCCAACAATCTACACTGACAACTTGCATGCACTATTATTTAAGTAGTTATTACGTAGTTTACAGATTTTTCTTTCAAATTGTGGTACTGAGGTCAATAGTTTTGCAATGATGAATACTGTGCGGAGTTCTTATGTTGTCCTTGGGTACTGCCATATATTTGCTATGGAGATAGTAGTATGAATTTAAATAAACAGCTAAAGTCAGCCTGAGTTCACACGTGTAATCCATTGTTCATGTTGAGTATTGTTAATTGAGAATATTACTTGTTTTTTACACATCTGTTTTGTTGGAAACTGTCCTGTCCTGTATCAATGAAGGTTGTACTTGCGTAAGATGTCCATAATGTTTGGTATGAAGCCGAGACGGTTTTCCATATCAGCAAAGCAAGTAAATAAAAATGTGTAAGAATATCTTATTGGGTAACACGTTTACTTCTAAGATGCATAGCTTTCCGAAGAAAAATAATTTGCGTTTTTCAACTTCACACAGTATAGGTAACAGTCCCAAGGCAGGCAGCACAGTACTGAAATTTTGCAATACCCATATTATTGTTACAGTTTTGTTATTCAATCAGTAAATCATTTATAAATACAGCTAGTATATAACAGATCCGATAAAACACCACATTGTCTAACACCTTACCTTCTCATACAGAAAAATATTTTGAACTACATTGGTTAATAACAACAGCACTATCAGACTTTGATTACAGGTCATTTAAATACACCACAATTTACCATTTATATTTGATATTTATCTGTAGTCAGGGCACGAGTTTGCATTCGGTTCCGGATTAGCCTCTCAAACACCTTGAGGATACATGATAACAGACAGACTGCTCGATAACTATCAGGATCTGTTTTAGGTTTATTTCCGCATTTATATATTGGTAAAATAACACACATTCTCAACTGCTCTGGAATCGAATTGTTTGAGATAATTGAATTAAACGGGAAGTCAAGCAATTTATTACGACACTTCCACCATATACTAAGTGTTCATTCTGTACTTTATCTGGTCCACACGCTTTTCATAACTTTAAGTCCTCAACTATTTCACCAATTTCAACTTCGGATACGTGTCCTCCTAGTATAAGGTTATTATTCGAATTTCTGCAATGTTCGAACAACATAGAATGGTTGAGTTCTATTTCACTGAAAAAGTCTTGATCAAAAGAATGTGTTTATTTGAATGGGTCTGTACAAATATGGTTTGTTCATTCTGATTGGAAAAAGCAATGTGGTCGACACCGTAGGACTCTAAAGAAAACCTTATGTGAAAAGTTTGAATAGGCTTTTTCTCAAAAATCTATTAACAAATAGAAACAAAACTTATGAACAGTATTCTTTAGATTGATTTCTTTCATTTTCTCCTTTGTTTTTATGCTAATCAGAATTAAAAATGGCTGCCACTGAGAAACTTAGTTTAACAAAGGACCGTATGCAAAATAGTTTTAAAAGGCTTCTTCTTTTAAACCAGTGAACCCATGGAAACAAATCTTTCTGGCAATTTTGTTTGGATAGTCTTGTATAAAGTTTAGGTTTTTGAGTCACAGGCAATGAGTACAATTGTTAAAAATATTCTGCAAATCCTGCAGATATAGCTTGTGGGGTTTCATATACCTGGCAGTTGAGTTTAATTTCTGGTACAATTTTTCAGTAGTTTTTTGGTTTTTGTCTCTTTATAATTTTACAAAAATAGTCGAATGTCACATTCTGCACCTGTGTTTATATAATTAAATGTCTTTTCGATGTACTAGGTATATGCAGTATTTTGAGTATTTCAAAAGTGACTTTTAGCTCTTTTGTAGTCATAATATTATTTGTATTGCATTCATCTGGGTGGATTATCTAAAATCCACAGTTTTCTCATTTCCCGTTTAGTTTGGTGAGCTTTCTTTACATCAGTGTTCCAGTATTGTTTGGTATGCGGGTTAAATGAACACTTCGGTATTGTACGCATTGCTGATTCTGTTAAGATGCATAGCTTTCCGAAGAAAAATAATTTGCGTTTTTCAACTTCACACAGTATAGGTAACAGTCCCAAGGCAGGCAGCACAGTACTGAAATTTTGCAATACCCATATTATTGTTACAGTTTTGTTATTCAATCAGTAAATCATTTATAAATACAGCTAGTATATAACAGATCCGATAAAACACCACATTGTCTAACACCTTACCTTCTCATACAGAAAAATATTTTGAACTACATTGGTTAATAACAACAGCACTATCAGACTTTGATTACAGGTCATTTAAATACACCACAATTTACCATTTATATTTGATATTTATCTGTAGTCAGGGCACGAGTTTGCATTCGGTTCCGGATTAGCCTCTCAAACACCTTGAGGATACATGATAACAGACAGACTGCTCGATAACTATCAGGATCTGTTTTAGGTTTATTTCCGCCTTTATATATTGGTAAAATAACACACATTCTCAACTGCTCTGGAATCGAATTGTTTGAGATAATTGAATTAAACGGGAAGTCAAGCAATTTATTACGACACTTCCACCATATACTAAGTGTTCATTCTGTACTTTATCTGGTCCACACGCTTTTCATAACTTTAAGTCCTCAACTATTTCACCAATTTCAACTTCGGATACGTGTCCTCCTAGTATAAGGTTATTATTCGAATTTCTACAATGTTCGAACAACATAGAATGGTTGAGTTCTATTTCACTGAAAAAGTCTTGATCAAAAGAATGTGTTTATTTGAATGGGTCTGTACAAATATGGTTTGTTCATTCTGATTGGAAAAAGCAATGTGGTCGACACCGTAGGACTCTAAAGAAAACCTTATGTGAAAAGTTTGAATAGGCTTTTTCTCAAAAATCTATTAACAAATAGAAACAAAACTTATGAACAGTATTCTTTAGATTGATTTCTTTCATTTTCTCCTTTGTTTTTATGCTAATCAGAATTAAAAATGGCTGCCACTGAGGAACTTAGTTTAACAAAGGACCGTATGCAAAATAGTTTTAAAAGGCTTCTTCTTTTAAACCAGTGAACCCATGGAAACAAATCTTTCTGGCAATATTGTTTGGATAGTCTTGTATAAAGTTTAGGTTTTTGAGTCACAGGCAATGAGTACAATTGTTAAAAATATTCTGCAAATCCTGCAGATATAGCTTGTGGGGTTTCATATACCTGGCAGTTGAGTTTAATTTCTGGTACAATTTTTCAGTAGTTTTTTGGTTTTTGTCTCTTTATAATTTTACAAAAATAGTCGAATGTCACATTCTGCACCTGTGTTTATATAATTAAATGTCTTTTCGATGTACTAGGTATATGCAGTATTTTGAGTATTTCAAAAGTGACTTTTAGCTCTTTTGTAGTCATAATATTATTTGTATTGCATTCATCTGGGTGGACTATCTAAAATCCACAGTTTTCTCATTTCCCGTTTAGTTTGGTGAGCTTTCTTTACATCAGTGTTCCAGTATTGTTTGGTATGCGGGTTAAATGAACACTTCGGTATTGTACGCATTGCTGATTCTGTTAAGATGCATAGCTTTCCGAAGAAACATAATTTGCGTTTTTCAACTTCACACAGTATAGGTAACAGTCCCAAGGCAGGCAGCACAGTACTGAAATTTTGCAATACCCATATTATTGTTACAGTTTTGTTATTCAATCAGTAAATCATTTATAAATACAGCTAGTATATAACAGATCCGATAAAACACCACATTGTCTAACACCTTACCTTCTCATACAGAAAAATATTTTGAACTACATTGGTTAATAACAACAGCACTATCAGACTTTGATTACAGGTCATTTAAATACACCACAATTTACCATTTATATTTGATATTTATCTGTAGTCAGGGCACGAGTTTGCATTCGGTTCCGGATTAGCCTCTCAAACACCTTGAGGATACATGATAACAGACAGACTGCTCGATAACTATCAGGATCTGTTTTAGGTTTATTTCCGCCTTTATATATTGGTAAAATAACACACATTCTCAACTGCTCTGGAATCGAATTGTTTGAGATAATTGAATTAAACGGGAAGTCAAGCAATTTATTACGACACTTCCACCATATACTAAGTGTTCATTCTGTACTTTATCTGGTCCACACGCTTTTCATAACTTTAAGTCCTCAACTATTTCACCAATTTCAACTTCGGATACGTGTCCTCCTAGTATAAGGTTATTATTCGAATTTCTACAATGTTCGAACAACATAGAATGGTTGAGTTCTATTTCACTGAAAAAGTCTTGATCAAAAGAATGTGTTTATTTGAATGGGTCTGTACAAATATGGTTTGTTCATTCTGATTGGAAAAAGCAATGTGGTCGACACCGTAGGACTCTAAAGAAAACCTTATGTGAAAAGTTTGAATAGGCTTTTTCTCAAAAATCTATTAACAAATAGAAACAAAACTTATGAACAGTATTCTTTAGATTGATTTCTTTCATTTTCTCCTTTGTTTTTATGCTAATCAGAATTAAAAATGGCTGCCACTGAGGAACTTAGTTTAACAAAGGACCGTATGCAAAATAGTTTTAAAAGGCTTCTTCTTTTAAACCAGTGAACCCATGGAAACAAATCTTTCTGGCAATATTGTTTGGATAGTCTTCTATAAAGTTTAGGTTTTTGAGTCACAGGCAATGAGTACAATTGTTAAAAATATTCTGCAAATCCTGCAGATATAGCTTGTGGGGTTTCATATACCTGGCAGTTGAGTTTAATTTCTGGTACAATTTTTCAGTAGTTTTTTGGTTTTTGTCTCTTTATAATTTTACAAAAATAGTCGAATGTCACATTCTGCACCTGTGTTTATATAATTAAATGTCTTTTCGATGTACTAGGTATATGCAGTATTTTGAGTATTTCAAAAGTGACTTTTAGCTCTTTTGTAGTCATAATATTATTTGTATTGCATTCATCTTGGTGGACTATCTAAAATCCACAGTTTTCTCATTTCCCGTTTAGTTTGGTGAGCTTTCTTTACATCAGTGTTCCAGTATTGTTTGGTATGCGGGTTAAATGAACACTTCGGTATTGTACGCATTGCTGATTCTGTTAAGATGCATAGCTTTCCGAAGAAAAATAATTTGCGTTTTTCAACTTCACACAGTATAGGTAACAGTCCCAAGGCAGGCAGCACAGTACTGAAATTTTGCAATACCCATATTATTGTTACAGTTTTGTTATTCAATCAGTAAATCATTTATAAATACAGCTAGTATATAACAGATCCGATAAAACACCACATTGTCTAACAACTTACCTTCTCATACGGAAAAATATTTTGAACTACATTGGTTAATAACAACAGCACTATCAGACTTTGATTACAGGTCATTTAAATACACCACAATTTACCATTTATATTTGATATTTATCTGTAGTCAGGGCACGAGTTTGCATTCGGTTCCGGATTATCCTCTCAAACACCTTGAGGATACATGATAACAGACAGACTGCTCGATAACTATCAGGATCTGTTTTAGGTTTATTTCCGCCTTTATATATTGGTAAAATAACACACATTCTCAACTGCTCTGGAATCGAATTGTTTGAGATAATTGAATTAAACGGGAAGTCAAGCAATTTATTACGACACTTCCACCATATACTAAGTGTTCATTCTGTACTTTATCTGGTCCACACGCTTTTCATAACTTTAAGTCCTCAAATTTTTTCACCAATTTCAACTTCGGATACGTGTCCTCCTAGTATAAGGTTATTATTCGAATTTCTACAATGTTCGAACAACATAGAATGGTTAAGTTCTATTTCACTGAAAAAGTCTTGATCAAAAGAATGTGTTTATTTGAATGGGTCTGTACAAATATGGTTTGTTCATTCTGATTGGAAAAAGCAATGTGGTCGACACCGTAGGACTCTAAAGAAAACCTTATGTGAAAAGTTTGAATAGGCTTTTTCTCAAAAATCTATTAACAAATAGAAACAAAACTTATGAACAGTATTCTTTAGATTGATTTCTTTCATTTTCTCCTTTGTTTTTATGCTAATCAGAATTAAAAATGGCTGCCACTCAGGAACTTAGTTTAACAAAGGACCGTATGCAAAATAGTTTTAAAAGGCTTCTTCTCTTAAACCAGTGAACCCATGGAAACAAATCTTTCTGGCAATATTGTTTGAATAGTCTTCTATAAAGTTTAGGTTTTTGAGTCACAGGCAATGAGTACAATTGTTAAAAATATTCTGCAAATCCTGCAGATATAGCTTGTGGGGTTTCATATACCTGGCAGTTGAGTTTAATTTCTGGTACAATTTTTCAGTAGTTGTTTGGTTTTTGTCTCTTTATAATTTTACAAAAATAGTCGAATGTCACATTCTGCACCTGTGTTTATATAATTAAATGTCTTTTCGATGTACTAGGTATATGCAGTATTTTGAGTATTTCAAAAGTGACTTTTAGCTCTTTTGTAGTCATAATATTATTTGTATTGCATTCATCTGGGTGGACTATCTAAAATCCACAGTTTTCTCATTTCCCGTTTAGTTTGGTGAGCTTTCTTTACATCAGTGTTCCAGTATTGTTTGGTATGCGGGTTAAATGAACACTTCGGTATTGTACGCATTGCTGATTCTGTTAGTGTCTTTACTAAATTTGCACAAAATAAGTCAACAACAGATGAATTATTATGGAATTCAGACAAAAGATCGTTTAAGGGGTCTTCTAATGCATTTTGATATGCAAGTTTGGTCGCAGAGTCGATTCTATGCCACGTAGTCATTTTAGTATAAGAGTCTATCTTAACATACGGGTCATTTTGTATTCGTATCGAGTATACAACGGGAAGGCGATCGGAAGTGGTGCTGAACGATCCCTCATCAAGAATTTCATAGTGGTTTTTACCTGACTGACTAGAGCCTCTTGAAAGAATACATTATCTAGCATAGTATTTTTAAGGTAAATTTAAAGGGAGGACCATTAAACTTTACACGACCTTGACTGAAGTCATAAAACAAAGACTGACAAGGAGTTAGGTCTCAATTTATGTTCAATCAAAATTACAAAATCACTCAACCTTTCTGACAATAAACAAATAAACTAAGGGTTGAGGACATTCCATGTCACAATTTCAAAATCCATAGTACAAAAGGTAAAGAGATCAAATAAGTCAACAAAATTGACATCATAACAGTTTGTTTATTGGAAAAGTTACGAATTAATATGAATGTTGACACTCGTTATTACTGTCTTGATGTTCTTCGTTTCATTTTTCATTCCACGCTCTGTTGCTCAGCCACTTGCGACATCGGACTCCTGCTGGCCAGAAATTTTCTGACTCAACTTTGTCGTTGAATTCAAAATCAACGTTTACTTTAGCGGAAATGTATAAAGAACTGTGCTTGTTTCGAAATAGTTGCAAAAAAGACGACACCATTGTCTGTAAGATATTGGATAATACCACTACGCGTCGATTTAGAGTTAATCCCGAGAGATAGTATTTTGACTTTTGTTTCCGAGTCACGCCTACAAATTTGTTTTCGTCAACGTGTCTTTTAGGTATGTCCTCCGTAACACCGTTTACACGCCTCGGAGTCTTGAATTCAACATCGGTGTTGATTCTAATTCTAACGAGAAGTCGGTCACAGTGTTTACTAATTGTTCTTTCGCCGTGTGTATTGCACTTTCACAATTGTTGTTAGATCGACACGGTACTTGATCAATGACTTCGGGTGAACTGATATTCACTTTCTCGCTGTGCTTGACGTGTGATTTACTTACACTGTTACAATCATCTTAATATTTTTTGTGGGGCTACTTGTAGGGGTAACCACGTACGCATAAGACGGTTTTGTAGCAGTTTTTAAATCTTGTATAGCCTTTTCAATTTTACGTATCAAGTCTGTTCAACTTGTGAAATTCACTACTCGAGCTTTATATATTTTCACAATTGTGTTCCCTATGTCCCATCCCCCTTTTCCGTTGATTTATTGTTTGTTATCTTTTGCTGAATATAGCTGAAATAATGCTTGCTGGTGATTAATCAACCAATCAAATTATTAATCCTTAAAAAAAGACATGCACATGCAATAAGAATGAAAGTGTTGTCTGTTTCTTTGTGTGTAAATGTTTTGTTAATTTGTTGTCAGGCCGTTGAGTAATAATTAAATTAATAAAATATTTCTTATTTAATTTTAAAAGTCACCCAAGATGTAATAAGCTTTCATCTTATAAAGTTCATCTGCAAACGTTTATATAAAATATAAACTGTGAATACATTACTGCATGATTTCACAGCTAATAATATTAACGAAAACGACCTAGACTTGCTTTTAAATAATCATTAGACAGGAAAAATCAGATGACTATTTGAAATTTGTTATAAAATTTTTCTGATCTACTTAAAATAGTCACGCAAACATCACAACATTTCGTCCTACGCAAAGTACTTTTGTTAACGTATCACAAATTAATATGAACTATGAAATATTTCATAACCTTGGTACCTTTGATGACATTTTATATAAATATACCTAAATATGTTGACAGATAATGATATTTTATGATATGACGTAGTTTACAATAACAAGGAAATACAAGGATTAGGTTTAACACTAGTTGGTTATGTCAAATTACAAATTTTATGGTTTAAACTAAAGTTGTTCACATTTGAATTTAATTGTTTGTTTATTCAAATGTCGAAAAATCTCCAATATGATGCGTTTTTTTTGTAAATCGTAAGGATAAAGTCAAATGTAGATTTCAATATATTTTATTCAATCAATACAAAACAAGACGCTTGATATAATTGAAAAATAACTAAAACTGGCCTTTAACTAAATTCAAAACGAACTAAGAACAAACTGTGTTGTAAGCGTATGAAACGTAGTAAACGGAAACAAATTAATAGTATGTTTTAATAGAGTTGCATATTTCAGTTAATGTATATACAATTAAGATGGTCAGTAAAATTATTCCTCAAAATAATATAAACAATTTGTTTTTCTTTCATGATTATAAATTATTTACGAAGTATTCAAACACTACACTTCCCGAACATTGGTAAATACGAGATAGGACAATTAGACGCAATTTGTTGATGACCGATAAAATTGTACAATCAGATGCAAACGAACATTTCCGAATTGAGTAATAAAGATTATCTTGAGTAAAACTTTAATGATAAGTTTTGGTAAAATAACTGACAGCTGCAATCATAAGTCATTGAAGTCCTATTATTACTTCAAGAACTAATTAACTGGAATACACGGTAATAAATGCCATATAACAGTCATAACTTTAAAACGCCGGAAAACGTAAGGCAGTAGTGAGTGACGATTTCATATACTTAACGGATTTTGACTTTGAGAGAATCAAATACAACTGAGGATTTGATTATTTAAATGTATCAGGAACATAATTCTTCAACAATCTCAATTTCGAAATTTTTCCAATACGATCGCTTTATGAAGGACGCCGCTCATATAAAGAAATACATAAGTCGTAATTATGCATTTAAGTTTTAATTGCAAGTGGAGCAAATTTTATTTAAAAATATGTAAAGATTGACAAGCGTTGTGTTTAAAAAAGCAAATAAAAAAAATTCTGGCTGCATACCAGCGAACTTACGGTAGCAAAATCTATTTTAAAACATGTTTATACCGTTCGATATCGGACAATCTTATTCAATACACATACATGTACCGTGACAGATTCACACAGCAATCTAAACTTGAACATACGGATCACTAACAACATTCCCTCAGCAATCTAAAATTAAACATACGTAAAACTAACTATAGTTAGTTGTGATCATAATGAACAATTTGATAAAGTTATATGTGAACTACATGTGGCTTCCATTAATGTATATAATTTAATCTTTGTCGAGTTGATCGAATTTCGGAAAAGATTAAATAAAAATTCTGTTATAGCGTCTTCTTTAATCATTAAACTGGTTATTTTACATATAGTACAGTTAAGTTACATATAAAATATAATAACATTTCGTAACTTAAGCTTCCATTTAAAGAATGTTTTTCTCACTAGCGCAAATTTTATGATATTGCACGGTTGATGTTTTGATTACAAGTGATATGGCACTGCGCTAGCTTCTTAGAGACAATAACGAAATCTATAAATATAATAGCCGTACAATAACACTTGTAATAATACGTCTTTCGTGCAATATCACAATGTGTTAATGTTTCAAAAAATGTAAAATTATTTTCTGATTACAAAATAATGACAAAATCCTACACTAACAAAATCAAAAAATGAACACGACAAAAAAGTGCCTAAATATACATAATTGTTTATGACAAGACCAAAAATAAACGTTGAAAATAACAGTGAAATGTAAAAACAATTACGGCAGCTAACGTACACTTAAAATGAATAAAATGAATATCGACCTCAGCCGTTGAACTTGGCCTATATCTCTTTAAGTGTTACATAAAACATGATGTCGCATACACTGAGCTGCCATGATTGTATAGTATTATATAATCGTTGATACAATTACCTTTTGCTCATCATAACCGTCTTTGCCAGAGGCAATAAATAAATAACTCCTTCTTGCGTATTTCCTTTCATCCCCACAAGCAGTTTGTAAACTAATTGCGTATGTTGATTGGTTTATATTTTAGTAAAAAAGTTTGTTTTTGGTGTTTGATAGAATTAGAAGTTGCATCGAACTTTTAAAATCATTGTCGAGTTTTCATAGCAACGTACAAGTATCAGAAAGAATTTATAATGTTTGCTAATGGTCAAACGATATTGTATTATCAAGCAGGAAAGCTTTGTGACAATTGTTATTTGAAAGAATGGTAGCGTTTAAAAAGTTTTAAAAGTTAATTTTGATGCAGTGGATAAACTAGATGTTCTATTTCAGTATTAAATACACAGTTTAAAAAAATCTGAATGTAACAAAAAGGAAAGTGTCTGATATTGAGTTTACAATTTATTCGAAAAAAAATTATTTGCGGTATCAACATAATCCTCTGCAATTACTTATGCACATCACTTAATTCAGCATGGAAATGGAAATAGGTAACACGATACAATCAAACGAATTGATTTATTACCCCAAGGATAGTATCCAGATTATTTCATCGAGCGTTAAATATTTAAACAAAGTTTGAAAAAAATGTTTTTGTAATAAGCTTCTTGAATAATACATTAGATAAAGTGTTATTGTTATTTTTAATATAATCATGATAAATATTCATACATTTTAACTGACCGAACACTTCACTTAATGATTTTCATAATATTTAATACTCAATTTACCTAAGTTCACTTTAACCTACTACCTTATTTTCTCAGAGTACCACTTTTTCACTAAAAATATCTGAACGCGGCACAATTTTTTACGTCCATAAAACAAAATATTGTAAATGTTAAACAAAATGACGTCATCAAGCTGTTTGCAGTTTAAGATGGATAGATTTAAAAAATAAAAAAATATGACTTATTAGATATTGGTAATTCATTTTTTGTAACATATAACTCTTCAAATGAAGGTAATAACAAAACACCGAACACCAAGGAACTGTCAAAAAACATTTCTTAAATCAGAATTCTAGAACCAGAAAACTTTAAAACCAACAACCAATGTAGCAATGGTCCTTACCCGGTACAGGCATTTCAAGTGGTAGGTTAAACTAGGTTTTATGGGATGCCCAAATTTACAAATTGACAATGAAAGTCGGTTGAGAACTACAATTTACGACAAAAGTCTTGTTTTTCTCATATTCGGATTTTTATCTTTATTTGTGTGGCAACATTCTTGCAATAGCTGCATATGGAGTATACATCCGATTGATCAGGAACTCGAGTGCCTGTATTATCTATCCTGATGTCTATGACATATATGGCATACAGAAAAGCTACTTACCCAGGGGTTACCGGTAGCAAGATTGAAGCTTTATCTTTATAATATAGTTATCGAATATCTCTTTCACAAATAACCATTGATTTGTTTCGTTGATCGTAACCACTTTTACCTTCTTTTTACTGGATTATGACTTACCACGGATATGACTGATTACCGGAAGTAGTAGTTGTTTACCTTTCTGGAGCATCCGGACTCACCCGAGTTACTGTCAGTGTTTTGTTATTGTTTTGTGTGTCTGTTTGTCTTGTTGTTGTTTCTTTTGTTTAAGTATGGTTTCGTATGTCCTTGACTTATTCTGTAAAAATTGACCATCGGTACATATTTTAACTTTCTTTTACATGTAGGAAAGATAAAGTTATAGCAAGACCTTTAAAGTTTGATGACCACCCAAAAGCTATTTTAAATGGAAAGACACATTCCAATCTGTTTTTCATGAACTAATAAATAAATGCAATTGCAGCTTAGATTTGATTATTAGATATGTTAGATCTTACTAAAACAGATTAACATGATCAAAAGTTAGAATGCAAAGGAATCCATCATTGTTCTTGCATAAGCAGTGGGCGGACTCAGTCAGCGATATGGAATCAAGAATTGATTGAAAATGCAGTGCAAGAAGCTGCAATCATTTAATCAATTCTTAATCATGGCAAATAAATTGTATGACATATTTGATCTACTGTCACAAGACGAAAAAAGAACATATTGCAGTATAGGCACATTCTTCAGGAGTAAATAATCCATATGTAAATTACCAGTAAACTTCCACACAAAATAGATGGATAGAGCTTTTAGCAATAAGCGGATTAACAATGCACAGTTTCCTCCATTCACATTCAGCGATTTTATCAAAGATATGGCAACTATATATAAAACGATTTTTTTTACTCATTTGATATATATTTTTTAGGAAACAAAGCAGAAATATTAGAAAAAAACGAGGATCGCAAGATATAAATTGTTGATTTCGAAACACGATGTTTTAGACAAAAATGGAACATTTATTGAGACTGTCGAGAGTTTAGGCACCCGAGTCTGAACGTAAATCTTTACCAAATCATGGAACTTGATGGAAATGTTTGCTTGCAAAACAGATGTGAACGGTAAGTTCTATGCTCTGAATGTAAAAATGCTGATCATAAAGAGATTATAGAAATATAAGTGACCATAGAGGGGAGAACTACGAAAGCCCATAAGGCTCATTCGAGGTTTGAGAATCGAAATTCGAAATGCAAGATTCGAGATTCGAAATTTGAAACTCGAGATTCGAAATTCGAAATTCAATATAGTTATAACCAATCAGATTGCGTGTGATATAATCGTCTATCAATCCGAATAAATCTTATATAAACGTAGCCACGTGCTATCAAGTTTGCGGGTTTGTTCAAGGTGTATGAAAGTAAATGTTTTTGTGTAAGCATCAATAGTAATATTAGTAGTATTGTCAACTAAAGCTTCCTGATGATATATAACTCTTTGCCTTTAGAGAAGTCTGAAAAAAAACCCTCAATATGGCATGGTCTTACAAGCTAATGAAATCATTTCAGCATTGTGTATTTATATGAGAAAACTGTTACGAAAATTGTGGGTACACACACACATACACACACACACTTCATACCGGGAGTAAAGTAATGTTAAATCATAACATATGATATTCAAACATGATTTACTATAAACAAAATTACCAAATATTATATAATGTTTGAACACCTTCAATAATCACCTGGACAAGCCATAAATTATAAGATGCCTTTATCTACCTTAACACAAAGTTATTTTCAGACTTCTCTGAAGTCAAAGAATGGGGTATTATCAGGGCACATTAGTAAAAGAACCATTCTGATTGGTAGACGATTATGTCACACGCAATCTGATCGGTTAGAATTATATTGAATTTCGAAACTCGAGTTTCGAATTTCGAATTTCGATTCTCGAATGATCCTTCTGGTCTTTCGTAGAGAACAATGCTAATTCTAAATGTGCTCAGATTTGTGGCAGTCAATTAGGCGCCAAGTGTTGGGTAAAATTGAATTGATTAATTTGTTTCACAATTTTAGTGTTAAGCCACCATTTATGTTGTTTAATATGAACAACGTGCTGTAAACTCGCAAGAGAGAGCTGTATGATATGATAAGGTGTAGTTGATGTTCTACTATGAGTGGCAGTAGAGCAAAGAGATACGCTGATGAAGCTAGAATCAAAGTTTTCGCAACTAAACTCCAAATTATTTAGTTAAATTCAGTTTATAACAACAAAGATGACATTTCAATTTCAATACCGAAGGTTGCCAAGTTTCATTGTTATTTGAACTCAAATTGCACCTTTGATACCTAATAATTAAATTGAGATGAATTTTATTGGGCGATACATGTCGTAAAGGGGCACACTGATGAAAACCTTTATACAAGCTATTAAAAAGCTATAAAAGAATCTATGAAGTCATTAGAAAGGTTATTTTAACTGCAGCATAACGACAATCATGAGAACATGTTGTCAGATATTTAAACGTGTAGTTTGATCATAGAAACTTTCCTAGATTCGTAAAACATAAGGCAACTACACTGAAAATGACAATTAGTAGATTTGCCTTTTTCATCTATGGCCCCTTTTTGTTTGCAGACAACTGCACAGATTAATATATATAAAAGAGAATATTCTGTGTATATTATGCTCTCTCAGTACATGCACTTTAAATTATGCAGTGAAATTATCGAAAAGAACACGTAAGGGTTTAAAGAGGTATGATGATTTGAACGCTTTTCAAAGGGGTATTAGTTAATAAAAGTCATTTACTTTAAATCATACTAACAAGAATTCAGGTCAAAATACAAAACGAATTGCTTGCTGTAGTTATAAAAACCTTTCAACGGGACATTCTCAATGCAGAATACGTACATACCAGAACAACCGGCACTTTAAAGTTATAATGCATTTCTTCTTCTTACTAATTTTAGATAGGAATAAAGACAATGGTAGTTGTTTTACTTTTTACAATTTCATAAAGTCTGTCACAGGTTTCTGCGTACAACGTTAACTACTCATAAATTTTGTCACTTCTGTGTAAATCCTGTTAGTAACTAATGATCAAAGGATAGCACAATATCACTCATTTATCGTTGTGCATATTGAAGAGTCTCGAAGAATAGATTCATAAATTACTATTGCATGTTCAGCGTCATTGGAAACGATTATTCTGTTCAAATAATAGTGATATAGTTTTTCATCGTTTAAATGGGCTTTTTAGTCAATTTCAGCAATATTTCAGTCGAACATGGCGTATTGTGTTTACAAGAGAGAAAACCGGAATACACTTTGCGTTGCGATCAACAACCTTTGGCATTTTTCCTGAAGTCGGATTAAATATCGCAGTTAGATTAGTAAATAAATGTAAATTATGTTCTTGTTTTATTACTGTTGTTTGAGTAGTAACAGACTTGTTATAACAAAGCAGCACTAAAACGGTTGATTTTCGATATAAGTGAGCACTAGTAAATGTACAACAACCATGTCAAAATATTTGCTTGTAATGGATTGATTTATATAGGTATTCCGTTATCATTACGGCATATTCAACTAATAATACATTTTAATACCGAGTTGTTTGCTGTTTCTATGGAACCTTAATTTTTTATGCCATTATAACTCCGTTGTTGAATAAGATATTATGTCGAAACTCCAACCTCAATCTTGAAAGCTGCAAAATAGTTCTGTAATCAAAATCGGCTTATTTACATGTACATGCATACACATTGAGGGCATATTTCATAATTTGTAATAAGTTGTATTGTTGGAAAGTCGTCGCCTTTTAATCCTTACAAAATCATAATATAACTTCTAATTTTATTATGGTAAGTATTGTTCAGTTAGGTAATTATATTTTAACTCAATAGGAATTTCTTGTTAAGTTTTCATAAGCAGTATTTTTATTGGTCGACATATAATATGCATCTTATATATTTGCTAAATCCATTTCAAAAGTATTTGTAAAATGCAATTGGATTGGACTGTGTTCAGTGAAATCACAGAACATTTTCTCTTATAATGTACTATAAGATTTGTCTAATGTCGATTCGTAATTTATTTCATTACGATCAGCTACTAGTTTTTTTTACGCAATAGGTCTCAGATAAAAATGTTAGGGTGGGCGACTTGGTTATATCTATATACTGTTTTATAAACGTTAAAATGTTCTACATCATTCAATGAATAAAATGAGGACAGAGAGGAGTAACTCCGTTTGATTTCCAAATATAGGATCATAGACTGTTTGTTTATAACAAATTAACAACACTTTTTAATAGGTTTAATAATAAATGTTTCAAGAACTAATGAAGCATTGTTGGTCTTTATTTTCAGTCAAATCTTTATATCAGTTAGATTATTTTTGTTTGTTTGAATGGTAATTAACGCCACTTTTAGCCATGTTTCAGTTATATCATGTTCAGGTTTTTTTGCGGAGTAAACCCGGACCTTCGGTAAAAAAGACAAGTCTTGCCATTTAAGATTGTAGTTGATGTCTCTAGTAAGCATTTTACCCCCATGATCCTGAAATTCCCTGCGACAACGCTTCCACATGCTACGGATAGAAGATTTGAAGCAATGCTGTCCATTCATCCATCAATGCTAATAAGTTCCTGACGGATTGTTTCATTTTCCAGAAACTCTGCCATCTCGTTCGCCGACACCACAGCCAGGAGCACCAAACCTCGCTGCCAGCTTAGATTTATCCAGACATCAAAATAACAACCAGACAGAGGTGCGTGAGAAGTAAAACAAATAAACTGCAAAGTATTGAAACAGATGTATTTTTAGCTCCAGTAAGACTAATTTGTACCTTTTAATTGACTAAACTTAATTTTTGGTACTACAATTAAACTTTAAACGATAAATTTTTTTCTTCTGTGCTAATGTTCATGTATATGTATGTATATAAATTATTGAAACACATGTGTTGTTTAGCTTCCTTAGACAGTTTGATCTACCAGATACCATACTCCCAGATGTTTCAGTCAGGTATACAATAGTTATGAAGGGCTCCAACCGCGGCGCACCAAAACTTGTTACTAGTGTCGGGTATCAGTTCACAAAGAATGTAAATAATTCAAAGTATTTTTAAATATAAAACTTATTGTCGGAAAAAAATTCTTCTATACATTGTGAAATTTGAAAATATAAAGAACTTTTATATTGATTATATATTTGCTGAACATTTTATTTTTTATGTTAGCAATGGTGATTTTACGCTTTGGAGGTGTGTAAAGCGCTCTAGCAAGTCTAACAGTCCAGCCACTGTATCGTAGCGCCAGACCACACAACCACCAGGCTATTCAATGTTGTTTGTATATTTATCATTTAAAAACACTTTTTATGCATAATGTGCCGATTTTACAAAAATGTACTTGCTTAAAAATAATGATACAATGAGATATATATGTAATATGTTTAATTATTATTATTATAACTTAGAGCCAAACACAATTTACTTACTAGTGTTTACTTGAAAATAATGATATAGTTTTATTATTATTATAACTTACGACTCATTATTTTTGTTGATATTTATAGGAATAAAAACTGAAAAAACTTATTTATTAACGTTTTATTTAAAAAAAAGATCATTGTCAGAACATACCAACTAAAAAAGAAAAAAAACGTCAAAAATACAATAATATATAAATTTTCCATAATTGTTTACTACAAATAAAATATTGTAGGCCGATTTTGACATGGGCCGATATTGTTATGTGTTGATTTTGTTATGGACCGGACAAATCGGCTTATAACAAAATCGGCCTATGCAAAATATGTTCTTACTATTGACAGGATATATATACAGATGTTACACTTAGTGTCAAATTTGTCCTTTATGTAGTGTTAACTTTGTTTGGTCGTGTTTTCTGTAATTCACCCTGCTTGTCGTAAGTGCCACCAACACATCACGATTATTTAAATCGTTAAGTGAATATAGATCTACAAATTCCTGTGTACGAACCTTCCAATCCATTTCCCCCAAGAACCCTAAGTGTTGACTTGCACATATTTAACAGTTGTTTAGTAACTACCTTAACCTCTCAGTCAGAGAGTGAACACCAACCCGCTTCGATTTAAATTTGTGATGTCCACAAGTATGAGAAACTTAAAGTTATATGCTTGTGGTGGTATTCTTTACAAGTATATTTAACGGAGAAAATATCATAACGAGTAATCTAAATTGTTTAATATGTGTATTGCTATTCTGCCGCTTACACAACCCGACTTTTTTTAATATAAGGCAATATTTTATTACTGCTGGATCGGCCCCATAGTTAAATAAGGCTTTATTTTCTTAGGATATTATACATCATACAGTATTATAAAAAATAAATAAGCGCACTTATAAACTTCTTGATCGATTCACATATCACAGATCAACCAGAAATCGACAATAATGAAGCGTTACGAACACAAACATGATTTTCTTCAAATCTCATAATTTATTACTGGGCGAAATTTCGACAAGTTTGAAAACAATCTAAATAATATTAATTCTTTTACTCGCTTCCCCTTTTTGATATGTCGCTGTGTTGTAAGATCTAACAATATCGATTTTCAACTTTAATTTACCGTTCAATCGAATTTCAGCCCAAGTTGAGTGATTCGAGCAATCAAGTATTGGTTTCACATTTAGAGTGTATTGTCAAAATGGCTACGTCCGATGCATTGACGCGGTTGTACAAAACGTTTTTCAACTATTTGGTACTACTCCAGAACTGATTATAGAATAGTTTATATTTAAATTCCAGTCTACTGGTTGACGTTCTCAGAATTTAGGACCACGAAAAATAATGTTTCTGAGATTCTCGTGTGGTCAGCAATGTTCAGGTAATCAGTCTACTGGATGAGATTCTCTGAATTTAATACCACAAGAAATAATGTTTCTCGTGGTCAATGATTTTCAGATGATTTCGGTTTTTAAATTGCACCGCCTAGTTTGCTTCACTAGAGGCTTAAATTTCAGACGTTCTTTACCACTGAAGCCACATTTCATCTAAATGTGTCTCATAATAACTCTCTGTGCATTTAAAAGTTGTAGTGTCAAAAACGTAGAACAAGAGTATATTTTCAATATTTTTTAATGAACTTTCTGAAATGCGATGTTTCTTCTCCGTTTCAGTATATAAAAGTAATGACATGTACTTTTGAGGAAATTTGTTCATATTTTCAAACATTTTGCTGAACTATATTTTCAAAAACAATTATCGAGATTTGTTAAAAATGAGTTCGATCTAGCTTTACAGCATATTATACTTATTTAGTAATAACGTTTTGTACCGATTAAAACAGCATCTTGAATTATCTGTAGACTGGTCAAATGAAGGTTCTAGCAAATACCGAATACCGATGAAACTGTCAAAACAGACAATCCACAAATCAAAGTCCCAGAAACCGGCAACTCCAGAACCAACATCCAAAAACAAAATAACCACAACAATGGTCCTGACTTGGTATAGAAATTTCAAAAGAAATGTTGGGTTAAAGTTAAAATTACAATATAATTTCTATTGCATCAAAATGTTTTTGACATAAGTTTTAACAGACTTAAATCCATCCAGACAACAGTTTGTTAATGTAAGACTAAATCTGATTCAATATGGGTTTGGCAAGTGTGTACTCATCATGCCGAAACATTCAGTAACGATTTGACATTTGAATATACAAACAACTATACATGTGACTGTTTTGATATTTGCTAAAATGATTGCTTGCATTAATTTCCAATAGACCAAAATACATTGACTACCATACTATGTATATATAGTTATTGAAACATATAAGGTTTGATATACAGATTGTTAATGTTGTAAACGATAGTGCAATATTGACATGCCAGCTTCAGCAAAATGGTTGTCATCACCAAGAAATGTACAATAATAAAAGAAGAAGACTTCATAAGTTTTGAAAACTTGTGTCTCATGTCTATTGTTTATGACAATAAAATATGTTTAAAGTAGAATATAATTTTCATGTTATATACGGCACATAAGTGTTTTGCCGCATTTTGGCGCAAAACATAAGAATGATTCTTTTGTCAAGTAAGTTGTTACTGCGAATACTTTAAGATATTGGTAAGTTAAAAAAATTTTTCAGGAATATAATAATTCACAAACATAACAGTATCTTCAATATATTAAGAATACCGTATTGACTTGTTAAGTTACAAATGTAACGAACATGAGAATCTCATTGTTTTAAATGTAGAATGTCAATCTGTTGGAGAGATTGGATATCTTATGTCGTAGGACCCACAGCCTACATGTTTTATCTGGCGTGGCAAAACGTGTATCATGAATAGAAAGAAATAGAACTACTGTCATGGTCAGACAAGGAAGTTTTACCTATGTCGAATTTATGTTTAAATTGTCAAGTTAAAGACAGTGTTTAACATATCAAATCAAGTCATTGGGATTTTCTAGCAGGAAAAATATTCTGTGTTCTTCCAATCACAAAACAATAAGTCAATGTTCAGTTTCTGCAAAATACCTTACATGGAATTTCTACCGGCAAGTTTCTGGAATTATTACACTATATTTCATCATGGTAAATAATTCCTATGCAAGTCGAAAATTTCGTAAAAAAGTAAGAGACATTTGAATTTGCATTTATGTAGATTGTTACAAATGTGGAGAAGAAAGTGTAGACAATTTTTAGACAGTTTATGCTTAATGACGTATTACTTGGTCCTGAAACCATGAATATAATTTGATATTTTTTAAATGATTCTCACGATACTGGACATTAAGCAATCATCATAAGTTATCTTTTATTGACCATCTGTAGAACATAATTGAGACATGTAATGTTTTATCTGAAATGTTTGCAACACATCAGAAATGATGCAAATTATAAGCCCCTGTACCGATAAAAAATACGACCATGATCGAAAACTTAGCAAATTATGGTTGAAGTCAAGCATACCCTCTCTAATGCTAGAACACGCAGTACCTGCGTCGACAAGTACAAGCACATTATTAGAAGTAGATCATTAACCACTGCTTTAACCACTCGTCCACTAAGGCTACGTCATAAATAAGAAAATAACTGTTGAAACGATTAAAATGTTTATTTAATATATATTTTAAATATCTCCAATCTTTTCTTTGATAAACATTAAATCTGAAATAAAGTTAAACATAATATATAGTTCAAACTCGTGGTAGACCAATATTGACTATCATACGTCTGAAGCGTTCTTTATGTGGTGTGGTTGTAAAATTCATATTTTTACCCTCTTCCTGAATATAACTAAACTATTTTATGATAGATACATAATAGCCAATCAGTCGATCAATTAACATTATACCTTATTTATTTTATCCTCAAAAACCATTTAACTGACATAACCGGTAACCGCGTTAATTTCATTCAATTCGATTCATTGTACTTCACTCAAAATGGAGTTTAAAAGTTGTTTGATTGTATATTTTCTGATTTCAGAAAATCTATATCATTGAGTCAAGTTTTTATTGAAATAGGAAAAAAAAAAACCAAGAAGAATCCACAACTTTTAGCAGGAAAACTAATAGTCCTGGTCTATAGAGGTTCGAAGGGTATAGAAAGAAAGTATTGCTTTTTTAATGGTTCTTTGTTGTACGAGACATGCATAACCAAATACCCTTATATTGGAACGCTTAAGACGAAATTAATTATGCCCTTACCTCCTTATTATAACCACAAACTTTCGCTTCTTGTTCTTCCGATTCCTTAAATTATTTACAGAATGCATGACTATGAATCTAGCCACATAATTTCTACCTGGATACAGATATTATGAACCAACCAATTGATTTATTCTTGGTGCCCTAATTTTTATTGCTGAAAGCTTAGTACCAATCAGTTATTGAATATAATATTTTAAATGATTACTACAACATACAATACAATGTTGAAATAAGTACTTTGCTGCTGAACGTTAGGCAATGATTTAATCAATCAGTAAGTTGATGCCTATGGGACGAAAGGAGTAGAATTTATGGATCCAGCTGTGCAGGCCAACAATAAACACACTTAATATTAAGATTATATAACGAGTAAATAACATTAGAATAACGCATCACAGAACCTATATTTTTGCTGTCCCATCTTAATGACGTTGGTTATAATCAACCGCAAAAATTAACGCTCATTCTAAAGGGTTTTTTCACAGTAGCTGGACGGTCTTTAGCATGGCAGTATGATATTGAGAAAAACATGTGTTTGAGAATATATATACTTGAATTAAACAATTTTTATTTTACTACAGGTTAATTGTTCTTACCTAGTTCGTACCTAGTTCATCTCACAAACATACAGGAGTCGGTCCGTACAAATATTGTCATTCCATCTACCATCGCTATTTTGCCACATCAAATTCAGACAATGTTTGAATGTCATAAAGGATTGATCTGCAGTCCACCTCCATAGTCCTTCTATCGCTTTGTCATTTCCACCAATCCACAATATATGACGATCTTCAATGTACCAATAATTTAGTTTAAATTGCACATTCCAACCAAAGAAAAACCTCCTTTCAAAGCTATCAGTGAGGACGAAATGATAAGTTTAATAATTTAAATAAATGCAAGTGTTCAATTTGCTGTTTGTTCAGTGAATTGGACATCAAGGAATAAAAAGGTGCTACTCTGAGCTTTCTCAGATAGCGCGTGGGAATTGTTTTAAGGAGGTATACAGTAGAGAACTTTATCACGCACCTAACTATGTACGGATTGTACCACACATCCTGAACTTTAAAGACTGATGGTTAACATGCAGTAAACAACACCTTGTTATTAGCTACAAAAGGAAACATTTTCCGTACCAACTCTTATTATATATTGTTTGACAGACATCATTAAATGCCTTTGGGATTCAAATTTCCAGTCGGATTCAATTTTTATCCTCATTTTTATATAGCTGTCATACTGCTCGATGAACGTTGATAACATCAAATATATCAATCAATAATTATTAATGTGAATACTGATGTCATTATTAAAGTTATTTAGGTTCATCAAAAGAATAAAATCACACAATTATAAATATGAGAACTAATAGAAGGGCTTTACACATGCTGACCAAGAAGCCACGTATTTATTCTATCACTGTTTGGGGGCCTTGGTGACAGTGTGGTTGAAGTACTTAAATGTTGATCAAGTGGTCTGTCAACAACAGCGTTGCAGGTCTCGCAGTGGGCAGGGTGTTCTGGGCTTCTTTCTTAATTGTCAAAGACTAAGGTTTTCCTACTGAATGTCAAGGGTTTTCTCCCTAAAAAAACTGAACGACATTATATAGCTGAAAACAGGTGAAAGTGGCGTTAACATTTAATCTACAACAAAAAAGCTATCTATTTTTTGCATATATTAATTTTGGTTTCTTAGAGTGACGTTTTCATCAGACATAAAAATATGTGTTTACTTTAGGTTAAAATTACTTAAACTGATATCAGATTGTCTCTTACCGTTGGCAGATGGTTTTGTATTTGCAAGAATCCATCTATTCTCGTCATAGTCCTCAACTTTAGCCAGATGAGCATTTTTATATCGGCAACTGTTCTTTAAAAAGTAGATTATGTATTAATACAAAAGTAAATTCTCTCATCCTTTCCATTTCCCAAGCTTGATACTAGGCATCTTCTTTATGGAAATGGCTTTTCGATAAATTTAATGGGTCTAATATTTTTATGTTTTACGTTATATCTATTACCCCCTTCAACAAGACGTACAGCGAAACCTATTATTATTATAGGTTAATGTAAACATAACCATGAAGTTTACTATAGGCATGATTTACAACTATATATTTCTTATGTTTTGATTTGCTGCTCCATAAAGTATACAACAGTAATATATGTTTTACTTTGATAAATTTGGTCAGTGTTAATTACAATTGGACGACTCTACAGTAAAACACGAAGACAAACGATACCAAAGAATAAAAACATTAAAAACAAAAAGCGGAAAAGATCGTCAGATTCATTAAAAAGTATGTTGTAAGAGACTTCAACCTTAAAACAAAACAATTAATCAATTAAAAGGAATTTATATATATTAATAAAAAATATTAAACTCTCAATGTAAAGAAAAACAATAAGCATTTCCTTTTTTTCCTATCACACCTCAGCATCATCCCAGGAAACTTTGTCCGTGCTAAAGAAATAGCAGTGTCCTTTATATGGTACCCATCCAATTGCACCTGTTTCAAGTGGAAATTATATTTGATCAGTCCATCATTCTAAAAGAGTTGATAAATTAAGCTACACTACTTGGTCGTGGAGCGTTAAGCTATTAATTTGTCAATAAATATTTTAAACTTCATTCTGATGAATTTGACATTCGTAATGATACAAAAGATTGTTATTTATATTCAAAGGAATCATTTATTCAATTAAACAGTAATTAATAAATTACATATCTTAATAAATCAAACCAAAATAGTTTGTATTATATACATGATTTTTCGTGTACGTAGCCTTTACATATCAGTGCTCTGGCTTTATCCAAGATTAAATCGCTGAAAGCAGCCTCAGTTTGTGGATAAATACTGATAGCAAAGACACAAACAATGCAGGCAAGGGTAAATTTCATTATAATTCTGAACCAAAAAACCCAATAAATACTAAATCAACAACTAAAAGTTTTCAATTATCATATACTTTATGGTAATTTTATGAAACTGATGTTTAAATGTTGTCGCTTCTTATTGCAACAGTATAAATACAAGGAAGTTTGTTGGAATTTAAACTTTAAAAGGCAGATTGACTTTTTGTATGGATTTACATTAATAAGCTTAACTTGACTGATTCACCGTTTTTTTTTTGACGTCAGGCAAACAATATTGCATTTATTCAGAAAAGTGTATCATAACGTGTTCTGCTTTTGAATCCCTCAAGACTATGCCAATTTGGAAAAAATAGTTTAATAAACTATTGCAATTAGTTCTTGATCTCAATTAAATATTATTTCAAGTTCAGTTTTGTAAGTAAAAATATATGCAGACGGCGAAAAAAAGTATTGCAAAACCAATAAAAATGGTGTGTATGTTGTAGTATTATGAATATAAATGCGTATAGACAACATGCGCTTATAGAATTGGAATGGTTTTGAAATATCTTCTTTTTATTTATATATCTGAAAATGTATTTTTGCGATGGTCGTTTTAGTCGATTATGATTACGTTTTTACTTAAATTTATTTTAAAAAGTTCCCTCCACGATTTGGCTTTAAATTATGCAAAACTGGAACCATTGGAAAAAAAGCTGCCATATAATATATTGTGATCAGTACATATGGTGAATATTCGTGAACAAAAAGGGACTTCACGCGGCCGTTGTTGGACATACGACCTAAGGCATTATTACGTCTCGTCCCCTGAGCTGTCTAATTCATCAACTCTTATATAATATATTGTCGTCTGTACAAATTGTGATTATTCTTGCATAAAAAGCGACTTCACGTTAGATATTCGGACTAAGGCGTTATTTCCTTTAACTATTTTCCTACTCACTGTCCTGCAGCAGTTATACGTCTTGTCCCCTGAGCTGTCTAATTCATCAACTGTTTAATTGTGTACCGACTAAGTTATTTATTATTTGTTTTTCAGAACGTAATGGAAATATATGTGTTTAGATATATGTCGCTATATATGTGATATAACTCTTATAAGGCTTTAATGTATGTGACATAGGCGTTTAAGAAACAGAACAAATGATGCCCCAACTTATTCATCACTGGAAGAGGAATTATGAAATGAACTAATTTGCAAAGTGTTGACTGCAACAAAACATTTTGCTTACTTCCAAAGATTGTGGCTCACTCCAAACACAGCACCCACTTTGCACTGTATAATATTTCTTACTATGAACAGGTTGCCGTTAAATGTGCGATTTCACAGGCGTCGAATGGGTACGCATAGTGAGCTCTGTAGATCAAGCACTTTGAAACGACCAATATCAAGCATATTACTTTTTGTCAACCAATTTCGATATAAAGAATCATGCATATCAGTTCAATTCACAATAATTAGCCAAAGAGAGGTCTGGTTACTTAAGTTTTATCTTAACTTACCTTAGTATGAATCTTTTAATTATTCAGGTGTTCGTAGGTTAGAAAGGACCGAAAATCCTCTGTCTGCATTCATTTTTATATCCGGTCGTTGAACACAGATGTCTTACATCTGTTGATATCTGATGTGCTTAGAATTATTATTCAAATAATTGCGTTGAATATCATTTTCTTTGTCAGATTACATTTGAAAGCATTTACAATGAGACCAAATACAATAAAATCTTGAATATTTAATTATGTTCTGAAAGAATTTGATTCCGGAAATATAACTAAAATATATGGAATTACAATTGATACAGTACACATCTAATATTTTGAGGCTTTAAATATCTTTCTAATTATTTGGTGTTGTTTTATAATGGTGCTATTGGTGTAATGACACGACCAAATGGTGTTTATAGCTAAAGTAATGATTGCGCGATTTACCATTAATTAATCAATTTATATAACAAACTTTTCAGCTGAGCATAAAAGCAACTTTAAAACACTATATAGTATAGTTTTGACACTTGAAAAACAACAATCGTGCGCTTTCTGCCAATAGTATTACACTCTTCATCATTCTACTCGTCATTAATAAAGTTCTTTTCAGACGTTGTATGTAATAATAATGGGCTTTATAACAAATAATTAAGAATTGTTATAAAGCAAATAACAAGTATACAAACAATTAAATTGTAGGCATTTGTAAAATCGTGGAATGGGAGACCATACTTCCCTGAACATTTTGATTATGAGGCAAAAACACTGAGGATAAGGCCACATAGAATTAATTTCTTGTTCTTCGGACTTTAACTTTAAAAATAAGGAGCGAGCGAGCGAATTTTTTTTTTATTAATTTTTTTTGAAATTCTGATTTTGTGGAGTGAATGATTTTGGTTTTAAGTTTTTAAAAAGATTTGTTCAGGTTTTCATGGTTAAACCGATGCGATCGAGCAATTTTTTTTAATTTTGAAGGAAATAACTGAAATTTAAAAAAAATGTATTTGATATTAAACAAGTGTTTGTTCTCAGTGTTTTATGACTTAACTAATTGATTAATAAATTATATAGCAGAAAAGAATTGTTTTGAATTGTTTTTTGTGTGTTCTGAAAGGGTGCTGTCTTGGCTTGCTATCTATAGGTACAGACGGACAAACAGACAGCCCATACCACTATTCAGTTATGTCTCCAAATCTTTTTGGCAAGGCATAATTACAAGATTGATTAAAACAAATAATAAAAGACTACCTGTCTTTATAAACAATAACAAACAGTAACACTAACACATATAAAAAACAATAACAATTTGTAAATATTTATAAAAAAACCAGTAATATATTGAAAGCACATTCTTATATGCACACATCCCTGTATATAATAATGCTAATATATTCTTGTAAACAAATGAGGTATTACAAGAGCATACGCAGAAAAATTAATAAAAGTATTTTAATATTAATATGTACAGCATATTTGAATAGAAGGTAATGTAGCGCTTGATATACAATACTTCAGTAAAATAATGTTGCCAAGAAAAATAAATGACACAAATTTACATTCCTTTTGTTGAATTTGCAAAATATTGAAATATAAATTAAGAATTCAGTTGCCCATAAAATGCTTCATTGATGTACAAAATGAAAAGAATGATGTTTTTGAGTAATAAAAATGTTACATGAATCTTGGTATTATGAAGCTGCACAGATTGATTATTAATGATATGACATTTCACTACAAAATGAAGACTCCCTGTCTTTATAATTATCAACAATGACAAAAGATGATGCAAAAGACAATATTTTTATGTAAATATCTTATAATAAACATACGCATATTCGACATTATAATGTTGTTTTTGGTAGCAGTACTTTTACCTGGATGGCAACGGCTGCCACAACCACACACTTTACATTTTACTTTCGGTCTTGATTTTATATCGGACTGAAACGGTCTTATCACCTTCTAAGTTCTGAATGAATCTCCAGCTATCGGAGCACTTGGATGAAAATCGTACAACGCAGAGAAGATTTTTTTTTAAAGAACACTTCCGGTTCTGGGCGCGGGTGGGTTTTCGTTAATGCGGGCGAAAGAAATTCAGTTTTTTTCTTTCTGAAATAATTTTACGTGCGGGCGGTCCGACGAACAAGTAATTATTTTGCGTGGCCTTAGTGTAAAATTTCTCCATTACTCTATACATTTCTGTGATTGTCAGCTTCAACCAGCCGGATTAGCAATTTGACAGTTTGCATTGCTCCATCTAGAGAGTTGTTTCCTTTCTCGCAAATAGGGATGAGGTATTAGGAGGTTATCATAAGGACATTATGGATGTTTCGATACTGTATACTTTTGAAGAAGTGTAACGCTCTTCAGAAAGTAATAATCAATATTCGCTGGACGTACAGAAATAAATTTTCTTTGAAAGCCACAATTAATTATTTAAAAGAAAGGAAAACGCTATCATATCATGGAAAAAAAATTATAAATTCATTAGTCAGTATATTATGTACGTTAAACGTCGTAATTCAAAGTGAAGTTTACAGTTAGCGAGTTTTGTCACTTACAATTGTTCACGTTATTCAATTAAAAATTTTAATTAAAGAAGTAAACATTTTTGCCCGAAATGACGTTTTTTGCAAGAAGTGCTAAACGAGACTTCTTCGTTATATTCCTCTTGGCGCAAGATGGTGGTCAACGGTCAGCATGGCGGAGAGCCAAATTGTTCTGTTTCTTGAAATTTAAAACATTCAATTTCCAACTTTAGTCGCATAAACTACTTTTTAAACAAATAAACTAAGCATTTAAAATACCAGCTGGTCACATTAATACTCTCAACCTTAGTCTGTGTTAACCACACGCAAAAAATTCAATTCTGGTTGTGGGTGGATTTAATTAAACACCAGAAAGACAATTCATTTGACTTATTAAGGCGTACTATTTTATCACAGTTTATTGATGTTAGGGAGTACAAAATTGGCTTGATTGTACCCCTGATACGCACGATAACGTGATGTAATATTGGGATTTATAATTTATTACTCTGCTATCTGGGAAGAGATCTTAATAATATCAGAAAAAGTAATGTGCAGAAACACAAAAAACTGAAGCAAAAAAATTAAAAAAAAATATCCAAAAAAGAGTCGAAAGGAACTATTAAATATTTAACGAAACAATGGGTAGGTTCTGTGAGGTTTGAAGGAGGCGATATGATAGACTACTTGACTTGAATAAAAGTTATATTAAAATCAAAGAAATGTCCTCTTAAATTATATAAATGGCATGACTTCTATTGTTTTCACGTGTCTCAATTAGACAGATAACGTTACAAGTTACATACATTGTCAGTATAACAGAGCGTTATTATAGTATTGGAACTTTACATTGATATATGCGGCAAGTTCTACAACATCAGCTAGTACTTTTAAAACTTTTCATTAAGATATATTGCTATCAGTTACAGGTTTTACTTTATTATAAGAAAAAAGTACCGTGCCAAAAGTACATGTAAGTCACAAAAATGGCGGCCAACGTTTTTTAAGTGTATCCAATGGCGTAGTTTAGCTTTTAACTTGTAATGATATTGTTACATTTGACGCAGTGATAATGGCCGCACTGAAGCTAAATTTTCGAGGTCGTATGTTACTGATGTAAACAGAATTGACAGCGAAATCAAAATGACCAAGTGAGGAAAGGAAATGTAGCCAGGAAAACGAAGAAAACATTTTGAAACTTAAGTAAGTCTCAGAGTTTCCCAAGTTATAGAAATTAATAATATGTTATAATTAACCGGTAAGTTTAATTGTAAATCAATGCTTTGATGCTGAAAATTGTGCAAATTAACAGAGAAGTGGTAGACAAAGATATTATGGGCACGAGAGTTTGCTTAAAGGCTGAATCTGACTAAAATTTATAAATAATTAAAGAAGTTACTACTGTTGAGCTATATCAACGAACCGTACAGCGAATTGTACTTGAGTTTGGGCACAGGAAGTGCCATCTTTAAAAACGTAAAGGAATGCGTGAAGCTGTCTGGGGAAGCGACTTGTTTGGTGTGTGGCTAGAAAACTGAAAAATAAAGATAGTTATTGGAAAAAGGCCATCTTTAGTGATGAACTGATGGTGATAATTAAACCAGGAGGTGATGTAAAAGTGTGGAAGAAAAAAATCGAAAGATAGTGACCGGAATGTCACGGATGTCAGCATAAGGGTACATTCAACTGTCAAACTTACTGTTTGGTGTTGTATCACTTATGTTGGTGTTCAAGATAACCATGGTCGCCAGAAACATACATTCTCAAAGGTACATTAATATGTTTCAAAACAACTCGTGACCTCTTGTTGTAACGATTTTGGTGTTTTATCCCTTGCTACTTTTATTTGCCGTAAATCCCACTTGTGTGCACAGTGGAAGATGAAAACCTAACTATATTATCCTGACCTGCACATAGTCCCGATTTGAGTCCGATTATAAATATTATGTTATTTGCAACGAATAATCTGCGATCAAGACTTTCTTAGATTTCAAAGAAACAATCAGATTTATAAAAACAAAGAACTGTTAGCTATCTGAGGTTATTGTTAGGAAATGCTGTATCACAAAATATTGTTGTTATTTTTCAATTGAATTGGTATGTAAAATTGTTTATTGCATGAAATTCATGTCTTGCTTGTAGATGGCAATATTGGAAAAAATTATACCACTTTATGTATTGACCATAATCATAAGATAACAATTGTTTTTATGTTATACTTTCATCTTGGGAACTACAGCGGTAGTTTTCCAAAAAGTAAGCATCATGTACATGTATTACAAATCAGACTGGTTGTCAATACTAAATAACAATTTGTGCGTTATTTTCTATTATTGCATACGATAAAGTTTATATATTTCTATGTGTCAAGGCACTGCATATACTTTTTCTGTAAATGTTTACATTATTTTAACGACAATATTTCACCTTTGGAACACCTAAATGAACCTGTTACTTGGATTGGATATATATTGCTTTTAAGCTTACATAATACACATTGCTATGTGAGCTATTGAGTTCAGTTCGCATCTGATGCTGATAATAATTTTTTTTTTCGAATTGATTCGTGTAGTGTGACCAATCTCCACAATTAAGTATGGAAGGTTCTCCTTAAATGTTTCCCATTAGATGATAATCATGGATGCAATATAGGACTCGGATTGGTCAAAAGTTTAAAAGTCATCTTTTCTAAAAGCATTAGAGTCAAATGATAAGAATCATTGATGTAAAGATGACTTGGGACATATTAGATTAAATAAAAAACTTTTAGTTATTGTAATTTGACCGATCTTTATTTTAAATGCCTACAATTAGAAACACGTTTGTGAAATGTTTGAGCAAACACGGTTAATTTGAATCAAAACCTATGATCACTGACTAATAAAATATGTCGACTAAAAAGGTATAATCAGTCTTGATTATGTCCGATATTCATATCACTTAATATGTTCTTGTGCCAGACGATAAGGTCCATAACAACAAAAATGTATCTAAAAGAAACATTATACAGAGAGTTGAATAAAGTAGGCATGTTGAGTTCACTTTGCAATCCTACCTACACATTTACAACGCTTTTAAAAAGGGGAGTTTTTAAACTTACAAAAAAGGTTTTGATATTTTTTGAGCTCTATATCAAAATCGAATACTGTGATCTCCTCTTCTTGTATTGGATACGAAAACGTTACAAAAATCCACACAAACAGGGTTTCATATCTGAATCTTTTTCGTTTACCACGAAACCTTTGTCTAAACTCCGTACCGCTATTTAAACGGCAATAAAATCGGGCTTCAAAAATACAGCGACGCTATTTCAGTAATGACGTAATGAAAAGTGGATAGTAAAACTTCAAAAGACCTAATAGACATCTTAATATCTGGATATCATCCCAATGTACCATTAAACACTTCTATTTTCGACACTTTACGCGACCATCCCCCATATGCAACTTAAAATAAGGATTAAAGACCTTATGAAACGCTACTTTTTCCAGAAAAATAGGATTCACAGAACTTACGTAGCTATCAATGAAAAACGTATTTCGTCATCAACGACTAAATCAGATAATAAATATATCAAATTTTAGGACATATTTTTTAGCACACATGTACTAATTGTGGTCCTCTCGTGTCGACCAGTTGTGTACTTTTATGAGGTCTCGGTTCTGGAAAGCCTATTAAAGAAGAAAGAAAAGACACTGGTATACACCATAAATTTCACATTCCGCTATATTAATGATGTCTCGTCTCTAAACAATGCAAAATCTCCGCCGATTCTATGTGTGAGATCAAATGTGCGAGAAATTTTTAATAGATTACTGAATGGATGTATTTGGATGAATAAGCGCTGTGACTCACAGAACCTACATTATAACGAATTTCCGTATCCAACAGAATAATTAGCAGAATACCAGTCCAATTCATAGTTCCACGACAAACTCTGAAACCAGAATCATGCCGCACTTATGGGTTAAGTTTCTCAATTGATATTTCGATTAAACCACTCATCAAGTGAACCTAGCGTTAACCGTGTGTTTCTATGTCAAATGTTTAAGAAAATGCCCGGTTTTCATTTGAATATACTGGATTATAAGTTGCTCTATTAGTCTGTTTGCCTAACTGTAGTTTGCAAGACCAGCATACTGTTATGGGCGCAATATGCCATGGTATATGGTTACTTATGACATTTCTTCTCATTTGGATTTTATTTTGAAATTGTTCTTTCCTAATTGTGGAGTATTTACGCTCAGTTGTCTTTATATCAACTTTCTGTATCTTGCTTAGCTCTCCTGCAATAGTGGTATCCGAGGCATCTGTATTTAACACATACGTATTCAGTAATTTTGGGTAGTGATGTACCACAGCTTCTACAAGTCCAGTCTTTAGTACTTCAAATGCCGCTTGGTGTCAGAATCAATTGTGTAAGCGCCTCGTGTAATGGGCGCGCTACACTAGCAAAATTAGCAATGTATTCTCGGTGGTAGTTCATGAACCCAGGAAAAGATCCTTAGCGGTTTGCTTCCTGGTTTTGGCCATTTACTTTCTGCTATCAATTTTTTCTGTTTTCACTTTCATTCCTGCTGCGCATACATGTTTTTCTTAAAATTTAACCTCTTTTTAAAACTACATTTCTTAGGTGGTCATTTATATCTTCGAAACGTAATGCGATTTGTTTAATTGTTCTAGCATCTCAGGACAATGACGTCATCAAATGGGTAAGACAGATTCATGGCTGGAAGAACAACATGAAATGTTTATCCTCCCCCCATTAAATTATATACTGTTAAATTTTGAATGTAACTTTCGGCAATTTTTCAGCTATAACATTGCGTGCCACCTTTCACATGAAAAAAACTACTCCTTGTTAATTACATCTCAGGTTGGAGTAGAGCACACTCAATGTTGACAGGCACGTGACGAGTAGTAGATGAATAACTACCTTAACCACATCTAGTATTCTAGGTCAAAGGCTCAGAAAACCTTTACTGATTTCTGCAGTGATAATTTGTCGTGCTGACTATAAATGTTTTTTAACGTTACAAACAAATACAAATCGTCCATTGGTGTCTTGCAGACGAACCGTACTCTTTTATTAATACTGTTACATGTATGTTGTTTCTCAAAATGTTTGTAATTATTTTTGTTATTTAATAACTGTATTTTCTGTCCCATGAGATTTCTTATATGATTAAAATATAAAATAACTGGGGGAATGTACTCACATGAATACGACTAACCCGCCTGTCCAATTTGTTTTCTAGCACAAATGTTGAACAATATTACTGAATGCACAGTTCACATAATTGATTATTTAAAAGATCATGTGTGTACACGCTCGATTTCAGCGCTTTTTATAAAAAACTTCAACATCTTGTTGATATTTCTGACCGAAAATTTTCCCCCTTCAGTTTGCCATTTGTCCTTATAACCCTAATATGCTGAAAAGTACACCCGACATTGTTACAACCCTGATTCGGGACAATAAGATAATAAAAAGATTAAAAAAAAACAAAAGTAAAGAAGATAGATAAAATCTAAGATTTTTCTTAAAAAGACGATTCCCCTCCCCAAGATAATGACTTTGCATTAAAAACAACGTTTTTTCTTTAAATCCATTGCGTTATCTATCAACACTGCAGCTGTAGCTGTGTAGGCTATTTATAGAACAGTGTACAAATCAGGGAACAATGAAACATTAATAAGGGAATATCTCCAATAATTAAATTAATAACACAGTGGAAATATTTTTATTAATAATGTTATTCAATCATTTATATGCTACACCTTTTCACTATTTTCGAAATTACGTCACGTGACTTTTTTACAAGCACAAATGCAAAACCACGTAATATATACCTGTGTTACATGTATCGATCGATACCGTTGGTAAGGCTACGTCATAAATAAGAAAATAACTGTTGAAACGATTACAATGTTTATTTAATATATATTTTAAATATCTCCAATCTTTTCTTTGATAAACATTAAATCTGAAATAAAGTTAAACAGAATATATAGTTCAAACTCGTGATAGACCAATATTGACTATCATACGTCGGAAGCGTTCTTTATGTGGTGTGGTTGTAAAATTCATATTTTTACCCTCGTCCTGAATATAACTAAACTAGTTTATGATAGATACATAAAAGCCAATCAGTCGATCAATTAAAATTATACCTTATTTATTTTATCCTCAAAAACCATTTAACTGACATAACCGGTAACCGCGTTAATTTCATTCAATTCGATTCATTGTACTTCAATCGAAATGGAGTTTAAAAGTTGTTTGAGTGTATATTTTCTGATTTCAGAAAATCTATATCATTGAGTCAAGTTTTTATTGAAATAGGAAAAAAAAACAAGAAGAATCCACAACTTTTAGCAGGAAAACTAATAGTCCTGGTCTATAGAGGTTCGAAGGGTATAGAAAGAAAGTATTGCTTTTTTAATGGTTCTTTGTTGTACGAGACATGCATAACCAAATACCCTTATATTGGAACGCTTAAGACGAAATTAAGTGCTGTAGTAAAGGTTTATGCCCTTACCTCCTTCTTATAACCACAAACTTTCGCTTCTTGTTCTTCCCGATTCCTTAAATTATTTACAGAATGCATGATTATGAATCTAGCCACATAATTTCTACCTGGATACAGATATTATGAACCAACCAATTGATTTATTCTTGGTGCCCTAATTTTTATTGTTGAAAGTTTAGGACCAATCAGTTATTGAATATAATATTTAAATGATTACTACAACATACAATAGAATGTTGAAATAAGTACTTTGCTGCTGAACGTTAGGCAATGATTTAATCAATCAGTAAGTTGATGCCTATGGGACGAAAGGAGTAGAATTTATGGATCCAGCTGTGCAGGCCAACAATAAACACACTTAATATTAAGATTATATAACGAGTAAATAACATTAGAATAACGCATCACAGAACCTATATTTTTGCTGTCCCATCTTAATGACGTTGGTTATAATCAACCGCAAAAATTAACGCTAATTCTAAAGGGTTTTTTCACAGTAGCTGGACGGTCTTTAGCATGGCAGTATGATATCGAGAAAAACATGTGTTTGAGAATAAGATATATATACTTGAATTAAACAATTTTTATTTTACTACAGGTTAATTGTTCTTACCTAGTTCGTACCTAGTTCATCTCACAAACATACAGGAGTCGGTCCGTACAAATATTGTCATTCCATCTACCATCGCTATTTTGCCACATCAAATTCAGACAATTTTCTTTAGAGCCACCGTTTGGTTCCTTGTAATCAAAGTCCCAATGTTTGAATGTCATAAAGGATTGATCTGCAGTCCACCTCCATAGTCCTTCTATCGCTTTGTCATTTCCACCAATCCACAATATATGACGATCTTCAATGTACCAATAATTTAGTTTAAATTGCACATTCCAACCAAAGAAAAACCTCCTTTCAAAGCTATCAGTGAGGACGAAATGATAAGTTTAATAATTTAAATAAATGCAAATGTTCAATTTGCTGTTTGTTCAGTGAACTGGACATCAAGGAATAAAAAGGTGCTACTCTGAGCTTTCTCAGATAGCGCGTGGGAATTGTTTTAAGGAGGTATACAGTAGAGAACTTTATCACGCACCTAACTATGTACGGATTGTACCACACATCCTGAACTTTAAAGACTGATTGTTAACATGCAGTAAACAACACCTTGTTATTAGCTACAAAAGGAAACATTTTCCGTACCAACTCTTATTATATATTGTTTGACAGACATCATTAAATGCCTTTGGGATTCAAATTTCCTGTCTGATTCAATTTTTATCCTCATTTTTATATAGCTGTCATACTGCTCGATGAACGTTGATAACATCAAATATATCAATCAATAATTATTAATGTGAATACTGATGTCATTATTAAAGTTATTTAGGTTCATCAAAAGAATAAAATCACACAATTATAAATATGAGAACTAATAGAAGGGCTTTACACATGCTGACCAAGAAGCCACGTATTTATTCTATCACTGTTTGGGGGCCTTGGTGACAGTGTGGTTAAAGTACTTAAATGTTGATCAAGTGGTCTGTCAACAACAGCGTTGCGGGTCTCGCAGCGGGCAGGGTGTTCTGTGCTTCATTCTTAATTGTCAAGGACTAAGGTTTTCCTGCTGAATGTCAAGGGTTTTCTCCCTCAATAAAAACTGAACGACATTATATAGCTGAAAACAGGTGAAAGTGGCGTTAACATTTAATCTACAACAAAAAAGCTATCTATTTTTTGCATATATTAATTTTGGCTTCTTAGAGTGACGTTTTCATCAGACATAAAAATATGTGTTTACTTTAGGTTAAAATTACTTAAACTGATATCAGATTGTCTCTTACCGTTGGCAGATGGTTTTGTATTTGCAAGAATCCATCTATTCTCGTCATAGTCCTCAACTTTAGCCAGATGAGCATTTTTATATCGGCAACTGTTCTTTAAAAAGTAGATTATGTATTAATACAAAAGTAAATTCTCTCATCCTTTCCATTTCCCAAGCTTGATACTAGGCATCTTCATTATGGAAATGGCTTTTCGATAAATTTAATGGGTCTAATATTTTTATATTTTACGTGATATCTATTACCCCCTTCAACAAGACGTACAGCGAAACCTATTATTATTATATGTTAATGTAAACATAATCATGAAGTTTACTATAGGCATGATTTACAACTATATATTTCATATGTTTTGATTTGCTGCTCCATAAAGTATACAACAGTAATATATGTTTTACTTTGATAAATTTGGTCAGTGTTAATTACAATTGGACGACTCTACAGTAAAACACGAAGACAAACGATACCAAAGAATAAAAACATTAAAAACAAAAAGCGGAAAAGATCGTCAGATTCATTAAAAAGTATGTTTTAAGAGACTTCAACCTTAAAACAAAACAATTAATCAATTAAAAGGAATTTATATATATATAGTAATAAAAAATATTAAACTCTCAATGTAAAGAAAAACAATAAGCATTTCCTTTTTAATATCACACCTCAGCATCATCCCAGGAAACTTTGTCCGTGCTAAAGAAATAGCAGTGTCCTTTATATGGTACCCATCCAATTGCACCTGTTTCAAGTGGAAATTATATTTGATCAGTCCATCATTCTAAAAGAGTTGATAAATTAAGCTACACTACTTGGTCGTGGAGCGTTAAGCTATTAATTTGTCAATAAATATTTTAAACTTCATTCTGATGAATTTGACATTCGTAATGATACAAAAGATTGTTATTTATATTCAAAGGAATCATTTATTCAATTAAACCGTAATTAATAAATTTCATATCTTAATAAATCAAACCAAAATAGTTTGTATTATATACATGATTTTTCGTGTACGTAGCCTTTACATATCAGTGCTCTGGCTTTATCCAAGATTAAATCGCTGAAAGCAGCCTCAGTTTGTGGATAAATACTGATAGCAAAGATACAAACAATGCAGGCAAGGGTAAATTTCATTATAATTCTGAAACAAAAAAAAACAATAAATACTAAATCAACAACTAAAAGTTTTCAATTATCGTATACTTTATTGTAATTTTATGAAACTGATGTTTAAATGTTGTCGCTTCTTATTGCAACAGTATAAATACAAGGAAGTTTGTTGGAATTTAAACTTTAAAAGGCAGATTGCCTTTTTGTATGGATTTACATTAATAAGCTTAACTTGACTGATTCACCTTTTTTTTTTGACGTCAGGCAAACAATATTGCATTTATTCAGAAAAGTGTATCATCACGTGTTCTGCTTTTGAATCCCTCAAGACTATGCCAATTTGGAAAAAAATAGTTTAATAAACTATTACAATTAGTTCTTGATCTCAATTAAACATTATTTCAAGTTCAGTTTTGTAAGTAAAAATATATGCAGACGGCGAAAAAAAGTATTGCAAAAACAATAAAAATGGTGTGTATGTTGTAGTATTATGAATATAAATGCGTATAGACAACATGCGCTTATAGAATTGGAATGGTTTTGAAATAGCTTCTTTTTATTTATATATCTGAAAATGTATTTTTGCGATGGTCGTTTTAGTCGATTATGAGATTGTACGTTTTTACTTAAATTTATTTTAAAAAGTTCCCTCCAAGATTTGGCTTTAAATTATGCAAAACTGGAACCATTGGAAAAAAAGCTGCCATATAATATATTGTGATCAGTACATATGGTGAATATTCGTGAACAAAAAGGGACTTCACGCGGCCGTTGTTGGACATACGACCTAAGGCATTATTACGTCTCGTCCCCTGAGCTGTCTAATTCATCAACTCTTATATAATATATTGTCGTCTGTACAAATTGTGATTATTCTTGCATAAAAAGCGACTTCACGTAAGATATTCGGACTAAGGCGTTATTTCCTTTAACTATTTTCCTACTCACTGTCCTGCAGCAGTTATACGTCTTGTCCCCTGAGCTGTCTAATTCATCAACTGTTTAATCGTGTACCGACTAAGTTATTTATTATTTGTTTTTCAGAACGTAATGGAAATATATGTGTTCAGATATATGTCGCTATATATGTGATATAACTCTTATAAGGCTTTAATGTATGTGACATAGGCGTTTAAGAAACAGAACAAATGATGCCCCAACTTATTCATCACTGGAAGAGGAATTATGAAATGAACTAATTTGCAAAGTGTTGACTGCAACAAAACATTTTGCTTACTTCCAAAGATTGTGGCTCACTCCAAACACAGCACCCACTTTGCACTGTATAATATTTTCTTACTATGAACAGGTTGCCGTTAAATGTGCGATTTCTCAGACGTCGAATGGGTACGCATAGTGAGCTCTGTGGATCAAGCACTTTGAAACGACCAATATCAAGCATATTACTTTTTGTCAACCAATTTCGATATAAACAATCATGCATATCAGTTCAATTCACAATAATTAGCCAAAGAGAGGTCTGGTTACTTAAGTTTTATCTTAACTTACCTTAGGATGAATCTTTTAATTATTCAGGTGTTCGTAGGTTAGAAAGGACCGAAAATCCTCTGTCTGCATTCATTTTTATATCCGGTCGTTGAACACAGATGTCTTACATCTGTTGATATCTGATGTGCTTAGAATTATTATTCAAATAATTGCGTTGAATATCATTTTCTTTGTCAGATTACATTTGAAAGCATTTACAATGAGAACAAATACAATAAAATCTAGAATATTTAATTATGTTCTGAAAGATTATCTCTTAATAGTGTTGGTCTGTGCGGGAATTTGATTCCGGAAATATAACTAAAATATATGGAATTACAATTGATACAGTACACATCTAATATTTTGAGGCTTTAAATATCTTTCTAATTATTTGGTGTTGTTTTATAATGGTGATATTGGTGTAATGACACGACCAAATGGTGTTTATAGCTAAAGTAATGATTGCGCGATTTACCATTAATTAATCAATTTATATAACAAACTTTTCAGCTGAGCATAAAAGCAACTTTAAAACACTATATAGTATAGTTTTGACACTTGAAAAACAACAATCGTGCGCTTTCTGCCAATAGTATTACACTCTTCATCATTCTACTCGTCATTAATAAAGTTCTTTTCAGACGTTGTATGTAATAATAATGGGCTTTATAACAAATAATTAAGAATTGTTATAAAGCAAATAACAAGTATACAAACAATTAAATTGTAGGCATTTGTAAAATCGTGGAATGGGAGACCATACTTCCCTGAACATTTTGATTATGAGGCAAAAACACATCTGAGGATAAGGCCACATAGAATTAATTTATTGTTCTTCGGACTTTAACTTTAAAAATAAAGAAATATTAAACAAGTGCTTGTTCTCAGTGTTTTATGACTAAACTAATTGATTGATAAATTATATAGCAGAAAAGAATTGTTTTGAATTGTTTTTTGTGTTCTGAAAGGATGCTGTCTTGGCTTGCTATCTATAGGTACAGACGGACAAACAGACAGCCCATACCACTATTCAGTTATGTCTCCAAATCTTTTTGGCAAGGCATAATTTCAAGATTGATTAAAACAAATAATAAAAGACTACCTGTCTTTATAAACAATAACAAACAGTAAAACTAACACATATAAAAAACAATAACAATTTGTAAATATTTATAAAAAAAACCAATAATATATTGAAAGCACATTCTTATATGCACACATCCCTGTATATAATAATGCTAATATATTCTTGTAAACAAATGAGGTATTACAAGAACATACGGAGAAAAATTAATAAAAGTATTTTAATATTAATATGTACAACATATTTGAATAGAAGGTAATATAGCGCTTGATATACAATACTTCAGTAAAATAATGTTCCCAAGAATAATAAATGACACAAATTTACATTCCTTTTGTTGAATTTACAAAATATTCAAATATAAATTAAGAATTCAGTTGCCCATAAAATGCTTCATTGATGTACAAAATGAAAAGAATGATGTTTTTTTAGTAATAAAAATGTTACATGAATCTTTGTATTTTGAAGCTGCACAGATTGATTATTAATGATATGACATTCACTACAAAATGAAGACTCCCTGTCTTTATAATTATCAACAATGACACAAAATGATGCAAAAGACAATATTTTTATGTAAATATCTTATAATAAACATACGCATATTCGACATTCTAATGTTGTATTTGGTAGCAGTATTTTTAACTGGGTGGCAACGGCCACAACCACACACTTGTTTTCTACATTTTACTTTCGGTCTTGATTTTATATCGGACTGAAACGGTCTTATCACCTTCTAAGTTCTGAATGAATCTCCAGCTATCGGAGCACTTGGATAAAAATCGTACAACGTGGAGAAGATTATTTTTTTTAAAGAACACTTCCGGTTCTGGACGCGGGCGGGTTTTCGTTAATGCGGGCGGAAGAAATTCAGTTTTTTTGTTTCTGAAATAATTTTACGTGCGGGCGGTCCGACGAACAAGTATTTAATTTGCGTGGCCTTAGTGTAAAGTATTTTTTTTAGACAGTGTCTCCATTACTCTATACATTTCTGTGATTGTCAGCTTCAACCAGCCGGATTAGCAATTTGACAGTTTGCATTGCTCCATCTAGAGAGTTGTTTCCTTTCTCGCAAATAGGGATGAGGTATTAGGAGGTTATCATAAGGACATTACGGATGTTTCGATACTGTATACTTTTGAAGAAGTGCAACGCTCTTCAGAAAGTAATAATCAATATTCGCTGGACGTACAGAAATAAATTTTCTTTAAAAGCCGCAATTAATTATTTAAAAGAAAGGAAAACATTATCATATCATGGAAAAAAATTAAAAATTCATTAGTCAGTATATTATGGACGTTAAACGTCGTAATTCAAAGTGAAGTTTACAGTTAGCGAGTTTTATCACTTACAATTGTTCACGTTATTCAATTAAAAATTTTATTTAAAGAAGTAAACATTTTTGCCCGAAATGACGTTTTTTGCAAGAAGTGCTAAACGAGACTTCTTCGTTATATTCCTCTTGGCGCAAGATGGTGGTCAACGGTCAGCATGGCATAGAGCCAAATTGTTCTGTTTCTTGAAATTTAAAACATTCAATTTCCAACTTTAGTCGCATAAACTACTTTTTAAACAAATAAACTAAGCATTTAAAATACCAGCAGGTCACATTAATACTCTCAACCTTAGTGTGTGTTAACCACACGCAAAAAATTCAATTCTGGTTGTGGGTGGATTTAATTAAACACTAGAAAGACAATTCATTTGACTTATTAAGGCGCACTATTTTATCACAGTTTATTGATGTTAGGGAGTACAAAATTCGCTTGATTGTCTCCCTAATACGCACGATAACGTGATTGGGATTTATAATTTATTACTCTGCTATCTGGGATCAGATCTTAATAATATCAGAAAAAGTAATGTGCAGAAACACAAAAAAGCTGAAGCAAAAAAATTTAAAAAAATATCCAAAAAAAGAGTCGAAAGGAACTATTAAATATTTAATGAAACAATGGATAGGTTCTGTGAGGTTTGAAGGAGGCGATATGATAGACTACTTGACTTGAATAAAAGTTATATTAAAATCAAAGAAATGTCCTCTTAAATTATATAAATGGCATGACTTTTATTGTTTTCACGTGTCTCAATTAGACAGATAACGTTACAAGTTACATACATTGTCAGTATAACAGAGCGTTATTATAGTATTGGAACTTTACATTGATATATGCGGCAAGTTCCACAACACCAGCTAGTACTTTTAAAACTTTTCATTAAGATATATTGCTATCAGTTACAGTTTTTACTTTATTATAAGAAAAATGTACCGTGCCAAAAGCACATGTAAGTCACAAAAATGGCGGCCAACGTTTTTTTAAGTGTATCCAGTGGCGTAGTTTAGCTTTTAACTTGTAATGATATTGTTACATTTGACGCAGTGATAATGGCCGCACTGAAGCTAAATTTTCGAGGTCGTATGTTACTGATGTAAACAGAATTGACAGCGAAATCAAAATGACCAAGTGTGGAAAGGAAATGTAGCCAGGAAAACGAAGAAAACATTTTGAAGTCTCAGAATTTCCCAAGTTATAGAAATTAATAATATGTTATAATTAACCGGTAAGTGTAACTGTAAATCAATGCTTTGATGCAGAAAATTGTGCAAATTAACAGAGAAGTGGTAGACAAAGATATTATGGGCACGAGAGTTTGCCTAAAGGCTGAATCTGACTAAAATTTATAAATAATTAAAGAAGCTACTACTGTTGAGCTATATCAACGAACCGTACAGCGAATTGTACTTGAGTTTGGGCACAGGAAGTGCCATCTTTAAAAACGTAAAGGGATGCGTGAAGCTGTCTGGGGAAGCGACTTGTTTGGTGTGTGGCTAGAAAACTGAAAAATAAAGATAGTTATTGGAAAAAGGCCATCTTTAGTGATGAACTGATGGTGATAATTAAACCAGGAGGTGATGTAAAAGTGTGGAAGAAAAAAATCGAAAGATAGTGACCGGAATGTCACGGATGTCAGCATAAGGGTACATTCAACTGTCAAACTTACTGTTTGGTGTTGTATCACTTATGTTGGTGTTCAAGATAACCATGGTCGCCAGAAACATACATTCTCAAAGGTACATTAATATGTTTCAAAACAACTCGTGACCTCTTGTTGTAACGATTTTGGTGTTTTATCCCTTGCTACTTTTATTTGCCGTAAATCCCACTTGTGTGCACAGTGGAAGATGAAAACCTAACTATATTATCCTGACCTGCACAAAGTCCCGATTTGAGTCCGATTATAAATATTATGTTATTTGCAACGAATAATCTGCGATCAAGACTTTCTTAGATTTCAAAGAAACAATCAGATTTATAAAAACAAAGAACTGTTAGCTATCTGAGGTTATTGTTAGGAAATGCTGTATCACAAAATATTGTTGTTATTTTTCAATTGAATTGGTATGTAAAATTGTTTATTGCATGAAATTCATGTCTTGCTTGTAGATGGCAATATTGGAAAAAATTATACCACTTTATGTATTGACCATAATCATAAGATAACAATTGTTTTTATGTTATACTTTCATCTTGGGAACTACAGCGGTAGTTTTCCAAAAAGTAAGCATCATGTACATGTATTACAAATCAGACTGGTTGTTAATACTAAATAACAATTTGTGCGTTATTTTCTATTATTGCATACGATAAAGTTTATATATTTCTATGTGTCAAGGCACTGCATATACTTTTTCTGTAAATGTTTACATTATTTTAACGACAATATTTCACCTTTGGAACACCTAAATGAACCTGTTACTTGGATTGGATATATATTGCTTTTAAGCTTACATAATACACATTGCTATGTGAGCTATTGAGTTCAGTTCGCATCTGATGCTGATAATAATTTTTTTTTTCGAATTGATTCGTGTAGTGTGACCAATCTCCACAATTAAGTATGGAAGGTTCTCCTTAAATGTTTCCCATTAGATGATAATCATGGATGCAATATAGGACTCGGATTGGTCAAAAGTTTAAAAGTCATCTTTTCTAAAAGCATTAGAGTCAAATGATAAGAATCATTGATGTAAAGATGACTTGGGACATATTAGATTAAATAAAAAACTTTTAGTTATTGTAATTTGACCGATCTTTATTTTAAATGCCTACAATTAGAAACACGTTTGTGAAATGTTTGAGCAAACACGGTTAATTTGAATCAAAACCTATGATCACTGACTAATAAAATATGTCGACTAAAAAGGTATAATCAGTCTTGATTATGTCCGATATTCATATCACTTAATATGTTCTTGTGCCAGACGATAAGGTCCATAACAACAAAAATGTATCTAAAAGAAACATTATACAGAGAGTTGAATAAAGTAGGCATGTTGAGTTCACTTTGCAATCCTACCTACACATTTACAACGCTTTTAAAAAGGGGAGTTTTTAAACTTACAAAAAAGGTTTTGATATTTTTTGAGCTCTATATCAAAATCGAATACTGTGATCTCCTCTTCTTGTATTGGATACGAAAACGTTACAAAAATCCACACAAACAGTGTTTCATATCTGAATCTTTTTCGTTTACCACGAAACCTTTGTCTAAACTCCGTACCGCTATTTAAACGGCAATAAAATCGGGCTTCAAAAATACAGCGACGCTATTTCAGAAATGACGTAATGAAAAGTGGATAGTAAAACTTCAAAAGACCTAATAGACATCTTAATATCTGGATATCATCCCAATGTACCATTAAACACTTCTATTTTCGACACTTTACGCGACCATCCCCCATATGCAACTTAAAATAAGGATTAAAGACCTTATGAAACGCTACTTTTTCCAGAAAAATAGGATTCACAGAACTTCCGTAGCTATCAATGAAAAACGTATTTCGTCATCAACGACTAAATCAGATAATAAATATATCAAATTTTAGGACATATTTTTTAGCACACATGTACTAATTGTGGTCCTCTCCTGTCGACCAGTTGTGTACTTTTATGAGGTCTCGGTTCTGGAAAGCCTATTAAAGAAGAAAGAAAAGACACTGGTATACACCATAAATTTCACATTCCGCTATATTAATGATGTCTCGTCTCTAAACAATGCGAAATCTCCGCCGATTCTATGTGTGAGATCAAATGTGCGAGAAATTTTTAATAGATTACTGAATGGATGTATTTGGATGAATAAGCGCTGTGACTCACAGAACCTACATTATAACGAATTTCCGTATCCAACAGAATAATTAGCAGAATACCAGTCCAATTCATAGTTCCACGACAAACTCTGAAACCAGAATCATGCCGCACTTATGGGTTAAGTTTCTCAATTGATATTTCGATTAAACCACTCATCAAGTGAACCTAGCGTTAACCGTGTGTTTCTATGTCAAATGTTTAAGAAAATGCCCGGTTTTCATTTGAATATACTGGATTATAAGTTGCTCTATTAGTCTGTTTGCCTAACTGTAGTTTGCAAGTCCAGCATACTGTTATGGGCGCAATATGCCATGGTATATGGTTACTTATGACATTTCTTCTCATTTGGATTTTATTTTGAAATTGTTCTTTCCTAATTGTGGAGTATTTACGCTCAGTTGTCTTTATATCAACTTTCTGTATCTTGCTTAGCTCTCCTGCAATAGTGGTATCCGAGGCATCTGTATTTAACACATACGTATCAGTAATTTTGGGTAGTGATGTACCACAGCTTCTACAAGTCCAGTCTTTAGTACTTCAAATGCCGCTTGGTGTCAGAATCAATTGTGTAAGCGCCTCGTGTAATGGGCGCGCTACACTAGCAAAATTAGCAATGTATTCTCGGTGGTAGTTCATGAACCCAGGAAAAGATCCTTAGCGGTTTGCTTCCTGGTTTTGGCCATTTACTTTCTGCTATCAATTTTTTCTGTTTTCACTTTCATTCCTGCTGCGCATACATGTTTTTCTTAAAATTTAACCTCTTTTTAAAACTACATTTCTTAGGTGGTCATTTATATCTTCGAAACGTAATGCGATTTGTTTAATTGTTCTAGCATCTCAGGACAATGACGTCATCAAATGGGTAAGACAGATTCATGGCTGGAAGAACAACATGAAATGTTTATCCTGCCCCCATTAAATTATATACTGTTAAATTTTGAATGTAACTTTCGGCAATTTTTCAGCTAAAACATTGCGTGCCACCTTTCACATGAAAAAAACTAATCCTTGTTAATTACATCTCAGGTTGGAGTAGAGCACACTCAATGTTGACAGGCACGTGACGAGTAGTAGATGAATAACTACCTTAACCACATCTAGTATTCTAGGTCAAAGGCTCAGAAAACCTTTACTGATTTCTGCAGTGATAATTTGTCGTGCTGACTATAAATGTTTTTTAACGTTACAAACAAATACAAATCGTCCATTGGTGTCTTGCAGACGAACCGTACTCTTTTATTAATACTGTTACATGTATGTTGTTTCTCAAAATGTTTGTAATTATTTTTGTTATTTAATAACTGTATTTTCTGTCCCATGAGATTTCTTATATGATTAAAATATAAAATAACTGGGGGAATGTACTCACATGAATACGACTAACCCGCCTGTCCAATTTGTTTTCTAGCACAAATGTTGAACAATATTACTGAATGCACAGTTCACATAATTGATTATTTAAAAGATCATGTGTGTACACGCTCGATTTCAGCGCTTTTTATAAAAAACTTCAACATCTTGTTGATATTTCTGACCGAAAATTTTCCCCCTTCAGTTTGCCATTTGTCCTTATAACCCTAATATGCTGAAAAGTACACCCGACATTGTTACAACCCTGATTCGGGACAATAAGATAATAAAAAGATTAAAAAAAAACAAAAGTAAAGAAGATAGATAAAATCTAAGATTTTTCTTAAAAAGACGATTCCCCTCCCCAAGATAATGACTTTGCATTAAAAACAACGTTTTTTCTTTAAATCCATTGCGTTATCTATCAACACTGCAGCTGTAGCTGTGTAGGCTATTTATAGAACAGTGTACAAATCAGGGAACAATGAAACATTAATAAGGGAATATCTCCAATAATTAAATTAATAACACAGTGGAAATATTTTTATTAATAATGTTATTCAATCATTTATATGCTACACCTTTTCACTATTTTCGAAATTACGTCACGTGACTTTTTTACAAGCACAAATGCAAAACCACGTAATATATACCTGTGTTACATGTATCGATCGATACCGTTGGTAAGGCTACGTCATAAATAAGAAAATAACTGTTGAAACGATTACAATGTTTATTTAATATATATTTTAAATATCTCCAATCTTTTCTTTGATAAACATTAAATCTGAAATAAAGTTAAACAGAATATATAGTTCAAACTCGTGATAGACCAATATTGACTATCATACGTCGGAAGCGTTCTTTATGTGGTGTGGTTGTAAAATTCATATTTTTACCCTCGTCCTGAATATAACTAAACTAGTTTATGATAGATACATAAAAGCCAATCAGTCGATCAATTAAAATTATACCTTATTTATTTTATCCTCAAAAACCATTTAACTGACATAACCGGTAACCGCGTTAATTTCATTCAATTCGATTCATTGTACTTCAATCGAAATGGAGTTTAAAAGTTGTTTGAGTGTATATTTTCTGATTTCAGAAAATCTATATCATTGAGTCAAGTTTTTATTGAAATAGGACAAAAAACCAAGAAGAATCCACAACTTTTAGCAGGAAAACTAATAGTCCTGGTCTATAGAGGTTCGAAGGGTATAGAAAGAAAGTATTGCTTTTTTAAATGGTTCTTTGTTGTACGAGACATGCATAACCAAATACCCTTATATTGGAACGCTTAAGACGAAATTAAGTGCTGTAGTAAAGGTTTATGCCCTTACCTCCTTCTTATAACCACAAACTTTCGCTTCTTGTTCTTCCCGATTCCTTAAATTATTTACAGAATGCATGATTATGAATCTAGCCACATAATTTCTACCTGGATACAGATATTATGAACCAACCAATTGATTTATTCTTGGTGCCCTAATTTTTATTGTTGAAAGTTTAGGACCAATCAGTTATTGAATATAATATTTAAATGATTACTACAACATACAATAGAATGTTGAAATAAGTACTTTGCTGCTGAACGTTAGGCAATGATTTAATCAATCAGTAAGTTGATGCCTATGGGACGAAAGGAGTAGAATTTATGGATCCAGCTGTGCAGGCCAACAATAAACACACTTAATATTAAGATTATATAACGAGTAAATAACATTAGAATAACGCATCACAGAACCTATATTTTTGCTGTCCCATCTTAATGACGTTGGTTATAATCAACCGCAAAAATTAACGCTAATTCTAAAGGGTTTTTTCACAGTAGCTGGACGGTCTTTAGCATGGCAGTATGATATCGAGAAAAACATGTGTTTGAGAATAAGATATATATACTTGAATTAAACAATTTTTATTTTACTACAGGTTAATTGTTCTTACCTAGTTCGTACCTAGTTCATCTCACAAACATACAGGAGTCGGTCCGTACAAATATTGTCATTCCATCTACCATCGCTATTTTGCCACATCAAATTCAGACAATTTTCTTTAGAGCCACCGTTTGGTTCCTTGTAATCAAAGTCCCAATGTTTGAATGTCATAAAGGATTGATCTGCAGTCCACCTCCATAGTCCTTCTATCGCTTTGTCATTTCCACCAATCCACAATATATGACGATCTTCAATGTACCAATAATTTAGTTTAAATTGCACATTCCAACCAAAGAAAAACCTCCTTTCAAAGCTATCAGTGAGGACGAAATGATAAGTTTAATAATTTAAATAAATGCAAATGTTCAATTTGCTGTTTGTTCAGTGAACTGGACATCAAGGAATAAAAAGGTGCTACTCTGAGCTTTCTCAGATAGCGCGTGGGAATTGTTTTAAGGAGGTATACAGTAGAGAACTTTATCACGCACCTAACTATGTACGGATTGTACCACACATCCTGAACTTTAAAGACTGATTGTTAACATGCAGTAAACAACACCTTGTTATTAGCTACAAAAGGAAACATTTTCCGTACCAACTCTTATTATATATTGTTTGACAGACATCATTAAATGCCTTTGGGATTCAAATTTCCTGTCTGATTCAATTTTTATCCTCATTTTTATATAGCTGTCATACTGCTCGATGAACGTTGATAACATCAAATATATCAATCAATAATTATTAATGTGAATACTGATGTCATTATTAAAGTTATTTAGGTTCATCAAAAGAATAAAATCACACAATTATAAATATGAGAACTAATAGAAGGGCTTTACACATGCTGACCAAGAAGCCACGTATTTATTCTATCACTGTTTGGGGGCCTTGGTGACAGTGTGGTTAAAGTACTTAAATGTTGATCAAGTGGTCTGTCAACAACAGCGTTGCGGGTCTCGCAGCGGGCAGGGTGTTCTGTGCTTCATTCTTAATTGTCAAGGACTAAGGTTTTCCTGCTGAATGTCAAGGGTTTTCTCCCTCAATAAAAACTGAACGACATTATATAGCTGAAAACAGGTGAAAGTGGCGTTAACATTTAATCTACAACAAAAAAGCTATCTATTTTTTGCATATATTAATTTTGGCTTCTTAGAGTGACGTTTTCATCAGACATAAAAATATGTGTTTACTTTAGGTTAAAATTACTTAAACTGATATCAGATTGTCTCTTACCGTTGGCAGATGGTTTTGTATTTGCAAGAATCCATCTATTCTCGTCATAGTCCTCAACTTTAGCCAGATGAGCATTTTTATATCGGCAACTGTTCTTTAAAAAGTAGATTATGTATTAATACAAAAGTAAATTCTCTCATCCTTTCCATTTCCCAAGCTTGATACTAGGCATCTTCATTATGGAAATGGCTTTTCGATAAATTTAATGGGTCTAATATTTTTATATTTTACGTTATATCTATTACCCCCTTCAACAAGACGTACAGCGAAACCTATTATTATTATATGTTAATGTAAACATAATCATGAAGTTTACTATAGGCATGATTTACAACTATATATTTCATATGTTTTGATTTGCTGCTCCATAAAGTATACAACAGTAATATATGTTTTACTTTGATAAATTTGGTCAGTGTTAATTACAATTGGACGACTCTACAGTAAAACACGAAGACAAACGATACCAAAGAATAAAAACATTAAAAACAAAAAGCGGAAAAGATCGTCAGATTCATTAAAAAGTATGTTTTAAGAGACTTCAACCTTAAAACAAAACAATTAATCAATTAAAAGGAATTTATATATATATAGTAATAAAAAATATTAAACTCTCAATGTAAAGAAAAACAATAAGCATTTCCTTTTTAATATCACACCTCAGCATCATCCCAGGAAACTTTGTCCGTGCTAAAGAAATAGCAGTGTCCTTTATATGGTACCCATCCAATTGCACCTGTTTCAAGTGGAAATTATATTTGATCAGTCCATCATTCTAAAAGAGTTGATAAATTAAGCTACACTACTTGGTCGTGGAGCGTTAAGCTATTAATTTGTCAATAAATATTTTAAACTTCATTCTGATGAATTTGACATTCGTAATGATACAAAAGATTGTTATTTATATTCAAAGGAATCATTTATTCAATTAAACCGTAATTAATAAATTTCATATCTTAATAAATCAAACCAAAATAGTTTGTATTATATACATGATTTTTCGTGTACGTAGCCTTTACATATCAGTGCTCTGGCTTTATCCAAGATTAAATCGCTGAAAGCAGCCTCAGTTTGTGGATAAATACTGATAGCAAAGATACAAACAATGCAGGCAAGGGTAAATTTCATTATAATTCTGAAACAAAAAAAAACAATAAATACTAAATCAACAACTAAAAGTTTTCAATTATCGTATACTTTATTGTAATTTTATGAAACTGATGTTTAAATGTTGTCGCTTCTTATTGCAACAGTATAAATACAAGGAAGTTTGTTGGAATTTAAACTTTAAAAGGCAGATTGCCTTTTTGTATGGATTTACATTAATAAGCTTAACTTGACTGATTCACCTTTTTTTTTTTGACGTCAGGCAAACAATATTGCATTTATTCAGAAAAGTGTATCATCACGTGTTCTGCTTTTGAATCCCTCAAGACTATGCCAATTTGGAAAAAAATAGTTTAATAAACTATTACAATTAGTTCTTGATCTCAATTAAACATTATTTCAAGTTCAGTTTTGTAAGTAAAAATATATGCAGACGGCGAAAAAAAGTATTGCAAAAACAATAAAAATGGTGTGTATGTTGTAGTATTATGAATATAAATGCGTATAGACAACATGCGCTTATAGAATTGGAATGGTTTTGAAATAGCTTCTTTTTATTTATATATCTGAAAATGTATTTTTGCGATGGTCGTTTTAGTCGATTATGAGATTGTACGTTTTTACTTAAATTTATTTTAAAAAGTTCCCTCCAAGATTTGGCTTTAAATTATGCAAAACTGGAACCATTGGAAAAAAAGCTGCCATATAATATATTGTGATCAGTACATATGGTGAATATTCGTGAACAAAAAGGGACTTCACGCGGCCGTTGTTGGACATACGACCTAAGGCATTATTACGTCTCGTCCCCTGAGCTGTCTAATTCATCAACTCTTATATAATATATTGTCGTCTGTACAAATTGTGATTATTCTTGCATAAAAAGCGACTTCACGTAAGATATTCGGACTAAGGCGTTATTTCCTTTAACTATTTTCCTACTCACTGTCCTGCAGCAGTTATACGTCTTGTCCCCTGAGCTGTCTAATTCATCAACTGTTTAATCGTGTACCGACTAAGTTATTTATTATTTGTTTTTCAGAACGTAATGGAAATATATGTGTTCAGATATATGTCGCTATATATGTGATATAACTCTTATAAGGCTTTAATGTATGTGACATAGGCGTTTAAGAAACAGAACAAATGATGCCCCAACTTATTCATCACTGGAAGAGGAATTATGAAATGAACTAATTTGCAAAGTGTTGACTGCAACAAAACATTTTGCTTACTTCCAAAGATTGTGGCTCACTCCAAACACAGCACCCACTTTGCACTGTATAATATGTTCTTACTATGAACAGGTTGCCGTTAAATGTGCGATTTCTCAGGCGTCGAATGGGTACGCATAGTGAGCTCTGTGGATCAAGCACTTTGAAACGACCAATATCAAGCATATTACTTTTTGTCAACCAATTTCGATATAAACAATCATGCATATCAGTTCAATTCACAATAATTAGCCAAAGAGAGGTCTGGTTACTTAAGTTTTATCTTAACTTACCTTAGGATGAATCTTTTAATTATTCAGGTGTTCGTAGGTTAGAAAGGACCGAAAATCCTCTGTCTGCATTCATTTTTATATCCGGTCGTTGAACACAGATGTCTTACATCTGTTGATATCTGATGTGCTTAGAATTATTATTCAAATAATTGCGTTGAATATCATTTTCTTTGTCAGATTACATTTGAAAGCATTTACAATGAGAACAAATACAATAAAATCTAGAATATTTAATTATGTTCTGAAAGATTATCTCTTAATAGTGTTGGTCTGTGCGGGAATTTGATTCCGGAAATATAACTAAAATATATGGAATTACAATTGATACAGTACACATCTAATATTTTGAGGCTTTAAATATCTTTCTAATTATTTGGTGTTGTTTTATAATGGTGATATTGGTGTAATGACACGACCAAATGGTGTTTATAGCTAAAGTAATGATTGCGCGATTTACCATTAATTAATCAATTTATATAACAAACTTTTCAGCTGAGCATAAAAGCAACTTTAAAACACTATATAGTATAGTTTTGACACTTGAAAAACAACAATCGTGCGCTTTCTGCCAATAGTATTACACTCTTCATCATTCTACTCGTCATTAATAAAGTTCTTTTCAGACGTTGTATGTAATAATAATGGGCTTTATAACAAATAATTAAGAATTGTTATAAAGCAAATAACAAGTATACAAACAATTAAATTGTAGGCATTTGTAAAATCGTGGAATGGGAGACCATACTTCCCTGAACATTTTGATTATGAGGCAAAAACACATCTGAGGATAAGGCCACATAGAATTAATTTATTGTTCTTCGGACTTTAACTTTAAAAATAAAGAAATATTAAACAAGTGCTTGTTCTCAGTGTTTTATGACTAAACTAATTGATTGATAAATTATATAGCAGAAAAGAATTGTTTTGAATTGTTTTTTGTGTTCTGAAAGGATGCTGTCTTGGCTTGCTATCTATAGGTACAGACGGACAAACAGACAGCCCATACCACTATTCAGTTATGTCTCCAAATCTTTTTGGCAAGGCATAATTTCAAGATTGATTAAAACAAATAATAAAAGACTACCTGTCTTTATAAACAATAACAAACAGTAAAACTAACACATATAAAAAACAATAACAATTTGTAAATATTTATAAAAAAAACCAATAATATATTGAAAGCACATTCTTATATGCACACATCCCTGTATATAATAATGCTAATATATTCTTGTAAACAAATGAGGTATTACAAGAACATACGGAGAAAAATTAATAAAAGTATTTTAATATTAATATGTACAACATATTTGAATAGAAGGTAATATAGCGCTTGATATACAATACTTCAGTAAAATAATGTTCCCAAGAATAATAAATGACACAAATTTACATTCCTTTTGTTGAATTTACAAAATATTCAAATATAAATTAAGAATTCAGTTGCCCATAAAATGTTTCATTGATGTACAAAATGAAAAGAATGATGTTTTTTTAGTAATAAAAATGTTACATGAATCTTTGTATTTTGAAGCTGCACAGATTGATTATTAATGATATGACATTCACTACAAAATGAAGACTCCCTGTCTTTATAATTATCAACAATGACACAAAATGATGCAAAAGACAATATTTTTATGTAAATATCTTATAATAAACATACGCATATTCGACATTCTAATGTTGTATTTGGTAGCAGTATTTTTAACTGGGTGGCAACGGCTGCCACAACCACACACTTGTTTTCTACATTTTACTTTCGGTCTTGATTTTATATCGGACTGAAACGGTCTTATCACCTTCTAAGTTCTGAATGAATCTCCAGCTATCGGAGCACTTGGATAAAAATCGTACAACGTGGAGAAGATTATTTTTTTTAAAGAACACTTCCGGTTCTGGACGCGGGCGGGTTTTCGTTAATGCGGGCGGAAGAAATTCAGTTTTTTTGTTTCTGAAATAATTTTACGTGCGGGCGGTCCGACGAACAAGTATTTAATTTGCGTGGCCTTAGTGTAAAGTATTTTTTTTAGACAGTGTCTCCATTACTCTATACATTTCTGTGATTGTCAGCTTCAACCAGCCGGATTAGCAATTTGACAGTTTGCATTGCTCCATCTAGAGAGTTGTTTCCTTTCTCGCAAATAGGGATGAGGTATTAGGAGGTTATCATAAGGACATTACGGATGTTTCGATACTGTATACTTTTGAAGAAGTGCAACGCTCTTCAGAAAGTAATAATCATTATTCGCTGGACGTACAGAAATAAATTTTCTTTAAAAGCCGCAATTAATTATTTAAAAGAAAGGAAAACATTATCATATCATGGAAAAAAATTAAAAATTCATTAGTCAGTATATTATGGACGTTAAACGTCGTAATTCAAAGTGAAGTTTACAGTTAGCGAGTTTTATCACTTACAATTGTTCACGTTATTCAATTAAAAATTTTATTTAAAGAAGTAAACATTTTTGCCCGAAATGACGTTTTTTGCAAGAAGTGCTAAACGAGACTTCTTCGTTATATTCCTCTTGGCGCAAGATGGTGGTCAACGGTCAGCATGGCATAGAGCCAAATTGTTCTGTTTCTTGAAATTTAAAACATTCAATTTCCAACTTTAGTCGCATAAACTACTTTTTAAACAAATAAACTAAGCATTTAAAATACCAGCAGGTCACATTAATACTCTCAACCTTAGTGTGTGTTAACCACACGCAAAAAATTCAATTCTGGTTGTGGGTGGATTTAATTAAACACTAGAAAGACAATTCATTTGACTTATTAAGGCGCACTATTTTATCACAGTTTATTGATGTTAGGGAGTACAAAATTCGCTTGATTGTCTCCCTAATACGCACGATAACGTGATTGGGATTTATAATTTATTACTCTGCTATCTGGGATCAGATCTTAATAATATCAGAAAAAGTAATGTGCAGAAACACAAAAAAGCTGAAGCAAAAAAATTTAAAAAAATATCCAAAAAAAGAGTCGAAAGGAACTATTAAATATTTAATGAAACAATGGATAGGTTCTGTGAGGTTTGAAGGAGGCGATATGATAGACTACTTGACTTGAATAAAAGTTATATTAAAATCAAAGAAATGTCCTCTTAAATTATATAAATGGCATGACTTTTATTGTTTTCACGTGTCTCAATTAGACAGATAACGTTACAAGTTACATACATTGTCAGTATAACAGAGCGTTATTATAGTATTGGAACTTTACATTGATATATGCGGCAAGTTCCACAACACCAGCTAGTACTTTTAAAACTTTTCATTAAGATATATTGCTATCAGTTACAGTTTTTACTTTATTATAAGAAAAATGTACCGTGCCAAAAGTACATGTAAGTCACAAAAATGGCGGCCAACGTTTTTTTAAGTGTATCCAGTGGCGTAGTTTAGCTTTTAACTTGTAACGATATTGTTACATTTGACGCAGTGATAATGGCCGCACTGAAGCTAAATTTTCGAGGTCGTATGTTACTGATGTAAACAGAATTGACAGCGAAATCAAAATGACCAAGTGTGGAAAGGAAATGTAGCCAGGAAAACGAAGAAAACATTTTGAAGTCTCAGAATTTCCCAAGTTATAGAAATTAATAATATGTTATAATTAACCGGTAAGTGTAACTGTAAATCAATGCTTTGATGCAGAAAATTGTGCAAATTAACAGAGAAGTGGTAGACAAAGATATTATGGGCACGAGAGTTTGCCTAAAGGCTGAATCTGACTAAAATTTATAAATAATTAAAGAAGCTACTACTGTTGAGCTATATCAACGAACCGTACAGCGAATTGTACTTGAGTTTGGGCACAGGAAGTGCCATCTTTAAAAACGTAAAGGGATGCGTGAAGCTGTCTGGGGAAGCGACTTGTTTGGTGTGTGGCTAGAAAACTGAAAAATAAAGATAGTTATTGGAAAAAGGCCATCTTTAGTGATGAACTGATGGTGATAATTAAACCAGGAGGTGATGTAAAAGTGTGGAAGAAAAAAATCGAAAGATAGTGACCGGAATGTCACGGATGTCAGCATAAGGGTACATTCAACTGTCAAACTTACTGTTTGGTGTTGTATCACTTATGTTGGTGTTCAAGATAACCATGGTCGCCAGAAACATACATTCTCAAAGGTACATTAATATGTTTCAAAACAACTCGTGACCTCTTGTTGTAACGATTTTGGTGTTTTATCCCTTGCTACTTTTATTTGCCGTAAATCCCACTTGTGTGCACAGTGGAAGATGAAAACCTAACTATATTATCCTGACCTGCACAAAGTCCCGATTTGAGTCCGATTATAAATATTATGTTATTTGCAACGAATAATCTGCGATCAAGACTTTCTTAGATTTCAAAGAAACAATCAGATTTATAAAAACAAAGAACTGTTAGCTATCTGAGGTTATTGTTAGGAAATGCTGTATCACAAAATATTGTTGTTATTTTTCAATTGAATTGGTATGTAAAATTGTTTATTGCATGAAATTCATGTCTTGCTTGTAGATGGCAATATTGGAAAAAATTATACCACTTTATGTATTGACCATAATCATAAGATAACAATTGTTTTTATGTTATACTTTCATCTTGGGAACTACAGCGGTAGTTTTCCAAAAAGTAAGCATCATGTACATGTATTACAAATCAGACTGGTTGTTAATACTAAATAACAATTTGTGCGTTATTTTCTATTATTGCATACGATAAAGTTTATATATTTCTATGTGTCAAGGCACTGCATATACTTTTTCTGTAAATGTTTACATTATTTTAACGACAATATTTCACCTTTGGAACACCTAAATGAACCTGTTACTTGGATTGGATATATATTGCTTTTAAGCTTACATAATACACATTGCTATGTGAGCTATTGAGTTCAGTTCGCATCTGATGCTGATAATAATTTTTTTTTTCGAATTGATTCGTGTAGTGTGACCAATCTCCACAATTAAGTATGGAAGGTTCTCCTTAAATGTTTCCCATTAGATGATAATCATGGATGCAATATAGGACTCGGATTGGTCAAAAGTTTAAAAGTCATCTTTTCTAAAAGCATTAGAGTCAAATGATAAGAATCATTGATGTAAAGATGACTTGGGACATATTAGATTAAATAAAAAACTTTTAGTTATTGTAATTTGACCGATCTTTATTTTAAATGCCTACAATTAGAAACACGTTTGTGAAATGTTTGAGCAAACACGGTTAATTTGAATCAAAACCTATGATCACTGACTAATAAAATATGTCGACTAAAAAGGTATAATCAGTCTTGATTATGTCCGATATTCATATCACTTAATATGTTCTTGTGCCAGACGATAAGGTCCATAACAACAAAAATGTATCTAAAAGAAACATTATACAGAGAGTTGAATAAAGTAGGCATGTTGAGTTCACTTTGCAATCCTACCTACACATTTACAACGCTTTTAAAAAGGGGAGTTTTTAAACTTACAAAAAAGGTTTTGATATTTTTTGAGCTCTATATCAAAATCGAATACTGTGATCTCCTCTTCTTGTATTGGATACGAAAACGTTACAAAAATCCACACAAACAGTGTTTCATATCTGAATCTTTTTCGTTTACCACGAAACCTTTGTCTAAACTCCGTACCGCTATTTAAACGGCAATAAAATCGGGCTTCAAAAATACAGCGACGCTATTTCAGAAATGACGTAATGAAAAGTGGATAGTAAAACTTCAAAAGACCTAATAGACATCTTAATATCTGGATATCATCCCAATGTACCATTAAACACTTCTATTTTCGACACTTTACGCGACCATCCCCCATATGCAACTTAAAATAAGGATTAAAGACCTTATGAAACGCTACTTTTTCCAGAAAAATAGGATTCACAGAACTTCCGTAGCTATCAATGAAAAACGTATTTCGTCATCAACGACTAAATCAGATAATAAATATATCAAATTTTAGGACATATTTTTTAGCACACATGTACTAATTGTGGTCCTCTCCTGTCGACCAGTTGTGTACTTTTATGAGGTCTCGGTTCTGGAAAGCCTATTAAAGAAGAAAGAAAAGACACTGGTATACACCATAAATTTCACATTCCGCTATATTAATGATGTCTCGTCTCTAAACAATGCGAAATCTCCGCCGATTCTATGTGTGAGATCAAATGTGCGAGAAATTTTTAATAGATTACTGAATGGATGTATTTGGATGAATAAGCGCTGTGACTCACAGAACCTACATTATAACGAATTTCCGTATCCAACAGAATAATTAGCAGAATACCAGTCCAATTCATAGTTCCACGACAAACTCTGAAACCAGAATCATGCCGCACTTATGGGTTAAGTTTCTCAATTGATATTTCGATTAAACCACTCATCAAGTGAACCTAGCGTTAACCGTGTGTTTCTATGTCAAATGTTTAAGAAAATGCCCGGTTTTCATTTGAATATACTGGATTATAAGTTGCTCTATTAGTCTGTTTGCCTAACTGTAGTTTGCAAGTCCAGCATACTGTTATGGGCGCAATATGCCATGGTATATGGTTACTTATGACATTTCTTCTCATTTGGATTTTATTTTGAAATTGTTCTTTCCTAATTGTGGAGTATTTACGCTCAGTTGTCTTTATATCAACTTTCTGTATCTTGCTTAGCTCTCCTGCAATAGTGGTATCCGAGGCATCTGTATTTAACACATACGTATCAGTAATTTTGGGTAGTGATGTACCACAGCTTCTACAAGTCCAGTCTTTAGTACTTCAAATGCCGCTTGGTGTCAGAATCAATTGTGTAAGCGCCTCGTGTAATGGGCGCGCTACACTAGCAAAATTAGCAATGTATTCTCGGTGGTAGTTCATGAACCCAGGAAAAGATCCTTAGCGGTTTGCTTCCTGGTTTTGGCCATTTACTTTCTGCTATCAATTTTTTCTGTTTTCACTTTCATTCCTGCTGCGCATACATGTTTTTCTTAAAATTTAACCTCTTTTTAAAACTACATTTCTTAGGTGGTCATTTATATCTTCGAAACGTAATGCGATTTGTTTAATTGTTCTAGCATCTCAGGACAATGACGTCATCAAATGGGTAAGACAGATTCATGGCTGGAAGAACAACATGAAATGTTTATCCTCCCCCCATTAAATTATATACTGTTAAATTTTGAATGTAACTTTCGGCAATTTTTCAGCTATAACATTGCGTGCCACCTTTCACATGAAAAAAACTAATCCTTGTTAATTACATCTCAGGTTGGAGTAGAGCACACTCAATGTTGACAGGCACGTGACGAGTAGTAGATGAATAACTACCTTAACCACATCTAGTATTCTAGGTCAAAGGCTCAGAAAACCTTTACTGATTTCTGCAGTGATAATTTGTCGTGCTGACTATAAATGTTTTTTTAACGTTACAAACAAATACAAATCGTCCATTGGTGTCTTGCAGACGAACCGTACTCTTTTATTAATACTGTTACATGTATGTTGTTTCTCAAAATGTTTGTAATTATTTTTGTTATTTAATAACTGTATTTTCTGTCCCATGAGATTTCTTATATGATTAAAATATAAAATAACTGGGGGAATGTACTCACATGAATACGACTAACCCGCCTGTCCAATTTGTTTTCTAGCACAAATGTTGAACAATATTACTGAATGCACAGTTCACATAATTGATTATTTAAAAGATCATGTGTGTACACGCTCGATTTCAGCGCTTTTTATAAAAAACTTCAACATCTTGTTGATATTTCTGACCGAAAATTTTCCCCCTTCAGTTTGCCATTTGTCCTTATAACCCTAATATACTGAAAAGTACACCCGACATTGTTACAACCCTGATTCGGGACAATAAGATAATAAAAAGATTTAAAAAAAACAAAAGTAAAGAAGATAGATAAAATCTAAGATTTTTCTTAAAAAGACGATTCCCCTCCCCAAGATAATGACTTTGCATTAAAAACAACGTTTTTTCTTTAAATCCATTGCGTTATCTATCAACACTGCAGCTGTAGCTGTGTAGGCTATTTATAGAACAGTGTACAAATCAGGGAACAATGAAACATTAATAAGGGAATATCTCCAATAATTAAATTAATAACACAGTGGAAATATTTTTATTAATAATGTTATTCAATCATTTATATGCTACACCTTTTCACTATTTTCGAAATTACGTCACGTGACTTTTTTACAAGCACAAATGCAAAACCACGTAATATATACCTGTGTTACATGTATCGATCGATACCGTTGGTAAGGCTACGTCATAAATAAGAAAATAACTGTTGAAACGATTACAATGTTTATTTAATATATATTTTAAATATCTCCAATCTTTTCTTTGATAAACATTAAATCTGAAATAAAGTTAAACAGAATATATAGTTCAAACTCGTGATAGACCAATATTGACTATATTCTTTATGTGGTGTGGTTGTAAAATTCATATTTTACCCTCGTCCTGAATATAACTAAACTAGTTTATGATAGATACATAAAAGCCAATCAGTCGATCAATTAAAATTATACCTTATTTATTTTATCCTCAAAAACCATTTAACTGACATAACCGGTAACCGCGTTAATTTCATTCAATTCGATTCATTGTACTTCAATCGAATGGAGTTTAAAAGTTGTTTGAGTGTATATTTTCTGATTTCAGAAAATCTATATCATTGAGTCAAGTTTTTATTGAAATAGGAAAAAAACCAAGAAGAATCCACAACTTTTAGCAGGAAAACTAATAGTCCTGGTCTATAGAGGTTCGAAGGGTATAGAAAGAAAGTATTGCTTTTTTAATGGTTCTTTGTTGTACGAGACATGCATAACCAAATACCCTTATATTGGAACGCTTAAGACGAAATTAAGTGCTGTAGTAAAGGTTTATGCCCTTACCTCCTTCTTATAACCACAAACTTTCGCTTCTTGTTCTTCCCGATTCCTTAAATTATTTACAGAATGCATGATTATGAATCTAGCCACATAATTTCTACCTGGATACAGATATTATGAACCAACCAATTGATTTATTCTTGGTGCCCTAATTTTTATTGTTGAAAGTTTAGGACCAATCAGTTATTGAATATAATATTTAAATGATTACTACAACATACAATAGAATGTTGAAATAAGTACTTTGCTGCTGAACGTTAGGCAATGATTTAATCAATCAGTAAGTTGATGCCTATGGGACGAAAGGAGTAGAATTTATGGATCCAGCTGTGCAGGCCAACAATAAACACACTTAATATTAAGATTATATAACGAGTAAATAACATTAGAATAACGCATCACAGAACCTATATTTTTGCTGTCCCATCTTAATGACGTTGGTTATAATCAACCGCAAAAATTAACGCTCATTCTAAAGGGTTTTTTCACAGTAGCTGGACGGTCTTTAGCATGGCAGTATGATATCGAGAAAAACATGTGTTTGAGAATAAGATATATATACTTGAATTAAACAATTTTTATTTTACTACAGGTTAATTGTTCTTACCTAGTTCGTACCTAGTTCATCTCACAAACATACAGGAGTCGGTCCGTACAAATATTGTCATTCCATCTACCATCGCTATTTTGCCACATCAAATTCAGACAATTTTCTTTAGAGCCACCGTTTGGTTCCTTGTAATCAAAGTCCCAATGTTTGAATGTCATAAAGGATTGATCTGCAGTCCACCTCCATAGTCCTTCTATCGCTTTGTCATTTCCACCAATCCACAATATATGACGATCTTCAATGTACCAATAATTTAGTTTAAATTGCACATTCCAACCAAAGAAAAACCTCCTTTCAAAGCTATCAATGAGGACGAAATGATAAGTTTAATAATTTAAATAAATGCAAATGTTCAATTTGCTGTTTGTTCAGTGAATTGGACATCAAGGAATAAAAAGGTGCTACTCTGAGCTTTCTCAGATAGCGCGTGGGAATTTTTTTAAGGAGGTATACAGTAGAGAACTTTATCACGCACCTAACTATGTACGGATTGTACCACACATCCTGAACTTTAAAGACTGATTGTTAACATGCAGTAAACAACACCTTGTTATTAGCTACAAAAGGAAACATTTTCCGTACCAACTCTTATTATATATTGTTTGACAGACATCATTAAATGCCTTTGGGATTCAAATTTCCTGTCTGATTCAATTTTTATCCTCATTTTTATATAGCTGTCATACTGCTCGATGAACGTTGATAACATCAAATATATCAATCAATAATTATTAATGTGAATACTGATGTCATTATTAAAGTTATTTAGGTTCATCAAAAGAATAAAATCACACAATTATAAATATGAGAACTAATAGAAGGGCTTTACACATGCTGACCAAGAAGCCGCGTATTTATTCTATCACTGTTTGGGGGCCTTGGTGACAGTGTGGTTAAAGTACTTAAATGTTGATCAAGTGGTCTGTCAACAACAGCGTTGCGGGTCTCGCAGCGGGCAGGGTGTTCTGTGCTTCATTCTTAATTGTCAAGGACTAAGGTTTTCCTACTGAATGTCAAGGGTTTTCTCCCTCAATAAAAACTGAACGACATTATATAGCTGAAAACAGGTGAAAGTGGCGTTAACATTTAATCTACAACAAAAAAGCTATCTATTTTTTGCATATATTAATTTTGGCTTCTTAGAGTGACGTTTTCATCAGACATAAAAATATGTGTTTACTTTAGGTTAAAATTACTTAAACTGATATCAGATTGTCTCTTACCGTTGGCAGATGGTTTTGTATTTGCAAGAATCCATCTATTCTCGTCATAGTCCTCAACTTTAGCCAGATGAGCATTTTTATATCGGCAACTGTTCTTTAAAAAGTAGATTATGTATTAATACAAAAGTAAATTCTCTCATCCTTACCATTTCCCAAGCTTGATACTAGGCATCTTCTTTATGGAAATGGCTTTTCGATAAATTTAATGGGTCTAATATTTTTATATTTTACGTTATATCTATTACCCCCTTCAACAAGACGTACAGCGAAACCTATTATTATTATATGTTAATGTAAACATAATCATGAAGTTTACTATAGGCATGATTTACAACTATATATTTCATATGTTTTGATTTGCTGCTCCATAAAGTATACAACAGTAATATATGTTTTACTTTGATAAATTTGGTCAGTGTTAATTACAATTGGACGACTCTACAGTAAAACACGAAGACAAACGATACCAAAGAATAAAAACATTAAAAACAAAAAGCGGAAAAGATCGTCAGATTCATTAAAAAGTATGTTTTAAGAGACTTCAACCTTAAAACAAAACAATTAATCAATTAAAAGGAATTTATATATATATAGTAATAAAAAATATTAAACTCTCAATGTAAAGAAAAACAATAAGCATTTCCTTTTTAATATCACACCTCAGCATCATCCCAGGAAACTTTGTCCGTGCTAAAGAAATAGCAGTGTCCTTTATATGGTACCCATCCAATTGCACCTGTTTCAACTTTAAAAGGCAGATTGCCTTTTTGTATGGATTTACATTAATAAGCTTAACTTGACTGATTCACCTTTTTTTTTGACGTCAGGCAAACAATATTGCATTTATTCAGAAAAGTGTATCATCACGTGTTCTGCTTTTGAATCCCTCAAGACTATGCCAATTTGGAAAAAAATAGTTTAATAAACTATTACAATTAGTTCTTGATCTCAATTAAACATTATTTCAAGTTCAGTTTTGTAAGTAAAAATATATGCAGACGGCGAAAAAAAGTATTGCAAAAACAATAAAAATGGTGTGTATGTTGTAGTATTATGAATATAAATGCGTATAGACAACATGCGCTTATAGAATTGGAATGGTTTTGAAATAGCTTCTTTTTATTTATATATCTGAAAATGTATTTTTGCGATGGTCGTTTTAGTCGATTATGAGATTGTACGTTTTTACTTAAATATATTTTAAAAAGTTCCCTCCAAGATTTGGCTTTAAATTATGCAAAACTGGAACCATTGGAAAAAAAGCTGCCATATAATATATTGTGATCAGTACATATGGTGAATATTCGTGAACAAAAAGGGACTTCACGCGGCCGTTGTTGGACATACGACCTAAGGCATTATTACGTCTCTTCCCCTGAGCTGTCTAATTCATCAACTCTTATATAATATATTGTCGTCTGTACAAATTGTGATTATTCTTGCATAAAAAGCGACTTCACGTTAGATATTCGGACTAAGGCGTTATTTCCTTTAACTATTTTCCTACTCACTGTCCTGCAGCAGTTATACGTCTTGTCCCCTGAGCTGTCTAATTCATCAACTGTTTAATCGTGTACCGACTAAGTTATTTATTATTTGTTTTTCAGAACGTAATGGAAATATATGTGTTCAGATATATGTCGCTATATATGTGATATAACCCTTATAAGGCTTTAATGTATGTGACATAGGCGTTTAAGAAACAGAACAAATGATGCCCCAACTTATTCATCACTGGAAGAGGAATTATGAAATGAACTAATTTGCAAAGTGTTGACTGCAACAAAACATTTTGCTTACTTCCAAAGATTGTGGCTCACTCCAAACACAGCACCCACTTTGCACTGTATAATATTTTCTTACTATGAACAGGTTGCCGTTAAATGTGCGATTTCTCAGGCATCGAATGGGTACGCATAGTGAGCTCTGTGGATCAAGCACTTTTAAACGACCAATATCAAGCATATTACTTTTTGTCAACCAATTTCGATATAAACAATCATGCATATTAGTTCAATTCACAATAATTAGCCAAAGAGAGGTCTGGTTACTTAAGTTTTATCTTAACTTACCTTAGGATGAATCTTTTAATTATTCAGGTGTTCGTAGGTTAGAAAGGACCGAAAATCCTCTGTCTGCATTCATTTTTATATCCGGTCGTTGAACACAGATGTCTTACATCTGTTGATATCTGATGTGCTTAGAATTATTATTCAAATAATTGCGTTGAATATCATTTTCTTTGTCAGATTACATTTGAAAGCATTTACAATGAGAACAAATACAATAAAATCTAGAATATTTAATTATGTTCTGAAAGATTATCTCTTAATAGTGTTGGTCTGTGCGGGAATTTGATTCCGGAAATATAACTAAAATATATGGAATTACAATTGATACAGTACACATCTAATATTTTGAGGCTTTAAATATCTTTCTAATTATTTGGTGTTGTTTTATAATGGTGATATTGGTGTAATGACACGACCAAATGGTGTTTATAGCTAAAGTAATGATTGCGCGATTTACCATTAATTAATCAATTTATATAACAAACTTTTCAGCTGAGCATAAAAGCAACTTTAAAACACTATATAGTATAGTTTTGACACTTGAAAAACAACAATCGTGCGCTTTCTGCCAATAGTATTACACTCTTCATCATTCTACTCGTCATTAATAAAGTTCTTTTCAGACGTTGTATGTAATAATAATGGGCTTTATAACAAATAATTAAGAATTGTTATAAAGCAAATAACAAGTATACAAACAATTAAATTGTAGGCATTTGTAAAATCGTGGAATGGGAGACCATACTTCCCTGAACATTTTGATTATGAGGCAAAAACACATCTGAGGATAAGGCCACATAGAATTAATTTATTGTTCTTCGGACTTTAACTTTAAAAATAAAGAAATATTAAACAAGTGCTTGTTCTCAGTGTTTTATGACTAAACTAATTGATTGATAAATTATATAGCAGAAAAGAATTGTTTTGAATTGTTTTTTGTGTTCTGAAAGGATGCTGTCTTGGCTTGCTATCTATAGGTACAGACGGACAAACAGACAGCCCATACCACTATTCAGTTATGTCTCCAAATCTTTTTGGCAAGGTATAATTTCAAGATTGATTAAAACAAATAATAAAAGACTACCTGTCTTTATAAACAATAACAAACAGTAAAACTAACACATATAAAAAACAATAACAATTTGTAAATATTTATAAAAAAACCAATAATATATTGAAAGCGCATTCTTATATGCACACATCCCTGTATATAATAATGCTAATATATTCTTGTAAACAAATGAGGTATTACAAGAACATACGGAGAAAAATTAATAAAAGTATTTTAATATTAATATGTACAACATATTTGAATAGAAGGTAATATAGCGCTTGATATACAATACTTCAGTAAAATAATGTTCCCAAGAATAATAAATGACACAAATTTACATTCCTTTTGTTGAATTTACAAAATATTCAAATATAAATTAAGAATTCAGTTGCCCATAAAATGCTTCATTGATGTACAAAATGAAAAGAATGATGTTTTTTTAGTAATAAAAATGTTACATGAATCTTTGTATTTTGAAGCTGGACAGATTGATTATTAATGATATGACATTCACTACAAAATGAAGACTCCCTGTCTTTATAATTATCAACAATGACACAAAATGATGCAAAAGACAATATTTTTATGTAAATATCTTATAATAAACATACGCATATTCGACATTCTAATGTTGTATTTGGTAGCAGTATTTTTAACTGGGTGGCAACGGCTGCCACAACCACACACTTGTTTTCTACATTTTACTTTCGGTCTTGATTTTATATCGGACTGAAACGGTCTTATCACCTTCTAAGTTCTGAATGAATCTCCAGCTATCGGAGCACTTGGATAAAAATCGTACAACGTGGAGAAGATTATTTTTTTTAAAGAACACTTCCGGTTCTGGACGCGGGCGGGTTTTCGTTAATGCGGGCGGAAGAAATTCAGTTTTTTTGTTTCTGAAATAATTTTACGTGCGGGCGGTCCGACGAACAAGTATTTAATTTGCGTGGCCTTAGTGTAAAGTATTTTTTTTAGACAGTTTCTCCATTACTCTATACATTTCTGTGATTGTCAGCTTCAACCAGCCGGATTAGCAATTTGACAGTTTGCATTGCTCCATCTAGAGAGTTGTTTCCTTTCTCGCAAATAGGGATGAGGTATAAGGAGGTTATCATAAGGACATTACGGATGTTTCGATACTGTATACTTTTGAAGAAGTGCAACGCTCTTCAGAAAGTAATAATCAATATTCGCTGGACGTACAGAAATAAATTTTCTTTAAAAGCCGCAATTAATTATTTAAAAGAAAGGAAAACATTATCATATCATGGAAAAAAATTAAAAATTCATTAGTCAGTATATTATGGACGTTAAACGTCGTAATTCAAAGTGAAGTTTACAGTTAGCGAGTTTTATCACTTACAATTGTTCACGTTATTCAATTAAAAATTTTATTTAAAGAAGTAAACATTTTTGCCCGAAATGACGTTTTTTGCAAGAAGTGCTAAACGAGACTTCTTCGTTATATTCCTCTTGGCGCAAGATGGTGGTCAACGGTCAGCATGGCATAGAGCCAAATTGTTCTGTTTCTTGAAATTTAAAACATTCAATTTCCAACTTTAGTCGCATAAACTACTTTTTAAACAAATAAACTAAGCATTTAAAATACCAGCAGGTCACATTAATACTCTCAACCTTAGTGTGTGTTAACCACACGCAAAAAATTCAATTCTGGTTGTGGGTGGATTTAATTAAACACTAGAAAGACAATTCATTTGACTTATTAAGGCGCACTATTTTATCACAGTTTATTGATGTTAGGGAGTACAAAATTCGCTTGATTGTCTCCCTAATACGCACGATAACGTGATTGGGATTTATAATTTATTACTCTGCTATCTCGGATCAGATCTTAATAATATCAGAAAAAGTAATGTGCAGAAACACAAAAAAGCTGAAGCAAAAAAATTTAAAAAAATATCCAAAAAAAGAGTCGAAAGGAACTATTAAATATTTAATGAAACAATGGATAGGTTCTGTGAGGTTTGAAGGAGGCGATATGATAGACTACTTGACTTGAATAAAAGTTATATTAAAATCAAAGAAATGTCCTCTTAAATTATATAAATGGCATGACTTTTATTGTTTTCACGTGTCTCAATTAGACAGATAACGTTACAAGTTACATACATTGTCAGTATAACAGAGCGTTATTATAGTATTGGAACTTTACATTGATATATGCGGCAAGTTCCACAACACCAGCTAGTACTTTTAAAAATTTTCATTAAGATATATTGCTATCAGTTACAGTTTTTACTTTATTATAAGAAAAATGTAGCGTGCCAAAAGTACATGTAAGTCACAAAAATGGCGGCCAACGTTTTTTTAAGTGTATCCAGTGGCGTAGTTTAGCTTTTAACTTGTAATGATATTGTTACATTTGACGCAGTGATAATGGCCGCACTGAAGCTAAATTTTCGAGGTCGTATGTTACTGATGTAAACAGAATTGACAGCGAAATCAAAATGACCAAGTGTGGAAAGGAAATGTAGCCAGGAAAACGAAGAAAACATTTTGAAGTCTCAGAGTTTCCCAAGTTATAGAAATTAATAATATGTTATAATTAACCGGTAAGTGTAACTGTAAATCAATGCTTTGATGCAGAAAATTGTGCAAATTAACAGAGAAGTGGTAGACAAAGATATTATGGGCACGAGAGTTTGCCTAAAGGCTGAATCTGACTAAAATTTATAAATAATTAAAGAAGCTACTACTGTTGAGCTATATCAACGAACCGTACAGCGAATTGTACTTGAGTTTGGGCACAGGAAGTGCCATCTTTAAAAACGTAAAGGGATGCGTGAAGCTGTCTGGGGAAGCGACTTGTTTGGTGTGTGGCTAGAAAACTGAAAAATAAAGATAGTTATTGGAAAAAGGCCATCTTTAGTGATGAACTGATGGTGATAATTAAACCAGGAGGTGATGTAAAAGTGTGGAAGAAAAAAATCGAAAGATAGTGACCGGAATGTCACGGATGTCAGCATAAGGGTACATTCAACTGTCAAACTTACTGTTTGGTGTTGTATCACTTATGTTGGTGTTCAAGATAACCATGGTCGCCAGAAACATACATTCTCAAAGGTACATTAATATGTTTCAAAACAACTCGTGACCTCTTGTTGTAACGATTTTGGTGTTTTATCCCTTGCTACTTTTATTTGCCGTAAATCCCACTTGTGTGCACAGTGGAAGATGAAAACCTAACTATATTATCCTGACCTGCACAAAGTCCCGATTTGAGTCCGATTATAAATATTATGTTATTTGCAACGAATAATCTGCGATCAAGACTTTCTTAGATTTCAAAGAAACAATCAGATTTATAAAAACAAAGAACTGTTAGCTATCTGAGGTTATTGTTAGGAAATGCTGTATCACAAAATATTGTTGTTATTTTTCAATTGAATTGGTATGTAAAATTGTTTATTGCATGAAATTCATGTCTTGCTTGTAGATGGCAATATTGGAAAAAATTATACCACTTTATGTATTGACCATAATCATAAGATAACAATTGTTTTTATGTTATACTTTCATCTTGGGAACTACAGCGGTAGTTTTCCAAAAAGTAAGCATCATGTACATGTATTACAAATCAGACTGGTTGTCAATACTAAATAACAATTTGTGCGTTATTTTCTATTATTGCATACGATAAAGTTTATATATTTCTATGTGTCAAGGCACTGCATATACTTTTTCTGTAAATGTTTACATTATTTTAACGACAATATTTCACCTTTGGAACACCTAAATGAACCTGTTACTTGGATTGGATATATATTGCTTTTAAGCTTACATAATACACATTGCTATGTGAGCTATTGAGTTCAGTTCGCATCTGATGCTGATAATAATTTTTTTTTTCGAATTGATTCGTGTAGTGTGACCAATCTCCACAATTAAGTATGGAAGGTTCTCCTTAAATGTTTCCCATTAGATGATAATCATGGATGCAATATAGGACTCGGATTGGTCAAAAGTTTAAAAGTCATCTTTTCTAAAAGCATTAGAGTCAAATGATAAGAATCATTGATGTAAAGATGACTTGGGACATATTAGATTAAATAAAAAACTTTTAGTTATTGTAATTTGACCGATCTTTATTTTAAATGCCTACAATTAGAAACACGTTTGTGAAATGTTTGAGCAAACACGGTTAATTTGAATCAAAACCTATGATCACTGACTAATAAAATATGTCGACTAAAAAGGTATAATCAGTCTTGATTATGCTAAACATATGTCCGATATTCATATCACTTAATATGTTCTTGTGCCAGACGATAAGGTCCATAACAACAAAAATGTATCTAAAAGAAACATTATACAGAGAGTTGAATAAAGTACGCATGTTGAGTTCACTTTGCAATCCTACCTACACATTTACAACGCTTTTAAAAAGGGGAGTTTTTAAACTTACAAAAAAGGTTTTGATATTTTTTGAGCTCTATATCAAAATCGAACACTGTGATCTCCTCTTCTTGTATTGGATACGAAAACGTTACAAAAATCCACACAAACAGGGTTTCATATCTGAATCTTTTTCGTTTACCACGAAACCTTTGTCTAAACTCCGTACCGCTATTTAAACGGCAATAAAATCGGGCTTCAAAAATACAGCGACGCTATTTCAGTAATGACGTAATGAAAAGTGGATAGTAAAACTTCAAAAGACCTAATAGACATCTTAATATCTGGATATCATCCCAATGTACCATTAAACACTTCTATTTTCGACACTTTACGCGACCATCCCCCATATGCAACTTAAAATAAGGATTAAAGACCTTATGAAACGCTACTTTTTCCAGAAAAATAGGATTCACAGAACTTCCGTAGCTATCAATGAAAAACGTATTTCGTCATCAACGACTAAATCAGATAATAAATATATCAAATTTTAGGACATATTTTTTAGCACACATGTACTAATTGTGGTCCTCTCCTGTCGACCAGTTGTGTACTTTTATGAGGTCTCGGTTCTGGAAAGCCTATTAAAGAAGAAAGAAAAGACACTGGTATACACCATAAATTTCACATTCCGCTATATTAATGATGTCTCGTCTCTAAACAATGCAAAATCTCCGCCGATTCTATGTGTGAGATCAAATGTGCGAGAAATTTTTAATAGATTACTGAATGGATGTATTTGGATGAATAAGCGCTGTGACTCACAGAACCTACATTATAACGAATTTCCGTATCCAACAGAATAATTAGCAGAATACCAGTCCAATTCATAGTTCCACGACAAACTCTGAAACCAGAATCATGCCGCACTTATGGGTTAAGTTTCTCAATTGATATTTCGATTAAACCACTCATCAAGTGAACCTAGCGTTAACCGTGTGTTTCTATGTCAAATGTTTAAGAAAATGCCCGGTTTTCATTTGAATATACTGGATTATAAGTTGCTCTATTAGTCTGTTTGCCTAACTGTAGTTTGCAAGTCCAGCATACTGTTATGGGCGCAATATGCCATGGTATATGGTTACTTATGACATTTCTTCTCATTTGGATTTTATTTTGAAATTGTTCTTTCCTAATTGTGGAGTATTTACGCTCAGTTGTCTTTATATCAACTTTCTGTATCTTGCTTAGCTCTCCTGCAATAGTGGTATCCGAGGCATCTGTATTTAACACATACGTATCAGTAATTTTGGGTAGTGATGTACCACAGCTTCTACAAGTCCAGTCTTTAGTACTTCAAATGCCGCTTGGTGTCAGAATCAATTGTGTAAGCGCCTCGTGTAATGGGCGCGCTACACTAGCAAAATTAGCAATGTATTCTCGGTGGTAGTTCATGAACCCAGGAAAAGATCCTTAGCGGTTTGCTTCCTGGTTTTGGCCATTTACTTTCTGCTATCAATTTTTTCTGTTTTCACTTTCATTCCTGCTGCGCATACATGTTTTTCTTAAAATTTAACCTCTTTTTAAAACTACATTTCTTAGGTGGTCATTTATATCTTCGAAACGTAATGCGATTTGTTTAATTGTTCTAGCATCTCAGGACAATGACGTCATCAAATGGGTAAGACAGATTCATGGCTGGAAGAACAACATGAAATGTTTATCCTCCCCCCATTAAATTATATACTGTTAAATTTTGAATGTAACTTTCGGCAATTTTTCAGCTATAACATTGCGTGCCACCTTTCACATGAAAAAAACTAATCCTTGTTAATTACATCTCAGGTTGGAGTAGAGCACACTCAATGTTGACAGGCACGTGACGAGTAGTAGATGAATAACTACCTTAACCACATCTAGTATTCTAGGTCAAAGGCTCAGAAAACCTTTACTGATTTCTGCAGTGATAATTTGTCGTGCTGACTATAAATGTTTTTTTAACGTTACAAACAAATACAAATCGTCCATTGGTGTCTTGCAGACGAACCGTACTCTTTTATTAATACTGTTACATGTATGTTGTTTCTCAAAATGTTTGTAATTATTTTTGTTATTTAATAACTGTATTTTCTGTCCCATGAGATTTCTTATATGATTAAAATATAAAATAACTGGGGGAATGTACTCACATGAATACGACTAACCCGCCTGTCCAATTTGTTTTCTAGCACAAATGTTGAACAATATTACTGAATGCACAGTTCACATAATTGATTATTTAAAAGATCATGTGTGTACACGCTCGATTTCAGCGCTTTTTATAAAAAACTTCAACATCTTGTTGATATTTCTGACCGAAAATTTTCCCCCTTCAGTTTGCCATTTGTCCTTATAACCCTAATATGCTGAAAAGTACACCCGACATTGTTACAACCCTGATTCGGGACAATAAGATAATAAAAAGATTTAAAAAAAAACAAAAGTAAAGAAGATAGATAAAATCTAAGATTTTTCTTAAAAAGACGATTCCCCTCCCCAAGATAATGACTTTGCACTAAAAACAACGTTTTTTCTTTAAATCCATTGCGTTATCTATCAACACTGCAGCTGTAGCTGTGTAGGCTATTTATAGAACAGTGTACAAATCAGGGAACAATGAAACATTAATAAGGGAATATCTCCAATAATTAAATTAATAACACAGTGGAAATATTTTTATTAATAATGTTATTCAATCATTTATATGCTACACCTTTTCACTATTTTCGAAATTACGTCACGTGACTTTTTTACAAGCACAAATGCAAAACCACGTAATATATACCTGTGTTACATGTATCGATCGATACCGTTGGTAAGGCTACGTCATAAATAAGAAAATAACTGTTGAAACGATTACAATGTTTATTTAATATATATTTTAAATATCTCCAATCTTTTCTTTGATAAACATTAAATCTGAAATAAAGTTAAACAGAATATATAGTTCAAACTCGTGATAGACCAATATTGACTATCATACGTCGGAAGCGTTCTTTATGTGGTGTGGTTGTAAAATTCATATTTTTACCCTCGTCCTGAATATAACTAAACTAGTTTATGATAGATACATAAAAGCCAATCAGTCGATCAATTAAAATTATACCTTATTTATTTTATCCTCAAAAACCATTTAACTGACATAACCGGTAACCGCGTTAATTTCATTCAATTCGATTCATTGTACTTCAATCGAAATGGAGTTTAAAAGTTGTTTGAGTGTATATTTTCTGATTTCAGAAAATCTATATCATTGAGTCAAGTTTTTATTGAAATAGGAAAAAAAACCAAGAAGAATCCACAACTTTTAGCAGGAAAACTAATAGTCCTGGTCTATAGAGGTTCGAAGGGTATAGAAAGAAAGTATTGCTTTTTTAATGGTTCTTTGTTGTACGAGACATGCATAACCAAATACCCTTATATTGGAACGCTTAAGACGAAATTAAGTGCTGTAGTAAAGGTTTATGCCCTTACCTCCTTCTTATAACCACAAACTTTCGCTTCTTGTTCTTCCCGATTCCTTAAATTATTTACAGAATGCATGATTATGAATCTAGCCACATAATTTCTACCTGGATACAGATATTATGAACCAACCAATTGATTTATTCTTGGTGCCCTAATTTTTATTGTTGAAAGTTTAGGACCAATCAGTTATTGAATATAATATTTAAATGATTACTACAACATACAATAGAATGTTGAAATAAGTACTTTGCTGCTGAACGTTAGGCAATGATTTAATCAATCAGTAAGTTGATGCCTATGGGACGAAAGGAGTAGAATTTATGGATCCAGCTGTGCAGGCCAACAATAAACACACTTAATATTAAGATTATATAACGAGTAAATAACATTAGAATAACGCATCACAGAACCTATATTTTTGCTGTCCCATCTTAATGACGTTGGTTATAATCAACCGCAAAAATTAACGCTAATTCTAAAGGGTTTTTTCACAGTAGCTGGACGGTCTTTAGCATGGCAGTATGATATCGAGAAAAACATGTGTTTGAGAATAAGATATATATACTTGAATTAAACAATTTTTATTTTACTACAGGTTAATTGTTCTAACCTAGTTCGTACCTAGTTCATCTCACAAACATACAGGAGTCGGTCCGTACAAATATTGTCATTCCATCTACCATCGCTATTTTGCCACATCAAATTCAGACAATTTTCTTTAGAGCCACCGTTTGGTTCCTTGTAATCAAAGTCCCAATGTTTGAATGTCATAAAGGATTGATCTGCAGTCCACCTCCATAGTCCTTCTATCGCTTTGTCATTTCCACCAATCCACAATATATGACGATCTTCAATGTACCAATAATTTAGTTTAAATTGCACATTCCAACCAAAGAAAAACCTCCTTTCAAAGCTATCAGTGAGGACGAAATGATAAGTTTAATAATTTAAATAAATGCAAATGTTCAATTTGCTGTTTGTTCAGTGAATTGGACATCAAGGAATAAAAAGGTGCTACTCTGAGCTTTCTCAGATAGTGCGTGGGAATTGTTTTAAGGAGGTATACAGTAGAGAACTTTATCACGCACCTAACTATGTACGGATTGTACCACACATCCTGAACTTTAAAGACTGATTGTTAACATGCAGTAAACAACACCTTGTTATTATCTACAAAAGGAAACATTTTCCGTACCAACTCTTATTATATATTGTTTGACAGACATCATTAAATGCCTTTGGGATTCAAATTTCCTGTCTGATTCAATTTTTATCCTCATTTTTATATAGCTGTCATACTGCTCGATGAACGTTGATAACATCAAATATATCAATCAATAATTATTAATGTGAATACTGATGTCATTATTAAAGTTATTTAGGTTCATCAAAAGAATAAAATCACACAATTATAAATATGAGAACTAATAGAAGGGCTTTACACATGCTGACCAAGAAGCCACGTATTTATTCTATCACTGTTTGGGGGCCTTGGTGACAGTGTGGTTAAAGTACTTAAATGTTGATCAAGTGGTCTGTCAACAACAGCGTTGCGGGTCTCGCAGCGGGCAGGGTGTTCTGTGCTTCATTCTTAATTGTCAAGGACTAAGGTTTTCCTGCTGAATGTCAAGGGTTTTCTCCCTCAATAAAAACTGAACGACATTATATAGCTGAAAACAGGTGAAAGTGGCGTTAACATTTAATCTACAACAAAAAAGCTATCTATTTTTTGCATATATTAATTTTGGCTTCTTAGAGTGACGTTTTCATCAGACATAAAAATATGTGTTTACTTTAGGTTAAAATTACTTAAACTGATATCAGATTGTCTCTTACCGTTGGCAGATGGTTTTGTATTTGCAAGAATCCATCTATTCTCGTCATAGTCCTCAACTTTAGCCAGATGAGCATTTTTATATCGGCAACTGTTCTTTAAAAAGTAGATTATGTATTAATACAAAAGTAAATTCTCTCATCCTTTCCATTTCCCAAGCTTGATACTAGGCATCTTCTTTATGGAAATGGCTTTTCGATAAATTTAATGGGTCTAATATTTTTATATTTTACGTTATATCTATTACCCCCTTCAACAAGACGTACAGCGAAACCTATTATTATTATATGTTAATGTAAACATAATCATGAAGTTTACTATAGGCATGATTTACAACTATATATTTCATATGTTTTGATTTGCTGCTCCATAAAGTATACAACAGTAATATATGTTTTACTTTGATAAATTTGGTCAGTGTTAATTACAATTGGACGACTCTACAGTAAAACACGAAGACAAACGATACCAAAGAATAAAAACATTAAAAACAAAAAGCGGAAAAGATCGTCAGATTCATTAAAAAGTATGTTTTAAGAGACTTCAACCTTAAAACAAAACAATTAATCAATTAAAAGGAATTTATATATATATAGTAATAAAAAATATTAAACTCTCAATGTAAAGAAAAACAATAAGCATTTCCTTTTTAATATCACACCTCAGCATCATCCCAGGAAACTTTGTCCGTGCTAAAGAAATAGCAGTGTCCTTTATATGGTACCCATCCAATTGCACCTGTTTCAAGTGGAAATTATATTTGATCAGTCCATCATTCTAAAAGAGTTGATAAATTAAGCTACACTACTTGGTCGTGGAGCGTTAAGCTATTAATTTGTCAATAAATATTTTAAACTTCATTCTGATGAATTTGACATTCGTAATGATACAAAAGATTGTTATTTATATTCAAAGGAATCATTTATTCAATTAAACCGTAATTAATAAATTTCATATCTTAATAAATCAAACCAAAATAGTTTGTATTATATACATGATTTTTCGTGTACGTAGCCTTTACATATCAGTGCTCTGGCTTTATCCAAGATTAAATCGCTGAAAGCAGCCTCAGTTTGTGGATAAATACTGATAGCAAAGATACAAACAATGCAGGCAAGGGTAAATTTCATTATAATTCTGAAACAAAAAAAAACAATAAATACTAAATCAACAACTAAAAGTTTTCAATTATCGTATACTTTATTGTAATTTTATGAAACTGATGTTTAAATGTTGTCGCTTCTTATTGCAACAGTATAAATACAAGGAAGTTTGTTGGAATTTAAACTTTAAAAGGCAGATTGCCTTTTTGTATGGATTTACATTAATAAGCTTAACTTGACTGATTCACCTTTTTTTTTTGACGTCAGGCAAACAATATTGCATTTATTCAGAAAAGTGTATCATCACGTGTTCTGCTTTTGAATCCCTCAAGACTATGCCAATTTGGAAAAAAATAGTTTAATAAACTATTACAATTAGTTCTTGATCTCAATTAAACATTATTTCAAGTTCAGTTTTGTAAGTAAAAATATATGCAGACGGCGAAAAAAAGTATTGCAAAAACAATAAAAATGGTGTGTATGTTGTAGTATTATGAATATAAATGCGTATAGACAACATGCGCTTATAGAATTGGAATGGTTTTGAAATAGCTTCTTTTTATTTATATATCTGAAAATGTATTTTTGCGATGGTCGTTTTAGTCGATTATGAGATTGTACGTTTTTACTTAAATTTATTTTAAAAAGTTCCCTCCAAGATTTGGCTTTAAATTATGCAAAACTGGAACCATTGGAAAAAAAGCTGCCATATAATATATTGTGATCAGTACATATGGTGAATATTCGTGAACAAAAAGGGACTTCACGCGGCCGTTGTTGGACATACGACCTAAGGCATTATTACGTCTCGTCCCCTGAGCTGTCTAATTCATCAACTCTTATATAATATATTGTCGTCTGTACAAATTGTGATTATTCTTGCATAAAAAGCGACTTCACGTAAGATATTCGGACTAAGGCGTTATTTCCTTTAACTATTTTCCTACTCACTGTCCTGCAGCAGTTATACGTCTTGTCCCCTGAGCTGTCTAATTCATCAACTGTTTAATCGTGTACCGACTAAGTTATTTATTATTTGTTTTTCAGAACGTAATGGAAATATATGTGTTCAGATATATGTCGCTATATATGTGATATAACTCTTATAAGGCTTTAATGTATGTGACATAGGCGTTTAAGAAACAGAACAAATGATGCCCCAACTTATTCATCACTGGAAGAGGAATTATGAAATGAACTAATTTGCAAAGTGTTGACTGCAACAAAACATTTTGCTTACTTCCAAAGATTGTGGCTCACTCCAAACACAGCACCCACTTTGCACTGTATAATATTTTCTTACTATGAACAGGTTGCCGTTAAATGTGCGATTTCTCAGGCGTCGAATGGGTACGCATAGTGAGCTCTGTGGATCAAGCACTTTGAAACGACCAATATCAAGCATATTACTTTTTGTCAACCAATTTCGATATAAACAATCATGCATATCAGTTCAATTCACAATAATTAGCCAAAGAGAGGTCTGGTTACTTAAGTTTTATCTTAACTTACCTTAGGATGAATCTTTTAATTATTCAGGTGTTCGTAGGTTAGAAAGGACCGAAAATCCTCTGTCTGCATTCATTTTTATATCCGGTCGTTGAACACAGATGTCTTACATCTGTTGATATCTGATGTGCTTAGAATTATTATTCAAATAATTGCGTTGAATATCATTTTCTTTGTCAGATTACATTTGAAAGCATTTACAATGAGAACAAATACAATAAAATCTAGAATATTTAATTATGTTCTGAAAGATTATCTCTTAATAGTGTTGGTCTGTGCGGGAATTTGATTCCGGAAATATAACTAAAATATATGGAATTACAATTGATACAGTACACATCTAATATTTTGAGGCTTTAAATATCTTTCTAATTATTTGGTGTTGTTTTATAATGGTGATATTGGTGTAATGACACGACCAAATGGTGTTTATAGCTAAAGTAATGATTGCGCGATTTACCATTAATTAATCAATTTATATAACAAACTTTTCAGCTGAGCATAAAAGCAACTTTAAAACACTATATAGTATAGTTTTGACACTTGAAAAACAACAATCGTGCGCTTTCTGCCAATAGTATTACACTCTTCATCATTCTACTCGTCATTAATAAAGTTCTTTTCAGACGTTGTATGTAATAATAATGGGCTTTATAACAAATAATTAAGAATTGTTATAAAGCAAATAACAAGTATACAAACAATTAAATTGTAGGCATTTGTAAAATCGTGGAATGGGAGACCATACTTCCCTGAACATTTTGATTATGAGGCAAAAACACATCTGAGGATAAGGCCACATAGAATTAATTTATTGTTCTTCGGACTTTAACTTTAAAAATAAAGAAATATTAAACAAGTGCTTGTTCTCAGTGTTTTATGACTAAACTAATTGATTGATAAATTATATAGCAGAAAAGAATTGTTTTGAATTGTTTTTTGTGTTCTGAAAGGATGCTGTCTTGGCTTGCTATCTATAGGTACAGACGGACAAACAGACAGCCCATACCACTATTCAGTTATGTCTCCAAATCTTTTTGGCAAGGCATAATTTCAAGATTGATTAAAACAAATAATAAAAGACTACCTGTCTTTATAAACAATAACAAACAGTAAAACTAACACATATAAAAAACAATAACAATTTGTAAATATTTATAAAAAAAACCAATAATATACTGAAAGCACATTCTTATATGCACACATCCCTGTATATAATAATGCTAATATATTCTTGTAAACAAATGAGGTATTACAAGAACATACGGAGAAAAATTAATAAAAGTATTTTAATATTAATATGTACAACATATTTGAATAGAAGGTAATATAGCGCTTGATATACAATACTTCAGTAAAATAATGTTCCCAAGAATAATAAATGACACAAATTTACATTCCTTTTGTTGAATTTACAAAATATTCAAATATAAATTAAGAATTCAGTTGCCCATAAAATGCTTCATTGATGTACAAAATGAAAAGAATGATGTTTTTTTAGTAATAAAAATGTTACATGAATCTTTGTATTTTGAAGCTGCACAGATTGATTATTAATGATATGACATTCACTACAAAATGAAGACTCCCTGTCTTTATAATTATCAACAATGACACAAAATGATGCAAAAGACAATATTTTTATGTAAATATCTTATAATAAACATACGCATATTCGACATTCTAATGTTGTATTTGGTAGCAGTATTTTTAACTGGGTGGCAACGGCTGCCACAACCACACACTTGTTTTCTACATTTTACTTTCGGTCTTGATTTTATATCGGACTGAAACGGTCTTATCACCTTCTAAGTTCTGAATGAATCTCCAGCTATCGGAGCACTTGGATAAAAATCGTACAACGTGGAGAAGATTATTTTTTTTAAAGAACACTTCCGGTTCTGGACGCGGGCGGGTTTTCGTTAATGCGGGCGGAAGAAATTCAGTTTTTTTGTTTCTGAAATAATTTTACGTGCGGGCGGTCCGACGAACAAGTATTTAATTTGCGTGGCCTTAGTGTAAAGTATTTTTTTTAGACAGTGTCTCCATTACTCTATACATTTCTGTGATTGTCAGCTTCAACCAGCCGGATTAGCAATTTGACAGTTTGCATTGCTCCATCTAGAGAGTTGTTTCCTTTCTCGCAAATAGGGATGAGGTATTAGGAGGTTATCATAAGGACATTACGGATGTTTCGATACTGTATACTTTTGAAGAAGTGCAACGCTCTTCAGAAAGTAATAATCAATATTCGCTGGACGTACAGAAATAAATTTTCTTTAAAAGCCGCAATTAATTATTTAAAAGAAAGGAAAACATTATCATATCATGGAAAAAAATTAAAAATTCATTAGTCAGTATATTATGGACGTTAAACGTCGTAATTCAAAGTGAAGTTTACAGTTAGCGAGTTTTATCACTTACAATTGTTCACGTTATTCAATTAAAAATTTTATTTAAAGAAGTAAACATTTTTGCCCGAAATGACGTTTTTTGCAAGAAGTGCTAAACGAGACTTCTTCGTTATATTCCTCTTGGCGCAAGATGGTGGTCAACGGTCAGCATGGCATAGAGCCAAATTGTTCTGTTTCTTGAAATTTAAAACATTCAATTTCCAACTTTAGTCGCATAAACTACTTTTTAAACAAATAAACTAAGCATTTAAAATACCAGCAGGTCACATTAATACTCTCAACCTTAGTGTGTGTTAACCACACGCAAAAAATTCAATTCTGGTTGTGGGTGGATTTAATTAAACACTAGAAAGATAATTCATTTGACTTATTAAGGCGCACTATTTTATCACAGTTTATTGATGTTAGGGAGTACAAAATTCGCTTGATTGTCTCCCTAATACGCACGATAACGTGATTGGGATTTATAATTTATTACTCTGCTATCTGGGATCAGATCTTAATAATATCAGAAAAAGTAATGTGCAGAAACACAAAAAAGCTGAAGCAAAAAAATTTAAAAAAATATCCAAAAAAAGAGTCGAAAGGAACTATTAAATATTTAATGAAACAATGGATAGGTTCTGTGAGGTTTGAAGGAGGCGATATGATAGACTACTTGACTTGAATAAAAGTTATATTAAAATCAAAGAAATGTCCTCTTAAATTATATAAATGGCATGACTTTTATTGTTTTCACGTGTCTCAATTAGACAGATAACGTTACAAGTTACATACATTGTCAGTATAACAGAGCGTTATTATAGTATTGGAACTTTACATTGATATATGCGGCAAGTTCCACAACACCAGCTAGTACTTTTAAAACTTTTCATTAAGATATATTGCTATCAGTTACAGTTTTTACTTTATTATAAGAAAAATGTACCGTGCCAAAAGTACATGTAAGTCACAAAAATGGCGGCCAACGTTTTTTTAAGTGTATCCAGTGGCGTAGTTTAGCTTTTAACTTGTAATGATATTGTTACATTTGACGCAGTGATAATGGCCGCACTGAAGCTAAATTTTCGAGGTCGTATGTTACTGATGTAAACAGAATTGACAGCGAAATCAAAATGACCAAGTGTGGAAAGGAAATGTAGCCAGGAAAACGAAGAAAACATTTTGAAGTCACAGAGTTTCCCAAGTTATAGAAATTAATAATATGTTATAATTAACCGGTAAGTGTAACTGTAAATCAATGCTTTGATGCAGAAAATTGTGCAAATTAACAGAGAAGTGGTAGACAAAGATATTATGGGCACGAGAGTTTGCCTAAAGGCTGAATCTGACTAAAATTTATAAATAATTAAAGAAGCTACTACTGTTGAGCTATATCAACGAACCGTACAGCGAATTGTACTTGAGTTTGGGCACAGGAAGTGCCATCTTTAAAAACGTAAAGGGATGCGTGAAGCTGTCTGAGGAAGCGACTTGTTTGGTGTGTGGCTAGAAAACTGAAAAATAAAGATAGTTATTGGAAAAAGGCCATCTTTAGTGATGAACTGATGGTGATAATTAAACCAGGAGGTGATGTAAAAGTGTGGAAGAAAAAAATCGAAAGATAGTGACCGGAATGTCACGGATGTCAGCATAAGGGTACATTCAACTGTCAAACTTACTGTTTGGTGTTGTATCACTTATGTTGGTGTTCAAGATAACCATGGTCGCCAGAAACATACATTCTCAAAGGTACATTAATATGTTTCAAAACAACTCGTGACCTCTTGTTGTAACGATTTTGGTGTTTTATCCCTTGCTACTTTTATTTGCCGTAAATCCCACTTGTGTGCACAGTGGAAGATGAAAACCTAACTATATTATCCTGACCTGCACAAAGTCCCGATTTGAGTCCGATTATAAATATTATGTTATTTGCAACGAATAATCTGCGATCAAGACTTTCTTAGATTTCAAAGAAACAATCAGATTTATAAAAACAAAGAACTGTTAGCTATCTGAGGTTATTGTTAGGAAATGCTGTATCACAAAATATTGTTGTTATTTTTCAATTGAATTGGTATGTAAAATTGTTTATTGCATGAAATTCATGTCTTGCTTGTAGATGGCAATATTGGAAAAAATTATACCACTTTATGTATTGACCATAATCATAAGATAACAATTGTTTTTATGTTATACTTTCATCTTGGGAACTACAGCGGTAGTTTTCCAAAAAGTAAGCATCATGTACATGTATTACAAATCAGACTGGTTGTTAATACTAAATAACAATTTGTGCGTTATTTTCTATTATTGCATACGATAAAGTTTATATATTTCTATGTGTCAAGGCACTGCATATACTTTTTCTGTAAATGTTTACATTATTTTAACGACAATATTTCACCTTTGGAACACCTAAATGAACCTGTTACTTGGATTGGATATATATTGCTTTTAAGCTTACATAATACACATTGCTATGTGAGCTATTGAGTTCAGTTCGCATCTGATGCTGATAATAATTTTTTTTTTCGAATTGATTCGTGTAGTGTGACCAATCTCCACAATTAAGTATGGAAGGTTCTCCTTAAATGTTTCCCATTAGATGATAATCATGGATGCAATATAGGACTCGGATTGGTCAAAAGTTTAAAAGTCATCTTTTCTAAAAGCATTAGAGTCAAATGATAAGAATCATTGATGTAAAGATGACTTGGGACATATTAGATTAAATAAAAAACTTTTAGTTATTGTAATTTGACCGATCTTTATTTTAAATGCCTACAATTAGAAACACGTTTGTGAAATGTTTGAGCAAACACGGTTAATTTGAATCAAAACCTATGATCACTGACTAATAAAATATGTCGACTAAAAAGGTATAATCAGTCTTGATTATGTCCGATATTCATATCACTTAATATGTTCTTGTGCCAGACGATAAGGTCCATAACAACAAAAATGTATCTAAAAGAAACATTATACAGAGAGTTGAATAAAGTAGGCATGTTGAGTTCACTTTGCAATCCTACCTACACATTTACAACGCTTTTAAAAAGGGGAGTTTTTAAACTTACAAAAAAGGTTTTGATATTTTTTGAGCTCTATATCAAAATCGAATACTGTGATCTCCTCTTCTTGTATTGGATACGAAAACGTTACAAAAATCCACACAAACAGTGTTTCATATCTGAATCTTTTTCGTTTACCACGAAACCTTTGTCTAAACTCCGTACCGCTATTTAAACGGCAATAAAATCGGGCTTCAAAAATACAGCGACGCTATTTCAGAAATGACGTAATGAAAAGTGGATAGTAAAACTTCAAAAGACCTAATAGACATCTTAATATCTGGATATCATCCCAATGTACCATTAAACACTTCTATTTTCGACACTTTACGCGACCATCCCCCATATGCAACTTAAAATAAGGATTAAAGACCGTATGAAACGCTACTTTTTCCAGAAAAATAGGATTCACAGAACTTCCGTAGCTATCAATGAAAAACGTATTTCGTCATCAACGACTAAATCAGATAATAAATATATCAAATTTTAGGACATATTTTTTAGCACACATGTACTAATTGTGGTCCTCTCCTGTCGACCAGTTGTGTACTTTTATGAGGTCTCGGTTCTGGAAAGCCTATTAAAGAAGAAAGAAAAGACACTGGTATACACCATAAATTTCACATTCCGCTATATTAATGATGTCTCGTCTCTAAACAATGCGAAATCTCCGCCGATTCTATGTGTGAGATCAAATGTGCGAGAAATTTTTAATAGATTACTGAATGGATGTATTTGGATGAATAAGCGCTGTGACTCACAGAACCTACATTATAACGAATTTCCGTATCCAACAGAATAATTAGCAGAATACCAGTCCAATTCATAGTTCCACGACAAACTCTGAAACCAGAATCATGCCGCACTTATGGGTTAAGTTTCTCAATTGATATTTCGATTAAACCACTCATCAAGTGAACCTAGCGTTAACCGTGTGTTTCTATGTCAAATGTTTAAGAAAATGCCCGGTTTTCATTTGAATATACTGGATTATAAGTTGCTCTATTAGTCTGTTTGCCTAACTGTAGTTTGCAAGTCCAGCATACTGTTATGGGCGCAATATGCCATGGTATATGGTTACTTATGACATTTCTTCTCATTTGGATTTTATTTTGAAATTGTTCTTTCCTAATTGTGGAGTATTTACGCTCAGTTGTCTTTTTATCAACTTTCTGTATCTTGCTTAGCTCTCCTGCAATAGTGATATCCGAGGCATCTGTATTTAACACATACGTATCAGTAATTTTGGGTAGTGATGTACCACAGCTTCTACAAGTCCAGTCTTTAGTACTTCAAATGCCGCTTGGTGTCAGAATCAATTGTGTAAGCGCCTCGTGTAATGGGCGCGCTACACTAGCAAAATTAGCAATGTATTCTCGGTGGTAGTTCATGAACCCAGGAAAAGATCCTTAGCGGTTTGCTTCCTGGTTTTGGCCATTTACTTTCTGCTATCAATTTTTTCTGTTTTCACTTTCATTCCTGCTGCGCATACATGTTTTTCTTAAAATTTAACCTCTTTTTAAAACTACATTTCTTAGGTGGTCATTTATATCTTCGAAACGTAATGCGATTTGTTTAATTGTTCTAGCATCTCAGGACAATGACGTCATCAAATGGGTAAGACAGATTCATGGCTGGAAGAACAACATGAAATGTTTATCCTCCCCCCATTAAATTATATACTGTTAAATTTTGAATGTAACTTTCGGCAATTTTTCAGCTATAACATTGCGTGCCACCTTTCACATGAAAAAAACTAATCCTTGTTAATTACATCTCAGGTTGGAGTAGAGCACACTCAATGTTGACAGGCACGTGACGAGTAGTAGATGAATAACTACCTTAACCACATCTAGTATTCTAGGTCAAAGGCTCAGAAAACCTTTACTGATTTCTGCAGTGATAATTTGTCGTGCTGACTATAAATGTTTTTTTAACGTTACAAACAAATACAAATCGTCCATTGGTGTCTTGCAGACGAACCGTACTCTTTTATTAATACTGTTACATGTATGTTGTTTCTCAAAATGTTTGTAATTATTTTTGTTATTTAATAACTGTATTTTCTGTCCCATGAGATTTCTTATATGATTAAAATATAAAATAACTGGGGGAATGTACTCACATGAATACGACGAACCCGCCTGTCCAATTTGTTTTCTAGCACAAATGTTGAACAATATTACTGAATGCACAGTTCACATAATTGATTATTTAAAAGATCATGTGTGTACACGCTCGATTTCAGCGCTTTTTATAAAAAACTTCAACATCTTGTTGATATTTCTGACCGAAAATTTTCCCCCTTCAGTTTGCCATTTGTCCTTATAACCCTAATATGCTGAAAAGTACACCCGACATTGTTACAACCCTGATTCGGGACAATAAGATAATAAAAAGATTAAAAAAAACAAAAGTAAAGAAGATAGATAAAATCTAAGATTTTTCTTAAAAAGACGATTCCCCTCCCCAAGATAATGACTTTGCATTAAAAACAACGTTTTTTCTTTAAATCCATTGCGTTATCTATCAACACTGCAGCTGTAGCTGTGTAGGCTATTTAAAGAACAGTGTACAAATCAGGGAACAATGAAACATTAATAAGGGAATATCTCTAATAATTAAATTAATAACACAGTGGAAATATTTTTATTAATAATGTTATTCAATCATTTATATGCTACACCTTTTCACTATTTTCGAAATTACGTCACGTGACTTTTTTACAGCACAAATGCAAAACCACGTAATATATACCTGTGTTACATGTATCGATCGATACCGTTGGTAAGGCTACGTCATAAATAAGAAAATAACTGTTGAAACGATTACAATGTTTATTTAATATATATTTTAAATATCTCCAATCTTTTCTTTGATAAACATTAAATCTGAAATAAAGTTAAACAGAATATATAGTTCAAACTCGTGATAGACCAATATTGACTATCATACGTCGGAAGCGTTCTTTATGTGGTGTGGTTGTAAAATTCATATTTTTACCCTCGTCCTGAATATAACTAAACTAGTTTATGATAGATACATAAAAGCCAATCAGTCGATCAATTAAAATTATACCTTATTTATTTTATCCTCAAAAACCATTTAACTGACATAACCGGTAACCGCGTTAATTTCATTTAATTCGATTCATTGTACTTCAATCGAAATGGAGTTTAAAAGTTGTTTGAGTGTATATTTTCTGATTTCAGAAAATCTATATCATTGAGTCAAGTTTTTATTGAAATAGGAAAAAAAACCAAGAAGAATCCACAACTTTTAGCAGGAAAACTAATAGTCCTGGTCTATAGAGGTTCGAAGGGTATAGAAAGAAAGTATTGCTTTTTTAATGGTTCTTTCTTGTACGAGACATGCATAACCAAATACCGTTATATTGGAACGCTTAAGACGAAATTAAGTGCTGCAGTAAAGGTTTATGCCCTTACCTCCTTATTATAACCACAAACTTTCGCTTCTTGTTCTTCCCGATTCCTTAAATTATTTACAGAATGCATGATTATGAATCTAGCCACATAATTTCTACCTGGATACAGATATTATGAACCAACCAATTGATTTATTCTTGGTGCCCTAATTTTTATTGCTGAAAGTTTAGGACCAATCAGTTATTGAATATAATATTTAAATGATTACTACAACATACAATAGAATGTTGAAATAAGTACTTTGCTGCTGAACGTTAGGCAATGATTTAATCAATCAGTAAGTTGATGCCTATGGGACGAAAGGAGTAGAATTTATGGATCCAGCTGTGCAGGCCAACAATAAACACACTTAATATTAAGATTATATAACGAGTAAATAACATTAGAATAACGCATCACAGAACCTATATTTTTGCTGTCCCATCTTAATGACGTTGGTTATAATCAACCGCAAAAATTAACGCTCATTCTAAAGGGTTTTTTCACAGTAGCTTTAGCTTTAGCATGGCAGTATGATATCGAGAAAAACATGAGAATAAGATATATATACTTGAATTAAACAATTTTTATTTTACTACAGGTTAATTGTTCTTACCTAGTTCGTACCTAGTTCATCTCACAAACATACAGGAGTCGGTCCGTACAAATATTGTCATTCCATCTACCATCGCTATTTTGCCACATCAAATTCAGACAATTTTCTTTAGAGCCACCGTTTGGTTCCTTGTAATCAAAGTCCCAATGTTTGAATGTCATAAAGGATTGATCTGCAGTCCACCTCCATAGTCCTTCTATCGCTTTGTCATTTCCACCAATCCACAATATATGACGATCTTCAATGTACCAATAATTTAGTTTAAATTGCACATTCCAACCAAAGAAAAACCTCCTTTCAAAGCTATCAGTGAGGACGAAATGATAAGTTTAATAATTTAAATAAATGCAAATGTTCAATTTGCTGTTTGTTCAGTGAATTGGACATCAAGGAATAAAAAGGTGCTACTCTGAGCTTTCTCAGATAGCGCGTGGGAATTGTTTTAAGGAGGTATACAGTAGAGAACTTTATCACGCACCTAACTATGTACGGATTGTACCACACATCCTGAACTTTAAAGACTGATTGTTAACATGCAGTAAACAACACCTTGTTATTAGCTACAAAAGGAAACATTTTCCGTACCAACTCTTATTATATATTGTTTGACAGACATCATTAAATGCCTTTGGGATTCAAATTTCCTGTCTGATTCAATTTTTATCCTCATTTTTATATAGCTGTCATACTGCTCGATGAACGTTGATAACATCAAATATATCAATCAATAATTATTAATGTGAATACTGATGTCATTATTAAAGTTATTTAGGTTCATCAAAAGAATAAAATCACACAATTATAAATATGAGAACTAATAGAAGGGCTTTACACATGCTGACCAAGAAGCCACGTATTTATTCTATCACTGTTTGGGGGCCTTGGTGACAGTGTGGTTGAAGTACTTAAATGTTGATCAAGTGGTCTGTCAACAACAGCGTTGCGGGTCTCGCAGCGGGCAGGGTGTTCTGGGCTTCATTCTTAATTGTCAAGGACTAAGGTTTTCCTACTGAATGTCAAGGGTTTTCTCCCTCAATAAAAACTGAACGACATTATATAGCTGAAAACAGGTGAAAGTGGCGTTAACATTTAATCTACAACAAAAAAGCTATCTATTTTTTGCATATATTAATTTTGGCTTCTTAGAGTGACGTTTTCATCAGACATAAAAATATGTGTTTACTTTAGGTTAAAATTACTTAAACTGATATCAGATTGTCTCTTACCGTTGGCAGATGGTTTTGTATTTGCAAGAATCCATCTATTCTCGTCATAGTCCTCAACTTTAGCCAGATGAGCATTTTTATATCGGCAACTGTTCTTTAAAAAGTAGATTATGTATTAATACAAAAGTAAATTCTCTCATCCTTTCCATTTCCCAAGCTTGATACTTCTTTATGGAAATGGCCTTTCGATAAATTTAATGGGTCTAATATTTTTATATTTTACGTTATATCTATTACCCCCTTCAACAAGACGTACAGCGAAACCTATTATTATTATATGTTAATGTAAACATAATCATGAAGTTTACTATAGGCATGATTTACAACTATATATTTCATATGTTTTGATTTGCTGCTCCATAAAGTATACAACAGTAATATATGTTTTACTTTGATAAATTTGGTCAGTGTTAATTACAATTGGACGACTCTACAGTAAAACACGAAGACAAACGATACCAAAGAATAAAAACATTAAAAACAAAAAGCGGAAAAGATCGTCAGATTCATTAAAAAGTATGTTTTAAGAGACTTCAACCTTAAAACAAAACAATTAATCAATTAAAAGGAATTTATATATATATATATAGTAATAAAAAATATTAAACTCTCAATGTAAAGAAAAACAATAAGCATTTCCTTTTTAATATCATACCTCAGCATCATCCCAGGAAACTTTGTCCGTGCTAAAGAAATAGCAGTGTCCTTTATATGGTACCCATCCAATTGCACCTGTTTCAAGTGGAAATTATATTTGATCAGTCCATCATTCTAAAAGAGTTGATAAATTAAGCTACACTACTTGGTCGTGGAGCGTTCAGCTATTAATTTGTCAATAAATATTTTAAACTTCATTCTGATGAATTTGACATTCGTAATGATACAAAAGATTGTTATTTATATTCAAAGGAATCATTTATTCAATTAAACCGTAATTAATAAATTACATATCTTAATAAATCAAACCAAAATAGTTTGTATTATATACATGATTTTTCGTGTACGTAGCCTTTACATATCAGTGCTCTGGCTTTATCCAAGATTAAATCGCTGAAAGCAGCCTCAGTTTGTGGATAAATACTGATAGCAAAGATACAAACAATGCAGGCAAGGGTAAATTTCATTATAATTCTGAAATAAAAAAAAACAATAAATACTAAATCAACAACTAAAAGTTTTCAATTATCGTATACTTTATTGTAATTTTATGAAACTGATGTTTAAATGTTGTCGCTTCTTATTGCAACAGTATAAATACAAGGAAGTTTGTTGGAATTTAAACTTTAAAAGGCAGATTGCCTTTTTGTATGGATTTACATTAATAAGCTTAACTTGACTGATTCACCGTTTTTTTTTTTGACGTCAGGCAAACAATATTGCATTTATTCAGAAAAGTGTATCATCACGTGTTCTGCTTTTGAATCCCTCAAGACTATGCCAATTTGGAAAAAATAGTTTAATAAACTATTACAATTAGTTCTTGATCTCAATTAAACATTATTTCAAGTTCAGTTTTGTAAGTAAAAATATATGCAGACGGCGAAAAAAAGTATTGCAAAACCAATAAAAATGGTGTGTATGTTGTAGTATTATGAATATAAATGCGTATAGACAACATGCGCTTATAGAATTGGAATGGTTTTGAAATAGCTTCTTTTTATTTATATATCTGAAAATGTATTTTTGCGATGGTCGTTTTAGTCGATTATGAGATTGTACGTTTTTACTTAAATTTATTTTAAAAAGTTCCCTCCAAGATTTGGCTTTAAATTATGCAAAACTGGAACCATTGGAAAAAAAGCTGCCATATAATATATTGTGATCAGTACATATGGTGAATATTCGTGAACAAAAAGGGACTTCACGCGGCCGTTGTTGGACATACGACCTAAGGCATTATTACGTCTCGTCCCCTGAGCTGTCTAATTCATCAACTCTTATATAATATATTGTCGTCTGTACAAATTGTGATTATTCTTGCATAAAAAGCGACTTCACGTTAGATATTCGGACTAAGGCGTTATTTCCTTTAACTATTTTCCTACTCACTGTCCTGCAGCAGTTATACGTCTTGTCCCCTGAGCTGTCTAATTCATCAACTGTTTAATCGTGTACCGACTAAGTTATTTATTATTTGTTTTTCAGAACGTAATGGAAATATATGTGTTTAGATATATGTCGCTATATATGTGATATAACTCTTATAAGGCTTTAATGTATGTGACATAGGCGTTTAAGAAACAGAACAAATGATGCCCCAACTTATTCATCACTGGAAGAGGAATTATAAAATGAACTAATTTGCAAAGTGTTGACTGCAACAAAACATTTTGCTTACTTCCAAAGATTGTGGCTCACTCCAAACACAGCACCCACTTTGCACTGTATAATATTTCTTACTATGAACAGGTTGCCGTTAAATGTGCGATTTCACAGGCGTCGAATGGGTACGCATAGTGAGCTCTGTAGATCAAGCACTTTGAAACGACCAATATCAAGCATATTACTTTTTGTCAACCAATTTCGATATAAAGAATCATGCATATCAGTTCAATTCACAAAAATTAGCCAAAGAGAGGTCTGGTTACTTAAGTTTTATCTTAACTTACCTTAGTATGAATCTTTTAATTATTCAGGTGTTCGTAGGTTAGAAAGGACCGAAAATCCTCTGTCTGCATTCATTTTTATATCCGGTCGTTGAACACAGATGTCTTACATCTGTTGATATCTGATGTGCTTAGAATTATTATTCAAATAATTGCGTTGAATATCATTTTCTTTGTCAGATTACATTTGAAAGCATTTACAATGAGACCAAATACAATAAAATCTTGAATATTTAATTATGTTCTGAAAGAATTTGATTCCGGAAATATAACTAAAATATATGGAATTACAATTGATACAGTACACATCTAATATTTTGAGGCTTTAAATATCTTTCTAATTATTTGGTGTTGTTTTATAATGGTGCTATTGGTGTAATGACACGACCAAATGGTGTTTATAGCTAAAGTAATGATTGCGCGATTTACCATTAATTAATCAATTTATATAACAAACTTTTCAGCTGAGCATAAAAGCAACTTTAAAACACTATATAGTATAGTTTTGACACTTGAAAAACAACAATCGTGCGCTTTCTGCCAATAGTATTACACTCTTCATCATTCTACTCGTCATTAATAAAGTTCTTTTCAGACGTTGTATGTAATAATAATGGGCTTTATAACAAATAATTAAGAATTGTTATAAAGCAAATAACAAGTATACAAACAATTAAATTGTAGGCATTTGTAAAATCGTGGAATGGGAGACCATACTTCCCTGAACATTTTGATTATGAGGCAAAAACACATCTGAGGATAAGGCCACATAGAATTAATATCTTGTTCTTCGGACTTTAACTTTAAAAATAAGGAGCGAGCGAGAGAATTTTTTTTTTATTAATTTTTTTTGAAATTCTGATTTTGTGGAGTGAATGATTTTGGTTTTAAGTTTTTAAAAAGATTTGTTCAGGTTTTCATGGTTAAACCGATGTGATCGAGCAATTTTTTTTAATTTTGAAGGAAATAACTGAAATTTAAAAAAAATGTATTTGATATTAAACAAGTGTTTGTTCTCAGTGTTTTATGACTTAACTAATTGATTAATAAATTATATAGCAGAAAAGAATTGTTTTGAATTGTTTTTTGTGTGTTCTGAAAGGGTGCTGTCTTGGCTTGCTATCTATAGGTACAGACGGACAAACAGACAGCCCATACCACTATTCAGTTATGTCTCCAAATCTTTTTGGCAAGGCATAATTACAAGATTGATTAAAACAAATAATAAAAGACTACCTGTCTTTATAAACAATAACAAACAGTAACACTAACACATATAAAAAACAATAACAATTTGTAAATATTTATAAAAAAACCAGTAATATATTGAAAGCACATTCTTATATGCACACATCCCTGTATATAATAATGCTAATATATTCTTGTAAACAAATGAGGTATTACAAGAGCATACGCAGAAAAATTAATAAAAGTATTTTAATATTAATATGTACAGCATATTTGAATAGAAGGTAATGTAGCGCTTGATATACAATACTTCAGTAAAATAATGTTGCCAAGAAAAATAAATGACACAAATTTACATTCCTTTTGTTGAATTTGCAAAATATTGAAATATAAATTAAGAATTCAGTTGCCCATAAAATGCTTCATTGATGTACAAAATGAAAAGAATGATGTTTTTGAGTAATAAAAATGTTACATGAATCTTGGTATTATGAAGCTGCACAGATTGATTATTAATGATATGACATTTCACTACAAAATGAAGACTCCCTGTCTTTATAATTATCAGCAATGACAAAAGATGATGCAAAAGACAATATTTTTAGGTAAATATCTTATAATAAACATACGCATATTCGACATTATAATGTTGTTTTTGGTAGCAGTACTTTTACCTGGATGGCAACGGCTGCCACAACCACACACTTTACATTTTACTTTCGGTCTTGATTTTATATCGGACTGAAACGGTCTTATCACCTTCTAAGTTCTGAATGAATCTCCAGCTATCGGAGCACTTGGATGAAAATCGTACAACGCAGAGAAGATTTTTTTTTAAAGAACACTTCCGGTTCTGGGCGCGGGTGGGTTTTCGTTAATGCGGGCGAAAGAAATTCAGTTTTTTTCTTTCTGAAATAATTTTACGTGCGGGCGGTCCGACGAACAAGTAATTAATTTGCGTGGCCTTAGTGTAAAATTTCTCCATTACTCTATACATTTCTGTGATTGTCAGCTTCAACCAGCCGGATTAGCAATTTGACAGTTTGCATTGCTCCATCTAGAGAGTTGTTTCCTTTCTCGCAAATAGGGATGAGGTATTAGGAGGTTATCATAAGGACATTACGGATGTTTCGATACTGTATACTTTTGAAGAAGTGCAACGCTCTTCAGAAAGTAATAATCAATATTCGCTGGACGTACAGAAATAAATTTTCTTTAAAAGCCGCAATTAATTATTTAAAAGAAAGGAAAACATTATCATATCATGGAAAAAAATTAAAAATTCATTAGTCAGTATATTATGGACGTTAAACGTCGTAATTCAAAGTGAAGTTTACAGTTAGCGAGTTTTATCACTTACAATTGTTCACGTTATTCAATTATAAATTTTATTTAAAGAAGTAAACATTTTTGCCCGAAATGACGTTTTTTGCAAGAAGTACTAAACGAGACTTCTTCGTTATATTCCTCTTGGCGCAAGATGGTGGTCAACGGTCAGCATGGCATAGAGCCAAATTGTTCTGTTTCTTGAAATTTAAAACATTCAATTTCCAACTTTAGTCGCATAAACTACTTTTTAAACAAATAAACTAAGCATTTAAAATACCAGCAGGTCACATTAATACTCTCAACCTTAGTGTGTGTTAACCACACGCAAAAAATTCAATTCTGGTTGTGGGTGGATTTAATTAAACACTAGAAAGACAATTCATTTGACTTATTAAGGCGTACTATTTTATCACAGATTATTGATGTTAGGGAGTACAAAATTCGCTTGATTGTCTCCCTAATACGCACGATAACGTGATTGGGATTTATAATTTATTACTCTGCTATCTGGGAACAGATCTTAATAATATCAGAAAAAGTAATGTGCAGAAACACAAAAAAGCTGAAGCAAAAAAATTTAAAAAAATATCCAAAAAAAGAGTCGAAAGGAACTATTAAATATTTAATGAAACAATGGATAGGTTCTGTGAGGTTTGAAGGAGGCGATATGATAGACTACTTGACTTGAATAAAAGTTATATTAAAATCAAAGAAATGTCCTCTTAAATTATATAAATGGCATGACTTCTATTGTTTTCACGTGTCTCAATTAGACAGATAACGTTACAAGTTACATACATTGTCAGTATAACAGAGCGTTATTATAGTATTGGAACTTTACATTGATATATGCGGCAAGTTCTACAACATCAGCTAGTACTTTTAAAACTTTTCATTAAGATATATTGCTATCAGTTACAGGTTTTACTTTATTATAAGAAAAAAGTACCGTGCCAAAAGTACATGTAAGTCACAAAAATGGCGGCCAACGTTTTCTAAGTGTATCCAATGGCGTAGTTTAGCTTTTAACTTGTAATGATATTGTTACATTTGACGCAGTGATAATGGCCGCACTGAAGCTAAATTTTCGAGGTCGTATGTTACTGATGTAAACAGAATTGACAGCGAAATCAAAATGACCAAGTGTGGAAAGGAAATGTAGCCAGGAAAACGAAGAAAACATTTTGAAACTTAAGTAAGTCTCAGAGTTTCCCAAGTTATAGAAATTAATAATATGTTATAATTAACCGGTAAGTTTAATTGTAAATCAATGCTTTGATGCTGAAAATTGTGCAAATTAACAGAGAAGTGGTAGACAAAGATATTATGGGCACGAGAGTTTGCTTAAAGGCTGAATCTGACTAAAATTTATAAATAATTAAAGAAGCTACTACTGGTGAGCTATATCAACGAACCGTACAGCGAATTGTACTTGAGTTTGGGCACAGGAAGTGCCATCTTTAAAAACGTAAAGGGATGCGTGAAGCTGTCTGGGGAAGCGACTTGTTTGGTGTGTGGCTAGAAAACTGAAAAATAAAGATAGTTATTGGAAAAAGGCCATCTTTAGTGATGAACTGATGGTGATAATTAAACCAGGAGGTGATGTAAAAGTGTGGAAGAAAAAAATCGAAAGATAGTGACCGGAATGTCACGGATGTCAGCATAAGGGTACATTCAACTGTCAAACTTACTGTTTGGTGTTGTATCACTTATGTTGGTGTTCAAGATAACCATGGTCGCTAGAAACATACATTCTCAAAGGTACATTAATATGTTTCAAAACAACTCGTGACCTCTTGTTGTAACGATTTTGGTGTTTTATCCCTTGCTACTTTTATTTGCCGTAAATCCCACTTGTGTGCACAGTGGAAGATAAAAACCTACCTATATTATCCTGACCTGCACAAAGTCCCGATTTAAGTCCGATTATAAATATTATGTTATTTGCAACGAATAATCTGCGATCAAGACTTTCTTAGATTTCAAAGAAACAATCAGATTTATAAAAACAAAGAACTGTTAGCTATCTGAGGTTATTGTTAGGAAATGCTGTATCACAAAATATTGTTGTTATTTTTCAATTGAATTGGTATGTAAAATTGTTTATTGCATAAAATTCTCGTCTTGCTTGTAGATGGCAATATTGGAAAAAATTATACCACTTTATGTATTGACCATAATCATAAGATAACAATTGTTTTCATGTTATACTTTCATCTTGGGAACTACAGCGGTAGTTTTCCAAAAAGTAAGCATCATGTACATGTATTACAAATCAGACTGGTTGTTAATACTAAATAACAATTTGTGCGTTATTTTCTATTATTGCATACGATAAAGTTTATATACTTCTATGTGTCAAGGCACTGCATATACTTTCTGTAAATGTTTAGATTATTTTAACGACAACATTTCACCTTTGGAACACCTAAATGAACCTGTTACTTGGGATTGGAGATATATTGCTTTTAAGGTTACCTTATACACATTGCTATGTGAGCTATTGAGTTCAGTTCGCATCTGATGCTGATGATAAAATTTTCGGAATTGATTCGTGTAGTGTGACCAATCTCCACAATTAAGTATGGAATGTTCTCCTTACATGTTTCCTATTAGATGATAATCATGGATGCAATATAGGACTCGGATTGGTCAAAAGTTTAAAAGTATCATTTCTAAAGCATTAGAGTCAAATGATAAGAATCCTTGATGTAAAGATGACTTGGGATAGATTAGATTAAATAAAAATTGTTTAGTTATTGTAATTTGACCGATCTTTATTTTAAATGCCTACAATTAGAAACACGTTTGTGAAATGTTTGAGCAAACACGGTTAATATGAATCAAAACCTATAATCACTGACTAATAAAATATGTCGATTAAAAATTTATAATCAGTCTTAATTCTGCTAAACATATATGTCCGATAGTCATATCACTTATGTTCTTGTGCCAGACGATAAGGTCCATAACAACAAACATTTATCTAAAAGAAACATTATACAGAGAGTTGAATAAAGTAGGCATGTAGAGTTCACTTTGCAATCCTACCAACACATTTAAAACGCTTTAAAAAGGGCAGTCTTTAAATTTATAAAAAAAGATTTTGATATTTTTTGGGCTCTATATCAAAATCGAATACTGGGATCTCCTCTTCTTGTATTGGATACGAAAACGTTACAAAAATCCACACAAACAGTGTTTCATAGGTGGTAAGATAGAACTTACGTAGCCATCAATGAAAAACGTATTTCGTCATCAATGACTAAATCAGATAATAAATATATCAAATTTTAGGACATGTTTTTTTAGCACACGTGTACTAATTGTGATCCTCTCCTGTCGACCTGTTTTGTATTTGTATGAGGTCTCGGTTCTAGAAAGCCTATTAAAGAAGAAAGAAAAGACAATGGTACACACTTTAAATTTCACATTCCGCTATAATAATGATGTCTCGTCTCTAAACAATGCGAAATCTTCGCCGATTCTATGTGTGAGATCAAATGTGCGAGAAATTTTTAATAGATTAATGAATAGATGTATTTGGATGAATAAGCGCTGTGACTTACAGAACCTACATGATAACGAATTTCCGTATCCAACAGATTAATTAGCAGAATACCAGACCAATTCATAGTTCCACGACAAACTCTGAAATCAGAATCATGCCGCACGTACTTCAAATGCCGCTTGGTGTCAGAATCAATTGTGTACTAAGCGCCTTGTACTAAGCGCCTCATGTAATGAGCGCGCTACACTAGTAAAATTAGCAATGTGCTCTCGTTGGTAGTTCATGAACCCAGGAAAAGATCCTTAGCCATTTGTTTCCTGGTTTCGGCCATTTACTTTCTGCTATCTATCTTTTATGTTTTCACTTTCATTCCTGCTGCGCTTACATGTTTTTCTTAAACTTTAACCTCTTTTTAAAACTACATTTCTTAGGTGTTCATTTATATCTTCGAAACGTAATGCGATTTGTTTAATGTTCTAGCATCTCAGGGCAATGTCGTCATCAAATGCGTAAGACAGATTCATGGCTGGTAGAACAATATGAAATGTTTATCCTCCCCCATTAAATTATATACTGCCAAATTTTGAACGTAACTTTCGGTAATTTGTCAGCTATAACATTGCGTGCCACCTGTCACAGGAAAAAAGCCAATCCTTGTTAATTACATCTCAGGTTGGAGTAGAGCACACTCAATGTTGACAGGCACGTGACGAGTAGTAGATGAATAACTACCTTAACCACATCTAGTATTGTCAGTCAAAGGCTCAGAAAATCTTTTTTCTGCAGTGATAATTTGTCGTGCCGACTGTAAATATTTTTTAACGTTACAAACAAATAAAATTGGTGTCTTGCAGACGAACCATACTCTTTTATTAATACTGTTTACATGTATGTTGTTTTTCAATATGTTTGTAATTAATATTGTTTTTTTATTGCTTATTTTTTGTCCCATGAGATTTCTTATATGATTAAAATATAAAATAACTGGAGGAATGTATTCACATGAATACGACTTACACGCCTGCCCAATTTGTTTTAAAGCACAAATGTTGAACACTATTACTGAATGCACAGTTCACATAATTGATTATTTAAAAGATCATGTATGTGTACACGCACGATTTTAGCGCTTTTTATGTTCTTCAAAAAGCAAAAAAAAAAACTTCAACATCTTGTTGTTATTTCTGACTGAAAAATTTCCCTATTCAGTTTGCCTTTTGTCCTAATATTCCTAATATGCTGAAAAGTACACCCGGCACAATAAGATAATAATAAGATTGAAAAAAAAAGAAACAAAAGTGAAGTAGATAGATAAAATCAAAGATTTTTCTTAATAAAACGATTCCCCCTCCTCATTATAATGAATTTGCATTCAAAAACCACGTTTTTGTCTTTAAGTCCATTGTTTTATCTATCAACACTGCAGCTGTAGTTGTGTAGGCTATGTATAGAAGTGCACACATTAGTGAACAAAGAAACATTAATTAGGGAATATCTCTAATAATATAATTAATAACACAGTGGAGAAATTTTTATTAATAATGTTATTCGATAATTTATAATCTACACCTTTTCACTATTTTCGAAAAAATACGTCACATGTCATTTTTACCAGCACAAATGCAAAACCACGTAATATATATCTGTGTTATCGACCTACAACGTTGGTAATTTATAGAACAGTGCACACAGCATTGAACAAAGAAACCTTAATTAAGGATTATCTCACTAATAATTTAATTAATCAAAAAAAAGAACACCGTTCGTCTATAGTACTAAATGGGACCGATAATCGCTCCAAGTTTGAGCTCTTAATATTGTGTAGTTTTCGGATAAAAACGGTTTCAAACAAAATCTGTGACAGACAATTTTTTTTGCCAAAGTCAATAATGACTTACCCGCCTCCCACTGGAGGGCGGGTAAGTAATTATCCTCACCTCAAATCAACAGAAAAAAGTAAAAGTCGCAACAATATTGTTACAAGAGAGGATACGGTAGTTAGTCATCTAATGTTGACCACCTGACTTTCAACACTGCGGTTTCGGGTTCGATGCTTATTGTGGTCAGGTTGTGCTCGACTTCAGTAAACGAGTTTTCCTAATGAAGGTCGTGGATTTCTATGGGTATTCTGGCTTGCTCCACAATTAAGTTGCAAGCAAAGTATCAATCAACATCATTCAAAAACAAACAAACAATCACAACAGTATACTAATTTTCCTACGCGTTTGAACTGTTCTGGTCAGTTGAGGTTGGAGTCGACCTCAAAATCACAATAAATTCGTTAATGTTCATCATTTTCAATTTTCATGCCGGGAAGTGAGGAACCCCATAGCATTCTGGTCTTTGAATACGGATTTAGGTTGATCATTAACGCAATGTATAAGATTCTAGATTCGACTTTATACCATGAACCTAATTGTTCTTGCCCTGTTAGACAATGCATCTAGGTCTGGGTCTTGTTCCTTTTCTCCCTTTCTCTACTCTCTGGCTTTTCGTTTACTGCATCTATATTTGTTTTGAAATTTAAATTCCTGTCTACTTGTTGACACGGGTAATAATGTTTCTCAGATTCTCATAGTTGAAAAGGAATTTTATCTAGCTTACCAGCATTTATACTTATTGAGTAATAGTGTTTTATACAGATTAAGAAAACACCTCTAGCATACATCATATTTATCCAGGTCACAGAGACTGAAGTTAAAAATGACAGATTTCACTATAAAGACTTATGCACGATAAGGTTCTTGACATTAGGGTTAATAGAAACGACTTAAAAAGTTATTCAAATTACAATTGGACAGGCAAGATTGTTGATGTGTGTCTATTTTTGTTCCCATATGGTTTAAGTAAGTCCACTCATCATGCTTAAACATTCAGTAAAGATTTGAAACTAAAATATGCAAACGAATATATATGCGACTTCTTTGATATCTTTTAAAAATGATTGCTTGTATTCGTTTTTAAAAGATCTTAATACAGCGATTACCATATTAAGTATACACTTGAAAGACGGCGTTTTTTAACCCGTGGAATTGATTCTGGTGGTTACTCTTATGATAGCAGTATAAAGGAACACAACTATAGATTAATATGACAGGGATCGGATGCTTTGCATAAAGTTGTTATATCGAATAATGTAAAATATGCATAAGTTAGGTCCAAACCAACTGAAAAAATATTTTCTTGCATAGGAAAACATAATAATGCACAATTATATTATTATCTCTAATCAATTTTGCATTATGTATTGAATTGATATGCTATAAGTGTCGCGATACTCCCAATGAACATGAAGTGCTGATTATTTAAAGTATGGACTGTCCTTCTGTATGTGAAAGGGGGATAATAATATGTGGTAATACCGACAGCCAAGGTGTTTTTCTGTAGTGGCAAAACGTGTATCAGGAAAAGAAACGGAGTTACTGTCATGGCCACACAAGGAGGTTTTACTTATGTTGTATTAATGTTTAAATTCGTATGTAAAATACAGAGTGTCACATATCAATTTAGGTCATTGGGATTTTACAGGAGGAAAAACATTGTGTTCTTCATATCACAAAACAATACGTCAGTTTCTGCAAATACCTGGAAAATTTCTGGAATTATTTTACCATATTTCGTCATTTTTGAAGAGCGCTTGAATTTGCACTTAACTTGTATTGTTATGTTACAAGAGCAGAAAAATGTTACTTATTTTTGTGGTTACGTTATTTCAATATTATGCTTCATTAGACTTCTATTCAATTATTAATATATTGATTTTCAGGCACATACGTATACACAGTTATCTTATTTTACAATATGTAAGATTATGTTAAATGACGGAAAGCGACATTACTTCTTATATGTCGTATTATTTTCTACTAAAAAGCGATTAAAATTTGCATTTTTTGAAACATTTCAATATGACGCAAGACATTCGACAATCATTTAAATTATCATTTGTTGACCAACATGTGCGCTGGTCAACACACATAATTGAGACATGTCATGGTTGATGTGAACTTTTGTTTGCAACACATCATAAATGTTGCTTTTGCATCGCAGCGATATTAAGGCACTTTCAGTGACATTTTTTAGTTGGAGTTATCCCCCTTTTACGACGTCTGATTATGCACAATATGGCGGCTAACGACGTTCAGCGTCTATAGTTATATTTTGTAAAGTCAATTTTAGATGAATCCAAAACAGTGTAATTTCAATTGTGTATGATTATATGAGTTACTCTTAAGATAGTTGATACTAAAATTCTACGGTGTACACATAATTTTTAATGAGATGACAAGTTTTTATCACCAGCAATAGTCGCGATTTCGCTCCGCCCATTTATGGAAATTGGCCAATCGGCGACCAGTCGATTTCAATTAGAAGCTTGAAGTCATTTGGCAGAGCACTTGTTGCAGGTAAAAGAATGGCGAGTATTTTGCGACCACAGGCGCTTGGGTACAAATTGTGAAATCTCGGCTTTTTCATTAATGCTGGTATATTTTTATGTAGAACCCTTATTTGCCTCATAAAATAACCGTGGTTTTTTAGTGTAGAGGGGAAATATCAGAAATGGTAAAAACGTTGAAAAAATGGGTCAGACATGCGCATATTGTTATTTTATGAGGCAAATAAGGGTTCTACATAAAAATATACCAGCATTAATGAAAAAAGCCGAGATTTCACAATTTGTACCCAAGCGCCTGTGTTTGCGACAAATAGAAGATGTTGACGATAAATGGTAAGTAATGCCATTTTTGTATTATAGTAATATTGTTTTAATGCTGATTGACATTCAAATATTGATTTTTTTAATGCTAGCAATAGTCAATAATCGATTCTTAATCTTATATCGATATGTGTCTGACCGTATGCCATACGGTCAGACACATATCGATATTTCTTCCGGTATGGTTTTTAATTTTTAGCACGTGGCATTAAAAATTGCGAACTTACTAAGCAAGAAAACATGAGAAAGTGTGGCAAATATTAGATAATATGATATTATTAGGTGATGATTATTGTATTGGTTTAGTTATTGGTCCCAGGGTTGCTGTATTGACCATGCCACAGTCAAAGGATGGCCAAGGACCAATATTATAAGTATAACTAGAGAAGTCATTATGTAATATATCTTTATTGATTAACTAGTCCAAATCAATCAGTCCAATATACCAATATTGGACTGGCTCAGCAAAATATATCATATGGACAGTTTATCTGGTATTAATTGAATATTATAGTAGTTAATTAGTATTTGCTAATTTTATCCCAGCAGTATTGAGGTATCAGATCGCATCATGGCAAAGAGAAGTTTCATCCTTTGTGGCCGAATAATATACATGAAAATGTTAGTCAGTGCATGTTATGTTTAGTTACATAACGTTAAACCATAACATACAAACATAAACCAAACTATAGTAAACAACATTCAAACAAAACAAGCAATATATATGCCTAATATTTAAGTTCCTTCCTAGACCCCCTAAATCTCATGGTTGCTTTCTATCTACATGTATGCATGTTACACAATTATGTGAAAGGTTGGTACTGGTTTTTCAACAATAAATTATTTACTCTCAACAAATATCACTACATCATCATCAAAGGCAAGGCTGGGGCAAGACCCCTGTTTTCCACCACTTTGGCTATAATAAATTTGATTATTTTGACTTTTCCTAGACAATTTTACCTTAATTTAAAATAATGTGACTCTTTTGTCCCAACAATGTCAGCATTCTGTCAAAATAACTTTTAACATAAGAACGAACATACATGTATACCCTATACCAGATGCTCATATGTACTAGTATGGTCTACAAATCTACTTTCACTCTCAGTTTCAGTCCAAAAATAGTGCATGTCCTTAATTGACTCTAAACATTTCTTTATGTTCAATTATATCCACTAAAACTTCATTCATCCTCGAGTTTCCTTTAAATATCAGCTTTCCAAAAATATCCAATGGTTGACATTCTATATAATAGTGAACTAATCTAACCTCTGAACTGGATCCTGTTATTTTATGGTCCTATACCTAAAGATGTTTTGTTCATGTGTTCAACAAATTCTAAGAAATTGTTCTAATCTTAACTTGCCGGTATGTTATTGGAACACCCCCCCCTTTTTTTCCTAAGAGAGATTCAAATTTTTGGAGTAATAATTTTATCAATGGAAATACATTTCAATTAACTTTGAATATTATGTGCCTTGTCCACCAAGAGAAATATTTTGTATTTGTGTTAAATGCTGCATCTTAATTGGTGGTGTACTTCAATAATTATACCCCACACAACGAAGATGCCGGCAGGGCTCACGCTGGGTCAAAATTATAGGGAGAAGTCACTTCTCTTTTGGGTGGCTGACAGAGAGAAGTGAGGATAGAACAGGGAGAAGTTGCATTTATATGTCGCGAAAGCATCCTGTTAACTTTTTTTTTTAAATTAGTGTTGGCATTTGCTTTTTTAGCAGTTTAATTTATTGAGAATAAAGTATCAAAGATTTGATTAACTATTCAGTATACTTATTTCACACATTTTCATAAATACGTGTATTAAACATGACAATAAAAAAAGAATCAACTATATATAGCTATCACAAAACTGTTCATTAAAATATATGTTTCTTTGTCATTGATACACAATTTGATTGATTTATAATGAAGTACTAATAGAACTAGAAGTAGAAAATTGCATCATTGTGACAAATTATATATTATGTAAAATTGTAAAATTCACTTTATAGTATTTAAACATATTTAACTTAAAATTGTTTAAAGTAACTGCCAAAATACTATTACCCAGTGATACTTGTAGGATTTTTTTATGGTGAGTCCAGGACTCATTACTTTTGAGAATGGTGAGTCCCAAAAAATTTTCATGAGTCCCACATATCACAGATGAGTCCAGCTAAGTGCATGCATACACCCGTTTTCTTTGATGACCGACCCATTAAATGTCTTTTTATAAAAAGATATAATATGGCTTACTATAGTATGTTTATGTCATGCTATGTTATATTAGTAGTTAATGTAGTGGAGTTTTGCAGTCTTCTGGAGTATGATTGAACTGCATTCATTACTTGAAACATGCTGATGTTTGCCCATTAAAGAGAGACTTGTGTATTACAAGTTACCTGGCTCTTCTTAGAATTGAATTTCAGATGCTGACATTAATATTTCTTCCAAACAACTCATAACCCCTCCCCCCTTTTTCAGATCCTAGTCTATAGCAGATTATCTTCTTGATATATACAAAAATTAAAAGTTTATAAGATAACTAATCTAATGTTCATATTGAAGATATCTTTTACCGGTCAAGAATTCTTACTTTAAAAAAAGCGTAAGAATTGCAACTGCAAGGTTCCGACCGTGTATTGAAATTTGAAAACACGAGTGTATTATCAACGCTTAAATTTATCTGTAAAAACTGTCCATCAATACCAAACGTTTATTGTTTAATAAACATCTTAATTAAGGCAAATTTGCCGCCCGAGTGATTGCTACCTGCTGAGAATCAGACGAAACAGGTAAACATCGATCGCCATTTGTAAGAATATGTAATCACGCATCGGAGACGGAATTGACATGACGGAAATTCGTACGCGTCCGACAACTGACATGGACGCGTACTGGGACGCGTTAGATGTTGAAAAGGCGCGTCCAGAACTGAAAAGATGCGTACAATACGCATCTAGACGCGTTGCGAGGATCCCTGTATTACCGGTATTACTACGTTTCTATCATTGCAAAACTCATTTCACCACTATCAGCGTTGTATATTTGCAATCTCCAACACCAAATTCATATCTGCTCCGAAAATTTTCATGTTCTTGTGCTCTGAACTTGTTTCCGGTCGTATTTTAAACCTGCGCTTTATATAGGAAATAAAAGTTAAAAGGGTACCAGTTCAACTTTGGCGCATAATAAACACGACACGGTATCTAAAATATGAAGATTTCTTACCAATATAGGAATAAAATTTGCAAGGCGACATTAGGCGATTCTACAAAATGAAAGGGCGACTTCACTTCGCTTTTCAAGATGATCGATGGGGAAGTGGGACCATGATAAGGCGACTTCTTCGCCCGAGTCGCCCTCCAACGCGAGCCCTGGCTGGGGTATGTTTTTGACCCGTCAGTCCGTCCGTGTACTGTCATGCTGTTGTCGCCTGAGTAGCACTATCATTTTATAATGGATTTTTACGAAACTTTGGGAAACTGTTACTTATAGTACGTGCCTGCAGGGATGAAACTAAACAGTCGCCAATGCGAGTAGAATTTGTGTTGGGCGACCAAATGTCTGTGTCTAGATCGCCCAGTTGGCGAACGTAACAAATGTAGTACGATGCACAGACCAACGAACGCTGAAACGCATTTTGCGTTCTACATTTCAAGTTTTGTCCCTTAAAAATGTTATTAGCAATATTTCGCGCATGTATGATATTTGGTTAAGTGGCGTAATTATAATCCAGATCGGGAATAGATAGAACAATTTAATTGACATTTGCGTCAGGAATCGTCTTGAAATATTTTACGTGACATTTTTGTCAAAGGGGAATAATCAAAACCGCCTAAGCTGAAATTTCGCCAATGTCACTTTTCTCAGCAATGTAAACTATGAATCCAAAGCATAGTGACAAGTGTACATGTACTTAAAATTTGTTGCATTTATTCCAAATAATTCAGCAATAATGATATTAAAGTATACTATATTTACACACAGCAAACATTCATGGTTTGAACATCTATATCTGTATTATCCTGTAACACTTTTAGTTCCTGATCTGTCAATTAGTCTTAATTCATCCTGAATAACCAGAAAAGTCTGGAATGTCAAAAATATTTAACAATTTTGTATCATGTATATTATCAAAATTATGTGTTATTAACAAATAAAAGTCCAAGAAATACCATTTAGGGCCCCCGCCACAATAAAAAAAGTGACAATCTACTTAAAATTAAATCTTGCACCTGCTTACTCCTTTCTGTTATTAGTCGCTGCGTAAATAACCAATAACAATAGGGGGGAAGCAAGTGAAAGATTTAATGTTAATTAGGTTATAAAAGTGAATAATAAGTCTTACCAGTCTACTATAGTTAGCAAGTAGTTCCTGCCATTTAGCTTATATCATGCAGACAACCAATATTTTTACCTTAAGTACCCGTCTCTGTTTACATAAGTATAGAGGCTGTACTGTACCATGATAATTTTCACACATTATTATGTTCTAATTGTATTTTAATATAATTAAAACGAAAAATTGTGTTCTTTTAAGTTGCTCTTGTACATTTTATTAATAATGTTATGATTTTATTGTTAATTATTATACTTTCTGTCAGAATGTCCTTTAATAGAAATATTTTACTATTTTGACATATATTTCTAAACGAAATTAATTTTGCTCCGTGCACTATGCCCTCATAGTTTCTCCACCTGCTTAAGAAAACTATTGATTTGGACGTCAATCAATTGTAATTCACGCGAATGGGCGGGTTTAACTTGTAATCATTGATTGATCACTGCTGCGCTTTAAATAAGGTATTTTTATCCTAGTCAACGGAAGAAGCTGATCAACGTATAACGTCTGCAAAAAACAAAAAAACAAAGCGGCAATGAAAGCCTGAAAATGTCCAGGCCCTTCGGGTCGTGCACTATGTCTTCAACCCTGGCCACTATTTTGGCATAGTGAATGCTAAACACAACATTATTATATAAATCTTAACTGTATATTTTTCAGAAGCAAGACAAAGAATTATCAACCCTGGAATTACAGTCACTTGCTTGCAGAACCATGAACCTATGCATATATAAAGTTGGGAATACAAATACTGAAACTGATTGTTGGACTGGACAATTGGCCACAGCTTGACAGCAGCAACATAGATAATAGAATGAACAATGTGTCAAATTGGCCCTTTTTAGGGCCACCACAGTTATTCAAAAAGAATCTAAATTGTGTGATCCACATTATTTAAACAAAATTATTATCAAGTAGTAGTTTTTTTAACAACGTCATAAAATTTCTATCAAATTAAACAATACCATTCTAAAATTTTGTCAAAAATGTCTATAAAAAATACAATACACAACTGTAATCAAGGCAACTGAATAAGTTCACACTGAAAGATAAAAATCGATGAAATGAATTAGAAGCCAGTGACAAAGCTTTATTTTGAGGTTTTTATTTTTATTAGGGCCAATGAGTATTATCAGTCTGTCTGTCCGTCCGTCCAAAACTTATCGTGTATGTGCTATAACTTTTTCATCTTTCGAGGTAGGCTTTCGATATTTGGTATGTGGTTAGATAATATCAAGACAATGTGTCGCATGCCATGGTTGATGACCTTTCACCTTGACCTCAAGGTCAGCTGGACCCATAGAGATGGATTCCATCTCTAACATTGATACAGTATCTAGTTTTTACTGTTCTAAACCAAGTGCAATGTACAGAAATAGTATAACCAGGCTCACAGTTAATAACTGATCATTAATTGGCTGTTGTTTCTATGTTATGCTTAAAAAACATTAATCTACAAGAAAATTTACATGACAATTTTTCCTAAAACTTTCATAAAGTTACCAGATCACTGGGATATATATTAGTTGTGGTCCATCAGTACAGTGCTAATTTTAACGACTGAATTTAAATTGATTAATTGGTGATTTGATGGTCGGAAATATCCGCTTACGCGTCGCCAATAAACTCAATTTCCGACCATCAAATCACCAATTGATGCCGGCAAATCTTCAAATACAATACAGTTATCTCCTAAATCATTGTCAACTAAAATAGCAGTTGAGCATTGCTTACATTTGAAAGTCTAATCTTCAAACTCGGTGTTCCAGAAAATGTACAGGTGCGACTTTAGTACCATCCTCAATAGTGACAGGAATCTCTTACTTGCTCTCCCTTTATGGCATTAAAGAAATCAAATCATCTCTAGTATAATTGTTTTCAATTACAAGGTTTGTTTGAATGTTTATCCCCAGTTTGCCACTCTGCAATTTTTCAGCTATATCATGGCATCCAGTTAAAATTGGAGGAGGAAGCTGTAGTACCTGGTGAAAAACCAGATATTCGGTAGGAAAACTAGCAATCAATGTCATATAAGATAATGACTGCAGTCAAGTGCACCCTGCCAGCAGTGAGACTTGAATCTACACCATCATGACGTCATGGTTGACATGTGATCAATAGTAGACAAACTATTTTAATTACTTGGCCACTGAGGCCCCCAGGAATGGTTGGATTTTTTTTATTATGCAAAATATGTTTTGGAGGAAATTATGGATTTTTATGCCCCTGCGACAATAAGTCAGTGGGGAGGTGGGCATATCAATGTACCCTTGTTTTTAAGTATTTTAACACATTACCTGAGCTAGTTTTTTCCTTTTTTAGGTAGACATTGGATGTACACATAACTTTTCAAGTTAATAATTTGATATTATTTTATCTCTTGGCCTCAAAAAAAGGGGGTGGGGGGGTTGCACATAACATAAAACTTGCAGATGAATTAGTTAACAATCGTGCATCAAAGTAAGGTAAAAACATATACTATAAAAAAACTTCAAAACAGGGAGACTAAGTTTGTATAGACTGTCACTGCCTAGGATCAATTTTGAAAGGGGATCGCTCACCTGATAGGTCACACCTATTTACATATTATTTTAAAAGTAACAAAAAAGGCATTAAATGATTAAATCTATTGTCAATATAGTTATCTATTGTGGATGAAAAAGGGAACTCCTAAGGAAGTTTATTACCAAAGTAAGTACACCATTCTTGGATCAAAACCATATTTAAACCATTATTACTGTCACAAAGACTATGTGTGTTGAATATTATTTGGATCCTAGGATGTGGTGACACCTATTTCTGAAGTTGAAGTTATAAACATCCATGCTATCAACCTATTGTGAAACTAGTAGGACTAACAAAGTTATATTTAAAAAGATTTTAAAAACAATTGCAAAATATATATTACAAAGACATTTCTACTCTTTCATTTAGCAAAGTCGGAATCTACAATAAGTTTTTTTCTAATGACAAGGTACAAAAATGGCCTTTAACCTCCCATGTCCCTGATCACCACAATCTAATAATGGTAGCAAGTTTTATCTTATCCATTGCATTGTAATTTTTTCTTGGATTATGTATATTGCTCCCCCAATTCTTCAGATTAATAATATTTTTGTTACATACCCTATAACTTGAAATGTAACCAATCATCATTATATAGATTTTAGACATCTTTAAATTTTGCAAATCCTAATAAAAGTGAACTGCTTGTTTATTAAGTAGTTTTAAGGCAGTTTTAAATCTTTTACCTGTTATTAGGCAGTTGCAAGCAATTTTGGTCTTGGCAGTTTTTAAGAACTGCTAAATGTTGGTATTCTCAGCAGTTCTTTCTTCAGTGAGTTTACATCTCTAGGCAGTTCCAATAACTGTTCATACAAATTGGAGCAGCAAAATTTAAGACTCATTCAAATTTATGCTATAAACTCATGAAAAGATGCAGAAAGTAAGTTTTTTGCTTTGAATTTAATAACTTACTTTATTTAAAATATTTTCTTCCCAAAATATAACTAAAATTTATTATGATAAATATTTTAAATGTTATGTACAATGAAGAATCATCATGCATGTGATGTTAATCTGCATGGAAGCTATACTAGTAGGTTATATTAGTAATAACAATGTAGTAACAAGTACATGTTCAACATATAACAAATAAACATTCTTAAACCAGAAGATTTTGGCTTCTCAAAAAGCTTTATTGTTATTTTAATTGATTCATTCCCATTCTTTGATTAGTTGTATATGGCAAAATTAACTTAAATACAATAAATTATATGGGTTTCATAATGTAGAAGTTAGTTGAAATCTGAACACTTTTAATGCATAATTTTCCAGTCAAATTTATCCCAAGATTGAACATTTTTTACATTTTGTAAACAAGACTGGACCCCAGGCAGTTTATTAATATTCTATATAATTTGTGGTCTAGTGAGAATTTTTGTCCGGATTTTCTTCTGTTCTTTTGCCGTCTGTGTAACGTCGGTAATAAACGTGATCATTTAAGCGTTTGCTGTAAACCGTCATACATTTCTGATACGATAAAAAAACAAATGATGTGTTACAAATGTAGAAATCTACGGTTACAAATTGATACGTACATACATGATTGAAATATATTTGCAAAGTATAGTATTTTCCAAGTTTAAAAAGTGCTGTGAACCTAACTTCTGTACAAGTTAAATATTAAAACGAGTTGCCTGAAAAGATGTTTACCATGATTTATGATAAAAAAGACGATTTTTCACGTTTCAAAGTGATAAATGTATGAGATGGCTGTTTAAGGTTTTAAATTCACAGCAGTTTTTATATTCAATAAAGGTTTCTAAATCGACAGGTATTTTGATTTTAGTTGTATGTAATCGTCTAAAACCGTAGATTTGATGAAACTCTGAAATATTTCAGTTGTTACTAAAAATAGATCACGTGACTACTTTCATTTTTAAAATTTTGCAAAATGCAATCAACATGGTCGCGTAATGTCATTTTGAAGTCGGTAATACATATATTTGAACATAATAATTGAATTAAGACAAACAAATGCATGCTAAACAAGATATGTTTGTATATCTCTTTTTTAATTAAAAATTCCGATAAATGCCCTTAACACACCTGCGATTGAGGTTTTACTCCACTTTCAGGAAATCTTTCACCAATATAATGCTGTTCCAGTTTTATTATGAGAGGAAGTCATAGTACCCAGTGACACCCCGCTGACCTTCGGCGAAAAACCTTGCCAAGTGTGGTTAGACAGGAATACATGATCAACGAAGTATATTGGGAACTCGCAACCACAGTATTGACAGGGAAAAGATTAGTTGTAGATGGTTTAGCGATGTTTCAACCATTCGGACAATCAGGAGTAACATAAGTAAGATCAAACGAGTTGAAAATATTTATTTTTGTATATATTTGAAATATCTCTCATCTTTGCTTTGATCAAAGTTAAATCTGAAAATACATAAACATATATAAATATATTTCAAAAACCGTACTTAAGACCAACGCATTCACTATAAGGGGTCTGTATGTGGTGTTGTGGTAAAACTAATAGTCTTCCTGAAGATAACTAAAATACATTACGATCAATGTGAAACAACCAATCAATTATTATCCTAACTTGTTTTTGAAATTTGGATCAAACCATTTAACTGACTTAACCAGAAACCGGTTCACTGCATTCAATTTTATTAATTATACATTAACGTAAGCATGAGCTATGAAAGTTGTTTGATTGTATAGTTTTATATTGTCGATTTTTTTGCAATAGCCTTGTCAAGTAAGGTTGGAGGGATATAACTATTGCTTTTCACAAATATGTCATATGTTGTACCCGAAATGCATTACCAAATAACCTTATATGGGCAAGCCCAACCGACATTGTGTGCTAATAAAGCAATATGCTCGAAATTCCTTATATAAATCTAAAATGTTGGCTTGGTTATTTTCTAATTCCTTATTTAAATTATTTAAAGAATGACAGATTATGAATCTAGCTGAATACTAGCTTCTTGGAGAAGAGAGACAAATATTATCAACCAATCAATTATTGCCGAACATCAATCAGTCAATGAATGCAATCTTCAAATTGATTACAAAATACAAAATAATCGTTGTAATAAATATTTTCCTAGTTGACAACTCGCTGAACGTTAGGCAATTATTTACGTACGTTGCAATAGGACAATAAGAGTATAATTAATGGGATGATCTATGCAATCCAAAAATCTTACCAAACTTTCAGATTATATAACGAGCAAATAACGTGAGGCTTACACACCACAGAACCCTTAATTTAGCATGCTGTCATATCTGACGTTGGTTGTATATTTTATCATAACAATGAACGGTTATTTTAAAATTGGTCACAAAGCTGGACGGTCTTCTAATACTAGAAAAGGGGTACCCATTTCATGATATCGAGAATAAACATATTTGTTAGAAAATTATATTCCTCTGATTGAAATAAATGAGATAATTGTTATTTTAGTCAATCTTAATTATTCTTACCTGGTTCATCTCACAAACATACGCGAATTTTTCTGTACAAGCATTGTCATTCCATCTACCATCGCTTGATTTCCACATCAAATTCAGACAATTTTCTTCTTTACCACCGTTTGGTTCCTTGTAATCAAAGTCCCAATGTTTAAATACAAATAAGGATTGGTCTGCCGTCCACCTCCATTCTCCTTCTTTCGCTTTGTCGTTACCACCGATCCACAATATATGACGATCTTTAATTAACGAACACTTAAGTTTAAGTTACACATTCCAAAAAGCAAGAAAATTCTCTTTCAAAGATATACGAGATACAGAAATGATAAGTATAGTAGTTTTATTAAATACAATTGTTCAATTTTGTAATGTTTGTTGTTTCTAGTCTGTTTTCTTTTTGAAAGGTTATCAGGGAATGATATGGTGCTGATCGACTTTTTCTCAGATAGCGGAATTGTTTTAAGGAGGGGAATGGTGTGAAAAGCATAGTCACACACCTTACTATGTACGGATTTTACCACCCATTGGTATGGCACAGCTTTGTTAAAAACAATTAGATCATCCACGTAATCCCTACTTGCGGTAAGCAAGATTTATCTCCCATTTGCAGAGTTATCTGTTCTTCAGAGCAGGTTCTTTATAGTACCTACTGTGGGTAAAAAGTAGTTTTTCTACAATATTTTTTTATTCACATATAGTAAAGCATCCGGTAAAATTTATTATGATATGCAAACTAATTCTGCAGTTTTTTTAGTTGTACTGGAAAAGTCAATCCACAGACATTATTTAAAAAAAATAAAAACGTGATTTTCCCCATCTGTTCAACACTAGATACCTGCTGTTATGAAAGACAAATCTTGCAAATGGGAAGAAACTTCCGAAAATAGGGAATACATTTTAGCAAGTTTAGGATGTATCGCGAGATCGTATAAGAAGTCTCATACTTGACTCTCTATATAATATAGGAATAAAGCCTACCTTTATCTGTCTTGCCCTTATAGCATTTCAGTTTAGATGAGACTACCCTGTTTTTTTATATATGAACATGGCGTGTTAACATACAATATTAGAGCACGCAAAAGATCGAATGTAGCATGCCCATTAAGAGTTGTTCGACGATAGATGGCTATGCTTAATTTTCTAATGATATTCATTGCATCGTGTTATTTTTTGTATTTTTGTGGTCGTTCTCTGACTTAACCAATAGATGAAAATAACATACTTATATACATATTAATCAATGGTCGCCGAACAACACAACATGTGTTAAGATATGTGTTTCATTTTTAGGTGGTTTCGATTATTTATGTTATCCAAGGTTAAAAAAAATAATTTGATTAATAGCTGAAACAGATTTCTTCATGATATTACAATAAAAGATAAATAGGGTTTGGGTTCCTTCAACCAGCCACTCCATCACATAGTGTCTAAAGTAACTGGTCTATGTAATTGAATATGCCCTAATATTTGTCCGGTGGTTTTCTCATGGTATTCCGGCTTCCTCCCCCTATAAAAACTGGCGTTAAACAATATTCAGACAAACAAAACAATAAACGTATTTGTCCGTTGTGTTATTTATGTTTGTTAATTTAATGGTCATTTGATGTTCTGTCTTATATTAAATAATTAAATATCGAGGTTTGTGACTTTTTCTATGATAAATTGCGTTTAAAAACTTCATCGCCTTATAAAAGGTCATGTAAAAAACGTTGAAGTCAGGATCGTTTACTTGTAGGTAGTTGAGCACTTTCCTAATGGGATAAAACATTTAATGTCACAAACTTTTTCCCATTTACGGAATATCCTTTTAAGGTATCCGGACCACAATTGACCACGTGATCATATTTGGTGTCCCGGATGTCCATTGTATTTCAATGGAGCAGACCTCGGTAATACTATTTGAGTAACTAACTTTTTTTTACCAAAAATGTTAACATTGACACAAAGTAAAACAAGATATTTAATTTGTATCATTAACTAGCAATACATTGATTTAAATAAAGATGTATTTCCTGGTCTAACAATAAAATTAAGGGGTGACTTCAATTATGTGTCGGATACCTTAATCTTGCGTACCAAATAGCCAAGTTTTAATAGTAACATTTTGTACATGTGCTTCTTAAACCTTTAAACGTTACGTTTCTGATATTAACATAATGCTTTTTTTAGGTTAAAAAATTTAAAATGATGATATCTTACAGTCATTGGATGCTTTTGAGTTCGCAACAATCCAACTGTTTTCGTCATAGTCATCCACTTTAGCCAGATGTGCGTTTTTGTTTCGGCAACTTTCCTTTAAAACGTAGATTATTTATTAAAGTATGTAAATGCTCTCATTGTTTTTTTTTACGCCAAGAGTGATACTTGGTAGTTAATTTTATTACACAATATGATAAGTTATTTTCCATAACATAAAATGTTTATTAAATTGTGTTAAATAAAACTATACAATGAAAACAAAAACATATTTTTACTCAGATCATGTCTATACTATTTGAAAAGTTTACTTCATGCATTCACATTAAATTTAACTGGCATATTTTAATATTTTACGAGACATACAACGAAAACACTTCTATATTCTAACGTCTATCTATTTAAGTTTACTATCAGCTTGATTGACAATTATTTAGTTAACATTTTCTATGAGTTTGTCCAAAAGGTATACGACAAAATATGTGTAACATATAAAGTTTGTTTTTATTAAAATTTTCTGTTTTAACTTCAAGTCAAACATGCTTTTTTGACTGCATTTGTTAGACATTATCTGTGTCATTTGATGTCCCTACAGTATACACAAAGACTAAGTTTTAAAATATCCCAAAAGTTGAAGAATTTTAAAAACCAAAAATGCCGAAGAAACGCGACTTATCAAATGGTATGTTTGCAGAGAAAGATTAACCTTAACACATAAAACAATTTCATCAAAATGAATTCAGTAAATTTTAAAACAATCACTTTCCATTTTAATATCATACCTCGGCATCGTCCCAGGAAACTTTGTCCGCGCTAAAGAAATAACACTTTCTTTTATACAACAACCATCCAGTCGGACCTATGTCGTGTGCAAATAAAAGTTGATCAATCATTAACTATTATTAAAATGCAGTTACATTTTCAATCTAGTGTGCATTAACCGTGTCTATATCTAAGATAAAGCGATAGCTTAAGAGGTAGAATAATATATGGTAATTTTCCAGGCGTGTATCTAGCTTACTTTATTTAGCTTGGACTTTAAATTAATGAACTTTCTTTTTTTACCGTTTCCTTGACGTTCGGTATTTTCTAATATTATACTTCCTTAACATTTCTGGACATTTCATTGGTTAATGAGTGTATTATTTCTATTTAATCCCGACTTAATCGTATTTCCATATAAACCATCTTTCCTGTAAGAATACCACCTTTCTGTGATGAATACAACCCTCCTCGATAAAAACAACCCTCATTAAAATTCCACTCGCTCAGACAGGAAATGCAACATAACCTTTCTTTTGCGCAGTCCTATTTTAGTTTAACGTTACTTCCACTAAAAATTGTATCAGACGAAAGAAGTTTATACAGCATTCAGCAAAATATACATGTAACACACACAACCTGCTATTAAGACGGTATACTCAGAAAAGAATACTACCCTCGACTTCGTCTCACGTGGTATTCTTCCTTCGTGTGGTTATCTAGTATACCAACCTTAGTTGCAGGTATTATGTGTATATTACATTTATTTAGAGTAGTATAAAGTATTCTAGATACTCTATGGCAGGCAACATTTTGCCCAATGACCCATCTCTATTGCCTTATTTATGTTTTGTTTTGTTAATGATACTTTCAATTATAATTCTGATGAAGTTTTTGTTGTTAATGATGCAAATAGTTATTCAAATTTTTAGCAATCATTACCTCAAATAAGCCGTATATAATAAATTTCACATCTTGATAAATCTTATCCACAATATTTTGTATTACATACACTTGTTTGGAATATAGTTGTCACATATCAGTGCTTTAACTTTGTCTAGGATTGTAATGGTCGCAGCCTCCGTTTTCTCATGAACAACGATAGCAAAGACGTATACAAAGCAGGCAAGGGCAAATTTCATTCTCATTCTGAAACGAAAAGCACAATACTTAGCAAAACAAAAATTAACGTTTAAAATAGAACGTCATCATAGATACCAAGGTTAATAGAATTTACGCACTTTTCGTCTAGTCAAGACTAATAATGGCGCTAAAACCCAAACAATATATAAAATTCAAATGATTAAGATGTTTTAGGGCTTATATCACCAAAGTTCCCTAATGTTATCCCAAATCCTTGTATGGCTATCTACACCTTGTAAATGGAAACCCTGTAAAATTAAAATAATTTTCGAAATTTCAGGGCAGTAAATTAACACAATGACTATATCACAGTATTTCATTGTGATTTTATGCAAACTGCTGTTTTAAAGAAGCTTTTTTCAATTGTAAGGGTATGAATAAATGGAAGTTTGGATTTCAAACTCTAAAAGGTTAATGGGACTTTTTAAGGACGTACATTATTAAGTTTAGTTATTAACGCCCAACAGGGTATAACCACGTGTTCTGCTCTTGAATCCATTGAAGACAATGCGACAAACATTATTGATAAACCTGAAATTAGTTCTTGATCCATACAACCTCAATAAGACATGACTTCAAAGTATGGGAAATGAAGAAGGGTTAGTGCCACAAAGTTTCAGTTGTGTTGAAAACAAATATGTTTTTATGACCAATACTACCTTGTCGTTTAAGAAACAGAAAAAATAATGCCTCAACGAATGCTTCACGTGATGATTAATGAGAGAATGGACTATTGTACAAATATGTTGACTGCATGCAACTGCATTTGTGTAAATAATTAGGTTGCGACGGAAAATGCAGCGGCTAAATAAGTTTGCTAATTGTAATAATGAAATGTATCTACATAGAGCATTGCGTACTACCAACACGTCACCCACTATGCTCCTTTTAGGCTTTCATTATAATACCTTTCCTGTCATTCAACCACTTTTGCGATTTCCCAGTTGAGGTTGTGCAGTGAGATGTCTGATTAAGCACTGAGAAACGTCCAAGTATTTAGATAACTACTGTTGAAAACCAATTGTGATATGAACATGTATCGTTTTATTTTAACTTACCTCAGAGTATCTTGTCAGTTACTATTTATATTAACTTACCTTTTCAATACCAAGTTTTTCGCAGGTTAAAGGTACCAACAATTCTGTCTGCCTTCATTTTTATATTCTTGTTTTGGACACAGCTGGCCAACACTTGTTGATATCTGATATTCTTTTAATTATTATGACAATTATAATTTGTATTGGGTATATTTGTCTGTCAGATGATATTAGATAACATTTAAAACTAGATAAATTTAAATGAAATTTGAAGCAATAAATTATGTGTGTAAACGATTATGAATTTTTGGGTAACTAATAGCCATGTTGTATTGATATATACAGGTATTTGATACCAATGCTGTAACTTAAATACACCTGCTGCAGTATACACCTATTACTTTGATGCTTTAAATTCTAATTTTTGGTGTAATTTTAGAATGCTGATATGGATTCTTAATGGCAATAAAAATTATATTTTTGCACAGTAACACTCCCTGAGTGCTTGCAAGAAGTTGAATTAATACAGTCACAGGCTATAAAAATTTGAAACGCTCATTTCATTTTGTAAACCTCTTTTCTAAATGTCGAAGCTTGTAAGCAGACGCTATACACACTCAAGCCGAACAACCAAAATACCTTTCAATTAAAAAAACTCATGCCCCTAAATGATATATTGGTAGCTGTTCTCTTTAATAAAATAATGCTCGCTGGTTTTTAAGCAACCATTAAATCAAGTTAATTTGAAACAAAAATTGTCAACTTCACATAAGTTCGTTTCTAGTACACAATGCAAAATTTACTGTACAATTTTTTTTTAAACTTAAAAACAATCTCGCCACTTCTGCCAATAATACAACACTACAGTTACTGTATTCGTAATAAGAAAATAGAGCATTTCAAAACGTACAACATTCCTCTACGTCCCTGTGGTAACTCGTCACTGACAAATATACCCAAAGCTTTCTTAGCTTTTAGTATGAGGCTACTTATAAGCCAATACTTACTGGGTAGACAAACCCGATAACGTTACGGAAATTGTGTTTTATTGCCATTGATGGTGGCGTTTGGGATCCTGGTAGGGGAAACACACCACTTTCGCCCCTACTTGTTGTATGGAAATTGTGCCACCTGATAGTACTTCTGTTCAGCCTTAGGCGGAGCAGAAGGCTGTCCAGGAGTACTTTCAGGTGGTACAATTTTCGTAGTCCTGGTTGATAACGCAGGTAACGGATTTATCCCGGCTTACAAGTCTAAAGAGCTGAAAATAGGCTATTTTGTCGTCAGAAATAAGCTAAATGTGCAGAAAAATCTTACATTTCTATATACAGCAAATATGTAGTCAAGAATGTTGGAGCAGCTGGCGACTCTACTATTTTCACATGATATCAAATTGTCCATCGCCCTGTTTATCTCATCACTTATTTTGAGGATGTTGGTGTTTAAATTACCTGAGATAAAACAATCCCTTTTTGCTCTGCAAATATGCCCAATAATTCATCTTTAAATTTAAATCAGTTGAAACAACTTACTGATCAAATACCGGTCCAAAATATATTACTAGCGAATTTAAACAGACGAAACCCTCTTTGGGGTTTAAAAACAATCAACGGCAAACATAAGATTCTTAAGTCTCAAAAAGACCGACTTGTACATTTTTAATGATCGTCCCAATTCTTATTTACATGGTAATGAATCATATTCGGCAATTGATTTAGATTAGCCGACCATTCTTTCCTGTTCGACTTCTCATGGAAAGTTTATGACAATCTTTGTAGCAGTGTTGTTTTCCAAAACCATTACATTCGTGTTACACATAGCTAGCATCTTGATATCAATTTCAGAAGGCCTATTGGCTACGTTTAGAAGAACTCTGCAGATAGCGAATATATGCCGAGACGTTTGGTGGCATATCTGACGCAATTTTAAAATGTTCAATTTCCTAATAATACCGATCGCGAGAAATCTATGTAAAGGATGAACGATGTTTTAATTAACAACCAACATAAAATAATCTTAACAAGTCCGAATTTTTCGAATGAAAGCTCGCGGAGTAACGAAAAACAAAGACGCGTAACTTCTCTTCAAACTTGAACAACCACAATGCTATGAATTAGGTTTGAAATATGATTAAAGGTAAAAATAGTAAAACAAATGTCCATCATTTAAAAGGTGTGAGTTTATGAAGCCGAAATTCAAGCATCAAAAATAGAAAATGTGCTCAGTAATCGCCTTGTCTGGTGTTTAGAATTACAGCTTCTGTCTAATATCAAATGTAGATTCAGACATGTACGAGGAATCTTGTATCATTTAGTGCGTTTTGAGACGAACATTCGGAACGCGTTTGCAAAAAATGAACTTTTTATTTATACAAAGCTTATACGGTATTTTAAAAGACACTTTTAATATTGGGTTGCACGGTAGACTTCCTACCTTCATTTCAAGCCTTCGATCTACTTTCGATCTAAAAAAATTTTAAGTTCGGGTTAATTCAACTCTGTTTGATCATTTGAACAAGAAATGGTTGTTCCCAAAACATGAATCTTTTCTATCACTTTATTCTGTAAAATAATTAATAGTTTTGCTGAAGCCTTTAAAAGATAATATTGACAGTTCCGTTTTTTACATTATGACGATTTCCTAAAATGTTATAGATCGAGCGAAAAATATAAATAACATTTAGCTATAATTGTTTTTAAAAAGAGTAGAAAAATTGACAATGAAGAATAGTTTTAAATTCCACAGTGCGAAAACTATTGCATTACAAAAAGTAAAATGCATCCTCATTCCGGATTATCTTTTCATAACAATCCAATCGAAATAAAAGAAACTACTTTCATTGACTTACATTAGACTTAATGCTAACCTTTTAACTCCATATCAAAGTGATTAGAAATATAATGAATAAGATTGAACGTCAACTATATTTAAGCGTAATGCAAAATGGGCAATAGACAATAGTTTTAATTCTCATCTGACAAAAATGTTGGCATGCATTTATGTAATTAAGGAAATATGCATCAAAACCCGAACTGACTTTATTTAATAATCCAATCAAAATTATAAAGCAAACTCCATTCATTGGTCTGATTATTGACTCCATATCAAAATGTTGAAAAATAAATGCATAGGGGTTTAGATATTCTATCACCGATTTGGGTGCTGGGTGCAATTTTTTACTTAATCTGTCCAGATCGCTGGTTCCATCTAAATTGGATTATGGTTGTTTAATTTATGGTTCATTTCGCAAATCATGTCAAAATCCTCGATATAATTCAAAATCAAGAATGATGACTTATTTTTGCAACAAAAATATTTTATTTAGAAACCTTTCCGACTATCCAGGGTGTAATCGAAATATAATTAATGTTATTTTTTTACATAGAGATATTGTTATCAAACATTATCCTTTATACAATTTTTAACATTTTTAAAAAATAAACTGTTTTCTGACAATTTGATTTCGTATAACGATCTTCTTAACTCAGCCAGGAATATCATAAAAACATCTACTCGTTTTTGTTTTTGTTCAGATACATAATATGACTTATAGAATGGTGACTTAGCAATGGAACTGTAGAAACACAATCGTAGAAATGCGACATGCCGACGCAAACGATCCTTAAGCATCGTCGGAAACCCACGTCCGGTCGCGTTCTCTTTTTGCTACCACTAACCGACCGTGGGCACACTTGTATATATTTTCTTGTTATCAAAAATATTAAATGTCCTATTTTGATTGGTTGCTTTTACTTCCGGCGAAGCGTGACAACTAATAAAAAAAAAGACATAATATACGTAGTATCGGATAATAAATGTTTTATCCAATAAACGTCGTTCTCATTGGATATTTAAATTTAATGAATATTCATGAAAACAAGAAAATATCTACAAGTGTGGCAACAGTCGGTAAGTGGTACCAAAATGAGAACGCGAACGGACGTGGGTTTCCGACGATGATCCTTAAGAAGAGTTGAGCTCGGTTTCCAGTATGAAACCAAATTAAAAGCGTATCCTGGGAATTTTGCTCGAACTGTATTTTAAAATCTCTTTGCAAAGCGATTTTTGTAAAACATCTAAACACAATTTAATATTTTGTCCTTAGAATACAACCTCGTTTGGAGAATTCTACATTAATATATGATCGTAAAAGATTTAAGAAGTTTGACAACAATAAGCAGAAATTAAATTCATGCTGTCTTGATGAACTTATGTAACTGTTGGTTTAGCAGGTTGTGTGTTTTTCTACTTTGAGGCAGAGTGGAAGTAGGTGAAATGTCAAGTTCATAATGAATTTAATTAGATCCAGCAACAAACACTTGTTATAGAGGTTGCTGAGACCAAGCTGTTTTAACAAATGTCGTCTTAGTAATAAACAACAATCCACGTCTCGATTGTGTGCCATGCGACCGTTCGTATACCATTAAGCATGTGCTGATGAAATTGGTTGGCGTGACCCACTTTGTATGCTGCAAACTAGTTTATAAGCATCTGATCCTGGCTGCACAGCTTTATTGCCTCCAAAGAGGAAATCTCTTTTACAATATGTAAAATATTGATCTATTATGATAGCAATATTGTTATTTATCTTTTATAATTTTAGTCCTTTCTATATTTACTCCACGTGTATATACAGTATCATGATATTATTGCATAAGATCCGAGTTTTTACATATAAATCAGGGATGTAGATGAGTTTATAGCTGAAATATTGCTTGTTGCTTCTACGTTGTTCACGTCCTGAATGTAGCTGAAATATTGCTTGTTACTTCTACGTTGTTCACGTCCTGAATATAGCTAAAATATTGCTTGTTAAACATCAATCAATCACTCAACCATATATCTGTATTAATAAGGGGTTTGAAAACAAAGTCGTTAAGCAGATTTCTAATATGACGTCCTGCATACGCTTTGAGAACGCATTAGGGTTCTAAAAAGCATATAGCCCTATATGACGTCACAATTAGAATTCTTATGTCATATATGCTTTACTGAAAGATTCAAAGTGAAACAATGCAATTATATTTTTTTTGCGTAAAAGGTAAGTATATTCAATAAATATAAGTTTATGTCAATATTATTTGCTTGCACATACTGTTTTGGGGGATATTGTATTAGACCTGATATTTGTCCTCATTTTATACCCCGCTATCGCTTGGTAAAATATATTGACAAATATAAGGTCTGACCATGTTCTAGTTCGGATAGAGCCCGCAATAATATATTTCTTAAATACTAGTATAACATGAAAACAATGTTTTAAATCATATATTTTGTGTTTGTTTGAATGTTGTTTAAGCCACTTTAAGCAATCGTCCAGCTATATCATGGCGTCCAGCTTTTATTGGAGGTTGAAACCGGACTACACGAAGAAAACCCCCTACCTTCGGTAGGAAAACTGGCAATCCTTGTCAATTAAGAGCGCAGCCTGCTGGCAGTGAGACTCGAACACGCAATCTCAGTGTTGACAGACCACGTGACCAATAGTAAAAGACCTACCTTAACCCCTCGACCACTCCACTACCGAGGCCCCTACATGTATTACAGTATAGGTATATTTAGAAAAAAAGGAATGGAATATAATACTTACCTGAATGCTTTGATTGTGAGGCTAAAGAAATCCTCAGCAGTAGTTTTTTTAGGAATTATAAAATGCATTTCTTTCGTTCTATGCTTTTACCAGTCTGATAAGATAGGTACTTGAACTGTTTGAATATCTAATAGTGTTTGTTTCTTTTGTGGTGAATAGGGATGCCTTATTTCAAAGGAGAGAGGTGTTAGCGAGTTATCTTTAAGAAATTCTGGGCGCGTACGATATTATATGCCTTATTTGGAAAATGCAATGCTCTTTAGGAATTCATGGTTCATGTTCACTGGACGCACAGCAATAACCATTCACTCCAAGTTCTGGATGATTACATGGTCTGAGTTATGCAATAACTAATTTTTGTCAACATATTCGTCATGTTTTTCAACAGACTGTAGGTTTTCAAATGAGTTCTAATTGTGCTTCTCTCCTCGCTGACCAGTTTTTGCACTCTTATAAAGACCTGCTGCAGAAGAAATAAAAGACACTAGTTCAGACCTTTAATTTCACATTCCGCTATACTGATGAAGTTTTGCCACTCAACAATGCTAAACTTGGGGACTGTTTGCATTCTATTACCCTAGCGAGCTTTAAATTAAAGACACCACCATTACACTAAAATCTGCTTCTTACTTAGACCTACTTCTAGAAATAGACTAGGGAAAACTACAAATAAGACCGTACAAAAGCGATGCCTTCAAATTCCTGTTCATCGACAGGAACATTCCAGCATCTCCAGCGTATAGTGTGTACATTTCACAACTTATACGTTATTCAAGATCCTGCGGTCGATATTCCGATTTTCTTGACCGATCACTTCTTTGGACTACTAAACTACTCAAGCAATGGTTTGATGTACCTAGGTTGATACTATCTTTCCAGAAGTTCTATAGTCGTCACCATTACTTAATTGATCGTTATTGGAAATCAATATCTCAAATAGGATTGGACATTTGCGCCGAGTCATAGGTAATGTTTCCTATTCAAGGATTTGATTTTTTTCAAGACATGACAATGAGTAACTCGACTGGTATATAATTAGAGGTAGGAACTTCTTACTCGCCCTGAACACTAGAGTGCACCGTGGCGTTTTTTGGTTCAGGTTACACTCTTTCTGTTTTTGTGTTTTTGGTGTTTTATTGTGCTGTATATGTTTGTCTTTCTGCAGATTTGTAATTGCCTCATGACTTTCGGCTCTTGTTGTTCGGTCGGTTTCATATGCTATTTTTCTTAGCATACTTTGAAATATGCTCACCGAGTTCCTAGGAAATTTGTTTGTTCCGTTTCGCTTTGGTAGTGCCAAAATACCAAAACTAAATATTTTAAAGCATTTGCACATTATTATATGGATTTGACAGTGGAGACAAGTTACAGGTTATAAAAAAGATTTTGAGAGTTAAGTAATCTTGTGTTGGTTGGGGAGGCGCAATAAAATAATATATCTTTAAAACAACCGAGTATGTAAGACTGTTTATTGTTCCATTAGGTTGTGGTATTTTCAAAATACGATAGAACATTATTCCAGGGTCTTGGGAGTAGAGTTCATTATAGTGGTGTGGGGGTGGTAGGGAATGTAAGCCACAATACTTAATACCTAATAATTATTAGTAAAAGATTATATTGAATTGGTTGGTTAAAAAGTTCAGTTTTACGCAGAGTACACAACACATCCGTTTGGAGTTAATATGCAATGGATTTTGTGTTTGAATAGTGTTTAACGCAATTTTCAGCAATTTTTTTCAATTATATCATGGCGTCCAGATTTTATTGAGGAGGAAGCCAGAGTACCCGAGAAACCCCGACCTTTGTTAGAAAAACAGACATCTTTGTCAATTAAGGTTGGTGTCGAGTGCACCCTGCCCATAGTCTAACCACGTGATCAAAAGTAGCTAGTTATGAATGGTTGTCGGGACGGCAGTGATCTTCCACGAATATTTGTTGATACTATTTTCATAATGTCATAATGTCCTTAACTATTGACCTGGTTTCCTCTAAACCTTACTCTGTTTTTCTAAGCCTTTGGTCAATTTCTGTTACAATGAGTTCCAGATCTGTAAAGCGAACACTTTGCACTAAGGGTTCCACCTCTGGTACACCTAACAAAACTTATTGTCTCCAAAAGATTCCGAATAAAATGGCCCGACAACGTAATATATGATATATCAGCAATACAGAAGAAACCAATATTTGTGTGTGGGGGGGGTGTGTTTGTGTGTGGGAGTGTGTCTTTGTGTGTGAATTATCAAGAAGGAACATTTGAAATTTTCTAAATTACTTTTACACCATTAAAACTTAACAACTGAATTTATGATTTTCAGAGAACTAGGTAGATTTCTTCTAGATGTGGATCCTCCTATATTTGAGTTACTCTAAATTCCACAAGCAGTGCTTGGCTTCATTAAATTGACTCTGGTGTAAAAATCACCAAAATCATTTAACTATCAAATCTTAAAGGAAAACTTGAGATAGAGAACTACATAGCACCTTTTTATTATAAAAAGCATACACTTGTTGTAGATTTAGAACAACAACTAACAACATACTGATTTTTGGACACAGCTGACCGACACTTGTTGATATATGATATTCTTTTAATTATTATGAAAATAATAATTTGTATTGGGTATATTTGTCTGTCAGATGCTATTAGATAACATTTACAACTAGAAAATTAAAATGAAATTTGAAGCAACAAATTATATGTGTGAACGATTATGAATTGTTTGGGTAACTATTAGTCATGTTGTATTGATACAGGCAGTTGATACCGATGCTGTAACTTAAATTCACCTGTTGCAGTATACACCTATTACTTTGACGAAATAAATTCTAATTATTTGGTGTAATATTAGAATGCTGATATGGATATTTAATGACAACGAAAAATAAAATGTTTTTACGCAGTAACACTCCCTGAGTACATGCGAGAAGTTGAATTAATACAGTCATTCGATATTTAATGATATATAAGTACAAATGGTTTCCTTTAAATTCGGAAGTGTTTGAAATTAGTTACTAGGTATCACGTTTTTTTAGGAGGTGGGGTGATTCAGGTCATAATAGAATTGCCGCGAACCATAGTGACGTGTTTAGAGAGTACTTGCACGCTAAGGATCTCTTTTGTAGATTTCTAAAAGGAGAAGGCTTAAAATTGTCCGCCCATACCCATACCACTTAGTTTTCCAGTTGAATTCAAAATGTTTTGCCCTTTTTTCATCTTTCTCTAATTGATTGAGGGGGCCTCGGTGGCAGAGTGGTTATGGTAGTCTACTATTGATCACGTTGTCTGTCAACACTCAGGTTGCGGGTTCGAGTCTCAAGGCGGGCAGGTTGCACTCGACTTAATTGACAAGGATTGCCACTTTTTCTACCGAAGGACCGGGGTTTTCTCCGGGTACTCCGGCTTCCTCCTCCAATAAAAACTGGACGCCGTGATATAGCTGCAAATATTGCTGAAAGTTGCGTTAAACAATATTTAAACAAACAAACAAACAAATCTGGTATACTGGAACATTTATTAGCAACGCACAAACAATACACCCTACGACGTTAGCAACACAGATTGAGTCATGTGATTTGTACCGTCGGGTATCCAACAAATCAAAGTCTGCATTTTTTACAAACCGGGTATACGGATATATAACCCCAGTTGCAGGATTGCAAAGCGGTATACAAAGAGTAGACGGGAAGAGTCAGGCATCAAGCAAGACCAGCATCTCCCCATTCGTCTGTCCCGATAATGGATAAAATTATGTAACAGAATTGTTCTTAACATTAATTTTTTTTATAATGCATTACTAGTTCAAGCAATTCTTCTGTTGCATGTTGTCCCCAAGAATCTCGCATAAATCGAAATGATAATATATCTAAAATATACAGCAAATATGTAGTCGAAAATAATAGAGCTGCAGGCGACTCTACTGTTTTCGCATTAGATCAAATTCTCCACCGCCTTGTAGATCTCAACACTTATCTTGAGGATAATGGTGTTTAAATTACCTTAGATAAAACAATTACTTTATGTTCTGCAAATATGCCCAATAATTCATCTTTAAATTTAAAACAGTTGAAACAACTTACTGATCAAATACCGACCCAATATATATTACTCCGGAATTTGAAAATACACATCCCTCTTTGGGGTTTAAAAACAATAAACGACAAACGTAAGATTCTAAAAGGCTTAATGACTCAATAAGACAGACTTGTACATTTTTAATGATCGTCCCAATTCACATTTACATGCTAATGGATCATATTCGGCAATTGATTTTAGATTAGCCGATCATTCCGGCCTGTTCAACTTCTCATGGAAAGTTTATGACAATCTTTGTAGGAGTTATTATTTTCCGATTATACTGAAACCATTACATTCGTGTTACACATAGCTAGCATCTAGATATAAATTTCAGCAAATAAAAATACAAATGTATGAAACGTTAACTAATCAAGATAAAAATAAATCGTATGATAAATTTTAAAAAAATACTGTAAATATTTTTTTTTAATTATTAAAAATACAAAGGTATTGACCTCTGGAAAGAGTTGAAGCCAAATGACTCAAGTAAACCTCGAGATAAGAGCTAGAGTATCAAAACAGGTATTTGATATATATGGCCAGCCATGAAAACTCATAATATTCAAAATTTAAAAAGCAAGAACTTAAGGCATGGAGTGAAGCACAAACTATTTTGCTTTATAATTCAAGCAAATAGTTAGATGGAAGTTTACAGAATTCTAACGGATACTGCAGAGATCCGACATAGAAAAACCTGTGTTAGGGGCAACACGGGAAGCAGGAATTGTCACCCTTCAAAGGCATGATCCTTAGTAGTCAGTGTTGCTCATTTTGCTGAATTAGATTTTTTTTATTTTGTTGGATTTATTTATGCGAGTCACTGTATATATTTGTGGTCAATCATTTAATATATAGAAAGGTGACATGTTTAAATGCCAATTCATCCATGTGTGCAAATGTCCATACTAATTACTTAATTTTACGATGTAAAAACATGATCACCACCTGTTTACATTGAAAATACGCTAATTAAGTCAAAATATGGCTATTCGACAATCAATTCTGCAGGTATTGATTACAGTATTATGAAATAACAGATGCGTTATCATTAAATTAGTCTAATTCACATTACAAGTCCGTCATGTACTTTAATAAACAATTGAAGGTTTTAATCTTTGTAAATATACTCTTGTTATTATTTTGCAGCCATAAAATAACAATCAATTCAAGACAATTATCGACCAATAACTTTGACTTGTGTATGCTTATTCTGTCCTGTATGTTATTAAATGTATGGCACGCCAGACATTACGGAATTTTTTTCATTGTCCTTGTATTAGCGTTCTGGATTGCATAGGCAGCTGTTTAAAGACATTTGGAATCCCAAACAATTACTAATTGCAAATAATTAACTTAAAGCACATAAAGACAGCTATGACGTTACATTCGAATTGAACGTTATAGGTCATATTTTTACACAGACGGATATTTTGGTTAAATTAATAACCCGCCCCCTTCAATTGAGTCCTCGTAACGAGTTTGACAGAAATTAATACGACAGATGTCACCAATGAAACTGCTTTCCTTTGCGGAACACCTCCCTTTTCACTGATTTGTTTTGTTTTAATTTAATTCATCTTGTCCTGATTATACTGATAGTATATTACAATGAATAATTAAAGTATCTTTGGTTGGTTTTATCGGTTTTAATCAATTTTCATATTACAAGTAAATTTTGTGTAAATTGTGTTAACAATTAATGTGTCATACTTTTATTTTCTTTGCCAGATATTTGGTAGCTTTGTAAACTACATTGTATTCTTTATTGTAAAATTTAGTATCATTGCATCAAAGTGCATTATCGTTAATTGTATAGTTTTAGTTTCGGTTCGTCTTATACAGTCTATTATTATCTAATTTATTAATTAAATTTTATTTGTGTGTTTATTTATACACGAAGCATTGTAATATATCAAAATCAAGAGATGTCTGGAACAAATCCACACTTATCACCAATTAATCAATCACATTATGCTAGATCGGATGCATACTTATGACTTTGGCTTTGACGGAGATTGGTGGGTAGATGTCCTTTATTGCAAGTTTCTCATGTTATAATAAGCAAATGCTGGATTCTAACTGCTTTTTTTTCTACAATATTCCTTTTACCATGCAATTACCAAAACTGATGTCTTGTTAACTTGGTCTTCAGAAAATAGCTTAGTTGGTGCTCGCCGAACGCTGAACCCATCTATTAAAACTTCTACTTTAAATTCTTTTATTTTAACACAGTCCTTGTCCCTCACTTTAAAGCAACTGTCAATACGTTTTTTTACCTTACTGTATTATCTATCTAAACATCACCTTGAGTAATATATGCTCTTTTTGTAATCTCCATACTCCCAATATTGACCCATACGCTGGACAAAATTACATTTCTTGGTAATACGATGCTATGCTTGGACGATGTGTGTTGTCAGAGTTTTCTGTAAAGTATTGAATATGGTCGTTTTTCTATTATCAAATATTCGATTAGAACCAATCAACCTGCAACCACAATCGAGGGCATTCCAATCCTCCGTACAAGAGAAACGATTTCTAAATGTGGAGCTTTAACAACGAGAAAGTGAGAAATATACAGCGCTATACATAATATTTTTATTGAAATCATACTGTTAAATATTTGCTTCATATCTCGGTCATCAATCTTCTTTTTCCTGTGAAATCAGAATATTTCAGATATAATTAGGACGGGAAAAAATACTTCACAATATATATCATTTGTGGGAATGTGCTGCACAAATATATAGGATGTTTTTCACTTAGGAAAAGTATAGAGAGGAAGGAATGGCGAATGTAGCATATTATATCAACTCCAATAAACCCTTTTTTGCCTATATCTAAACAAATATTTTTAAAGTTTCTTACCCAATAACGCAGGTGACACTTTTTATTGAACTTATTACATATACTTCAGGCGTATTATAGCAAATATTATCAATTGTCAATTTTAGTAATTGGATCAGTTCTTATCAATATTCTGAGATTGCTCAAAATAATTAGAAAGAACTTTATTTTAATCGTCGAAAAATTATAATTGTATGCTGTAACACGTGTAATTTGTTGATCAAGTGAGTTATATCACATATAACCGGAATTAATATAATTATTTAACTATTATTCTAATTATTTACCTTATATCGTCTGAATTAGAAAATGATTTCCGATATAACATATTATTTTCATACTCATTATAAAAATATCAGGTATCAGCAGGTGTAGGACATGTGTGTCCAGTGACGGGATATAAAAATAAATGCAGAAGATGATTGTTCGTTCTTCTCAACCTACGAAAATCTGCGTACCGGGACGATTCACTCCAAGGTAAGTTAACATACACAACTATTAAGGTATGGTAATGTACAATGCAATGTAATTCAAAATCTTAAGCTAGGTAATAGGACGACATTCATACCTGGATCTACATCTTTATCTGCGTTTAGAAATTATTTATATAAAGTTCCATTTCTCAAATGCCTATGTAATTCTTATATACTAATATTTCTAAAATATTTTTATATGTATATCGAGAATCTTCTTTTCATTTCAAAAACGTTTTCAGTTTATTATTCCATGATTTTAAAATTAGAATTGTATATGCTAAATAATTAACTGAGTATAAGTGCATTTGTAAATTTTAACCACAATTAATTAATTTAATACAACTTATAACTGTTTACTTTCATGTCTGTGTTTACTTGATAAAACAGTTGAACACGATTGAAAATACATATTCCAAACTTAACATTACCTAAACCGCCACTTAATGAATGTTTGTACATACTTAATACTTATACAGTCCAAAATGAACATTTAAACTTAAGCAACATCTAGACTAAACGAATATATTAACATTTAAATGAAACGTTATTTTGGCATAGAAACTAAGCCAGATAATGTGCATCTTGTCTTAACTGATAATAGAGAATACATTCAGAGTCACACAGCACACACACACAATATAGGTGATTCGAAACGATAGCATGGCGCCGTCGTATCCCTAAGGTTGAAATAAAAAGCTAAAAGGGTTACGACAAGTGTCACAAATTAATGATCATTTGTGACAAAGATATTTCGTAAAGGTCAACAAAGTCATGAAAGCAATCGCAATTTTTTCTAAGAAACTTCAATCTTGCCATTTTGAACCCTGGGAAAGTTGCATTTTTCTCAGCAGACACCTTCTATCAAGGAAATCTTGAAATACAGGCTCTTCAGTACCCATATATTTGGGAGATCTATATTCCACATGCAGGTACTGCTGGAATATTGCAACACACAATTGTAAAATTCACACTAGGATTTCACAAACTGAAATCATCCCTTTTGTCGTAAATCTTGGTTCTTAATCGGCCTTCAGTGTCAATTTGTAGAGGTACGTCAAGTTATGAGGCAGACTTATCTGTCGCTGTGGTGTCCTTAATTTAAAGTTAAATGGGTTAGTTGCGATCAACATATTCACCAAATTTCGAATTATTCCTTATTTGTAAGAAGCTATTAAAGAAAATACTTTTACAATTAAACTAGCATAAGCATCAATGTGTTTGATTAAAATATTTCCGAAATTGTTTATCTCAACCATTGAGAAATAACATTATGGACATGTATAGACATTATACAATTAAAGACTTTGATATAGGTCGCTATCAGGATTCATCAGCCAGAGAAAATGTAATTTTCACCAAGCCGCCAGGCGAGGTGAATATACATTTTTTAGGACTGATAAATTCTGATAGCGGCCGCATATTGATTTATTACATGAATAAAACCACCATCTCCTTTGATCATAAAAACTGGATGTTTTTTCTACTGGAGCATCTGCTTACATTTTGTAATTGTTGAGATGTTTGTTACCCTAATATTTTTTATTTAATACTGCATTTTGATCATGATATTCCAGTTTCAAATATTGAAAAGAGTGTAAATTAATCGATATATCGCCGAGCTGACGTTTCTTACATTTTTGTTGACACATTCGATGTATGTGTAGCAGACGTCAATGAATTGTGTACAGAACAATTAATACAATCGATTTGATTGGACAAAAGATTTATTAAGACAGCTATTCCGAAAGGCTAAAACATAAAAACCAGATCGATATCGGATTCCGCTTGATTACTATGCAGCGGAATCGTGCAGCGTAAAATCATTTTTATGTAATTTTATTACTGTTGCGATTTATCGTGATCCGAAAGTTATTTTTTCGACCAATCAAATACACGCAAAATTCTATTCATGTAATAATGTCTATTATTAATATTTGGCCACGTCAATTTGCTCTTTTCCTTCAGCTTCACGTATACTTATTCTTACTTTCGAAAAATAACACACACTATATGTACACATGTAAATGCATCCATTTCTTTAGTGTTTGTAAATTATGTTTTGTTTTATTGATTAATTGAATCTACTCATTGAATCTTGTTTTATGTGGTTGACCTAACACTACTTTATATATATTAGCACCCCTAGACGTTTTTCATCCGGTTCAACAAAATTGTTTGTACATTTCAGCTTTATAATTATTATTAGCAAGTATATGTTTTATAGATATTTCAAGAGTAAAAAACAGCCATATTCATGGTTTCCAGAACTTGTCAGACACTTTATGTTTTTTGGTTCTTTCTTGGACTAACACATGCAGCAATTATAGAAAAACATTCAGGTTTGTATGAACTAAAGTATTTTCTAAACACTACGTTAGGAATCCACAATAAAAACTTATATCTTTCTTGTTTAATTTGTGCAAACATAACTTATATCTTGTAAAGGTTTATGTACATAACAGTACATCTTATCCTAGTATTGTGTCTAGTTCATATAGAATTATCAGGATATCTTTATAATGAGCGTTTGTTACTGTTGTTTTCAATTTTGTTTATATTGCTTCCCTTAATATTGATTTACCTAGTTTTCTATATGCGGAATGATCCTTTTTATCATGAAATCACAAGCGAAACGAACGGATAAACAAACTCTTAAAATAATAAAAGAATTTTTAAAACAGAAAGCGAATACGTAAATGTATTTCTCTTATTGTTGTCCTTATTTATTTATTTCTCACACGACTTCAAAATGTCGTATACAATGGGCACCGATGTAATACGTATGAACAATTGATATGACAAATACATTGTGAGGTTAGTCCCTGACGAAAAAATACATTGTGACGTCACTTACAGGGAATGAAAGCCCGTTCCTGATATATATCATCGTACAAAATAAAAAATTCAAATGTTATTATTTTTTTGATGTTGTTTAACAGCAATTTTCCAGCTACATCATGGCGTCCAGAGTACCCGGAGAGAACGGTGTAATTTTATAAAGGAACAACGGAATTTATTATGTTATTTTGATTTTAACAAAGATTTTCATATTATATGGGTTCTCTGTTTTAATGTAACGCTTCCTTATACTGTTGTAACCTGGAATTTCATCTTGCATGCATTTTATTCCGTGTTTCAACAATTCTCGGTTTCCAATCAACGACATTAATATCATCTATCGTTATTTAATTTCAATAAACTAATAAATTCGCCATAGGCTCGTTTATTTGTTTGTTAAAATTAAATAATTCGAGATGACAGAAAGCGAGATACAGTCGAACTTCAGTAACTTGAACTCGTATCGCTCTAACGCCCCCCCCCCCCCCACCCCGGGATTTCTCGAACAACTATAAAAGTACTTTTTCCCTATATAATAAATATTAAAATTGCTTCGTTTTCTCGAAAACTCGAACTAAATTAGCAGTCTCAACAGTAAATAGCTGTTGAAAAACCATGAAAAACTCGAACTAAAATTTATTTACGGCTTTGATGATTAATTGGTCGTAAAAGGTGTAAAGATCGAGCCATACCTGTAAAATGCCAAGCTTAATCTTTAATGATTTAATCCCTAATAATTAACTTAACTGTCATCAATTTGTATTTATGAACGCCTTTAAAAAATGTTGCAATAGGTTTTACTTCATCAAAATATATAACCGAATCAAGGTTATTGACACAATTAATTACGTAATGCAATAATAATTATCAATACTTGTGCACACAATTAAACAAAAATAATAGCAAACATGTTTATTTTAACAAACATATAAATATGTACGTAAAACAAGATTTATTTATGAAATGCAATGAAAAAACATAGTTTTATTATTTTGTAGAATTTCTAGGTGGACTTAGATGTCATGAAAGATTTGGAAAGTCGTGTTACTATTTCAGCGATTATGCGCTTAATTGGTATGAAGCTCAGGTATGAATTTAAGTTTATCCACACATTAAGAAAATGTCTATAAGTTTACAATTATATGTTATGTGGCTTTAAAAATAATCAAGTGGCGAAACATTCTGATTCCAGTGGACAAACCAGGTAAAAACCTTTATAGCAGTTTGATTAAAATTTGACATTTCTTGACTATATGGATATATACTGCGGTGTAAATAATTTACAACATGAAATTCAAATCGACACAAAAATGTACATAGGGCAATTATTTATTTATTTATACCATGTACTTGTTGTTTATTTGTCAGTGCTTTTTCCTATTTGCATTCTAGTTAATTACGATAGTACATTTGATTATGTTCCTTATTATTTATGTATACAAATAATTGCATATTATAGCCACGAAACATATTTTTAAAGTTATAGTGAGTAAGAACCTGCATTTCAACTTACTATGAGCATAATGGTTTAGACATATAATGACTAAACGTGAAGCAATGTGTTGCTCTTGTTTTCATATGTACATTGTTAATATTCTAATATTATAAACAAGCTTGCTATGGATTGTTACAGTTATTCTACTGATATTGAATGTGTTTACTTACATAATCAATAGTGTATGGCTGTTGTAACACAACCAGTTGTTTATCCTTTTCTAAATTAGAATTAATTTAATGAATTGTGATAGACTTCGTGCGACAATAGGTGTTTTAATCAGTTATTTAATGATGGTATATTCTTCAACAAACAACTTTTTATCATTGATTTAATGTTGTCTTGTTAAAGCTATCATGTTATTTCCACAATGCTACGCTGGCCGAAATAGAGACCCGGCCAGAGGCAGATTTTTTGCGAGATAAAACGAAAACTTATGGCGGTGGTGAGTAAACAACGGCCAAATGTTTATTTTCTTTATATTGTATGGACAATTATGTAAACAAATAATAATTTAGCTTGATTTAAATCGGATTTATTTCTACATAAGCTAGGTATTTGTTCTACAATCAAACAGAAGTATTGTCATTCAAGTGGTTTTATTCATATTGTAATAGACATATTTGTTGCATAATATCAAAGACTGCATGTAATATTTGACATTCCTGCAGCCATTAGAGCACTCTAGTTAAATAAACTGAATTCATAAACAAATTAATTCCCTTTTTTTAGATAGGTGGCTTGGGGGAAGAGATGATTTGGTGGAAAGTTTGTGGAAATGGTCCTCGACTGGTTTATCATTTCCAATATTTGACTGGATGCCAGGGCAACCAGATAATCAATGGAATGATCAGGATTGTTTGAGAATTGTGGAAGTTTTTTTCAAATGGGATGATGGTTATTGTACCTCCCCACAAAAGTTTATATGTGAGGCAAAGGAATGTCTATAGGCCAAAAGGTAAGTAAAAAAAAATTAACAATAAATCTCAACGCAAAATCTAAATACTAGTTAGTATAAAGTTTCATTTTTGGTAAATGTTAATCAAATGATTCAGTCAAATTACCAAAAGAAAAATGTACCTTAGTTATAAGCATTGAATCGTTCGCCCGAGTTCTAATTATTATACTTTTTAAAAGACAGTTTTAAAATTTTAAAGTTTTATTAAATTTAATTTGTTACAAAAATTTACTTACTGAGAAGTTATGAGCTGCACACAAGTCTTAGCATTAAAACCTTTTTAATAGTAATTTTTTTTGCAGCCATGCCAGCAGAACGAAATACTGACCAGTGGAATTATTGATACAAATAAATATTTCAATATTTTATGTGTAAAAACAGAATATACAAGAACATATTACAAATGTGGAATCATTTTGTTCATTCTTTCATACTAAAATCGTAACCTATGTGTATAACGAATGTAAACTAAAAATAAGGAAGTCGTAAACTTACTGAATATTTTAAATAATGTCAATTTTCGTTTGTATCCTACAAAGCAGTGTAGTGTAGAGTTTTTGCATTTCTATGAAGAGACTTTAATATAAATGTTCGAATTTGTTTTTGACATACTTCCACAATAATACAAGGGTATATATATTATGTCATGGAACATATGTGCTTACAGTTTGCGGTATGTTTGAAACGGTCTAAAAGTCTATAGTCTTATTCATATACCTTAACAACACGGACATGCACAAATGTATTTTAGCATTAAAATATCTCCTGCATATTACACAACAAAAGCGATCCTGTATTCCAAAGGACTAAATAAATCACAACAAACTTGAACACAATAAAAAACAAAGAAATGAGTCTCTGTACAATCAAAATAAAAGGTTTTAAAAAATAAAAAAGAAAAAATAAATAAATCTTTTAAAACATGTGAATGAAAAAGCAAATTTATTGAAACTTTGAAAAGACGTAAACCAAATGTCAATCAATTTACATAGAAAAAACTAAATACAGAAAAAGTAGACAGGATTCGCTGCTTACTAATAAGCATCAAAATAGGACAAAGTAACAAAATATGTATTCGATATAGGGCCTGATATGATAATCTATACCGATCATTGAACAAAATATACTGTTAAAAAAATAAACGCTAGAGAACTTCAAAATGCAAATGATGTATTTTATCCGCATAAAATGATCAATGTTATCATTTCAATGTATATTCATTTGATTTTGAACACGGTGACTCTCTATAGTTCACATTTCTACCGCCTTGAAATGTTGCTAACGTTGTTTACGTGAACGTCTAATTAATAGAATCCTTACTTAAAAGTGTAAAAAAGGAACGTGAGTCAAGTTGGTTACTTGTTCAACGTTCAACATTCAACATTCAAATAAATACCAAAGACCTCTTCTCTCGGTTTAACATTAAGCACTCAGTTCCTTGTTCAACATTCGCAGTTCCTAGTTCAACATTCGATTTTTCAGTTCCTAGTTCAACATTCGCAGTTCCTAGTTAAACATTCGTTGTTTCTGGTTCAATATTCGAAATTTTTAGTTCCTCGTTCAACATTCGCAGTTCCTAGTTCAACATTCGATTTTTCAGTTCCTAGTTCAACATTCGCAGTTCCTAGTTCAACATTCGTTGTTTCTGGTTCAATATTCGAAATTTTTAGTTCCTCGTTCAACATTCGCAGTTCCTAGTTCAACATTCGATTTTTCAGTTCCTAGTTCAACATTCGCAGTTCTTAGTTCAACATTCGTTGTTTCTGGTTCAATATTCGAAATTTTTAGTTCCTCGTTCAACATTCGCAGTTCCTAGTTCAACATTCGATTTTTCAGTTCCTAGTTCAACATTCGCAGTTCCTAGTTCAACATTCGTTGTTTCTGGTTCAATATTCGAAATTTTTAGTTCCTCGTTCAACATTCGCAGTTCCTAGTTCAACATTCGATTTTTCAGTTCCTAGTTCAACATTCGCAGTTCCTAGTTCAACATTCGTTGTTTCTTGTTCAATATTCGAAATTTTTAGTTCCTCGTTCAACATTCGCAGTTCCTAGTTCAACATTCGATTTTTCAGTTCCTAGTTCAACATTCGCAGTTCCTAGTTCAACATTCGTTGTTTCTGGTTCAATATTCGAAATTTTTAGTTCCTAGTTCAACATTCGATTTTTCAGTTCCTAGTTCAACATTCGCAGTTCCTAGTTCAACATTCGTTGTTTCTGGTTCAATATTCGAAATTTTTAGTTCCTCGTTCAACATTTGCAGTTCCTAGTTCAACATTCGATTTTTCAGTTCCTAGTTCAACATTCGCAGTTCCTAGTTCAACATTCGTTGTTTCTGGTTCAATATTCGAAATTTTTAGTTCCTCGTTCAACATTCGCAGTTCCTAGTTCAACATTCGATTTTTCAGTTCCTAGTTCAACATTCGCAGTTCCTAGTTCAACATTCGTTGTTTCTGGTTCAATATTCGAAATTTTTAGTTCCTCGTTCAACATTCGCAGTTCCTAGTTCAACATTCGATTTTTCAGTTCCTAGTTCAACATTCGCAGTTCCTAGTTCAACATTCGTTGTTTCTGGTTCAATATTCGAAATTTTTAGTTCCTCGTTCAACATTCGCAGTTCCTAGTTCAACATTCGATTTTTCAGTTCCTAGTTCAACATTCGCAGTTCCTAGTTCAACATTCGTTGTTTCTGGTTCAATATTCGAAATTTTTAGTTCCTCGTTCAACATTCGCAGTTCCTAGTTCAACATTCGATTTTTCAGTTCCTAGTTCAACATTCGCAGTTCCTAGTTCAACATTCGTTGTTTCTGGTTCAATATTCAAAATTATTAGTTCCTCGTTCAACATTCGCAGTTCCTAGTTCAACATTCGATTTTTCAGTTCCTAGTTCAACATTCGCAGTTCCTAGTTCAACATTCGTTGTTTCTGGTTCAATATTCGAAATTTTTAGTTCCTCGTTCAACATTCGCAGTTCCTAGTTCAACATTCGATTTTTCAGTTCCTAGTTCAACATTCGCAGTTCCTAGTTCAACATTCGTTGTTTCTGGTTCAATATTCGAAATTATTAGTTCCTCGTTCAACATTCGCAGTTCCTAGTTCAACATTCGATTTTTCAGTTCCTAGTTCAACATTCGCAGTTCCTAGTTCAACATTCGTTGTTTCTGGTTCAATATTCGAAATTTTTAGTTCCTTGTTCAACATTCGCAGTTCCTAGTTCAACATTCGATTTTTCAGTTCCTAGTTCAACATTCGCAGTTCCTAGTTCAACATTCGTTGTTTCTGGTTCAATATTCGAAATTTTTAGTTCCTCGTTCAACATTTGCAGTTCCTAGTTCAACATTCGATTTTTCAGTTCCTAGTTCAACATTCGCAGTTCCTAGTTCAACATTCGTTGTTTCTGGTTCAATATTCGAAATTTTTAGTTCCTAGTTCAACATTCGATTTTTCAGTTCCTAGTTCAACATTCGCAGTTCCTAGTTCAACATTCGTTGTTTCTGGTTCAATATTCGAAATTTTTAGTTCCTCGTTCAACATTTGCAGTTCCTAGTTCAACATTCGATTTTTCAGTACCTAGTTCAACATTCTCAGTTCCTAGTTCAACATTCGCAGTTCCTAGTTCAACATTCGTTGTTTCTGGTTCAATATTCGAAATTTTTAGTTCCTAGTTCAACATTCGATTTTTCAGTTCCTAGTTCAACATTCGCAGTTCCTAGTTCAACATTCGTTGTTTCTGGTTCAATATTCGAAATTTTTAGTTCCTCGTTCAACATTCGCAGTTCCTCGTTCAACATTCGATTTTTCAGTTCCTAGTTCAACATTCGCAGTTCCTAGTTCAACATTCGTTGTTTCTGGTTCAATATTCGAAATTTTTAGTTCCTCGTTCAACATTCGCAGTTCCTAGTTCAACATTCGATTTTTCAGTTCCTAGTTCAACATTCGCAGTTCCTAGTTCAACATTCGTTGTTTCTGGTTCAATATTCGAAATTTTTAGTTCCTCGTTCAACATTTGCAGTTCCTAGTTCAACATTCGATTTTTCAGTTCCTAGTTCAACATTCGCAGTTCCTAGTTCAACATTCGTTGTTTCTGGTTCAATATTCGAAATTATTAGTTCCTCGTTCAACATTCGCAGTTCCTAGTTCAACATTCGATTTTTCAGTTCCTAGTTCAACATTCGCAGTTCCTTGTTCAACATTCGTTGTTTCTGGTTCAATATTCGAAATTTTTAGTTCCTCGTTCAACATTCGCAGTTCCTAGTTCAACATTCGATTTTTCAGTTCCTAGTTCAACATTCGCAGTTCCTAGTTCAACATTCGTTGTTTCTGGTTCAATATTCGAAATTTTTAGTTCCTCGTTCAACATTCGCAGTTCCTAGTTCAACATTCGATTTTTCAGTTCCTAGTTCAACATTCGCAGTTCCTAGTTCAACATTCGTTGTTTCTGGTTCAATATTCGAAATTTTTAGTTCCTCGTTCAACATTTGCAGTTCCTAGTTCAACATTCGATTTTTCAGTTCCTAGTTCAACATTCGCAGTTCCTAGTTCAAAATTCGTTGTTTCTGGTTCAATATTCGAAATTTTTAGTTCCTCGTTCAACATTCGCAGTTCCTAGTTCAACATTCGATTTTTCAGTTCCTAGTTCAACATTCGCAGTTCCTAGTTCAACATTCGTTGTTTCTGGTTCAATATTCGAAATTTTTAGTTCCTCGTTCAACATTCGCAGTTCCTAGTTCAACATTCGATTTTTCAGTTCCTAGTTCAACATTCGCAGTTCCTAGTTCAACATTCGTTGTTTCTGGTTCAATATTCGACATTTTTAGTTCCTCGTTCAACATTCGCAGTTCCTAGTTCAACATTCGATTTTTCAGTTCCTAGTTCAACATTCGCAGTTCCTAGTTCAACATTCGTTGTTTCTGGTTCAATATTCGAAATTTTTAGTTCCTCGTTCAACATTCGCAGTTCCTAGTTCAACATTCGATTTTTCAGTTCCTAGTTCAACATTCGCAGTTCCTAGTTCAACATTCGTTGTTTCTGGTTCAATATTCTAAATTATTAGTTCCTCGTTCAACATTCGCAGTTCCTAGTTCAACATTCGATTTTTTCAGTTCCTAGTTCAACATTCGCAGTTCCTAGCTCAACATTCGTTGTTTATGGTTCAATATTCGAAATTTTTAGTTCCTCGTTCAACATTCGCAGTTCCTAGTTCAACATTCGATTTTTCAGTTCCTAGTTCAACATTCGCAGTTCCTAGTTCAACATTCGTTGTTTCTGGTTCAATATTCGAAATTATTAGTTCCTCGTTCAACATTCGCAGTTCCTAGTTCAACATTCGATTTTTCAGTTCCTAGTTCAACATTCGCAGTTCCTAGTTCAACATTCGTTGTTTCTGGTTCAGTATTCGAAATTTTTAGTTCCTCGTTCAACATTCGCAGTTCCTAGTTCAACATTCGATTTTTCAGTTCCTAGTTCAACATTCGCAGTTCCTAGTTCAACATTCGTTGTTTCTGGTTCAATATTCGAAATTTTTAGTTCCTCGTTCAACATTTGCAGTTCCTAGTTCAACATTCGATTTTTCAGTTCCTAGTTCAACATTCGCAGTTCCTAGTTCAACATTCGTTGTTTCTGGTTCAATATTCGAAATTTTTAGTTCCTCGTTCAACATTCGCAGTTCCTAGTTCAACATTCGATTTTTCAGTTCCTAGTTCAACATTCGCAGTTCCTAGTTCAACATTCGTTGTTTCTGGTTCAATATTCGAAATTTTTAGTTCCTCGTTCAACATTCGCAGTTCCTAGTTCAACATTCGATTTTTCAGTTCCTAGTTCAACATTCGCAGTTCCTAGTTCAACATTCGTTGTTTCTGGTTCAATATTCGAAATTATTAGTTCCTCGTTCAACATTCGCAGTTCCTAGTTCAACATTCGATTTTTCAGTTCCTAGTTCAACATTCGCAGTTCCTAGCTCAACATTCGTTGTTTCTGGTTCAATATTCGAAATTTTTAGTTCCTCGTTCAACATTCGCAGTTCCTAGTTCAACATTCGATTTTTCAGTTCCTAGTTCAACATTCGCAGTTCCTAGTTCAACATTCGTTGTTTCTGGTTCAATATTCGAAATTATTAGTTCCTCGTTCAACATTCGCAGTTCCTAGTTCAACATTCGATTTTTCAGTTCCTAGTTCAACATTCGCAGTTCCTAGTTCAACATTCGTGGTTTCTGGTTCAATATTGGAAATTTTTAGTTCCTTGTTCAACATTCGCAGTTCCTAGTTCAACATTCGATTTTTCAGTTCCTAGTTCAACATTCGCAGTTCCTAGTTCAACATTCGTTGTTTCTGGTTCAATATTCGAAATTATTAGTTCCTCGTTCAACATTTGCAGTTCCTAGTTCAACATTCGATTTTTCAGTTCCTAGTTCAACATTCGCAGTTCCTAGTTCAACATTCGTTGTTTCTGGTTCAATATTCGAAATTTTTAGTTCCTAGTTCAACATTCGATTTTTCAGTTCCTAGTTCAACATTCGCAGTTCCTAGTTCAACATTCGTTGTTTCTGGTTCAATATTCGAAATTTTTAGTTCCTCGTTCAACATTTGCAGTTCCTAGTTCAACATTCGATTTTTCAGTTCCTAGTTCAACATTCGCAGTTCCTAGTTCAACATTCGTTGTTTCTGGTTCAATATTCGAAATTTTTAGTTCCTCGTTCAACATTCGCAGTTCCTCGTTCAACATTCGATTTTTCAGTTCCTAGTTCAACATTCGCAGTTCCTAGTTCAACATTCGTTGTTTCTGGTTCAATATTCGAAATTTTTAGTTCCTCGTTCAACATTCGCAGTTCCTAGTTCAACATTCGATTTTTCAGTTCCTAGTTCAACATTCGCAGTTCCTAGTTCAACATTCGTTGTTTCTGGTTCAATATTCGAAATTTTTAGTTCCTCGTTCAACATTTGCAGTTCCTAGTTCAACATTCGATTTTTCAGTTCCTAGTTCAACATTCGCAGTTCCTAGTTCAACATTCGTTGTTTCTGGTTCAATATTCGAAATTATTAGTTCCTCGTTCAACATTCGCAGTTCCTAGTTCAACATTCGATTTTTCAGTTCCTAGTTCAACATTCGCAGTTCCTTGTTCAACATTCGTTGTTTCTGGTTCAATATTCGAAATTTTTAGTTCCTCGTTCAACATTCGCAGTTCCTAGTTCAACATTCGATTTTTCAGTTCCTAGTTCAACATTCGCAGTTCCTAGTTCAACATTCGTTGTTTCTGGTTCAATATTCGAAATTTTTAGTTCCTCGTTCAACATTCGCAGTTCCTAGTTCAACATTCGATTTTTCAGTTCCTAGTTCAACATTCGCAGTTCCTAGTTCAACATTCGTTGTTTCTGGTTCAATATTCGAAATTTTTAGTTCCTCGTTCAACATTTGCAGTTCCTAGTTCAACATTCGATTTTTCAGTTCCTAGTTCAACATTCGCAGTTCCTAGTTCAAAATTCGTTGTTTCTGGTTCAATATTCGAAATTTTTAGTTCCTCGTTCAACATTCGCAGTTCCTAGTTCAACATTCGATTTTTCAGTTCCTAGTTCAACATTCGCAGTTCCTAGTTCAACATTCGTTGTTTCTGGTTCAATATTCGAAATTTTTAGTTCCTCGTTCAACATTCGCAGTTCCTAGTTCAACATTCGATTTTTCAGTTCCTAGTTCAACATTCGCAGTTCCTAGTTCAACATTCGTTGTTTCTGGTTCAATATTCGACATTTTTAGTTCCTCGTTCAACATTCGCAGTTCCTAGTTCAACATTCGATTTTTCAGTTCCTAGTTCAACATTCGCAGTTCCTAGTTCAACATTCGTTGTTTCTGGTTCAATATTCTAAATTATTAGTTCCTCGTTCAACATTCGCAGTTCCTAGTTCAACATTCGATTTTTTCAGTTCCTAGTTCAACATTCGCAGTTCCTAGCTCAACATTCGTTGTTTATGGTTCAATATTCGAAATTTTTAGTTCCTCGTTCAACATTCGCAGTTCCTAGTTCAACATTCGATTTTTCAGTTCCTAGTTCAACATTCGCAGTTCCTAGTTCAACATTCGTTGTTTCTGGTTCAATATTCGAAATTATTAGTTCCTCGTTCAACATTCGCAGTTCCTAGTTCAACATTCGATTTTTCAGTTCCTAGTTCAACATTCGCAGTTCCTAGTTCAACATTCGTTGTTTCTGGTTCAATATTCGAAATTTTTAGTTCCTCGTTCAACATTCGCAGTTCCTAGTTCAACATTCGATTTTTCAGTTCCTAGTTCAACATTCGCAGTTCCTAGTTCAACATTCGTTGTTTCTGGTTCAATATTCGAAATTTTTAGTTCCTCGTTCAACATTTGCAGTTCCTAGTTCATCATTCGATTTTTCAGTTCCTAGTTCAACATTCGCAGTTCCTAGTTCAACATTCGTTGTTTCTGGTTCAATATTCGAAATTTTTAGTTCCTCGTTCAACATTCGCAGTTCCTAGTTCAACATTCGATTTTTCAGTTTCTAGTTCAACATTCGCAGTTCCTAGTTCAACATTCGTTGTTTCTGGTTCAATATTCGAAATTTTTAGTTCCTCGTTCAACATTCGCAGTTCCTAGTTCAACATTCGAGTTCCTAGTTCAACATTCGCAGTTCCTAGTTCAACATTCGTTGTTTCTGGTTCAATATTCGAAATTTTTAGTTCCTCGTTCAACATTTGCAGTTCCTAGTTCAACATTCGATTTTTCAGTTCCTAGTTCAACATTCGCAGTTCCTAGTTCAACATTCGTTGTTTCTGGTTCAATATTCGAAATTTTTAGTTCCTCGTTCAACATTCGCAGTTCCTAGTTCAACATTCGATTTTTCAGTTCCTAGTTCAACATTCGCAGTTCCTAGTTCAACATTCGTTGTTTCTGGTTCAATATTCGAAATTTTTAGTTCCTCGTTACATTTTTGAAGTGGTATTTTTGTTAAATAACTATGCATAGGTACGAAGAATGTGGAAGAAAGAAAATAGTGCAAACTTTGCGATGTCAATAAGGTTGAACTTATAAACATGTTGAATTGATGTCTTTTGCGATGAAAGTTGACATCGGCATAAGTATTGAATTGTGTTTTGATCAATGTTTTTGTTGGTTTTTATGTTTGTTACTTTTATGAAAGTTTCGATCCATAACACAGAGCCCAGTTTTATAGTTGTGGAATCGGAAGTATTAGCCTGTGATTTATGTTACACCACCATGTTATGTGTAAACCGTAAACACGTATGGGAATAATATGCATTTTGATGAACAAATAAATTCTATCAAAAAGTGATAACAAATAAACGTTGCTTTTTCGCTCGGATTGCTATTTGAAAATTCGTTTTAAGTTCACTCTCAACATACAATAAGATGACTTTAAATACAATATCTCTTTATTGTAAGTTATTCTGTTCTTTTGATGTCAGTTTCCCATTGTACGATCTTGGAGAGTTCACTTTCATTTGGTTTCTGTTAATGTGCTTTTGGGTAAGACAGTATTTCTTGAGAGTGTCAGTATTTGATTGATTTCCCTGTTTGGATAACATATAGTTGATTCTTAGTGTTGAAGAAGCATTTCTTGGTAACATTTCAAAGATTTTCAAATTGTTTGTTATGATGTTGTAGTTTTCTATGCACACGTATAAATAAAACGGTATACTATTATAAGTATATATCCACTTTTTTGTAATGTTTTTCTTCATCAGAAGTTTATTGCCAAACGGGTCGGAGTAGTCAACCTGTTTTGCAATAAGAACGCATGGGGCAATAACCCGTTTTTTATAAATAAAATTTTCAAAAGATGTAAAAATCGTTCTTTTTGAGGTTGTAGATTTTTTATGCAAAAGTACAAATATAACGATATACTATTATAAGTATATATCCTCTGTTGCATGATATTTTTCAACATCAGAAGTTTATTGCCAAACGGGTTGTTGCAGTCAACCCGTTTTTCAATAATAACGCATTTTGCAATAACCCGTTTTACAATAAAAATATTTCTAAACGAAACATTAAATTAATGAAACTACAGATCGTTCCTTATTAGTTTATCTAAGAACTAATGTGAATATAAATATATATCAGCACCTATACCATTGAATTTCTGATATATACATGGCGACATCAAAAGTTTATTGCACAACGGGTTTGAGTGGTCTATAAATCTTTATTTTTAATTTCAATTAACCATAATCAATCGTTCAGAGATTAAACATACAGTTAATACAATAATATATACAATATACAAAGATTCAAACAGAACTGGAGGTATAGAGTGAAAACAAACAATATACAATGTCAATATTTGATCAGTAAAGAAAAAAGCATAAAAAGACTACCCTTGAGAATCTATCGTTTTCTAATTAAATATCAATTTTAATAAAATTGCATTGTTGTAAACAAATTATCAAATTAGTGCTTTCTTGAGAAGTTTTAATTATAAATAATTTAATTTAATATAAATAATGTAAACCAGCGGTCGTGGTAGGTTGATTAAGGTATGAATAGTGCTATTGCCATATTTAATGAGGGTATTTGTCCAATGATTCAATTGATTGACAAATAATGTCACTCACTTTTATCATATATGCTAGTGTAAATTATATGGTTTTGTAACATTTAGTAATGTAAACAATTAGCCCCGGGTGGCGGATAGAGAGACCCTGTAGTTGGGGGTAGTCTAGTCATAATACGAAAAGCCTGGTCGCCGACCGTGGTAGGTGTTTGTAGAGTGCCACGTTCCTTGAACGATTAAACAACTTTTATAGATTTGAAAAGGAGCTTGCTCATTGTAGCCGCTATAAAAGGCTACATTCTCCGTCCCTACCCATACTCTTTTTTCTTGCAGTGGACATTTTCCTTCTCTTTTTCACATTGATTTATTTTTTAACTTGTTCTCGTCCTGGATATAGGTAAAATATTACTCGCTGGACATAAAGCAAACATTCAACCAATTGATATAATTGTGTTAACCCTCAAAATAGTAACATTAGTTTTTTATCTGAGACTGCAGGTGCAGAGCCAAACATTGTCGCTCTGTGACCGTAACATCGCACGACCTCGCTGCAAGAGATGGAAATTGCGTCCTATTTTTTTCTTTATAAGTAGCGCAGCTTCCAACGTATTTTAGCCTACTCCTAAACCCTATTACGAAAGCTTCCGAAATTATACTTAGGATTGGCAACCTTTTATTGTTAATTAACTTTATTGTATTGACGCTTCGCTGCTAATATATTTTGTGAAACGAACTGAGTTATTCATTATGGTCAGTATAGTATATTAGTAAAACAGTTCGTGTGCCTATATTTTATAAAGAAAACCAATCTGTATGTAATGCGTCGGACTTTGAAGGGGTGCCAATTTAAATCTATGTACATATCAGTGACTGAAGTAATATTGTGGTATCTAATACATGTAAAGCGGGCTGCTCTTTGTCGATCTGGTTGATTTGTTGTTTTTGATATGGATCCCAAATTGTTAAACAACATTCTAATTTTGGTCGGACAAGAGCTTTGTATGCATTGAATTTGAATTTTTCAGATGAGATTTTGAGATGTCCTCGGATAAAACCTAAAGATTGATTTGCTTTTGCTGTCATGTTATCAATATGCTTGTCCCATTTTAGATTTGATTGAAGTGTTACGCCTAAATATTTTGTGGATTCAACTTTTGAGAGAGAATGGCCATGAAGTTTGTAAGTAAAAATATGTGGGTTTCGTTTTTGTGTAATACTCAGAATGTTACGTTTATCAGGGTGGAAGTGCATCAACCAGTCTTTTTCCCACTTGCCAGCCGCTTCAAGATCTTCATGTAGTTTTTGGCAGTCTTCAGGTGTTCTGATTTCTTTATAGATTATGTTGTCTAACAAACAATCAAACAGCAAACAATCTCAATTTACTGTGTGTCATGTATTCTGCAAGATCATTTATTTAGAATGAAAATAATATTGGCCTAAGTACTGTGCCTTGAGAGATGTATGTTGTCAGATATTATTCCCTCAAGGACTACATTTTGTGTTCTGTTTGTTAAAAAGTGTTTAATACAATGGTATGCATTTCTGTTGATTCCATAATGTTTGATTTTGTAAAAAAATGTTGATGTGAAACTTTGTCGAAAGCCTTCGCAAAGTCCATGATTATCTGTTTATATGTTGTTGGTTGAGGCTTTCGATAGATCTTGGATAAAGAATGTTAATTGTGTTTCACATGAGCGAGATGATCTCAAATCATGTTGGAATTCATATAAAATGTGATTGTGTTCAATATGATTCATGATTTGGCTAGTGACTACATGTTCTAAGAGTTTACAACATATGCATGTAAAGGAAATGGGCCTGTAGTTAATAGGGTCATGTTTGTCACCCTTTTTAAATGCTGGACAAACACTTGCGTTGCGCCAGTCATTTGGTATTTTGCCTGTGTCAAGGGATTTTTGAAACAGTAATGTTAATATAGGAGCAATGTATTGACTACATTGTATTAAAATACGTTCATGAATTAGGACTGGTCCTGCTGCTTGTGGATATTTATATTTTTCAGGAGTTTTGTGTTTCCTGCTTCTGTAATGTGTATATCTCTTATTTGTGGATATATTTTGTTACCTTTGTTCGGAAAAGTGTCTTCAGTTAAACGTGTAAAAGCATTCTGAAACTGAAAATTAAGTGCATTTGCTTTTGCGTTTGGATCTGATGTTACGATACCATCTTTTCTTAGTTCCGGAATATTAGAACTTTCTGATTTTGGGGTTTTAATGTGGGAGAAAAGATTTTTTGAAATCATTTTTGCAGTTATAGAAGCATGGTCATCAATTGGTATGCCCCATGTCATATTTTCAATGTACTTCCAATAAGACTCGTCTGTTTCTGAATATCATGCTTTAATTTGTTTCTGGATTATGGTATTTTTTGCCTTTTTGATTTAAACTCTCGGTATTTTTATTGAAGATTTTTATTTTGCTTCAGCATTTTTTGTGGAGTATTGGTATTTATACTTTGATTAAGTAAGTTTTTGAATGTTTCCCATAATTAATTAATGTTTGTTGTTTCCTTTATTGTAGACAATTTTTATGTAAATTGTGTAGGTCTTCGTCAATTTTATTCCAATTTGCTTGGTTGTACTTGTAAATTTTGCGTGTTGTTGATTGACATCGTTTTAGTAACTATACGCATTCTAAACATTCTATATCATGGTCAGCTTCACCAAGTGGTGGTATAGTTTCTATTTGATGTATTATGGCTGGATAGTTTGTGATAACCATGTCCAACATTCTATCATTTCTTGTTGGTTCTTTCACTATTTGTTTTAGGCAGTGATCATGTATTATGTCTAATAATTGTTGGTGTTGTTTTAGATTTGGCTTTCCAGGGATAACACTATCTGTTTCCAAGTTTATATGGCCTATATTAAAATCTCCGCCTACAAGGATTACAGACTTTGAGTTTGTGTTTATTCTACTTAATGACTGATTTAAGGGTTCAAGTGAGATGTCATCGTCAGGGTGTGGACGATAATATGTACATATGTAACATTTTCGACCATTTGAGATAGTAAGTCCAGCTCACACTATCTCACAGTCAGTTTGAAGTTCTTTAACTTCAATTGACAAATACTTGTTTGATACTGCTATCAAGACACCTCTATAGCATAGACCCTTATTGTTAGGTGTTTTATCTTTTCTGTATATTATATACAGATCTTTTGAGATCATTTCATGTTTTGGGGTCGAGCCACGTCTCTGTACCTATTATTGCATTTGGTTGTACAGAGTTATGAGTACATCTAATTCTGGCTTTTTGTTCTTGATTGATTGAAAGTTGATATTTATTACATTTAGTGGTTTTAGAATCTTTTCTTGTTTTCCTACATGTATGTTTGATTTATTAATATCTAGATTATTTTTCTTTGGTATAGGTAATGAACTAGCATTTGGTTTACCAGCGGTATTTATTTGACTGGATTCACTAAGGACTGAAAATATATTTACTGTTGTTGACATTTCTGTTTGGTTAAAGAATGAACTGTTTATGTGTGGTAGACCATATTTGATACAACTCAAGGACAAATTGCTATTTTAAATTATGCTGTACATATATGATGTCATGCCACCTTGGCAGTCCACATGATACCAAGTTTTACATGAATCACATTCTAGAGCCTTATGTTTCTAATTGACACTTTTTCCGCATTGACCGCATGGCCAGCGTGGTGTTCTTGGGCTTGGATTTAGTTCAATTTGACCACTTAACAGTATTTTAAAGAGTAAATGGGGATTTTTTATGCTTGCTTGTAATGGTCTTTTGCAACAATAAATGTGTGATGAAATGTATAACCAGTAGTTAACTGACAAGTAGTCGGAAATCTGGTAATATGAGGGGGCTAGTAGGAATGTGATTTGTCCTGTAGGACTTGAGATTTGTTGGTGTTGTTCACTTAATTCCCCAGTATTGGCAGTAATGTTAGATTATGTGCCTTGTTGATTTTGACATACACTAAGAACTAAGGTCAGGTTAAGTACTGTACTGAATGTTCATTACGAACATTCTTTGGTTCTTTTTCTTTGTATGTTAGTCTAGAAGTGTGCACGAAAATAGACAGCACAGCAAGATAGGCCCCCAATGTTAGACCTATGATGATGATTAGACTTGACAAGTGTTGCTACCCACAAGGACAATGGTTAATGAGCAATTTTAGCAAATGAAAACAAAATTATGAAGGAGTTTAGTAAATTTGTATATTTCCATAAAAAATGTAGATAATTATAAATTTGACTTGATCGATTATTTTCAATTGTAGTTTTTAGGTTATTTCACAATTTATATGTACTTAAGCTTTGTATTTGTATGCAGTTTCTAATCTTCACATAATATAATTTATAAATATTTTTGTTTTTATAGTTATTGATAAAATGATTTGATAATAATAATACATTTTAAAATTGTGTAGTGTTACGTAATGCAAGACGTTCCCATCATTCAGCCCAATGATGAAGAAGTATTTTTACCTTGTGACAATTCTTCCAGAAAGCCTTGATCGATAATTTGCAGTATTATTTCTAGATTATTTCACAATTAATAGGGGAGTAGATGTAACCTTTACGAAGAAAATTAGTAAATCTTGAATATTCAAGTTTTTAATTTATCTAGGTTTTTGTCTATTGACAATTTCGAAATCCCAAACTCTCGCGCAAGAGATGAGACAAGAGCGAGGCGTGTGTTTGGGGTGGGGGGTAAAAGAGATCTGCGATGTAATTGTATATTAGATGTGCCTTGTTTACTTGCTGACACTGAACTTTGATGGACGGTAACAATGAAAGACCAATAAAAGACCCACATAATAAGCCGCGAAAATTCTAAGTTAGAGTATGATTTTTATACGAAAATTTAGATTATGATTTTTATACAAAAAAAAGCGTGTTGCATCTTTGGTAATACATATGTAAATTACTGGATTCTTACTACTGAATGGTTGTTAAAGTATGCAAATTAGCACGTTTATGATAAAATAAGGTCAAATTATCCATATGGATTAATTATCAACGTAGCATTTTCCACGTGCATCTTCACAGATAAAAACTAAATTTCTTCTATAAAGTCGTATCCCGTTAGTTTTGCCTTGTATGAAGCTTTACGAACGTAAAGAAGATGAATATTATGTTTGAATTTTGTATAAATAGACAGAAATTAGAACTTTTATTTGCTATCTTACGAGCAATGGGACTGAATTCTGCCGTTAATCCGACAAATCACAAAACTATCTTCGGATTATAACGGCAGTAAAATTCGGCCTATACGAGCATATGTTAAATGGAGACAATGTTTTCATATACTACTTTACTCTCCTATCAAATTCGATCCAATATTTCCGTATTTATTGTAATCCTTCAGATTTTAATACTTAAACCTTCTGGAAATAGAGAAAACACTTCAAATAGACTGTAAACAAACGTAATGACTTCAACTTTCCAAATGCTAACTTCCTGTTTAGCGATTGAAATATTCCAGCAGTCCGGTATGGTGTGACGGCGGTCGAGTGCAGACAGACGGATGCAGTGATGCTGGCTTTAGTCCTTAAAATCACATAAACACTAATTGTATTAATCTACAGTTTATTAAATAAAAATACATCTCAATTATCTACAGTCAATTTTACAAAATAGTTAGAGAAATTCCTTTCACAAAATCAGGACCAAACATAACATTCAGGATATTTTAAATCCCATCGGCCAAACGCACATGAGGTAACCTGACCTCAATTATCTCCTAAATTCTCCTAACTTTCTCCTAAAATTCTCCTAACTTCCTCCTAAAATTCTCCTAACACTTGCATCACCATAATAGTAAACAAACCATAAACATGCATCTTATACAGAACTGATAAAAGATATCATTTAACTACTTTCACTACTCCCGAACTAAGTTAACGACTTTAACACATGGACAGTACATAGATTACACTATAAAGACTAAAACATAGTTGCTTATTAATTGGATTCCATTCAGTTGAAAAAGATTTGAAACATTCTTCGCAATCTAGTCTTCTTTTGGAGTTCATAGTGGTACCCAACACAATGCTTTCAATAGTGCCAAACTCACGTCAAGAATTTTGACAGTATCTTAAAATGTCAGCATAGTGGATAAATACATATAGAAATGGTCAAGGGTAAATCTAAAATACATATTTTATTTCTGCAAAAAAACTGCTATCTTCAAAGTTTTGGTCAGCAACAATCCAGAAAAAACTATAAATTTTTCAGAGTGTCAACAGTTAGTTTTCTGCATGAATTATAAAGACAATAATACATAGCAAATCGTAATGTTATATCTCTTGTGACATCAGGAAGGTCATAAACATAAGTGTCATGTGATAAAACAATTTAAATGCAATAATCTCTTTCGACTGTTTTAAACATTAGCAGTTCTTTTGTCGGTATGAGGCACCTCTTCCCTTGTAATTACTTTCAAACTTTTCTAATAAATCACCAGGTATTTGATCTGGGTTGATCCATGATTCTTCCAATCTATCATCCTTATATTTTACAAAATACTTTGGTTCCAAACGACCTTTTTCATATCTTGTATAAAGTTTGTCCAACACCTCATCAGTTTCAATATTATCATTAACAGTGTTATGATTTGTCTCTTCATCATTATGTACATTGAATTCCTCTTCTACACTTGAAAACATATTACGTGCCTCTGGTGGGTCATCGGGGTCAACAAAATACTTCATTCTATTTGCATGAACTACCTGTTGTTGTTTTTTATTGTCACAACTTTCGATCTTGTAGTTTACTGGAGATGTTTGGCAAATAATCCTAGGCGGACCGCTCCAGGGATGTAAAAGTTTGTGAGATAATCCTGGCTTAGATGCTGGTGAAAATATCCACACTTTATCTCCTATATTAAAATCAGGTACACTTGACTTTCTATCAGCGTTTCTCTTTTGCTTCTGCTGTGACAACTCAATGTTACTTTTGACTAATGTAAAGGCCTCTTGTAAACGGTTAAGCATCTCTGATTTGTAATTGTCAACATCAGTATATTTAATGGTTGGGGCAGACAAGGCTACATCTATAGGCAATCTAGCATCACGAACATAGGTAAGGTAAAACGGGGTCTCCAGAGTACTTTTTGTACACTTGTCCTGTATGCGAAAAGAAAATAAGGAATATACATACCCCAGTCCTTGTGGTTTTCACAAACAAACATCGATATCATATGAGCGAGAACTTCATTGAATCATTCAACTAATTCATCGCACTGTGGATGATAAGCCGATGCGAACAATTGCTTGGTGTTCAACAGTGCACAAATCTCTTTCAATAAATTAGACATACATGTCTGTCCTCGATCAGTAACACTCGTGGAGCAGAATGTCTGCAAACAACTTCTTCGACGAATAATTTTGAAACAGTAACCGCGTCAGCTGTCCTAATAGGAAAGGCTTCGGTCCATTTTGTCAAATAATCCGTAAACACAGCAACATGGCGATTTCCAATAAGACTCGGTGGGAAGGGACCAGGAATATCCACAGCAACACGATCGAATGGTCTTGCTTTGGGTAAAGGTAAATGTGGTGCGGGTTTTCTATCCTTAGAAGTTTTCCTTGTTGTACATTTAATACAGGACTTACACCAATAATCAATATCTCATGTTCATTCCAACCCAGTAAAATCTTTCCTGAACTTTGTAATACGTTTTATGAAATCCTAAATGTCCTGCTGTAGTATCATTATGGCACCAGTGTAATACTTCATCAATGAGTGAGCGTGGAACAACTAATTGCTTCCTCACATGCTTACGTTTTCTAGGTCCTGGCGTCCAGAAATGATATAGAACATCATCAAAAATCTCATAATCTGGAGAACATGCAACAATCTTCCTGCAATCCATTACATTTTCAGGTAAAGTTCCATCCTTTAATTACCGTATAATGGGACGCAAGTTTAGATCTTTCTCCTGCATATCTCTGATGTTGTCCAACTGCAATCCCTCAGGTGAATCTTCAGTATCTCCAGCAATGACATCCTGCCTTGACAATCCATTATCATTCTTATGTGTTTTACCGGCCCTATACTCAATTTGAATATCATATTCCTGAAGCAATAAGGCCCAACGTGCTAATCGGCCACTTGGATTCGTGATAGACATTAACCATCTCAAATGGTTATGATCAGTAATAACAACAAACTTATGACCATAAAGGTATTGTCTAAAAACCTGAACACCATATATTATTGCCAAAGCTTCCTTTTTTATATAACAGCATAATTCATTTCGTGTTTCTTTTATTGCAGGCTGGCACTTCCTATTGGTTGTCCACTTTGTCTGAGTCCTCTTTCTGTGCCAAAACAACGCCAAGTCTGAGGTCGAAACTATCGCAGTACAGAATAAATGGCTTCTCAAAATTTGGATAGCGTTACACAGGAGAAGTTGTCAGTGCATCTTTCATAGCTTTGAAGGCCATGTCGCACTGTGTTGACCATTCAAATTTGGCATCCTTACGCAACAGTCGTGATAACGAAGTACTCACTTTGGCAAAGTTATTGATACATTTTCTATAATATGATGCCAATCCAATAAATGACTGCAAAGACTTCACGTTTTGTGGTGTAGGAAAGTTTTGAACAGCTTCAACTTTCTTTGGATCTGCTTTGATTCCCTCTCCTTAAACTATGTGTCCTAGAAATGAAACTTCAGCCTTAATAAAGGAACACTTTTGTGTTTTAGTTTTAAGTTTGCACTACGAAAACGACTAAACACTTCTCGTAATCTGACCAAATGATCTTCAAAAGTCTTCGAAAATACAATGACGTCATCAAGTGCCATTTTCCACTGAATACCGGCGAGTAACATGTTCATAAGTCTTTGAAATGTACTGGGTGCATTGCACAATCCAAACGGCATTTTATTGAATTCATATAACCCTTCTCTTGAAATAAATGTTGTTTGTTCCTTGTCCTTTTCTGATACAGGTACTTGAAAGTATCCCTGAGCAATATCCATTACAGAGAAATACTTGGTATCTCTGAAATCATATCATCAATTCTTTAAAACGGATACACATCCTTCTTAGTTACAGCATTGACACGCCTGTAGTCTATAGAACAACGAGTTGATCCATCTTTCTTTTTTACAAGTACAATAGGAGAGGCCCAAGGACTATGCAAAAGTCAAATGATGTTTCTGAACATCTTCTTAACATGCTCCTGAATTTCCGTCTTCTGTGAAAAGGTTTCCCTATATGGACGCTGGTTATTGGGAGCGTGTCCGTTTGTGTCAATGGTATGTTCCACCAAAGTTGTAGCTCCAAGGTCATTGTCATCTTTTGAAAAAATATCAGAGAATTCAGACATAAGAGAACGAAACTTCTGTTGCTCTGCTTCTGACATCAAATTCCATCTAATCGCAATATCTTCGTAATCCTGATCTTGCTTCTTCGTGCTCCCAAAATTTTCTGGTTCTTCAGATATATCAATCACTGCACAATCAGAAGTTTCCTCAAAAGTTCTATTTTTTGTATTTTCATACAGTTTCACACTATCTAAGTTAAGTACTCGCATAAAAGCTCCATTGGAAGAAATTCTAGTGACTGCTCTAGCAGGATAAATTCCATATTTCTCAATCATTTGCTCCTTTTCATCGAGAATACCCTATTTTTCTTCATTAACACAAGGTACTTTGACGGCACATAGTACTTCTGATCTCGGAAGTATTTCAACAGTTTTTATTAAGTTGTATGAATATACATAGGCTCCTTGTCCTTAATTTTGTATCCGAATAAATTTCACACATTCACCATTCCAGTAAGCAGACTGTGTTTGAAAATTAATCACTAAACCAATGATAGCATCATATTTTAAATCATCCACCACATACATAATTTGCTTCGAAATATCAGAATTAACACAAATTTCACATTCGAGCACACCTTTTATCCCAATAGGCTGTCCAGTTCCTGATACCACTTACTTTTACGAGTACTTAATATTTGTAATTTCCTTTGAGGGCACAAACTTGGAATTAATTAATGAAACAACAGCACCAGTATCTAGTAGTAAAGTAGCATCATTGTAAAATAGCTTCCCAAGAATTTGAATTCCATTATTTTGATAAGGTACAAACAAGTTAAGTGCTAGAGTTTCATCACTTTGGAAATTAAAACAGGACTAAAATTGCAATTAACATCTGAATGTCTATCTGCAGGAAATGCTTTTCTAGGTAAAACGGATGCCTACCCCTGCTCAAAGGAAGCCTGTACTAGTTTAAACGCTGATACGCACTCTAGACCGACCCTTATTATCAATCTCCCTTTTATGACAATATCGTTGTACATGTCCTACCTTCTTACAGTAAAAACAGGTTGGTCTTCTCACGTTCCCTTGTTGTAAATTCCCATATCGTCTTCCAGTACGATTATAGTTATGTTCCTGAGGTTTGCTTTCTAGACTGTCCAGTTTCTTCTCCAAATTCTCAAGCTTGCTGGCTGAACTCTCAACACTCTTGTGCAAAATATTATTAATCACTGGCCACAGCATTAACACTGACTGGATTGGTCTCCGCCCGAATAAGATTTTCATTACACTCTTCTCTCTTTGCAATTTTAACGGCCTGCTCAAAACTCTGTGGATCATTCATCATAACAAACCTTTTAATATTAGGTAGAAGCCCTTGTAAAAATTGCTCCATTACAAGTCGATTATGCCCATCTATCGAAACTCAACCATAAGCAGCCTAGCTAATTTCAGAATAGCATTTCCATAGTCCTCTACACTTTCAGACGATAGCTGTTTTCTTCCAAATAGCTCAGAATAATACATTCTTTCTAATTCTTTAGGACAAAATCTCTCTTTAAGACTATGCACTGTTTTGTCATATTCTTCTTGAATGCTTGAATCTAGATCTTCAAAGAAATGCGCTGCTCTGCCTCGTAAAAATGCTGGTAACATGACTGACTTCTTATCCTTACTCCACCGATTAACCTTGCTAATTCTTTCGAATGTTTTTATCCAACTTTCGAGGTCCTCGCCAACTTCACCAAAGAATTTAGATGGCGTAATATACGATCTCTGTTCTGGAAAAAAGCGAGTCTCCTGCACTACAGAAACGCTTGCTGCTGAAACATTTTCATCTGGAGATAAACTCCCATTCCTATGCCTTTTTCCACGTGGCATGATTACAGAAAAATTCACTTACTCTGTATAAAAAATACAAATAAATCCAAATATTTTGAAATTTCACACACAAAATGCGTATTTTAGAATCGGTTTCCACTTCTGACACAAAAAATAAATGTGATGGCAGTCGAGTACAAATGACTATAAACAGACAGATGGATGCAGTGATCATGGCTTTAGTCCTCAAAATCACATAAGCACTTATTGTATTAATCTACAGTTTATTAAATATATATACATCTCAATTATCTACAGTCAATTTTACAACATAGTAAGAGGAATTCCTTTCACAAAATCAGGACCAAACATAACATTCAATTGTAACCGTTGAATATAATTCAACATAGTGAAATAACAAATAATCCACCACAAAACACGCATAGATCCAATATTACAGAACACAGACATATACAAAGTCACATGTTAATCCATTAACCATTAAGTAAATCTAAAAACATCTCATGGCTCATATCATAATAACACCAAAGAACCTACTCTAACACTGCCACAACTGCCTCTTCTGACCAAACAAACAACTTGGTACTTATATACCGTAGCCTTATCACCTGACCTCAATTATCTCCTAAATTTCTCCTAAAATTCTCCTAACTTCCTCCTAAAATTCTCCCAACTTCCTCCTAAAATTCGCATATCTTTCTCCTTCTTTTCTCCTAACACTTACATCACCATAATAGTAAACAAACCATAAACATGCATATACAGAACTGATAAAAGATATCATATCACTACTTTCACTACTCCCAGGCTAAGTTAATGACTTTAACCCATGGACAATAAACTTTTTACGTCGGTATGTATCAGTAAGCCAATGATATTTGTTTGTGCTGATATATATTTATATTCACAATAGTTCATTGATAAACAAAAATATTATTGGGAGCATTATATAATTTCATTAATTAAATTTCCCTCCCAAAAACGCTTATTGCAATACGTGTTTCTATTGCAAAACGGGTTGACTTCTAAAGCCCGTTAATTCGGTGGAAAATGTGCTGATATATATTAATATTCACAATAGTTCATAGATAAACCAATAAGAAGCGATCTTTAGTTTCATTAATTAAATGTTCGTTTAAAGATATTTTTATTGCAAAACGGGTTAATGCAAAATGTGTTTTTATTGTAAAACGGGTTGACTACTCAAACCCATTTTCCAATAAACTGTTGATGTCGCCATGTATCAGTAACTCGATGGCATATGTTTGTGTTTATATAAGTTTATATTAACAATAGTTCATAGGTAGATAAACCAAAACATTATTCGATCATTTATATGTAACGAACTGAATATAAAGTACAGGTCCGAATTGGGAAACGTATATCGGTTCGGAACTGGAAAAGGGAAACGCTACCGACCGATCATAGATCGATTCCTTCACAACAAGGACTTAGAAACTGGTCTTCCTAATACATACCGCCTTAAAAGAACACCATTCTCTGTTAACAGACATAGAACAGGCGAGGTGAAGTTTATATCGGGTGATGAAAAAAAGAAACGAAATCAGGGGTGTCGCGTAAGACTAGTCAGATATGATTTATATGTCGACGGACTCGTGAACCACGAGGAAAATGACACTTAGTCGACCCCCTCTAAAACCAGCTGAAACAGATAGCACACACACAAACACCAGACAATCTGTCCTATGGCAAACGCCGACGAACATCAATGCCAAAAAGCATATAGGACGCCGGTGGAGATTCTACCAATAGTTGTGACAAATGTATAGGAGATGTTTGTTAATGTACCCATGGCTTAAATATGTTTAATTTTTTGTCATTGAATAGTTGTGGTAAATCGAAAAAATGCAGTGCCCAGAATTTTTATAATTTGTTAGTAGATATAATTTTATTTGCCTGACTGTGACGAGAACTGATGATTTTGATACTATATTGATATCCCAGGCTATATTTTCAAAATACTAAGTAGACAAAAATATAAACGAGTAAAATCAGGATGCATAGCTTTCGGTTTTAAATCAAATTTATTTAGTTTTATCAAATAATTACAGATATATACTCCTAAATGGAGATTTAAATAGCAGAACAGAGAAAGCTCCGGATTTGATAGAAATTGTTAACGACGGTCATAATCCTGTCAATAATGTACAGAATCATTGTTATACACTACCTGATTTAGATATGAATCTTAATAGATAAATAACTATGGTAACAACCTTTTAGAAATGTATAAAAAATAAGAATTTGTTTATTTTTAAATGATAGAGTCAGTGGTGACAAAATGGGCATGTTTACTTGTAAGCAATCAAGTTTTGTTGACTATTTAATTTGTACACATGACATGTTATCTTTTATTCATACTTATTGAGCTCTGTGTAAAGGTACCATAGAAACCTGCTGACAACCCCCCCCCCCCACCCCCACCCCCATCTGAAGGTGGACAAAATTATTTCAATGGTATGACAAAAACTAATTGGATGCGGATAAAGTAGAATCCTTCATAGAGAATATTGACATTCATAAGGTTGGGCATTTGATATGTGTGTTAGATGTAACACCGACAATTTATCTCAAGATAAAGTTGACACGCTGATTGAGGAAACTAACAATCTCGTTACTTCGGCAGAACATGTTTTTGGGACTTATGAGCGAAGTATTAAAAATGGTTAACAATCTTCGAAAAATAACAAATCGTGGTTCAATTCTGAATGTCGTATCAAATGAATATCTTTTAGATTAGCGATGTCTCGATATTGAATACGTAAATCCGAAAATAGAAATCTTCATAGACAAATGCAGAAGTAATATACACCTCGCCATAAGTTAAGTAGCAACCTATTATTTTCCAGGGATTTATTTAAGATTTTAAATATTTAAATATTTTTTAAAGAAACGACAATTTATTGAACATTAATGACAAATGAAACATACAAACAACATGTTTACAGTCGCTTTACTTATTGTTTGATGAAAAAATGTTCAAGGCAAAGATATAAAAAAACAGTGCAAATAACTTTCATTAGTCAGCAAATAAGTTTGATTGCATACTTCAATTTCATGAACTTAAAGTAAACACATCATCACAGGTCTAAAGTTCAGGGAACGAAAAGTCATTTTGTAAAATGCTCATTAAGTCGCGTAACCACCATTCTCCTCCTCTTGCTGTTGACTAAAGGACGAAGTGTAGCATGTGGTAAGTTCTGCCACTCATTTTGAATGGCAACATGCAGTTCTTGGACATTTTGACATGCAGGTGCACTTTTATTGATTTTACGGCCAATGATATCCCACAAATGTTCAATTGGATTCATATCGGGTGACATGGATGACCACGGATGATGTTCAATAGCTTCCCTTTCAATAACATCACGTACAACTGCAGCTCGGTGAGTTCTTATGTTGTCATCCATTAAGATGGGTCTGTTAACAAGTGCATAATAGCGTTAAGGACGTCATTTCGATATTTCTGCCCTGTCATTGTCCCATCAACCACATACAGATTCAGTTTACAGTTGTATGAAAAGACTCCTTACACTGTAACACCACCACCGCCAAACGCTGCAGTGCCTAGGATGTTATTCTGGTTGTAAGCAGTGCCTCGTTGTCTCCAAACGCGCATGCGCCCATCAATATGACGAGGAAGGAATCTGCTTTTGTCGGACCAGTGTACTCGTCGTCAGCTTCGGATATTCCAATGGTGGTGATATCGTGCCCACTCTAAACGTGCTAGGCGATGTCTCTGTGTCAACAGTGGACGTTTCAAGGGACGACGATCTCTCAACCTTTCATTGTTTAGGCGCCTGTTAACTGTTCCAAAGTCGACTCTGGTTGCAATATTCCAATCCTCATGAAGATATCTTGCAGTGGAAAACAGTTGGCGTTTGGCTACACGAACGAGTGATCTATCCTCCCTTTTAGATATTTTTGGTGTTCGACCTGACCTAGGACGTCCCTGGATAGTTCCATCATCTCGATGACGTTTCAGTAGGCGGGTTACAATACTAAAAAAATGTGTTGTGCTATCTGACGGAACCTCTATCCATTTCTCGGTTTCACTTAATTTCCGTCTTGGCATTGTAAAAATGTAAAGATGAAGTCGAAAAAGACCAGGAGATTAACGCTAAATCGTTAAGGACAACAAAGCTTTAAGGCACGCTCGTCTACCGTATGACAAACTGGTTTTGGTATTTAAAGATTTACCTGAGGTGTTAATTAAAGTAACTTTCCCGTGCTCGAATGATGGCTTTAGTACATAAATAACACAAAGTTAATATTCATTCAGATTTTTGAAATCATAAAAAATTGTAAGTGTTGCTTAATTTATGGCAAAGTATATAAAAGCGTGAAACTATCAAAGCGTTGCTATTACCTCGACCTAATATGAAAAAAGAAATTACGATCGTTACGAAAAAAGCAGGAAAGAATACTGGAATATTGCAAATACGAGAAAAGGCAGGCGACAGCCAGGCGCGACTATTGAAAATTTGTTTGATTGCTTTAAAGATTTAAACAGTGGCGACGATATCGATAACGCGGAATACCACAATGTCGCAGATACAAGTGATACCATTAATATAAATATTAATTGTGAGATTTCTGAATCAAAAAATTTTAAAGGAATAAAAAACATATTTTAAAAATACCAAAGCATGTCATGACGACTATGTCGTAAACGAATACATCACATATGTTATTACCAATATATTTAAATCTATTTAATATAATATTTGATTCTGGTAAAGTTCCTATTATTTGGCTTGTAGGAAACATTCTTTCGTTTTAAATGAATAAAGGCAGTATCTCATATCCGAAAAATTAAAGGGTACTATATCATAGATAGCATTATGACGTTACATGAACTTCTAAAACATAAGAAAGAGAAACTTCTCTGCGGTTTTATCGATTTCGCAAAAGCCTTTGACACGGTATGGCGACCAGGATTATGGACTTAAAACTCAAATCAGTGGGAAAATGTATGGAGTAATTGTTAATATGTATAGAAATATAAAATCTCGAATATTATAATGGCGAAACATACTCGGATTATTTTCCATTATCTCCCCTGTTGTTCTCCTTATACATAAATGATCTGGAAGATTTTATGTCATTAAATAATATAACTGGTATCCAAAGTATCACTATTGACATAAATATCAAGCTCAATTTATAGATAAAATAATTTCTGATTCTCTATGCCGATGATATAGTTATTATGTCAGAATCACAAGACGATCTGCAAAACCAACTTAACCTGCTACATGAATATTGTGAAAGATGGAAACTCAAGGCCAAAGTCGATAAAAATAAAATTGTCGTGTTCTCGGGAGGTCCAAATCCGACAAATTTGCGTTTTCCATATAATAATACGGAACTTAAAATCTTAAACAAATTCTTATATCTTGGGGTATTATTCTAGAAAACTGGAAAGTTTGCTAAAGCTAAGAAATATAATGTAGATAAAGCAAAAATAGCTATGTTCGATATGTTTCGCAAAACTAGAACACATAATGTTTCCACAGAATGTCAATTAGATCGCTTTGACAAAGTCATTCAGCAGATCCTAATGGGTGTGAAGTCTGGGGGATAGGTAATAACACAGTCATTGAACGATTACACTTAAAGTTTAGTAAAATACTGATGCAGACAAAACGACTACACCTGATCATATGGAGAATGGGGAACTAGGAAAATCTCCTTTAGATTTCAATGTAAAAAGTTACGAATCATAAAGAATTCAAACTTCCACGTATTTTCCATGATCTGGGCCTTAAACACATTAATAACCAGATAGATTGGCTGAGTCAATCAAATATGACCAACCATATATTTGGGATTTTCAACGATTTTATAGTATTTCGTGGCTTCATGCTTCTTTCAAGAAAAGCTTAATTGATCAATTTTGTCGAAACTTGAAGTCAATCATTCGAGACTCATCAAAGTCAATTAATTATACGTTATTTAAAGATAAAAAAAATTTGAAAGCTACTTTCACATTTTGTAGATGATAAAAAGGCAATAACCTTATGTCGCTTCAGAACAGGCAGTCCCAATCTATCTATAGAATCTGGAAGGTGGTGATATACACAGCGTAAGGATAGAAAATGGACTTTATGTAAAGCAAATGAAACTGGTGATGAATTTTATTACCTTTTAATCTGTAATTCATTAACAAAAGAGCGCCAACAATTTCTCTATGTGAAGTCAAGAAATACTCCAAATACTATTCAGTTTAACTATTTGATGTATAGTAAACATACTCCTTTAAACAAACTATATAAAGTTATTAGAATTGTATTGAAAAAGATAGATTCTCCAGGGTAGTCTTTTTATGATTTTTACACACTGAACAAATATTGACATCGAATATTGTTTGCTTTCTCTCTGTACCGCTATTTGTACCTTATTGTATATTGTATATATTATTGTATTAACTGTATGTTTAATCTCTGTACGATTGATCCTGGTTCATTGAGAATAAACATATATAGACTAATCAAACCCGTTTTGCAATACACTTTTGGTGTCGTCGTATATATCAGAAATTTGATGGTATAGGTGCTGATATATATTTATATTCACAATAGTTCTTAGATAAGGCAATAAGGAACGATCTGTAGTTTCATTAATTTAATGTTTCGTTTAGAAATATTTTAATTGCAAAACGGGTTATTGCAAAATGCGTTCTTATTGCAAAAACGGGTTGACTACTCAAACCGGTTTGGCAATAAACTTCTGATGTTGAAAAATATGATGAGACAGAGGATAGATACTTATAATAGTACATCGTTATATTTGTACTTGTGAATTAATAATCCACAACACTATAAAGAACGATTTGCACATGTTTGACAATTGTATTGCAAAACAGGATATTGCAAAATGCGTTCTTATTGCAAAACGGGTTGATTACTCCAACCCGCTTGGCAATAAGCTTCTGATGTTGAAAAAAGATGATGAAACATAATATATAGTTATAATAGTATATCGGTACATTTGTACTTGTGAATAGATAATCCAGAAATTATCCATAACCTCATAAAGAACGATTTAATCATGTTTGACAATTTTGTTGCAAAACGGGTTATTGCAAAATGCGTTCTTATTGCAAAACGAGTTGACATCTCCAACCCGTTTGGCAATAAACTTCCGCTGTTGAAAAATATGATGAAACAGAGGATATATACTTATAATAGTATATCGTTATATTTGTTCTTGTGGATAGATAGTTTAATTAGTTTAAACATATTTTATTTGAAACAATTTCAAAAGGGAATTGGACACAAGTACAAAGTATGTATGAAGTTCTCTCCCGTTAACAATACAATACAATAATACCAATGAACATGCACATGTAAATACAAGTATGATGATAAGGAGCAAAAGGAAATAAAATAGTTTAGATAAAATCGTGGATCATGCTAGGAATGAGTGTGTGTGTGTTTGTGTATGTGTGATTTTAACTATATGGGGAATCGTTTCGAGTGCAGGATGAATTCGAATACATGATCAAGTACTTTCAAGTTATCTATTTCGGAAAGATACTTGTCACCTGTTAGAAATAATGACAAGTTTCGTGGTATTTGAGGGGACAAGAACATTAGATTTTCAAATAATGTTCGCCTAATTATCGCATATTGAGGACATTCGAAAAAGAAATGAAAAATAGTTTCTTGCTGATCCCCACATCTGCATGAGGGATCTTGTATAATGCCTACTCTGCTGAGGTCATAATTAAGGAAGGTGGCGCCACATCTCATTTGTGTTAAGATAATGTTTAACTTTTTCGGCCCATAAGAGTGAAATTGAAAGGAACTGTGCTTTAAATTCTGCTTTTGTAAAGCCTTTTTGAATTTTGAAATAGTAGGTATGTTTCTGATAGCGGGATCTAACTTGTTCCATAATCTAATATTTGACGGAACAAATGATTCTGTAGTTAACGATAGTCTGCAAAAAGTAATAACAAGATCACCTCTATTTCTTAATGGATAGTCTGATAAGATACTAATACTTGGGTGAGTCAGTCTACAGAGAAATGAGGGAGCAAGATTGTTCACCATGGTATACATCATTTGTAATTTTCTACGATCGCGGATAGATAATCCACTAATTATCCACAACATCATTAGAACGATTTTTACATGTTTGAAAATTTTATTGCCAAACGGGTTATTGCAAAATGCGTTCTTATTGCAAAATGAGTTGACTACTCCAATCCGTTTGGCAATAAACTTCTGATGTTAAAACTATGTTGAAACAGAGGATATATACTTATAATAGTATATCGTTATATTTGTACTTTTGGATAGATAATCCACAACATTATAAAGTACGATTTGTACATGTTTGACAATTTTATTGAAAAACGGGTTGTTACATATGTTCAAGAATGTACGTACAATGAAATGCTTCTCTTCAACACTAAGAATCAATTATATGTTGTCCAAAGAGGGAAATCAATCAAATACTGACACTCTCAAGAAATACTGTCTAACCCAAAAGCACATTATCAGCAACCAAATAAAAGTGAAATGTCCCAGATCGTACCGTGTGAAACTGACATCAAATGAACAGATTAACTAACAACAAGGAGATATTGTATTTAAAAATCATCTTATTGTTTGTTAAAGAGTGGACTTAAACAAATTTTCACATAGCAATCCCAGCTGAAAAGCAACGTTTATTTGTTATTACTTTTTGATAGAATTTATTTGGTCATCAAAATGCATATTATTCCCGTACGTGTTGACGATTTACACATTACATGGTAGTGTAGCATAAATCACAGGCTAATACTTCGGATTCCACAACAGTAAGACTGGGCTCTGTGTTATGGATCGAAAATTTCATTTAAGCAGGAAACATACAAACCAACAAAAACATTAATCAAAACGCAATTCAATACTTATGCATATGTATGTAAACTTTCATTGCAAAAGACTTAATAATTCCACATGTTCATAAGTTCAACATTATTGACATTGCAAAGTTTGCACTTATTTTGTTCTTACACATTTTCCGTACCAATCCATCTATACTTAAAAAAATACCACTTCAAAAAATTAACAATTAACTAAGAACAGAGAATGTTAAACGAGGAACTAAAAATTTCGAATATTGAACCAGAAACAACGAATGTTGAACTAGGAACTGCGAATGTTGAACTAGGAACTGAAAAATCGAATGTTGAACTAGGAACTGCGAATGTTGAACGAGGAACTAAAAATTTCGAATATTGAACCAGAAACAACGAATGTTGAACTAGGAACTGCGAATGTTGAACTAGGAACTGAAAAATCGAATGTTGAACTAGGAACTGCGAATGTTGAACGAGGAACTAAAAATTTCGAATATTGAACCAGAAACAACGAATGTTGAACTAGGAACTGCGAATGTTGAACTAGGAACTGAAAAATCGAATGTTGAACTAGGAACTGCGAATGTTGAACGAGGAACTAAAAATTTCGAATATTGAACCAGAAACAACGAATGTTGAACTAGGAACTGCGAATGTTGAACTAGGAACTGAAAAATCGAATGTTGAACTAGGAACTGCGAATGTTGAACGAGGAACTAAAAATTTCGAATATTGAACCAGAAACAACGAATGTTGAACTAGGAACTGCGAATGTTGAACTAGGAACTGAAAAATCGAATGTTGAACTAGGAACTGCGAATGTTGAACGAGGAACTAAAAATGTCGAATATTGAACCAGAAACAACGAATGTTGAACTAGGAACTGCGAATGTTGAACTAGGAACTGAAAGATCGAATGTTGAACTAGGAACTGCGAATGTTGAACGAGGAACTAAATATTTCGAATATTGAACCAGAAACAACGAATGTTGAACTAGGAACTGCGAATGTTGAACTAGGAACTGAAAAATCGAATGTTGAACTAGGAACTGCGAATATTGAACGAGGAACTAAAAATTTCGAATATTGAACCAGAAACAACGAATATTGAACTAGGAACTGCGAATGTTGAACTAGGAACTGAAAAATCGAATGTTGAACTAGGAACTGCGAATGTTGAACGAGGAACTAAAAATTTCGAATATTGAACCAGAAACAACGAATGTTGAACTAGGAACTGCGAATGTTGAACTAGGAACTGAAAAATCAAATGTTGAACTAGGAACTGCGAATGTTGAACGAGGAACTAAAAATTTCGAATATTGAACCAGAAACAACGAATGTTGAACTAGGCACTGCGAATGTTGAACTAGGAACTGAAAAATCGAATGTTGAACTAGTAACTGCGAATGTTGAACGAGGAACTAAAAATTTCGAATATTGAACCAGAAACAACGAATGTTGAACTAGGAACTGCGAATGTTGAACTAGGAACTGCGAATGTTGAACTAGGAACTGAAAAATCGAATGTTGAACTAGGAACTAAAAATTTCGAATATTGAACCAGAAACAACGAATGTTGAACTAGGAACTGCGAATGTTGAACTAGGAACTGAAAAATCGAATGTTGAACTAGGAACTGCGAATGTTGAACGAGGAACTAAAAATTTCGAATATTGAACAAGAAACAACGAATGTTGAACTAGGAACTGCGAATGTTGAACTAGGAACTGAAAAATCGAATGTTGAACTAGGAACTGCGAATGTTGAACGAGGAACTAAAAATTTCGAATATTGAACCAGAAACAACGAATGTTGAACTAGGAACTGCGAATGTTGAACTAGGAACTGAAAAATCGAATGTTGAACTAGGAACTGCGAATGTTGAACGAGGAACTAAAAATTTCGAATATTGAACCAGAAACAACGAATGTTGAACTAGGAACTGCGAATGTTGAACTAGGAACTGAAAAATCGAATGTTGAACTAGGAACTGCGAATGTTGAACGAGGAACTAAAAATTTCGAATATTGAACCAGAAACAACGAATGTTGAACTAGGAACTGCGAATGTTGAACTAGGAACTGAAAAATCGAATGTTGAACTAGGAACTGCGAATGTTGAACGAGGAACTAAAAATTTCGAATATTGAACCAGAAACAACGAATGTTGAACTAGGAACTGCGAATGTTGAACTAGGAACTGAAAAATCAAATGTTGAACTAGGAACTGCGAATGTTGAACGAGGAACTAAAAATTTCGAATATTGAACCAGAAACAACGAATGTTGAACTAGGAACTGCGAATGTTGAACTAGGAACTGAAAAATCAAATGTTGAACTAGGAACTGCGAATGTTGAACGAGGAACTAAAAATTTCGAATATTGAACCAGAAACAACGAATGTTGAACTAGGAACTGCGAATGTTGAACTAGGAACTGAAAAATCGAATGTTGAACTAGGAACTGCGAATGTTGAACGAGGAACTAAAAATTTCGAATATTGAACCAGAAACAACGAATGTTGAACTAGGAACTGCGAATGTTGAACTAGGAACTGAAAAATCGAATGTTGAACTAGGAACTGCGAATGTTGAACGAGGAACTAAAAATTTCGAATATTGAACCAGAAACAACGAATGTTGAACTAGGAACTGCGAATGTTGAACTAGGAACTGAAAAATCGAATGTTGAACTAGGAACTGCGAATGTTGAACGAGGAACTAAAAATTTCGAATATTGAACCAGAAACAACGAATGTTGAACTAGGAACTGCGAATGTTGAACTAGGAACTGAAAAATCAAATGTTGAACTAGGAACTGCGAATGTTGAACGAGGAACTAAAAATTTCGAATATTGAACCAGAAACAACGAATGTTGAACTAGGCACTGCGAATGTTGAACTAGGAACTGAAAAATCGAATGTTGAACTAGTAACTGCGAATGTTGAACGAGGAACTAAAAATTTCGAATATTGAACCAGAAACAACGAATGTTGAACTAGGAACTGCGAATGTTGAACTAGGAACTGCGAATGTTGAACTAGGAACTGAAAAATCGAATGTTGAACTAGGAACTAAAAATTTCGAATATTGAACCAGAAACAACGAATGTTGAACTAGGAACTGCGAATGTTGAACTAGGAACTGAAAAATCGAATGTTGAACTAGGAACTGCGAATGTTGAACGAGGAACTAAAAATTTCGAATATTGAACAAGAAACAACGAATGTTGAACTAGGAACTGCGAATGTTGAACTAGGAACTGAAAAATCGAATGTTGAACTAGGAACTGCGAATGTTGAACGAGGAACTAAAAATTTCGAATATTGAACCAGAAACAACGAATGTTGAACTAGGAACTGCGAATGTTGAACTAGGAACTGAAAAATCGAATGTTGAACTAGGAACTGCGAATGTTGAACGAGGAACTAAAAATTTCGAATATTGAACCAGAAACAACGAATGTTGAACTAGGAACTGCGAATGTTGAACTAGGAACTGAAAAATCGAATGTTGAACTAGGAACTGCGAATGTTGAACGAGGAACTAAAAATTTCGAATATTGAACCAGAAACAACGAATGTTGAACTAGGAACTGCGAATGTTGAACTAGGAACTGAAAAATCGAATGTTGAACTAGGAACTGCGAATGTTGAACGAGGAACTAAAAATTTCGAATATTGAACCAGAAACAACGAATGTTGAACTAGGAACTGCGAATGTTGAACTAGGAACTGAAAAATCAAATGTTGAACTAGGAACTGCGAATGTTGAACGAGGAACTAAAAATTTCGAATATTGAACCAGAAACAACGAATGTTGAACTAGGAACTGCGAATGTTGAACTAGGAACTGAAAAATCAAATGTTGAACTAGGAACTGCGAATGTTGAACGAGGAACTAAAAATTTCGAATATTGAACCAGAAACAACGAATGTTGAACTAGGAACTGCGAATGTTGAACTAGGAACTGAAAAATCGAATGTTGAACTAGGAACTGCGAATGTTGAACGAGGAACTAAAAATTTCGAATATTGAACCAGAAACAACGAATGTTGAACTAGGAACTGCGAATGTTGAACTAGGAACTGAAAAATCGAATGTTGAACTAGGAACTGCGAATGTTGAACGAGGAACTAAAAATTTCGAATATTGAACCAGAAACAACGAATGTTGAACTAGGAACTGCGAATGTTGAACTAGGAACTGAAAAATCGAATGTTGAACTAGGAACTGCGAATGTTGAACGAGGAACTAAAAATTTCGAATATTGAACCAGAAACAACGAATGTTGAACTAGGAACTGCGAATGTTGAACTAGGAACTGAAAAATCGAATGTTGAACTAGGAACTGCGAATGTTGAACGAGGAACTAAAAATTTCGAATATTGAACCAGAAACAACGAATGTTGAACTAGGAACTGCGAATGTTGAACTAGGAACTGAAAAATCGAATGTTGAACTAGGAACTGCGAATGTTGAACGAGGAACTAAAAATTTCGAATATTGAACCAGAAACAACGAATGTTGAACTAGGAACTGCGAATGTTGAACGAGGAACTAAAAATTTCGAATATTGAACCAGAAACAACGAATGTTGAACTAGGCACTGCGAATGTTGAACTAGGAACTGAAAAATAGAATGTTGAACTAGGAACTGCGAATGTTGAACGAGGAACTAAAAATTTCGAATATTGAACCAGAAACAACGAATGTTGAACTAGGAACTGCGAATGTTGAACTAGGAACTGAAAAATCGAATGTTGAACTAGGAACTAAAAATTTCGAATATTGAACCAGAAACAACGAATGTTGAACTAGGAACTGCGAATGTTGAACTAGGAACTGAAAAATCGAATGTTGAACTAGGAACTGCGAATGTTGAACGAGGAACTAAAAATTTCGAATATTGAACAAGAAACAACGAATGTTGAACTAGGAACTGCGAATGTTGAACTAGGAACTGAAAAATCGAATGTTGAACTAGGAACTGCGAATGTTGAACGAGGAACTAAAAATTTCGAATATTGAACCAGAAACAACGAATGTTGAACTAGGAACTGCGAATGTTGAACTAGGAACTGAAAAATCGAATGTTGAACTAGGAACTGCGAATGTTGAACGAGGAACTAAAAATTTCGAATATTGAACCAGAAACAACGAATGTTGAACTAAGAACTGCGAATGTTGAACTAGGAACTGAAAAATCGAATGTTGAACTAGGAACTGCGAATGTTGAACGAGGAACTAAAAATTTCGAATATTGAACCAGAAACAACGAATGTTGAACTAGGAACTGCGAATGTTGAACTAGGAACTGAAAAATCGAATGTTGAACTAGGAACTGCGAATGTTGAACGAGGAACTAAAAATTTCGAATATTGAACCAGAAACAACGAATGTTGAACTAGGAACTGCGAATGTTGAACTAGGAACTGAAAAATCGAATGTTGAACTAGGAACTGCGAATGTTGAACGAGGAACTAAAAATTTCGAATATTGAACCAGAAACAACGAATGTTGAACAAGGAACTGCGAATGTTGAACTAGGAACTGAAAAATCGAATGTTGAACTAGGAACTGCGAATGTTGAACGAGGAACTAATAATTTCGAATATTGAACCAGAAACAACGAATGTTGAACTAGGAACTGCGAATGTTGAACTAGGAACTGAAAAATCGAATGTTGAACTAGGAACTGCAAATGTTGAACGAGGAACTAAAAATTTCGAATATTGAACCAGAAACAACGAATGTTGAACTAGGAACTGCGAATGTTGAACTAGGAACTGAAAAATCGAATGTTGAACTAGGAACTGCGAATGTTGAACGAGGAACTAAAAATTTCGAATATTGAACCAGAAACAACGAATGTTGAACTAGGAACTGCGAATGTTGAACTAGGAACTGAAAAATCGAATGTTGAACGAGGAACTGCGAATGTTGAACGAGGAACTAAAAATTTCGAATATTGAACCAGAAACAACGAATGTTGAACTAGGAACTGCGAATGTTGAACTAGGAACTGAAAAATCGAATGTTGAACTAGGAACTAAAAATTTCGAATATTGAACCAGAAACAACGAATGTTGAACTAGGAACTGCGAATGTTGAACTAGGAACTGAGAATGTTGAACTAGGTACTGAAAAATCGAATGTTGAACTAGGAACTGCAAATGTTGAACGAGGAACTAAAAATTTCGAATATTGAACCAGAAACAACGAATGTTGAACTAGGAACTGCGAATGTTGAACTAGGAACTGAAAAATCGAATGTTGAACTAGGAACTAAAAATTTCGAATATTGAACCAGAAACAACGAATGTTGAACTAGGAACTGCGAATGTTGAACTAGGAACTGAAAAATCGAATGTTGAACTAGGAACTGCAAATGTTGAACGAGGAACTAAAAATTTCGAATATTGAACCAGAAACAACGAATGTTGAACTAGGAACTGCGAATGTTGAACTAGGAACTGAAAAATCGAATGTTGAACGAGGAACTGCGAATGTTGAACAAGGAACTAAAAATTTCGAATATTGAACCAGAAACAACGAATGTTGAACTAGGAACTGCGAATGTTGAACTAGGAACTGAAAAATCGAATGTTGAACTAGGAACTGCGAATGTTGAACGAGGAACTAATAATTTCGAATATTGAACCAGAAACAACGAATGTTGAACTAGGAACTGCGAATGTTGAACTAGGAACTGAAAAATCGAATGTTGAACTAGGAACTGCGAATGTTGAACGAGGAACTAAAAATTTCGAATATTGAACCAGAAACAACGAATGTTGAACTAGGAACTGCGAATGTTGAACTAGGAACTGAAAAATCGAATGTTGAACTAGGAACTGCGAATGTTGAACGAGGAACTAATAATTTTGAATATTGAACCAGAAACAACGAATGTTGAACTAGGAACTGCGAATGTTGAACTAGGAACTGAAAAATCGAATGTTGAACTAGGAACTGCGAATGTTGAACGAGGAACTAAAAATTTCGAATATTGAACCAGAAACAACGAATGTTGAACTAGGAACTGCGAATGTTGAACTAGGAACTGAAAAATCGAATGTTGAACTAGGAACTGCGAATGTTGAACGAGGAACTAAAAATTTCGAATATTGAACCAGAAACAACGAATGTTGAACTAGGAACTGCGAATGTTGAACTAGGAACTGAAAAATCGAATGTTGAACTAGGAACTGCGAATGTTGAACGAGGAACTAAAAATTTCGAATATTGAACCAGAAACAACGAATGTTGAACTAGGAACTGCGAATGTTGAACTAGGAACTGAAAAATCGAATGTTGAACTAGGAACTGCGAATGTTGAACGAGGAACTAAAAATTTCGAATATTGAACCAGAAACAACGAATGTTGAACTAGGAACTGCGAATGTTGAACTAGGAACTGAAAAATCGAATGTTGAACTAGGAACTGCAAATGTTGAACGAGGAACTAAAAATTTCGAATATTGAACCAGAAACAACGAATGTTGAACTAGGAACTGCGAATGTTGAACTAGGAACTGAAAAATCGAATGTTGAACTAGGAACTAAAAATTTCGAATATTGAACCAGAAACAACGAATGTTGAACTAGGAACTGCGAATGTTGAACTAGGAACTGAAAAATCGAATGTTGAACTAGGAACTGCGAATGTTGAACGAGGGACTGAGTGCTAAATGTTTGAACTGAGACATTAGGTCTTTGGTATTTATTTGAATGTTGAATGTTGAACGTTGAATAAGTAACCAACTTGATTCACGTAAAAAAGGATTAACGTTTTAAATATTGCTATGCCAAGGATGCACCATGCGACTCGAAATATCGTCATCAGGCGTCCCTAGGACGGAGTGTTCCAAAATTAAACGAACTGAAAACGTAAACCAGAGCTCAATTTCTCGGCTAAAGAACAGATTCTAGAAGACTGGTGCTACCAATGACCGCCTGAAAAGTGGGCGACCCCCATAACAACTAATAGTCAAGTTTACTACATCGTGGTCTTTTATCAGCCACTGCAGTTGTAATACCTAGATAAAGATGCATAAGGTCGACAACAGTCCGCAATCAACTTATTTTGGAGCCCTATTTTGGAGCAGTTTGGACATTGTTGCAAAGATTTAGGGCTAGACACGTGATCTGGCGACGTGTATACCAGCGCAAATGAATGTTTCTCCTCCTCCGTGTTCAGGAACAACTTCAATGTTCTTCCGTGGCTTTGAACACTGAACACTCGGTTTGTACTGTATTAATAATAAAAACACAATTGTTTGCTTGTTTGTTTGACGAATTCCAATGCAACACTTTTTGAGCGTCCTAAGTTGTTTATCTCCAATGTTTATTACTTAGACTTAGACAAATCCTCCTGCTGTTTATTGGTTCAAGTTAATAATAGTGATTTGTAATTATTATTCCTCTAAAATATGAGAAATTTGGAATATATTGTAATGACACTATTTATTGTCTATGAATCGCATGATTTATACCACAGAACTTTCTAAGTCGTAGTTGTTAAAATCAGATTTCTTATACTAAATTACTGGTTACTTAATCTAAATTCGGCATTATTAGATATGACTGGTCTTGGATTCACAATAACTTAAATCGATTAGCAAGACACACGTCCAGTTAAAACGAACACATTGATGTTGCCCATTTCGACCAAGACGTATTAAGCACCTACAACTCTAGTTTTGTAAATCGATCTCATCCATAGACTATCTTCCATGTATTTTGAAAAATTATCAAAGTAAAATGACTGAACAATAAGAACCGAAAGTAAAGAGACAATTACAAATCCGGATATAAACAAACATATATATGGTAACACAAAAATAGAGAATAACCCGAATAAAAAAAAACCATGGGTGCGCTCATGTGCTCCGAACGATTAAGCAATGTCTGCCTCTAATAAGACCTACCTCGAGTTACTCATTGTTATGTCCAGGAAAAAGTCAAATCCAGGAATAGGAAACACTACCTACGACTCTGCGAAAATTTCTGATCGTAATAGAGGGATTGATTTCCCATAACGATCAATAAAGTCAGGGGACCACCATAGAACTTCTGGAGATATATCATCAACCAAGGTACAACACACCCTTTTTGGAGCAGTTTAGTAGTCAACAGCAGTGAGCAATCTAGAAAATTGGAATATCGAACGCAGGATCTAGAATACCGTATAAGTTGTGAAATGTACACACCAATGTACTCCTGGACTGTTGCTATCGATGAACAGGAAGTTGAAATGTGAAAGTTGAAGTCATCACGTTAATCGTAGAGTCTAGTTTGTAGTTTTCTTTACTCTATTTCTAGAAGTAGGTCTAAGTATGACCTTAGTGTATTGGTGATGTGTAATTTCAAGCGCTATGGTAACTTGAATGCAAATAGTCACCAAATTTAGCATTGTCAAAACATCATCAATATAGCGTAATGTGAATTAACTGGTCTAATCCAGTCACTTTTCTTTCTTTTTCAGCAGGTCTTTTAGGAACTCGGCCTTTTAAGAGTACAAAAACAGTTCGGCGAAGAGAGGAGCACAATTAGTACACACTGGAATACCAAAAGTCTGTTAAAAAACATGTCCTCCATTTGTATATTTATTATTTGATTGAAAGTCATTGATAACGAGTAAGTTCTGTCATGGCTGATTACATTACCGGGTATTTATATAGTCTCTTTGCGTTTTTCCTGAAAAAGCAGAGTGTAATAAGATCTCTAAGCCTGGTTTTAAGCTGCATATAAGGAATAGCAGTGTAGAGTGTCGAAAAATCTATTGTTTTAATGTTGTTACATTGGGCAGGAGACCACAAAATGTTGAGTTCTTTAATATCCACATTTCATTTATGCCACTCCTGGAGACGAAAGTGTCATTGTATTTTTGAAGTCCCTTTTTTATTGTTGTTAGCATAGTGGTCAGGAGATGCGATAGTATTTTGGTAGTACACCTAGACTATCCTGCTACGAAACGCTGTTTGTTTAGATTTTTGTTAAGTTTTGGTATCCAATAGAAGAGGTGGAGATCACAATCTTCAACTTTGATTTTGATACCAAAGGATAGCATCACCGTTTATTTAATTTGTGTATTAATAATGAAGTATACCGATCACATGTGAGAACTCAGACCTTTAAACTATTCTTGCTTTAACTTGTGTAAATTTTTCATGACAACTTGATAATTTAAAAGACTACAATAGTTAAATTGTTAAATGGCGAAGTAAAGGTCCGGACACATAAAAGGTGATTGCCATTAGAAGGGCAAGTCCATGACATTACTTCAGTAAAATACTGAATAATCACGATTAGCATTACAAAATTAAATATCCTGGTTATTATAATGATTTTCATTACTATTATCATTATCATCAAGTTATACCTCTTCACATATAATTAGATGATTACGTAACTTCCTCTGGGAAACAGAAGCTCAGTTAAATGATATTAAAGTGCATTACGTTGGTGTTGTGTCGCATTTTTGCCAGATATCCGGTACCCGCCACGAAGCGGACATGAGACACAACACAATTAAGAGCGGAGCCATGCCTTGTATGAGCTTATTCTGCTTTATAAAGCAATCTTTCAATCACCATTATTCTGACTCTTGTAATTGCTAAAATTAAACGCGATTAACTAATCACGTGATAAAACTTCAAAAAGGAATATACATTTGTTTATACTGGATTAGATATTACCAATGTATGACCTAAACGCACCAGAACTCCAACGGCCTAATTTCTTCATCTCTTGATCGCTAATTCCACCTTTTTGTGGTATGAGAAGCAGCATCGATTCTAAAAGAATGTGATTTATAAGGTGATGAATCGGTTCCCATAACCTTCAAAACCTTTTTAAGAACGGATGAGAATCGAAAACGCGTTACTGGTTTACCACTCAAATGCCACATTAAAGGCCCTTCGGTACAAGGCTTAAAATTTGACAAAATTGGACAAACTTTTGTTCGTGCTTCTTCAATTCTGGTACAACCTCTCTTGGCATTAAGGCAAATTTTAAGAGATTAAATACCATCAATATTTTCAATTATTGTATCTGTGTTAAATTATTTTCCTCTCCTGGCAGTTGTTCTGTAAACGTTATCTCGCCCGCTCGTAAATTTCCATGAAATGCGAAAGCAAATAAATTAGCCTCATAATAAAAAAAAACAAACTGCCGCAAATTTTAATATATATGTTTTCTTTGAATGTTTCCTTATTTATACAGAAAGGAAGCGTATTGTGATGCATATGTCGTAGACTCAATTCGAGCACCGTATCATACATTTTTGTTGTAATAATGGTTTATTTTGCAAATTCTGCCCCGTTTTCTTCCAATTGCAAAAAATCTGGGCATTTGGCCCTGTACACTTCAAGCATTTATGGGTGAAGGTAATAACAAAATACCGAACATCAAGGAAACTGTCAAAAAACGTATAACGTCAGTCGTACCGGCCACATATCCCCGGATTATTGTACCAAGATTAAGATTGGTCTCAAACATACACTTATGACTCTGGGAAATGTACTGAGACCATAAACCATAATTCCATGTCGATAACACTCCATGACTTCGATAAATTTTTAGACATTTTAAGTCTGAATTGTTGATATTAGCTTCGCCAACCAAAATCCGTGCACCTATTGTATTTTAAAATTCCATGTATAGCATTAGGATGCGCCTCTGTGTACAAGAAGCATTAACCCATGTACTAATATCTGTAATTGTTTTTCTTGTTGGTTTACTTTACATTAATGTTCCGTCGTTATCAACCACTAAAGCTTTTGAATGATCGTTAACGGGATTCATAATAATCGATTCTAAATCGATGTATTCCAGGATAAATCTTTGATCCCTAACTGATTGTGACACGTGCATCGAACGTTTATCATAAACACTTTCTGGAGGTAAATTTGAACGGTATCTGGGGGTTACAGAACTCTGTGGAGATCCCCCTATAGCTAATGTGGTCCTGTGTTTCTGAGCAGCCTGGTCCAAGTTTTTTTCAAGCTGGCTGCGCTCTTGCATTCCCGCTCCCTGTCAACGAATTTACGGAATATACCAGGCATGAGCCGTTTTCGGTCGTGTAGAATTTTCAACTTCCCTCTTGAGATTCTTGTTGACATTTTCTTGCATCTTTTTCTGTTTTCTCGATGACTGTCGCATAAGGACTATTAGAAAACTCTCGCCGTCCGACCCATACTTTTTTAACTTTTAATTTTGACTGTTACCTCTGCGAAACACAACTCGACTTTCCGAAATTGCACACAGAAAGACATGAGATCACTTAACATTTCTGCTAGCTCGAGAATGATATTTAGCATTTGGGTTATTTGGTCAGACGCACAAAAAGAGATATGCGGTAAGAAAGCCTCAAAAGAAAGATAACTCTTATTAAAATGTTAAGCAAGAGCCTTCACAAACGAAATGTGCTTTTCTTTACACGTAGTAACATTCCGTTTCTATACCACATGATAACATAATTAACAATTAGTTGTAGATAAGAAAACGAAAATGATTTTAGTTTAGAAAGTTCAAAATTTAGTACTTTGTAATGTTTAAAATACGTTTTTGGACGGGTCTCATTAATTACCGTCAAGAAACCACAAGAAGTAAACAGTTGGCGCTATGGTGCTATGGCGCTAAGAGACACTATGGTGTATATTTTTAGTTGACCAGTTGACCAGAACTCAGAATACGGTTCACCACAGCCTAAATAAATATAAAAAGAAGAATATATATAATGGTGATTGTGTTTATATTGTATGATATTTTAGTAATATTTAATACATAATGAAGCAATAAATATATATCTATGTATAAAACATTTAACATTTAAACAAAATTGAGATATATTGACAAAAAAAAACAATTTAAAAAATAATATTTACTATAACCGTCATAAAACATTGAAACATAGTCGATATATCAAAATTTAAAACATTATTTAAAACAACCGACAAGAAGTAACAGTTTGGAGACATGAAACAAAATATAAATACATAATACTTAATACAAGAGACATGAACCGACAAGAACATTACATATAAAAATAGCACACTGAATTAAATTCTTAAGAATATAAACATTATAAGAACGAACAACTTAAAGACAAGAGATAGAACGTATTATAAATAATATACATTTATAGGTGGAAAATCATCTACGTAACTGATATCAAAACATGATACATCAACATTGTGGCGTATTAAAGACAAAGTTATTTGAAAAACCATGTTTTAATTGATTTGTAAGTCGTGCTTGTCCATAAAATGTACAGAGTGTCAGACGATTTGCCGACACTGGTTAGCAAATAGTATTTAAAAGGCCAACTTTTTTGTCTAAAAAACCCATTTCAGTGTGGATATTGAATTTAATGTCCAATAACATTAGCTGCTGAAAGCATTGTCCGTGCAGACAAAAATGCTTTGCCAGTTGCAGCAGCTTTACATGCATCGTCATATGATGGTGACACTAGTCTGAGTCTGTCATATTTTTCTGTATCATATTCATGTGTATGCTCTACCATTTCAATAGTGGTGGAAACTCTTTACCGATGTGCAAATGAGACTAAATGACTTTGGTATTACATAACAGTGGTTGCCGAGTGGTTATGGTAGTAATCTAATATTGATCAAGTGCCTGGCAACACATGATTGCAGGTTTGAGTCTCACTGCGTGCAATGGGTGCTCGAATTTAATCTCTGTTTGCAAGGATTGCCAGTTTACCACCGAAGATTTTATCTGGGTACCCCGGCTTCCTCTACAATAAAAACTGGTCGCAACCGATCTAGCGGAAAAATCGCTGAAAGTGGCGTCAAACTTCATTCAAACGGAAAGACTTCCATTTGAAACCCACACTAAAAATGCATTATTTCGAACGTAAATTAAAGAATTTGGCACTGGGTGACAGCCACTGGTGAACCCCACAGTGGACACCATTGCCAATTGGGCAAGTACGAGCCGTGTGAACTCTATGTATCTTGTGATAGTCTAATGCATTGGGTATTTTATTGAGGGGTTCAATTGGAAGTCTTCAATTCAAACAAACAAACAAACAAACAATGTATTTATAGAAATAAATTATCATTGAAAAGTGTGTTATTACTTATACATGAAGTCGTATTGTTTCAACTTTGGAAATTGGAAGTGTGCGCAACTATAGTATAATTTACGGAAATTTTAAAGAAAACGTTTCTATAAAAAGAGGTATGTATCCTAATATGACGCGCTTCAAAGGCTTTGAGACCACAACTGTGGTAAAATATGATTTAAGTAGAAGCAACACGTGATGAGGAGGGCGTGTTTTGAAGGGCTGTTCCAATTACAAAACTGTAACTCCCATCGGCAATCTATTGCAAATGACGTATTAATCTTATAAATAGTGAAACGCGCTATAATTATCTGTTGCAATATATTGTGTGTTACATTGACGGAACAGTCAGTTTATGGCGGAAATGGTGTTTTCTTTAGGTACGTAAATGTACCGTATTTGTCTTATTAGAAATAATTCACGTACGTTTTGATTTATAATTTTTCGCTCGGGATAAAATAATGCGACATAAATGGTCACCCTGTTGTAAAACAATAATAAACCACAGCCTCCGTGAATTATTTCTCAATTTATAATTATAGTTTTTTAATTTAGAAACGAGGTCATTTGTGTTATTTATCAATTTAGTAAAATAAAAATATAGTAGCAACCTGTATAGCTGAATATATAAATATTTAGTTACAATTCGACAAAGCCCGTCCCCATGCACGTGGTGGAGAGGGGAAACCCTCTCTTTGAATGTTGTAAGTTTATTACTGTAGTCGATACAAATAGCTGATCTCTACATATACCCAATACTTGATATTTTTCTATGACAGTCGAAATGTTTTCCGAATGGCCATCCGTTGCTTTGTTGTTCACTAACTACTTCTCGTGCTGAATATTGTTCACTGAACATCAATCAATCAATCAATCAATCAATCAATCAATCAATCAATCAATCAATCAATCAATCAATCAATCAATCAATCAATCAATCAATCAATCAATCAACCAATCAAGTGTACTCACGGGGTTTCGCACAATTACGACTATCATATTAAAACTAAAAACATTAAATGATCACTATAATAATAGTAGTTAATAACCAAGTACGTACTCTACCCCTTTTGCAATTCTGTGGATGCCATTTATAACAGATTAAAGATTAAGTAATATAAAAATGGCCCTTACCATTTCAAGCAAAGCTTTTCAAGTTATCCGACAATGATTCAATTAAAGGCATTAAAAAGGTAGAAAATGGAAGATGTTTACGTTTACTTACAACATTCTTATTATTTCATGGTTCCATTACTTTTAGATTAGCTATTAAGCTAAATTTTAGTTGGAGAAACGATTCACTAATGAGAATAGTTTTTTTTTCAAAAGCAAAATTGCGCAAAAACGATTCCAAAAGATAACTTGTAAGACAAATGATTTTATACAAGTAAATACTATTTACTTGGATGTGTAATACCGTCCGACAAAGGGCATTAAGTTGTCGGTGTAGGACGTAAAAAAACTCCACCAATCAATCAGGATGTGTAATACCGTCCGACCAAGGGAATTAAGTTGTTGGTGTAGGACGTAAAAAAACTCCTCCCCCAATCAATCAGGATGTGTAAATTAATTTAAAGACTAGATACACATTGTATATCAATATATCACTTACTAGTAACAGATGTAGGACCAACGTTGTTTTACTCTTCGGCTATATTAAAATAAGATCATTTTGACTTATCCTAGAAAATTTACCTTCATTTCAAATTAAGTGACACTTCTGTCCCATATACAAATTCACTGGGAAAATATTCTGTCAAAATTTCACAATATGTTTCATTGCATATAAGAACGAACGCTCAACCTGAAGCCCACGTGGTCTAAAAATCTACTTTCACTTTCTATTTCAGTCCAAAATTAGTGCATGTCCTTAATTGACTCGCAAAATTTTTATGTTCATTTAAAACCTAAAAAAGTTTATCCTCAAGTTTCCTAGAATATTCAGCTTTCCAAAAATACCAAATTTATTCTGGTATCATGTGCGGTTCAAATTCTATATATCAGGCAAGATTGAACCTGTCTGTTGAATAGTACTACTTTAACGTACAACCTCTGGACTGGTTCCCGGTATTTGGTGGTCCTACGCCTAGTACATTATAAACGTCATAAGTGTAAGAAGGAGTGAGTGAATGACATTGGATCACATTGGGAAGACGTCGATTTTGTGGCGGTTTGGTGTAGTGGTGGTGGGATTAGTTAATAGTATTTTGGCGGTGGTGGGAAGACTGAGTTGCCAGCCATGCAAAATGCTAGTATGGCGGAGTAAGGTAGTGAAAAGTGTGGTAGATGTGGAACGGGATACGTTTGGTGCATTTAAGTATGGACAAAGCGGTTGTGATGGATAGTAATTGACGTATAGGTTATAATAGTGGAGAGTAAGGTTAAGTGCGATAGTGGTGGATGTGGTGGTTGTTAAATGTAAATGATGTATAGGTTATTGCGGCATAAAGGAGGGGTTAGTGTGGTAGTATGGGTAAAGTGTGAGTGATGTATAGGTTATTGTGGCATAAAGGAGGGGATAGTCTGGTGTTAGTGTAGGTAAACAGTAAGTGATGTAAAAGTTATTGTGGCATAAATGAGGGGATAGTCTGGTATTAGTGTAAGTATAGATTAAGTGATGTATAGGTTATTGTGGCATAAAGGAGGGGTTAGTGTGGTGGTAGTGTGGGTAAAGAGGAAGTGATGTGTAGGTTATTGCGGCATAAAGGAGGTGTTAGTGTGGTAGTATGGGTAAAGTGTAAGTGATGTATAGGTTATTGTGGCATAAATGAGGGGATAGTCTGGTGTTAGTGTAGGTAAAGAGTAAGTGATGTAAAAGTTATTGTGGCATAAATGAGGGGATAGTCTGGTGTTAGTGTAGGTAAAGAGTAAGTGATGTAAAAGTTATTGTGGCATAAATGAGGGGTTAGTCTGGTGTTAGTGTAGGTAAAGAGTAAGTGATGTAAAAGTTATTGTGGCATAAATGAGGGGATAGTCTGGTATTAGTGTAGGTATAGATTAAGTGATGTATAGGTTATTGTGGCATAAAGGAGGGGTTAGTGTGGTGGTAGTGTGGGTAAAGAGTAAGTGATGTGTAGGTTATTGCGGCATAAAGGAGGGGTTAGTCTGGTGTTAGTGTAGGTAAAGTGTAAGTGATGTGTATGTTATTGTGGCATAAAGGGGGTTAATGTTGTGGTAGTGTGGGTAAAGAGTAAGTGATGTATATGTTATTGTGGCATAAAGGAGGGGTTAATGTTGTGGTAGTGTGGGTAAAGAGTAAGTGATGTGTAGGTTATTGTGGCATAAAGGAGGGGTAAGTATGGTGTTACTGTGGGTAAGAAGTAAGTAATTTATACTATAGGTTATTGTGGCGGAAAGGGGTTAGTGAGGTGGTGGTGGATGTGGTAAAGAGTAAGTGATGCATAGGTTATGATGGCATAAAGGAGGTGTTAGTCTGGGGTTAGTGTAAATAAAGAATACGTGATGTATAGGTTATTGTGGCATAAAGGAGGGGTTAGTGTGGTAGTATGGGTAAGGAGTAAGTGATGTATAGGTTATTGTGGCTGATGGGGCTAAGTGAGGTGGTGGTGGATGTGGTAAAGAGTAAGTGATGTATAGGTTATTGTGGCATAAAGGAGGGGTTAGTCTGGTGTTAGTGTAGCTAAAGAGTAAGTGATGTTTAGGTTATTGTGGCATAAAGGAGGGGTTAGTGTGGCAGTATGGGTAATGAGTAAGTGATGTATATGTTATTGTGGCTGAAGGGGGTTAGTGAGGTGGTGATGGATTGCGTAAAGAGTAAGTAAAGCATAGGTTATTGCGGCATAAAAGAGAGGGTAGTCTGGTGTTAGTATGGGTAAAGAGTAAGTGATGTATAGGTTATTGCATCATAAAGGAAGGGTAAGTGTGGTAGTGTGGGTAAAGAGTAAGTGATGTATAGGTTATTGTGGCGGAAAGGGGGAGGGGGGGTTAATTTGAAGCAAGCTGGAATAGGTGTAGTGTGGATGTGGCGTGAAGTGGTTAGTGTTGTATAGATTAAGGTGACGGCTAAAAAGAAGTTAGTTTTGTCGTAGCTTAAATCGGTGAGAATAGTTGTGGGTATCGTAAAGGGGTTAGAAGAATAATGGTCAGTTAAGTGGAATGATGCTTGTAGTACATTTGTATAGGTTACGGTGGTCGTCGAATAGACTTCCCGCAAGTCCCTTCGAATTTTGTTTGCTATGAGAGATATATCTTGTATTATATCACATTTACTATACTATCCACATGTGCCTTTGTATACATGTGGATAGTATAGGAAAAGTTGATAATAAAAGATGTATCTCTCTAATAGCAAACAAAAATCAAAGGGACTTGAGGCAGTCTAGTGGTCGATGTCATGAAATAATGTAATGCTGTTTGGACGGGATTAGTTTTCTTTAGGTTTCAGATTCCTTTATTCATTTATTCAATGTGGTTTTTCATAATAATCTGACTTTCACTATCAATAGAACAGATTTGTGTGATTACTAACAGTTTTGAATATGATATCTATTCCATTATTTGCTTGCTGATAAAACGGTAACTATTTACAGAGCCTTGAGAGTACATCAAATATCATTCTTGTAAAAAACGTTTTATCATTTTTCATTGCAGAAAAAGTTAGCAAGAGACAACCAATATAAAGATTGACAAGGCAACGCAAATATTGAATCAAAGCACTATTGTTTAATAGAACAACATAAAAACTGATATTAATGTTTGTCTTTATGATAGTTTCACAACGTGTGATTGGTTGACGTTCATCTGTGGCTACTCGACTGTTTAATCATTGTTTTTCCGATAAAGATTTTTCTGTGTGTGGTGTATATTAAATATTAAATACGATACAGTATCTAATTAAATATGAATGAGAAAAACTTAGGGTTGAAATCAATTTATTCTCATTTAAACATCTTCTGTGCTGAATTATGTTTTAAGTGGATTATTGCATCAAAATCAACAGAAACATTGGTTAAAACATAATGAATTTAAGAATTAAGACAGTATCTTTCTTTCATTGAGAGTCCTGGATACGTTCCCAGTGCTACACCCAAGGCGATTTGATCCAGATTTAAAAAACAAACATACGTCATGTTTTTTTTATGACATAGATGTCTTTTAGTTCATATTTTCAACGATTGTAGACACCGTGTTTATGTATTTGTGTATTACAGTATACGGTTTATTCCCCGATTCCCTGGATTAAAAAAAACCCATCTAATTTATGTACTGGATTAAGGGGCCTTCCAAGGGGTGTTTAAATTAGTGTCACCTGTTTTTTAGCATATGTAAAATATCAAATAAGAAAAGTATTATAATGAATTTTTCATTTGTGAAATATATATGCGTTTTTGTGTTTTTATGTTATTTTAATAGTTGGAATATTGTAGCAGACAAATGTAAGGTTCAACAAACAAATAAAAAAACACCCCATGGTTTCAAGTCCTATTGTCTATGTTTTTATTTTATGTCTATGTATGTATGCACCAACTTTATAGTTAAATTATAATAAAAGATTTGTTTGTTTGTTAGTGATGAATTTCAAATTCAGCTGATCATTGGCCATATTGGCTTAGAATGGGGTTTTGACTTTTCATCCATTTTTATACCATTTCTTAGCTTGAAGCTTAATAAATTGGCACGGGACATTATGAAGACAAGTTTATTTTATTGACAAATAATGTATATTTGTAACATTGTAGTCATTTTTTTATAGTTGGAATTAATTTAATTCTAATTAATTTGAAACCATCAATTCTTTTTTTTAAATTTTATTTTGACATTTTTCTAATCAATTCAGTTTCTCCATGTCTACTATACTTTATTATAATTTTCAAGGTAAATACAGGTAAACTAATTATGACATTCCCCTCGACAGGCCCCTTAATCCACCTACCTAATGAGGTGTAGGCGTTCGGGGAATACACCCAGTCTAGCTACGTGTGTTCCTGGGAGATATAACGGATCTACATGTCATTTGTAAAGGGCTTCAAGTTAGATTTGCGACAACTAATTGATACACCATTTTTAAAAGATTGAGAGAATTATTAAAAGGTTGCATTCAATTTCCGACGCTTAACTTCATATTTCTAAAGATTGTAAGTCTAGTAATTTTTGAGTAAATTGCAACTAAGCAGATTGATTGATTGATTGATTGGATGCTTGTTTTTTTTCTAGCGAGCAGTATTTCAGATTATATTCAGGACAAGAACAAATTACCAAACAATAAATCAATTCGGGAAAGATAGACCAAAGGCCCTAAATGTCTTTACAATTTAGCCTTTTGTAGCAGCTACAACGAACATACTCTAATCGAAATCTACAAAAGTGGTCTTCATCGCGAAAGGAGCGTGACACTCTCCAAACACGTTACCCACTGTGGTCCGCGGTCTGGCTTTCCTTATATATTATGACCTGACAACCACCCAATGAGAGGGCGTCCCTTATCCGCCACATAGGGACACGCTGGGCAGCTCTGTGGGTAGAGCACTGTGAACTCTAACAGAATGGCATCAGTCTATTACGCAGAATGTATATGTATATATGTATCACAGATATACACATTTTATTTGTAAGGTCTTCGAGACATGAGACATGACCTTTTCTCATTTTTAACATTTTCTCAGGGTCAAAGATTAAGGTCACATTCAATGAATAACATTACTCCCTGTTAAGGTTACTAATCCCTAACTGCAACACATAACTGAAAACGACAGGGTGAAAAGTGCTCTTATTATTACACGATCATTTCGATCATTTTTTTATGGTTCCTTAACTATAGCAGTTATCCCCGTTGCATATTTAATGAAAGCCGTTAATGCCAAAAATTGGCAAAGATTAAGCCAGATAGACATAGGGTCTGCGCTATTGGCCACTATTCCGGTTTTACTTTGGAATGAAAAACTGTACCAAGCAACTTTTTAATGATGTTACTCAACATAGTTTTTTCAAGAACGGATACTTACGGTTGAAAAACAAACTAGCAATCATATATTTTTTATTCATGTCATTACAACCAAACTCATATTACAATTCTAAACATTTACGTGAAAATCTTTGGAAAACGAAGACATTATTGGTCAACTTTGAACATTATTAGCATTATATATTGTTATATGTATACTTGGAATTTGCAGAGGTTACTACCTTTCAGTCTGAATCCATGCTTGACATCGTTTAAAAAAAAGTAATGTGAAGGTTATCTGAAGTAATGGTCCCTTGACTCTCAGCTCTTGTTGTTCGGTCGGTTTCCTTGCTATTTTTCTTAAAACCAATTGCTACTAAGTTCAAGGACAGTTGAACAATTGATTTGTTTCTAAATCTTATTAATAAATAGTTTATCGTACACAATTATTCTTTTCATAGTTTTCATGACATTAAGGTGATGTGTTTTGAGACTCAATACCAAGTCGGAAAGTAGCTGGAAAAAAGGGGTGGGGGTTAAATAAAATCCAGATATGTTTAATGTATACACAAAACATGCATGCATTTCGGAACTACATTTAAAGTTCAGTTATGATTTGTATAAGTTTAATCGATGAAGTTCGAGGTATTTTTAACACAAGTTGCGTACGTTAGATAGGGTGGCTTAACTGAAAACATTACATGTGGCAAATGTAAACTTTATGCGAGGTCTGCGGAGTATTTGTGTGAAAGTATCAAAACAAAGTGTCAAAATGAAAATATTCTGCCTGATTATTTTACAAGTATTCCACTCTTTGCTAGATCATAGGATAGGGTACACTTGGAAATATTGCAAAAATCGTATTATTGTTAAAAGAACAAAAGTTATCACCCATTAGGTCTAAGGAGAAAAAGTTTTGTATTATAGAGTATATTGCTCATAAAGAGTTAATTATTTCCTAATCATCTCTACAGATCAACCTGTTGCTCTATCTGACTCTTTCCCGTCGATATAATGCCGTTAAATCTGCTCCTTAATACGGTCTTCTGGTTCTAATTCCATGTGGTCGGAGCAGGTTTGTGATAGTTTAGAAGCTGATTCTTTGCAATCCAGGTATCCCGGCCGCAGTTGTTGTTGCTGTGACTGTTTGATTCCGCAGATGGAATACCCAGTTGTACTTATTTTGACTTTACAGTGGTTATGCGTGGTTTATCACTTCTTGGACGGTCATTAGTTGTTCCGGTATGTTGGTTCCTAGTACGGAAATTGTACTCTGTTTCACATTTCTCGGTACGTGCTAAATCATTTTGGAAGATTTAAGTCTGTAGTTGTATGATGATGATGTTTCTGGTAGCAGTAATCAACCGCGGCATCGCATAACATTTACGTTTTAACGAGTTTAACCATCAAACCTGTTCCTTGTAAACGCTACCGATAGACGGTTGATTAGATTACGAACTTTACGTTGAACGCGCTTTTAAAATATTGCGGAAATATACAATGTATGCAATTTTCAAGTGTTATTTTTAATATGTGACAATATGAAGAAAAACGCTAAACCATTTAAAATTACTTGTCAATTGTAAAGGTTTTTCATTTTAAATTATAATGGGTAATAATTAAAAATCATTTTTTATAAATTAAAACGTTGCTATGCGTTTCCCTTTGACTAGTATAGGTTTCCGTCACATTCCGGTAGCCACTTACACAGGTTTGAAACTTACCTGTAAACTGTGAGTCAGCTACGAACTGCTTCTTTAATATCACACCGCTGCATCCAGTGTCTCTCAGTACTGTGACCTCCTTACTGTTCACTATGCCTTTCGATTCGGGCATTTCAATGCGAGGACTAGACATGTTAACTGAACTTTGTCTACACGCAGAAGTGTATACAGGTAATGATATGGAAATCGTAAATGCACTACATACCTTAAGATTATCATTCAGTTTTCCGTGTTTACATTGGCTCTCTATTATGTTAATTGCTGCTACCTTTCCTGTCTTCACAAAACAGTTTGATGCTATATGGCCATGCTTACCACAATAGTAACATCTTTTCTTCTGAAAATTATCCTTATCATTTACCTTTCCTGTCTAGGTCTCCTGTTTTCTTGGGTGACTTTGCTGATTTTGTTGCTGCTTTTGTTTCAACACTTTCTGTGCGTTGTCTGTCTGAAAAATAAGTGATGTTATATTTGGGTTTCTAGCTTCCCTATGCTGGTCAGCATACCCATCTGCTCTATGTTTTCTGGAATCCTTTCTTTCAAAAACGATACTAAATCCCTGCTACAAATATGTAGTTACTGATCCCACATCATTAAATCAAACAATCCATGAAATTTTGATGGACTTTTGGACATTTCAATCCATCGCTGAAAGTATCCACTCAGTCTGACAACAAACTGCTGAAAAGTTTCTCCAGATTCTGGTCTTCATTTTCGGGATTTCTGCTTGAAGCCATCCCCAGTCGGCTGAAACCGCTGAAGCAGAGAAGTTTTCAAAAAATCATGCTCCGATCAGGTGAAAGTAATGCATATACATCTAAACGGAAATTTTCCTAAGCCACTTCTGACACCAAAATGTCAAGTAATACCGAGATTATTCAGGTTGATTATATTATTTAAAGAAAACAAGAAAATCCACAACTAAATATATTTACATATAACACAATTACAGTATAGAAAATTAAAATACCCCCCGAATTGTAATAACAAAATAATAAACGTCTAAATGTCTTATTGTTCGTTTCACTGATCAGTTAACACCAATTCCAGTTTGCACTGTTAAAAACACCAATTCTCCGTCTGAGGGACTTCTTATCCTCTGTCGTCCTAACGCACAGTCGTCCATTTATACGTCGTTGTCTTGCGACTTAAACCCGTGGTCCATGCAACTATTTACGTGCTCCGTCGTCCAAGTGACTACCTATGCTTTGACCTGATAAAATAGTACACTGTCAATACCAAATAGTATAATGTGCCCATTCAGGTACGCACAATGCAATTCTATCGACTTAAATTGAATAACTCAATACATATGTTCTGTCAGAGTACACACAGTACTACAACCTAATACATCTTATGTCCGAGTGCACACAGTACTACAATCAAATACATATTAAATGTTATATTGTGTCTGAATACCCACCAAAAAAAGTTTACAACGTGTTGGACTCCGTGCTTTGTTCACTAAGAAAATTTCAATCTATCGCTATTGTACGCAAAACGAAAACAATATCTCAAAATACAAGGTAATACAAAATACAATATTTAAACCCAAAATACGAAATTGTAAATTACATGCTTACAGAAAATATCACTCAAATTAAGGCGTTGTTTACCGTAGCTATTCTAATAATAATGAACATATATACACAACATGTACAAAACAATTATGTGCTGTGAAGTAGGTCCGTGACAGTCTTAATGTTACCTAGAAAATTTTTGTAATGACATTTGTTAGAACTTACATGTATGATTTGAACTTCAAACCTAGGTACACATTCAGAAGGCTGAAATGCACCGTGTTGTGTGAAAAAAATCAGTGTCATATCATTTTGTCAAGTTAAATAGCATTTGCAGTTTAAAAATTGTGTTAGAAATTTCTTTGTCTTTATATTGCACACATTTACAGACTTTCATAAAGGTAATTATTGTATCACATCCAATCCGATCTTTGCTATTAGTTATATTTCCACTATATTATATTTTCTACTGGCACACCCTGCATAAGATGGCTGTCCTCCCGACATTTGCCCGGTAACACTGAAAACTTGAAGGCTATCCTTTGCTTGATTGGAAATAATTTACATTGTTGTTATTGTTATTGTTCGCGTAATTATTTATAAAATTGAAAACATTATGCAGCTTTAAAGACACGAGAAATGTTAAACAAACACATCATTTCCTTTTTGTTGTCAAACTACTTTATTATTTCAAACTGGATGAACAGATCAAATATGTTATTACATATAAAAGTAAAATAATAACCTGTAGGACAACATCAGTTATGAATCCCACCACATATTCCCATTCAAATATCCTTCTGTACAAAGCCTGCGGTCATCCTGACAAACTCCACCTATTAAGGTACACAATTCGTCTGTGGTCGCTAAAATAACATAATTCTCACCTTTTATGTCTTTATAAGAAAATTATTATATAAAACGTGACATGATCCACACATAAACAATTTGTCGCTATTTGGTAATTTAGAATTATGTGACTCCTTTATCACAATAAGCACAACACAATTTGTATGAATATCGCTGTTTAGTCAAGCAAACACACGAAACAGAACACAAGTAAAGAAAAAGGTATTTTAAATACATGAAGATTAGTTTTAAATAAGTGCAAAGCAATGTTGATTATAATTTAATTACTAATATATATTGATGAATAAAAGAAAATATCGAATGTGCATAATTTATTTTTTACATAATATTTACAACATATTGTTAACCTCATGTTTATTTATTTATGTGTTTTCGTGTTAATGCCTCCAAAACTTCTTAATAAGTTACAACATAAATATACATTTGGCCAAAAGTTAGGGACCACCATGTTTTGCTTTAAATAAATTTAAAAAAATATTGTTTCTGGTTCTTTGTATATATGTTATCAACAAAAGCTAGGTTTGTAGTATCTATTGTTAAAATATTAAATCGCTCGATTCACAATACAATAACAATAGGGATTTTAAAAACACTACCCTCAGCTTTTGAAAACCCAAGTTTGGCACCTTTTTTATTTCGTCATGTGCACGTGCGTAAGAGGTAAATTTATCCTGTTTTGAAACAATTTCAACATGGTTCGTCGAAAACTAGCAATGCAGAGTGATGGCAATCAATTGGTATGATAAGGACTGGAATGACACAGCGGCAGGTTTCAGATAGGTTCAATGTTAGCCATTCTATCATCAGTAGGCTGATGAGACGATATAATGAAACTGGTATTGTTGGGGAAAAGCCAAGTTCAGGGCGACCGAAGAAAAGAGAGATGATAGACTACTTCGAAGACTTGCTAGACAACAACCTTTTTCCTCTGCAAACAGGTTGCGTAGTTGATGGAATGTCCATGTTAGAATCAGATTGATTGATTGATTGACTGGATGTCTGCTTTACGTCCAGCAAGCAGTATTTCAGCTATATTCAGGACGGGAACAAGTTAACAAACAATAAATCAACGGAAAATGGGGGTGGGATGGGTCAAAGGGAATACAATTTTGAATGCCACTGGAAAAGTATAGAGTTTTGGGTAGGGGCGGAAAATTTAGCCTTTTGTAGCGGCTACAATGAGCCTACTCCTTTTCGAAATATACAAAAGGGGTCTTTATCGTGCAAGGAGCGTGGCACTCTCCAAACACGTTACCCACTACGGTCCGCCGTCAGGCTTTACGTACTATGACATGACACCCCCGAATCAGTAGACGGACAGTAAACAGAAGGCTAAATTGCGGAGAACTTCGAGCACGGAGACCAATAAAGCGACCAGCACTTTCACAAAGACATAAGGACGCCCGGCTGCAATGGGCGCGTGAACATATCGGATAGAATATTTGCTCTTGGAAAAGAAGTCATTGGTCCGACGAAAGTCGTTTTCTTCTGAAACCAGTTGATGGTAGGATGCGGGTACGGCGTCAACGCAGGACAGCTTTTGATCCTGCACATGTTCTGGGAACTACAGCTTTTGGTGGTGGCGGAGTGACAGTTTGGGGCTGCTTCTCATATGACTGTAAGTTAGACTTGTATCCATTAGTTGGCAAACTAACTGCTTTAAACACAGAGATCAGATTCCAGACCCCCGTATTGTGGCCTATTTTGATGCGCAACCACTTGGAAACAGACCCGTGTTCATGGACAACAACGCAAGACCTCAAAGATCACGCATAGTCAAAGATAATCTTGCAAATGAGGCAATTGGGACATTACCATGGCCTGCCATGTCTCCGGATATGAATCCGATAGAGCATGTTTGGGACTATCTCGGCCGGAAAGTGAAAGAACGTGACCCTCCATGTAAAAACATTCAAGAATTGCGTGATACTTTAATTCAGGAGTAGCGGCAATTCACTCAACGTAGACTTCAGAGACTTGTCCAGAGCATGAGAAGACGAGTTCAAGAATTGCACCGGAGGCGTGTTGGATACACACGGTATTGACTATTTTCTTGTAAAAATCACCTCCGCTAAACTCCTGGTGGTCCCTAACTTAAAGCCAACTGTATATATCAATGTTACGTGTTACGTAGATCCCATCCTTTCAAGCATGACTGTACAGTAACATTTGATTTATCTTTAATTATTTCGCTTTATTATGCAATATTCTTTGATATAGGTCGCTATCAGGATTTATCAGCCAAAGAAAAAGTAATATTCACCGAGCCGCTATGCGAGGTCAATATACATTTTTGAGGACTGATAAATACCGAAATTTCCTTTTCTACTGGAGCACCTGCTTACATTTTGTTATTGTTGTAAAGGTAGTTACTCTTAATATTTTTTATTTACTACTGCATTTTGATATCAATTTGCTGATAATCCTGTAATTTTAGTTTCAAATATTGAGACATGTGAGAAGAGTATAAATACACAAGTGTAAATCAATAATATTATTGTAAAAAATCCTCAAAATATTTGATGAATGTTTTCGAGTTTAGAACTGAAGCTCCGAACGTGCTTACGACAAACTGAGTTGCTCGCTGTGTTTTTTCATCTTTCCTCTCTATTAATTGTTTTATTTGCTCCTCATCTCGGAGCCGACGTTTCTCCCATTTGTTGTTGACACGCACGATGTTTCTGTAGCAGACGTCAATGAATTGTGCACAATACATTTAATACAATCGATTTGATTGGACGAATGAAGTTACTAAGACATCTATTTTGAATGGCAAAACATAAAAACCAGGTCGATATCGGATTCCGCTTGACTACTATGCAGCGGAATCGTGCAGCGTACAAACATTTCCATAGGTTTACATTATTTTAATACTGTTGCTTTTTATCGTGACCGGAAAGTTGTTATTACACCAATAAAAACACTCAAAATTCTATTCATTTAATAATATTTTATAAGTATAACTTCCATATGTCCAACTGCTAGAAGACATAATCTATTCTCAATAACCAAAAACATTATATGCATTAACTAGCGTTCAAATGCGCGCGTCAGACTATGCATATCTAATAATCGTTACCCGTTACCTCCAATCATCAAAGTATTAATTTAACCATTGTTATATTCTATTTTTATAATATCATGACGTTAGTTATATTTTGCATCACATTCTGAATATAGCTGACATTGCTTTCTGGATGTTAAACATTATTCAATCAATGCACTTTGCAAAAAATATTGCGTATGTGTATGATAGCAATTCGGAAGAAAACGTGTTACAATACGGCTAATGTATTTGTAGATGTGTTCCATATATAATATCAGAAACAATGCACCTATTTTGGAACTACATAGTAATGAAAGGATATAATACTTACAAACAAACGAAAACACAAACTTTATTAAAGTGAAAATTAATTTAAGTATTTTAACTAATAGTTTTAATTATAGGATGTCAATAATTTTGCTGGGAAAATCAGATTGATTATTATCTTTGAAATTAGCACATGTAGCTTTTCTAAATACACAGTCTTACATTGATGAAGTATCTATGGCTATCTGTTTGCCAAAATTGCTTAGTGAGTTACCCCAAAAGTTATCACATATATAAAGTTTCGTACATTTTTGTCGTGCCTATCTTTGATTTGCTCTTGTTTAAAAAATTAGCATTCATCTATCTTTGGTCATTCATTCTAGTTAACTTGCGTTGACGTATGATTTTGTATATACAGTACTGACCTGACAATGCATTTCCTAAAATTACTAGGAAGAATAAAAATACTTTTGTCATCAAATTAAATTTTTTGTGTACAGCACATGGTTCGCTGTCAGAAAATATATGGTTACTTAGGATGTTTTATCCGAACAAAATGCCAATTACAGTTGCAAAATGACATATTTCAGTAAAGTATGTCAGTCTGGTCCAGATTTGACTACCATTACGATTTTAGCATTAATACTTGCAATCTTATAGGTTATCTTAAGCAGCTGCGATTTTATGAAATTTCTTACAATATTTCAGATATGCGGCGTTTGTCAGTACTGTTCACTTTTAAGTCAGATTTCGAGTATTTCTGTAGCAGTCAGCATTTACATTGATAAAACAAATATTGAAAAACGATGTCCACACAAAATTAATATGACTGTGACATTCTAGCAAAAGAGTTGACCGCCAAGTGGTCTGTTTAATCAAGGCTGGTCATTCAAAGATCAAATACTCACTGTGCGCGGTTTCTTATCCTTCGGGAAGCAAAGAGTCATATATAGATAAAAAACTTTCGTGGTTTATGTTTGTTTTAAGGTTATTAGTTTCACTATTCTGGTAATGTTTAAGATACTAGTATTTCATGATTTCAAGTGTTTGGTTCAAAATGATGGGAAAGAGGTACACTGTAGTTTTGTGTGTTTCAATGTTGTTGAACGCCTTATTCAACAATATTACAGCTATATGTAGTGTCTAGTTTTTAATGTGGGATGAACCCGAAACACCTGATTAAAACGACTTGCACAAATTTCGGAGGTAAAACTGGAAACCCTTGCCCATTAAGATTGAAGACGGGCATCGCATTGAAAACCGATCCCGCAACCTAGGTGTGTTAGGCTCTTAATTATTAGTATTTAACTATGTACCGTAAACATTCGGCAACCGAGGCCCCAAGAAAGACTAGAGAAGATGTAAAAACTTTAAAAACTTGTTAACATAGTTTGAATTCAAAAACATTTTGTCACAGCTTTAATACAGCTGGGACAACAGTTATAAGTATGCTTGATTCTTGTACATGCACTACGCAGTCACAAAGGCTCTACGTAACCTTAACGCTGTCAAGCGTAAAACCAGACAGCTTTCTTAAATTATTGCCGATTGGTGAAATAAATTAAGAATATTAAATAAAATGAAATAATAGATATGATAGAATTTAATTACGAAAGGGTAAATGGAATTTAAGTTGCAGAATTTAATTAAGATTTGCATTAATAATTGATAGATAAATCTGGATTTTTACAGTATATGAGTCATTCTTGTAATCTTTCTTGGGAAGTTGAACTGACCAAGTGACTCGTCCGAATAAAAAAATTATCGGCTGTTGGTGGAGTGCCTAAATGATTAATATGCATTATTGCCGCGCTCGTTAAAAAAGTGTTATTGCAAAGTGCTTTCGTTGAAAAAAATCATAAATACCACTTTTGCATCAGGCAAATACAATGTACAGTTTTTGATAATTATGTTAGTCGCTATTCTTAATTACCTAGAGCTTAATATCAAGAAGGCATGGTATACTTATTGCAGTTTGATTTTATCCATTGCAAAATATTAATTTCTGGAAAATACTCCACATATATGTATTCATGTGTAAGTATAATTTTCAGCCAATTTTCACAAATTCATGCAGAAAATATTTTTTAAATCAAACGCGTTTTGCATCTACAGTCAAATGAAATTGCCAAATGTAGTCTTTACTGAAAAACTAAAATGTCAATGGATATACATGGCAGGTTTGGGTCAATATACATGTATCCAATATTTTGAATTAACGTCCCTGCAATTTGTGACTTTATATAAGTTATGACTTTTTAAAATTATTTCTGAACTGAATCGTTATATCAATACTTCTTTAATACATATTGATGTAAACGAAGGATTCTTTGGTAGTACCTTACATAAAACTACCATAAACAAAAACGATTAATAGGTTTTAGTTTTTCCTTTATTGATTAAGGTGAAAGGAGTAGGGGTTTTACCTCAGTTCTTAATGACATATGTTCATATTGTAACAACAATGCATTTAGGTCAGCTACTTACCTTAAACTATGCTCGAAAAGCAACACAATGAATAGTTTAAGATGAGTACCAAAATGTGACGTTGAACTCTATGACAAATGTGATGAAAACATTATAACAGCACAGTTACATGTTTACTTTAACACTTGATACGTTATGAATGATATTAAGTTAAGTATAAAATTTTAATTTTCTGGAAAGGACACTGCTGTGAACTAGTAATCAACTAAAACAGGGATGTCATCTCTTGTTGTTTCTATAGCATAGAACAATAATTCGTTAATAGTTATAATAATCATATCAAACATTGTTGAGAGTCATGGATCTGATAAAATAAGAAAGAAATACTCTTGATCACTGTCGCTAGGCACAAGTTTATAGAAAATATAAATATGAAAATCTCATCACAACCAGATCTCTAAAATTAACTGAGGTGATTCGTAGACATAGGCATAGTTCCTGTGTACCAGAGTGTGACAATGGAATTTTCGTAACAAATACGTATTAATCTGACAGTAATCTAATTCAGTATTTTGTATATAAATTATATAGGATGGCAAAGTTACTTGTCATGCAGTCACAGTAAGTAAATTATATACACACCTCTTGGTATTGTACCAATTGAGGGTAAGAACAAAATTGACAGTATTAAAATCTAATTCTAACAGTGTTGGGCTTAATTTGTAGACGTATATATAAATATTTGATATTAACCCTGTATTTCTGATGCTTTAGAAATCCGCTGTATAAATATATTATATGGTTGTCACAATCACAATTTCTACTATTTTATTAATCTTTTATATTTTCATAACCTGAAATGACCAAAGCTCATGCATTTTTTTCTTGAATTGCTTCACGCTTTTGAACCTTTGTCCCAGCCAACCATCAACATACGATTGTCTGATATTGGTAAATTTGTTCAAAAATTTATTTTAATTGAGCATAAAATCGTTTTGATCGCATATGTTTTAGTTAGCGATAACTTTTATAAAAAATTCTATTTATTTTAAATTCTGTATTTGTCTGTACAATATTTTGCATGTAAAACACGTCTAACTTGCAGCCGTGCATCCAGCAGCCATAATTTTCTTCCAGTACTCTAGAGTACTGTCCTTTTTGCATCCTTTTAGTCCTCCGTTGTGCATCCTTGCATAACTTTCACAGTTACGTGGACAGCCACTGCAACCGATGTATTTTTTCATGTACTTCTGAACACAGTTATACGAGCACATGTAGTCTTTGGAACATTCCTTATAACCTGAACCAGAGTAAAAAAATTAACACTAAATATTTTATAGCTCTATTTTTATATTTAGTTTTATCAGATTAAACGTAATCCCTAACTTATTAAACACCCCCAAACAAACTGGTTTTGTTAATTAGGAAATACATGAATGATGTGCTTATTTTCTTGCATTGCAAAAATTAGCAATGCAATAAAAGAACTCGATTGACATTAATCCATTGTTAATGCATATTATTTCAAATAATATAACCACAATCTCTTTTTTGGCATGTTTTAATTCTTTTGCCTATATTTAATATATTTATCGTATATAGTTTTCAATACACATTCACATACGGCATTCTCTGAGATTAAAATTCTTAGTCATACCCTTTATTAAATGTATTGGCACTGCTGAACCGCCAAATTTAAATGTCAATAGTATCTACATGTATATATGCGTCATGAATGTTAAACGCCGTTCCTAAAACTATGTTATTTTGGAGAAAACATATATTACGTACCTTTTCCCGGTCTGCCACAATCTATCCAATAAGCCATTTTAATTTGAAATGGCCCACAAGACAAAGAGCCACGATCCTTGACACATCCAATATTCAGATTACATTTTGATTCCACCTGTTTAACGTAAAATACAGCTTTTAGAAACACTGAGAATAAGCGCACTGTCTCCTAATAACTGCATAGGACTATTGTAATGTTGTTTGTCAGAATTATAAACGCGGAAACGATCTATGAACATTTTCAACCATGACCTCAATTTCTAAAAAGATTATTACCATTAATTAAAGATTTTACATGTTTAAAAGTTTCTTGTTTAATCCGATTTTGTAGTTGTACAAATTGTTACTTGTCAATAAAATTAAATAACATTTCTCAATTTGTTAAATTAAATGGTAAAAATGCATCTAGCGTTTCGACGTAGGTGCTCAGTTTTTATAGATGAAGCAAAAGTACTCAATGCTATAATCACTGAATATCATTATATGCTGAGTGTTACCACAACAGGTTAAGAAAGTTCTTTTTCAACACATTCTAGTGAAAATTGAAATGTTCGTCTCTTTAAACATCTTTTTTGTAACTAACGGTAATGTTGTGGCATCAATATCTCATTTTGAACAAGGCTTCTACTTACCATACATATACAGTTCATACATTTTGCAGACACGGGACCTGATAGATTAGCTGAAATACGAATTTCTTATTTTAATACTTATAAAGTGGGATTAGTTGTAAGTAGTTATTTAGGCACCCTTCTGCAACACGTTTTGTTCTTCGGGGTTTGTGTGCTAACTTATGTGCTTTTTTTCAAAGTATGTGTTCTTTGTTGTGTTAGAGTTAATGTTTTACCATGGATTTGTGATTTCGAACTTAAATATGTATTGTTATGATAAGGTATTTTTTCTTAAAAAAACCAACACGCAGCGCGAAAAGTTTTATTACGCGACAATTAAAGACGAAACGTTATATCGTTTGTTATTACGGGCATTGAATGCATAATTAAATATCATTCAAGCACAGAAAAGTTATTTTGTATCTTTTGTTGCTTTGTATTATGTTGTTTTTAAATACGTACATAAAAATAAGCAGACACGGGACCTGGTATATACCTATAGTTACAAGTACTATATTCTAGAGACAAACAAAAGAAAAAGACCGTCCATCGGCAAACAAAAGTCTAGGAACCGTGTGTTGGAAACCCTCCCAGCATCTAGTCGGCTGATGGTAAAATACTATATAGTTTAGACTATAACTTTGAACTTTTGATTCAATTGGAGACTAAAAACTAATGTCCATTTCGATTTAATATCCGTAAGTACTTGGTATTATTATTGTAATGTTTTATTCGACTTGTATGAATCTTACTAATAGATCTTAATTGAATATTTCGCGAATGAACGGAATTTAACCATGATGTACCAATTACAATTAAAAAAAAACTTTTTTCCGATTGCATGTTGGATAATACTGTACATCTCCGTTTTCGTTGGATGAATGCACAATTTTATCATTTACAAAAAGGCAATAAAAACTTTACGCTAATTTAGGAACATAATATCGTCATACAAGCCATGTGAAAGCTGACCATCTTGCACTATTCGCATACCTCGAACGTTAATTGGCATAGTATCAAAAGTCGTTGTTTGTCTCTTAGAATGTATCAATAAGAGAACAAAGAACCTTTTTCATACAAAGGGTTTTTTACGATTTATGTTTCCTTTCTTAATAATTCCCTCTCGTAAGAATATATGACATGCACCGGCAATTCACTCCACAAACATAATGACCTCAATAAGATAATGCGTTCATGACAACTCTGCATGCCAATAAATCAACACACTTGTTTGGTTAGGTTTTAAAAGTATTTTTCGAGTTCGGGGTTGTCGGTTTTGTTGGCCTTGATTTGTGGATTTATTTTTTGCAGTTTCCTTTTTATTTGCTATTTTTTCATCCCCTCCATTTTCAAAAGAGAGAATAACGATATCGATGGGTTTATGCCTTATTATTAAAACTGACGCACATTCGAATACTGCATTTTATTTTTGTTGTAACGAGTATACTTCAACATTTCGCGCAATTTTGTCTGACTTCTGTTACAAAAATCTGAATTCAGCTTGCCATTCATCAAAATGTTTTTTAGACTGATAATGCACATTTAATCTGGGTAAAAAACGAAAACAAAGATGTTCTTCCTAAAGACAGAAAACAGACAACGGAAAAGGCGGGCGACCATTACAAATGTTTACTCTCTTTATCCCTCTAACCCCCATAAAAGATCTTCAAACTCGGCTGTGATAAACTTCTTTGGATCGTTAATATTTTTGTTATAAATGTATAATCGTAAATCATACAGAAAGAAATGAATCGGACAAATGTAACTCTCTTCATGCGATAAAAACGATTATTTACTAAGAATGCAAAATAGCATTTTATTTCAACTTATATTACAACAGATTAGAAGCAAAAAATACGTTTGTAATGGCTGTCAATAACAAAAATTGGTACTGAAGATGCAACACTTGATCACCTAGCGGTCAGTAATCGCCTCATTTGCACTATTCAATAAAATTGACGCACTGATAATATAAAGATGTGAAATGTAATATTACATGAATCTTCATTAGTATTATTATTATTATACAACTATACAAAAAAACTAGATTCATAGCAGACTTGAATCAAGTTTGTATAATTTTTTTAAGTCGACATGTTCACACTGTTTCAACAATAAAATATAAACTATAAACTAGGTATAATGTTGCTGCATGAAAAGGTGCCCTTAACGTTGCCCTACGTGCAAATTAATACTGGGAAGAAGAAACAACATTTGTTTTAAGCAGTCTTGAATACATTTCATGGGTAAATGTGTCCGAAAGTGTTGGTAAGTTACAGCTAAAAACATATTAAATCTTCTAAACTTTAATAAGAAATAGCAAATCCCAGCTATATAAATATACTTTAGGATAAACCAGTCCTTGTAATTTCCATAGCAACGTGATACATACACATACATAGGACACATATCTGACATGTTCAAATAAACATGTCAAACACAATACATTTTTAACAAATCTATTGAGAAAAACTGTTTCCCCTTGATAAAGAAAAAAATTAATTCCCCAAAAACATTTAAGCTTATTTATGCAATACTGTATATTGGTTTTGGTTCGTTTACAAGACTTCAAATATTTTTTATTATTACCATTTTCATATCATATTTTTATACAAGCATATTATTTTTTAAAAATAGTAATATTAAAATATATATACGTCTAATGAAACTTAGTCTGTGTTATTTTAAAATTATTTAATTATATGTATCCGTCAACAACTGAACACATATAATTATATGATGAATTCAAGATTGGACTAATCGTTTTGATCACTGGATTACAAATGTTATGACTGATTCAAGTACTGTATATGTTATCATAATTACAAATGGACATACTACCCCAAACAATCAAACAACAATACATGCCTTTTTCTCTGCGATTTTTCACATTTTAAAAGTTACACCCTTAACCAGCACCATTTTTGTTCAATTATTTTCCACACAAAACTACCTGCTGTCGAGACGCATTCCTTCAGAATTTAGCTCTATGCTACTGCTGTTTTGCTTAATAAAACTTACCAGCCACAACGCTTTCTAATATGACAAATAAGAATAAAAAACCAAACATAGCCATGGCAAATTCCATGTACAACTGAGTTTATCGTTACAAATTAAAGCTTTTATATTAAAGGTTTAATTTTTTAGCAATAAGTGAAAAAAGGGAACAAACATTAGTGACAGATGTCTTTATAATAAATACGTGATTATTTTTGATTTTGTAAAAGTGCGTGTACTTTAAAACAGGTTTCCGATACTTCAGAGATGTTTTAGCTAGCAGTGCAGTATAGTTATTCGTTCAAATCAGACATATATTTTTAAGCTATTTACACACTGTGTTTTAACCGATGATTACTTTCATGCTTCAATGAATTAACTGTTAAGATTATGACCACTAAGTTTAATTGCTAGTTTCGTTTGTGCTTTGATTAATTTAAAAGTAAACACTACTTTACTACGTTAGTATTTGTGTATTTATCAGTAAATGTTTGTTTATGTTTACATCTATTTAATAATATTATAATATTTAATATACATGAAATGCCTGTAGATAAAAAATCACATCATAGAGAGTTTTAATGTTTTATTTACACAAAAGTATTTGTAGCATGTATTAGTACAAACGGCTAAAATGAACAAATGCGAAGGTACAAACAATGACTAACAGAAACCTACAGACACAGCAAGCAGGAAATTAATACATAAAAGAAACAAATAAAAAACAATACCTCCTTAACAAAGAAGTTGTAGAACAAGGTATTCCACAATAGTATGCACATCAACTCAATTATCTTATATACATGTATTTAATACATAATTATGTTGTGCGTTTTCATTTAAGAAAGTATTCAAATGCATTATATGTATGAATATACTATTTAACAGCTTATGTCATGTGTTTCTCGTTTAGATTAGTTGCACTAGTGAAAAGTTTCATTTTTGTACTGAAGTCTATTGATTTACTCAACTTAGTTGATTGTATATAATTTGTATATTAAATAGGACTGAAAACGCTGAATTTTTTACCCGATACTGTCTCGAATAGTATAGAACGTTGAAGTACTCTTGGTCGTGTTATAACCACTTTTGACAGTCTATATTGATTCGATCTAACGCGAGCTGTCTACAAACTTTGAATAGGTATAAATCGATTCTAGTTTGTCATTGTCAATCTAAACTAAAATTATAAACTGTACAAAAAAATTTTAAAAGGAAAAATCAAATCTTTCAACATTTTTACAAAGCATTATCTCTTATGATCATTTGTTTTTATGAAACAAATGATCATGAGAGATACGAGAACGCATATCTCAAAAAGACTTTCGAATTCTCGGTTTTAAATTTCAATGTAATAACATAAAAAACAGTCAAAAACATTAGTATTTAATTATATATTCACCAATCAATTCTTATAAGAGTTTTTTCAATGTGTAAAAAATTAAACAAAAAGTACCAAGTACCAACAACTGATTTTCTATTATAATGAAAAACTTAATTTAAGAAAGAATAAAATATAAATATCTTTAAATTCCTTTTCCAAAACTACAATTTTATTTTCGATCGTTTTTCAAAACAAGGGTTTTGAGGGTTAATACAATTACTTTATATAATTATGGCTTGAAAGATTGGTATGCAATATAATAATATCAGGCATTTCATGTTGTTACTAAAAATGGTGATTCATTTAGATAAACTGTTTTTAGGTTGTTCACTACATGTAGTTCTTTTGACCTTTTCAGTATCTACATGTTTTGTATGCCCTTCCTGGAATGGAAGGTGTGACACCTATAGTTTTAGAAGCCCGTTTCTATTGCAGATCTGTGATTTAGAAGAATCTCCTTTTTAAAAAGCGTGGATATGTAAGTACATGTAGGATTAGCAAGTGAACATTCTGTGCCTAGTAAGTCTCTTATCGTCCAAAGGGAACTTTCTATCCGTTACAGAGGTAGTCGGTCACATATATGTGTCCTATGCTTTTTTGAACAGATGGAAATATTGAACTTATATTTAATAATTAGACCAACATCAACAACCAATAGTTTTTTTTTATCAAGTTTGGAGGCCAATACGGGCAGATTATTTAAATAAATATATGGCGTTGGTCTTAATGGCCTCTAGGGCCTCAGTACTGCCCAAGCAATACTACTCAGATTTGTTCAATTAAAAAAACAACTTAATATATAATGTATCTTGCAGATAAAACCTATGTTGTTATGGGTTTTATTTGCTGTAACAAAAGATCGTTTGTAATCGAAATCAGACCGGTTGTGCAGCCTCATGATTTTAAACACGGATGATTTATTTATATCCATCGACGTTTTTAGCCGCCGTCTGTCAACACTGATGTTGCGGGTTTAAGTTTTACTGTGGCATGTTGCCCTCGATTCCAATCTTATTTGACAAAGATTGTCAGTTTCCTTACCGAAGGTAGGGTTTTGTCCTTGGACTCCCGTTTCCTTTCACAATTTAAACTGAACGCCAAGATATAGCTAAACAATTACTGAAAATGGCGTTCAACACACACACAATAGCCACATTATGTAAACATTTATCGCACAGTTAGTGACAGATGTCTTCAAAATACGAAATGCATTATTTTCGATTTTGTAATAGTGCAATAAGCTCAAAAAATGTTTTTGAATCATCATATGCGTTCCTGCTATCGGTAAGTACAAATATCTGAAATATAATTTAAATCAACAAAGCCAATAAAACGTCTATTTTACAGCATCATATTACATGTGCATTTTCAAATGTTGAACCTTTATCAAAATTGTAAAGTCTAATCGACTAGCTTTATGTAGTTGTCCTTTCATGTAGGACTTGCGCTTTTATCAATATAAGTTATAGGCAAATGTACAAAAATAGTATAATGTTATTTAACCATTTAATTCTTATGACACGTTTTATCTCAATTGGTACATGTATGAATAATACAAACGTTTTGAATATTACATAGTGCTTAAAAGCCACACGACGCAAAGGTGTAGGCAAATTTGTAGGATACAATATATAATCATTACGTGGCATATTTCTGGATATTAAATTAATCGTTTAATCGTTTGTAATCAATAACTAGACGCTCACTTGAAATCCAAATGACTTCAACTATATCAAAATTTTTGAAATTAACAGTTTCAGTCTAGTAGTTATAGCTTTTAAGTAACTGTGCAAAAACTAAACATTTCTTCAAAAATTTTTGTTAAATACAATAACTCCTATAAGGTGCCATCAGACAATTTCTGAAAATTAAATGGTTTTTAGGCATTGTCCTTTAGGGTACTTTAAAAATTTACAGTTTTACTCTACTAATAGGTGTGTTATAGACTAATTTATAATTCAAAAACTGTTCATTTGTCCAAATTCATAATGAAAGGGCAATAACTCCTATAAAGAGTCATCTTGCAATTTCGGACAAAGCAATCATTTGTAGGGCTTCTATTGCTGATCATTTGTGCAATTTACAGTTTTAATCTAGCTGCTATAGTTTTCAAGTTACAGGACAAAAATGGAAAATTTCATAACAAAATTGTTATTTAAGGGCAATAACCCCTATAAGGAGTCATCTGACAATTTCGGATTAATTAAGTGAATTGTAGGGCTTTTATTGCTGACCATTTTTGCAATAAATAATTTCACTCTAGCTGTTATGTTTTTTAGGTTACAGGACAAAAACGGAAAATTTCATAAAAAATAGCAATTTAAGGGCAATAACTCCTACAAGGAGTCATCTGACAATTTCAGACTTATGTAGTCATTTGTAGGGCTTGTATTGCTGATCATTTTTGCCATTAACAGTTTCACTCTAGCTGTTACAGTTTTTAAGTTACAGAACAAAAACGGAAAATATCACAGAAATTTGTCATTTATGGGCAATAACTTATTTAAGAAGTTGTCTGACAATTTCAGACCAATCAAGAGAATTGTAGGACCTTTATTGCTGATCATTTGTGCAATTTACAGTTTCAATCTAGTTGCTATAGTTTTCAAGTTACAGGACAAAAACGGAAAATTTCATAAAAAAATTGCCATTTAAGGGCAATAACTCCTATAAGGAGTCATCTAACAATTTCAGACTAATACAGTGAATTGTAGGGCTTATATTGTTGATCATTTTTGCTACTAACAGTTTTACTCTAGCTGTTATAGTTTTAAAGTTACATGACAAAAAAGGAAAATTTCATTAAAAAATTACAATTTAAGGGCAATAACTTATATAAGGAGTCATCTGACAATTTCAGACCAATAAAGTGAATTTTAGGACTTTTATTGCTGATCATTTTTGCCATTTACAGTTTCACTCTACCTCGTATAGTTTTCAGGTTATATTGTAAATTTTTGTCAAAAATCGTCAATAAAGGGCAATAACTCCTACAAGAAGCCAATACACAACTTCACACTAATAGCAACTATTGTAGACCTTAATGTTCTGATCAATTTGAAGTAACGGTTTTCTATATAGCTATATAATTTTTTAGATAATGATCAAAAACCTGTGTTGACCCCCATGTTCTATTTTTAGTAACAGCGGCCATATTTGTCTGTTGATCAACACCCTGGGTACAAACTTGAAACTAGGAACCATAAGGATGATTGTGGCCAAGTTTGAAAAAAATTGGCCCTGTGGTTTCAGAGAAGATTTTTGAAAAAGTTTACGACGGACGACAGATGACGGACGACGGACGCCAAGTGATAACAAAAGCTCACATGGACCTTCGGTCTAGGTGAGCTAAACAATTAACCACTCACAAACTGTTTGTTTTATGTATTTTGACATAAATAGAATTGTACCTGTTTAAAAACTACTTTTGGGCCATGATAAAATTCAACAGTGCTAAAATAGCATCAATATATGTTTTTTTTCCTCCTGTAAACGCAGTCAAGTGGAATACAATGTTGACATGTTTGATCTCTGATTGATGTACGCGTTTGTAAAACAAATCTTTTCAAGAACAGAAGACGCGTCTGCTGCTAATAGATTTGCTTCGATCATGTATTGAGGTTCTGGAGTCTTACTTCGGCCTGTTGAAAATTATTGTAAGTTTTTCTAACGAACGTCTTGGGTTACACTGCCAAACTTTCCCAAAAATATGGACCCCACAATAAAGTACAAAAATTAATGGATGTGGCGCTGAACACAATATTACTTTATACAGCTGTTTATTGTCGCCACATCTTGATTTACGTTGTCATCAATTTTGTAAAGAGAGGACGTTGATAATGTTGTTAAACAAACAAGTATAAATAGTTTGGTAACACCTTATATAAATTAATGCCAAATTTGTTATCATCATCATCATTACCTACATATGGTTTTAACGTTATAGCTGGATTTATATTGGACGGGCAATTTTATAAATATATTAGGTCTGCAGCAGCAGCCAATAAGTAAAAAATTAAAATAAATGCACTTTTTAAGTCAGTACATTTGTAAATGCTTGTGTTGTATGTCTCAAATATATCTGAAAAACATGCAAGTTTTACTTCATATATGCTTAAGCACTGTTCACTTATTTGTTTACTAAAGTAGCATGGTGGGTAGTACCTAAATGACAAGAAGTTCATTTTAGAGCAGCTTATCTTCCTTTAAAAAAGTTTAGCTTTTTCTGAATAAACCAAGAGAAACTAAATTTATATTAATAAAGGATAATTTAAGAGTTTACAATGTTTTTGAATAGGTTTGAAGTTTCGTTATTCTAGTCAGATTTCTGTAAAATCAAAACTTGATGTTCTACAAAACACATTTCTCAATAAGTTGCACCCTAAAAATTGATTTATGTTGCTTTATGTTGCAGATAAAAGGCCTAACATACCAATTTAAACTGTTTGTAACAAAGTACGAATTCTTCCGTAAATAGCCAATTTTGATTGAAGGTGACCAAGTATTTATTGATTGATTGAATGTTTGCTTTGCTACACGTAGCCAAAGTCCCCCGCCGCTGCATATTGAATTGCCTAAAAGGTGTGAGAAACAGATGTTAAATAATTTGTGTGATACATTTAGTTTCAGGACAAAATAATAAGCATGTAATATTAGAACTGTATGGATAGGTATTTGGGATGAGCTTAGCAACTCCATGATAAAACTTCACTACCATGGCAATGATTAATCTAAACGCAAACTGCCAGGGATATAACACAAAGAATGTGAAAACTTTAGTAGAGTACTTGATAAAATTTGCTTTTAATATTGTTCAATATTGCTTAAATGGTCAAAGTCCCATAACTCTTAAGACATTTGACAAATCTAGATGGTGGTAGAGTATTCACATCTATTAAGTCCCTTCGTCGCGTTGCGGCAGGGGACAAAACGATAGACCAAAGGGGAAAACTTTTGATAGCCACTGGCAGAGTAGAGGGTATGAGTAAGGACAATATAGCAATTTGTAGCGGCTACAACGAACCTACTCGTATCGATATCTAAAAACAGGGTTCTTTATTGTGCAAGTAGAGTGACACTCTCCAAACACGTTATCCGCTGTGGTCGTGGTCAGGCTCTCTGCATTATGACCTGATAACCCCTAACGAAAGGACATCATTTATGCGCCAAATTGGAACGCTTCTGTCAGATCTGGGGTCGATCATTGTGGACCCAAGAGAGAAAAGATGAGATCACGCGCACTCCACTCCTCTTGTATCCGTCACCTGGGGACGCGCTTATCTGCCCTTTGAGTGAAGCACTGGGACCCACTTAGTATGATCCCAGAAAACAAAGTAGATACTTGATTGTGACAGAATTTACTGAAAATAAAATATGCCGAATAAAATATTATTTATGTTTGATGGCCGCTATTTTTAACAATTAGTGGCATTTTGTGCTATCTTATTGTGCTCATCTCCTCGCTAGCCTTTACTATTTGAACAATTATGAAGCTCAGTGAGGCAAATCGAAGACCAGACAAGAAATATTCTTAGCTATATTACAATAAACTAATATCTGGGCGTTAAGCAATGCTACAGTCCTAAATATATATTCAGATAGTTGTTCCGGTTTTATTTAATTATACAATCAATATAAACAATATGAAGGGTGTTCAGACCTTAAATTGCAATTTCCAATTTAGTTTTGATATACAAATAATAATTAACGATTTTTAATTGGTCAATTCTGTGTATATACCCTCTTAAAAAGTCCATTATAAATACTAATTTACCATATCAATACATCTGTGTAAACACTACTGATTATCTGTCTTGACGTTGAACTAGACGCTATGTCAAACGTTATTATTTCGATATACATTCTCGCACTATTAAAACGTTATGCTAAATTTTGTCAAAATTATTTGTCAAGTTTTCGAGACAGGACACCACTGTTGACCAATAAGCCACTCAAACAAGAGTGTTTTTTTTCCTAAGGTAATTTTTACATTTTTTTTTTCATTTTTCTGACAGAGGTCTGGTAAAAGTGAAAGGTAAACATCCCAGTCTCTAAGTAAAGGATACAAAATAAGTTATTTGACTATGAACAGTAATATGTCTTCACAAGAACACCCAACAATGTTGCCGTAAAATGTCAATAAATAGTAGTATAGGTTTGTAGTAATAGTCCATTTATTATACAAAAGAAAAGTCTTGATGTCTTTTTTGGATGTTCTCGATTTTGTAGCTAGAAAACATGATATAGTTTATGCTATAAAAATTATACATAGTATATCGATGAAAGAAGGTAAAACTGTCTAAGTATTATATATTTGAGTATGATGCCGGTAAAATACATGTATAACCTTACTAAAGTTTATTGGTTATTTGGTTACCATCGAATCGAACTGTTCTGCATATTCCAGTTCATTCTAGTGACGATTCCTCTTTGTTGGTTTGCTTTTGCATTTTTGTAGTTTTAATGGTCCAGATACTCATTCACAACTTTATTCCATTGTTGAGGTTTCATAAGTTGTTTCGTCTTTGGTCCTATATCTCCCGGGTATACCCCATTTACAAGAGCCACTTTCACTTTCACTTTCTTAGTATTTTTTATCACCAAATATGTTTCTTGCACGTGGGTCATAAATATGGGAAATGTCGTACTGTAAAAGATCGTATTAAATAGTCTGAAAAGCTTTATGAACGAGTTTATATACAAGGTTACTTCTACCGTTTGTGTTTTCTTGTGTCAATGAATTTGTTTTTAATTTGCACCAACATTAATACCAACAAGTCAAATTGAGAATTATTATTTATATTACTATAAGCTAATTATATTACTTGATGTTAACTATCCATTGGAAATAATATTTTGCCTTGAAAATGCTTAACGTCACGCGATGCTTGTGTTCAGTTGCACTTGTAAGAATAACTCATCTTAAGTTTTCTGTTTGTGTTATTATATATTGCTTGTTTTGTCGGTTTTGGTTTGTTCGACACAATTTATATTTTTATTTATTTAAAGCATCAGTTTTTACGCATCATAAATCAATCATAAAGCAGAAATATGTTTTGCTCTTTTTGTAAGAGTTACTATTGTGTGATAAGCCTGAAAAATTTTTTTGTAGTGTATGATCGAAAATACATACATCTTACCTCAAATAACTCTGTAATTTAGTGTATTGTGAGGCGAACATCTCCGTTCTTGACTTTTTGGTAGTCAACGCCAGGTATTACTTTTTTAAAGACTACTGGCCCATCTGTTCTGTTCAGACTAAATACTATTCCTGTATTTAAATGCGTTAAAAATTAACGGACAATTGTCCGTAACATTAGATATGATTTGTTAACTAATAAATATCATATATTAGTTCATTTTTGTGTTCTCAAGACTTCCCACAAAAAATGTATATTTAGGTATAATCAGGTATTAATACGAATATCTTGGCCGTGGACCTTTTAGAGTGTGTCATGCTTTTTGAATTAAGATAGTCTTATTAATTTAAAATCGTGGAGTGGCATTGTAACTACTAAAGTCAACATCCTAAGTCCATACAACGAAATCATGAAGCCATTAATTCTTTCGATTTCACCAAATTGATCAATTGTTCTCGTCTTGAATAAATATAATACAATTTTTGCTGATCATTGTTCATTAAAAATAATAATAATAACTAATACTTTAAAAACGCGTCTATGGTTTTCTTTAAGTTTATTAACATAAAGTTTTATCTAATTGTTTACCAACTGTGGGGTCATAAACCGGAGAAATCGGTTGAGCATCGTACACCGTCGACCGTGGACCGCCTTCAAAGTATTTAATGACACCATACACATCTTAATTAAAAAAATATATATCACTTAGTTATAATAAATATAATATTTGCGTTTACTTAAAAACTGTGGCAATAAATGTAATCGCCTTCTAATAAATATCAGTATTATTTAAACATCTATAAAAGGACCATTTGTCAGAATTTTTTTGGGGCAACTTCCAGATAAATCAATTACACGTTAATAATATCATTAGCTAAAAACAAATTTAACTGAAATACTTCATATATTAACACATATGCATTATAGCTCCTAGAAATAAATCCAAATAAAAAATGAAGTCGTTTGTTTGTTTAGTTAGCTTTCCAAAATCCCGATGTATAAACTCGTTGAATGGGATACAACTTATTCTCTAAATTTTAATAAATGCGTACTAATATAATCTTTTATTTCCCGCTGATCTGAAATGGCACACGCCTATACAATTATTGCTTGACTTGCTTTACGCTTGTTAAAAATTAGACTCATTATGAACATACATGTAACCTGTAATTATCTCTACTTAAAATGATTTAAATGAGTAATAAGAAACGTGAATACAACCTAAAATGATTAATGTATAAAGAAACTGTTAACATTCCGCTTGACATCCACCCTTATTACTGTGTTCAGCTTGAAGTACGATAAACATAAAACAAAAAAAAATATGTGCTAAAAGGTATTTTAAAATATTGTATAATGGTATATATAACACTTTTATACCATTTGGATCTTCAATATTTGCTTTTGGTCCTGGTATATAGTTTGGGTACTTTTCAACTGTAATAAAAATCGGTCTTCGTGAAAAGTTAAAAAGAACAAAGGTGAAGTAAATCAAAAGACAGTGCAAATAATACAAAACTCTAATGAAAAATAAAAAGAAATGGCTAACAGAACATTACGAGCAGCAAAACACTCAAAACATGCATTTAACAAATAAAAACACAATCATTTCATTACAGACGGGTGAAATAAGAGTAAGCATATCTTACTTAAGAGGTGACACCCGTGAGGTTACTTATTATCAGAATTTCTATACGATCAATGCATGAGATTAATAACAAGAAAATTATTGTGACTAGCATCCAATTACAATTACTCGTTTCATAGTTGGGAAAGCGATTATTTAATTAACCGTACTTGCACATACTAGTGCAGACCTGTACTTACGTTTTGAAAATGTCTCTGAAAAGAATGAGAGAAAAAATCTAATAATAATTTTAAGGCAAATTATAAAGCGTAAAATCAGAAGTACTGTTGTATTATAAAGTATTGTACTGTGTGGTAATCACACTTCTTCTTCAAGGTGACACTTTCATTAAAGAAAAATATAAATATTTCCCATTTTATCGCGAACCAAAAAATCTACAAAAATAGCTGAATTTTAAACAAAGTTTCTATATTTAACAAAGGTGTTTGATTTAGCAGTCGAAAACCCAGCTTTGAGGACAGACCTGGCACTCAGTTCATAAATGACTAATAATAAGTTCTACACTAAATTGTATCTAGTTTGATGATGTTGCTACACTTATTACTAATAAGTGGTAAGCACTTTCTTCAATAGTAAACTGTTTCATAAAAATCTTTTATTCATTAATTTCTCACAGACATATTAGAAAATCAGGTATAGGAAGTCTGGCTGTTTTCCTCGCTTAAGCATAAGAGTACATTAATGTTTATTTTTTTCACTTTACGATGTGAATTTCACAATTATATATACACCCAGAAGTCCATTTATTAACTGCTGTTCCGCAAAAAATTAAATGCAAAATGATTCTGGCGTGTTTAGAAGCATTCACAGTTTTATTTTTAAATACCTACTTCGAAGAAACCACAACCAACCTAAACTTTGTCTGCAACAGCGATTTGTTTTATTGCCACTACATAAACCACTGACATACCCTCCTGGGCAAGATTTGCTGTCATCCTGACATCTTCCAGGTAATGCTAGACATCGCGGAACTAGGTTCAACAAATGAGAGATAATGTTAAATCTTTTGAAAACATTTGGTGTTGGTATTAATCATTTACATGTTATTGATAGATATACTCCTCGTAATAGGAAAGCTTCGATACTTTGTAATAAAATTTAATACAATCGTATGAAATACTTTGTTTTTAACAAACATGTTATTCGAATCACATTACAGTTTCGCGCTTTCACGCGATATTTAATTACAATGAACAATTGTTATAAAAAGTATTAAAAAAACACTTAAACCTTTATGGCAACATCGGTTATGAATTCCACCTCTACATTTTCCAGTTAAATATCCTCCAGAACAGGGTTTGCTGTCATCCCGACAAACTCCACCTAATAGGGTACACGGTTCAAGGGTGGTCGCTTAAAAGACAGTATTTTCATATTTTAGGTCTTAAGCTCCATTCTTCGTAATATGCCTGACAGTCGTTACATGAAATATACGATAAATAAGTATTTAACGCTTAAATTACCGTCATTGGTGCAGATAATACAGACATAACACAGTGTCAAAACAAGATAGAAATACCATGAGAAATTCTCACTTCTCAAAACACTCTGCTTCCTACACCAAATATCCCTAAATGTCACTATGAGACAAAGATCCTGCGAAAGTTTCATCAATTTGTTCATTATCATAGGATGATTTGCGAATAAGAGATATCCCATACCCCCATTGCAACGAACATACGGACACTCCATCATTACATACCCCGACTTTTCAAGTGGGAGTTTAATATATACAATATAAAGTCAACATTTGACAAAGAAATCTTATGCAAATCTTTACTTTCGTTTTGATAATCGCTCTGAAAAAAAAGTATATAGAAAAAGGTATGTTAGCTTTCCATAAAAAGGACAGTATTTAAAACAAAAAAATGTTTAAAATAAGGCTAGTGTTCTGTGTAGTAATAATATATATCCCTGCAGATGATAATTTTGTTTTAAAGCATAGTATAAATGTCAATGGAACTTCAGAAACACAAATAAATTGACATACGGAGTTCAAATATATTGTGTTTGCATGAAAATTTATGTATGAAATTTGTGTGTCATGTTTAGTTGAAAGTCTATTCCTGTCTTTTTAACAATGATAACATGCACTCTTTTACAGAATTAAGGACATATCCTACTATGCAATGTCTATATGACATTTTCTTGATATTTTATCTAAGCTTTCCTCAAGACAACATCTTGAAATAGAGCTAAAAAAATTTAGCGGTCACCGACCTTATTTCGAAGTTATAACGTCATCTTTATTACCTGTTTTCAAGGTTCCGTTTATAAGTTATTTGACGTATAATTATTACCATGGTTGTCTGTTTGTATCAACACAGATTGTTTTAAAGCTCAATTGCACATGCTAAAAAGCTATGTAATCATCTATTTTAAAAACCGTAATTTTATGAGTCTAATTGTGAAAATAATACGTTTCCGCCATTTTTGTTGGGTCCTCGGAATACACAACATCTCAGATCGCAAAAAATAGACCTATAATAATAAAACCATATTTCAACAGAAAATAGAGGCTAACGTACCCTTCAATTTAAATAAATAAAAAAGTATGGTCACCAAATCCAGGAAAAAAATATTTGTAAAAAATGGCGGGAAAAAAGGGCGCGATTTTTTTCTTCATACAGACAAATATCTTTCCTATCGCAGAATAGAGTCATTAATCTTTAGTTCATGTTTGCTGTTGCAAAGTGATTGATAATTGTTTATATTAAATTGCGTATGTGGATCTTGGCTTGGCCTGATTACGGGAGAATATAAACAAATCGACGAGCGGGTCTAGGACAAATGTTTATTTGCAAAAATACAAGTTCTCAGCAGGAAAATTATACGTTGTTTACTGTATGTCAGAATAAGGCAAACGGTTTTTTTGTACCTTTTTTGTGTCTACCTTTTTATTGTGTTAGCCCTTTTACTTCTGTGAGTGATTTTTGCTCTTCAAAAAACATATTTGTTGTATAATTAATTGCTTGCAAACTTTTGGCTATATATAGCGCATCTGCAGATGAGTATTCAGCAGAGTAACGTACATTATGCCTGAAACTTTCCGTAATGTTGTTTTGTTGGCAATTTGCTTCTGAGATTAGAGGAATTTTAATGTCCGATGATAATGAAAATCGAACATGCTGAAGTTTCATACAAAACAATTTACGCTGACGAACTTTTGTACGGATTGACGATAAAACTAGTATGCCCCAATCCCAATAGTGGAGTGAGACATAATAAAATAACAGGCCTTTTGTTAAAATACAAATGAACATGAACGCTTGATACTTACTTGCGAACTACAGTAGTTAACTCGAACTTTCAATGAATTCATAATATCTGTATTTTGTGTATTGACTAAGCTTAAGACAAGCTATTCGTCAACTCGTTTAGTTTTTTTGCTTATTTTTTTTCTTGCAATATTGTAACACTTGGCTAGTGAAGATTTACACTTGTGCTTATGAAAGGACTTTTATTTCAGTAATTAAAATATGAAAAGTCACATCGAATTCGTTGATCTATACTTATTCTATAAACCTGCGGTAAATAAACAAGACTCTCAATGACGCGTGAAACACTTACCTGGGTTTTAAATGTTATTAAAGATATTGAACTGCAACAAATGAACAACCCTTAACTTTTTTGTAGATCTGTACGAGCTGAAAAAATGTGTTTGTTTGAATGGTGTTTAAAGCAACTTTAAAAAATTCTTCAACCATATCATGGCGACCAGTTTTTATTTAGGGGGGGGGGGGCGGAGTACACGGAGAAACCCCCTACCTTCGGTAGGAAAACCGGCAATCTTTGTCAATTAAGATTGGAGTCGAGAACACCCTGTCCACAGTGGAAAAGAATTTCCAACATGGCGGACACTAAATAATGCAGAGCAAATAAACAATTATACAATGTATTTATTTTTATTAAGTACTCTTTAAAAGTTGTTAATGCTTAAAGCCACTCTTTTACAACAGGTAACTCGGGGTTTTCCGTCTATTCGTTTTTCTGAAAGTACCCTGTAAACGCCATCATCTGGATCACGACGAAAAGCTATCTGTATTTGAGATATGTCTAGTCCACTTTGGGCAATTCTTTTTGACATTGCCTGTGTAATAGCTTTACTGTTTACCAGCTCCTTCTAAGTAACAGCTCTTTTGTTGGTTTTATCATTTGCAACTATTTGCCTCATCAAAGAATCAGGTGTGAAAGAACTGATTTTCAATTCAGTGCTAGTTGAATTAATGTGATGAACAAGTGATTGCAACATTTCTACATCAGACAAAGCGTTATGTGCGTCATAATGGACATTGAGAAGATGAGATGCTGCTTATGACAATTTAAATCTGGAAATCTTTGCCGAAAAAATGATAAAGTGTCTACAAAACCAACAACCTTTTCTTTGAATGCCGAGAATAAATTATATTTTGATAATGATTTCATCAATCTAGGAGCGTCAAAACGTAAGGAGTTATGACCCGCTAAAACAACTTGTCCTGGAATTTGCTGTAGCCAGAAAATAATGTTCTGAAATCCCGGCTATGGAAACAAAATGTATTCATTAAAAATTATTGATCCCTTCCTGGCGGATATCTGTACGATGTCACAGTCTTAGGACAACGATGTTGCTTCAAGGTCAAAGTAAACAACCGACTGGATATCAGTATTTATAGATATATGGTCAAGAGATGGCGGAACTTCTGGGCCCGTAATGAAGTCTATATCAATATAATTTGGCAACTCCATGTCAACTGATTTTCTATAAGTGTCACCTTACCGAAGTTCAACTGCGCTATCTTGCAGGTTTAAACGCCTCTTTCTTGAAAAATTGCTAAGTTTTGGTTTTCTTGAATTCTCGTAGCTTTGTTGATATTTTCTTTTTTTTTATTTTTTCTGAAGATTTTTCAGTGATTTTACCTGGAGACATTCCGCAGTCTTCAAAAACCTTTGATACATAACCGTATGATAGGTTTTTCTGAGCAACTGCACAGTCAACTCTAGATGTAAGGCTTACAGACAGCGCAAATGTGCTTATTTTCGGGGCTTTGTTTGCAACCATGTTGTTAAAAGATTCAACATCTTTTGTAGATCCACAAGAGACAATCTTTTCAAGATTTGTGTCGGATGTATATTCCGATATTAAGGCTTGTTCTCAGATCGGGATTTGTGAATGTATTAATTGTAGGTTTGTAATTGTTTGGATTTCTTTTATAAGAACACCATCTACTGTTGCACAGTCCATGTTCATTATATGCATGTGAAACAATGGCTTCAAGATTCCTAGCCATGCTGGCTTTGTCATTTTTATTGGACAGAATGGCATAAGAAAAACATTTATTGAGATGAAAAATTGATGCACTACATAAATCTCGTTTGAAATGTGTTTTAAATTCCAAAGTTTGTTATTAAATTGGGATTTTACATGATTGATGTCGCTCCATTTCCTTACTGTGTGATTTACTTTTTTGGTTTATACGGGCCATAGTAGTAGCGTCGTCGTCCACGATAATTGCTGACACTTGACAATTTCTATCTTCTATATTAGTAACTAAAGTAGCCCCTACATCTGGCTCAATTCCCTTTGCAGTGCCATACCAGTTTCGGGAACATCTGTGTATTGGACTTTCCATTTTCTTTCACTCCCAGTACGTACACACACGACAATCACTTGATCGTACCCCTCGCTCTAGAATTTTGCCCGTTTTATTTCCGATCAACACACCTACTCCAGACTTAGAATCGTACTTCCTACCTGATCCTCTTTTTTGCCATCCCATGTCATACTTTATCTCCAGTGAGCTAGTTCCTAGTTCATTTTCACTGGAAATACAAAAAATGTAACAATTACACAAAGACTAAACTTAGTTTTATAGTTTTGAATACATAGATATATTTATTTAAGAAATAATTCATGCAGACCATACTTATTGGCTTTTAAATATGAGTCAGCATTATATTATTAGTTACACACGCAGTTTGTGGCCTAAAACAAAATATACACAGTGGTGTTTCAATGTTGCCAATACCTACATGTACCGTGTATGAAATCTACCAACCGTGTAGATAATATGGGGTCCACACGTGATGTCAATTAGCCAATCCACACAGTGACAATATATGCATGATTTCGATTCCAGTTATGACAAATACGGCTACTTTTATATTGAAGAGACATAACACATTAATGGAGTAGTAACACAGCATTGCTTGCATAGCGAAGGCAGGTGGTCATATTAAAACTGCAATTCAGTAGCATGTGCAAATTAAAAAAAAATGCCGGACGAAAATCTATGAATCCGTATAAAGGAAAACGCAGGGTGTTACTTAGTATCTCGCCACATTGTGTAGCAGGTAAACATTAGTTTAGACGGCTATCGAAAGTAAAACTTCAAAATAATCTAAATAAATGATAAAACATCTTTACATCTTTAAACGGTGTATGTATGTTTGTCTGTTTGTATGATGTTTAACGCAGATTTCAACATTATTCAGCTATATCATGGCGTCCAGTTTTTTATTGGTGGAGGAAGCCGGATTACCCTGAGAAACCCCCCTCCCCACACCTGGCCTTCGGTTGAAAAACTGGCAATTAAGACTTTTAAGTCGAGCGCACCCTGCACGCCATCAACCTCAGTGTCCCCCGGTGTATACGTGATACAATTTAAAAAAAAATATTGTAAAAGAAAAATGTAATTAATTGTTAATTGTACATTTGCCTATCGTCTAATAAAGGTGACTGACTCTTTTCCTCTTCCAAAGATGTTTCAAGTGACTCTTGTGCAACGTGATTAATGTGATTTGAAACCTCCCGCTCTCGTTTCTTAAAAGCTGCTTGATGCATTCCAGAAATATTCATATTGGCCAAAAATCTATCTACTTCCACTGGCCCAAAACCTGTATCATACATAGCTAAAATGTATATATATAGACCATAAATATAGCAAACAAAGCAAGACGTAAAAGCGATAAACTCTCAACTTAATCAGAGAGAACTCTGGTGATTAGGAATAGAAAGCAGTTTCTGCATGTTGCAACACATCGTGTCGCTGGCAGTCACACGTCCATTTATGTAAAAAAAGGTCAATGTACTTTAAAAATCAAATGACACTATTGTAGTAAAGTTTTAACACAAGTTTGACAAAGTCTTCTTATAAATTTCAATTTCATGAAATAAAATTACTTTCTTACGGAAACAGTATAATGAATTGTTTACATTGTACTTAATTGGAATGTGTACTATTAATCTCTTATTTAAGTTAAAGTGTTTTTAAATTTTATTTCATACAATAGAAACTTCCTCAACCACTGGCTACATGTAGCTTAACTCTGGCGTTACGTCACAATGCAGTTTTGACGTCATTGTGATGATGACGTTAAATACAGGAATTTTTTAACAAAGCTTGAAGAATTTTAAATAATTTCATGCAATAAATTTCACATTTCTCTTAAAAATATCGTTTTTACACGCACCTACTATATATAATCTACTTTCGTAGATAATGGGTCTAATAAAAAAATATGGAACAAGCATCAAGGTATTATAGAAAAAATAAAAAATCAAAACTAACCTTAACTTTGTCTGCAACAACGATTTGTTTTATTGCCACTACATAAACCCTCCTGGTCAAAATTTGCTGTCATCCTGACATCTACCAGGTAATTCTATGCACCAAGAATCTATGTACGACAAATAAAAGATTGCTTATATATGTATTGAGAACATTTACTGTGGTCAGTTATCATTTGCATGCAATTGATAGTTATAATCCGCGTAAAAGAAAAGCGTTCTGAACACATACGATTTAGCGCCTTGAAACGAAATCTGATTGCGATGAACACATTTATAACAAGTTATATATAACACTTCAACCTTTATGGCAACATCGGTTATGAATTCCACCAATACATTTCTCCTTTAAATATCCTCCAGTACAAGGGTTGCTGTCATCCTGACAAACGCCACATATTAGGATACATGGTTCATCTGTTGTCGCTAAAAAGACAGTAGTTTTATACCTTATGTCTTAAACAAAAGATTATCATATATGCGTGACATTATCCAAAAATTAACCAATTTGTCGCTATCACTTAATTTAGAATTGTTATGGCCCTTTATTAACGATATGCCTGATAAAAGTTGTATGAATTTGTATTAAACGCTAAGGTCTATTATTGGTGCGGACGATACACGAGACAGAATAAAAGTGAAGCTCAATGCATTTAAATACAAGACATAACTTCAGTTTATAATATAGTAACACGCGCTCAGTTGATCGCTTAGAATTCGACTCATTTAGGTTATTCAAGAATGGTATCATTCTAACGGGGAGTTTATTCTATTGTCGTAATTCTATAACGCAATTTACACCACATAAAATATTGTTTCTGTAATATGATGGGCATTTCAACAAACCTCTCTTACATAAAAGCTGATCATTATATTTATGGATGTGGTCCGTACATAATATTAAAAACGATTATTGTACATTTCAATTCCATAATAATGATTTGATAGAATTGTAATAAGCCACTGAAGCCTAAAACTTTATTAAAATAAACGTTATTTATATTAAATACAATTTTCGTACGTATTATTTGTTTGAATATGATCGTTGTAATAAGCATATGTACACTGTACCTCTATTTAAACGGCAATAAAATCGGACTTCAAAAATACAGCGAGGCTATTTCAGAAGTTACGTAGTGAAAAGTTGATACTTAAACTTCAAAAGACCTAATAGCCATCTTAATATCTGGATATCATCCTCATGTGACATTAAACACTTCGCTTTTTGACACTATACGCGACCATCCCCCATATGCAACTTAAAACAAGGATTAAAGACCTTATGAAACGAAAACGCTACTTTTTCCAGAAAAAAAAGAATTCACAGAACTTACTTAGCTATCAATGAAAAACGTATTACGTCATCAATGACATAATCAGATGATAAATATATCAAATGTGAGGACATGTTTTTTTAGCACACATGTACTAATTTTGCTCCTCTCCTGTCGACCTGTTTTGTACTTTTATGAGGTCTCGGTTCAGGAAGCCTATTAAAGAAGAACGAAAAGACACTTGTACACACCATAAATTTAACATTCCGCTGTATTAATGATGTCTCGTCTGTAAACAATGCGAAATGTCCGCCGATTCTATGTGTGAGATCAAATGTGCGAGAAATTTCCAATAGATTACTGAATGGATGTGTTTGGTTGATAAAGCGCTGTGACTTACAGAACCTAAATGATAACGAATTTCCGTATCCAACAGATTAATTAGCAGAATACCAGTCCAATTCATAGCTCCACGACAAACTCTGAAATCAGAATGGGTAAATACGTATGGGTAAAGTTTCTTAATTGATATTTCGATTAAACCACTCATCAAGTGAACCCAGCGTTTACCGTGTGTTTCTATGTCAAATGTTTAAGGAAATGCCCGGTTTTCATTTGAATTTACTGGATTATAAGTTGCTCTATTAGTCTGTTTGCCTACCTGTTGTTTGCAAGTCCAGCTTACTGTTATGGGCGCAATATGCCATGGTATATGGTTACATATGACATGTTTTCTCATTTGGATTATGTTTGGAAATAGTTTTTTTCCTAGTTATGGAGTATTTACGCTCAGTTATCTTTATATCAACTTTCTGTATCTTGCTAAGCTCTCCTGCAATAGTGGTATCCGAGGCATCTGTATCTAACACATACGTATCAGTAATTTTGGGTAGTGAAGTACCACAGCCTCTGCAAGTCCATTCTTTAGTACTTCAAATGCCGCTTGGTGCCAGAATCAATTGTGTAAGCGCCTCATGTAATGGGCGCGCTACACTAGCAAAACAATGTATTTTCGGTGGTAGTTCATGAACCCAGGAAAAGATCCTTAGCCATTTGCTTCCTGGTTTCGGCATTTACTTTCTACTATCTATTTTGTTCTGTTTTCACTTTCATTCCTACTGCACTTACATGTTTTCCCTAAAATTTAACCTCTTTTTAAAACTACATTTCTTAGGTTTTCATTTCAAGCTATATATTCGAAACGTAAAGCGATTTGTTTAATTGTTCAATCATCTCAGGACAATGACGTCATCAAATGGTTAAGACAGATTCATGGCTGGTAGAACAATATGAAATATTTATCCTCCCCCAATAAATTATATACTGTTAAATTTTGAACGTAACTTTCGGCAATTTGTAAGCTATAACATTGCGTGCCACCTTTCACAGGAAAAACCCCAATCCTTGTTAATTACATCTCAGGTTGGAGTAGAGCACACTAAATGTTGACAGGCACGTGACGAGTAGTAGATGAATAACTACCTTAACCACATCTAGTATTCTAGGTCAAAGGCTCAGAAAATCTTTACTGATTTCTGCAGTGATAATTTGTCGTGCCGACTATAAATGTTTTTTAACGTTACAAACAAATACAAATCGTCCATTGGTGTCTTGCAGACGAACCATACTCTTTTATTAATACTGTTACATGTATGTTGTTTCTCAAAATGTTTATAATTATTTTTGTTATTTAATTATTGTATTTTCTGTCCCATGAGATTTCTTAAATGATTAAAATATAAAATAACTTTCACATGAACACGACTAACCCGCCTGCCCAATTTGTTTTCTAGCACAAGTGTCGAACACTATTACTGAATGCACAGTTCACATAATTGATTATTTAAAAGATCATGTGTGTACACGCGATTTCAGCGGTTTTTTTTTGTTCTTCAATCTGTCAATATTTTGCCACTTGCCAGCAAAAAACTTCAACATCTTGTTGATATTTCTGACCGAACATTTTCCCCATTCAGTTTGCCATTTGTCCTAATAACACTAATATGCTGAAAAGTACACCCAACATTGTTACAACCCTGATTCGGCACAATAAGATAATAAAAAGATTAAAAAAATAAACAAAAGTAAAGAAGATAGATAAAATAAGATTTTTCTTAAACAAAACGATTCCCCCTCCCCAAGATAATGAATTTGCATTAAAAACAACGTTTTTTCCATTGTGTTATCTATCAACACTGCAGCTGTAGCTGTGTAGGCTATTTATAGAACAGTGTACACATCAGTGAACAAAGAAACATTAAATAAGGGAATATCTCTAATAATTAAATTAATAACACAGTGGAGATATTTTTATTAATAATGTTATTCGATAATTTATAATCTATACCTTTCACTATTTTCGAAATTACGTCACGTGACTTTTTTTACAAGCATCAATGCAAAACCACGTAATATATACCTGTGCTATCGATCGACACTGTTGGTAATTTATAAAAAAGTGCACACAGCATTGAACAAAGAAACCTAAATTAGGGATTATCTCATTAATAAGTTAATTAATCCAAAAAAGAACACCGTTCGTCTTTAGTACTAAATGGGACCGATAATCCCTGCAAGTTTAAACTACACAATATTGTGTAGTTTTCGGATAAAAACAATTTCACAACAAAATCTGTGACAGACAAAATTTAAAAGTTAATAATAATGACTTACCCGCCTCCTACTGGAGGGCGGGTAGGTAATTATCCTCACCTCAAATAAACAGAAAAAAGTAAAAAGTCACAACAATATTATTACAAGAGAGGATAAGGTATTTAGTCCTCTAACGTTGACCACCAGACTGTCAACATTGCGGTTGCGGGTTTGAGTCTTACTGTGGGCAGGTTGTGCTCGACTTCAGTAAACGATTGCTAGTTTTCCTAATGAAGGTCGTGGATTTCTCTGAGTATTCCGGCTTTCTCCACAATTAAGTTGCAAGCAAAGTATCGTTAAACATCATTCAAAAACAAACAAACAATCACAACAGTATACTAATTTTCCTACGCGTTTTAACTGTTCTGGTTAGTTGAGGTTTGAGTCGACCTCAAAATTACAATGAATTCGTTAATGTTTTTCATTTTCAATTTTCATGCAGGGAAGTGAAAACCCCATAGCATTCTGGTCTTTGAATACTTTGAAGACCCTATAGCATTCTGGTCTTTGAATACAGGATTTAGGTCGATCATTAATGCAATGTATAAGATTCTAGATTCGACTTTATACCATGAACCTAATTGTTCTTGCCCTATTAGACAATGCATCTAGGTTTGGGTCTTGTTCCTTTTCTCCCTTTCTCTACTCTCTGGATTTTCTTTGACTGCAACTATATTTGTTTTGAAATTTAAATTCCTGTCTACTTGTTGACACGGGAAATAATGTTTCTCAGATTCTCAAAGTTGAAAGGAGTTTTATCTAGCTTACCAGCATTTTATACTTATTGAGTAATAGTGTTTTATACAGATTAAGAAAACACCTCTAGCATACATTATATTTATCCAGGTCACAGAGACTGAAGTTAAAAATGACAGATTTCACTATAATGACTTATGCACGATAAGGTTCTTGACATTATGGTTAACAGAAACGACTTAAAAAGTTATTCAAATTACAATTGGACAGGAAAGTTTGTTAATGTGTGACTATTTTTGTTCCCATATGGTTTAAGTAAGTCCACTCATCATGCTTAAACATTCAGTAAAGATTTGACACTGAAATATGCAAACGAATATATATGCGATTGCTTTGATATCTTTTAAAAATGACTGCTTGTTTTCGTTTTTAAAAGATCTTAATACAGCAACTACCATATAAAGTATACACTAGAAAGACGGTTTTTTTGAACCCTTGGTATTGATTCTGGTGGTTACTCTTATGATAGCAGTATAAAGGAACACAATTGTACGTTAATATGACAGGGATCGGATGCTTTGCATAAAGTTGTTATATCGAATAATGTAAAATATGCATAAGTTAGGTCCAAACTAACTGAAAAAAATATTTTCTTGCATAGGAAAACATAATAATGCACACTTATATTATTATCTTTAATCAATTTTGCATTATGTATTGACTTGATATGCTATTAGTGTCGCGATACTCCCAATGAACATGAAGTGCTGATTATTTAAAGTACGGACTGTCCTTCTGTATGTGAAAAGGGGATAATAATATGTCGTAATACCGACAGCCAAGGTGTTTTTCTGTAGTAGCAAAACGTGTATCAGGAAAAGAAACAGAGTTACTGTCATGGCCACACAAGGAGGTTTTACTTATGTTGTATTTATGTTTAAATTCGTATGTAAAATACAGAGTGTCACATATCCATTTAGGTCATTGGGATTTTCCAGGAGGAAAAACATTGTGTTCTTCATATCACAAAACAATACATCAGTTTCTGCAAATACCTGAATAGATGCATGCTTTTCAACGGGAAAATTTCTGGAATTATTTTACCATATTTCGTCATTTTTGAAGAGCGCTTGAATTTGCACTTAACTTGTATTGTTATGTTACAAGAGCAGAAAAATGTTACTTATTATTGTAGTTATGTTATGTCAATATTATGCTTCATTAGACTTCTATTAATATATTGATTTTCATGCACATACGTATACACAGTTATCTTTTTTACAATATGTAAAGATTATGTTAAATGACGGACAGCGACATTACTTCTTATATGTCGTATTATTTTCTACTAAAAAGCGATTAAATTTGGCATTTTTTGAAACATTTTAATATGACGCAAGACATTCGACAATCATTTAAATTATCATTTGTTGACCAACATGTGCGCTGGTCAACACACATAATTGAGACATGTCATGGTTGATCTGAACTTTTGTTTGCAACACATCATAAATGTTTGCTTGTGCATTGAGGTTTTACTCCACTTTCAGTAAATCTTTCACCAATATAATGCTGTTCCAGTTTTATTATGAGAGGAAGTCATAGTACCCAGTGGCACCCCGCTGACCTTAGGCGACAAACGTTGCCAAGTGTAGTTAGACAGGAATACATGATCAACGAAGTATATTGGGAACTCGCAACCACAGTATTGACAGGGAAAAGATTAGTTGTAGATGGTTAACCGATGTTTCAACCATTCGGACAATCAGGAGTAACATAAGTAAGAACAACTGTTCAAACGAGTTGAAAATATTTATTTTTGTATATATTTGAAATATCTCTCATCTTTGCTTTGATCAAAGTTAAATCTGAAAATCCATTAACATGTATATATATATTTCAAAACACGTACTTAAGACCAACGCATTCACTATAAGGGGTCTGTATGTGGTGTTGTGGTAAAATTAGTAGTCTTCCTGAAGATAACTAAAATACATTACGATCAATGTGAAACAACCAATCAATTATTATCCTAACTTGTTTTTGAAATTTGGATCAAACCATTTAACTGACTTAACCAGAAACCGGTTCACTGCATTCAATTTTATTGATTATACATTAACATAAGCATGAACTATGAAAGTTGTTTGATTGTATATTTTTATATTGTCGATTTTTTTGCAATAGCCTTGTCAAGTAAGGTTGGAGGGATATAACTATTGCTTTTCACAAATATGTCATATGTTGTACCCGAAATGCATTACCAAATAACCTTATATGGGCAAGCTCAACCGACATTGTGTGCTAATAAAGCAATATGCTCGAAATTGCTTATATAAATCTAAAATGTTGGCTTGGTTATTTTCCAATTCCTTATTTAAATTATTTAAAGAATGACTGATTATGAATCTAGCTGAATACTTTCTTCCTGGAGAAGAGAGACAAATATTATCAACCAATCAATTGTTTTGTTTAGTATCCTGATTATTTATTGCTGAACGTGAAGCATCAATCAGTCAATGAATGCAATCTTCACATTGATTACAAAATACGAAACAATCGTTGTAATATATATTTTCCTAGTTCACAACTCGCTGAACGTTAGACAATTATTTACGTACGTTTCAATAGGACAACAAGAGTGTAATTAATGGGATGAACTATGCAATCCAAAAATCTTAACAAACTTTCAGATTATATAACGAGCAAATAACGTGAGGCTTACACACCACAGAACCCTTAATTTAGCGTGCTCTCATATCTGACGTTGGTTGTATATTTTATCATAACAATGAACGGCCATTTTAAAATTGGTCACAAAGCTGGACTGTCTTCTAATACTTTTCTAGAAAAGGGGTACCCATTTCATGATATCGAGAATAAACATATTTGTTAGAAAATTATATTCCTCTGCTTGAAATAAATGAAATAATTGTTATTTTACTCAATCTTAATTATTCTTACCTGGCTCATCTCACAAACATACGCGAATTTTTCTGTACAAGCATTGTCATTCCATCTACCATCGCTTGATTTCCACATCAAATTCAGACAATTTTCTTCTTTACCACCGTTTGGTTCCTTGTAATCAAAGTCCCAATGTTTAAATACAAATAAGGATTGGTCTGCCGTCCACCTCCATTCTCCTTCTTTCGCTTTGTCGTTACCCCCGATCCACAATATATGACGATCTTTAATTTACGAACAATTAAGTTTAAATTACACATTCCAAAAAACAAGAAAATTCTCTTTCAAAGATATACGAGATACAGAAATGATAAGTATAGTAGTTTTATTAAATACAGTTGTTCAATTTTGTAATGTTTGTTGTTTCTAGTCAGTTTTCTTTTTGAAAGGTTATCAGGGAATATGGTGCTGATCGACTTTTTCTCAGATAGCGGAATTGTTTTAAGGAGGGGAATGGTGTGAAAAGCATAGTCACACACCTTACTATGTACGGATTTTACCACCCATTGGTATGGCACAGCTTTGTTGAAAACAATTAGTTCATCCACGTAATCCCTACTTGCGGTAAACAAGATTTATCTCCCATTTGCAGAGTTATCTGTTCTTCAGAGCAGGTACTTTATAGTACCTACTGTGGGTAAAAAGTAGTTTTTCTACAATATTTTTTAATTCAAATATAGCAAAGCATCCGGTAAAATTTATTATGATATGCAAACTAATTCTGCAGTTTTTTTAGTTGTACTGGAAAAGTCAGTCCACAGACATTATTTAAAAAAAATAAAAACGTGATTTTCCCCATCTGTTCAACACTAGATACCTGCTGTTATGAAAGACAACTCTTGCAAATGGGAAGTAACTCTTGTATTCCGAAAATAGGGAATACATTTTAGTAAGTTGAGGATGTATCGCGAGATCGTTTAAGAAGTCTCATACTTGACTCTCTATATAATATAGGAATAAAGCCTGCCTTTATCTGTCTTGCCCTTATAGCATTTCAGTTTAGATGAGACTACCGTGTTTTTTTATATATGAACAAGCCGTGTTAACATACAATATTAGAGCACGCAAAAGATCGAATGTAGCATGCCCATTAAGAGTTGTTCGACGATAGATGGCTATGCTTTATTTTCTAACAATATTCATTGCATCGTGTTTTTTGTTTTTTTGTTTGTATTTTTGTGGTCGTTCTCTGACTTAACCAATAGATGAAAATAACATATTTATATACATATTAATCAATGGTCGTCGAACAACACAACATGTGTTAAGATATGTGTTTTATTTTTAGGTGGTTTCGATTATTTATGTTATCCAAGGTTAAACAAAATAATTTGATTAATAGCTGAAACAGATTTCTTCATGTAAGTGTTGTTATGATATTACAATAAAAGATAAATAGGGTTTGGGTTCCTTCAACCAGCCAAACTCCATCACATAGTGTCTAATGTGACTGGTCTATGTAATTGATTATGCCCTAATATTTGTCCGGTGGTTTTCTCATGGTATTCCGGCTTCCTCCCACCATAAAAACTGGACGCTATGATATACCTGAAAAATTGCTGAAAGTGGCGTTAAACAATATTCAGACAAACAAAACACTAAACGTATTTGTCCGTTATGTTATTTATGTTTGTTAATTTATTGGTGATTTGATGTTCTGTCTTATAACAAATAAGTAAATTTGAGGTTTGTGACTTTTTGTATGATAAATTGCGTTTAAAAACTTCATCGCCTTATAAAAGGTCATGTAAAAGACGTTGAAGTCAGGTTCGTTTACTTGTAGGTAGTTAAGCACTTTCCAAAAGGGATAAAACATTTAGTGTCGCAAACTTTTTGACTTTAGTTATTAATGTGTACATAATTCCCATTTACGGAATATCCTTTTAATCTTGCGTACCAAGTAGCCAAGTTTTAACAGTAACATTTTGTACATGTGCTTCTTAAACTTTTAAACGTAACGTTTCTGATATTAACATAATGTTTTTTTTTAGGTTAACAAAATTTAAAATGATGATATCTTACAGTCATTGGATGCTTTTGAGTTCGCAACAATCCAACTGTTTTCGTCATAGTCATCCACTTTAGCCAGATGTGCGTTTTTGTTTCAGCAACTTTCCTTTAAAACGTAGATTATTTATTAAAGTATGTAAATGCTCTCATTCTGTTTTTTACGCCAAGAGTGATACTTGGTAGTTAATTTTATTACACAATATGATAAGTAAATTTCCATAACATCAAAAATTGATTAAATTGTGTTAAATAAAACTATACAATGAAAACAAACATATGTTTACTCAGATCATGTCTGAGACATACAACGAAAAAACTTTTATATACCAACGTCCATGTATTTAAGTTTACTATCAGCTTGATTGACGATTATTTAGTTCACATTTTCTATAAGTTTGACCAAAAGGTATACGACAAAATATGTGTAACATATAAAGTTTGTTTTTATTAAAATTTTCTGTTTTAACTTCAAGTCAAACATGCTTTTTTGACTGCATTTGTTAGACATTATCTGTGTCATTTGATGTCCCTACAGTATACACAAAGACTAAGTTTTAAAATATCCCAAAAGTTGAAGAATTTTAAAAACCAAAAATGCCGAAGAAACGCGACTTATCAAAGGGTATGTTTGCAGAGAAAGATTAACCTTAACACACAAAACAATTTCATCAAAATGAATTCAATTCAGTAAATTTTAAAACAATAACTTTCCATTTTAATATCATACCTCGGCATCGTCCCAGGAAACTTTGTCCGCGCTAAAGAAATAACACTTTCTTTTATACAACAACCATCCAGTCGGACCTGTGTCGTGTGCAAATAAAAGTTGATCAATCATTAATTATAATTAAAATGCATTTACATTTTCAATCTAGTGTGCATTAACAGTGTCTATATCTAAGATACAGTGATAGCTTAAGAGGTGGAATAATATATTGTAATGTTCCAAGCGTGTATCTAGCTTACTTTATTTAGCTTGGACTTTAAATTAATTGATTTTCTTTTTTACCGTTTCCTTGATGTTCGGTATTTTCTAATATTATACTTCCTTAACATTTCTGGACATTTCATTGGTTAATGAGTGTATTATTTCTATCTAATCCCGACTTTAATCGCATTTCCATATAAACCATCTTTCCTTTAAGAATACCACCTTTCTGAGATGAATACAACCCTCCTCGATGAAAACCACCCTCATTAAAATTCCACTCACTCAGACAGGAAATGCAACATAACCTTTCCGTTGCGCAGTCCTATTTTGGTTTAACGTTACTTCCACTAAAAATTGTATCAGACGAAAGTAGTTTATACAGCATTCAGTAAAATATACATGTAACACACACAACCTGCTATTGAGGTGGTATACTCAGAAAAGAATACTACCCTGGTATTCTTCCTTCGTGTGGTAATATAGTATACCAACCTCAGTTGCAGGTAGTATGTGTATATTACATTTATTTAGAGTAGCATAAAGTATTCTAGATACTCTATGCCATTCAAAAGTTTTTCCCAATGACCCTTCTCTATTGCCTTATTTATGTTTTGTTTGTTAATGATACTTTAAATTATAATTCTGCTGAAGTTTTTGTTGTTAATGATGCAAATAGTTATTATTCAAATTTTGAGCAATCATTTACTCAAATAAGCCGTATATAATAAATTTCACATCTTGATAAATCTTAGCCATAATATTTTGTATTACATACACTTTTTTTGGAATATAGTTGTCACATATCAGTGCTTTAACTTTGTCCAAGATTGTAATGGTCGCAGCCTCCGTTTTCTCATGAACAACGATAGCAAAGACGTATACAAAGCAGGCAAGGGCAAATTTCATTCTCATTCTGAAACGAAAAGCACAATACTTAGCAAAACAAAAACTAACGTTTAAAATAAAATGCCATCATAGATACTAAGGTTAATAGAATTTACGCTCTAGACTAATGATGGCGCTAAAACCCAAACAATATTTAAAATTCAAATGATTAAGATGTTTTAGGGCTTATATCACCAAAATTCCTAAATGTTATCCCAAATCCTTGTATGGCTATCTACACCTTGTAAATGGAAACCCCGTAGAATTAAAATAATTTTCGAAATTTCAGGGCAGTAAATTAACACAATGACTATATCACAGAACTTCATTGTGATTTTATGCAAACTGCTGTTTTAAAGAAGCTTTTTTCAATTGTACCTACATAGAGCATTGCGTACTCCCAACACGTCACCCACTATTCTCCTTTTACGCTTTCATTATAATACCTCTCCTGTCATTCAACCCCTTTTGCGATTTCCAAGTTGGGGTTGTGCTGTGAGATGTCTGATTAAGCACTGAGAAACGTTCTAGTATCTAGATAACTACTGTTGAAAATAAATTGTAATATGAACATGTATCGTATCGTTTTATTTTAACTTACCTCAGAGTATCTTGTCAGTTACTATTTATATTAACTTACCTTTTCAATACCAAGTTTTTCGCAGGTTAAAGGTACCGACAATACTGTCTGCCTTCATTTTTATATCCCGTTTTTGGACACAGCTGGCCAACACTTGTTGATATCTGATGTTCTTTTAATTAATATGACAATTATAATTTGTATTGGGTATATTTAGCTGTCAGATGATATTAGATAACATTTAAAAATAGATAAATTAAAATGAAATTTGAAGCAATAAATTACGTGTGTAAACGATTATGAATTGTTTGGGTAACTAATAGTCATGTTGTATTGATATATACAGGTATTTGATACCAATGCTGTAACTTAAATACACCTGCTGCAGTATACACCTCTTACTTTGATGCTATAAATTCTAATTGTTAGGTGTAATTTTAGAATGCTGATATGGATTTTTAATGACAATAAAAAATTATGTTTTTACGCAGTAACACTCCCTGAGTGCTTGCGAGAAGTTAAATTAATACAGTCACAGGCTATAAAAATTTGCAACGCTCATTTCATTTTGTAAACCTCTTTTCTAAATGTCGAAGATAGTAAGCAGACGCTATGCACACTCAATCTGAACAACCAAAATACCTTCATTTGTGAAACTCATGCCCCTAAATGATATATTGGTAGCTGTTCTCTTTAATAGAGCTTAAATAATGCTCGGGGGTTTTTAAGCAACCATTAAATCAAGTTAATTTGAAACAAAAATTGTCAACTTCACATAAGTTCGTCTCTAGTACACAATACAAAATTTACTGTACAAACTTTTTTCTGCCAATAATACAACATTCCATTTCCTGTATTCGTAATAAGAAAATAGAGCATTCAAAACGTACAACATTCCTCTACGTCCCTGTGGTAACTCGTCACTGACAAATATACCCAAAGCTTTCTTAGCTTGTAGTATGAGGCTACTAATAAGCCAATACTTACTGGGTAGACAAACCCGATAACGTAACGGAATTTAAGTATCATTGTTGGAGGCGTTTGGGATCCTTGTAGGGGAAACACACCACTTTCGTCCCTACTTGTTGTATGGAAATTGTGCCACCTGATAATACTTCTGTTCAGCCTTAGGCGGAGCAGAAGGCTGTCCAGGAGTACTTTCAGGTGGTACAATTTTCATAGTCCTGGTTGATAACGCAGGTAACGGATTTATCCCGGCTTACAAGTCTAAAGAGCTGAAAATAGGCTATTTTGTCGTCCGAAATAAGCTAAATGTGCAGAAAAATCGTACATTTCTATATACAGCAAATATGTAGTCGAGAATTTTAGAGCAGCTGGCGACTCTACTATTTTCACATTATATCAAATTCATCGCCCTGTATATCTCATCACTTATCTTGAGGATGTTGGCGTTTAAATTACCTGAGATAAAACAATCACTTTTTGTTCTGCAAATATGCCCAATAATTCATCTTTAAATTTAAATCAGTTGAAACAACTTACTGATCAAATACCGGTCCAAAATATATTACTAGCGAATTTTAACAGACACAACCCTCTTTGGGGTTTAAAAATAATAAACGACAAACATAAGATTCTTAAAACTTAATGACTCAAAAAGACCGACATAAATTTTTAATGATCGTCCCAATTCTTATTTACATGGTAATGGATCATATTCGGCAATTGATTTTAGATTAGCCGACCGTTCTGTCCTGTTCGACTTCTCATGGAACGTTTATGACAATCTTTGTAGCAGTGATTCTTTTTCGAAACCATTACATTCGTGTTACACATAGCTAGCATCTTGATATCAATTTCAGAAGGCCTATTGGCTACGTTGAGAAGAACTCAGCAAATAGCGAATATATGCCGAGACGTTTGTTGGCATATCGGACGCAATTTTAAAATGTTCCATTTCCTAATAATACCGATATCAAGAAATCCATGTAAAGGATGAACGACGTTTTAATAAACAACCAACCCAAGCTTATACGAGAAAAACATGAAAATACGGTATGTTAAAAGACACCTTTAATATTGGGTTGCAAGGTAAACTTCCTACCTTCATTTCAAGCCTTCGATCTACTTTCGATCTAAAAAAAAATTTTTAAGTTCGGGTTAATTCAGCTCTATTTGATCATTTGAACAAGAAATGGTTGTTCCCAAAAGATGAATCTTTTCTATCACTTCATTCTGTAAAATAATTAATAGTTTTGCTCAAGCCTTTAAAAGATAATATTGACCGTTTTCCGTTTTTTACATTATTACGATTTCCTAAAATGTTATAGATCGAGCGAAAAATATAAATAACATTTAGCTATAATTGTTTTTAAAAAGAGTAGAAAAATTGACAATGAAGAATAGTTTTAAATTCCACAGTGCGAAAACTATTGGTATGCATTACTAAAAGGAAAATGCATCCTCATCCCGGATAATCTTTTCATAACAATCCAATCGAAATAAAAGTAACTACCTTCCTTGACTTACATTAGACTTAATGCTAACCTTTTAAATCCATATCAAAGTGATTAGAAATATAATGAATAAGATTGAACATCAACTGCAACTATATTTAAACGGAGTGGAAAATGGGCATCTGACAAAAATGTTGGCATGCATTTATGTAATTAAGGAAAGATGCATCAAGACCCGAACTGACTTTATATACTAATCCAATCAAAACTATAAAGCAAACTCCATTCCGTGGTCTGATAATTGACTCAATATCAAAATGTTGAAAAATAAATTGGGTGCTGGGTGCGATTTTTTACTTAATCTATCAAGATCGCTGTTTCCATCTAAATTGGATTATGGTTGTTTAATTTATGGTTCATTTCGTAAATCATATGTCAAAATCCTTGATATAATTCAAAATCAAGAATGGTGACTTTTTTTGCAACAAAAATATTCCTTTATTTAGAATATAGCTCGTAACAATTATACCTTATTGCCCCAGCTTCAATAAGGTATCCCTGTTAAACCTTTTCGACTATCCAGGGTGTAATCGAAATATAATTAATGTTATTATTTTACATAGAGATATTGTTATCAAACATTATCTTTTATATAATTTTTAACATTTTTAAAAAATAAACTGTTTTCTGACAATTTGATTTCGTGTAACGATCTTCTTATCTCAGCCAGGAATATCATAAAAACATCTACTTGTTTTTGTTTTTGTTCAGATACATAATAGGCCTTATAGAATGGTGACTTAGCATTGGAACTGTAGAAACACAATCGTAGAAATGCGATATGCAGACGCAAACGATCCTTAAGCATCATAGGAAACCCACGTCCGGTCGCGTTCTCTCTTTGCTACCACTAACCGACCGTGGGCACACTTGTATATATTTTCTCGGTATCAAAAATATTAAATGTCCTATTTTGATTGGCTGCTTTTACTTCCGGCGAAGCGTGACAACTAAAAAAAAAGACATAATATACGTAGTATCGGATAATAAATGTTTTATCCAATAAACGTCGTTCCCATTAGATATTTAAATTTAATGAATATTCATGAAAACAAGAAAATATCTACAAGTGTGCCCACGGTCGGTAAGTGGTAGCAAAGTGAGAACGCGAACGGACGGGGGTTTCCGACGATGATCCTTAAGAAGAGATAAGCCCGGTTGAAACCATATTAAAAGCGTATCCTGGCAATTTTGCTCGAACTGTATTTTAAAATCTCTTTGCAAAGCGGTTTTTATAAAACATCTAAACACAATTTAATATTTTGTCCTTAGAATACAACCTCGTTTGGAGAATTCTACATTAATATATGATCTTAAAAGATTTAAGAAGTTTGACAACAATAAGCAGAAATTAAATTCATGCTGTCTTGATAAACTTATGTAACTGTTGGTTTAGCAGATTGTGTTTTTCTACTTTGAGGCAGAGTGGAAGTAGCTGAAATGTCAAGTTCATAATGAATTTAATTAGATCCAGCAACAAGCATTTGTTATAGAGGTTGCTGAGACCAAGCTGTTTTAACAAATTTCGTCTTCGTAATACCAAGACGACACATTGTACTTTGTTAAACTATAAGCGACGTCTCGATTGTGTGCCATGCGACCGTTCGTATACCATTAAGCATGTGCTGATGAAATTGGTTGGCGTGACCCACTTTGTATGCTGCAAACTAGTTTATAAGCATCTGATCCTGGCTGCACAGTTTTACTGCCTCAAAAGAGGAAATCAGTTTTATAACATGTAAAATATTGATCTATTGTGATAGCAATATTGTTATTTATCTTTTATAATTTTAATCCTTTCTATATTTACTCCACGTGTATATATCATGATATTATTGCATAAGATCCGAGTTTTTACATATAAATCAGGGTTGTAGATGAGTTTATAGCTGAAATATTGCTTGTTACTTCTACGTTGTTCACGTCCTGAATATAGCTGAAATATTGCTTGTTACTTGTACGTTGTTCACGTCCTGAATATAGCTGAAATATTGCTTGTTACTTCTACGTTGTTCACGTCCTGAATATAGCTGAAATATTGCTTGTTAAAGATCAATCAATCACTCAACCATATACCTGTATTAATAAGGGGTTGGGAAACAAAGTCCTTAAGCAGCTTTCTAATATGACGTCCAGCATACGCTTTGAGAACGCATTAGGGTTCTAATAAGCATATAGCCCTCTATGACGTCACAATTAGAATTCTTATGTCATATATGCTTAACTGAAAGATTCAAAGTGGAACAATGCAATTATATTATTTTTTTGCGTAAAAGGTAAGTATGTTCAATAAATATAAGTTTATGTCAATATTATTTGCTTGCACATACTGTTTTGGGGGATATTGTATTAGACCTGATATTTGTCCTCATTTTATACCCCGCTATCGCTTGGTAAAATATATTGACAAATATAAGGTCTGACCATGTTCTAGTTCGGATAGTGCCCGCAATAATCTATTTCTTAAATACTAGTATAACATGAAAACAATGTTTTAAATCATATATTTTGTGTTTGTTTGAATGTTGTTTAAGCCACTTTAAGCAATCGTCTAGCTATATCATGGCGTCCAGCTTTAATTGGAGGTTGAAACCGGACTACACGGAGAAAACCTCCTACCTTCGATAGGAAAACTGGCAATCCTTGTCAATTAAGAGCGCAACCTGCTGGCAGTGAGACTCGAACCCGCAATCTCAGTGTTGACAGACCACGTGACCAATAGTAAAAGACCTACCTTAACCACTCGACCACTCCACTACCGAGGCCCCTATTACATTATAGGTATATTTAGAAAAAAGGAATGCAATATAATACTTACCTGAATGTTTTGATTGTGAGGCTAAAGAAAACCTCAGCAGTAGTTTTTTTAGGAATTATAAAATGCATTTCTTTCGTTCTATGCTTTTACCAGTCTGATAAGATAGGTACTTTAACTGTTTGAATATCTATATAGTGTTTTTTTCTTTTGTGGTGAATATGGATGCCTTATTTCAAAGGAGAGAGGTGTTAGCGAGTTATCTTTAAGACATTCTGGGCGCGTACGATATTGTATGCCTTATTTGGGAAATGCAATGCTCTTTAGGAATTCATGGTTCATGTTCACTGGACGCACAGCAATAACCATTCACTCAAAGTTCTGGATGATTACACGGTCTAAGTTATGCAATAACTAATTTTTGTCATCATATTCGTCATGTTTTTCAACAGACTGTAGGTTTTCCAATGAGTTCTAATTGTGCTTCTCTCCTCGCTGACCAGTTTTTGCACTCTTATAAGGCCGAGTTTCTAAAAGACCTGCCGCAGAAGAAATAAAAGACACTAGTTCAGACCTTTAATTTCACATTCCGCTATACTGATGAAGTTTTGCCACTCAACAATGCTAAACTTGGGACTGTTTGCATTCTATTACCCTAGCGAGCTTTAAATTAAAGACACCACCATTACACTATAATCTGCTTCTTACTTAGACCTACTTCTAGAAATAGACTAGGAAAACCTACAAATTAGACCCTACAAACGCGATGCCTTCATTTCCTGTTCATCGACAGGAACATTCCAGCATCTCCAGCGTATGGTGTGTACATTTCACAACTTATACGTTATTCTAGATCCTGCGATCGATATTCCGATTTTCTTGACCGATCACTTCTTTGGACTAATAAACTACTCAAGCAATGGTTTGATGTACCTAGGTTGATATTATCTTTCCAGAAGTTCTATAGTCGTCACCATTACTTAATTGATCGTTATTGGAAATAAATCTCTCAAATAGGATTGGACATTTTCGCGGATTCATAGGTAATGTTTCCTATTCCTGGATTTGATTTTTTCCAAGACATGACAATGAGTAACACGACTGGTATATAATTAGAGGTAGGAACTTCTTACTCGCCCTGAACACTAGAGTGCACCGTGGCGTTTTTTTGGTTCGGGTTACACTCTTTCTGTTTTTGTGTTTTTGTTGTTTTATTGTGCTGAATATGTTTGTCTTTCTGCAGATTTGTAATTGCCTCATGACTTTCGGCTCTTGTTGTTCGGTCGGTTTCCTATGCTATTTTTCTTAGCATACTTTGAAATATGCTCACCGAGTTCCTAGGAAATTTGTTTGTTCCGTTTCGTTTTGGTAGTGCCAAAATACCAAAAATATATATATTTTAAAGCATTTGCACATTATCATAGGGATTTGACAGTGGAGACAAGTTACAGGTTACAACAAAAGATTTAGAGAGTTAAGTATTCTTGTGTTGGGTGGGGGAGGCGCAATAAAATAATATATCTTTAAAACAACCGAGTATGTAAGACTGTTTATTGTTCCATTAGGTTGTAGTAGTTTCAAAATACGATAGAACATTATTCTAGGGTTTTGGGAGTAGAGTTCAGCATAGTGGTGTGGGGGTGGTAGGCAATGTAAGCCACAATACTTAATACCTAATAATTTTAGTAAAGATTATATTGAATTGGTTGATTAAAATGTTCAGCTTTACGCAGAGTACACAACACATCAGTTTGGAGTTAATATGCAATGGATTTTGTGTTTGAATAGTGTTTAACGCCATTTTCATCAATTTTTTTCAATTATATCATGGCGTCCAGATTTTATTGAGGAGGAAGCCAGAGTACCCGGAGAAACCCCGACCTTTGTTAGGAAAACAGACATCTTTGTCAATTAAGGTTGGTGTCGAGTGCACCCTGCCCGCAGTCTAACCACGTGATCAAAAGTAGACGAACTACCTTAACCACTCGGCCAGCTAGTTATGAATGGTTGTCGGGACGGCAGTGATCTTCCACGAATATTTGTTGATAATAAATGTCCTTTACTATTGACCTGGTTTCCTCTAAACCTTACTCTGTTTTTCTAAGCCTCTGGTCAATTTCTGTTACAATGAGTTCCAGATCTGTAAAGCGAACACTTTGCACTAAGGGTTCCACCTCTGGTACACCTAACAAAACTTATTGTCTCCAAAAGATTCCGAATAAAATGGCCCGACAACATAATATATGATATATCAGCAATACAGAAGAAACCAATATTTGTGTGTGTGTGTGTGTGTGTGTGAGGGTGAGTGTGTGTGTGTGTGTGTGGGTGTGTGTCTTTGTGTGTAAATTATCAAGAAGGAACATTTGAAATTTTCTAAATTACTTTTACACCATTAAAACTTAACAACTGAATTTATGATTTTCAGAGAACTAGGTAGATTTCTTCTAGATGTGGATCCTCCTATATTTGAGTTACTCTGAATTCCACAAGCAGTGCTTGGCTTCTTTAAATTGACTCTGGTGTAAAAATCGCCAAAATCATTTAACTATCAAATCTTAAAGAAAAGTTTGAGATAGAGAACTACATAACACCTTTTAATTATAGAAAGCATACACTTGTTGTAGATTTAGAACAACAAATCACAACATACTTATTTTTGGACACAGCTGACCGACACTTGTTGATATATGATATTCTTTTAATTATTATGAAAATAATAATTTGTATTGGGTATATTTGTCTGTCAGATGATAATAGATAACATTTACAACTAGATACATTAAAATGAAATTTGAACCCACAAATTATGTGTGTGAACAATTATGAATTGTTTGGGTAACTAATAGTCATGTTGTATTGATACAGGCACTTGATACCGATGCTGTAACTTAAATACACCTGTTGCAGTATACACCTATTACTTTGACGAAATAAATTCTAATTATTTGGTGTAATATTAGAATGCTGATGTGGATATTTAATGACAACGAAAAATAAAATGTTTTTACGCAGTAACAGTCCCTGAGTACATGCGAGAAGTTGAATTAATACAGTCGCAGGCTATAAAAATTTGCAACGCTCCTTTTATTTTTTAAACCTCTTTTCTAAATGTCGAAGATAGGAAACAGACGCTATACACACTCAATCCCAATAACCAAAATACCTTTCATTTGTAAAACTCATGCCCCTAACTGATATATTGATAGGTAGCTCTTTAATATAGCCAAAATAATGCTTGCGGGTTTTTAAGCAACAATTAAATCAAGTTAATTTGTAACAGAATTTACTTTACATAACGTTTGTTCATACTTAAAAAACAATCTCACCCTTTCTGCCAATAATAAAACACTTTACATTACTGTATTCGTAATAAGACAATAGATCATTTAAACACATTTCAAAAACATTCCTCTACCCCCCGTGGTGGGCACTCATCACTGACAAATATGCCCAAAGCTTTCTTAGCTTTTAATATGAGGCTACTAACAAAAATAATACTTACAGGGTAAACAAACCGGATAACGTAACGAAAATTGTGTTTTATGACCATTGTTGGTGGAGTAGCATCCTAGTGGGCGAAACACACCACTTTCGCCCTATTTCAACTAGACAGGAGGCCGGATTAATTCTGTTCAGTCAATCAGTTAGTCACGCCAAGCCCTTCAAAAGTTTGCTAATCGCTTGATCATAACTTCTGAATCATGATACCTATAGTAATAGTATATTTAGATACATGCTGTCAAGAAAGTGATGTCTCACGTGTTGATCAAGTAGGCTGAATAACCGACTGAAATAGACCTCATTTAAAGAAATATTATTAAACCAAAGGAGCTACAAATAGCGACCGAATGCTGAACTTCTTGAGGGAACCAGTAAAAGTACATTATATCTTCTGCAGTTTCGGTGACATACATGATATGTTTGGGTCGACAATATTATCAGTTTCCTATGCTATTTCCCTCTTGTATGGAAATTGTACAACCTGAAAGTACTTCTGTTCAGCCTAAGGTGGAGCAGAAGGCTGTCCAGAAGTACTTTCATGTGGAACAATTTTCATGCACGCGCTTGATAAAGTACGTAACGGATTTACCCCCGGCTTACAAGTCTAAACGGCTGAAAATATGTTATTTTGTCGTCAGAAATAAGCTAAATTTGCAACGTCATCAGAGTTGCTACCAAAATATAATACGATTTTTAAACAGGTCGAAATTGGTACCTTCGGCCTACCCCAGAATTAGCCGGTTTAATTAGTTTTCATTCAGTTTTACATTCTTTTTCTACTTTCGGTGTTATGGGGGCTCAAGTCACGTTAACATAACGTCAACAGACAATGACATCAAGTTCCGATTTCATTCACATTTATGTGTATTAGTGTGAATGTACGACACCTGCAGTGTTTAAAATGAAGTAAAAATATGAATATAAAAGACAGAAGACATACCTTTGTTGGATAACATACACTGGTATACTGGAACATTTATTAGCAACGCACAAACAATACACCCTACGAAGTTAGCAACACAGATTGAGTCATGTGATTTGTACCGTCGGGTATCCAACAAATCAAAGTCTGCATTTTTTACAAACCGGGTATACGGATATATAACCCCAGTTGCAGGATTGCAAAGCGGTATACAAAGAGTAGACGGGAAGAGTCAGGCATCAAGCAAGACCAGCTTCTCCCCATTCGTCTGTCCCGATAATGGATAAAATTATGTAATAGAATTGTTCTTAACATTAATTTTATTTTATAATGCATTACTAGTTCAAGCAATTCTTCTGTTGCATGTTGTCCCCAAGAATCTCGCATAAATCGAAATGATAATATATCTAAAATATACAGCAAATATGTAGTCGAAAATGATAGAGCTGCAGGCGACTCTACTGTTTTCGCAGTAGATCAAATTCTCCATCGCCTTGTTGATCTCAACACTTATCTTGAGGATAATGGTGTTTAAATTACCTTAGATAAAACAATTACTTTATGTTCTGCAAATATGCCCAATAATTCATCTTTAAATTTAAAACAGTTGAAACAACTTACTGATCAAATACCGACCCAATATATATTACTACGGAATTTGAAAAGACACATCCCTCTTTGGGGTTTAAAAACAATAAATGACAAAAGTAAGATTCTAAAAGGCTTAATGACTCAAAAAGACAGACTTGTACATTTTTAATGATCGTCCCAATTCACATTAACATGCTAATGGATCATATTCGGCAATTGATTTTAGATTAGCCGATCATTCTGTCCTGTTCGACTTCTCATGGAAAGTTTATGACAATCTTTGTAGGAGTTATTATTTTCCGATTATACTGAAACCATTACATTCGTGTTACACATAGCTAGCATCTATACATATAAATTTCAGAAGGCCTATTGGCTACGTTTAGAAGAACTCTGCAGAGAGCGAATATATGCCGAGACGTTCGGTGGCATTTTTGACGCAATTTTAAAATGTTCCGTTTCCTAATAATCTCAAAAATGCATGTAAAGAATGAACGACGTTTTAATAAACAACCAGCCATTTCAATGTAAAACTTTAAGATACATGTTAGAATTTGCTATTTAAGTACTAATCTAATCTAATAAACGACAAAACATCAATTAGTAAAAGAGAAGACACAAACAAAAAGTCAAAATTCTTGAAAACCACAAAAACTAAAACAATGGAACAAGTATGGCAAAATTATGTGGAGGGTTTGAAACGTCTTTCGTCTTCCATCCCTGAAGTCACATGTCTTTACTGGTATTCTCAGGCATAAGAACGACTGCTACACAATACAGAATTACAGACATGATTAGGAAGGATTCCAGCAAATAAAAATACAAATGTATGAAACGTTAACTAATCAAGATAAAAATAAATCGTATGATAAATTTTAAAAAATACTGTAAATATTTTTTTTTAAAATTATTAAAAATACAAATGTATTGACCTCTGGAAAGAGTTGAAGCCAAATGACTCAAGTAAACCTCGCGATAAGAGCTAGAGTATCAAAACAGGTATTTCATATATATGGCCAGCCATGAAAACTCTGCCGATTACAAGCAATATACCTGATAACAAATCAAAATTGAATAAAGTTAAGGGATATATCTGACTTCCGAAATAATCTAGATTTTTGCATAATATTCAAAATTTAAAAAGCAAGAACTTAAGGCATGGAGTGAAGCACAAACTATTTTGCTTTATAATTCAAGCAAATAGTTAGATGGATGTTTACAGAATTCTAACGGATACTGCAGAGATCCGACATAGAAAAACCTGTGTCAGGGGCAACACGGGAAGCAGGAATTATCACCCTTCAAAGGCATGATCCTTAGTAGTCAGTGTTGCTCGTTTTGCTGAATTAGATTTTTTTTATTTTGTTGGATTTATTTTCGCGAGTCGCTGTATATATTTGTGGTCAATCATGTAATATATAGAAAGGTGACATGTTTAAATGCCAATTCATCCATGTGTGCACATGTCCATACTAATTACTTAATTTTACGATGTAAAAACATGATCACCACCTGTTTACATTGAAAATACGCTAATTAAGTCAAAATATGGCTATTCGACAATCAATTCTGCAGGTATTGATTACAGTATTATGAAATAACAGATGCGTTATCATTAAATTAGTCTAATTCATATTACAAGTCCGTCATGTACTTTAATAAACAATTGAAGGTTTTAATCTTTGTAGAGATACTCTTGTTATTATTTTGCAGCCATAAAATAACAATCAATTCAAGACAATTATCGACCAATAACTTTGACTTGTATATGCTTATTCTGTCCTGTATGTTATTAAATGTATGGCACGCCAGACATTACAGAATTTTTTTCATTGTCAATTTTCAGAACCTTGTATTAGCGTTCTGGATTGCATAGGCAGCTGTTTAATGACATTTGGAATCCCGAACAATTACTAATTGCAAATAATTAACTTAAAGCACATAAAGACAGCTATGACGTTACATTCGAATTGAACGTTATATGTCATATTTTTACACAGATGATGACGGATATTTTGGTTAAATTAATAACCTGTACCCTTCAATTGAGTCCTCGTAACGAGTTTGACAGAAATTAATACGACAGATGTCAAAAATGAAACTGCTTTCCTTTGCGGAACACCTCCCTTTTCACTGATTTGTTATGTTTTAATTTAATTCATCTTGTCCTGATTATACTGATAGTATATTACAATGAATAATTTAAGTATCTTTGGTTGGTTTTATCGGTTTTAATTAATTTTCATGTTACAAGTAAATTTTGTGTAAATTGTGTTAACAATTAATGTGTCATACTTTTATTTTCTTTGCCAGATATTTGGCAGCTTTGTAAACTACATTGTATTCTTTATTGTAAAATTTAGTATCATTGCATCAAAGTGCATTATCGTTAATTGTATAGTTTTAGTTTCGGTTCGCCTTATACAGTCTATTATAATCTAATTTATTAATTAAATTTCATTTGTGTTTTTATTTATACATGAAGCATTGTAATATATCAAAATCAAGAGATGGCTGGAACAATGCCACACTTATCACCAATTAATCAATCACATTATGCTAGATCGGATACATACGTATGACTTTGGCTTTGACGGATTGGTGGGTAGATGTCCTTTATTGCAAGTTTCTCATGTTATAATAGGCAAATGCTGGATTCTAACTGCTTTTTTCTACAATATTCCTTTTACCATGCAATTACCAAAACTGATGTCTTGTTAACTTGGTCTTCAGAAAATAGCTTAGTTGGTGCTCGCCGAACGCTGAACCCATCTATTAAAACATCTACTTTAAATTCTTTTATTTTAACACAGTCCTTGTCCCTCACTTTAAAGCAACTGTCAATACGTTTTTTTACCTTACTGTATTATCTACCTAAACATCACCTTGAGTACTATATGCTCTCTTTGTAATCTCCATACTCCCAATATTGACCCATACGCTGGATAAAATTACATTTCTTGGTAATTCGATGTTATGCTTGGACGATGTGTGTTGTCAGAGTTTTCTGTAAAGTATTGAATATGGTCGTTTTTCTATTATCAAATATTCGATTAGAACCAATCAACCTGCAACCACAATCGAGGGCATTCCAATCCTCCGTACAAGAGAAACGATTTCTAAATGTGGAGCTTTAACAACGAGAAAGTGAGAAATATACAGCGCTATACATAATATTTTTATTGAAATCATACTGTTAAATATTTGCTTCATATCTCGGTCATCAATCTTCTTTTTCCTGTGAAATCAGAATATTTCAGATATAATTAGGACGGGAAAAAATACTTCACAATATATATCATTTGTGGGAATGGGCTGCACAAATATATAGGATGTTTTTCACTTATGAAAAGTATAGAGAGGAAGGAATGGCGAATGTAGCATATTATATCAACTCCAATAAACCTTGTTTTGCCTATATCTAAACAAATATTTTTAAAGTTTCTTACCCAATAACGCAGGTGACACTTTTTATTGAACTTATTACATATACTTCAGACGTATTATAGCAAATATTATCAATTGTCAATTTTATTAATTGGATCAGTTCTTATCAATATTATGAGATTGCTCAAAATAATTAGAAAGAACTTTATTTTAATCGTCGAAAAATTATAATTGTATGCTGTAACACGTGTAATTTGTTGATCAAGTGAGTTATATCACATATAACCGGAATTAATATAATTATTTAACTATTATTCTAATTATTTACCTTATATCGTCTGAATTAGAAAATGATTTCCGATATAACATATTATTTTCATAATCATTATAAAAATATCAGATATCAGCAGGTGTAGGACATGTGTGTCCAGTGACGGGATATAAAAATAAATGCAGACAGATGATTGTTCGTTCTTCTCAACCTACGAAAATCTGCGTACCGGGACGATTCACTCCAAGGTAAGTTAACATACACAACTATTAAGGTATGGTAATGTACAATGCAATGTAATTCAAAATCTTAAGCTAGGTAATAGGACGACATTCATACCTGGATCTACATCTTTATCTGCGTTTAGAAATTATTTATATAAAGTTCCATTTCTCAAATGCCTATGTAATTCTTATATACTAATATTTCTAAAATATTTTTATATGTATATCGAGAATCTTCTTTTCATTTCAAAAACGTTTTCAGTTTATTATTCCATGATTTTAAAATTAGAATTGTATATGCTAAATAATTAACTGAGTATAAGTGCATTTGTAAATTTTAACCACAATTAATTAATTTAATACAACTTATAACTGTTTACTTTCATGTCTGTGTTTACTTGATAAAACAGTTGAACACGATTGAACATACATATTCCAAACTTAACATTACCTAAACCGCCACTTAATGAATGTTTGTACATACTTAATACTTATACAGTCCGAAATGAACATTTAAACTTAAGCAACATCTAGACTAAACGAATATATTAACATTTAAATGAAACGTTATTTTGGCATAGAAACTAAGCCAGATAATGTGCATCTTGTCTTAACTGATAATAGAGAATACATTCAGAGTCACACAGCACACACACAATATAGGTGATTCGAAACGATAGCATGGCGCCGTCGTATCCCTAAGGTTGAAATAAAAAGCTAAAAGGGTTACGACAAGTGTCACAAATTAATGATCATTTGTGACAAAGATATTTCGTAAAGGTCAACAAAGTCATGAAAGCAATCGCAATTTTTTCTAAGAAACTTCAATCTTGCCATTTTGAACCCTGGGAAAGTTGCATTTTTCTCAGCAGACACCTTCTATCAAGGAAATCATGAAATACAGGCTCTTCAGTACCCATCTATTTGGGAGATCTATATTCCACATTCAGGTACTGCTGGAATATTGCAACACACAATTGTAAAATTCACACTAGGATTTCACAAACTGAAATCATCCCTTTTGTCGTAAATCTTGGTTCTTAATCGGCCTTCAGTGTCAATTTGTAGAGGTACGTCAAGTTATGAGGCAGACTTATCTGTCGCTGTGGTGTCCTTAATTTAAAGTTAAATGGGTTAGTTGCGATCAACATATTCACCAAATTTCGAATTATTCCTTATTTGTAAGAAGCCATTAAAGAAAATACTTTTACAATTAAACTAGCATAAGCATCAATGTGTTTGATTAAAATATTTCCGAAATTGTTTATCTCAACCATTGAGAAATAACATTATGGACATGTATAGACATTATACAATTAATGACTTTGATATAGGTCGCTATCAGGATTCATCAGCCAGAGAAAATGTAATTTTCACCAAGCCACCAGGCGAGGTGAATATACATTTTTGAGGACTGATAAATTCTGATAGCGGCCGCATATTGATTTATTACATGAATAAAACCACCATCTCCTTTGATCATAAAAACTGGATGTTTTTTCTACTGGAGCATCTGCTTACATTTTGTAATTGTTGAGATGTTTGTTACCCTAATATTTTTTATTTAATACTGCATTTTGATCATGAAATTCCAGTTTCAAATATTGAAAAGAGTGTAAATTAATCGATATATCGCCGAGCTGACGTTTCTTACATTTTTGTTGACACATTCGATGTATGTGTAGCAGACGTCAATGAATTGTGTACAGAACAATTAATACAATCGATTTGATTGGACAAAAGATTTATTAAGACAGCTATTCCGAAAGGCTAAAACATAAAAACCAGGTCGATATCGGATTCCGCTTGATTACTATGCAGCGGAATCGTGCAGCGTACAATCATTTTTATGTAATTTTATTACTGTTGCGATTTATCGTGCTCCGAAAGTTATTTTTTCGACCAATCAAATACACGCAAAATTCTATTCATGTAATAATGTCTATTATTAATATTTGGCCACGTCAATTTGCTCTTTTCCTTCAGCTTCACGTATACTTATTCTTACTTTCGAATAATAACACACAATATATGTACACATGTAAATGCATCCATTTCTTTTGTGTTTGTAAATTATGTTTTGTTTTATTGATTAATTGAATCTACTCATTGAATCTTGTGTTATGTGGTTGACCTAACACTACTTTATATATATTAGCACCCCTAGACGTTTTTCATCCGGTTCAACAAAATTGTTTGTACATTTCAGCTTTATAATTATTATTAGCAAGTATATGTTTTATAGATATTTCAAGAGTAAAAAACAGCCATATTCATGGTTTCCAGAACTTGTCAGACACTTTATGTTTTTTGGTTCTTTCTTGGACTAACACATGCAGCAATTATAGAAAAACATTCAGGTTTGTATGAACTAAAGTATTTTCTAAACAATACGTTAGGAATCCACAATAAAAACTTATATCTTTCTTGTTTAATTTGTGCAAACATAACTTATATCTTGTAAAGGTTTATGTACATAACAGTACATCTTATCCTAGTATTGTTGTTTAGTTCATATAGAATTATTAGGATATCTTTATAATGAGCGTTTGTTACTGTTGTTTTCAATTTTTTTTATATTGCTTCCCTTAATATTGATTTGCCTAGTTTTCTATATGCGGAATGATCCTTTTTATCATGAAATCACAAGCGAAACGAACGGATAAACAAACTCTTAAAATAATAAAAGAATTTTTAAAACAGAAAGCGAATACGTAAATGTATTTCTCTTATTGTTGTCCTTATTTATTTATTTCTCACACGACTTCAAAATGTCGTATACAATGGGCACCAATGTAATACGTATGAACAATTGATATGACAAATACATTGTGAGGTTAGTCCCTGACGAAAAAATACATTGTGACGTCACTTACAGGGAATGAAAGCACGTTCCTGATATATATCATCGTACAAAATAAAAAATTCAAATGTTATTATTTTTTTAATGTTGTTTAACAGCAATTTTCCAGCTACATCATGGCGTCCAGAGTACCCGGAGAGAACGGTGTAATTTTATAAAGGAACAACGGAATTTATTATGTTATTTTGATTTTAACAAAGATTTTCATTTTATATGGGTTCTCTGTTTTAATGTAACGCTTTCTTATACTGTTGTAACCTGGAATTTCATCTTGCATGCATTTTATTCCGTGTTTCAACAATTCTCGGTTTCCAATCAACGACATTAATATCATCTATCGTTATTTAATTTCAATAAACTAATAAATTCGCCATAGGCTCGTTTATTTGTTTGTTAAAATTAAATAATTCGAGATGACAGAAAGCGAGATACAGTCGAACTTCAGTACCTTGAACTCGTATCGCTCTAACCCCCCCCCCCACCCCGGGATTTCTCGAACAACTATAAAAGTATTTTTTCCCTATATAATAAATATTAAAATTGCTTCGTTTTCTCGAAAACTCGAACTAAATTAGCAGTCTCAACAGTAAATAGCTGTTGAAAAACCATGAAAAACTCGAACTAAAATTTATTTACGGCTTTGATGATTAATTGGTCGTAAAAGGTGTAAAGATCGAGCCATACCTGTAAAATGCCAAGCTTAATCTTTAATGATTTAATCCCTAATAATTAACTTAACTGTCATCAATTTGTATTTATGAACGCCTTTAAAAAAATGTTGCAATAGGTTTTACTTCATCAAAATATATAACCGAATCAAGGTTATTGACACAATTAATTACGTAATGCAATAATACTTATCAATACTTGTGCACACAATTAAACAAAAATAATAGCAAACATGTTTATTTTAACAAACATATAAATACGTACGTAAAACAAGATTCATTTATGAAATGCAATGAAAAAAACATAATTTTATTATTTTGTAGAATTTCTAGGTGGACTTAGATGTCATGAAAGATTTGGAAAGTCGTGTTACTATTTCAGCGATTATGCGCTTAATTGGTATGAAGCTCAGGTATGAATTTAAGTTTATCCACACATTAAGAAAATGTCTATAAGTTTACAATTATATGTTATGTGGCTTTAAAAATAATCAAGTGGCGAAACATTCTGATTCCAGTGGACAAACCAGGTAAAAACCTTTATAGCAGTTTGATTAAAATTTGACATTTCTTGACTATATGGATATATACTGCGGTGTAAATAATTTACAACATGAAATTCAAATCGACACAAAAATGTACATAGGGCAATTATTTATTTATTTATACCATGTACTTGTTGTTTATTTGTCAGTGCTTTTTCCTATTTGCATTCTAGTTAATTACGATAGTACATTTTATAATGTTCCTTATTATTTATGTATACAAATAATTGCATATTATAGCCACGAAACATATTTTTAAAGTTATAGTGAGTAAGAACATGCATTTCAACTTACTATGAGCATAATGGTTTAGACATATAATGACTAAACGTCAAGCAATGTGTTGCTCTTGTTTTCATATGTACATTGTTAATATTCTAATATCATAAACAAGCTTGCTATGGATTGTTACAGTTATGCTACTGATATTGAATGTGTTTACTTACATAATCAGTTCTCGTTGGACAATAGTGTATGGCTGTTGTAACACAACCAGTTGTTTATCCTTTTTCTAAATTAGAATTAATTTAATGAATTGTGATAGACTTCGTGTGACAATAGGTGTTTTAATCAGTTATTTAATGATGGTATATTCTTCAACAAACAACTTTTTATCATTGATTTAATGTTGTCTTGTTAAAGCTATCATGTTATTTCCACAATGCTACGCTGGCCGAAATAGAGACCCGGCCTGAGGCAGATTTTTTGCGAGATAAAACGAAGACTTATGGCGGTGGTGAGTAAACAACGGCCAAATGTTTATTTTTTTTATATTGTATGGACAATTATGTAAACAAATAATAATTTAGCTTGATTTAAATCGGATTTATTTCTACATAAGCTAGGTATTTGTTCTACAATCAAACAGAAGTATTGTCATTCAAGTGGTTTTATTCATATTGTAATAGACATATTTGTTGCATAATATTAAAGACTGCATGTAATATTTGACATTCCTGTAGCCATTAGAGCACTCTAGTTAAATAAACTGAATTCATAAACAAATTAATTCCCTTTTTTTAGATAGGTGGCTTGGGGGAAGAGATGATTTGGTGGAAAGTTTGTGGAAATGGTCCTCGACTGGTTTATCATTTCCAATATTTGACTGGATGCCAGGGCAACCAGATAATCAATGGAATGATCAGGATTGTTTGAGGATTATGGAAGTTTTTTTCAAATGGGATGATGGTTATTGTACCTCCCCACAAAAGTTTATATGTGAGGCAAAGTAATGTCTATAGGCCAAAAGGTAAGTAAAAAAATTAACAATAAATCTCAACGCAAAATCTAAATACTAGTTAGTATAAAGTTTCATTTTTGGTAAATGTTAATCAAATGATTCAGTCGAATTAACAAAAGAAAAATGTACCTTAGTTATAAGCATTGAATCGTTCGCCCGAGTTCTAATTATTATACTTTTAAAAAGACAGTTTTAAAATTTTAAAGTTTTATTAAATTTAATTTGTTACAAAAATTTACTTACTGAGAAGTTATGAGCTGCACACAAGTCTTAGTATTAAAACCTTTTTAATAGTAATTTTTTTTGCAGCCATGCCAGCAGAACGAAATACTGACCAGTGGAATTATTGATACAAATAAATATTTCAATATTTTATGTGTACAAACAGAATATACAAGAACATATTACAAATGTGGAATCATTTTGTTCATTCTTTCATACTTAAATCGTAACCTATGTGTATGACGAATGTAAACTAAAAATAAGGAAGTCGTAAACTTACTGAATATTTTAAAGAGAACCATAATGTCAGTTTTCGTTTGTATCCTAGAAAGCAGTGTAGTGTAGAGTTTTTGCATTTCTATGAAGAGACTTTAATATAAATGTTCGAGTTTGTTTTTGACATACTTCATCCACAGTAATACAAGGGTATATATATTATGTCATGGAACATATGTGCTTACAGTTTGCGGTATGTTTGAAACGGTCTAAAAGTCTATAGTCTTATTCATATACCTTAACAACACGCACAAATGTATTTTAGCATAATATCTCCTGCATATTACACAACAAAAGCGATCCTGTATTCCAAAGGACTAAATAAATCACAACAAACTTGAACACAATAAAAAACAAAGAAATGAGTCTCTGTACAATCAAAATAAAAGGTTTTAAAAAATAAAAAATAAAAAATAAATAAATCTTTTTAAACATGTGAATGAAAAAGCAAATTTATTGAAAATTTGAAAAGACGTAAACCAAATGTCAATCAATTTACATAGAAAAAACTAAATACAGAAAAAGTAGACAGGATTCGCTGCTTACTAATAAGCATCAAAATAGGACAAAGTAACAAAATATGTATTCGATATAGGGCCTGATATGATAATCTATACCGATCATTGAACAAAATATACTGTTAAAAAAATAAACGCTAGAGAACTTTGAGTTTTTCAAAATGCAAATGATGTATTTTATCCGCATAAAATGATCAATGTTATCATTTCAAGGTATATTCATTTGATTTTGAACACGGTGACTCTCTATAGTTCACATTTCTACCGCCTTGAAATGTTGCTAACGTTGTTTACGTGAACGTCTAATTAATAGAATCCCTACTTAAAAGAGTAAAAAAGAATTAACGTTTTAAATATTGCTATGCCAAGGATGCACCATGCGACTCGAAATATCGTCATCAGGCGTCCCTAGGACGGAGTGTTCCAAAATTAAACGAACTGAAAACGTAAACCAGAGCTCAATTTCTCGGCTAAAGAACAGATTCTAGAAGACTGGTGCTACCAATGACCGCCTGAAAAGTGGGCGACCCCCATAACAACTAATAGTCAAGTTTACTACATCGTGGTCTTTTATCAGCCACTGCAGTCGTAATACCTAGATAAAGATGCATAAGGTCGACAACAGTCCGCAATCAACTTATTTTGGAGCCCTATTTTGGAGCAGTTTTGACATTGTTGCAAAGATTTAGGGCTAGACACGTGATCTGGCGACGTGTATACCAGCGCAAATGAATGTTTCTCCTCCTCCGTGTTCAGGAACAACTTCAATGTTCTTCCGTGGCTTTGAACACTGAACACTCGGTTTGTACTGTATTAATAATAAAAACACAATTGTTTGCTTGTTTGTTTGACGAATTCCAATGCACCACTTTTTGAGCGTCCTAAGTTGTTTATCTCCAACGTTTATTACTTAGACTTAGACAAATCCTCCTGTTGTTTATTGGTTCAAGTTAATAATAGTGATTTGTAATTATTATTCCTCTAAAATATGAGAAATTTGGAATATATTGTAATGACACTATTTATTGTCTATGAATCGCATGATTTATACCACAGAACTTTCTATGTCGTAGTTGTTAAAATCAGATTTCTTATACTAAATTACTGGTTACTTAATCTAAATTCGGCATTATTAGATATGACTGGTCTTGGATTCACAATAACTTAAATCGATTAGCAAGACAAACGTCCAGTTAAAACGAACACATGTTGCCCATTTCGACCAAGACGTATTAAGCACATACAACTCTAGTTTTGTAAATCGATCTCATCCATAGACTACCTTCCATGTATTTTGAAAAATTATCAAAGTAAAATGACTGAACAATAAGAACCGAAAGTAAAGAGACAATTACAAATCCGGATATAAACAAACATATATATGGTAGCACAAAAATAGAGAATAACCCGAATAAAAAAAACCATGGGTGCACTCATGTGCTCCGAACGATTAAGCAATGTCTGCCTCTAATAAGACCTACCTCGAGTTACTCATTGTTATGTCCAGGAAAAAGTCAAATCCAGGAATAGGAAACACTACCTACGACTCTGCGAAAATTTCTGATCGTAATAGAGTGATTGATTTCCCATAACGATCAATAAAGTCAGGGGACCACCATAGAACTTCTGGAGATATATCATCAACCAAGGTACAACACACCCTTTTTGGAGTAGTTTAGTAGTCAACAGCAGTGAGCAATCTAGAAAATTGGAATATCGAACGCAGGATCTAGAATACCGTATAAGTTGTGAAATGTACACACCAATGTACTCCTGGACTGTTGCTATCGATGAACAGGAAGTTGAAATGTGAAAGTTGAAGTCATCACGTTAATCGTAGAGTCTAGTTTGTAGTTTTCTTTACTCTATTTCTAGAAGTAGGTCTAAGTATGACCTTAGTGTATTGGTGATGTGTAATTTCAAGCGCTATGGTAACTTGAATGCAAATAGTCACCAAATTTAGCATTGTCAAAACATCATCAATATAGCGTAATGTGAATTAACTGGTCTAATCCAGTTCACTTTTCTTTCTTTTTCAGCAGGTCTTTTAGGAACTCGGCCTTTTAAGAGTACAAAAACAGTTCGGCGAAGAGAGGAGCACAATTAGTACCCACTGGAATACAAAAAGTCTGTTAAAAAACATGTCCTCCATTTGTATATTTATTATTTGATTGAAAGTCATTGATAACGAGTAAGTTCTGTCATGGCTGATTACATTACCGGGTATTTATATAGTCTCTTTGCGTTTTTCCTGAAAAAGCAGAGTGTAATAAGATCTCTAAGCCTGGTTTAAGCTGCATATAAGGAATAGCAGTGTAGAGTGTCGAATAATCTATTGTTTTAATGTTGTTACATTGGGCAGGAGACCACAAGATGTTGAGTTTTTTAATATCCACATTTCATTTATGCCACTCCTGGAGACGAAAGTGTCATTGTATTTTTGAAGTCCCTTTTTTATTGTTGTTAGCATAGTGGTCAGGAGATGCGATAGTATTTTGGTAGTACACCTAGACTATCCTGCTACGAAACGCTGTTTGTTTAGATTTTTGTTAAGTTTTGGTATCCAATAGAAGAGGTGGAGATCACAATCTTCAACTTTGATTTTGATACCAAAGGATAGCATCACCGTTTATTTAATTTGTGTATTAATAATGAAGTATACCGATCACACGTGAGGACTCAGACCTTTAAACTATTCTTGCTTTAACTTGTGTAAATTTGTCATGACAACTTGATAATTTAAAAGACTACAATAGTTAAATTGTTAAATGGCGAAGTAAAGGTCCGGACACATAAAAGGTGATTGCCATTAGAAGGGCAAGTCCATGACATTACTTCAGTAAAATACTGAATAATCACGATTAGCATTACAAAATTAAATATCCTGGTTATTATAATGATTTTCATTACTATTATCATTATCATCAAGTTATACCTCTTCACATATAATTAGATGATTACGTAACTTCCTCTGGGAAACAGAAGCTCAGTTAAATGATATTAAAGTGCATTACGTTGGTGTTGTGTCGCATTTTTGCCAGATATCCGGTACCCGCAACGAAGCGGACATGAGACACAACACAATTAAGAGCGGAGCCATGCCTTGTATGAGCTAAATCTGCTTTATAAAGCAATCTTTCAATCACCATTATTCTGACTCTTGTAATTGCTAAAATTAAACGCGATTAACTAATCACGTGATAAAACTTCAAAAAGGAATATACATTTGTTTATACTGGATTAGATATTACCAATGTGTGACCTAAACGCACCAGAATTCCAACGGCCTAATTTCTTCATCTCTTGATCGCTAATTCCACCTTTTTGTGGTATGAGAAGCAGCATCGATTCTAAAAGAATGTGATTTATAACGTGATGAATCGGTTCCCATAACCTTCAAAACCTTTTTAAGAACGGATGAGAATCGAAAACGCGTTACTGGTTTACCACTCAAATGCCACATTAAAGGCCCTTCGATACAAGGCTTAAAATTTGACAAAATTGGACAAACTTTTGTTCGTGCTTCTTCAATTCTGGTACAACCTCTCTTGGCATTAAGGCAAATTTTAAGAGATTAAATACCATCAATATTTTCAATTATTGTATCTGTGAATTAAATTATTTTCCTCTCCTGGCAGTTGTTTTGTAAACGTTATCTCGCCCACTCGTAAATTGCCATGAAATGCGAAAGCAAATAAATTAGCCTCATAATAAAAAAAAACAAACTGCCGCAAATTTTAATATATATGTTTTCTTTGAATGTTTCCTTATTTATACAGAAAGGAAGCGTATTGTGATGCATATGTCGTAGACTCAACTCGAGCACCGTATCATACATTTTTGTTGCTATAATGGTTTATTTTGAAAATTCTGCCCCGTTTTCTTCCAATTGCAAAAAATCTGGGCATTTGGCTCTGTACACTTCAAGCATTTATGGGTGAAGGTAATAACAAAATACCGAACATCAAGGAAACTGTCAAAAAACGTATAACGTCAGTCGTACCGGCCACATATCCCCGGATTATTGTACCAAGATTAAGATTGGTCTCAAACATACACTTATGACTCTGGGAAATGTACTGAGACCATAAACCATAATTCCATGTCGATAACACTCCATGACTTCGATAAACTTTTAGACATTTTAAGTCTGAATTGTTGATATTAGCTTCGCCAACCAAAATCCGTGCACCTATTGTATTTTAAAATTCCATGTATAGCATTAGGATGCGCCTCTGTGTACAAGAAGCATTAACCCATGTACTAATATCTGTAATTGTTTTTCTTGTTGGTTTACTTTACATTAATGTTCCGTCGTTATCAACCACTAAAGCTTTTGAATGATCGTTAACGGGATTCATAATAATCGATTCTAAATCGATGTATTCCAGGATAAATCTTTGATCCCTAACTGATTGTGACACGTGCATCGAACGTTTATCATAAACACTTTCTGGAGGTAAATTTGAACGGTATCTGGGGGTTACAGAACTCTGTGGAGATCCCCCTATAGCTAATGTGGTCCTGTGTTTCTGAGCAGCCTGGTCCAAGTTTTTTTCAAGCTGGCTGCGCTCTTGCATTCCCGCTCCCTGTCAACGAATTTACGGAATATACCAGGCATGAGCCGTTTTCGGTCGTGTAGAATTTTCAACTTCCCTCTTGAGATTCTTGTTGACATTTTCTTGCATCTTTTTCTGTTTTCTCGATGACTGTCGCATAAGGACTATTAGAAAACTCTCGCCGTCCGACCCATACTTTTTTAACTTTTAATTTTGACTGTTACCTCTGCGAAACACAACTCGACTTTCCGAAATTGCACACAGAAAGACATGAGATCACTTAACATTTCTGCTAGCTCGAGAATGATATTTAGCATTTGGGTTATTTGGTCAGACGCACAAAAAGAGATATGCGGTAGGAAAGCCTCAAAAGAAAGATAACTCTAATTAAAATGTTAAGCAAGAGCCTTCACAAACGAAATGTGCTTTTCTTTACACGTAGTAACATTCCGTTTCTATACCACATGATAACATAATTAACAATTAGTTGTAGATAAGAAAACGAAAATGATTTTATTTTAGAAAGTTCAAAATTTAGTACTTTGTAATGTTTAAAATAAGTTTTTGGACGGGTCTCATTAATTACCGTTAAGAAACCGACAAGAAGTAAACAGTTGGTGACAAGAGACACTATGGTGTATATTTTTAGTTGACCAGTTGACCAGAACTCAGAATACGGTTCATTAAAGCCTAAATAAATATAAGAAGAAGAATATATATAATGGTGATTGTGTTTATATTGTATGATATTTTTAGTAATAGTTAATACATAATGAAGCAATAACTATATGTATAAAACATTTAACATTTAAACAAAATTGAGATATATTGACAAAAACAATTTAAAAAATAATATTTACTATAACCGGCATAAAACATTTAAACATAATCGATATATCAAAATGTAAAGCATTATTTAAAAGAACCGACAAGAAGTAAAAATCCGGAGACATAAAACAAAATATAAATACATAATACATATATACAAGAGACAAGAACCGACAAGAACATTACATATAAAAATAGAACACTGAATTTAATTATAAAGAATATAAACCTTATAAGAACGAACAACTTCAAGACAAGAGATAAAACGTATTATAAAAAAAATATACATTTAAAGGTGGAAAATCATCTACGTAACTGATATCAAAACATGATACATCAACATTGTGGCGTATTAAAGACAAAGTTATTTGGAAACCATGTTTTATTTAATTTGTAAGTGGTGCTTGTCAATAAAATGTACAGAGTGTCAGACGATTTGCCGACACTCGTTAGAAAATAGTATTTAAAAGGCCAACTGTTTTGCCTAAAAACCCCTTTCAATGTGGATATTGAATTTAATGTCCAATAACATTAGCTGCTGAAAGCATTGTCCGTGCAGACAAAAATGCTTTGCCAGTGGCAGCAGCTTTACATGCATCGTCATATGATGGTGACACTAGTCTGAGTCTGTCATATTTTTCTGTATCATATTCATGTCTATGCTTTGCCATTTCAATAGTGGTAAAAGCTCTTAACTGATTTGCAAATGAGACTAAATGACTTTGGTATTACATAACAGTGTTGGCGAGTGGTTATGGTAGTAATCTAATATTGATCAAGTGCCTGTCAACACATGATTGCAGGTTTGAGTCTCACTGCGTGCAATGGGTGCTCGAATTCAATCTCTGTTGGCAAGGATTGCCAGTTTACCACCGATGATTTTATCTGGGGACCCAAGCTTCCTCCACAATAAAAACTGGTCGCAACTGATCTAGCGGAAAAATCGCTGAAAGTGGCGTCAAACTTCATTCAAACGGAAAGACTTCCATTTGAAACCCACACTAAAAATGCATTATTTCGAATGTAAATTAAAGAATTTGGCACTGGGTGACAGCCACAGGTGAACCCCACAGTGGACATCATTGCCAATTGGACAAGTGCGAGCCGTGTGAACTCTATGTATCTTGTGAAAGTCTAATGAATTGTGTAATTTATTGAAGGGTTCAATTGGATGTCTTCCATTCAAACAAACAAACAAACAAACAAACAATGTATTTATAGAGTTAAATTATCAATGAAAAGTGTATTATAACTTATACATGAAGTCGTATTTTTTCAACTTTGGAATTTGGAAGTGTGCGCAACTGTAGTATAATTTACGGAAATTTTAAAGAAAACGTTTCTATAAAAAGAGGTATGTATCCTAATATGACGCGCTTCAAAGGCTTTGAGACCACAACTGTGGTAAAAAATGATTTAAGTATGAGCGACACGTGACGAGGAGGGCGTGTTTTGAAAGGCTGTTCCAATTACAAAACTGTAACTCACATCGGAAATATATTGCAAATGACGTATTAATCTTATAAATAGTGACACGCGCAATAATTATCTGTTGCAATATATTGTGTGTTACATTGACGTAACAGTCAGTTTATGGCGGAAATGGTGTTTTCTTTAGGTACGTAAATGCACCGTATTTGTCTTATTAGACTAGAAATAATTCACGTACGCTTTGATTTATAATTTTTCGCTCGGGATAAAATAATGCGACATAAATGGTCACCCCATTGTAAAACAATAATAAACCACAGCCTCCGTGAATTATTTCTCAATTTATAGTTATAGTTTTTTTAATTTAGAAATGAGGTCATTTGTGTTATTTATCAATTATTAAAATAAAAATAGAGTAGCAACCTGTTTAGCTGAATATATAAATATTTAGTTACAATTCGACAAAGCCCGTCCCCATGCATGTGGTGGAGAGGGGAAACCCTCTCTCTGAATGTTGTCAGTTTATTACTGTAGCCGATACAAATAGCTGATCTCTACATATACCCAATACTTGATACTTTTCTATGACAGTCGAAATGTTTTCCGAATGGCCCATCCGTTGCTTTGTTGTTCACTAACTACTTCTCGTACTGAATATTGTTCACTGAACATCAATCAATCAATCAATCAATCAATCAATCAATTAATCAACCAACCAATCAAGTGTTCTCACGGTGTTTCGCACAATTACGACCATCATATTAAAAACTAAAAACATTAAATTATCACTATAGTTATAGTAGTTAATAACCAAGTACTCTCCCCCTTTTTGCAATTCTGTGGATGCCATTTATAACAGATTAAAGATTAAGTAATATAAAAATGGCCCTTACCATTTCAAGCAAAGCTTTTCAAGTTATCCGACAATGATTCAATTAAAGGCATTAAAAAGGTAGAAAATGGAAGATGTTTACGTTTACTTACAACATTCTTATTATTTCATGTTTCCATTACATTTAGATTAGATATTAAGCTACATTTTAGTTGGAGAAATGATTCACTAATAAGAATAGTTTTTTTTCAAAAGCAAAATTGCGCATAAACGATTCCAAAAGATAACTTGTAAGACAAATGATTTTATACAAGTAAATACTGTTTACTAGGATGTGAAATACCGTCCGACAAAGGGCATTAAGTTGTCGGTGTAGGACTCCACCAATCAATCAGGATGTGTAAATTAATTTAAAGACTAGATACAAATTTTATATCAATATATCACTTACTAGTAACAAATGTAGGACCACCATTGTTGTTTTACTCTTCGGTTATATTAAAATTAGATAATTTTGACTATCCTAGAAAATTTACCTTCATTTCAAATTAAGTGACACTTCTGTCCCATATACTAATTCACTGGGAGAATATTCTGTCAAAATTTCACAGTATGTTTCATTGCATATACACATGTAAGAACGAACGCTCAACGTTTGGTGCATTTAAGTATGGATAAAGCGGTTGTGATGGATAGTATAAGTGACGTATAGGTTATAATGGTGGAGAGGAAGGGTAAGTGCGATGGTGGCGGATCGGTGGTTGTTAAATGTAAATGATAGGTTATTGCAGCATAAAGGAGGGGTTAGTTTGGTGGTAGTGTAGGTAAATAGTAAGTGATGTATAGGTTATTGTGGCATAAAGGGGGGCAGAGTGTGGTGGTAGTGTGGGTAAACTGTAAGTGATGTAAAGGTTATTGTGGCATAAAGGAGGAGTTAGTCTGGTGATAGTGTGGGTAAAGAGTAAGTGATGTATAGGTTATTGCGTCATAAAGGAGGGGTTAGTCTGGTGTTGGTGTACGTAAAGAGTAAGTGATGTATTTATTATTGTGGCATAAAGGAGGGATTAGTCTAGTGTTAGTGTGGGTAAAGAGTAAGTGATGTAAAGGTTATTGTGGCATAAAGGAGGGGTTAGTGTGGTGGTAGGGTGGGTAAATTGTAAGTGATGTGTAGGTTATTGTGGCATAAAGGAGGGCAGAGTGTGGTGGTAGTGTGGGTAAATTGTAAGTGATGTAAAGGTTATTGTGGCATAAAGGAGGAGTTAGTCTGGTGATAGTGTGGGTAAAGAGTAAGTGATGTATAGGTTATTGTGGCATAAAGGAGGGGTTTATGTTGTGGTAGTGTGGGTAAAGAGTGAGTGATGTAAAGGTTATTGTGGCATAAAGGAGGGGTAAGTATGGTGTTAGTGTGGTTAAGGAGTAAGTAATCTATACTATAGGTTATTGTGGCGGAAAGGGGTTAGTGAGGTGGTGGTGGATGTGGTAAAGAGTAATTGATGTATAGGTTATTGTGGCATAAAGGAGGGGTTAGTCTGGTGTTAGTGTAGGTAAAGAGTGAGTGTTGTATAGGTTATTGTGGTATAAAAGAGGGGTTAGTCTGGTGTTAGTGTAGGTAAGGAGTAAGTAATCTATACTATAGGTTATTGTGGCGGAAAGGGGTTAGTGAGGTTGTGGTGGATGCGGTAAAGAGTAAGTGATGCATAGGTTATGATGGCATAAAGGAGGTGTTAGTCTGGGGTTAGTGTAGATAAAGAATAAGTGATGTTTAGGTTATTGTGGCATAAAATAGGGGTTAGTGTGGTAGTATGGGTAAGGAGTAAGTGATGTATAGGTTATTGTGGCTGATGGGGGTTAGTGAGGTGATGGTGGATGTGGTAAATTGTAAGTGATGTATAGGTTATTGTGGCATAAAGGAGGGGTTAGTCTGGTGTTAGTGTAGGTAAAGTGTGAGTGATGTATAGGTTATTGTGGTATAAAGGAGGGGTTAGTCTGGTGTTAGTGTAGGTAAGGAGTAAGTAATCTATACTATAGGTTATTGTGGCGGAAAGGGGTTAGTGAGGTTGTGGTGGATGTGGTAAAGAGTAAGTGATGCATAGGTTATGATGGCATAAAGGAGGTGTTAGTCTGGGGTTAGTGTAGATAAAGAATAAGTGATGTATAGGTTATTGTGGCATAAATGAGGGGTTAGTGTGGTAGTATAGGTAAGGAGTAAGTGATGTATAGGTTATTGTGGCTGATGGGGGTTAGTGAGGTGATGGTGGATGTGGTAAAGAGTAAGTGATGTATAGGTTATTGTGTCATAAAGGAGGGGTTAGTGTGGCAGTATGGGCAAGGAGTAAGTGATGTATAGGTTATTGTGGCTGAAGGGGGTTAGTGAGGTGGTGGTGGATGGCGGAAAGAGTAAGTGATGTATAGGTTATTGTGGCGGAAATGGGGAGGGGGTTAATTTGATTCAAGTTGGAATAAGTGTAGTGTGGATGTGGCGTGAAGTGGTTAGTGTTGTATAGATTAAGGTGACGGCTAAAAAGAAGTTAGTTTTGTCGTAGCTTAAATCGGTGAGAATAGTTGTTGGTATCGTAAAGGGGTCAGAAGAATAAGGGTCAGTTAAGTGGAATGATGCTTGTAGTACATTTGTATAGCTTACGGTGGTCGTCGAATAGACTTCCCGCAAGTCCCTTCGAATTTTGTTTGCTATTAGAGATATATCTTTTATTATCATCACATTTACTATACTATCCACATGTGCCTTTGTATACATGTGGATAGTATAGGAAATGTTGATAATGAAAGATGTATCTCTCTAATAGCAAACAAAAATCAAAGGGACTTGAGGCAGTCTAGTGGTCGATGTCATGAAATAATGTGATGCTGTTTGGACGGGATTAGTTTTGTTTAGGTTTCAGATTCCTTTATTCATATATTCAATGTGGTTTTTCATAATAATCTGACTTTCACTATCATTAGAACAGATTTGTGTGATAACTAACAGTTTTGAATATGATATCTATTCCATTATTTGCTTGCTGATAAAACGGTAACTATTTACAGAGCCTTGAGAGTACATCAAATATCATTCTTGTAAAAAACGTTTTATCATTTTTCATTGCAGAAAAAGTTAGCAAGAGACAACCAATATAAAGATTGACAAGGCAACGCAAATATTGAATCAAAGCACTATTGTTTAATAGAACAACATAAAAACTGATATTAATGATTATCTTTATGATAGTTTCACAACGTGTGATTGGTTGACTTTCATCTGTAGCTACTCGACTGTTTGATTTTTCTGTGTGTGGTTTATATTAAATATTAAATACGATACAGTAGCTAATTAAATATGAATGATAACAAATTAGGGTTAAAATCAATTTATTCTCATTTAAACATCTTCTGTGGTGAATTATATTTTAAGTGTTAAAAAGAAATGGATTATTGCATCAAAATCAACAGAAACATTGGTTAAAACATAATGAATTTAAGAATTAAGACAGTATCTTTCTTTCATTGAGAGTCCTGGAAAAGTTTTGTATTATAGAGTATATTGCTCATAAAGAGTTAATTATTTCCTAATCATCTCTACAGATCAACCTGTTGCTCTATCTGACTCTTTCCCGTCGATATAATGCCGTTAAATCTGCTCCTTAATACGGTCTTCTGGTTCTAATTCCATGTGGTCGGAGCAGGTTTGTGATAGTTTAGAAGCTGATTCTTTGCAATCCAGGTATCCCGGCCGCAATTGTTGTTGCTGTGACTGTTTGATTCCGCAGATGGAATACGTCATGTTTTTTTTATGACATAGATGTCTTTTAGTTCATATTTTCAACGATTGTAGACACCGTGTTTATGTATTTTTGTATTACAGTATACGGTTTATTCCCCGATTCCCTGGATTAAAAAAAACATCTAATTTATGTACTGGATTAAGGGGCCTTCCAAGGGGTGTTTAAATTAGTGTCACCTGTTTTTAAGCATATGTAAAATATCAAATAAGAAAAGTATTATAATGAATTTTTCATTTGTGAAATATATATGCGTTTTTGTGTTTTTATGTTATTTTAATAGTTGGAATATTGTAGCAGACAAATGTAAGGTTCAACAAACAAATAAAAAACACCCTATGGTTTCAAGTCCTATTGTCTATGTTTTTATTTTATATCTATATATGTATGCACCAACTTTATAGTTAAATTATAATAAAAGATTTGTTTTTTATTAATAGATTGTTTGTTGGTGATGAATTTCAAATTCAGCTGATCATTGGCCATATTGGCTTAGAATGGGGTTTTGACTTTTCATCCATTTTTATACCATTTCTTAGCTTGAAGCTTAATAAATTGGCACGGGACATTATGAAGACAAGTTTATTTTATCGACAAATAATGTATATTTGTAACATTGTAGTCATTTTTTTATAGTTGGAATTAATTTAATTCTAATTAATTTGAAACCATCAATTCTTTTTTTTAAATTTTATTTTGACATTTTTCTAATCAATTCAGTTTCTCCATGTCTACTATACTTTATTATAATTTTCAAGGTAAATACAGGTAAACTAATTATGACATTCCCCTCGACAGGCCCCTTAATCCACCTACCTAATGAGGTGTAGGCGTTCGGGGAATACACCCAGTCTAGCTACGTGTGTTCCTGGGAGATATAACGGATCTACATGTCATTTGTAAAGGGCTTCAAGTTAGATTTGCGACAACTAATTGATACACCATTTTTAAATGATTGAGAGAATTATTAAAAGGTTGCATTCAATTTCCGACGCTTAACTTCATATTTCTAAAGATTGTAAGTCTAGTAATTTTTGAGTAAATTGCAACTAAGCAGATTGATTGATTGATTGGATGCTTGTTTTTTTTCTAGCGAGCAGTATTTCAGATTATATTCAGGACAAGAACAAATTACCAAACAATAAATCAATTCGGGAAAGATAGACCAAAGGCCCTAAATGTCTTTACAATTTAGCCTTTTGTAGCAGCTACAACGAACATACTCTAATCGAAATCTACAAAAGTGGTCTTCATCGCGAAAGGAGCGTGACACTCTCCAAACACGTTACCCACTGTGGTCCGCGGTCTGGCTTTCCTTATATATTATGACCTGACAACCACCCAATGAGAGGGCGTCCCTTATCCGCCACATAGGGACACGCTGGGCAGCTCTGTGGGTAGAGCACTGTGAACTCTAACAGAATGGCATCAGTCTATTACGCAGAATGTATATGTATATATGTATCACAGATATACACATTTTATTTGTAAGGTCTTCGAGACATGAGACATGACATTTTCTCATTTTTAACATTTTCTCAGGGTCAAAGATTAAGGTCACATTCAATGAATAACATTACTCCCTGTTAAGGTTACTAATCCCTAACTGCAACACATAACTGAAAACGACAGGGTGAAAAGTGCTCTTATTATTACACGATCATTTCGATCATTTTTTTATGGTTCCTTAACTATAGCAGTTATCCCCGTTGCATATTTAATGAAAGCCGTTAATGCCAAAAATTGGCAAAGATTAAGCCAGATAGACATAGGGTCTGCGCTATTGGCCACTATTCCGGTTTTACTTTGGAATGAAAAACTGTACCAAGCAACTTTTTAATGATGTTACTCAACATAGTTTTTTCAAGAACGGATACTTACGGTTGAAAAACAAACTAGCAATCATATATTTTTTATTCATGTCATTACAACCAAACTCATATTACAATTCTAAACATTTACGTGAAAATCTTTGGAAAACGAAGACATTATTGGTCAACTTTGAACATTATTAGCATTATATATTGTTATATGTATACTTGGAATTTGCAGAGGTTACTACCTTTCAGTCTGAATCCATGCTTGACATCGTTTAAAAAAAAGTAATGTGAAGGTTATCTGAAGTAATGGTCCCTTGACTCTCAGCTCTTGTTGTTCGGTCGGTTTCCTTGCTATTTTTCTTAAAACCAATTGCTACTAAGTTCAAGGACAGTTGAACAATTGATTTGTTTCTAAATCTTATTAATAAATAGTTTATCGTACACAATTATTCTTTTCATAGTTTTCATGACATTAAGGTGATGTGTTTTGAGACTCAATACCAAGTCGGAAAGTAGCTGGAAAAAAGGGGTGGGGGTTAAATAAAATCCAGATATGTTTAATGTATACACAAAACATGCATGCATTTCGGAACTACATTTAAAGTTCAGTTATGATTTGTATAAGTTTAATCGATGAAGTTCGAGGTATTTTTAACACAAGTTGCGTACGTTAGATAGGGTGGCTTAACTGAAAACATTACATGTGGCAAATGTAAACTTTATGCGAGGTCTGCGGAGTATTTGTGTGAAAGTATCAAAACAAAGTGTCAAAATGAAAATATTCTGCCTGATTATTTTACAAGTATTCCACTCTTTGCTAGATCATAGGATAGGGTACACTTGGAAATATTGCAAAAATCGTATTATTGTTAAAAGAACAAAAGTTATCACCCATTAGGTCTAAGGAGAAAAAGTTTTGTATTATAGAGTATATTGCTCATAAAGAGTTAATTATTTCCTAATCATCTCTACAGATCAACCTGTTGCTCTATCTGACTCTTTCCCGTCGATATAATGCCGTTAAATCTGCTCCTTAATACGGTCTTCTGGTTCTAATTCCATGTGGTCGGAGCAGGTTTGTGATAGTTTAGAAGCTGATTCTTTGCAATCCAGGTATCCCGGCCGCAGTTGTTGTTGCTGTGACTGTTTGATTCCGCAGATGGAATACCCAGTTGTACTTATTTTGACTTTACAGTGGTTATGCGTGGTTTATCACTTCTTGGACGGTCATTAGTTGTTCCGGTATGTTGGTTCCTAGTACGGAAATTGTACTCTGTTTCACATTTCTCGGTACGTGCTAAATCATTTTGGAAGATTTAAGTCTGTAGTTGTATGATGATGATGTTTCTGGTAGCAGTAATCAACCGCGGCATCGCATAACATTTACGTTTTAACGAGTTTAACCATCAAACCTGTTCCTTGTAAACGCTACCGATAGACGGTTGATTAGATTACGAACTTTACGTTGAACGCGCTTTTAAAATATTGCGGAAATATACAATGTATGCAATTTTCAAGTGTTATTTTTAATATGTGACAATATGAAGAAAAACGCTAAACCATTTAAAATTACTTGTCCATTGTAAAGGTTTTTCATTTTAAATTATAATGGGTAATAATTAAAAATCATTTTTTATAAATTAAAACGTTGCTATGCGTTTCCCTTTGACTAGTATAGGTTTCCGTCACATTCCGGTAGCCACTTACACAGGTTTGAAACTTACCTGTAAACTGTGAGTCAGCTACGAACTGCTTCTTTAATATCACACCGCTGCATCCAGTGTCTCTCAGTACTGTGACCTCCTTACTGTTCACTATGCCTTTCGATTCGGGCATTTCAATGCGAGGACTAGACATGTTAACTGAACTTTGTCTACACGCAGAAGTGTATACAGGTAATGATATGGAAATCGTAAATGCACTACATACCTTAAGATTATCATTCAGTTTTCCGTGTTTACATTGGCTCTCTATTATGTTAATTGCTGCTACCTTTCCTGTCTTCACAAAACAGTTTGATGCTATATGGCCATGCTTACCACAATAGTAACATCTTTTCTTCTGAAAATTATCCTTATCATTTACCTTTCCTGTCTAGGTCTCCTGTTTTCTTGGGTGACTTTGCTGATTTTGTTGCTGCTTTTGTTTCAACACTTTCTGTGCGTTGTCTGTCTGAAAAATAAGTGATGTTATATTTGCGTTTCTAGCTTCCCTATACTGGTCAGCATACCCATCTGCTCTATGTTTTCTGGAATCCTTTCTTTCAAAAACGATACTAAATCCCTGCTACAAATATGTAGTTACTGATCCCACATCATTAAATCAAACAATCCATGAAATGTTGATGGACTTTTGGACATTTCAATCCATCGCTGAAAGTATCCACTCAGTCTGACAACAAACTGCTGAAAGTTTCTCCAGATTCTGGTCTTCATTTTCGGGATTTCTGCTTGAAGCCATCCCCAGTCGGCTGAAACCGCTGAAGCAGAGAAGTTTTCAAAAAATCATGCTCCGATCAGGTGAAAGTAATGCATATACATCTAAACGGAAATTTTCCTAAGCCACTTCTGACACCAAAATGTCAAGTAATACCGAGATTATTCAGGTTGATTATATTATTTAAAGAAAACAAGAAAATCCACAACTAAATATATTTACATATAACACAATTACAGTATAGAAAATTAAAATACCCCCCGAATTGTAATAACAAAATAATAAACGTCTAAATGTCTTATTGTTCGTTTCACTGATCAGTTAACACCAATTCCAGTTTGCACTGTTAAAAACACCAATTCTCCGTCTGAGGGACTTCTTATCCTCTGTCGTCCTAACGCACAGTCGTCCATTTATACGTCGTTGTCTTGCGACTTAAACCCGTGGTCCATGCAACTATTTACGTGCTCCGTCGTCCAAGTGACTACCTTTGCTTTGACCTGATAAAATAGTACACTGTCAATACCAAATAGTATAATGTGCCCATTCAGGTACGCACAATGCAATTCTATCGACTTAAATTGAATAACTCAATACATATGTTCTGTCAGAGTACACACAGTACTACAACCTAATACATCTTATGTCCGAGTGCACACAGTACTACAATCAAATACATATTAAATGTTATATTGTGTCTGAATACCCACCAAAAAAAGTTTACAACGTGTTGGACTCCGTGCTTTGTTCACTAAGAAAATTTCAATCTAGCGCTATTGTACGCAAAACGAAAACAATATCTCAAAATACAAGGTAATACAAAATACAATATTTCAACCCAAAATACGAAATTGTAAATTACATGCTTACAGAAAATATCACTCAAATTAAGGCGTTGTTTACCGTAGCTATTCTAATAATAATGAACATATATACACAACGTGTACAAAACAATTATGTGCTGTGAAGTAGGTCCGTGACAGTCTTAATGTTACCTAGAAAATTTTTGTAATGACATTTGTTAGAACTTACATGACGATTTGAACTTCAAACCTAGGTACACATTCAGAAGGCTGAAATGCACCGTGTTGTGTGAAAAAAATCAGTGTCATATCATTTTGTCAAGTTAAATAGCATTTGCAGTTTAAAAATTGTGTTAGAAATTTCTTTGTCTTTATATTGCACACATTTACAGACTTTCATAAAGGTAATTATTGTATCACATCCAATCCGATCTTTGCTATTAGTTATATTTCCACTATATTATATTTTCTACTGGCACACCCTGCATAAGATGGCTGTCCTCCCGACATTTGCCCGGTAACACTGAAAACTTGAAGGCTATCCTTTGCTTGATTGGAAATAATTTACATTGTTGTTATTGTTATTGTTCGCGTAATTATTTATAAAATTGAAAACATTATGCAGCTTTAAAGACACGAGAAATGTTAAACAAACACATCATTTCCTTTTTGTTGTCAAACTACTTTATTATTTCAAACTGGATGAACAGATCAAATATGTTATTACATATAAAAGTAAAATAATAACCTGTAGGACAACATCAGTTATGAATCCCACCACATATTCCCATTCAAATATCCTTCTGTACAAAGCCTGCGGTCATCCTGACAAACTCCACCTATTAAGGTACACAATTCGTCTGTGGTCGCTAAAATAACATAATTCTCACCTTTTATGTCTTTATAAGAAAATTATTATATAAAACGTGACATGATCCACACATAAACAATTTGTCGCTATTTGGTAATTTAGAATTATGTGACTCCTTTATCACAATAAGCACAACACAATTTGTATGAATATCGCTGTTTAGTCAAGCAAACACACGAAACAGAACACAAGTAAAGAAAAAGGTATTTTAAATACATGAAGATTAGTTTTAAATAAGTGCAAAGCAATGTTGATTATAATTTAATTACTAATATATATTGATGAATAAAAGAAAATATCGAATGTGCATAATTTATTTTTTACATAATATTTACAACATATTGTTAACCTCATGTTTATTTATTTATGTGTTTTCGTGTTAATGCCTCCAAAACTTCTTAATAAGTTACAACATAAATATACATTTGGCCAAAAGTTAGGGACCACCATGTTTTGCTTTAAATAAATTTAAAAAAATATTGTTTCTGGTTCTTTGTATATATGTTATCAACAAAAGCTAGGTTTGTAGTATCTATTGTTAAAATATTAAATCGCTCGATTCACAATACAATAACAATAGGGATTTTAAAAACACTACCCTCAGCTTTTGAAAACCCAAGTTTGGCACCTTTTTTATTTCGTCATGTGCACGTGCGTAAGAGGTAAATTTATCCTGTTTTGAAACAATTTCAACATGGTTCGTCGAAAACTAGCAATGCAGAGTGATGGCAATCAATTGGTATGATAAGGACTGGAATGACACAGCGGCAGGTTTCAGATAGGTTCAATGTTAGCCATTCTATCATCAGTAGGCTGATGAGACGATATAATGAAACTGGTATTGTTGGGGAAAAGCCAAGTTCAGGGCGACCGAAGAAAAGAGAGATGATAGACTACTTCGAAGACTTGCTAGACAACAACCTTTTTCCTCTGCAAACAGGTTGCGTAGTTGATGGAATGTCCATGTTAGAATCAGATTGATTGATTGATTGACTGGATGTCTGCTTTACGTCCAGCAAGCAGTATTTCAGCTATATTCAGGACGGGAACAAGTTAACAAACAATAAATCAACGGAAAATGGGGGTGGGATGGGTCAAAGGGAATACAATTTTGAATGCCACTGGAAAAGTATAGAGTTTTGGGTAGGGGCGGAAAATTTAGCCTTTTGTAGCGGCTACAATGAGCCTACTCCTTTTCGAAATATACAAAAGGGGTCTTTATCGTGCAAGGAGCGTGGCACTCTCCAAACACGTTACCCACTACGGTCCGCCGTCAGGCTTTACGTACTATGACATGACACCCCCGAATCAGTAGACGGACAGTAAACAGAAGGCTAAATTGCGGAGAACTTCGAGCACGGAGACCAATAAAGCGACCAGCACTTTCACAAAGACATAAGGACGCCCGGCTGCAATGGGCGCGTGAACATATCGGATAGAATATTTGCTCTTGGAAAAGAAGTCATTGGTCCGACGAAAGTCGTTTTCTTCTGAAACCAGTTGATGGTAGGATGCGGGTACGGCGTCAACGCAGGACAGCTTTTGATCCTGCACATGTTCTGGGAACTACAGCTTTTGGTGGTGGCGGAGTGACAGTTTGGGGCTGCTTCTCATATGACTGTAAGTTAGACTTGTATCCATTAGTTGGCAAACTAACTGCTTTAAACACAGAGATCAGATTCCAGACCCCCGTATTGTGGCCTATTTTGATGCGCAACCACTTGGAAACAGACCCGTGTTCATGGACAACAACGCAAGACCTCAAAGATCACGCATAGTCAAAGATAATCTTGCAAATGAGGCAATTGGGACATTACCATGGCCTGCCATGTCTCCGGATATGAATCCGATAGAGCATGTTTGGGACTATCTCGGCCGGAAAGTGAAAGAACGTGACCCTCCATGTAAAAACATTCAAGAATTGCGTGATACTTTAATTCAGGAGTAGCGGCAATTCACTCAACGTAGACTTCAGAGACTTGTCCAGAGCATGAGAAGACGAGTTCAAGAATTGCACCGGAGGCGTGTTGGATACACACGGTATTGACTATTTTCTTGTAAAAATCACCTCCGCTAAACTCCTGGTGGTCCCTAACTTAAAGCCAAATGTATATATCAATGTTACGTGTTACGTAGATCCCATCCTTTCAAGCATGACTGTACAGTAACATTTGATTTATCTTTAATTATTTCGCTTTATTATGCAATATTCTTTGATATAGGTCGCTATCAGGATTTATCAGCCAAAGAAAAAGTAATATTCACCGAGCCGCTATGCGAGGTCAATATACATTTTTGAGGACTGATAAATACCGAAATTTCCTTTTCTACTGGAGCACCTGCTTACATTTTGTTATTGTTGTAAAGGTAGTTACTCTTAATATTTTTTATTTACTACTGCATTTTGATATCAATTTGCTGATAATCCTGTAATTTTAGTTTCAAATATTGAGACATGTGAGAAGAGTATAAATACACAAGTGTAAATCAATAATATTATTGTAAAAAATCCTCAAAATATTTGATGAATGTTTTCGAGTTTAGAACTGAAGCTCTGAACGTGCTTACGACAAACTGAGTTGCTCGCTGTGTTTTTTCATCTTTCCTCTCTATTAATTGTTTTATTTGCTCCTCATCTCGGAGCCGACGTTTCTCCCATTTGTTGTTGACACGCACGATGTTTCTGTAGCAGACGTCAATGAATTGTGCACAATACATTTAATACAATCGATTTGATTGGACGAATGAAGTTACTAAGACATCTATTTTGAATGGCAAAACATAAAAACCAGGTCGATATCGGATTCCGCTTGACTACTATGCAGCGGAATCGTGCAGCGTACAAACATTTCCATAGGTTTACATTATTTTAATACTGTTGCTTTTTATCGTGACCGGAAAGTTGTTATTACACCAATAAAAACACTCAAAATTCTATTCATTTAATAATATTTTATAAGTATAACTTCCATATGTCCAACTGCTAGAAGACATAATCTATTCTCAATAACCAAAAACATTATATGCATTAACTAGCGTTCAAATGCGCGCGTCAGACTATGCATATCTAATAATCGTTACCCGTTACCTCCAATCATCAAAGTATTAATTTAACCATTGTTATATTCTATTTTTATAATATCATGACGTTAGTTATATTTTGCATCACATTCTGAATATAGCTGACATTGCTTTCTGGATGTTAAACATTATTCAATCAATGCACTTTGCAAAAAATATTGCGTATGTGTATGATAGCAATTCGGAAGAAAACGTGTTACAATACGGCTAATGTATTTGTAGATGTGTTCCATATATAATATCAGAAACAATGCACCTATGTTGGAACTACATAGTAATGAAAGGATATAATACTTACAAACAAACGAAAACACAAACTTTATTAAAGTGAAAATTAATTTAAGTATTTTAACTAATAGTTTTAATTATAGGATGTCAATAATTTTGCTGGGAAAATCAGATTGATTATTATCTTTGAAATTAGCACATGTAGCTTTTCTAAATACACAGTCTTACATTGATGAAGTATCTATGGCTATCTGTTTGCCAAAATTGCTTAGTGAGTTACCCCAAAAGTTATCACATATATAAAGTTTCGTACATTTTTGTCGTGCCTATCTTTGATTTGCTCTTGTTTAAAAAATTAGCATTCATCTATCTTTGGTCATTCATTCTAGTTAACTTGCGTTGACGTATGATTTTGTATATACAGTACTGACCTGACAATGCATTTCCTAAAATTACTAGGAAGAATAAAAATACTTTTGTCATCAAATTAAATTTTTTGTGTACAGCACATGGTTCGCTGTCAGAAAATATATGGTTACTTAGGATGTTTTATCCGAACAAAATGCCAATTACAGTTGCAAAATGACATATTTCAGTAAAGTATGTCAGTCTGGTCCAGATTTGACTACCATTACGATTTTAGCATTAATACTTGCAATCTTATAGGTTATCTTAAGCAGCTGCGATTTTATGAAATTTCTTACAATATTTCAGATATGCGGCGTTTGTCAGTACTGTTCACTTTTAAGTCAGATTTCGAGTATTTCTGTAGCAGTCAGCATTTACATTGATAAAACAAATATTGAAAAACGATGTCCACACAAAATTAATATGACTGTGACATTCTAGCAAAAGAGTTGACCGCCAAGTGGTCTGTTTAATCAAGGCTGGTCATTCAAAGATCAAATACTCACTGTGCGCGGTTTCTTATCCTTCGGGAAGCAAAGAGTCATATATAGATAAAAAACTTTCGTGGTTTATGTTTGTTTTAAGGTTATTAGTTTCACTATTCTGGTAATGTTTAAGATACTAGTATTTCATGATTTCAAGTGTTTGGTTCAAAATGATGGGAAAGAGGTACACTGTAGTTTTGTGTGTTTCAATGTTGTTGAACGCCTTATTCAACAATATTACAGCTATATGTAGTGTCTAGTTTTTAATGTGGGATGAACCCGAAACACCTGATTAAAACGACTTGCACAAATTTCGGAGGTAAAACTGGAAACCCTTGCCCATTAAGATTGAAGACGGGCATCGCATTGAAAACCGATCCCGCAACCTAGGTGTGTTAGGCTCTTAATTATTAGTATTTAACTATGTACCGTAAACATTCGGCAACCGAGGCCCCAAGAAAGACTAGAGAAGATGTAAAAACTTTAAAAACTTGTTAACATAGTTTGAATTCAAAAACATTTTGTCACAGCTTTAATACAGCTGGGACAACAGTTATAAGCATGCTTGATTCTTGTACATGCACTACGCAGTCACAAAGGCTCTACGTAACCTTGACGCTGTCAAGCGTAAAACCAGACAGCTTTCTTAAATTATTGCCGATTGGTGAAATAAATTAAGAATATTAAATAAAATGAAATAATAGATATGATAGAATTTAATTACGAAAGGGTAAATGGAATTTAAGTTGCAGAATTTAATTAAGATTTGCATTAATAATTGATAGATAAATCTGGATTTTTACAGTATATGAGTCATTCTTGTAATCTTTCTTGGGAAGTTGAACTGACCAAGTGACTCGTCCGAATAAAAAAATTATCGGCTGTTGGTGGAGTGCCTAAATGATTAATATGCATTATTGCCGCGCTCGTTAAAAAAGTGTTATTGCAAAGTGCTTTCGTTGAAAAAAATCATAAATACCACTTTTGCATCAGGCAAATACAATGTACAGTTTTTGATAATTATGTTAGTCGCTATTCTTAATTACCTAGAGCTTAATATCAAGAAGGCATGGTATACTTATTGCAGTTTGATTTTATCCATTGCAAAATATTAATTTCTGGAAAATACTCCACATATATGTATTCATGTGTAAGTATAATTTTCAGCCAATTTTCACAAATTCATGCAGAAAATATTTTTTAAATCAAACGCGTTTTGCATCTACAGTCAAATGAAATTGCCAAATGTAGTCTTTACTGAAAAACTAAAATGTCAATGGATATACATGGCAGGTTTGGGTCAATATACATGTATCCAATATTTTGAATTAACGTCCCTGCAATTTGTGACTTTATATAAGTTATGACTTTTTAAAATTATTTCTGAACTGAATCGTTATATCAATACTTCTTTAATACATATTGATGTAAACGAAGGATTTTTTGGTAGTACCTTACATAAAACTACCATAAACAAAAACGATTAATAGGTTTTAGTTTTTCCTTTATTGATTAAGGTGAAAGGAGTAGGGGTTTTACCTCAGTTCTTAATGACATATGTTCATATTGTAACAACAATGCATTAGGTCAGCTACTTACCTTAAACTATGCTCGAAAAGCAACACAATGAATAGTTTAAGATGAGTACCAAAATGTGACGTTGAACTCTATGACAAATGTGATGAAAACATTATAACAGCACAGTTACATGTTTACTTTAACACTTGATACGTTATGAATGATATTAAGTTAAGTATAAAATTTTAATTTTCTGGAAAGGACACTGCTGTGAACTAGTAATCAACTAAAACAGGGATGTCATCTCTTGTTGTTTCTATAGCATAGAACAATAATTCGTTAATAGTTATAATAATCATATCAAACATTGTTGAGAGTCATGGATCTGATAAAATAAGAAAGAAATACTCTTGATCACTGTCGCTAGGCACAAGTTTATAGAAAATATAAATATGAAAATCTCATCACAACCAGATCTCTAAAATTAACTGAGGTGATTCGTAGACATAGGCATAGTTCCTGTGTACCAGAGTGTGACAATGGAATTTTCGTAACAAATACGTATTAATCTGACAGTAATCTAATTCAGTATTTTGTATATAAATTATATAGGATGGCAAAGTTACTTGTCATGCAGTCACAGTAAGTAAATTATATACACACCTCTTGGTATTGTACCAATTGAGGGTAAGAACAAAATTGACAGTATTAAAATCTAATTCTAACAGTGTTGGGCTTAATTTGTAGACGTATATATAAATATTTGATATTAACCCTGTATTTCTGATGCTTTAGAAATCCGCTGTATAAATATATTATATGGTTGTCACAATCACAATTTCTACTATTTTATTAATCTTTTATATTTTCATAACCTGAAATGACCAAAGCTCATGCATTTTTTTCTTGAATTGCTTCACGCTTTTGAACCTTTGTCCCAGCCAACCATCAACATACGATTGTCTGATATTGGTAAATTTGTTCAAAAATTTATTTTAATTGAGCATAAAATCGTTTTGATCGCATATGTTTTAGTTAGCGATAACTTTTATAAAAAATTCTATTTATTTTAAATTCTGTATTTGTCTGTACAATATTTTGCATGTAAAACACGTCTAACTTGCAGCCGTGCATCCAGCAGCCATAATTTTCTTCCAGTACTCTAGAGTACTGTCCTTTTTGCATCCTTTTGGTCCCCCGTTGTGCATCCTTGCATAACTTTCACAGTTACGTGGACAGCCACTGCAACCGATGTATTTTTTCATGTACTTCTGAACACAGTTATACGAGCACATGTAGTCTTTGGAACATTCCTTATAACCTGAACCAGAGTAAAAAAATTAACACTAAATATTTTATAGCTCTATTTTTATATTTAGTTTTATCAGATTAAACGTAATCCCTAACTTATTAAACACCCCCAAACAAACTGGTTTTGTTAATTAGGAAATACATGAATGATGTGCTTATTTTCTTGCATTGCAAAAATTAGCAATGCAATAAAAGAACTCGATTGACATTAATCCATTGTTAATGCATATTATTTCAAATAATATAACCACAATCTCTTTTTTGGCATGTTTTAATTCTTTTGCCTATATTTAATATATTTATCGTATATAGTTTTCAATACACATTCACATACGGCATTCTCTGAGATTAAAATTCTTAGTCATACCCTTTATTAAATGTATTGGCACTGCTGAACCGCCAAATTTAAATGTCAATAGTATCTACATGTATATATGCGTCATGAATGTTAAACGCCGTTCCTAAAACTATGTTATTTTGGAGAAAACATATATTACGTACCTTTTCCCGGTCTGCCACAATCTATCCAATAAGCCATTTTAATTTGAAATGGCCCACAAGACAAAGAGCCACGATCCTTGACACATCCAATATTCAGATTACATTTTGATTCCACCTGTTTAACGTAAAATACAGCTTTTAGAAACACTGAGAATAAGCGCACTGTCTCCTAATAACTGCATAGGACTATTGTAATGTTGTTTGTCAGAATTATAAACGCGGAAACGATCTATGAACATTTTCAACCATGACCTCAATTTCTAAAAAGATTATTACCATTAATTAAAGATTTTACATGTTTAAAAGTTTCTTGTTTAATCCGATTTTGTAGTTGTACAAATTGTTACTTGTCAATAAAATTAAATAACATTTCTCAATTTGTTAAATTAAATGGTAAAAATGCATCTAGCGTTTCGACGTAGGTGCTCAGTTTTTATAGATGAAGCAAAAGTACTCAATGCTATAATCACTGAATATCATTATATGCTGAGTGTTACCACAACAGGTTAAGAAAGTTCTTTTTCAACACATTCTAGTGAAAATTGAAATGTTCGTCTCTTTAAACATCTTTTTTGTAACTAACGGTAATGTTGTGGCATCAATATCTCATTTTGAACAAGGCTTCTACTTACCATACATATACAGTTCATACATTTTGCAGACACGGGACCTGATAGATTAGCTGAAATACGAATTTCTTATTTTAATACTTATAAAGTGGGATTAGTTGTAAGTAGTTATTTAGGCACCCTTCTGCAACACGTTTTGTTCTTCGGGGTTTGTGTGCTAACTTATGCGCTTTTTTTCAAAGTATGTGTTCTTTGTTGTGTTAGAGTTAATGTTTTACCATGGATTTGTGATTTCGAACTTAAATATGTATTGTTATGATAAGGTATTTTTTCTTAAAAAAACCAACACGCAGCGCGAAAAGTTTTATTACGCGACAATTAAAGACGAAACGTTATATCGTTTGTTATTACGGGCATTGAATGCATAATTAAATATCATTCAAGCACAGAAAAGTTATTTTGTATCTTCTGTTGCTTTGTATTATGTTGTTTTTAAATACGTACATAAAAATAAGCAGACACGGGACCTGGTATATACCTATAGTTACAAGTACTATATTCTAGAGACAAACAAAAGAAAAAGACCGTCCATCGGCAAACAAAAGTCTAGGAACCGTGTGTTGGAAACCCTCCCAGCATCTAGTCGGCTGATGGTAAAATACTATATAGTTTAGACTATAACTTTGAACTTTTGATTCAATTGGAGACTAAAAACTAATGTCCATTTCGATTTAATATCCGTAAGTACATGGTATTATTATTGTAATGTTTTATTCGACTTGTATGAATCTTACTAATAGATCTTAATTGAATATTTCGCGAATGAACGGAATTTAACCATGATGTACCAATTACAATTAAAAAAAAACTTTTTTCCGATTGCATGTTGGATAATACTGTATATCTCCGTTTTCGTTGGATGAATGCACAATTTTATCATTTACAAAAAGGCAATAAAAACTTTACGCTAATTTAGGAACATAATATCGTCATACAAGCCATGTGAAAGCTGACCATCTTGCACTATTCGCATACCTCGAACGTTAATTGGCATAGTATCAAAAGTCGTTGTTTGTCTCTTAGAATGTATCAATAAGAGAACAAAGAACCTTTTTCATACAAAGGGTTTTTTACGATTTATGTTTCCTTTCTTAATAATTCCCTCTCGTAAGAATATATGACATGCACCGGCAATTCACTCCACAAACATAATGACCTCAATAAGATAATGCGTTCATGACAACTCTGCATGCCAATAAATCAACACACTTGTTTGGTTAGGTTTTAAAAGTATTTTTCGAGTTCGGGGTTGTCGGTTTTGTTGGCCTTGATTTGTGGATTTATTTTTTGCAGTTTCCTTTTTATTTGCTATTTTTTCATCCCCTCCATTTTCAAAAGAGAGAATAACGATATCGATGGGTTTATGCCTTATTATTAAAACTGACGCACATTCGAATACTGCATTTTATTTTTGTTGTAACGAGTATACTTCAACATTTCGCGCAATTTTGTCTGACTTCTGTTACAAAAATCTGAATTCAGCTTGCCATTCATCAAAATGTTTTTTAGACTGATAATGCACATTTAATCTGGGTAAAAAACGAAAACAAAGATGTTCTTCCTAAAGACAGAAAACAGACAACGGAAAAGGCGGGCGACCATTACAAATGTTTACTCTCTTTATCCCTCTAACCCCCATAAAAGATCTTCAAACTCGGCTGTGATAAACTTCTTTGGATCGTTAATATTTTTGTTATAAATGTATAATCGTAAATCATACAGAAAGAAATGAATCGGACAAATGTAACTCTCTTCATGCGATAAAAACGATTATTTACTAAGAATGCAAAATAGCATTTTATTTCAACTTATATTACAACAGATTAGAAGCAAAAAATACGTTTGTAATGGCTGTCAATAACAAAAATTGGTACTGAAGATGCAACACTTGATCACCTAGCGGTCAGTAATCGCCTCATTTGCACTATTCAATAAAATTGACGCACTGATAATATAAAGATGTGAAATGTAATATTACATGAATCTTCATTAGTATTATTATTATTATACAACTATACAAAAAAACTAGATTCATAGCAGACTTGAATCAAGTTTGTATAATTTTTTTAAGTCGACATGTTCACACTGTTTCAACAATAAAATATAAACTATAAACTAGGTATAATGTTGCTGCATGAAAAGGTGCCCTTAACGTTGCCCAACGTGCAAATTAATACTGGGAAGAAGAAACAACATTTGTTTTAAGCAGTCTTGAATACATTTCATGGGTAAATGTGTCCGAAAGTGTTGGTAAGTTACAGCTAAAAACATATTAAATCTTCTAAACTTTAATAAGAAAAAGCAAATCCCAGCTATATAAATATACTTTAGGATAAACCAGTCCTTGTAATTTCCATAGCAACGTGATACATACACATACATAGGACACATATCTGACATGTTCAAATAAACATGTCAAACACAATACATTTTTTAACAAATCTATTGAGAAAAACTGTTTCCCCTTGATAAAGAAAAAAATTAATTCCCCAAAAACATTTAAGCTTATTTATGCAATACTGTATATTGGTTTTGGTTCGTTTACAAGACTTCAAATATTTTTTATTATTACCATTTTCATATCATATTTTTATACAAGCATATTATTTTTTAAAAATAGTAATATTAAAATATATATACGTCTAATGAAACTTAGTCTGTGTTATTTTAAAATTATTTAATTATATGTATCCGTCAACAACTGAACACATATAATTATATGATGAATTCAAGATTGGACTAATCGTTTTGATCACTGGATTACAAATGTTATGACTGATTCAAGTACTGTATATGTTATCATAATTACAAATGGACATACTACCCCAAACAATCAAACAACAATACATGCCTTTTTCTCTGCGATTTTTCACATTTTAAAAGTTACACCCTTAACCAGCACCATTTTTGTTCAATTATTTTCCACACAAAACTACCTGCTGTCGAGACGCATTCCTTCAGAATTTAGCTCTATGCTACTGCTGTTTTGCTTAAAAAAACTTACCAGCCACAACGCTTTCTAATATGACAAATAAGAATAAAAAACCAAACATAGCCATGGCAAATTCCATGTACAACTGAGTTTATCGTTACAAATTAAAGCTTTTATATTAAAGGTTTAATTTTTTAGCAATAAGTGAAAAAAGGGAACAAACATTAGTGACAGATGTCTTTATAATAAATACGTGATTATTTTTGATTTTGTAAAAGTGCGTGTACTTTAAAACAGGTTTCCGATACTTCAGAGATGTTTTAGCTAGCAGTGCAGTATAGTTATTCGTTCAAATCAGACATATATTTTTAAGCTATTTACACACTGTGTTTTAACCGATGATTACTTTCATGCTTCAATGAATTAACTGTTAAGATTATGACCACTAAGTTTAATTGCTAGTTTCGTTTGTGCTTTGATTAATTTAAAAGTAAACACTACTTTACTACGTTAGTATTTGTGTATTTATCAGTAAATGTTTGTTTATGTTTACATCTATTTAATAATATTATAATATTTAATATACATGAAATGCCTGTAGATAAAAAATCACATCATAGAGAGTTTTAATGTTTTATTTACACAAAAGTATTTGTAGCATGTATTAGTACAAACGGCTAAAATGAACAAATGCGAAGGTACAAACAATGACTAACAGAAACCTACAGACACAGCAAGCAGGAAATTAATACATAAAAGAAACAAATAAAAAACAATACCTCCTTAACAAAGAAGTTGTAGAACAAGGTATTCCACAATAGTATGCACATCAACTCAATTATCTTATATACATGTATTTAATACATAATTATGTTGTGCGTTTTCATTTAAGAAAGTATTCAAATGCATTATATGTATGAATATACTATTTAACAGCTTATGTCATGTGTTTCTCGTTTAGATTAGTTGCACTAGTGAAAAGTTTCATTTTTGTACTGAAGTCTATTGATTTACTCAACTTAGTTGATTGTATATAATTTGTATATTAAATAGGACTGAAAACGCTGAATTTTTTACCCGATACTGTCTCGAATAGTATAGAACGTTGAAGTACTCTTGGTCGTGTTATAACCACTTTTGACAGTCTATATTGATTCGATCTAACGCGAGCTGTCTACAAACTTTGAATAGGTATAAATCGATTCTAGTTTGTCATTGTCAATCTAAACTAAAATTATAAACTGTACAAAAAAATTTTAAAAGGAAAAATCAAATCTTTCAACATTTTTACAAAGCATTATCTCTTATGATCATTTGTTTTTATGAAACAAATGATCATGAGAGATACGAGAACGCATATCTCAAAAAGACTTTCGAATTCTCGGTTTTAAATTTCAATGTAATAACATAAAAAACAGTCAAAAACATTAGTATTTAATTATATATTCACCAATCAATTCTTATAAGAGTTTTTTCAATGTGTAAAAAATTAAACAAAAAGTACCAAGTACCAACAACTGATTTTCTATTATAATGAAAAACTTAATTTAAGAAAGAATAAAATATAAATATCTTTAAATTCCTTTTCCAAAACTACAATTTTATTTTCGATCGTTTTTCAAAACAAGGGTTTTGAGGGTTAATACAATTACTTTATATAATTATGGCTTGAAAGATTGGTATGCAATATAATAATATCAGGCATTTCATGTTGTTACTAAAAATGGTGATTCATTTAGATAAACTGTTTTTAGGTTGTTCACTACATGTAGTTCTTTTGACCTTTTCAGTATCTACATGTTTTGTATGCCCTTCCTGGAATGGAAGGTGTGACACCTATAGTTTTAGAAGCCCGTTTCTATTGCAGATCTGTGATTTAGAAGAATCTCCTTTTTAAAAAGCGTGGATATGTAAGTACATGTAGGATTAGCAAGTGAACATTCTGTGCCTAGTAAGTCTCTTATCGTCCAAAGGGAACTTTCTATCCGTTACAGAGGTAGTCGGTCACATATATGTGTCCTATGCTTTTTTGAACAGATGGAAATATTGAACTTATATTTAATAATTAGACCAACATCAACAACCAATAGTTTTTTTTTATCAAGTTTGGAGGCCAATACGGGCAGATTATTTAAATAAATATATGGCGTTGGTCTTAATGGCCTCTAGGGCCTCAGTACTGCCCAAGCAATACTACTCAGATTTGTTCAATTAAAAAAACAACTTAATATATAATGTATCTTGCAGATAAAACCTATGTTGTTATGGGTTTTATTTGCTGTAACAAAAGATCGTTTGTAATCGAAATCAGACCGGTTGTGCAGCCTCATGATTTTAAACACGGATGATTTATTTATATCCATCGACGTTTTTAGCCGCCGTCTGTCAACACTGATGTTGCGGGTTTAAGTTTTACTGTGGCATGTTGCCCTCGATTCCAATCTTATTTGACAAAGATTGTCAGTTTCCTTACCGAAGGTAGGGTTTTGTCCTTGGACTCCCGTTTCCTTTCACAATTTAAACTGAACGCCAAGATATAGCTAAACAATTACTGAAAATGGCGTTCAACACACACACAATAGCCACATTATGTAAACATTTATCGCACAGTTAGTGACAGATGTCTTCAAAATACGAAATGCATTATTTTCGATTTTGTAATAGTGCAATAAGCTCAAAAAATGTTTTTGAATCATCATATGCGTTCCTGCTATCGGTAAGTACAAATATCTGAAATATAATTTAAATCAACAAAGCCAATAAAACGTCTATTTTACAGCATCATATTACATGTGCATTTTCAAATGTTGAACCTTTATCAAAATTGTAAAGTCTAATCGACTAGCTTTATGTAGTTGTCCTTTCATGTAGGACTTGCGCTTTTATCAATATAAGTTATAAGCAAATGTACAAAAATAGTATAATGTTATTTAACCATTTAATTCTTATGACACGTTTTATCTCAATTGGTACATGTATGAATAATACAAACGTTTTGAATATTACATAGTGCTTAAAAGCCACACGACGCAAAGGTGTAGGCAAATTTGTAGGATACAATATATAATCATTACGTGGCATATTTCTGGATATTAAATTAATCGTTTAATCGTTTGTAATCAATAACTAGACGCTCACTTGAAATCCAAATGACTTCAACTATATCAAAATTTTTGAAATTAACAGTTTCAGTCTAGTAGTTATAGCTTTTAAGTAACTGTGCAAAAACTAAACATTTCTTCAAAAATTTTTGTTAAATACAATAACTCCTATAAGGTGCCATCAGACAATTTCTGAAAATTAAATGGTTTTTAGGCATTGTCCTTTAGGGTACTTTAAAAATTTACAGTTTTACTCTACTAATAGGTGTGTTATAGACTAATTTATAATTCAAAAACTGTTCATTTGTCCAAATTCATAATGAAAGGGCAATAACTCCTATAAAGAGTCATCTTGCAATTTCGGACAAAGCAATCATTTGTAGGGCTTCTATTGCTGATCATTTGTGCAATTTACAGTTTTAATCCAGCTGCTATAGTTTTCAAGTTACAGGACAAAAATGGAAAATTTCATAACAAAATTGTTATTTAAGGGCAATAACCCCTATAAGGAGTCATCTGACAATTTCGGATTAATTAAGTGAATTGTAAGGCTTTTATTGCTGACCATTTTTGCAATAAATAATTTCACTCTAGCTGTTATGTTTTTTAGGTTACAGGACAAAAACGGAAAATTTCATAAAAAATAGCAATTTAAGGGCAATAACTCCTACAAGGAGTCATCTGACAATTTCAGACTTATGTAGTCATTTGTAGGGCTTGTATTGCTGATCATTTTTGCCATTAACAGTTTCACTCTAGCTGTTACAGTTTTTAAGTTACAGAACAAAAACGGAAAATATCACAGAAATTTGTCATTTATGGGCAATAACTTATTTAAGAAGTTGTCTGACAATTTCAGACCAATCAAGAGAATTGTAGGACCTTTATTGCTGATCATTTGTGCAATTTACAGTTTCAATCTAGTTGCTATAGTTTTCAAGTTACAGGACAAAAACGGAAAATTTCATAAAAAAATTGCCATTTAAGGGCAATAACTCCTATAAGGAGTCATCTAACAATTTCAGACTAATACAGTGAATTGTAGGGCTTATATTGTTGATCATTTTTGCTACTAACAGTTTTACTCTAGCTGTTATAGTTTTAAAGTTACATGACAAAAAAGGAAAATTTCATTAAAAAATTACAATTTAAGGGCAATAACTTATATAAGGAGTCATCTGACAATTTCAGACCAATAAAGTGAATTTTAGGACTTTTATTGCTGATCATTTTTGCCATTTACAGTTTCACTATACCTCGTACAGTTTTCAGATTATATTGTAAATTTTTGTCAAAAATCGTCAATAAAGGGCAATAACTCCTACAAGAAGCCAATACACAACTTCACACTAATAGCAACTATTGTAGACCTTAATGTTCTGATCAATTTGAAGTAACGGTTTTCTATATAGCTATATAATTTTTTAGATAATGATCAAAAACCTGTGTTGACCCCCATGTTCTATTTTTAGTAACAGCGGCCATATTTGTCTGTTGATCAACACCCTGGGTACAAACTTGAAACTAGGAACCATAAGGATGATTGTGGCCAAGTTTGAAAAAAATTGGCCCTGTGGTTTCAGAGAAGATTTTTGAAAAAGTTTACGACGGACGACAGATGACGGACGACGGACGCCAAGTGATAACAAAAGCTCACATGGACCTTCGGTCTAGGTGAGCTAAACAATTAACCACTCACAAACTGTTTGTTTTATGTATTTTGACATAAATAGAATTGTACCTGTTTAAAAACTACTTTTGGGCCATGATAAAATTCAACAGTGCTAAAATAGCATCAATATATGTTTTTTTTCCTCCTGTAAACGCAGTCAAGTGGAATACAATGTTGACATGTTTGATCTCTGATTGATGTACGCGTTTGTAAAACAAATCTTTTCAAGAACAGAAGACGCGTCTGCTGCTAATAGATTTGCTTCGATCATGTATTGAGGTTCTGGAGTCTTACTTCGGCCTGTTGAAAATTATTGTAAGTTTTTCTAACGAACGTCTTGGGTTACACTGCCAAACTTTCCCAAAAATATGGACCCCACAATAAAGTACAAAAATTAATGGATGTGGCGCTGAACACAATATTACTTTATACAGCTGTTTATTGTCGCCACATCTTGATTTACGTTGTCATCAATTTTGTAAAGAGAGGACGTTGATAATGTTGTTAAACATGCTTCCAATCAAACAAGTATAAATAGTTTGGTAACACCTTATATAAATTAATGCCAAATTTGTCATCATCATCATCATTACCTACATATGGTTTTAACGTTATAGCTGGATTTATATTGGACGGGCAATTTTATAAATATATTAGGTCTGCAGCAGCAGCCAATAAGTAAAAAATTAAAATAAATGCACTTTTTAAGTCAGTACATTTGTAAATGCTTGTGTTGTATGTCTCAAATATATCTGAAAAACATGCAAGTTTTACTTCATATATGCTTAAGCACTGTTCACTTATTTGTTTACTAAAGTAGCATGGTGGGTAGTACCTAAATGACAAGAAGTTCATTTTAGAGCAGCTTATCTTCCTTTAAAAAAGTTTAGCTTTTTCTGAATAAACCAAGAGAAACTAAATTTATATTAATAAAGGATAATTTAAGAGTTTACAATGATTTTGAATAGGTTTGAAGTTTCGTTATTCTAGTCAGATTTCTGTAAAATCAAAACTTGATGTTCTACAAAACACATTTCTCAATAAGTTGCACCCTAAAAATTGATTTATGTTGCTTTATGTTGCAGATAAAAGGCCTAACATACCAATTTAAACTGTTTGTAACAAAGTACGAATTCTTCCGTAAATAGCCAATTTTGATTGAAGGTGACCAAGTATTTATTGATTAATTGAATGTTTGCTTTGCTACACGTAGCCAAAGTCCCCCGCCGCTGCATATTGAATTGCCTAAAAGGTGTGAGAAACAGATGTTAAATAATTTGTGTGATACATTTAGTTTCAGGACAAAATAATAAGCATGTAATATTAGAACTGTATGGATAGGTATTTGGGATGAGCTTAGCAACTCCATGATAAAACTTCACTACCATGGCAATGATTAATCTAAACGCAAACTGCCAGGGATATAACACAAAGAATGTGAAAACTTTAGTAGAGTACTTGATAAAATTTGCTTTTAATATTGTTCAATATTGCTTAAATGGTCAAAGTCCCATAACTCTTAAGACATTTGACAAATCTAGATGGTGGTAGAGTATTCACATCTATTAAGTCCCTTCGTCGCGTTGCGGCAGGGGACAAAACGATAGACCAAAGGGGAAAACTTTTGATAGCCACTGGCAGAGTAGAGGGTATGAGTAAGGACAATATAGCAATTTGTAGCGGCTACAACGAACCTACTCGTATCGATATCTAAAAACAGGGTTCTTTATTGTGCAAGTAGAGTGACACTCTCCAAACACGTTATCCGCTGTGGTCGTGGTCAGGCTCTCTGCATTATGACCTGATAACCCCTAACGAAAGGACATCATTTATGCGCCAAATTGGAACGCTTCTGTCAGCTCTGGGGTCGATCATTGTGGACCCAAGAGAGAAAAGATGAGATCACGCGCACTCCACTCCTCTTGTATCCGTCACCTGGGGACGCGCTTATCTGCCCTTTGGGTGAAGCACTGGGACCCACTTAGTATGATCCCAGAAAACAAAGTAGATACTTGATTGTGACAGAATTTACTGAAAATAAAATATGCCGAATAAAATATTATTTATGTTTGATGGCCGCTATTTTTAACAATTAGTGGCATTTTGTGCTATCTTATTGTGCTCATCTCCTCGCTAGCCTTTACTATTTGAACAATTATGAAGCTCAGTGAGGCAAATCGAAGACCAGACAAGAAATATTCTTAGCTATATTACAATAAACTAATATCTGGGCGTTAAGCAATGCTACAGTCCTAAATATATATTCAGATAGTTGTTCCGGTTTTATTTAATTATACAATCAATATAAACAATATGAAGGGTGTTCAGACCTTAAATTGCAATTTCCAATTTAGTTTTGATATACAAATAATAATTAACGATTTTTAATTGGTCAATTCTGTGTATATACCCTCTTAAAAAGTCCATTATAAATACTAATTTACCATATCAATACATCTGTGTAAACACTACTGATTATCTGTCTTGACGTTGAACTAGACGCTATGTCAAACGTTATTATTTCGATATACATTCTCGCACTATTAAAACGTTATGCTAAATTTTGTCAAAATTATTTGTCAAGTTTTCGAGACAGGACACCACTGTTGACCAATAAGCCACTCAAACAAGAGTGTTTTTTTTCCTAAGGTAATTTTTACATTTTTTTTTTCATTTTTCTGACAGAGGTCTGGTAAAAGTGAAAGGTAAACATCCCAGTCTCTAAGTAAAGGATACAAAATAAGTTATTTGACTATGAACAGTAATATGTCTTCACAAGAACACCCAACAATTTTGCCGTAAAATGTCAATAAATAGTAGTATAGGTTTGTAGTAATAGTCCATTTATTATACAAAAGAAAAGTCTTGATGTCTTTTTGGATGTTCTCGATTTTGTAGCTAGAAAACATGATATAGTTTATGCTATAAAAATTATACATAGTATATCGATGAAAGAAGGTAAAACTGTCTAAGTATTATATATTTGAGTATGATGCCGGTAAAATACATGTATAACCTTACTAAAGTTTATTGGTTATTTGGTTACCATCGAATCGAACTGTTCTGCATATTCCAGTTCATTCTAGTGACGATTCCTCTTTGTTGGTTTGCTTTTGCATTTTTGTAGTTTTAATGGTCCAGATACTCATTCACAACTTTATTCCATTGTTGAGGTTTCATAAGTTGTTTCGTCTTTGGTCCTATATCTCCCGGGTATACCCCATTTACAAGAGCCACTTTCACTTTCACTTTCTTAGTATTTTTTATCACCAAATATGTTTCTTGCACGTGGGTCATAAATATGGGAAATGTCGTACTGTAAAAGATCGTATTAAATAGTCTGAAAAGCTTTATGAACGAGTTTATATACAAGGTTACTTCTACCGTTTGTGTTTTCTTGTGTCAATGAATTTGTTTTTAATTTGCACCAACATTAATACCAACAAGTCAAATTGAGAATTATGATTTATATTACTATAAGCTAATTATATTACTTGATGTTAACTATCCATTGGAAATAATATTTTGCCTTGAAAATGCTTAACGTCACGCGATGCTTGTGTTCAGTTGCACTTGTAAGAATAACTCATCTTAAGTTTTCTGTTTGTGTTATTATATATTGCTTGTTTTGTCGGTTTTGGTTTGTTCGACACAATTTATATTTTTATTTATTTAAAGCATCAGTTTTTACGCATCATAAATCAATCATAAAGCAGAAATATGTTTTGCTCTTTTTGTAAGAGTTACTATTGTGTGATAAGCCTGAAAAAATTTTTTGTAGTGTATGATCGAAAATACATACATCTTACCTCAAATAACTCTGTAATTTAGTGTATTGTGAGGCGAACATCTCCGTTCTTGACTTTTTGGTAGTCAACGCCAGGTATTACTTTTTAAAGACTGCTGGCCCATCTGTTCTGTTCAGACTAAATACTATTCCTGTATTTAAATGCGTTAAAAATTAACGGACAATTGTCCGTAACATTAGATATGATTTGTTAACTAATAAATATCATATATTAGTTCATTTTTGTGTTCTCAAGACTTCCCACAAAAAATGTATATTTAGGTATAATCAGGTATTAATACGAATATCTTGGCTGTGGACCTTTTAGAGTGTGTCATGCTTTTTGAATTAAGATAGTCTTATTAATTTAAAATCGTGGAGTGGCATTGTAACTACTAAAGTCAACATCCTAAGTCCATACAACGAAATCATGAAGCCATTAATTCTTTCGATTTCACCAAATTGATCAATTGTTCTCGTCTTGAATAAATATAATACAATTTTTGCTGATCATTGTTCATTAAAAATAATAATAATAACTAATACTTTAAAAACGCGTCTATGGTTTTCTTTAAGTTTATTAACATAAAGTTTTATCTAATTGTTTACCAACTGTGGGGTCATAAACCGGAGAAATCGGTTGGGCATCGTACACCGTCGACCGTGGACCGCCTTCAAAGTATTTAATGACACCATAAACATCTTAATTAAAAAAATATATATCACTTAGTTATAATAAATATAATATTTGCGTTTACTTAAAAACTGTGGCAATAAATGTAATCGCCTTCTAATAAATATCAGTATTATTTAAACATCTATAAAAGGACCATTTGTCAGAATTTTTTTGGGGCAACTTCCAGATAAATCAATTACACGTTAATAATATCATTAGCTAAAAACAAATTTAACTGAAATACTTCATATATTAACACATATGCATTATAGCTCCTAGAAATAAATCCAAATAAAAAATGAAGTCGTTTGTTTGTTTAGTTAGCTTTCCAAAATCCCGATGTATAAACTCGTTGAATGGGATACAACTTATTCTCTAAATTTTAATAAATGCGTACTAATATAATCTTTTATTTCCCGCTGATCTGAAATGGCACACGCCTATACAATTATTGCTTGACTTGCTTTACGCTTGTTAAAAATTAGACTCATTATGAACATACATGTAACCTGTAATTATCTCTACTTACAATGATTTAAATGAGTAATAAGAAACGTGAATACAACCTAAAATGATTAATGTATAAAGAAACTGTTAACATTCCGCTTGACATCCACCCTTATTACTGTGTTCAGCTTGAAGTACGATAAACATAAAACAAAAAAAAATATGTGCTAAAAGGTATTTTAAAATATTGTATAATGGTATATATAACACTTTTATACCATTTGGATCTTCAATATTTGCTTTTGGTCCTGGTATATAGTTTGGGTACTTTTCAACTGTAATAAAAATCGGTCTTCGTGAAAAGTTAAAAAGAACAAAGGTGAAGTAAATCAAAAGACAGTGCAAATAATACAAAACTCTAATGAAAAATAAAAAGAAATGGCTAACAGAACATTACGAGCAGCAAAACACTAAAAACATGCATTTAACAAATAAAAACACAATCATTTCATTACAGACGGGTGAAATAAGAGTAAGCATATCTTACTTAAGAGGTGACACCCGTGAGGTTACTTATTATCAGAATTTCTATACGATCAATGCATGAGATTAATAACAAGAAAATTATTGTGACTAGCATCCAATTACAATTACTCGTTTCATAGTTGGGTAAGCGATTATTTAATTAACCGTACTTGCACATACTAGTGCAGACCTGTACTTACGTTTTGAAAATGTCTCTGAAAAGAATGAGAGAAAAAATCTAATAATAATTTTAAGGCAAATTATAAAGCGTAAAATCAGAAGTACTGTTGTATTATAAAGTATTGTACTGTGTGGTAATCACACTTCTTCTTCAAGGTGACACTTTCATTAAAGAAAAATATAAATATTTCCCATTTTATCGCGAACCAAAAAATCTACAAAAATAGCTGAATTTTAAACAAAGTTTCTATATTTAACAAAGGTGTTTGATTTAGCAGTCGAAAACCCAGCTTTGAGGACAGACCTGGCACTCAGTTCATAAATGACTAATAATAAGTTCTACACTAAATTGTATCTAGTTTGATGATGTTGCTACACTTATTACTAATAAGTGGTAAGCACTTTCTTCAATAGTAAACTGTTTCATAAAAATCTTTTATTCATTAATTTCTCACAGACATATTAGAAAATCAGGTATAGGAAGTCTGGCTGTTTTCCTCGCTTAAGCATAAGAGTACATTAATGTTTATTTTTTTCACTTTACGATGTGAATTTCACAATTATATATACACCCAGAAGTCCATTTATTAACTGCTGTTCCGCAAAAAATTAAATGCAAAATGATTCTGGCGTGTTTAGAAGCATTCACAGTTTTATTTTTAAATACCTACTTCGAAGAAACCACAACCAACCTAAACTTTGTCTGCAACAGCGATTTGTTTTATTGCCACTACATAAACCACTGACATACCCTCCTGGGCAAGATTTGCTGTCATCCTGACATCTTCCAGGTAATGCTAGACATCGCGGAACTAGGTTCAACAAATGAGAGATAATGTTAAATCTTATGAAAACATTTGGTGTTGGTATTAATCATTTACATGTTATTGATAGATATACTCCTCGTAATAGGAAAGCTTCGATACTTTGTAATAAAATTTAATACAATCGTATGAAATACTTTGTTTTTAACAAACATGTTATTCGAATCACATTACAGTTTCGCGCTTTCACGCGATATTTAATTACAATGAACAATTGTTATAAAAAGTATTAAAAAAACACTTAAACCTTTATGGCAACATCGGTTATGAATTCCACCTCTACATTTTCCAGTTAAATATCCTCCAGAACAGGGTTTGCTGTCATCCCGACAAACTCCACCTAATAGGGTACACGGTTCAAGGGTGGTCGCTTAAAAGACAGTATTTTCATATTTTAGGTCTTAAGCTCCATTCTTCGTAATATGCCTGACAGTCGTTACATGAAATATACGAGAAATAAGTATTTAACGCTTAAATTACCGTCATTGGTGCAGATAATACAGACATAACACAGTGTCAAAACAAGATAGAAATACCATGAGAAATTCTCACTTCTCAAAACACTCTGCTTCCTACACCAAATATCCCTAAATGTCACTATGAGACAAAGATCCTGCGAAAGTTTCATCAATTTGTTCATTATCATAGGATGATTTGCGAATAAGAGATATCCCATACCCCCATTGCAACGAACATACGGACACTCCATCATTACATACCCCGACTTTTCAAGTGGGAGTTTAATATATACAATATAAAGTCAACATTTGACAAAGAAATCTTATGCAAATCTTTACTTTCGTTTTGATAATCGCTCTGAAAAAAAAGTATATAGAAAAAGGTATGTTAGCTTTCCATAAAAAGGACAGTATTTAAAACAAAAAAATGTTTAAAATAAGGCTAGTGTTCTGTGTAGTAATAATATATATCCCTGCAGAGCAGATGATAATTTTGTTTTAAAGCATAGTATAAATGTCAATGGAACTTCAGAAACACAAATAAATTGACATACGGAGTTCAAATATATTGTGTTTGCATGAAAATTTATGTATGAAATTTGTGTGTCATGTTTAGTTGAAAGTCTATTCCTGTCTTTTTAACAATGATAACATGCACTCTTTTACAGAATTAAGGACATATCCTACTATGCAATGTCTATATGACATTTTCTTGATATTTTATCTAAGCTTTCCTCATGACAACATCTTGAAATAGAGCTAAAAAAATTTAGCGGTCACCGACCTTATTTCGAAGTTATAACGTCATCTTTATTACCTGTTTTCAAGGTTCCGTTTATAAGTTATTTGACGTATAATTATTACCATGGTTGTCTGTTGGTATCAACACAGATTGTTTTAAAGCTCAATTGCACATGCTAAAAAGCTATGTAATCATCTATTTTAAAAACCGTAATTTTATGAGTCTAATTGTGAAAATAATACGTTTCCGCCATTTTTGTTGGGTCCTCGGAATACACAACATCTCAGATCGCAAAAGATAGACCTATAATAATAAAACCATATTTCAACAGAAAATAGAGGCTAACGTACCCTTCAATTTAAATAAATAAAAAAGTATGGTCACCAAATCCTGAAAAAATATTTGTAAAAAATGGCGGGAAAAAAGGTCGCGATTTTTTTCTTCATACAGACAAATATCTTTCCTATCGCAGAATAGAGTCATTAATCTTTAGTTCATGTTTGCTGTTGCAAAGTGATTGATAATTGTTTATATTAAATTGCGTATGTGGATCTTGGCTTGGCCTGATTACGGGAGAATATAAACAAATCGACGAGCGGGTATAGGACAAATGTTTATTTGCAAAAATACAAGTTCTCAGCAGGAAAATTATACGTTGTTTACTGTATGTCAGAATAAGGCAAACGGTTTTTTTTTACCTTTTTTGTGTCTACCTTTTTATTGTGTTAGCCCCTTTACTTCTGTGAGTGATTTTTGCTCTTCAAAAAACATATTTGTTGTATAATTAATTGCTTGCAAACTTTTGGCTATATATAGCGCATCTGCAGATGAGTATTCAGCAGAGTAACGTACATTATGCCTGAAACTTTCCGTAATGTTGTTTTGTTGGCAATTTGCTTCTGAGATTAGAGGAATTTTAATGTCCGATGATAATGAAAATCGAACATGCTGAAGTTTCATACAAAAAAATTTACGCTGACGAACTTTTGTACGGATTGACGATAAAACTAGTATGCCCCAATCCCAATAGTGGAGTGAGACATAATAAAATAACAGGCCTTTTGTTAAAATACAAATGAACATGAACGCTTGATACTTACTTGCGAACTACAGTAGTTAACTCGAACTTTCAATGAATTCATAATATCTGTATTTTGTGTATTGACTAAGCTTAAGACAAGCTATTCGTCAACTCGTTTAGTTTTTTTGCTTATTTTTTTTTCTTGCAATATTGTAACACTTGGCTAGTGAAGATTTACACTTGTGCTTATGAAAGGACTTTTATTTCAGTAATTAAAATATGAAAAGTCACATCGAATTCGTTGATCTATACTTATTCTATAAACCTGCGGTAAATAAACAAGACTCTCAATGACGCGTGAAACACTTACCTGGGTTTTAAATGTTATTAAAGATATTGAACTGCAACAAATGAACAACCCTTAACTTTTTTGTAGATCTGTACGAGCTGAAAAAATGTGTTTGTTTGAATGGTGTTTAAAGCAACTTAAAAAAATTCTTCAACCATATCATGGCGACCAGTTTTTATTTAGGGGGGGGGACGGAGTACACGGAGAAACCCCCTACCTTCGGTAGGAAAACCGGCAATCTTTGTCAATTAAGATTGGAGTCGAGAACACCCTGTCCACAGTGGAAAAGAATTTCCAACATGGCGGACACTAAATAATGCAGAGCAAATAAACAATTATACAATGTATTTATTTTTATTAAGTACTCTTTAAAAGTTGTTAATGCTTAAAGCCACTCTTTTACAACAGGTAACTCGGGGTTTTCCGTCTATTCGTTTTTCTGAAAGTACCCTGTAAACGCCATCATCTGGATCACGACGAAAAGCTATCTGTATTTGAGATATGTCTAGTCCACTTTGGGCAATTCTTTTTGACATTGCCTGTGTAATAGCTTTACTGTTTACCAGCTCCTTCTAAGTAACAGCTCTTTTGTTGGTTTTATCATTTGCAACTATTTGCCTCATCAAAGAATCAGGTGTGAAAGAACTGATTTTCAATTCAGTGCTAGTTGAATTAATGTGATGAACAAGTGATTGCAACATTTCTACATCAGACAAAGCGTTATGTGCGTCATAATGGACATTGAGAAGATGAGATGCTGCTTATGACAATTTAAATCTGGAAATCTTTGCCGAAAAAATGATAAAGTGTCTACAAAACCAACAACCTTTTCTTTGAATGCCGAGAATAAATTATATTTTGATAATGATTTCATCAATCTAGGAGCGTCAAAACGTAAGGAGTTATGACCCGCTAAAACAACTTGTCCTGGAATTTGCTGTAGCCAGAAAATAATGTTCTGAAATCCCGGCTATGGAAACAAAATGTATTCATTAAAAATTATTGATCCCTTCCTGGCGGATATCTGTACGATGTCACAGTCTTAGGACAACGATGTTGCTTCAAGGTCAAAGTAAACAACCGACTGGATATCAGTATTTATAGCTATATGGTCAAGAGATGGCGGAACTTCTGGGCCCGTAATGAAGTCTATATCAATATAATTTGGCAACTCCATGTCAACTGATTTTCTATAAGTGTCACCTTACCGAAGTTCAACTGCGCTATCTTGCAGGTTTAAACGCCTCTTTCTTGAAAAATTGCTAAGTTTTGGTTTTCTTGAATTCTCGTAGCTTTGTTGATATTTTCTTTTTTTTAATTTTTTCTGAAGATTTTTCAGTGATTTTACCTGGAGACATTCCGCAGTCTTCAAAAACCTTTGATACATAACCGTATGGTTTTTCTGAGCAACTGCACAGTCAACTCTAGATGTAAGGCTTACAGACAGCGCAAATGTGCTTATTTTCGGGGCTTTGTTTGCAACCATGTTGTTAAAAGATTCAACATCTTTTGTAGATCCACAAGAGACAATCTTTTCAAGATTTGTGTCGGATGTATATTCCGATATTAAGGCTTGTTCTCAGATCGGGATTTGTGAATGTATTAATTGTAGGTTTGTAATTGTTTGGATTTCTTTTATAAGAACACCATCTACTGTTGCACAGTCCATGTTCATTATATGCATGTGGAACAATGGCTTCAAGATTCCTAGCCATGCTGGCTTTGTCATTTTTATTGGACAGAATGGCATAAGAAAAACATTTATTGAGATGAAAAATTGATGCACTACATAAATCTCGTTTGAAATGTGTTTTAAATTCCAAAGTTTGTTATTAAATTGGGATTTTACATGATTGATGTCGCTCCATTTCCTTACTGTGTGATTTACTTTTTTGGTTTATACGGGCCATAGTAGTAGCGTCGTCGTCCACGATAATTGCTGACACTTGACAATTTCTATCTTCTATATTAGTAACTAAAGTAGCCCCTACATCTGGCTCAATTCCCTTTGCAGTGCCATACCAGTTTCGGGAACATCTGTGTATTGGACTTTCCATTTTCTTTCACTCCCAGTACGTACACACACGACAATCACTTGATCGTACCCCTCGCTCTAGAATTTTGCCCGTTTTATTTCCGATCAACACACCTACTCCAGACTTAGAATCGTACTTCCTACCTGATCCTCTTTTTTGCCATCCCATGTCATACTTTACCTCCAGTGAGCTAGTTCCTAGTTCATTTTCACTGGAAATACAAAAAATGTAACAATTACACAAAGACTAAACTTAGTTTTATAGTTTTGAATACATAGATATATTTATTTAAGAAATAATTCATGCAGACCATACTTATTGGCTTTTAAATATGAGTCAGCATTATATTATTAGTTACACACGCAGTTTGTGGCCTAAAACAAAATATACACAGTGGTGTTTCAATGTTGCCAATACCTACATGTACCGTGTATGAAATCTACCAACCGTGTAGATAATATGGGGTCCACACGTGATGTCAATTAGCCAATCCACACAGTGACAATATATGCATGATTTCGATTCCAGTTATGACAAATACGGCTACTTTTATATTGAAGAGACATAACACATTAATGGAGTAGTAACACAGCATTGCTTGCATAGCGAAGGCAGGTGGTCATATTAAAACTGCAATTCAGTAGCATGTGCAAATTAAAAAAAAAATGCCGGACGAAAATCTATGAATCCGAATAAAGGAAAACGCAGGGTGTTACTTAGTATCTCGCCACATTGTGTAGCAGGTAAACATTAGTTTAGACGGCTATCGAAAGTAAAACTTCAAAATAATCTAAATAAATGATAAAACATCTTTACATCTTTAAACGGTGTATGTATGTTTGTCTGTTTGTATGATGTTTAACGCAGATTTCAACATTATTCAGCTATATCATGGCGTCCAGTTTTTTATTGGTGGAGGAAGCCGGATTACCCTGAGAAACCCCCCTCCCCACACCTGGCCTTCGGTTGAAAAACTGGCAATTAAGACTTTTAAGTCGAGCGCACCCTGCACGCCATCAACCTCAGTGTCCCCCGGTGTATACGTGATACAATTTAAAAAAAAATATTGTAAAAGAAAAATGTAATTAATTGTTAATTGTACATTTACCTATCGTCTAATAAAGGTGACTGACTCTTTTCCTCTTCCAAAGATGTTTCAAGTGACTCTTGTGCAACGTGATTAATGTGATTTGAAACCTCCCGCTCTCGTTTCTTAAAAGCTGCTTGATGCATTCCAGAAATATTCATATTGGCCAAAAATCTATCTACTTCCACTGGCCCAAAACCTGTATCATACATAGCTAAAATGTATATATATAGACCATAAATATAGCAAACAAAGCAAGACGTAAAAGCGATAAACTCTCAACTTAATCAGAGAGAACTCTGGTGATTAGGAATAGAAAGCAGTTTCTGCATGTTGCAACACATCGTGTCGCTGGCAGTCACACGTCCATTTATGTAAAAAAAGGTCAATGTACTTTAAAAATCAAATGACACTATTGTAGTAAAGTTTTAACACAAGTTTGACAAAGTCTTCTTATCAATTTCAATTTCATGAAATAAAATTACTTTCTTACGGAAACAGTATAATGAATTGTTTACATTGTACTTAATTGGAATGTGTACTATTAATCTCTTATTTAAGTTAAAGTGTTTTTAAATTTTATTTCATACAATAGAAACTTCCTCAACCACTGGCTACATGTAGCTTAACTCTGGCGTTACGTCACAATGCAGTTTTGACGTCATTGTGATGATGACGTTAAATACAGGAATTTTTTAACAAAGCTTGAAGAATTTTAAATAATTTCATGCAATAAATTTCACATTTCTCTTAAAAATATCGTTTTTACACGCACATACTATATATAATCTACTTTCGTAGATAATGGGTCTAATAAAAAAATATGGAACAAGCATCAAGGTATTATAGAAAAAATCAAAACTAACCTTAACTTTGTCTGCAACAACGATTTGTTTTATTGCCACTACATAAACCCTCCTGGTCAAAATTTGCTGTCATCCTGACATCTACCAGGTAATTCTATGCACCAAGAATCTATGTACGACAAATAAAAGATTGCTTATATATGTATTGAGAACATTTACTGTGGTCAGTTATCATTTGCATGCAATTGATAGTTATAATCCGCGTAAAAGAAAAGCGTTCTGAACACATACGATTTAGCGCCTTGAAACGAAATCTGATTGCGATGAACACATTTATAACAAGTTATATATAACACTTCAACCTTTATGGCAACATCGGTTATGAATTCCACCAATACATTTCTCCTTTAAATATCCTCCAGTACAAGGGTTGCTGTCATCCTGACAAACGCCACATATTAGGATACATGGTTCATCTGTTGTCGCTAAAAAGACAGTAGTTTTATACCTTATGTCTTAAACAGAAGATTATCATATATGCGTGACATTATCCAAAAATTAACCAATTTGTCGCTATCACTTAATTTAGAATTGTTATGGCCCTTTATTAACGATATGCCTGATAAAAGTTGTATGAATTTGTATTAAACGCTAAGGTCTATTATTGGTGCGGACGATACACGAGACAGAATAAAAGTGAAGCTCAATGCATTTAAATACAAGACATAACTTCAGTTTATAATATAGTAACACGCGCTCAGTTGATCGCTTAGAATTCGACTCATTTAGGTTATTCAAGAATGGTATCATTCTAACGGGGAGTTTATTCTATTGTCGTAATTCTATAACGCAATTTACACCACATAAAATATTGTTTCTGTAATATGATGGGCATTTCAACAAACCTCTCTTACATAAAAGCTGATCATTATATTTATGGATGTGGTCCGTACATAATATTAAAAACGATTATTGTACATTTCAATTCCATAATAATGATTTGATAGAATTGTAATAAGCCACTGAAGCCTAAAACTTTATTAAAATAAACGTTATTTATATTAAATACAATTTTCGTACGTATTATTTGTTTGAATATGATCGTTGTAATAAGCATATGTACACTGTACCTCTATTTAAACGGCAATAAAATCGGACTTCAAAAATACAGCGAGGCTATTTCAGAAGTTACGTAGTGAAAAGTTGATACTTTAACTTCAAAAGACCTAATAGCCATCTTAATATCTGGATATCATCCTCATGTGACATTAAACACTTCGCTTTTTGACACTATACGCGACCATCCCCCATATGCAACTTAAAACAAGGATTAAAGACCTTATGAAACGAAAACGCTACTTTTTCCAGAAAAAAAAAGAATTCACAGAACTTACTTAGCTATCAATGAAAAACGTATTACGTCATCAATGACATAATCAGATGATAAATATATCAAATGTGAGGACATGTTTTTTTAGCACACATGTACTAATTTTGCTCCTCTCCTGTCGACCTGTTTTGTACTTTTATGAGGTCTCGGTTCAGGAAGCCTATTAAAGAAGAACGAAAAGACACTTGTACACACCATAAATTTAACATTCCGCTGTATTAATGATGTCTCGTCTGTAAACAATGCGAAATGTCCGCCGATTCTATGTGTGAGATCAAATGTGCGAGAAATTTCCAATAGATTACTGAATGGATGTGTTTGGTTGATAAAACGCTGTGACTTACAGAACCTAAATGATAACGAATTTCCGTATCCAACAGATTAATTAGCAGAATACCAGTCCAATTCATAGCTCCACGACAAACTCTGAAATCAGAATGGGTAAATACGTATGGGTAAAGTTTCTTAATTGATATTTCGATTAAACCACTCATCAAGTGAACCCAGCGTTTACCGTGTGTTTCTATGTCAAATGTTTAAGGAAATGCCCGGTTTTCATTTGAATTTACTGGATTATAAGTTGCTCTATTAGTCTGTTTGCCTACCTGTTGTTTGCAAGTCCAGCTTACTGTTATGGGCGCAATATGGCATGGTATATGGTTACATATGACATGTTTTCTCATTTGGATTATGTTTGGAAATAGTTTTTTTCCTAGTTATGGAGTATTTACGCTCAGTTATCTTTATATCAACTTTCTGTATCTTGCTAAGCTCTCCTGCAATAGTGGTATCCGAGGCATCTGTATCTAACACATACGTATCAGTAATTTTGGGTAGTGAAGTACCACAGCCTCTGCAAGTCCATTCTTTAGTACTTCAAATGCCGCTTGGTGCCAGAATCAATTGTGTAAGCGCCTCGTGTAATGGGCGCGCTACACTAGCAAAAATTAGCAATGTATTTTCGGTGGTAGTTCATGAACCCAGGAAAAGATCCTTAGCCATTTGCTTCCTGGTTTCGGCATTTACTTTCTACTATCTATTTTGTTCTGTTTTCACTTTCATTCCTACTGCACTTACATGTTTTCCCTAAAATTTAACCTCTTTTTAAAACTACATTTCTTAGGTTTTCATTTCAAGCTATATATTCGAAACGTAAAGCGATTTGTTTAATTGTTCAATCATCTCAGGACAATGACGTCATCAAATGGTTAAGACAGATTCATGGCTGGTAGAACAATATGAAATATTTATCCTCCCCCAATAAATTATATACTGTTAAATTTTGAACGTAACTTTCGGCAATTTGTCAGCTATAACATTGCGTGCCACCTTTCACAGGAAAAAATCCCAATCCTTGTTAATTACATCTCATGTTGGAGTAGAGCACACTAAATGTTGACAGGCACGTGACGAGTAGTAGATGAATAACTACCTTAACCACATCTAGTATTCTAGGTCAAAGGCTCAGAAAATCTTTACTGATTTCTGCAGTGATAATTTGTCGTGCCGACTATAAATGTTTTTTAACGTTACAAACAAATACAAATCGTCCATTGGTGTCTTGCAGACGAACCATACTCTTTTATTAATACTGTTACATGTATGTTGTTTCTCAAAATGTTTATAATTATTTTTGTTATTTAATTATTGTATTTTCTGTCCCATGAGATTTCTTATATGATTAAAATATAAAATAACTTTCACATGAACACGACTAACCCGCCTGCCCAATTTGTTTTCTAGCACAAGTGTCGAACACTATTACTGAATGCACAGTTCACATAATTGATTATTTAAAAGATCATGTGTGTACACGCGATTTCAGCGGTTTTTTTTTGTTCTTCAATCTGTCAATATTTTGCCACTTGCCAGCAAAAAACTTCAACATCTTGTTGATATTTCTGACCGAACATTTTCCCCATTCAGTTTGCCATTTGTCCTAATAACACTAATATGCTGAAAAGTACACCCAACATTGTTACAACCCTGATTCGGCACAATAAGATAATAAAAAGATTAAAAAAATAAACAAAAGTAAAGAAGATAGATCAAATAAGATTTTTCTTAAAAAAACGATTCCCTCTCCCCAAGATAATGAATTTGCATTAAAAACAACGTTTTTTCCATTGTGTTATCTATCAACACTGCAGCTGTAGCTGTGTAGGCTATTTATAGAACAGTGTACACATCAGTGAACAAAGAAACATTAAATAAGGGAATATCTCTAATAATTAAATTAATAACACAGTGGAGATATTTTTATTAATAATGTTATTCGATAATTTATAATCTATACCTTTCACTATTTTCGAAATTACGTCACGTGACTTTTTTTTACAAGCATCAATGCAAAACCACGTAATATATACCTGTGCTATCGATCGACACTGTTGGTAATTTATAAAAAAGTGCACACAGCATTGAACAAAGAAACCTAAATTAGGGATTATCTCATTAATAAGTTAATTAATCCAAAAAAGAACACCGTTCGTCTTTAGTACTAAATGGGACCGATAATCCCTGCAAGTTTAAACTACACAATATTGTGTAGTTTTCGGATAAAAACAATTTCACAACAAAATCTGTGACAGACAAAATTTAAAAGTTAATAATAATGACTTACCCGCCTCCTACTGGAGGGCGGGTAGGTAATTATCCTCACCTCAAATAAACAGAAAAAAGTAAAAAGTCACAACAATATTATTACAAGAGAGGATAAGGTATTTAGTCCTCTAACGTTGACCACCAGACTGTCAACATTGCGGTTGCGGGTTTGAGTCTTACTGTGGGCAGGTTGTGCTCGACTTCAGTAAACGATTGCTAGTTTTCCTAATGAAGGTCGTGGATTTCTCTGAGTATTCCGGCTTTCTCCACAATTAAGTTGCAAGCAAAGTATCGTTAAACATCATTCAAAAACAAACAAACAATCACAACAGTATACTAATTTTCCTACGCGTTTTAACTGTTCTGGTTAGTTGAGGTTTGAGTCGACCTCACAATTACAATGAATTCGTTAATGTTTTTCATTTTCAATTTTCATGCAGGGAAGTGAAAACCCCATAGCATTATGGTCTTTGAATACTTTGAAGACCCTATAGCATTCTGGTCTTTGAATACAGGATTTAGGTCGATCATTAATGCAATGTATAAGATTCTAGATTCGACTTTATACCATGAACCTAATTGTTCTTGCCCTATTAGACAATGCATCTAGGTTTGGGTCTTGTTCCTTTTCTCCCTTTCTCTACTCTCTGGATTTTCTTTGACTGCATCTATATTTGTTTTGAAATTTAAATTCCTGTCTACTTGTTGACACGGGAAATAATGTTTCTCAGATTCTCAAAGTTGAAAGGAGTTTTATCTAGCTTACCAGCATTTTATACTTATTGAGTAATAGTGTTTTATACAGATTAAGAAAACACCTCTAGCATACATTATATTTATCCAGGTCACAGAGACTGAAGTTAAAAATGACAGATTTCACTATAATGACTTATGCACGATAAGGTTCTTGACATTATGGTTAACAGAAACGACTTAAAAAGTTATTCAAATTACAATTGGACAGGAAAGTTTGTTAATGTGTGACTATTTTTGTTCCCATATGGTTTAAGTAAGTCCACTCATCATGCTTAAACATTCAGTAAAGATTTGACACTGAAATATGCAAACGAATATATATGCGATTGCTTTGATATCTTTTAAAAATGACTGCTTGTTTCCGTTTTTAAAAGATCTTAATACAGCAACTACCATATTAAGTATACACTAGAAAGACGGCTTTTTTGAACCCTTGGTATTGATTCTGGTGGTTACTCTTATGATAGCAGTATAAAGGAACACAATTGTACGTTAATATGACAGGGATCGGATGCTTTGCATAAAGTTGTTATATCGAATAATGTAAAATATGCATAAGTTAGGTCCAAACTAACTGAAAAAAATATTTTCTTGCATAGGAAAACATAATAATGCACACTTATATTATTATCTTTAATCAATTTTGCATTATGTATTGACTTGATATGCTATTAGTGTCGCGATACTCCCAATGAACATGAAGTGCTGATTATTTAAAGTACGGACTGTCCTTCTGTATGTGAAAGGGGGATAATAATATGTCGTAATACCGACAGCCAAGGTGTTTTTCTGTAGTAGCAAAACGTGTATCAGGAAAAGAAACAGAGTTACTGTCATGGCCACACAAGGAGGTTTTACTTATGTTGTATTTATGTTTAAATTCGTATGTAAAATACAGAGTGTCACATATCCATTTAGGTCATTGGGATTTTCCAGGAGGAAAAACATTGTGTTCTTCATATCACAAAACAATACATCAGTTTCTGCAAATACCTGAATAGATGCATGCTTTTCAACGGGAAAATTTCTGGAATTATTTTACCATATTTCGTCATTTTTGAAGAGCGCTTGAATTTGCACTTAACTTTTATTGTTATGTTACAAGAGCAGAAAAATGTTACTTATTATTGTAGTTATGTTATGTCAATATTATGCTTCATTAGACTTCTATTAATATATTGATTTTCATGCACATACGTATACACAGTTATCTTTTTTACAATATGTAAAGATTATGTTAAATGACGGACAGCGACATTACTTCTTATATGTCGTATTATTTTCTACTAAAAAGCGATTAAATTTGGCATTTTTTGAAACATTTTAATATGACGCAAGACATTCGACAAATATTTAAATTATCATTTGTTGACCAACATGTGCGCTGGTCAACACACATAATTGAGACATGTCATGGTTGATCTGAACTTTTGTTTGCAACACATCATAAATGTTTGCTTGTGCATTGAGGTTTTACTCCACTTTCAGTAAATCTTTCACCAATATAATGCTGTTCCAGTTTTATTATGAGAGGAAGTCATAGTACCCAGTGGCACCCCGCTGACCTTAGGCGACAAACGTTGCCAAGTGTAGTTAGACAGGAATACATGATCAACGAAGTATATTGGGAACTCGCAACCACAGTATTGACAGGGAAAAGATTAGTTGTAGATGGTTAACCGATGTTTCAACCATTCGGACAATCAGGAGTAACATAAGTAAGAACAACTGTTCAAACGAGTTGAAAATATTTATTTTTGTATATATTTGAAATATCTCTCATCTTTGCTTTGATCAAAGTTAAATCTGAAAATACATTAACATGTATATATATATTTCAAAACACGTACTTAAGACCAACGCATTCACTATAAGGGGTCTGTATGTGGTGTTGTGGTAAAATTAGTAGTCTTCCTGAAGATAACTAAAATACATTACGATCAATGTGAAACAACCAATCAATTATTATCCTAACTTGTTTTTGAAATTTGGATCAAACCATTTAACTGACTTAACCAGAAACCGGTTCACTGCATTCAATTTTATTAATTATACATTAACATAAGCATGAACTATGAAAGTTGTTTGATTGTATATTTTTATATTGTCGATTTTTTTGCAATAGCCTTGTCAAGTAAGGTTGGAGGGATATAACTATTGCTTTTCACAAATATGTCATATGTTGTACCCGAAATGCATTACCAAATAACCTTATATGGGCAAGCTCAACCGACATTGTGTGCTAATAAAGCAATATGCTCGAAATTGCTTATATAAATCTAAAATGTTGGCTTGGTTATTTTCCAATTCCTTATTTAAATTATTTAAAGAATGACTGATTATGAATCTAGCTGAATACTTTCTTCCTGGAGAAGAGAGACAAATATTATCAACCAATCAATTGTTTTGTTTAGTATCCTGATTATTTATTGCTGAACGTGAAGCATCAATCAGTCAATGAATGCAATCTTCACATTGATTACAAAATACGAAACAATCGTTGTAATATATATTTTCCTAGTTCACAACTCGCTGAACGTTAGACAATTATTTACGTACGTTTCAATAGGACAACAAGAGTGTAATTAATGGGATGAGCTATGCAATCCAAAAATCTTAACAAACTTTCAGATTATATAACGAGCAAATAACGTGAGGCTTACACACCACAGAACCCTTAATTTAGCGTGCTCTCATATCTGACGTTGGTTGTATATTTTATCATAACAATGAACGGTCATTTTAAAATTGGTCACAAAGCTGGACTGTCTTCTAATACTTTTCTAGAAAAGGGGTACCCATTTCATGATATCGAGAATAAACATATTTGTTAGAAAATTATATTCCTCTGCTTGAAATAAATGAAATAATTGTTATTTTACTCAATCTTAATTATTCTTACCTGGCTCATCTCACAAACATACGCGAATTTTTCTGTACAAGCATTGTCATTCCATCTACCATCGCTTGATTTCCACATCAAATTCAGACAATTTTCTTCTTTACCACCGTTTGGTTCCTTGTAATCAAAGTCCCAATGTTTAAATACAAATAAGGATTGGTCTGCCGTCCACCTCCATTCTCCTTCTTTCGCTTTGTCGTTACCCCCGATCCACAATATATGACGATCTTTAATTTACGAACAATTAAGTTTAAATTACACATTCCAAAAAACAAGAAAATTCTCTTTCAAAGATATACGAGATACAGAAATGATAAGTATAGTAGTTTTATTAAATACAGTTGTTCAATTTTGTAATGTTTGTTGTTTCTAGTCAGTTTTCTTTTTGAAAGGTTATCAGGGAATATGGTGCTGATCGACTTTTTCTCAGATAGCGGAATTGTTTTAAGGAGGGGAATGGTGTGAAAAGCATAGTCACACACCTTACTATGTACGGATTTTACCACCCATTGGTATGGCACAGCTTTGTTGAAAACAATTAGTTCATCCACGTAATCCCTACTTGCGGTAAACAAGATTTATCTCCCATTTGCAGAGTTATCTGTTCTTCAGAGCAGGTACTTTATAGTACCTACTGTGGGTAAAAAGTAGTTTTTCTACAATATTTTTTAATTCAAATATAGCAAAGCATCCGGTAAAATTTATTATGATATGCAAACTAATTCTGCAGTTTTTTTAGTTGTACTGGAAAAGTCAGTCCACAGACATTATTTTAAAAAAATAAAAACGTGATTTTCCCCATCTGTTCAACACTAGATACCTGCTGTTATGAAAGACAACTCTTGCAAATAGGAAGTAACTCTTGTATTCCGAAAATAGGGAATACATTTTAGTAAGTTGAGGATGTATCGCGAGATCGTTTAAGAAGTCTCATACTTGACTCTCTATATAATATAGGAATAAAGCCTGCCTTTATCTGTCTTGCCCTTATAGCATTTCAATTTAGATGAGACTACCGTGTTTTTTTATATATGAACAAGCCGTGTTAACATACAATATTAGAGCACGCAAAAGATCGAATGTAGCATGCCCATTAAGAGTTGTTCGACGATAGATGGCTATGCTTAATTTTCTAACAATATTCATTGCATCGTGTTTTTTGTTTTTTTGTTTGTATTTTTGTGGTCGTTCTCTGACTTAACCAATAGATGAAAATAACATATTTATATACATATTAATGAATGGTCGTCGAACAACACAACATGTGTTAAGATATGTGTTTTATTTTTAGGTGGTTTCGATTATTTATGTTATCCAAGGTTAAACAAAATAATTTGATTAATAGCTGAAACAGATTTCTTCATGTAAGTGTTGTTATGATATTACAATAAAAGATAAATAGGGTTTGGGTTCCTTCAACCAGCCAAACTCCATCACATAGTGTCTAATGTGACTGGTCTATGTAATTGATTATGCCCTAATATTTGTCCGGTGGTTTTCTCATGGTATTCCGGCTTCCTCCCACCATAAAAACTGGACGCTATGATATACCTGAAAAATTGCTGAAAGTGGCGTTAAACAATATTCAGACAAACAAAACACTAAACGTATTTGTCCGTTATGTTATTTATGTTTGTTAATTTATTGGTGATTTGATGTTCTGTCTTATAACAAATAATTAAATTTGAGGTTTGTGACTTTTTGTATGATAAATTGCGTTTAAAAACTTCATCGCCTTATAAAAGGTCATGTAAAAGACGTTGAAGTCAGGTTCGTTTACTTGTAGGTAGTTAAGCACTTTCCAAAAGGGATAAAACATTTAGTGTCGCAAACTTTTTGACTTTAGTTATTAATGTGTACATAATTCCTATTTACGGAATATCCTTTTAATCTTGCGTACCAAGTAGCCAAGTTTTAATAGTAACATTTTGTACATGTGCTTCTTAAACTTTTAAACGTAACGTTTCTGATATTAACATAATGTTTTTTTTTAGGTTAACAAAATTTAAAATGATGATATCTTACAGTCATTGGATGCTTTTGAGTTCGCAACAATCCAACTGTTTTCGTCATAGTCATCCACTTTAGCCAGATGTGCGTTTTTGTTTCAGCAACTTTCCTTTAAAACGTAGATTATTTATTAAAGTATGTAAATGCTCTCATTCTGTTTTTTACGCCAAGAGTGATACTTGGTAGTTAATTTTATTACACAATATGATAAGTAAATTTCCATAACATCAAAAATTGATTAAATTGTGTTAAATAAAACTATACAATGAAAACAAACATATGTTTACTCAGATCATGTCTGAGACATACAACGAAAAAACTTCTATATACCAACGTCCATGTATTTAAGTTTACTATCAGCTTGATTGACGATTATTTAGTTCACATTTTCTATAAGTTTGACCAAAAGGTATACGACAAAATATGTGTAACATATAAAGTTTGTTTTTATTAAAATTTTCTGTTTTAACTTCAAGTCAAACATGCTTTTTTGACTGCATTTGTTAGACATTATCTGTGTCATTTGATGTCCCTACAGTATACACAAAGACTAAGTTTTAAAATATCCCAAAAGTTGAAGAATTTTAAAAACCAAAAATGCCGAAGAAACGCGACTTATCAAAGGGTATGTTTGCAGAGAAAGATTAACCTTAACACACAAAACAATTTCATCAAAATGAATTCAATTCAGTAAATTTTAAAACAATAACTTTCCATTTTAATATCATACCTCGGCATCGTCCCAGGAAACTTTAATAACACTTTCTTTTATACAACAACCATCCAGTCGGACCTGTGTCGTGTGCAAATAAAAGTTGATCAATCATTAATTATAATTAAAATGCATTTACATTTTCAATCTAGTGTGCATTAACAGTGTCTATATCTAAGATAAAGTGATAGCTTAAGAGGTGGAATAATATATTGTAATGTTCCAGGCGTGTATCTAGCTTACTTTATTTAGCTTGGACTTTAAATTAATTGATTTTCTTTTTTACCGTTTCCTTGATGTTCGGTATTTTCTAATATTATACTTCCTTAACATTTCTGGACATTTCATTGGTTAATGAGTGTATTATTTCTATCTAATCCCGACTTTAATCGCATTTCCATATAAACCATCTTTCCTTTAAGAATACCACCTTTCTGAGATGAATACAACCCTCCTCGATGAAAACCACCCTCATTAAAATTCCACTCACTCAGACAGGAAATGCAACATAACCTTTCTTTTGCGCAGTCCTATTTTGGTTTAACGTTACTTCCACTAAAAATTGTATCAGACGAAAGTAGTTTATACAGCATTCAGTAAAATATACATGTAACACACACAACCTGCTATTGAGGTGGTATACTCAGAAAAGAATACTACCCTGGTATTCTTCCTTCGTGTGGTAATATAGTATACCAACCTCAGTTGCAGGTAGTATGTGTATATTACATTTATTTAGAGTAGCATAAAGTATTCTAGATACTCTATGCCATTCAAAAGTTTTTCCCAATGACCCTTCTCTATTGCCTTATTTATGTTTTGTTTGTTAATGATACTTTAAATTATAATTCTGCTGAAGTTTTTGTTGTTAATGATGCAAATAGTTATTATTCAAATTTTGAGCAATCATTTACTCAAATAAGCCGTATATAATAAATTTCACATCTTGATAAATCTTAGCCATAATATTTTGTATTACATACACTTTTTTGGAATATAGTTGTCACATATCAGTGCTTTAACTTTGTCCAAGATTGTAATGGTCGCAGCCTCCGTTTTCTCATGAACAACGATAGCAAAGACGTATACAAAGCAGGCAAGGGCAAATTTCATTCTCATTCTGAAACGAAAAGCACAATACTTAGCAAAACAAAAATTAACGTTTAAAATAAAATGCCATCATAGATACTAAGGTTAATAGAATTTACGCTCTAGACTAATGATGGCGCTAAAACCCAAACAATATTTAAAATTCAAATGATTAAGATGTTTTAGGGCTTATATCACCAAAATTCCTAAATGTTATCCCAAATCCTTGTATGGCTATCTACACCTTGTAAATGGAAACCCCGTAGAATTAAAATAATTTTCGAAATTTCAGGGCAGTAAATTAACACAATGACTATATCACAGAACTTCATTGTGATTTTATGCAAACTGCTGTTTTAAAGAAGCTTTTTTCAATTGTAAGGGTATGAATACATGGAAGTTTGGATTTCAAACTCCAAAAGGTTAATAGGACTTTTTAATGACGTACATTATTAAGTTTAGTTATTAAGATTTAACGCCCAACAGGGTATAACCACGTGTTCTGCTCTTGAATCCATTGAAGACAATGCGACAAACATTGATAAACCTGAAATTAGTTCTTGATCCATACAACCTCAATAAGACATGATTTCAAAGTATGGGAAATGAATAAGGGTTAGTGTCACAAAATTTCAGTTGTTTTGAAAACAAATAATTCTTTATGACCAATACTACATAGGCGTTTAAGAAACAGAAAAAAATAATGCCTCAACGTATGCTTCACGTGATGATTAATGATAGAATGGACTATTGTAAAAATGTTGACAGCATGAAACTGCATTTGTGTAAATAATTAGGTTGCGACGAAGAATGCAGCGGCTAAATGAGTTTCCTACTTTATTATGAAATAAGTAAATGTACCTACATAGAGCATTGCGTACTCCCAACACGTCACCCACTATTCTCCTTTTACGCTTTCATTATAATACCTCTCCTGTCATTCAACCCCTTTTGCGATTTCCAAGTTGGGGTTGTGCTGTGAGATGTCTGATTAAGCACTGAGAAACGTTCTAGTATCTAGATAACTACTGTTGAAAATAAATTGTAATATGAACATGTATCGTATCGTTTTATTTTAACTTACCTCAGAGTATCTTGTCAGTTACTATTTATATTAACTTACCTTTTCAATACCAAGTTTTTCGCAGGTTAAAGGTACCGACAATACTGTCTGCCTTCATTTTTATATCCCGTTTTTGGACACAGCTGGCCAACACTTGTTGATATCTGATGTTCTTTTAATTATTATGACAATTATAATTTGTATTGGGTATATTTGGCTGTCAGATGATATTAGATAACATTTAAAACTAGATAAATTAAAATGAAATTTGAAGCAATAAATTACGTGTGTAAACGATTATGAATTGTTTCGGTAACTAATAGTCATGTTGTATTGATATATACAGGTATTTGATACCAATGCTGTAACTTAAATACACCTGCTGCAGTATACACCTCTTACTTTGATGCTATAAATTCTAATTGTTAGGTGTAATTTTAGAATGCTGATATGGATTTTTAATGACAATAAAAATTATGTTTTTACGCAGTAACAATCCCTGAGTGCTTGAGAGAAGTTAAATTAATACAGTCACAGGCTATAAAAATTTGCAACGCTCATTTCATTTTGTAAACCTCTTTTCTAAATGTCGAAGATAGTAAGCAGACGCTATGCACACTCAATCTGAACAACCAAAATACCTTCATTTGTGAAACTCATGCCCCTAAATGATATATTGGTAGCTGTTCTCTTTAATAGAGCTTAAATAATGCTCGGGGGTTTTTAAGCAACCATTAAATCAAGTTAATTTGAAACAAAAATTGTCAACTTCACATAAGTTCGTCTCTAGTACACAATACAAAATTTACTGTACAAACTTTTTTTTTAAACAATCTCGCCCTTTCTGCCAATAATACAACATTCCATTTCCTGTATTCGTAATAAGAAAATAGAGCATTCAAAACGTACAACATTCCTCTACGTCCCTGTGGTAACTCGTCACTGACAAATATACCCAAAGCTTTCTTAGCTTGTAGTATGAGGCTACTAATAAGCCAATACTTACTGGGTAGACAAACCCGATAACGTAACGGAATTTAAGTATCATTGTTGGTGGCGTTTGGGATCCTTGTAGGGGAAACACACCACTTTCGTCCCTACTTGTTGTATGGAAATTGTGCCACCTGATAGTACTTCTGTTCAGCCTTAGGCGGAGCAGAAGGCTGTCCAGGAGTACTTTCAGGTGGTACAATTTTCATAGTCCTGGTTGATAACGCAGGTAACGGATTTATCCCGGCTTACAAGTCTAAAGAGCTGAAAATAGGCTATTTTGTCGTCCGAAATAAGCTAAATGTGCAGAAAAATCGTACATTTCTATATACAGCAAATATGTAGTCGAGAATTTTAGAGCAGCTGGCGACTCTACTATTTTCACATTATATCAAATTCATCGCCCTGTATATCTCATCACTTATCTTGAGGATGTTGGCGTTTAAATTACCTGAGATAAAACAATCACTTTTTGTTCTGCAAATATGCCCAATAATTCATCTTTAAATTTAAATCAGTTGAAACAACTTACTGATCAAATACCGGTCCAAAATATATTACTAGCGAATTTTAACAGACACAACCCTCTTTGGGGTTTAAAAACAATAAACGACAAACATAAGATTCTTAAAACTTAATGACTCAAAAAGACCGACATAAATTTTTAATGATCGTCCCAATTCTTATTTACATGGTAATGGATCATATTCGGCAATTGATTTTAGATTAGCCGACCGTTCTGTCCTGTTCGACTTCTCATGGAACGTTTATGACAATCTTTGTAGCAGTGATTCTTTTTCGAAACCATTACATTCGTGTTACACATAGCTAGCATCTTGATATCAATTTCAGAAGGCCTATTGGCTACGTTGAGAAGAACTCAGCAAATAGCGAATATATGCCGAGACGTTTGTTGGCATATCGGACGCAATTTTAAAATGTTCCATTTCCTAATAATACCGATATCAAGAAATCCATGTAAAGGATGAACGACGTTTTAATAAACAACCAACCCAAGCTTATACGAGAAAAACATGAAAATACGGTATGTTAAAAGACACCTTTAATATTGGGTTGCAAGGTAAACTTCCTACCTTCATTTCAAGCCTTCGATCTACTTTCGATCTAAAAAAAAATTTTTAAGTTCGGGTTAATTCAGCTCTATTTGATCATTTGAACAAGAAATGGTTGTTCCCAAAAGATGAATCTTTTCTATCACTTCATTCTGTAAAATAATTAATAGTTTTGCTCAAGCCTTTAAAAGATAATATTGACCGTTTTCCGTTTTTTACATTATTACGATTTCCTAAAATGTTATAGATCGAGCGAAAAATATAAATAACATTTAGCTATAATTGTTTTTAAAAAGAGTAGAAAAATTGACAATGAAGAATAGTTTTAAATTCCACAGTGCGAAAACAATTGGTATGCATTACTAAAAGGAAAATGCATCCTCATCCCGGATAATCTTTTCATAACAATCCAATCGAAATAAAAGTAACTACCTTCCTTGACTTACATTAGACTTAATGCTAACCTTTTAAATCCATATCAAAGTGATTAGAAATATAATGAATAAGATTGAACATCAACTGCAACTATATTTAAACGGAGTGGAAAATGGGCATCTGACAAAAATGTTGGCATGCATTTATGTAATTAAGGAAAGATGCATCAAGACCCGAACTGACTTTATATACTAATCCAATCAAAACTATAAAGCAAACTCCATTCCGTGGTCTGATAATTGACTCAATATCAAAATGTTGAAAAATAAATTGGGTGCTGGGTGCGATTTTTTACTTAATCTATCAAGATCGCTGTTTCCATCTAAATTGGATTATGGTTGTTTAATTTATGGTTCATTTCGTAAATCATATGTCAAAATCCTTGATATAATTCAAAATCAAGAATGGTGACTTTTTTTGCAACAAAAATATTCCTTTATTTAGAATATAGCTCGTAACAATTATACCTTATTGCCCCAGCTTCAATAAGGTATCCCTGTGAAACCTTTTCGACTATCCAGGGTTTAATCGAAATATAATTAATGTTATTATTTTACATAGAGATATTGTTATCAAACATTATCTTTTATATAATTTTTAACATTTTTAAAAAATAAACTGTTTTCTGACAATTTGATTTCGTATAACGATCTTCTTATCTCAGCCAGGAATATCATAAAAACATCTACTTGTTTTTGTTTTTGTTCAGATACATAATAGGCCTTATAGAATGGTGACTTAGCATTGGAACTGTAGAAACACAATCGTAGAAATGCGATATGCAGACGCAAACGATCCTTAAGCATCATAGGAAACCCACGTCCGGTCGCGTTCTCTCTTTGCTACCACTAACCGACCGTGGGCACACTTGTATATATTTTCTCGGTATCAAAAATATTAAATGTCCTATTTTGATTGGCTGCTTTTACTTCCGGCGAAGCGTGACAACTAAAAAAAAAGACATAATATACGTAGTATCGGATAATAAATGTTTTATCCAATAAACGTCGTTCCCATTAGATATTTAAATTTAATGAATATTCATGAAAACGAGAAAATATCTACAAGTGTGCCCACGGTCGGTAAGTGGTAGCAAAGTGAGAACGCGAACGGACGGGGGTTTCCGACGATGATCCTTAAGAAGAGATAAGCTCGGTTGAAACCATATTAAAAGCGTATCCTGGCAATTTTGCTCGAACTGTATTTTAAAATCTCTTTGCAAAGCGGTTTTTATAAAACATCTAAACACAATTTAATATTTTGTCCTTAGAATACAACCTCGTTTGGAAAATTCTACATTAATATATGATCTTAAAAGATTTAAGAAGTTTGACAACAATAAGCAGAAATTAAATTCATGCTGTCTTGATAAACTTATGTAACTGTTGGTTTAGCAGATTGTGTTTTTCTACTTTGAGGCAGAGTGGAAGTAGCTGAAATGTCAAGTTCATAATGAATTTAATTAGATCCAGCAACAAGCATTTGTTATAGAGGTTGCTGAGACCAAGCTGTTTTAACAAATTTCGTCTTCGTAATACCAAGACGACACATTGTACTTTGTTAAACTATAAGCGACGTCTCGATTGTGTGCCATGCGACCGTTCGTATACCATTAAGCATGTGCTGATGAAATTGGTTGGTGTGACCCACTTTGTATGCTGCAAACTAGTTTATAAGCATCTGATCCTGGCTGCACAGTTTTACTGCCTCAAAAGAGGAAATCAGTTTTATAACATGTAAAATATTGATCTATTGTGATAGCAATATTGTTATTTATCTTTTATAATTTTAATCCTTTCTATATTTACTCCACGTGTATATATCATGATATTATTGCATAAGATCCGAGTTTTTACATATAAATCAGGGTTGTAGATGAGTTTATAGCTGAAATATTGCTTGTTACTTCTACGTTGTTCACGTCCTGAATATAGCTGAAATATTGCTTGTTACTTCTACGTTGTTCACGTCCTGAATATAGCTGAAATATTGCTTGTTACTTCTACGTTGTTCACGTCCTGAATATAGCTGAAATATTGCTTGTTAAAGATCAATCAATCACTCAACCATATACCTGTATTAATAAGGGGTTGGGAAACAAAGTCCTTAAGCAGCTTTCTAATATGACGTCCTGCATACGCTTTGAGATCGCATTAGGGTTCTAATAAGCATATAGCCCTCTATGACGTCACAATTAGAATTCTTATGTCATATATGCTTAACTGAAAGATTCAAAGTGGAACAATGCAATTATATTATTTTTTTGCGTAAAAGGTAAGTATGTTCAATAAATATAAGTTTATGTCAATATTATTTGCTTGCACATACTGTTTTGGGGGATATTGTATTAGACCTGATATTTGTCCTCATTTTATACCCCGCTATCGCTTGGTAAAATATATTGACAAATATAAGGTCTGACCATGTTCTAGTTCGGATAGTGCCCGCAATAATCTATTTCTTAAATACTAGTATAACATGAAAACAATGTTTTAAATCATATATTTTGTGTTTGTTTGAATGTTGTTTAAGCCACTTTAAGCAATCGTCTAGCTATATCATGGCGTCCAGCTTTTATTGGAGGTTGAAACCGGACTACACGGAGAAAACCTCCTACCTTCGATAGGAAAACTGGCAATCCTTGTCAATTAAGAGCGCAACCTGCTGGCAGTGAGACTCGAACCCGCAATCTCAGTGTTGACAGACCACGTGACCAATAGTAAAAGACCTACCTTAACCACTCGACCACTCCACTACCGAGGCCCCTATTACATTATAGGTATATTTAGAAAAAAGGAATGGAATATAATACTTACCTGAATGTTTTGATTGTGAGGCTAAAGAAAACCTCAGCAGTAGTTTTTTTAGGAATTATAAAATGCATTTCTTTCGTTCTATGCTTTTACCAGTCTGATAAGATAGGTACTTTAACTGTTTGAATATCTATATAGTGTTTGTTTCTTTTGTGGTGAATATGGATGCCTTATTTCAAAGGAGAGAGGTGTTAGCGAGTTATCTTTAAGACATTCTGGGCGCGTACGATATTGTATGCCTTATTTGGGAAATGCAATGCTCTTTAGGAATTCATGGTTCATGTTCACTGGACGCACAGCAATAACCATTCACTCAAAGTTCTGGATGATTACACGGTCTAAGTTATGCAATAACTAATTTTTGTCATCATATTCGTCATGTTTTTCAACAGACTGTAGGTTTTCCAATGAGTTCTAATTGTGCTTCTCTCCTCGCTGACCAGTTTTTGCACTCTTATAAGGCCGAGTTTCTAAAAGACCTGCCGCAGAAGAAATAAAAGACACTAGTTCAGACCTTTAATTTCACATTCCGCTATACTGATGAAGTTTTGCCACTCAACAATGCTAAACTTGGGACTGTTTGCATTCTATTACCCTAGCGAGCTTTAAATTAAAGACACCACCATTACACTATAATCTGCTTCTACTTAGACCTACTTCTAGAAATAGACTAGGAAAACCTACAAATTAGACCCTACAAACGCGATGCCTTCATTTCCTGTTCATCGACAGGAACATTCCAGCATCTCCAGCGTATGGTGTGTACATTTCACAACTTATACGTTATTCTAGATCCTGCGATCGATATTCCGATTTTCTTGACCGATCACTTCTTTGGACTAATAAACTACTCAAGCAATGGTTTGATGTACCTAGGTTGATATTATCTTTCCAGAAGTTCTATAGTCGTCACCATTACTTAATTGATCGTTATTGGAAATAAATCTCTCAAATAGGATTGGACATTTTCGCGGATTCATAGGTAATGTTTCCTATTCCTGGATTTGATTTTTTCCAAGACATGACAATGAGTAACTCGACTGGTATATAATTAGAGGTAGGAACTTCTTACTCGCCCTGAACACTAGAGTGCACCGTGGCGTTTTTTTGGTTCGGGTTACACTCTTTCTGTTTTTGTGTTTTTGTTGTTTTATTGTGCTGAATATGTTTGTCTTTCTGCAGATTTGTAATTGCCTCATGACTTTCGGCTCTTGTTGTTCGGTCGGTTTCCTATGCTATTTTTCTTAGCATACTTTGAAATATGCTCACCGAGTTCCTAGGAAATTTGTTTGTTCCGTTTCGTTTTGGTAGTGCCAAAATACCAAAAATATATATATTTTAAAGCATTTGCACATTATCATAGGGATTTGACAGTGGAGACAAGTTACAGGTTACAACAAAAGATTTAGAGAGTTAAGTATTCTTGTGTTGGGTGGGGGAGGCGCAATAAAATAATATATCTTTAAAACAACCGAGTATGTAAGACTGTTTATTGTTCCATTAGGTTGTAGTAGTTTCAAAATACGATAGAACATTATTCTAGGGTTTTGGGAGTAGAGTTCAGCATAGTGGTGTGGGGGTGGTAGGCAATGTAAGCCACAATACTTAATACCTAATAATTTTAGTAAAGATTATATTGAATTGGTTGATTAAAAAGTTCAGCTTTACGCAGAGTACACAACACATCAGTTTGGAGTTAATATGCAATGGATTTTGTGTTTGAATAGTGTTTAACGCCATTTTCATCAATTTTTTTCAATTATATCATGGCGTCCAGATTTTATTGAGGAGGAAGCCAGAGTACCAGGAGAAACCCCGACCTTTGTTAGGAAAACAGACATCTTTGTCAATTAAGGCTGGTGTCGAGTGCACCCTGCCCGCAGTCTAACCGCGTGATCAAAAGTAGACGAACTACCTTAACCACTCGGCCAGCTAGTTATGAATGGTTGTCGGGACGGCAGTGATCTTCCACGAATATTTGTTGATACTATTTTCATAATGTCCTTTACTATTGACCTGGTTTCCTCTAAACCTTACTCTGTTTTTCTAAGCCTCTGGTCAATTTCTGTTACAATGAGTTCCAGATCTGTAAAGCGAACACTTTGCACTAAGGGTTCCACCTCTGGTACACCTAACAAAACTTATTGTCTCCAAAAGATTCCGAATAAAATGGCCCGACAACATAATATATGATATATCAGGAATACAGAAGAAACCAATATTTGTGTGTGTGTGTGTGTGAGTGTGGGTGTGTGTGTGTGTGTGTGTGGGTGTGTGTCTTTGTGTGTAAATTATCAAGAAGGAACATTTGAAATTTTCTAAATTACTTTTACACCATTAAAACTTAACAACTGAATTTATGATTTTCAGAGAACTAGGTAGATTTCTTCTAGATGTGGATCCTCCTATATTTGAGTTACTCTGAATTCCACAAGCAGTGCTTGGCTTCTTTAAATTGACTCTGGTGTAAAAATCGCCAAAATCATTTAACTATCAAATCTTAAAGAAAAGTTTGAGATAGAGAACTACATAACACCTTTTAATTATAAAAAGCATACACTTGTTGTAGATTTAGAACAACAAATCACAACATACTTATTTTTGGACACAGCTGACCGACACTTGTTGATATATGATATTCTTTTAATTATTATGAAAATAATAATTTGTATTGGGTATATTTGTCTGTCAGATGATAATAGATAACATTTACAACTAGATACATTAAAATGAAATTTGAACCCACAAATTATGTGTGTGAACAATTATGAATTGTTTGGGTAACTAATAGTCATGTTGTATTGATACAGGCACTTGATACCGATGCTGTAACTTAAATACACCTGTTGCAGTATACACCTATTACTTTGACGAAATAAATTCTAATTATTTGGTGTAATATTAGAATGCTGATGTGGATATTTAATGACAACGAAAAATAAAATGTTTTTACGCAGTAACAGTCCCTGAGTACATGCGAGAAGTTGAATTAATACAGTCGCAGGCTATAAAAATTTGCAACGCTCCTTTTATTTTTTAAACCTCTTTTCTAAATGTCGAAGATAGTAAACAGACGCTATACACACTCAATCCCAATAACCAAAATACCTTTCATTTGTAAAACCCATGCCCCTAACTGATATATTGATAGGTAGCTCTTTAATATAGCCAAAATAATGCTTGCGGGTTTTTAAGCAACAATTAAATCAAGTTAATTTGTAACAGAATTTAATTTACATAACGTTTGTTCATACTTAAAAAACAATCTCACCCTTTCTGCCAATAATAAAACACTTTACATTACTGTATTCGTAATAAGACAATAGATCATTTAAACACATTTCAAAAACATTCCTCTACCCCCCGTGGTGGGCACTCATCACTGACAAATATGCCCAAAGCTTTCTTAGCTTTTAATATGAGGCTACTAACAAAGTTAATACTTACAGGGTAAACAAACCGGATAACGTAACGAAAATTGTGTTTTATGACCATTGTTGGTGGAGTAGCATCCTAGTGGGCGAAACACACCACTTTCGCCCTATTTCAACTAGACAGGAGGCCGGATTAATTCTGTTCAGTCAATCAGTTAGTCACGCCAAGCCCTTCAAAAGTTTGCTAATCGCTTGATCATAACTTCTGAATCATGATACCTATAGTAATAGTATATTTAGATACATGCTGTCAAGAAAGTGATGTCTCACGTGTTGATCAAGTAGGCTGAATAACCGACTGAAATAGACCTCATTTAAAGAAATATTATTAAACCAAAGGAGCTACAAATAGCGACCGAATGCTGAACTTCTTGAGGGAACCAGTAAAAGTACATTATATCTTATGCAGTTTCGGTGACATACATGATATGTTTGGGTCGACAATATTATCAGTTTCCTATGCTATTTCCCTCTTGTATGGAAATTGTACAACCTGAAAGTACTTCTGTTCAGCCTAAGGTGGAGCAGAAGGCTGTCCAGAAGTACTTTCATGTGGTACAATTTTCATGCACGCGCTTGATAAAGTACGTAACGGATTTATCCCCGGCTTACAAGTCTAAACGGCTGAAAATATGTTATTTTGTCGTCAGAAATAAGCTAAATGTGCAACGTCATCAGAGTTGCTACCAAAATATAATACGATTTTTAAACAGGTCGAAATTGGTACCTTCGGCCTACCCCAGAATTAGCCGGTTTAATTAGTTTTCATTCAGTTTTACATTCTTTTTCTACTTTCGGTGTTATGGGGGCTCAAGTCACGTTAACATAACGTCAACAGACAATGACATCAAGTTCCGATTTCATTCACATTTATGTGTATTAGTGTGAATGAACGACACCTGCAGTGTTTAAAATGAAGTAAAAATATGAATATAAAAGACAGAAGACATACCTTTGTTGGATAACATACACTGGTATACTGGAACATTTATTAGCAACGCACAAACAATACACCCTACGACGTTAGCAACACAGATTGAGTCATGTGATTTGTACCGTCGGGTATCCAACAAATCAAAGTCTGCATTTTTTACAAACCGGGTATACGGATATATAACCCCAGTTGCAGGATTGCAAAGCGGTATACAAAGAGTAGACGGGAAGAGTCAGGCATCAAGCAAGACCAGCTTCTCCCCATTCGTCTGTCCCGATAATGGATAAAATTATGTAATAGAATTGTTCTTAACATTAATTTTATTTTATAATGCATTACTAGTTCAAGCAATTCTTCTGTTGCATGTTGTCCCCAAGAATCTCGCATAAATCGAAATGATAATATATCTAAAATATACAGCAAATATGTAGTCGAAAATGATAGAGCTGCAGGCGACTCTACTGTTTTCGCAGTAGATCAAATTCTCCATCGCCTTGTAGATCTCAACACTTATCTTGAGGATAATGGTGTTTAAATTACCTTAGATAAAACAATTACTTTATGTTCTGCAAATATGCCCAATAATTCATCTTTAAATTTAAAACAGTTGAAACAACTTACTGATCAAATACCGACCCAATATATATTACTACGGAATTTGAAAAGACACATCCCTCTTTGGGGTTTAAAAACAATAAATGACAAAAGTAAGATTCTAAAAGGCTTAATGACTCAAAAAGACAGACTTGTACATTTTTAATGATCGTCCCAATTCACATTAACATGCTAATGGATCATATTCGACAATTGATTTTAGATTAGCCGATCATTCTGTCCTGTTCGACTTCTCATGGAAAGTTTATGACAATCTTTGTAGGAGTTATTATTTTCCGATTATACTGAAACCATTACATTCGTGTTACACATAGCTAGCATCTATACATATAAATTTCAGAAGGCCTATTGGCTACGTTTAGAAGAACTCTGCAGAGAGCGAATATATGCCGAGACGTTCGGTGGCATTTTTGACGCAATTTTAAAATGTTCCGTTTCCTAATAATCTCAAAAATGCATGTAAAGGATGAACGACGTTTTAATAAACAACCAGGCATTTCAATGTAAAACTTTAAGATACATGTTAGAATTTGCTATTTAAGTACTAATCTTATCTAATAAATGACAAAACATCAATTAGTAAAAGAGAAGACACAAACAAAAAGTCAAAATTCTTGAAAACCACAAAAACTAAAACAATGGAACAAGTATGGCAAAATTATGTGGAGGGTTTGAAACGTCTTTCGTCTTCCATCCCTGAAGTCACATGTCTTTACTGGTATTCTCAGGCATAAGAACGACTGCTACACAATACAGAATTACAGACATGATTAGGAAGGATTCCAGCAAATAAAAATACAAATGTATGAAACGTTAACTAATCAAGATAAAAATAAATCGTATGATAAATTTTAAAAAATACTGTAAATATTTTTTTTTTAAATTATTAAAAATACAAATGTATTAACCTCTGGAAAGAGTTGAAGCCAAATGACTCAAGTAAACCTCGCGATAAGAGCTAGAGTATCAAACCAGGTATTTCATATATATGGCCAGCCATGAAAACTCTGCCGATTACAAGCAATATACCTGATAACAAATCAAAATTGAATAAAGTTAAGGGATATATCTGACTTCCGAAATAATCTAGATTTTTGCATAATATTCAAAATTTAAAAAGCAAGAACTTAAGGCATGGAGTGAAGCACAAACTATTTTGCTTTATAATTCAAGCAAATAGTTAGATGGATGTTTACAGAATTCTAACGGATACTGCAGAGATCCGACATAGAAAAACCTGTGTCAGGGGCAACACGGGAAGCAGGAATTATCACCCTTCAAAGGCATGATCCTTAGTAGTCAGTGTTGCTCGTTTTGCTGAATTAGATTTTTTTTATTTTGTTGGATTTATTTTCGCGAGTCGCTGTATATATTTGTGGTCAATCATTTAATATATAGAAAGGTGACATGTTTAAATGCCAATTCATCCATGTGTGCAAATGTCCATACTAATTACTTAATTTTACGATGTAAAAACATGATCACCACCTGTTTACATTGAAAATACGCTAATTAAGTCAAAATATGGCTATTCGACAATCAATTCTGCAGGTATTGATTACAGTATTATGAAATAACAGATGCGTTATCATTAAATTAGTCTAATTCATATTACAAGTCCGTCATGTACTTTAATAAACAATTGAAGGTTTTAATCTTTGTAGAGATACTCTTGTTATTATTTTGCAGCCATAAAATAACAATCAATTCAAGACAATTATCGACCAATAACTTTGACTTGTATATGCTTATTCTGTCCTGTATGTTATTAAATGTATGGCACGCCAGACATTACAGAATTTTTTTCATTGTCAATTTTCAGAACCTTGTATTAGCGTTCTGGATTGCATAGGCAGCTGTTTAATGACATTTGGAATCCCGAACAATTACTAATTGCAAATAATTAACTTAAAGCACATAAAGACAGCTATGACGTTACATTCGAATTGAACGTTATATGTCATATTTTTACACAGATGATGACGGATATTTTGGTTAAATTAATAACCTGTACCCTTCAATTGAGTCCTCGTAACGAGTTTGACAGAAATTAATACGACAGATGTCAAAAATGAAACTGCTTTCCTTTGCGGAACACCTCCCTTTTCACTGATTTGTTATGTTTTAATTTAATTCATCTTGTCCTGATTATACTGATAGTATATTACAATGAATAATTTAAGTATCTTTGGTTGGTTTTATCGGTTTTAATTAATTTTCATGTTACAAGTAAATTTTGTGTAAATTGTGTTAACAATTAATGTGTCATACTTTTATTTTCTTTGCCAGATATTTGGCAGCTTTGTAAACTACATTGTATTCTTTATTGTAAAATTTAGTATCATTGCATCAAAGTGCATTATCGTTAATTGTATAGTTTTAGTTTCGGTTCGCCTTATACAGTCTATTATAATCTAATTTATTAATTAAATTTCATTTGTGTTTTTATTTATACATGAAGCATTGTAATATATCAAAATCAAGAGATGGCTGGAACAATGCCACACTTATCACCAATTAATCAATCACATTATGCTAGATCGGATACATACGTATGACTTTGGCTTTGACGGATTGGTGGGTAGATGTCCTTTATTGCAAGTTTCTCATGTTATAATAGGCAAATGCTGGATTCTAACTGCTTTTTTCTACAATATTCCTTTTACCATGCAATTACCAAAACTGATGTCTTGTTAACTTGGTCTTCAGAAAATAGCTTAGTTGGTGCTCGCCGAACGCTGAACCCATCTATTAAAACTTCTACTTTAAATTCTTTTATTTTAACACAGTCCTTGTCCCTCACTTTAAAGCAACTGTCAATACGTTTTTTTACCTTACTGTATTATCTACCTAAACATCACCTTGAGTAATATATGCTCTCTTTGTAATCTCCATACTCCCAATATTGACCCATACGCTGGACAAAATTACATTTCTTGGTAATTCGATGTTATGCTTGGACGATGTGTGTTGTCAGAGTTTTCTGTAAAGTATTGAATATGGTCGTTTTTCTATTATCAAATATTCGATTAGAACCAATCAGCCTGCAACCACAATCGAGGGCATTCCAATCCTCCGTACAAGAGAAACGATTTCTAAATGTGGAGCTTTAACAACGAGAAAGTGAGAAATATACAGCGCTATACATAATATTTTTATTGAAATCATACTGTTAAATATTTGCTTCATATCTCGGTCATCAATCTTCTTTTTCCTGTGAAATCAGAATATTTCAGATATAATTAGGACGGGAAAAAATACTTCACAATATATATCATTTGTGGGAATGGGCTGCACAAATATATAGGATGTTTTTCACTTAGGAAAAGTATAGAGAGGAAGGAATGGCGAATGTAGCATATTATATCAACTCCAATAAACCTTGTTTTGCCTATATCTAAACAAGTTTCTTACCCAATAACGCAGGTGACACTTTTTATTGAACTTATTACATATACTTCAGGCGTATTATAGCAAATATTATCAATTGTCAATTTTAGTAATTGGATCAGTTCTTATCAATATTCTGAGATTGCTCAAAATAATTAGAAAGAACTTAATTTTAATCGTCGAAAAATTATAATTGTATGCTGTAACACGTGTAATTTGTTGATCAAGTGAGTTATATCACATATAACCGGAATTAATATAATTATTTAACTATTATTCTAATTATTTACCTTATATCGTCTGAATTAGAAAATGATTTCCGATATAACATATTATTTTCATACTCATTATAAAAATATCAGGTATCAGCAGGTGTAGGACATGTGTGTCCAGTGACGGGATATAAAAATAAATGCAGACAGATGATTGTTCGTTCTTCTCAACCTACGAAAATCTGCGTACCGGGACGATTCACTCCAAGGTAAGTTAACATACACAACTATTAAGGTATGGTAATGTACAATGCAATGTAATTCAAAATCTTAAGCTAGGTAATAGGACGACATTCATACCTGGATCTACATCTTTATCTGCGTTTAGAAATTATTTATATAAAGTTCCATTTCTCAAATGCCTATGTAATTCTTATATACTAATATTTCTAAAATATTTTTATATGTATATCGAGAATCTTCTTTTCATTTCAAAAACGTTTTCAGTTTATTATTCCATGATTTTAAAATTAGAATTGTATATGCTAAATAATTAACTGAGTATAAGTGCATTTGTAAATTCTAACCACAATTAATTAATTTAATACAACTTATAACTGTTTACTTTCATGTCTGTGTTTACTTGATAAAACAGTTGAACACGATTGAAAATACATATTCCAAACTTAACATTACCTAAACCGCCACTTAATGAATGTTTGTACATACTTAATACTTATACAGTCCAAAATGAACATTTAAACTTAAGCAACATCTAGACAAAACGAATATATTAACATTTAAATGAAACGTTATTTTGGCATAGAAACTAAGCCAGATAATGTGCATCTTGTCTTAACTGATAATAGAGAATACATTCAGAGTCACACAGCACACACACACAATATAGGTGATTCGAAACGATAGCATGGCGCCGTCGTATCCCTAAGGTTGAAATAAAAAGCTAAAAGGGTTACGACAAGTGTCACAAATTAATGATCATTTGTGACAAAGATATTTCGTAAAGGTCAACAAAGTCATGAAAGCAATCGCAATTTTTTCTAAGAAACTTCAATCTTGCCATTTTGAACCCTGGGAAAGTTGCATTTTTCTCAGCAGACACCTTCTATCAAGGAAATCTTGAAATACAGGCTCTTCAGTGCCCATCTATTTGGGAGATCTATATTCCACATGCAGGTACTGCTGGAATATTGCAACACACAATTGTAAAATTCACACTAGGATTTCACAAACTGAAATCATCCCTTTTGTCGTAAATCTTGGTTCTTAATCGGCCTTCAGTGTCAATTTGTAGAGGTACGTCAAGTTACGAGGCAGACTTATCTGTCGCTGTGGTGTCCTTAATTAAAGTTAAATGGGTTAGTTGCGATCAACATATTCACCAAATTTCGAATTATTCCTTATTTGTAAGAAGCTATTAAAGAAAATACTTTTACAATTAAACTAGCATAAGCATCAATGTGTTTGATTAAAATATTTCCGAAATTGTTTATCTCAACAATTGAGAAATAACATTATGGACATGTATAGACATTATACAATTAATGACTTTGATAAAGGTCGCTATCAGGATTCATCAGCCAGAGAAAATGTAATTTTCACCAAGCCGCCAGGCGAGGTGAATATACATTTTTGAGGACTGATAAATTCTGATAGCGGCCGCATATTGATTTATTACATGAATAAAACCACCATCTCCTTTGATCATAAAAACTGGATGTTTTTTCTACTGGAGCATCTGCTTACATTTTGCAATTGTTGAGATGTTTGTTACCCTAATATTTTTTATTTAATACTGCATTTTGATCATGATATTCCAGTTTCAAATATTGAAAAGAGTGTAAATTAATCGATATATCGCCGAGCTGACGTTTCTTACATTTTTGTTGACACATTCGATGTATGTGTAGCAGACGTCAATGAATTGTGTACAGAACAATTAATACAATCGTTTTGATTGGACAAAAGATTTATTAAGACAGCTATTCCGAAAGGCTAAAACATAAAAACCAGGTCGATATCGGATTCCGCTTGATTACTATGCAGCGGAATCGTGCAGCGTAAAATCATTTTTATGTAATTTTATTACTGTTGCGATTTATCGTGATCCGAAAGTTATTTTTTCGACCAATCAAATACACGCAAAATTCTATTCATGTAATAATGTCTATTATTAATATTTGGCCACGTCAATTTGCTCTTTTCCTTCAGCTTCACGTATACTTATTCTTACTTTCGAAAAATAACACACACTATATGTACACATGTAAATGCATCCATTTCTTTTGTGTTTGTAAATTATGTTTTGTTTTATTGATTAATTGAATCTACTCATTGAATCTTGTTTTATGTGGTTGACCTAACACTACTTTATATATATTAGCACCCCTAGACGTTTTTCATCCGGTTCAACAAAATTGTTTGTACATTTCAGCTTTATAATTATTATTAGCAAGTATATGTTTTATAGATATTTCAAGAGTAAAAAACAGCCATATTCATGGTTTCCAGAACTTGTCAGACACTTTATGTTTTTTGGTTCTTTCTTGGACTAACACATGCAGCAATTATAGAAAAACATTCAGGTTTGTATGAACTAAAGTATTTTCTAAACAATACGTTAGGAATCCACAATAAAAACTTATATCTTTCTTGTTTAATTTGTGCAAACATAACTTATATCTTGTAAAGGTTTATGTACATAACAGTACATCTTATCCTAGTATTGTTGTCTAGTTCATATAGAATTATCAGGATATCTTTATAATGAGCGTTTGTTACTGTTGTTTTCAATTTTGTTTATATTGCTTCCCTTAATATTGATTTACCTAGTTTTCTATATGCGGAATGATCCTTTTTATCATGAAATCACAAGCGAAACGAACGGATAAACAAACTCTTAAAATAATAAAAGAAATTTTAAAACAGAAAGCGAATACGTAAATGTATTTCTCTTATTGTTGTCCTTATTTATTTATTTCTCACACGACTTCAAAATGTCGTATACAATGGGCACCGATGTAATACGTATGAACAATTGATATGACAAATACATTGTGAGGTTAGTCCCTGACGAAAAAATACATTGTGACGTCACTTACAGGGAATGAAAGCCCGTTCCTGATATATATCATCGTACAAAATAAAAAATTCAAATGTTATTATTTTTTTTAATGTTGTTTAACAGCAATTTTCCAGCCACATCATGGCGTCCAGAGTACCCGGAGAGAACGGTGTAATTTTATAAAGGAACAACGGAATTTATTATGTTATTTTGATTTTAACAAAGATTTTCATTTTATATGGGTTCTCTGTTTTAATGTAACGCTTCCTTATACTGTTGTAACCTGGAATTTCATCTTGCATGCATTTTATTCCGTGTTTCAACAATTCTCGGTTTCCAATCAACCACATTAATATCATCTATCGTTATTTAATTTCAATAAACTAATAAATTCGCCATAGGCTCGTTTATTTGTTTGTTAAAATTAAATAATTCGAGATGACAGAAAGCGAGATACAGTCGAACTTCAGTAACTTGAACTCGTATCGCTCTAACGCCCCCCCCCCCCCCCACCCCGGGATTTCTCGAACAACTATAAAAGTACTTTTTCCCTATATAATAAATATTAAAATTGCTTCGTTTTCTCGAAAACTCGAACTAAATTAGCAGTCTCAACAGTAAATAGCTGTTGAAAAACCACGAAAAACTCGGACTAAAATTTATTTACGGCTTTGATGATTAATTGGTCGTAAAAGGTGTAAAGATCGAGGCATACCTGTAAAATGCCAAGCTTAATCTTTAATGATTTAATCCCTAATAATTAACTTAACTGTCATCAATTTGTATTTATGAACGCCTTTAAAAAATGTTGCAATAGGTTTTACTTCATCAAAATATATAACCGAATCAAGGTTATTGACACAATTAATTACGTAATGCAATAATACTTATCAATACTTGTGCACACAATTAAACAAAAATAATATCAAACATGTTTATTTTAACAAACATATAAATATGTACGTAAAACAAGATTTATTTATGAAATGCAATGAAAAAACATAGTTTTATTATTTTGTAGAATTTCTAGGTGGACTTAGATGTCATGAAAGATTTGGAAAGTCGTGTTACTATTTCAGCGATTATGCGCTTAATTGGTATGAAGCTCAGGTATGAATTTAAGTTTATCCACACATTAAGAAAATGTCTATAAGTTTACAATTATATGTTATGTGGCTTTAAAAATAATCAAGTGGCGAAACATTCTGATTCCAGTGGACAAACCAGGTAAAAACCTTTATAGCAGTTTGATTAAAATTTGACATTTCTTGACTATATGGATATATACTGCGGTGTAAATAATTTACAACATGAAATTCAAATCGACACAAAAATGTACATAGGGCAATTATTTATTTATTTATACCATGTACTTGTTGTTTATTTGTCAGTGCTTTTTCCTATTTGCATTCTAGTTAATTACGATAGTACATTTTATAATGTTCCTTATTATTTATGTATACAAATAATTGCATATTATAGCCACGAAACATATTTTTAAAGTTATAGTGAGTAAGAACCTGCATTTCAACTTACTATGAGCATAATGGTTTAGACATATAATGACTAAACGTGAAGCAATGTGTTGCTCTTGTTTTCATATGTACATTGTTAATATTCTAATATTATAAACAAGCTTGCTATGGATTGTTACAGTTATTCTACTGATATTGAATGTGTTTACTTACATAATCAGTTCTCGTTGGACAATAGTGTATGGCTGGTGTAACACAACCAGTTGTTTATCCTTTTCTAAATTAGAATTAATTTAATGAATTGTGATAGACTTCGTGCGACAATAGGTGTTTTAATCAGTTATTTAATGATGGTATATTCTTCAACAAACAACTTTTTATCATTGATTTAATGTTGTCTTGTTAAAGCTATCATGTTATTTCCACAATGCTACGCTGGCCGAAATAGAGACCCGGCCTGAGGCAGATTTTTTGCGAGATAAAACGAAAACTTATGGCGGTGGTGAGTAAACAACGGCCAAATGTTTATTTTCTTTATATTGTATGGACAATTATGTAAACAAATAATAATTTAGCTTGATTTAAATCGGATTTATTTCTACATAAGCTAGGTATTTGTTCTACAATCAAACAGAAGTATTGTCATTCAAGTGGTTTTATTCATATTGTAATAGACATATTTGTTGCATAATATCAAAGACTGCATGTAATATTTGACATTCCTGCAGCCATTAGAGCACTCTAGTTAAATAAACTGAATTCATAAACAAATTAATTCCCCTTTTTTTAGATAGGTGGCTTGGGGGAAGAGATGATTTGGTGGAAAGTTTGTGGAAATGGTCCTCGACTGGTTTATCATTTCCAATATTTGACTGGATGCCAGGGCAACCAGATAATCAATGGAATGATCAGGATTGTTTGAGAATTGTGGAAGTTTTTTTCAAATGGGATGATGGTTATTGTACCTCCCCACAAAAGTTTATATGTGAGGCAAAGGAATGTCTATAGGCCAAAAGGTAAGTAAAAAAAATTAACAATAAATCTCAACGCAAAATCTAAATACTAGTTAGTATAAAGTTTCATTTTTGGTAAATGTTAATCAAATGATTCAGTCAAATTAACAAAAGAAAAATGTACCTTAGTTATAAACATTGAATCGTTCGCCCGAGTTCTAATTATTATACTTTTTAAAAGACAGTTTTAAAATTTTAAAGTTTTATTAAATTTAATTTGTTACAAAAATTTACTTACTGAGAAGTTATGAGCTGCACACAAGTCTTAGCATTAAAACCTTTTTAATAGTAATTTTTTTTTGCAGCCATGCCAGCAGAACGAAATACTGACCAGTGGAATTATTGATACAAATAAATATTTCAATATTTTATGTGTAAAAACAGAATATACAAGAACATATTACAAATGTGGAATCATTTTGTTCATTCTTTCATACTAAAATCGTAACCTATGTGTAAAACGAATGTAAACTAAAAATAAGGAAGTCGTAAACTTACTGAATATTATAAAGAGAACCATAATGTCAATTTTCGTTTGTATCCTACAAAGCAGTGTAGTGTAGAGTTTTTGCATTTCTATGAAGAGACTTTAATATAAATGTTCGAGTTTGTTTTTGACATACTTCCACAATAATACAAGGGTATATATATTATGTCATGGAACATATGTGCTTACAGTTTGCGGTATGTTTGAAACGGTCTAAAAGTCTATAGTCTTATTCATATACCTTAACAACACGGACATGCACAAATGTATTTTAGCATTAAAATATCTCCTGCATATTACACAACAAAAGCGATCCTGTATTCCAAAGGACTAAATAAATCACAACAAACTTGAACACAATAAAAAACAAAGAAATGAGTCTCTGTACAATCAAAATAAAAGGTTTTAAAAAATAAAAAAGAAAAAATAAATAAATCTTTTAAAACATGTGAATGAAAAAGCAAATTTATTGAAAATTTGAAAAGACGTAAACCAAATGTCAATCAATTTACATAGAAAAAACTAAATACAGAAAAAGAAGACAGGATTCGCTGCTTACTAATAAGCATCAAAATAGGACAAAGTAACAAAATATGTATTCGATATAGGGCCTGATATGATAATCTATACCGATCATTGAACAAAATATACTGTTAAAAAAATAAACGCTAGAGAACTTTGAGTTTTTCAAAATGCAAATGATGTATTTTATCCGCATAAAATGATCAATGTTATCATTTCAAGGTATAATCATTTGATTTTGAACACGGTGACTCTCTATAGTTCACATTTCTACCGCCTTGAAATGTTGCTAACGTTGTTTACGTGAACGTCTAATTAATAGAATCCCTACTTAAAAGTGTAAAAAAGGATTAACGTTTTAAACATTGCTATGCCAAGGATGCACCATGCGACTCGGAATATCGTCATCAGGCGTCCCTAGGACGGAGTGTTCCAAAATTAAACGAACTGAAAACGTAAACCAGAGCTCAATTTCTCGGCTAAAGAACAGATTCTAGAAGACTGGTGCTACCAATGACCGCCTGAAAAGTGGGCGACCCCCATAACAACTAATAGTCAAGTTTACTACATCGTGGTCTTTTATCAGCCACTGCAGTCGTAATACCTAGATAAAGATGCATAAGGTCGACAACAGTCCGCAATCAACTTATTTTGGAGCCCTATTTTGGAGCAGTTTTGACATTGTTGCAAAGATTTAGGGCTAGACACGTGATCTGGCGACGTGTATACCAGCGCAAATGAATGTTTCTCCTCCTCCGTGTTCAGGAACAACTTCAATGTTCTTCCGTGGCTTTGAACACTGAACACTCGGTTTGTACTGTATTAATAATAAAAACACAATTGTTTGCTTGTTTGTTTGACGAATTCCAATGCACCACTTTTTGAGCGTCCTAAGTTGTTTATCTCCAATGTTTATTACTTAGACTTAGACAAATCCTCCTGTTGTTTATTGGTTCAAGTTAATAATAGTGATTTGTAATTATTATTCCTCTAAAATATGAGAAATTTGGAATATATTGTAATGACACTATTTATTGTCTATGAATCGCATGATTTATACCACAGAACTTTCTATGTCGTAGTTGTTAAAATCAGATTTCTTATACTAAATTACTGGTTACTTAATCTAAATTCGGCATTATTAGATATGACTGGTCTTGGATTCACAATAACTTAAATCGATTAGCAAGACACACGTCCAGTTAAAACGAACACATTGATGTTGCCCATTTCGACCAAGACGTATTAAGCACATACAACTCTAGTTTTGTAAATCGATCTCATCCATAGACTATCTTCCATGTATTTTGAAAAATTATCAAAGTAAAATGACTGAACAATAAGAACCGAAAGTAAAGAGACAATTACAAATCCGGATATAAACAAACATATATATGGTAACACAAAAATAGAGAATAACCCGAATAAAAAAAAACCATGGGTGCACTCATGTGCTCCGAACGATTAAGCAATGTCTGCCTCTAATAAGACCTACCTCGAGTTACTCATTGTTATGTCCAGGAAAAAGTCAAAACCAGGAATAGGAAACACTACCTACGACTCTGCGAAAATTTCTGATCGTAATAGAGGGATTGATTTCCCATAACGATCAATAAAGTCAGGGGACCACCATAGAACTTCTGGAGATATATCATCAACCAAGGTACAACACACCCTTTTTGGAGCAGTTTAGTAGTCAACAGCAGTGAGCAATCTAGAAAATTGGAATATCGAACGCAGGATCTAGAATACCGTATAAGTTGTGAAATGTACACACCAATGTACTCCTGGACTGTTGCTATCGATGAACAGGAAGTTGAAATGTGAAAGTTGAAGTCATCACGTTAATCGTAGAGTCTAGTTTGTAGTTTTCTTTACTCTATTTCTAGAAGTAGGTCTAAGTATGACCTTAGTGTATTGGTGATGTGTAATTTCAAGCGCTATGGTAACTTGAATGCAAAAAGTCACCAAATTTAGCATTGTCAAAACATCATCAATATAGCGTAATGTGAATTAACTGGTCTAATCCAGTCACTTTTCTTTCTTTTTCAGCAGGTCTTTTAGGAACTCGGCCTTTTAAGAGTACAAAAACAGTTCGGCGAAGAGAGGAGCACAATTAGTACACACTGGAATACCAAAAGTCTGTTAAAAAACATGTCCTCCATTTGTATATTTATTATTTGATTGAAAGTCATTGATAACGAGTAAGTTCTGTCATGGCTGATTACATTACCGGGTATTTATATAGTCTCTTTGCGTTTTTCCTGAAAAAGCAGAGTGTAATAAGATCTCTAAGCCTGGTTTTAAGCTGCATATAAGGAATAGCAGTGTAGAGTGTCGAAAAATCTATTGTTTTAATGTTGTTACATTGGGCAGGAGACCACAAAATGTTGAGTTCTTTAATATCCACATTTCATTTATGCCACTCCTGGAGACGAAAGTGTCATTGTATTTTTGAAGTCCCTTTTTTTATTGTTGTTAGCATAGTGGTCAGGAGATGCGATAGTATTTTGGTAGTACACCTAGACTATCCTGCTACGAAACGCTGTTTGTTTAGATTTTTGTTAAGTTTTGGTATCCAATAGAAGAGGTGGAGATCACAATCTTCAACTTTGATTTTGATACCAAAGGATAGCATCACCGTTTATTTAATTTGCGTATTAATAATGAAGTATACCGATCACACGTGAGGACTCAGACCTTTAAACTATTCTTGCTTTAACTTGTGTAAATTTTTCATGACAACTTGATAATTTAAAAGACTACAATAGTTAAATTGTTAAATGGCGAAGTAAAGGTCCGGACACATAAAAGGTGATTGCCATTAGAAGGGCAAGTCCATGACATTACTTCAGTAAAATACTGAATAATCACGATTAGCATTACAAAATTAAATATCCTGGTTATTATAATGATTTTCATTACTATTATCATTATCATCAAGTTATACCTCTTCACATATAATTAGATGATTACGTAACTTCCTCTGGGAAACAGAAGCTCAGTTAAATGATATTAAAGTGCATTGCGTTGGTGTTGTGTCGCATTTTTGCCAGATATCCGGTACCCGCCACGAAGCGGACATGAGACACAACACAATTAAGAGCGGAGCCATGCCTTGTATGAGCTAAATCTGCTTTATAAAGCAATCTTTCAATCACCATTATTCTGACTCTTGTAATTGCTAAAATTAAACGCGATTAACTAATCACGTGATAAAACTTCAAAAAGGAATATACATTTGTTTATACTGGATTAGATATTACCAATGTGTGACCTAAACGCACCAGAACTCCAATGGCCTAATTTCTTCATCTCTTGATCGCTAATTCCACCTTTTTGTGGTATGAGAAGCAGCATCGATTCTAAAAGAATGTGATTTATAACGTGATGAATCGGTTCCCATAACCTTCAAAACCTTTTTAAGAACGGATGAGAATCGAAAACGCGTTACTGGTTTACCACTCAAATGCCACATTAAAGGCCCTTCGATACAAGGCTTAAAATTTGACAAAATTGGACAAACTTTTGTTCGTGCTTCTTCAATTCTGGTACAACCTCTCTTGGCATTAAGGCAAATTTTAAGAGATTAAATACCATCAATATTTTCAATTATTGTATCTGTGAATTAAATTATTTTCCTCTCCTGGCAGTTGTTTTGTAAACGTTATCTCGCCCACTCGTAAATTGCCATGAAATGCGAAAGCAAATAAATTAGCCTCATAGTAAAAAAAACAAACTGCCGCAAATTTTAATATATATGTTTTCTTTGAATGTTTCCTTATTTATACAGAAAGGAAGCGTATTGTGATGCATATGTCGTAGACTCAACTCGAGCACCGTATCATACATTTTTGTTGCTATAATGGTTTATTTTGAAAATTCTGCCCCGTTTTCTTCCAATTGCCAAAAATCTGGGCATTTGGCCCTGTACACTTCAAGCATTTATGGGTGAAGGTAATAACAAAATACCGAACATCAAGGAAACTGTCAAAAAACGTATAACGTCAGTCGGCCACATATCCCCGGATTATTGTACCAAGATTAAGATTGGTCTCAAACATACACTTATGACTCTGGGAAATGTACTGAGACCATAAACCATAATTCCATGTCGATAACACTCCATGACTTCGATAAATTTTTAGACATTTTAAGTCTGAATTGTTGATATTAGCTTCGCCAACCAAAATCCGTGCACCTATTGTATTTTAAAATTCCATGTATAGCATTAGGATGCGCCTCTGTGTACAAGAAGCATTAACCCATGTACTAATATCTGTAATTGTTTTTCTTGTTGGTTTACTTTACATTAATGTTCCGTCGTTATCAACCACTAAAGCTTTTGAATGATCGTTAACGGGATTCATAATAATCGATTCTAAATCGATGTATTCCAGGATAAATCTTTGATCCCTAACTGATTGTGACACGTGCATCGAACGTTTATCATGAACACTTTCTGGAGGTAAATTTGAACGGTATCTGGGGGTTACAGAACTCTGTGGAGATCCCCCTATAGCTAATGTGGTCCTGTGTTTCTGAGCAGCCTGGTCCAAGTTTTTTTCAAGCTGGCTGCGCTCTTGCATTCCCGCTCCCTGTCAACGAATTTACGGAATATACCAGGCCATGAGCCGTTTTCGGTCGTGTAGAATTTTCAACTTCCCTCTTGAGATTCTTGTTGACATTTTCTTGCATCTTTTTCTGTTTTCTTGTTGACTGTCGCATAAGGACCATTAGAAAACTCTCGCCGTCCGACCCATACTTTTTTAACTTTTAATTTTGACTGTTACCTCTGCGAAACACAACTCGACTTTCCGAAATTGCACACAGAAAGACATGAGATCACTCAACATTTCTGCTAGCTCGAGAATGATATTTAGCATTTGGGTTATTTGGTCAGACGCAAAAAAAGAGATAAGCGGTAGGAAAGCCTCAAAAGAAAGATAACTCTTATTAAAATGTTAAGCAATAGCCTTCACAAACGAAATGTGCTTTTCTTTACACGTAGTAACATTCCGTTTCTATACCACATGATAACATAATTAACAATTAGTTGTAGATAAGAAAACGAAAATGATTTTATTTTAGAAAGTTCAAAATTTAGTACTTTGTAATGTTTAAAATAAGTTTTTGGACGGGTCTCATTAATTACCGTTAAGAAACCGACAAGAAGTAAACAGTTGGTGACAAGAGACACTATGGTGTATATTTTTAGTTGACCAGTTGACCAGAACTCAGAATACGGTTCATTAAAGCCTAAATAAATATAAAAAGAAGAATATATATAATGGTGATTGTGTTTATATTATATGATATTTTTAGTAATAGTTAATACATAATGAAGCAATAACTATATGTATAAAACATTTAACATTTAAACAAAATTGAGATATATTGACAAAAACAATTTAAAAAATAATATTTACTATAACCGGCATAAAACATTTAAACATAATCGATATATCAAAATGTAAAGCATTATTTAAAAGAACCGACAAGAAGTAAAAATCTGGAGACATAAAACAAAATATAAATACATAATACATATATACAAGAGACAAGAACCGACAAGAACATTACATATAAAAATAGAACACTGAATTTAATTATAAAGAATATAAACATTATAAGAACGAACAACTTCAAGACAAGAGATAAAACGTATTATAAAAAAATATACATTTAAAAGTGGAAAATCATCTACGTAACTGATATCAAAACATGATACATCAACATTGTGGCGTATTAAAGACAAAGTTATTTGGAAACCATGTTTTATTTAATTTGTAAGTGGTGCTTGTCAATAAAATGTACAGAGTGTCAGACGATTTGCCGACACTCGTTAGAAAATAGTATTTAAAAGGCCAACTGTTTTGCCTAAAAACCCCTTTCAATGTGGATATTGAATTTAATGTCCAATAACATTAGCTGCTGAAAGCATTGTCCGTGCAGACAAAAATGCTTTGCCAGTGGCAGCAGCTTTACATGCATCGTCATATGATGGTGACACTAGTCTGAGTCTGTCATATTTTTCTGTATCATATTCATGTCTATGCTTTGCCATTTCAATAGTGGTAAAAGCTCTTAACTGATTTGCAAATGAGACTAAATGACTTTGGTATTACATAACAGTGTTGGCGAGTGGTTATGGTAGTAATCTAATATTGATCAAGTGCCTGTCAACACATGATTGCAGGTTTGAGTCTCACTGCGTGCAATGGGTGCTCGAATTCAATCTCTGTTGGCAAGGATTGCCAGTTTACCACCGATGATTTTATCTGGGGACCCAGGCTTCCTCCACAATAAAAACTGGTCGCAACTGATCTAGCGGAAAAATCGCTGAAAGTGGCGTCAAACTTCATTCAAACGGAAAGACTTCCATTTGAAACCCACACTAAAAATGCATTATTTCGAACGTAAATTAAAGAATTTGGCACTGGGTGACAGCCACAGGTGAACCCCACAGTGGACACCATTGCCAATTGGACAAGTGCGAGCCGTGTGAACTCTATGTATCTTGTGAAAGTCTAATGAATTGTGTAATTTATTGAAGGGTTCAATTGGATGTCTTCCATTCAAACAAACAAACAAACAAACAAACAATGTATTTATAGAGTTAAATTATCAATGAAAAGTGTATTATAACTTATACATGAAGTCGTATTTTTTCAACTTTGGAATTTGGAAGTGTGCGCAACTGTAGTATAATTTACGGAAATTTTAAAGAAAACGTTTCTATAAAAAGAGGTATGTATCCTAATATGACGCGCTTCAAAGGCTTTGAGACCACAACTGTGGTAAAAAATGATTTAAGTATGAGCGACACGTGACGAGGAGGGCGTGTTTTGAAAGGCTGTTCCAATTACAAAACTGTAACTCACATCGGAAATATATTGCAAATGGCGTATTAATCTTATAAATAGTGACACGCGCAATAATTATCTGTTGCAATATATTGTGTGTTACATTGACGTAACAGTCAGTTTATGGCGGAAATGGTGTTTTCTTTAGGTACGTAAATGCACCGTATTTGTCTTATTAGACTAGAAATAATTCACGAACGCTTTGATTTATAATTTTTCGCTCGGGATAAAATAATGCGACATAAATGGTCACCCCATTGTAAAACAATAATAAACCACAGCCTCCGTGAATTATTTCTCAATTTATAGTTATAGTTTTTTTAATTTAGAAATGAGGTCATTTGTGTTATTTATCAATTATTAAAATAAAAATAGAGTAGCAACCTGTTTAGCTGAATATATAAATATTTAGTTACAATTCGACAAAGCCCGTCCCCATGCACGTGGTGGAGATGGGAAACCCTCTCTTTGAATGTTGTCAGTTTATTACTGTAGCCGATACAAATAGCTGATCTCTACATATACCCAATACTTGATACTTTTCTATGACAGTCGAAATGTTTTTCGAATGGCCCATCCGTTGCTTTGTTGTTCACTAACTACTTCTCGTACTGAATATTGTTCACTGAACATCAATCAATCAATCAATCAATTAATTAATCAACCAACCAATCAAGTGTTCTCACGGTGTTTCGCACAATTACGACCATCATATTAAAAACTAAAAACATTAAATTATCACTATAGTTATAGTAGTTAATAACCAAGTACTCTCCCCCTTTTTGCAATTCTGTGGATGTCATTTATAACAGATTAAAGATTAAGTAATATAAAAATGGCCCTTACCATTTCAAGCAAAGCTTTTCAAGTTATCCGACAATGATTCAATTAAAGGCATTAAAAAGGTAGAAAATGGAAGATGTTTACGTTTACTTAGAACATTCTTATTATTTCATGTTTCCATTACTTTTAGATTAGATATTAAGCTAAATTTTAGTTGGAGAAACGATCACTAATGAGAATAGTTTTTTTCAAAAGCAAAATTGCGCAAAAACGATTCCAAAAGATAACTTGTAAGACAAATGATTTTATACAAGTAAATACTGTTTACTTGGATGTGTAATACCGTCCGACAAAGGGCATTAAGTTGTCGGTGTAGGACGTAAAAAAACTCCACCAATCAATCAGGATGTGTAATACCGTCCGACCAAGGGAATTAAGTTGTTGGTGTAGGACGTAAAAAAACTCCCCCAATCAATCAGGATGTGTAAATTAATTTAAAGACTAGATACACATTGTATATCAATATATCACTTACTAGTAACAGATGTAGGACCAACGTTGTTTTACTCTTCGGCTATATTAAAATTAGATCATTTTGACTTATCCTAGAAAATTTACCTTCATTTCAAATTAAGTGACACTTCTGTCCCATATCCAAATTCACTTGGAAAATATTCTGTCGAAATTTCACAATATGTTTCATTGCATATAAGAATGAACGCTCAACCTGAAGCCCACGTGGTCTAAAAATCTACTTTCACTTTCTATTTCAGTCCAAAATTAGTGCATGTCCTTAATTGACTCGCAAAATTTTTATGTTCATTTAAAACCTATAAAACTTTATCCTCAAGTTTCCTAGAATATTCAGCTTTCCAAAAATTATTCTGGTATCATGTGCGGTTCAAATTCTATATATCAGGCAAGATTGAACCTGTCTGTTGAATAGTACTACTTTAACGTACAACCTCTGGACTGGTTCCCGGTATTTGGTGGTCCTACACCTAGTACATTATAAAGGTCATAAGTGTAAGAAGGAGTGAGTGAATGACATTGGATCACATTGGGAAGACGTCGATTTTGTGGCGGTTTGGTGTAGTGGTGGTGGGATTAGTTAATAGTATTTTGGCGGTGGTGGGAAGACTGAGTTGCCAGCCATGGAAAATGCTAGTATGGCGGAGTAAGGTAGTGAAAAGTGTGGTAGATGTGGAACGGGATACGTTTGGTGCATTTAAGTATGGATAAAGCGGTTGTGATGGATAGTTAATGACGTATAGGTTATAATAGTGGAGAGTAAGGTTAAGTGCGATATTGGTGGATGTGGTGGTTGTTAAATGTAAATGATGTATAGGTTATTGCGGCATAAAGGAGGGGATAGTCTGGTGTTAGTGTAGGTAAAGAGTAAGTGATGTAAAAGTTATTGTGGCATAAAGGAGGGGATAGTCTTGTATTAGTGTAGGTATAGATTAAGTATGTATAGGTTATTGTGATGTATAGGTTATTGTGGCATAAAGGAGGGGTTAGTGTGGTGGTAGTGTGGGTAAAGAGTAAGTGATGTGTAGGTAATAGCGGCATAAAGGAGGGGTTAGTCTGGTGTTAGTGTAGGTAAAGAGTAAGTGATGTATATGTTATTGTGGCATAAAGGAGGGGTTAATGTTGTGGTAGTGTAGGTAAAGAGTAAGTGACATGTAGGTTATTGTGGCATAAAGGAGGGGTAAGTATGGTGTTAGTGTGGGTAAGGAGTAAGTAATTTATATTATAGGTTATTGTAGCGGAAAGGGGTTAGTGAGGTGGTGGTGGATGTGGTAAAGAGTAAGTGATGTATAGGTTATTGTGGCATAAAGGAGGGGTAAGTATGGTGTTAGTGTGGGTAAGGAGTACGTAATCTATACTATAGGTTATTGTGGCGGAAAGGGGTTAGTGAGGTGGTGGTGGATGTGGTAAAGAGTAAGTGATGCATAGGTTATGATGGCATAAAGGAGGTGTTAGTCTGGAATTAGTGTAGATAAAGAATACGTGATGTATAGGTTATTGTGGCATAAAGGAGGGGTTAGTGTGGTAGTATGGGTAAGGAGTAAGTGATGTATAGGTTATTGTGGCTGATGGGGCTAAGTGAGGTGGTGGTGGATGTGGTAAAGAGTAAGTGATGTATAGGTTATTGTGGCATAAAGGAGGGGTTAGTCTGGTGTTAGTGTAGGTAAAGAGTAAATGATGTTTAGGTTATTGTGGCATAAAGGAGGGGTTAGTGTGGCAGTATGAGTAAGGAGTAAGTGATGTATAGGTTATTGTGGCTGAAGGGGGTTAGTAAGGTGGTGATGGATGGCGTAGAGAGTAAGTAAAGCATAGGTTATTGCGGCATAAAAGAGAGGGTAGTCTGGTGTTAGTATGGGTAAAGAGTAAGTGATGTATAGGTTATTGTGGCGGAAAGGGAAGGGGGGTTAATTTGAAGCAAGTTGGAATAGGTGTAGTGTGGATGTGGCGTTAAGTGGGTAGTGTTGTATAAATTAAGGTTACGGCTAAAAAGAAGTTAGTTTTGTCGTAGCTTAAATCGGTGAGAATAGTTGTGGGTATCGTAAAGGGGTTAGAAGGATAAGGGTCAGTTAAGTGGAATGATGCTTGTGGTACATTTGTATAGGTTACGGTGGTGTTTGAATAAACTTCCTGCAAGTCCCTTCGAATTTTGTTTGCTATTAGAGATATATCTTGTATTGTATCACATTTACTATACTATCCACATGTGCCTTTGTATACATGTGGATTGTATAGGAAATGTTGATAATAAAAGATGTATCTCTCTAATAGCAAACAAAAAATCAAAGGGACTTGAGGCAGTCTAGTGGTCGATGTCATGAAATAATGTGATGCTGTTTGGACGGGATTAGTTTTGTTTAGGTTTCCGATTCCTTTATCCAATGTGGTTTTTCATAGTAATCTGACTTTTACTATCAATAGCACGGATTTGTTTCTAACAGTTTTGAATATGACATATATTCCATTATTTGCTGCTCTGTGATATAACGGTAACTATTTACAGAGCCTTGAGAGTACAGCAAACATCATTCAAGTAAAAAATCGTTTTATCATTTTTCATTGCAGAAAAAGTTAGCAAGAGACAGCGAATATAAAGATTGACAAAGCAACGTATTGAATCAAAGCACTATTGTTTATCAGAACAACATAAAAACTGATATTAATGTTTATCTTTATGATAGTTTCACAACGTGTGATTGGTTGACTTTCATCTGTGGCTATTCGACTGTTTAATCATTGTTTTTCCGATCAAGATTTTTCTGTGTGTGGTGTATATTAAATATTAAATACGATACTGTAGCTAATTAAATATGACTGAGAACAAATTAGGGTTAAAATCAATTTATTCTCATTTAAACATCATCTGTGCTGAATTATGTTTTAAGTGTTAAAATGAAATGGATTATTGCATCAAAATCAACACAAACATTGGTTAAAACATAATGAATTCAAGAATTAAGACAGTATCTTTCTTTCATTGAGATTCCTGGATAATTTCCCAGTGCTACACCCACAGAGCTGAACCAACGCGACTTGATCCAGATTTAAAAAACAAACATACGTCATGTTTGTTTTGATGACAGAGATGTGTGATTTGCTGTTATTACAGTAGCCATAGACAAAGCCTCCTTCTCTTTAAGTTCATATTTTCAACGATTGTATACACCGGGTTTATGTATTTTTGTATTACAGTATACGTGTGTTCCTGGGAGATATAACAGATCTACATGTCATTTGTAAACGGCTTCAAGTTAGATTTGCGACAACTAATTGATACACCATTTTTAAATGATTGATAGTATTATTAAAAGGTTGCATTCTATTTCCGACACTTTTTACAACCACGCTTAACTTCATATTTCTAAAGATTGTAAGTCTAGTAATTTTTTTGTAAATTGCAACTACGGAGATTGATTGATTCATTGGATGCTTGTTTTTTTCTAGCGAGCAGTATTTTAGATTATATTCAGGACAAGAACAAATTACCAAACAATAAATCAATTCGGGAAAGATAGACCAAAGGCCCTAAATGCCTTAACAATGTAGCCTTTTGCAGCAGCTACAACGAACATACTCTCATCGAAATCTACAAAAGTGGTCTTCATCGCGCAAGGAGCGTGACACTCTCCAAACACGTTACCCACTGTGGTCCGCGGTCAGGCTTTCCTTATTTATTATAACCTGACAACCGCTCAATGAGAGGGCGTCCCTTATCCGCGACCTAGTGTCCCGCTGGGCAGCTCTGTGGGTAGAGAGCACTGTGAACTCTAACAGAATGGTACATGTATCAGTCTATTACGCAGAATGTATATGTATATATGTATCACAGATATACACATTTTATTTGTAAGGTCTTCGAGACATGAGACATGATCTTTTCTCATTTTTAACATTTTCTCAGGGTCAAAGATTAAGGTCACATTCAATGAATAACATTACTCCTTGTTAAGGATACTAATCCCTAACTGCAACACATACCTGAAAACGACAGGGTGAAAAGTGCTCTTATTATTACACGATCATTTGGATCAATTTTTTATGGTTCCTTAACTATACGTTGCATATTTAATGAAAGCCGTTAAGGCCAAAAACTGACAAAGATTTAGCCAGATAGACATAGGGTCTGCGCTATTGGCCACTATTCCGGTTTTGAAGTTTTACTTTGGAATGAAAAACTGTACCAAGCAACTATTTAATGATGTTACTCAACCCAGTTTTTTCAAGAACGGATACTTCCGGTTGAAAAACAAACTAGCAATCGTATATTTGTTATTCATGTCATTACAACCAAACTCATATTACAATTCTAAACAACATTTACGTGAAAATCGTTGGAAAACAAAGACATTATTGGTCAACTTTGAACATTATTAGCATTATATATTGTTATATGTATACTTGGAATTTGCAGAGGTTACTACCTGTCAGTCTGAATCCATGCTTGACATCGTTTGGAAAAAAACATGTAATGTGAAGGTTATCCGAAGTAATGGTCCCTTGACTCTCAGCTCTTGTTGTTCGGTTGGTTTCCTTGCTATTTTTCTATATTTTTCAATTGCTACTCAGTTCAAGGACAGTTGAACAGTTGATTTGTTTCTAAATCTTATGAATAAATAGTTTCCCGTACACAATTATTTCAACCGCCCATCTCTCGGTTTTCGGAACTTTTCATTGTTTTCATGACATTAAGGTGATGTGTTTTGAGACTCAATATCAAGTCGAAAAGTAGCTGGAAAAAAGGGGTGGGGGTTAAATAAAACAAAATCCAGATATGTTTAATGTATACACAAAACATGCATGCAATTTGGAACTACATTTAAGGCTGTCTATTTTAAAAAGGGAAAATGCATTTTATTCCCTTTTCCCTTGTAAACCTCAACTGTAAGCATTTATTTTATAATACTGCAAAAACTGTAGCCATTATTAACTTTTATTCAACAAACAAATATATATACAACAAAATTTCACATCATAAACACTAAATACAAGCTCACTTTATAAAATGTGTACATTTGCACAATTTCGGGAAAGTTCCCGAAACAAATCAAAATCTAACAGTTTGCTTACTCTTGAGAATCATACAATTTAAAATGTTTCGGGAAATATCCCGAAAAATCTTATCGCATATATCACTACATTTCTTTAAAATTTTAAAGAGAAAAAAATGTTTCGGGAAAGTTCCCGAAACATGTAAAAATCAAACAGTTTGCCTACTCTTGACAATCATACCATTTAAAATGTTTCGGGAAAAATCCCGAACAATCTTTTCAAATATATCGCTACATTTCTACAAAATTTTAAGAATAAAATATTTCGGGAAAAATCCCGAAACAAGTCAAAATCCTACAGTTTGCTTACTCTTGACAATTATACTATTTAAAATGTTTCGGGAAAAATCCCGAACAATCTTTTCAAATATATCGCTACATTTCTACAAAATTTTAAGAATAACACATTTCGGGAAAAATCCCGAAACATGTAAAAATCAAACAGTTTGCTTACTCTTGACAATCATACCATTTCAAATGTTTCGGGAAAATTCCCGAAAAAATCCTAACAAATATATCACTACATGAACATTTCTACAAAATGTTAAAGAGAAAAAATGTTTTCGGAAAGTTCCCGAAACAAGTCAAAATCTAACACTTTTCTAACTCTTGACAATCATACCATTTAAAATGTTTCGGGAAATATCCAGAAAAATCTTATCAAATATATCACTATTTTTCTACAACATTTTTAAGGAAAAAATCGTTTTTAAGAAAGTTCCCGAAGCAAGTCAAAATCCAAGGCTTTGCTGACTCTTGACAATCATAACATTTAAAACACTTTCGGAAAGTACATGAAATTAATCTTGTCAAATGTATCACTACATTTCTACAAATTTTGAGTAAAGATAATAGTTTCAGGCAAGTCAAAATCAAACATTTAACCTACCCTTGACACACGTACCATTTAACACTTCTGGAAATTTTCCAAATAAATCTTATCTAATATATCATATTTCTTGAAAATTAGAAAAAAAGTGGTTTCAGAATGGTTCCGACTCATATGTTTCTTGCATAACCTTAAAAACTTAGCATATAGAATTTCAGAAAAATTAGAAAAAAGTAAAAGGCTACTTTATTCCATTATGTTTCTTACAGACTTACAATAGGTAGGGAAATGCAAAATAATAACTTTCATACATTTTCTTTTGAAGATGCAATTTTTGTCATACAATACATATGATTGTTGAAAATAACACAACTGTCACAATGTTAGGTAAAAATTGTCTGAAACATTGAAACAAATTCACAAATCACTCAACAAGTATTTTACTCAGTTTTAAAATAGTTTAGTATGGAAGCCCAAAGGAGCATTTCTTTTATATTATAAAAATCTATGTACAGAATTTGTGATGAAGAATAAAACAAAATACCTAAAACTTAAACCCTTGATTAAAAATACATTAAAAAATGTGACAGTGGTGGTGACTACATTGTAATTAAAAGAAAATATACACAACATATAGACACAACTTTTTTGACCGGAACTAAGACTTAGAAGACCTTATAAGTTTTAGTGTGGAATCAGACTTTTTTAACCTCCATAGTAATTAAAAATCTGATCAAAATAAACAGGTGTGGACACAGAAAATTTCTGGCCTGCATTCTGCATCAGTAATGAAAAAAAATTCATGCCAATGTATAAACCTCTAAATGGTCATCATTTAAAATATGAAATGCAAGGTTAGAGAGAAACTGACCTAAATCAAAAACTTAAATGTAGTCATTGTAAAATTGAGGTCAAGGTCAGGTGACAACTGCAACCTATATACCAAATATTGTCATCCTACCATTCAAAGTTACATAGAAACTGCACTAAGCCAAAAAACTTTAACATAGCCACTGGACCCTGAATAGGTCAAGGTCAGGTAACAACTACCAGATATTCATGTACTAATTCATCAGCAATCTATATACATAGGTTCTGGACCGTGAAAAAGAGGTCAAGATCAGGTGACAGGAGACTGATTGGTAAGAACGCATCTTTGGACCAAATGTGATGGACCTAGGGCTTTAGCTTACAAAGATATCAAGCAAAATGTCAAGTTTTAATACCACCCCCCACTTGATTCCCATATATATATGTTTCGTCTCCAGTAACTATCATCACAGGTGAGACAAATACTGTTCACCACAGATCTCTAAAACAAAATAACTAATCAACAATTTTTTGTTTGAGGAAATTTACCCTTAAATGTAGTATTTAATAAAGTCTTAATTCACAAAATTAAATGCAAAAAACTTCTTGTCTTAAGATGTTCAGAAAAAAGCTATATCAAAGTGAATACAACCTTGTCTGCCTTACTGCTATATTTCAAACCACAAAATTTAATGCTACATGACTGAAAGTTACTGCAAGTAATATTTTTCGATGCTTCAGCTATGTACAGCAAATGGAAAGGTCGAAAATCAAGGATTCTGATTGAGCGCGCATCAATTTCATCGCCATTTTGGATCGTCACATGCGTGGGGTAAGTTGTTTACAAACAAGCTACGACGATTTTTATTGATCGTATTTGAAGTTTTTGAGTCAAATTACGCTAATAATTTTCACAAAGAAAGGGTTTTCATGTAAGCTTCATATTGAAGAAATAGCTTCTTTGGTCATTAACGTTTATTTTTCAAGAATAAAATTTTACTGCGCACGATAGATTTTCATGTAATTTCACTGCGCAGAAAACACGTGTTTGCAGCACAATAACACGTGTATGTTATTATGATTTTTTATTCCATTTTGGGGGGATAACTCTTGAGGTCTTAAGAGAGTGGAGCATTATTGTACAATAAGTCAATAATAGTATAATCATGATAATAGTATTGATAAATGTATCGGGTATATTCGTGCATTTCTACAGAATTTTGGGGCGATAATTAAGAAATACGTTACTGAAGCTTTTAAGAAAATAAAATTGTCTTTTTTCGAATTACGTTAGCATGGTTAGTGCAGCAAAAGTGAAAAGGGAATTTTTTAAAAACAATATCAAATTTATTTTACATTAATCTTTTTGTCCATACAACATTTTGATGAAACCTTTAAGCATGTTTAGTTGAAATGTTGCAACACATCAGCATAATTATTTACAACAATGTAAAGCTACAAAAATGTAAATAAGGGTCTCTAGTGCAATATTTTATGAATACATTATCATGATTATCAATGATTATACAGCACATTTATTCATTTGACCATGTTGCTTTTTATGGTGCATCACTTTGTCAGTGATAACAACCACTTGTTATTTATATCAACCATTTACTCCTGACTTGTGCTTGTGATAACACCCACAAGTTATTATAAAATGTTTTATAATTTTAATATTTATTTTATTAAACCCTCTTCAGAATGTTCAGGCCCTTCAAGTATTACTCAAGAACCTGAAAAAAATCAGTTGTTTGTTTTTATTTACACATTTTCAAAATGTGGTGTACATGTACATTTTTGTAACTGTTCATGTCTTTGTCTTTGATAACGACCACATGTTATTCACATGCATATCTAGCAAATACTCCTGACTTGTGCCAGTGATCACATTCAGTGATTATTACTAAAAAAATTACTTTATCATGACATGTTAATGGTGTTTTGAGTTGTGTCACGTACACTTATTCCACATCTCATTATCATCTATAAGCCTTACTATTTACATGTAATACAAGCAATAATCCTTGTTCCTGACTTTAGCCCGTGATCACATGCTCTGGTTATTACAAAATTTTGTGGTTTTGTAAGAGATGTGGTAAAGTTTAAGTATAAATGGTTCTGTCTGAAATAACTACAACTTGTTATTCTATGGTTCTTTCTGCAATAACAACCACTTGTTACCATGTATTCTTTAATTGCGATGGTATCCATGTAATCACCCCCACTTGTTATGTCATCCACATATAAACATGTAGTATGTACATGTAAATTTTGAATACACAGAAACAATATTGGCAATTTTATATATATTCATTTAAGTGTTATTGTTCATGTCTGTGATAATGACTACGTCTTGCGAACGCAAATAATCCAGACTTAAGCCTGTGATCACATGCTCTGGTTATTACAAAATTCTGTGGTTTTAAAAGAGATACTGTATGGTTAAGTTTTAGATCTATAAATTAAGTACTTATGGTTCTGTCTGCAATAACGACCACTTGTTACCATGTATTCTTGAATTGTGATGCATCTGTGTAAACACCCCCACTTGTTATTCAAGTTATAAAATGTCATCCAGATTTGGAACATTTCTTAATTGACCACAATACTTGTGTAACCATCGAATACTGTTAATTAATGCTCTTTCATTTTACTTTACCAGAGAAGTGTCAATGATTTCATTTTATAATGAGAACCTAAAAAAAGGGGGGGGGCTATCACATAGGCATATAAACATGTAGTATGTACATGTAAATTTTGAATACACAGAAACAATATTGGCAATTTTATATATATTCATTTAATTGTTATTGTTCATGTCTGTGATAATGACTACGTCTTGCAAACGCAAATAATCCCGACTTAAGCCTGTGATCACATGCTCTGGTTATTACAAAATTCTGTGGTTTTAAAAGAGATATGGTTAAGTTTTAGATAAATAAATTATAGTACTTATGGTTCTGTCTGCAATAACGACCACATGTTACCATGTATTCTTGAATTGTGATGCATCTGTGTAACCACCCCCACTTGTTATTCAAGTTATAAAATGTCATCCAGATTTGGAACATTTCTTACTTGACCACAATACTTGTGTAACCATCGAATACTGTTAATTAATGCTCTTTCATTTTACTTTTACCAGAGAAGTGTCAATGATTTCATTTTATAATGAGAACCTAAAAAAAGGGGGGGCTATCACATAGGCATAAAAACATGTAAATTTTGAATCATTGCCATTACATTTTTGAAAATTATTTTGAAAAGGCATGCATGCATCAAATTACCAATACCTTAATACAAAACTTATTTTCAAATTATATGACATCTATTTTATTGATCAATGTTGGGAACAGGACATATATGTCTTTTGCAGGTTTGGTAAATGATATGCTACTGTACTCAATTTTAACAAAAGAACCAATTACACCTACATGAACTTAGTGGTGATACATGTACATCAAATGTGTAGAGGGTTCTATTTTTTTCAATGGAAGAAAAGCATGATAATCATGTATCGAGACTAAATCAGCTTTGCCGAATATGTGGAGAAAATGTTCCCGAAAAATATGGGTATAAAAAAAAAATTTTTCTGTGGAATTAAAGAAAACTTATAACATTGATATTGAGTCTGAGCCCTCAGATGTGTTCCCACAATATATTTGCCGTATATGCTCGAGAGCGTTGTATAGATACAGAAGTCAAAGCTCAAAAAATGTTAGTGACTGTGATGAATTCAAGACTTCCTTTCGTTATCTTCCACATACAGACGATGGTTGTATAGTTTGTGAAAAAGTACTACATGAACCAGTTGAAACACCTACAAAAAGGCAAAAGAAAAAGTTTGTGAAGACATACAAACAAAATGAACAGGATAAGTCTGAACCCAATCTACCTAAAAAACCAAGAAAAGAAAATCAAGACGTCATTGAATATGCTGAAGACGACACACCTTTGGAACTACTTTCAAAGTTGCTTAGAGTAATGACCAAACTCGGTTTAGAAGAAAAAGAAAGATTTTTCTCTTCATTTTTGAATGAATTAACAAATGATTTGCATTTATTTTCATATTGTCTTGGGCTAAGAATGCACCCACTCATCACAGAAGATGCTGCCTCATTTGCTCTTCAGTATAAGGATACGGATGCCATGGCTGATTTCAGTTTAGAAGAATGGTTATCAGAAAGAGACAAGAATGTGATTTCATTTCTTAAAGGGGTAAATAATGCAAAGGAAATCAATCCTAAGAATGATTTAAATATTGCAAGAGGTGTAGAACAATTATATATGCTTTCAGTGCCCCAGCTCATTTCACCAATTGCATTTCTTCTCAACATATCAATCTACACTCTGACAGGAAGTAAGACAGCAGTGGATTTAATTGGAAACACCAACCCTGGAGGACATTACAAGACGGTAACTGCCTGGCTGCGGGAACAAAAAAGTAATGAGCCGATACATTCTGATGGTGACATCATGAATGTTTTTGATAATGAACAAGTAATTGGACGAAAGAGTGCCATCCGGCCAAATCAAAAAGTGGATATATCAATCATCACAAACAAGGGAATCGTGCCAATGGATTCAACAGAAAATGTGGAAATGTTGCAAAATCAATCTTCTCTACGACCACACATACCTTTACAACTACAAAGTAATTCTGTGACAAATCAACATGATATTTCAATAAAGAGAGCTGCATCAGAAATGATGGACCAATCAAGTTCATATGTAAAGGAAATGGAAAAGAGACACTTTGAAGAGTTATATTACTATGTTGATGCTGCCATTGAAACTGTATATGAAGAACAAATACATGTAGTTGATGAAGAAAATACAAGGTTTGAGGATTCCATTGATCGAAAGGTTGCAAAAGAAACTCAAGTGGAAGAAATGATCCAGTGTGCTACCTGTTTAACGTGGAACCCAAAAAGGAAGCAAATTTGTGTCAATTGTAAAGAGAGAGAAGGCATGAAGTTAGCAAAAGACCTGAAAAAAAAACCTACTTCTACACCAAGGGAAAAGCCAACAACCTACCACAAGCTGGCTTTTAGTGGGGATGGGGAGTCAAAAACATGTATAGAAAGCACAGCATATGACCATGTACCTTCCAATCATCTCAAAAGTCATGAAGTTATCATTACAGATCCAGTCTTTTGTAACCCAAACAGCTACGAGACGGTTGCAATGGTCCTGCGGAAGATTGGAACGGAGAATGGCATCCACAGGTATGGTGGAAATCAACGACATTGGACATTTATTTGCTGTGATGGTTTACCTTACACCATATGCAAGAAACTACAAGAAGAGGCTGTTGTTTGTACTGAAGATGACTGCAACGAAAAGTTCTTAACAAAGGCAAAATTTGTAGCCCATGCACAACAAAAACATCCAGATAAAGATTCATGTACATGTTACAGAGAATTTGATTGGTTTTATCTCCGTATTGGGTCAGGTCACTATGAAATGAATCTGGTCAAATCCTTCTTCGAATTAAATTGGACACCTTTCTTGGAATCACTCTGTGAAAGAATGGGCTTTGTGTCCGACAATGCAAAGCAGTATGCAAAAGCATGCAAGGACCACCATAAAAGTTGGAACCTCTTATTAATATTTCATCTTTCGGCCTTGAGAGAATTAGTTGTCCCATATGTTCGCCATTGCTTAGAACAAAAAACTGTACCAGAAAGTAAAGGTTTTTTTCAGTACTGCAACCAGGTTTACAAGTCAGAAAACAGACCCAACTTTAGATATTTGATGGACATGGTATGTAGATATTCCCAAGCAATTATAAATTTTAGGGCAGCGATAAGAAGAAATAATGCAGATTTGCTAAAAAGTGCAAAATTCATGTCTAAAGAGCTATTCCATGGGCGTCAACATCCAAAGTACCAAGAAATTGAGATAAACGACACTCTGCAAGATCTACTCATGCCACAGAAGGTTCAACTTTTAAATGATGCATATGCCTCCATCACTACATCAGAAAACAAATCTACCGGCCAAGACTTTGATTTCATCTTGGAGGAGAAAAACCGCCAATTAAAAGCCTGGATACCCAAAGGTGTACCAACTGATGAAATTTGGGAAACTGTATGCAGAAACAACATCACATTAGAAAAGATAAAAACGCAATCACTTTTATTATTTGGGGTAGCTTCAGAAAAGGGGAAATCAAGACCTGTTGATGTGGAAGAACCTATTCACAGTTTCCGTTGTGTTCTTCGAAGCACTAATTACGTGATCAAAGAAGGAGATCACACTTCAATCACATCCATTGCACTAGATGACTAACTTATAAATTTTACAGAATTGGCAACCTCAAAGAGGTTATTTCACATAAGGCGAACCATCTTACAGGAAGACATTGAAAGCACTGCATTTTTAAGAAATCCATTACCGTTGACACCTTTAGAAAGACAGAAAATATACAGTACTGAAAATCTACGTCTACCTCAGCTGAAGTCTCAGATTGAATACTTACTTAGCATTTTACCAGAAGGAATTCAGTCTGATTACCACTATCAATTGTACAGATCAGAAATCAAAACAAAAAATAAGGATAAGCACATAGAGTTCCTTAATGCATTGCGGGAGGCAACCTCAGATTCTGCAGAGCATAATGATGGTCACCCTCAACTTAGTGAAACATTTGGATCTTATTGATAGGTGAGAAATGCCCGTTGAGTAGCCACGCCTTTATATATCCTTTATGTACTGCATGCCCCATCTCTGGCATTAGTTTCACCACTGAGTTCATGTAAGAAATTCATTTCCATTTGCTTAACGTATACATATACACTTACCATGTTTACACATCATTATGTTTTTAAACATTTATGCATGTAAATTTTTATTTTGTGATTGCACAGAAAAGAATGGAAATACTAACTATCGTCCTTTGTGTGGCTGCCTTGATCATGTTGGTGTTGGCCTTAGTTGGCTTGTTGATTTTCTTATGGAACTTCAACTGTATGGTTCAAGCCAGGTACATATATTACACTAACCATTACATGTTTAAGCTAGTTTTACAACACTTAATCATGTTAATAATACATGATTAAGTGTGATGATCACTATCTGTTTCTTGATTGTGTCTATATTTTGTTGTAAATGTCTGTAAAATTGTGCATGGAAAATTGTGCATTATAATCCATGTTGGCATGCACTGTAGTAGTGGTAATTAATCTTATTTTTTCCCAGTAGTTAATAATTATTATACATGTTATACCTCCAACATGTCCAATATTTCGACCCTTAGCGTGTCTAATTAAGGTTAGTCCAGAAAGCGCTTCACACGCATTGAATGTTTGATTTTTATCATTTATAGAAAATAATATCAATATGTGGATCGTGTCTTTCTGGCACAAATTCCATATTATTTCGTTTTTAATATGGTTATACACAGCAAAGAAGTAAAGGTGAACCAATGGGGAAATCAAACATCATTATTACAACATGTACAATATGACAAAGACAAAATCAGTAAACAAAAAATCATCAAAACAAAATAAACCGCACATACAACCGCAAAAACGCTATTAACAACTAAACTGCAATAAGCAAATCTGAACTCGTGTGCTCCAGAAGAGTAAGCAGTTAGCAAAAAAAAAGTTAAAATATTTTTTTATCTCGTCCCATTTATCATATGTGTTACGTGTAGATACTCTTATAATTCATATAATATTTAGGGGTTCAACATAATGAAATGGTTATTTATCATGATTTATATATTTATGGGGAAAATATGACCTATATTTTTAAGTACAGGTACAACCGGAGGGGTCAAATGTGAGGAAACCATGACCACGGCAAAGAACTGTATATATGTTACTCATGTTGCTGTAGAATAGGCAGTTTTTTTATTTCATTTTTAATTATTTTTGTAACTCCAAGAAATGGATGACAATCATGACAATATGGATGACAATCATGACAATATGGATGACAATCATGACAATATGGATGACAATCATGACAATATGGATGACAATCATGACAACAAAAAGTTATATTGGAAAAAACCAAAACCTGGAGTTACTGTATCAAAAAAAGATGACACCGAAGAAGACGTGAAAAAAAGATTAATCCAAAGGCAGAGAATGGCTAAAAGCCGTATTCACAAAAAAACTGAAAAGTATTAAACAAAAATTGAGCCAACAGAGTGAAGAGCCCGTAGAATTTCTGTACGTGATATATGAAATAAAATCTAAAAAATATAAATACGACGGTACTGGACACCTTTTAAATAGATTTGAAACTGGACAGGCTTTGACTACTGGAATCCCAAAAAAATCCAGGGAAGAGAGACTCGGGAGAAAAGTTACCAACAAAGAAAAAGGTGTTAAATTTTTGACTCCGGCGAAATACAATTACACATTCTGTGAGGGCAGCTCAGAACGTTTGGCTGAAAAACAAAAGAAGCAACTGGAAAGCCTTGTTACCACACAGGATGATGTAATAGATATTCCAATTCCAGAAAAGAAGAGGTAAATTATTTTCTTAAAAAAACGATTAGAAATAAAACAAATATTTATGATATGCATCCTCTGAATTGTAAAAACAACTGCAGCTTACAAATAAGGCAAATGTTTAATCCAATCAAAACACATCAGAGATGTTAGTCAAAAGTTGAATTGAATAAGTGCATTATTCCAGGAATAACCTCTCACCAGCAGCATTTGAAATGAAACTTAACCTTGGAGGGTAAAACCTAAAGGTATAGAACAAAAAGTACATCATACCCATAATACCAAAAAGTTGGAATAAGAAAGTCAGATCTAGTGCTGAACATCTCTACCATGTAAAGTACAAGGAGCTTTGTAAAGTGAAACATGTATATATATGTATATGATAAATTTGCATGGAAATGATGGTGCATTTTTGCATTATTATGATCGTGATGATATTTGTTTCATATCTTTATAATTGTAGTAAAACAGCAAAGAGAACCTTAGGTTTTGAAAAGGAAAGAGGAAAAGGAAAGCATGGAAAGGGAAAAACTTCATCAAAGTAAGCAACTCATCAATCATGTTAATGTTTTTATTTTTTTCAATTTAAAGGAATTAATTCCATGGTAAACATGGTAAAGTCAAAAGACGTAGTTCAACCTGAACAAAAATTATTTCAACAAAGCAAATTCAATTATCATGATAATAGCCCATGCATGTAATTATAGTATACATGATAAATCTGGATATGCATTTGAATATCAAACATTTGAAAGGACAAAGACAAAAACTAGTACGTAAACACAAACTGCAACAGCTCAAATAATAAGGCAAACACAAACCACACAAAAACAACTGAAATAGCCGTTAATAATATATACGCTTGTCAATTCATCTTATTCTCATTTTGTACATTATCTTACTGTAACTTGAGTACATGTTTCAGTATCGGCCTGCTTTAAAGTGCTTTTTATTTTTACTTTATAGTCAAGCGGATGTACCAAATGGGAGTGTGGGAGAACGAGGTAGAGGAAGAGGAAGAGGAAGAGTGGATGTACCAAAAGGGAGCATGGGAGAACGAGGTAGAGGAAGAGGCAGAGGCAGAAAAACAGCTACAAAGTAATTTTTGTTGGATAAATTGTTTAGAACTTTTCTAAAATTTGGTGTTTGCAATTATGCCAATGAAAAATGCAATCAAATTTATTTTCTTGTTGAATGTATTCTTGCTCTTTAATGAAAGAACAAACATGACAAAAGGAAATCCATTTCATACATGTCATATAAAGATATTACACATTAAATCGGAGATCAGCAAAATTTTTATCTGATAATACAATAACTTAACTTGTTCATATTGTTTGAAGATTAATTTAAGACATCTCAAAATATCATGATAAGAGAACAAATAGATAAAAAGCAATACTTGAAGATGTTGAAGGCCAGAAAGACAAGACACCAATATTTTTATGGAAAAACTAAACAATACAATACAAATGGTTGCATTAATTATAAAATGTATTATAAATTATAGTATTATATTTTTTTTATTTTAGGAGACAACTAGAGCCATCATCTTCATCTTCAGAAGACAGTTCAATTGTAGAGAACTCAGAAAGTAGTATAGACAATGACACTCCAGGCCCTTTACCGTGTCTACAATTACCTCCACCATATCCACCATTTCCACTAGCCTTACCAGACAGGTTGGTCATTAAACTATTAAGTACTATTCCAAAAAAAAAATATTAGACAGGAGATGGCTAATTGATATTTCCCAATTTTAGAATTTGAAGTATGCATTCAAATTACATGAAACCAATACAGCTTTAAACATTTTAACATATACATATAAATTACAACAAAGTTCCAGACAAAATTTTGCTACGCCTGACGCGCGTTTCGTCTATTCAAGACTTATCAGAGGCACACTATATGAATATGAAGAGCATAGAACAATTATACCAAAAAATGTCGAACGAGAAACCAAATTATTATTAAGACCAACCTATGTCTGGGGTAGGAAGAACCTTAGGGTTTTTTTTACTACGACAGATTTTAAATAATTTTAATGTCAAAAAAGTTTCCCAATGCACATGATTGATGTACTTCTGTATTTGTAACTATTCAAAATAAACACACCATCTTAAACGTGTTAAAGGAAATTAATAGATATACCTGACTTAGTGGTTTATCAGCAACCAAAATATTTCAATATTGTTCTCTCAATGTTTCTTTTTCAATACAGCTTTGAAAGTCATTATCAATCCCTCAACAATCATGACAATCCAGAGGAAGATATTTTGTCCTTTGAGGACATATTAAATACATGTATACATGTAGATATGGAGGTATCAACTGGCATGACTTGTTTGATAAACTGCATTTTTTGATTTCCCATTAATATTGTTAAATTTTCTGGATCCACCTCTTTTAAGTCCTTCCTATACTAAAACTGTCTATTTACATTGATATTGTTGATGCATGAAATTGCTAACAACTATGTTGCCTGTAAGTCCAATCATCATATGTATAATCATTGCATATTCAAGGTCTTATTAAATTTCTACATTGTATTAATAATCAGGAAAAAAATACAAAGCAAAATGATGACAAGTTCACAAATGTGTGTATTTCCAAATCATATTTATGATTACTAATTGAGAAAATGATACACAAAAACTCCAGAAATATTTACTGTCGATTAACATGCATTGAATTTATGAAATACGGTGTTCAAATCAGTTAGTAAAATTGACGCCATCTTTGCAAATACATTGTCACTGTTGTTGTAACAGGCAATTGCCCAAAATGGGAAAACAAAACAAAATCATGTTTTGTTTTTTTCTTTTTTTTTAGGATGACCACCAAGGAAGAAAGGCAAAAGAATGTAACAACATTGAAGAAGATGCAAATGGCAATATGATACGAAAAGAGGGCAATCAAGAATCTGACAACATTGAAGAAGGTGCAAATGGCGAAATGATACGAAATGAGGGCAATCAAGAATCTGACAAAATTAAAGAAAAAGAAGTTAAAGATGCAAGTTTCATCACTCAACCCTCTTCTTAACCCAATTTTCATGTACCACCAGAACTCGAGTGAATTTCTTCATTCACTATGCAGCACCAAAACAAAAAAACAAAAAAAATGTCAAATAACATACATGTGTTATTGCTACTAGTTTACTGTAAAATCTTTTTTATTATTGTCACATGTATTATTGTTGAATATTCAAGGTCTGATAGAAGTTTTACATTGTATTAATATTCACAGTAGAAATACAAAGCAGAATGATGTCAGATCTACAAATGTGTGTATCTCCAAAACATAATTAAGAAAATGATGAACATGGCAAAACACAAAAAACTCCTGTGGATCAACAGGTGTTGAATGTTGAAATCGGTAAGTACAATTGAAGCCATCTTTAAAAATACAGTGTGACTGTTGCCCGAAATGGAAAAAAAAATCATGTTTTCTTTTCTTTTTTTTAGGATGACCACCAAGGAAGAAAGGCAAAAGAATGTGACAACATTGAAGAAGATGCAAATGGCAATATGATACGAAAAGAGGGCAATCAAGAATCTGACAACATTGAAGAAGGTGCTAATGGTGAAATGATACGAAATGAGGGCAATCAAGAATCTGACAAAATTAAAGAAAAAGAAGTTAAAGATGTAAGTTTCATCACTCAACCCTCTTCTTAACCCAATTTTCATGTACCACCAGAACTCGAGTGAATTTCTTCATTCACTATGCAGCACCAAAAAAAAAAAAAAAAAAATGTCAAATAACATACATGTGTTATTGCTACTAGTTTACTGTAAAATCTTATTTTTTATTGTCACATGTATTATTGTTGAATATTCAAGGTCTGATAGAAGTTTTACATTGTATTAATATTCACAATAGAAATACAAAGCAAAATGATGTCAGATCTACAAATGTGTGTATCTCCAAAACATAATTAAGAAAATGATGAACATGGCAAAACACAAAAAACTCCTGTGGATCAACAGGTGTTGAATGTTGAAATCGGTAAGTACAATTAAAGCCATCTTTGAAAATACAGTGTGACTGTTGCCCGAAATGGAAAAAAAAAATCATGTTTTTTTTTCTTTTTTTTTAGGATGACCACCAAGGAAGAAAGGCAAAAGAATGTGACAACATTGAAGAAGATGCAAATGGCGATATGATACGAAAAGAGGGCAATCAAGAATCTGACAACATTGAAGAAGGTGCAAATGGCGAAATGATACGAAATGAGGGCAATCAAGAATCTGACAAAATTAAAGAAAAAGAAGTTAAAGATGTAAGTTTCATCACTCAATCCTCTTCTTAACCCAATCTTTCATGTTTTCTGTTCCTGTTTTTTTTCTGTGTGTGTGTTTTTTTTTTGCCTTGATTGGCAGGTAGGTTTTCACAAAATGAGTTGACGCAAAACAAAGAAAACTAGACAAAGTCGATCTAGCGATCGCTGATACCCCCGCTTTTGTGAAAATTTCTAACGTTTTTCGTGGATTGTGACCTTGAAATTGGATGGATTTCCACCAAAATCAATAGGCTTCTTACCAACAAAATATATAAGAATATTTTACAGTTTCATTAAAATCGGATGAAAACTTTTTGAGTTATTTTCCGGAAACAACTTTTTGTAAAAATTTCTAACATTTTTCATGGACTGTGACCTTGAAATTTGACAGATTTCCCCCAAAATCAATAGGCTTCTTACCAACCTGATATATAACAATATCCCAAAGTTTCATTCAAATCACATGCAAACTTTTTGAGTTATCATCCGGAAACAACTTTTTTGTAAAAATTTCTAACGTTTTTCGTGGACTGTGACCTTGAAATTTGATGGATTTCCCCCAAAATCAAAAGGCTTCTTACCAACCTGATATATAACAATATCCCAAAGTTTCATTCAAATCGGATGCAAACTTTTTGAGTTATTGTCCGGAAACAACTTTTATGTTAAAATTTCTAACGTTTTTCGTGGACTGTGACCTTGAAATTTGACGGATTTCCCCCAAAATCGATAGGCTTCTTACCAACCTGATATATGACAATATCCCAAAGTTTCATTCAAATCGGATGTAAACTTTTTGAGTTATTGTCCGGAAACAACTTTTTTGTTAAAATTTCTAACGTTTTTCGTGGACTGTGACCTTGAAATTTGACGGATTTCCCCCAAAATCGATAGGCTTCTTACCAACCTGATATATAACAATATCCCAAAGTTTCATTCAAATCGGATGTAAACTTTTTGAATAATCATCCGGAAACCAAATGTGGACGGACAAACGGACGGACGGACGGACGGACGGACAGACGGACGGACGGACATGAGGACCACTATATACCCCCGACTCTGTCGAGCGAGGGTATAAAAACAGACACAGCCTTACTATACAATATGATACATGCATTTATACTGTCACATGCATCCAAGTTTAAATACATGTAACGTCTAGTATCTCAAATATGTCTACACAAGTCAATTTTCTAAAATTCCTGTGGGTGTAGACATGACAGTGAAGATGATTATAATTGTAATGGGAGTTTGATTTTCGTTAACAAATAAAACAAGTAAGTTGCTGTTTACCTCATCACATTAATTGGCTTATTATAATTTCAGGATGAGATTCAAATTGGGACATATGTTCTAATAAGATATGGAAAACAGGATTTACCGGCAATGGTGAGTTATATAGATACAATCTATACCATATGTACCAAGATGCTTCTGTGATCTCACAATTTATCAGATATTATTTTCTAGCTCCTCTTTCTGGACTTTACATGGATCATCTCAGTTTGGTAATTTACCTTTACTAACCACAAGAGCATTGTAAAATTGTAAAAAATTAATTTGGATAGGAATATTATCTTAAGAAGCAAAAAATGTTAAGAGGGAAGAATTTAATGTATTCCTACATCAAAATATGTCTAAAAGTGGCAGGACGAAATCATTCAATACAAAAAATGGAGACCATTAAAAAAAAAAACAACAAAAAATGATCCAACACTAAAAACATGAAAACACATATTGTGAAATCAAAAAAATAAATATGATCATGATGATTAAAAAAATATAGAAATTGGGTGATGAGAACCATTTACTTTATACCATATAATAAATCTTTTAAAAATTTCAAAGTTTTGTGGTTGTACATATGGTAGAATAATGTCACTGTATGGAGGAATATATAATGGAGATTTAAAATAAAACAATTCAACATGTTTTCAAATACACATGAAAATCTTACCTCAAATAAACTTGTGCATATATTTTATTTTTCAGATTACAAAGATATCTGACAATGAAAATGGTTATGGGCACAGTTTTTTAAAATATCAAAAAGAAGATTATATAGTTTGGAAACAACGGAATATTTTGTTCCACTTACAGACATTGTTAAAACTATTAAACCTCCTGATATTGTACCATCAGGAGGCACTAGATTCCTTTTTAAATTTGAAGATTTTTAGAACTTTGAAAGATTTTGGTAATTTTTGATTTGTGTCCGTCTGCTCATTTTTACTTTAGGCTTTGGCAATTCCAGTTTTCTGCAGTTAATCAACTATGTATAACTTAGAACTATAAATCTTAAAACAATACTCAAAGCCTTAAGCATGTTAAATTTACATTTTTTGTAAACAAAAAAATTTAAATTTACATTTACATTTCATTTAGCAAAAAATGTTGATTTTGTTCATGTTGTTGTTTAAATATTTTTTGCATGTTTAACATCTTCCAAGTTGATGTTGCTTAACGGTTAAAACATTTATTTTATTATTCACCTTGTTCACCATGTTCTACATTTCTAGGAGTATAATTAAAAATGAAACAGGTAGTCATGTCAACCATGTTGTCAACATTGTCCTTGCAATATGCACTTCCATTGTATATGTTTTATGTAGCACATTTTTTTAGTAATTTTTACTATTGTTATTAAGTTGACTAGTTGTTTTGATATAAACATGCATTTTGGTAGTTTTTTCCATTATGCATATTTTTTGTTATTAATTGTGATATTGGGGACAATAATTATACTTTACCCTTGTTAATTGCAATTTGCAATTTTGAAGATTGTTAACTGCAAATTTGAAAGATGTTTGGTAAGTGACTCTACAATGTTAAGTTTATTCAGGAAAAGTTTTTGATTTGTATCCATCCTCTCATTTTTACTTTGAACTTTGATGATTCCAGTTTTCTGCAGTTGATCATGTTCATTAAAACAATAATACAGCCTTAAGCATGTTAAATTTACATTTCTTTTAGCAAAAAATATTGATTTTGTTGTTTAAATATTTTTTGCATGTTTAACATCTTCCAAGTTGATGTTGCTTAACGGTTAAAACATTTATTTTATTATTCACTATGTTCTACATTTCTAGGAGTATAATTAAAAAAATGAAACAGGCAGTCATGTCAACATTGTCCTTGCAATATGCTCTTCCATTGTATATGTTGTATATGTTTTATGTAGCAAATTTTTTTTAGTAATTTTTACTATTGTTATTAAGTTGACTAGTTGTTTTGATATAAACATGCATTTTGGTAGTTTTTTCCATTATGCATATTATTATGCAGATTTTTAATGTTTTTTTAAGAACATTCGATACATTTAGATGCATGTATTATTACCATGACACAACTGAAACGAGAAATATATTTTGATCACATTTTTATACGGGTAATATTTTTTATCTCATTTTTACACGGGTAATATATCATGTATATTTTGATCTCATTTTAACATGTTTTATTATCATATTAATTGCTGATATAAGATGTACTGATCACACTGATTTTACATTTTGATGTACTCTTAAACTGTTGTCTTAAGTCATTTTTTAAGTAATTGCACTTTGTCTAGTCTACAAAATTTAATTGTGAACATGTGAGTTATAATATTCAGAACAAGTTTATATGATTGAGTCATGATGACTAACCAATTACATATATTTCTAGTCATGTCATGCAGGTTGCTTAAAAGAAATTCTAGTTATAGTTTTTTTAATTAAATAAAAGTTCATAATAACATTTATCATTTTTGTAATTTCTAGTATTAGTGGGGAGTTAGAAATAACAGTCTGACGGCCAGCCCAAGTCTGGTAACTTTTGGGGTAGGGCTGGCTAAAATTCATGGAAATTCGACTGGCTCTAAGTTAAAAACAGGTAGAACCTATACAATGCTATATGTCTGCTGATTTTTCTCTTTCCTATCATTATACTGTCATGGGGAGGCTATTAGTCTCATTTCACAAACAGTACACATCATAATATTAACATAATTGGTTATGTATCAATGTTGTAATACAGTTTGCAGGAAACATACTGTGACTGACTATCATGTTAGTGGTAAATATCAGTGTATTAAAGCATTCTTTCTGAAAGAACACACCATCAACACATATTTACAAAAAAATGGAGTACTTTATTTTTACATCAAAATGTCAACTATAGTAACCTTTTCAGGTTATCTCAAGAATAACACATGCTTGTTACCTCAAAACAATAATGGGAGACAACTACTATTCAAATTTGTTACAAGTACAGTTTTCATTATAATATTCAACAAATTTAATGAATAACATGCATATGTTATTACAGGTTTACAGAAATGAAAGAAAGACAACTCTTGTTCATTAACTATAATAACAAATGTATGTTATTTTCTGTAATAACTTAAACAAGTTATGCCCCTGACTGATTAATATATTCCATAAATATGTAAGATATCTAAATTAAGATTTCAATAACGGTCTGCACACCAAAAATTACAAACAAATAGTTTAACAAATATTTCACTAATGTCTTTGAAAAATGTTTAGAAAAATCAAATGGTACTGCCACAAAAGTTTGAAAAATAGTCCTCTCATTCATAACAAGAATATAACTTTACTTTTTCTTTTTGTTGTTGGTATCCTTCCTTGTTTTCTTTGTTTTTGTTCCTTTCTTATCTGTAACAAAGTGCATAAAGCATAAGTACAATACTCGATAAAATAGCTATAAAACTGTTGTAAAGAGTTATAATTTAATCTATTATTACAAAAAACAAAAACAAAACAAAACAACAACAAACAAAAAAAACAACAAGAAAATGTGCCTTGGCCACACCCAATCTCTCTTCAGTCAAGTATGAAATATTTGGCACAGCCTTAACGAAATTTGCCAGTGAAGAAGTCTCATCATGTTGTAACTGTGTATATATATCAAGTTTCATGATTATGGGCAGTTAAAGGTTCCAGCAATGGAAAACCTAATGTGGGATGCACAGTTGAATTGACGGACAAACGAACAGAAAATATGTCTACTGAAATTTTGTAGTCAGGACATACAAAAACAAAAAAACATTCCAACAATCATACATATTTTTTTCAGCAGGAATATTTAAACACCCATTTTTTTCTAGGGCCCTATGCTTAAAATGTGAGCTAGCTTTGCTTGAAAATAAAGCAAAGGATTATCCATTCCAAAACTAGTAATCTGTGAGCTACTGCTCTCTCAGTATACCCCAGCTATACACATCATTTAATTGACTGAGTCGGTAAACAGGAAGTAAATATGCAACGGACCTGAAATCGGTAATCGCAATATAGGACCACATGGTAATGTCATATATTTTCAAAATTTTCAGTGGTTGTGGTAAGAAGAAAAATGTAAGGAAAGTTATGTTATGGACCAAGTATACCCCTTCTTCTTTGAATAATTAGTGTAATTAAAATTCTCTCTGTTAACTGAGATAGGACTAAAATGTACAAAGCGTACGGTAGATGTTAAGAAAGGATTCTTAAAAATATAAATCACTAAAGTGGATAATTTATCCCAGTGATCGAAAAATAAAACATATTATTAAAAATACCTTTTGCCACACTTTTTCTCTTCCTCACTGTTACAATCACCTGTAAAAATATATTTTGTTTTTATTTATTGAAAATATGCCAAAATACCTGATATTTAAACATATCACATGCATATGTAGCTATAAATTTCTTATATAAATTTAATTCTATTTCTAAGACCATTTGTGTACATGTAAAAAATAAAAATATTACGTTGCACACAAAATATAATTATTTCATGCAAACAACTTAAAAAGTTGTTTGCATGAAATAATTATTGTGCTCACAAAATATTATCTGGTGGGGACAAAATGTTAAACTGTGGGTCTAGCCTCTTATACAGGAAAGGTTTCAGTTGGTCTGCTATATTTATTCTATAAACATATACCAGTGCATGTACCTTGTTTCAACGATCTGTTTTGAATAATACAATCAAAAACATGTACCAATGTTCCTTTGCCTGTGTCAAATCAAGTCTTTATATATTTTTTCCCACAAGTAGCTGCCTTTGGCATACATCTTTCCATTATTATTTCTTTGCCTTTTTACATTCAATCTGACAAAAAAATAACAACATTTTCAAGTTAATACAAAATGATTACAGGTATTGAGATTTTTTAACCATTAATAACCTACCTGAATCAAACACAGACTGTACATTGTATTATATCTATGGTTGTACTTTGAAGAATAGAAATAGGACCAAATTTATGTATGCTTATAAAATCAAGAAAATCACACAAAAAATTAAAAACTGTTGCCATGGTTTCTGTACCATTTATTATAATATATATTTTGAAACTGAGTTGAAAGTTTTCACAGATTCTCATTAAATTTGAGAAGTTTTAAATTTATATAAAAATGTAAACCTAGAAGTCAAATAAGAAAACTATTCCTATTTCCTATTATCTCCTCAATGAAGAAGGAACAGCCATTAATTTGAACAAATTTGAATTCTTTTTACCATGGCTTTTGTTGAAATTCTCAGAAATTGAAATTAGCACAAAAGTACCTAAAAATATGGAGTTTATTTTTATTTTAACATATAGTATTTAACAATTTCTTAATAATTTTCCATTTGTAAAGTGTATGGTCCTCCATTTGAAAAAACTTTATTCCCTTTCGATCCAGGAAACTACATATTAAGTTTGATGGAAATGAGCCCATAGGTTCTAGAAAAGAAGAAAAAATGTTAAAAGTTTATAAAAACAACATGCACATATAACTATCAAATTGTGATTAGAGAAGCTCACTTTAGGACTTTACTAAATTTCACAGGTACTAAGTAAGCTTTAAAAAATGTGCTTACATCTAGGATCTGTCCTAATTTAATTTTAAATCTGCAGTGCTTTTCACAAAAAGTCGGAAGTGTAAAAATTTATCGTAAGTGTTGCAAGATCAAAAGGAAATCCATTGCGATGTCAGCACTTACGATAGATTTAACACAAACAACCTTTTGTGAAATCGACTTCTGTACTTTAATTAAACTAGAGGCTCCCAAGAGCCTGTAATCGCTCACCTGGAACTCAAATGACTTAAACTATATTTAAATTTTTGAAATTTACAGTTTCAGTCTAGTTGTTAAAGCTTTTAAGGTACTGTGCAAAAACTAAACATTTCTTCAAAAATTTTAGTTAAGTACAAAACTCCTATAAGGTGACATCAGACAATTTCTGAAAATTAAATGGTTTTTAGGCCTTGTCCTTAATTGTCATTTAGAAATTAAAAGTTTCACTCTAGGTGTGTTACAGACTAATTTATAATACAAAAACTGATCATTTGTCTAAATTCATAATTAAAGGGCAATAACTCCTATAAAGAGTCATCTTGCAATTTTGGACTAAGCAATCATTTGTAGGCTTTGCTTTGCTGATCATTTGTGCAATTTACAGTTTCAATCTAGCTGCTCTAGTTTTCAAGTTACAGGACCAAAATGAAAAATTTCATTAAAAAATTGTCATTTAAGGGCAATAACTCCTATAAGGAGTCATCTGACAATTTCAGACCAATTAAGTGAATTGTAGGGTTTTTATTGCTGATCATTTTTGCTATGTAAAGTTTAACTCTACCTGTTATAGTTTTTAAGTTGCAGGACAAAAACGGAAAAATTTCATAAAAAATTGCCATTTAAGGACAATAACTCATAAAAGGAGTCATCTGACAATTTCAGACACGCTAAGTGAATTGTAGGGCCTTTATTGCTGATCATTTTTGCTATTTACAGTTTCACTCTTGCTCTTATAGTTTTCAAGTTATATTGTAAATACCAAAAAGTTTGTCAAAAATCGTCATTCAAGGGCAATAACTCCTACAAGAAGCCAATACAAAACTTCACACTAATAGCAACTATTGTAGACTTAATGTGCTGATCAATTTGAAGTAACGGTTTTCTCTATAGCTATTATAATTTTGAGTTATGATCAAAAACATGTGTTGACACCCATGTTCTATTTTTAGTAACAGCGGCCATCTTTGTTTGTTGATCAACACCCTGGGTACAAATTTGAAACTAGGAACCCTAAGGATGATTGTGGCTAAGTTTGAAAAAAATTGGCCCAGTGGTTTCAGAGGAGAAGATTTTTGAAAAAGTTTACGACGAACGACAGATGCCAAGTGATAGCAAAAGCTAAAAAATTGGGGCTTAAAATAGAATCTTTTCACTGGTTTTATATTGTCATAAAATCACGTAAATTCAGTAAAATGAAAAAATTACACAAAATCTTGACTTTTTAACTTGTAGTTGTTTTTTTTTAAAACTAGTCAAATAAAGTTTGGACTAGTGATACCTAGGAGGTCTAAGTCTGAAGAAGTAGTCAAAAATGTTTATGGCACAGACTGCCTCTTGCAATGAATTTTAAGGGATTAAAAAAATTTAAATACATGAATACAGTTCATGATTGTATGAACTGATTTAGCCTTATATTCATTAACAGTTCATGAATGGTTCATATATTCATGGCAGGGATGTTTTAACATTTCACACTTTGGACATCAGAAAAGACAAACAGTAAAACAAAACAAAAAATGTCTGCAACTTCAAGATAAGAAAGCAAATTTCAAAACTCCTTCAGAAATGCATGTATTTAAATCAGTCTGTGAAAAAATAGGTACTGTGCATAAGCAAGCATACGAGTTGTGTGTCTGGCAGACAGAAAAACAGCATACATGTAGATGGGAGACATACTAATATAATAAATAACAGTTATTACCTTAGTCATGACTATGCTTCCATGGCATGTATGTGCCTATACTTGCATACTCCTTTACCATGTTTACCATACATGTTGGGTTGATACTAGTATCTGAAAAAAAATCATTAGAAGTAATATTTTATACAATATAACTTCAACTCAAAAATGTGCATAAATCCCACACAAAAAATAAATTTGCATGTTTCCTTATTAAAATTATTATTATTAAAATTATTTATACATGTGTATGTAACAGTGTCGTCTTTCCACCAGTGTATTACTTCCTTACACTAGTGTATTATTTCCTGTGGTTAAATTACACTAGTGTAAAATTTCCAATGGACAGATCAATTATTATTAACTCACCTTCTATTAAAATCTTGTTACATGGAATCTTAAATCTTAATTCCTTCACTTGTAATCAAGTGGTATGTTGGATTACTGAATATAATGTTCACATTTCTGAAAGTTGTAACTTTTCAACAATTTGATTGACAGCAACAGATCTGTTATCTTATTTCAAGTTCCCATTAAAGTTCAAGTAAAGTTCATGCAGTTTATTACTCATGTTATACAGATTATAGAAGATGCATGTACACTAAGCACTAGAGTTGGGTAAATATATTTACTTGTTGCAAAATGGTACAAATATTGTTGTCTGCACTTTTAAGTATCTTAATCTTAAAAATTAATTAATGCATTTCTTGGTCACTAGAACTAAGAGTATATGGGGTCTTGTAATATTTTCATGTTTGAAAACCCCTCAAGTAACTAAACTTTTATTGTTTAACTTTTAATTTTACTCAGGCCTGTCAGCAGAAAAAAATTCTTAAACCAATATATTTTTCCTCAGATCACCTAAGTTATCATAGTAATTGAAAATCAATAGAATTCAATAAAATTTTAGAATTTGCTTTGAATAAGCTATGACAAAAAAATTTGTTTAATTTGTTAAACAGAAACATCTTTAATCTTTAAGAGTTCTGATGACTTCCAGTGTTAAATTAATCAGGATCAGGATAAGTCATTCCTTAATGAAGATCAAAACCTATTCATGATCTGTTATTCATGATAAAAACAGATTATCATTGTCTTACAGCAACATTACTGTCAAGTAGATGCAATCATTAAGTTTTTAGCACTGATTAAATTATTACTCGATTATATAATTATTTAATCTAGCTATGTGTAAATTGATTATGTTTGCAAATTAACCTAATCAAAATGACTTGTTTGTGTGAATGGTGTTTAACACCACTTTCAGCAGTTTTTCTGCTGCTATATCGCCACATCCAATTTATATTGGGTGAGGAAGTCTGAGTACATGGAGGAAACCCAGACCTCTAAATATGCTAAACTATACATGTAGGTAATAGTCTAAGTCTATTAATAAACTTTTAAAATCTATTCTGCAACTTATCAGAAAATTATGCTGGATATGGAAATTCTGTCATAATGTCAAGGAGTAGTTTTGTTTGAATGCTTTGTCTGTATCTGTATGTGGTATAGTATTGGATCATTTCATGGTGATGGGTGTAGCCACCTTATTAGCTTTCTGGGAGCCTTCAAGGCTTCTTCAGTAGATCACTGGTGACTGTTTTAATAAATTAAATTTTATTATTTGGTTACAGCTATTTGCAATTTAAAGCATTTTTATGATAACATGAAACATTTACTACTTTTGTGTTTATTTTTGTATTTTTAAGTTTAAAACAATTATATAGTACTATCTGTACCAAACCCATGGGAAGGGAGAATTCATAAATTCTCATCGAAAGCAGAGTGACTAGTAACAAATTAAGTGCTCCAATAAAATCACTTGCTGAAACCAAATCCCTATAGTATGTATGGCTACATGGATGAAACATGCATTATGCAGTGATAATAAATGAATGTTAATTAGTTGAAAGGAATGCACAAAAATGTTTGAAATTTTTCAGTTGTGAGAAATTCTAATATGACGTCCTGCATTCGCTATGTAAACAAAGCCGTGTTAAAATTCCAATAAATTTAGTTCGCACATGCGCAAGTTATTGGTTAAAGTCGTTTAAATTTAATTGAAAACAACTCAATTTTTTAAACCATAATCATCGTTACTGTTAATAGAGTTGTTATTTTAAGTCTGAATTCTGCGATTTGCATGATTCATTATTCAGCCATTAAATTATGTTTCCACCTTTCTACATTATGGCAGCCATTCACTAGCGCACATTTATATGCCGCTTCACTGTACAGATGATCGTATTTGTCATAATCAGAATCGAAATAATTCATGGATACCATACTTTATTGTCGTTTTAACATGGGTGAGCATTATATTCATGATATTTTACCCCTCGCTATCGCTCGGAGAAAAATATTCAAGAATATAATGCCCACCCATGTTAAAACGACAATAAAGTATGGTATCCATGAATTATTTCTTAAATTAACAATGGGAGAAGAAATTCTAAAAGACAAGAAAACAAATACATTTTATGTCTTAAGACATGTGTCAACATGTTGATTAAAGATGTGGATTTATTTTAAGACTGTTGTGTCAATGTGAATGTACAATAAACTAGAGGAATGTATTCACACGAATACGACTCACCCGCCTGCCAAATTTGTTTTCTAGCACAAATGTTGAACAATATATTACAAAATGCAAAGTCAAGATCATGGGTGTACACGCAGGATTCAAGGGCTTTTTATTTTTTTTCAATCTGTCAATATTTTGCCACTTGCAGCAAAAAACTTCAACATCTTGTTATATTATTTCTGACAGAAAATTTTCTTCATTCAGCCATTTGTTCCCAATGACAATAATATGCTGAAAAGTACACCCGACATTGTTTTAATCCTGATTCGACACGGAAACTATCAACAATAAGAAAAATTATTTAATTAAAAAATAAACAAACGTGAAGGATAGATAAAATCTGAGATTTTTTAAATTAAATTATTCCCCCCTCCTCAATATAATAAATTGGCATTCAAAACCATGTAGGTATATTTAAATCCACTGTGTTATCTATCTAAACTGCATCTGTAGCTGTGTAAGCTATTTATAGAACAGTGTGCACATCAATGAACAAAGAAACATTAATTAGGGAATATCTCTGTAATAATTGAATTAATAAAAAAGTTAATATATTTTATAAAAGTGTAATACAATAGATAATTTATAATCTACACCTTTTCACTATCTTTTAAAATTATGTCACGTGACATTTTTACAAGCACAAATGCACAACCACGTGATATATTTAAATACCTGTTACCGATCGACAACGTTGGTTATTTATAGAACAGTGCACACAGCATTGAACAAAGAAAAGAAACCTTAATTAGTGAATATCTCATTAATAATTAAATTAATCAATCGTTTATTGTACTAAATTGGACCAATAATCCCTGCAAGTTTGAGCTCTTAATATTGTGGTTTTCGGATAAAAACGGTTTCACACAAAATCTGTGACAGACAAAATTTTGCCAAAGTGAATACATTACTTAATGACCCGCCTCCTACTGGAGGGTGGGTAAGTAATTAAATTTATGAATAGGTCTGGTTTAGAAATTAAAATATATGATTAGGTCCCGTTTTATCTCCTGAAAGTATATACATAGGGCGCATTTACCCACAAATCTGTACCTAAAATTGTACCATTAGTTACCCACCCCTCTGCCATGTGAGATTAGTACATATTCTGGGGCTTTGAATTTTGTAATTTTGTCATGGTTTTGATTCAATAGAAATTATATTTTTAATATTTTAATTTCGTTTAAATACTCTATACATGAGCAAAGTTGGTTATTTCGTATAACCTAACTTGGTTTTTCAGCACGTGACTGATTGTGACGTCATAATAAGATGTATTGATGATGTTGACTATACATGAATTTTTTCGCAAACAACAAGTGACGACACTAAAATTGTGAATTGCAAATATTATTTGATTACTTGTAAAATATTGTTCATGTTACTTCATTTTTACTATAGAATTTAAAATATAAGGTTTGTTTTCAATTGTTGGTTAGATTTTTGGATATAAAAGACTTTGGATCGATTTACGCTGCAACATAAACCGCTTTGCGGTTTATTCAGTGTAAATCGACCCAAAGTCGTTTATATCCAATAATCTAACCAGCAATTGAAAACAATCCTTAAATTAGAACTAAGAAATTCCATAATATAAGAATGGACTATAAATTCAATATATCTAATGATCTGCTAATTGGTTGAAAGCATTCTATTTCATATATCTATAATTCTAATTAATATGATTTGCATATTTAGAAATACATTTATTTCATTGGTTGAGATTACTTCCGGTAGAGGTTTTCAACCAAATTTATTTTTTGATAAATGAAGTTGACTTAATTTATATTTGGATAAATGACGTTGACCGAACTATTTTTACCGTAACCAATGTAAACAAAGATGGCGGCTTTCAATATCGAAAGTAGCGATCAGCTTATAAATTATTTGTTTGATGAATTATCATAAATGATTTGCTAAATTTAAAACCTTCCTTGTGTTCGATACAGAAAATAAGGTTATAGATTGATATAAAACTTAATTGTTTATTAAAATCAGAAAATGGTTTATGGAATAATCGCACGTAAAAATAAACAAAATATTCATACGTTCAGTCAATCCCGCTACCAAATACACAAGAAATATGAAGTTGAGAAACACGTTAGATAAATTAATTCCTTAATGCAATTTTAAAGACTTTTAGAGATTAAACACAGTTTTCAATGGATTTATCTGTATATCAAAAAGACCAACTCACTCACAAACATATCATAAAAGTCCTTATTTGTTTGTGAGTGAGTTGGTCTTGTTGATATACCGATAAATCCATTGAAAACTGTGTTTAATCCTATAATAAATACTGCTAGACTCCCCTTTTGTGTATAACTAGAAGGTGTGTGGCAGTGCAAAAAAAAAGATAAAAGTTAAAGATGTCAGGAAGACATCTATAGGAACTATTGTTATTGAATAAAAATTGGGAAATTTAATTAAAATTAGAGATGGAATTGATAAGGAGTTAAAAACAGTCTAGGCTATGTTTAGATTGTTCAAAGCCTGTCTGAAATGATCAGGATCAGGCTGCATAACAACAGTGGTTGGTAGTTTATTATTTTATAATACAACAGTCTGCTGAAAAAATTAGTATTTGTAAGTGTAACTTAGTGTGAATCTGTCCTTATGTTTTAGGGACGCATGATTCTGTATACATGGTCATTGGGGGGGGGGGGGGGAGCTAGAGGTGGGTCCATTCACAGGTTAACATTTTTGTTATTTTTCCCAAAGCAGATAACAGTAGAAACAGCAAATAAATAAAATGAATTTTCAGTGTTCTGACTATTCGAAAAGGTCAATGGCCCTACTTTTCAGCAGCTACAGCTGTCGTACTGTCTGCTAGGGCTACGATGTGATTACTCATTTTGAGATAGCTACAAAAGAATCCTGTCACTGTCAAATAACGAGAATATAGGAAAATAACACAAATATTGATAAAAATTCTACTCACGATTTTCATTACACTTGGTCAAAATCACTTTAGTCTGCTTTTCGCCAAGTCTCATGCTGTAATTGCTGTATACATGGTCATTGGGGGGGGGGGGGGGAGCTAGAGGTGGGTCCATTCACAGGTTAACATTTTTGTTATTTTTCCCAAAGCAGATAACAGTAGAAACAGCAAATAAATAAAATGAATTTTCAGTGTTCTGACTATTCGAAAAGGTCAATGGCCCTACTTTTCAGCAGCTACAGCTGTCGTACTGTCAGCTAGGGCTACGATGTGATTACTCATTTTGAGATAGCTACAAAAGAATCCTGTCACTGTCAAATAACGAGAATATGGGAAAATAACACAAATATTGATAAAAATTCTACTCACGATTTTCATTACACTTGGTCAAAATCACTTTCGTCTGCTTTTCGCCAAGTCTCATGCTGTAAATCGCCGCATTTTAACTGGTACCTGTCCATATGCAGAATTATAATATGTAAATTTCGGAACCCAGTATGGCAACTGGATACACCGGTAAGGCGAAGATACTTGCTTAGCCCAGGCCACAGGCGGTAGTGTAACAGTATTTCAAATAATTCTGTGTGCGACAAGTGCCAGTGATTTATTGTTTGGTCTATTTTAGTTCAGAAATTAATAGAAGTAAGTCAAATACAAATCAAGATTGAATCAACTGTACATTAAAATCTAAATTACGATGAATATGTGTGACCTCATGTGTCATAAATATGCCAATAAGCCTTTTATAAGGCCATTAAAGCCAAAGGGACACAACAGTTAAGATTGAAGACTTTTTAAGATTGAAGTAAATGAAGACAAAGTAATAGTTACTGTTTGCGTTCTATTGCATTTCCTTATGTCAATGCATGTAGACAGTGCTTAAGTTAAACAAATATACAATATTGTTATTATGTTTACCTTTTTTTAATTTTTTGGTTATCATTAATATTTATTACATGAATATAATTTTGCGTGTTTTTGATTGGTTTAAAAACAACTTTTGGGTCACGATAAATCGCAACAGTACTAAAATTACATTAAATGTTTGTACGCTGCACGATTCCGCTGCATTGTAGTAAGCGGAATACGATATCGACCTGGTTTTTATGTTTTAGCCAATCAGAATAGCCGTCTTAACAAATTCATTTGTCCAATCAAATAGATTGTATTAATTGTACAATCTGCATGACAACAACAAATGGGAGAAACGTCGGCTTTGCGATATATTGATTCATTTATACTGTTCTAAATATTTGCAACTGTAATTTCAGGATTACCAGCAAATTGATATCAGAATGCAGTATTAAATAAAAGTATTAAGGGTACCAACAATTACAAAATGTAAACAGGGGCTCCAGTAGAAAAAACATCCTCTGTTTTTCGGATCAAGTGAGATGGTGGTTTTATTCTTGTAATAAAACAATTAATCACTTTGATATACGGTCGCTATCAGGATTGATCAGCCCTCAAAAATGTATATTCACCTCGCCTAGCGGCTCGGTGAATATTACATTTTGTCTGGCTGATAAATCCTGATAGCGACCTATATCAAAGTCATTAATTGTATAATATCACAGGTTTATAGTCGTTTCGTACCTGCCATTTCGTACCATGTCCATTTAGTACCACATCTTAATTGTTAATGGTTGATGTTATGTACTATTTTTAGGTTTGGATCCAATATTTATTTTTAATAGAATGATAGACATACAGGTTATTTTTATTTTTTATTTGTTATCATAGCTACAATTAAAATGATGCACAACAACAATATATAGTACATATTATATGCAATAACAAGATAGATAATGAATGATACATAAAATTAAATATATGAATTTTAAACTTGAATTGTCACAAAGTGTTATCTTATAATATAACAAGTATGATTGTTCGGCTCATAAACATTGCGGGCGCTGAGTCGGAGCAAATGGCAGATGGAGATTTAATTCTGTATATACTGGGCCCAAATGTCAAAGAGGATTTTCTATGTTGGCTTGGACATATCCCATCTATACAAGGACAATTGAAAATCATTGTTTTAACTACCAAACCGCATTTTCCTTTTATCATTCACATTCCAATGAACATCAAAGATATTATAGCAAGCTAATTCTGTATTTTGTTAAATTATTATTTTTAATAAAATAATAAAAATTAACATGCTTATAAATACTGGTATTTGAAATATTAAAATAAACAAGTAACACAATTAAATCATATATATGGTACGAAACGGTCAATGTCGAAATCGCATATGGTATGAACTGGCAAAATCTTGGTACGAAATGGTAAATTTGGGTACGAAATGGTCATGGTACGAAATGAACATGGTACGAAACGAACATGGTACGAAACGACTAGACACCATATCACAAAGGGGGGGGGGGGGTCGAATGGGTCATTTTTATACCTTTTGAAAATATATGAAAGGGTAGCCGTTTTCATTGAAAAATATATCAATGGGTATAGTTGTAAATTATCTAGTAAATATATCCATGCCTCAATTCTTATATTGAGCATGTTAAGCCTATTGACCTTTTCGAAATCTCATAGTCACATGGTTATGTGGGGTGTAAGATCAACAGTTATCATGTTTTTCTGTGGAGCTTCGTCAGAATATCCAAGAAAGAATATCCACAAATTACAATTTCCATTGAAATATTTTTACCATAGTGAAAATTGTTTCAAAAGAATTCCAATTACCCGTATTCCAAAAGAAAAAAACAGAAAAATAACATTCATGTGCATAAATATTGTTAAGAACCTATCTAATGTTTTCCGAATTTTTTAAAATAAAACAAAAAAATAAATTTTTCATAGAGGAAGACCCGTATATTTGCAAAACAATTTATGAAATATAAAAATTTTGTGTTTCTTTAAATTATATAAACTGCTGCTTAATTAAAATTGAATTATTTTTCATTGTATTTAATCATTACATTTTTCAAAATTTCGTTTACTTATTAGCTTTTTTAATTTATGTTAGTTTAAAGGACTTCATATACGATCTACGTATGTTTTATTTCATTCTATAAGTATCCAAATATAAATTGCATTTTAAAAATTGTTTAAAATAAAATGTTTAACTCTTAAAATAAATAAAAATCAATATCTGTGACTTTCTCTTATAATAAAGATATATTTATTTTCCTTCTGTTTGCTCTTGCATTTTTACCACTGATTTTTACTGATTTAGACGTCTTATTTTGATAAAAAAAAACCTGTTTTTAAAATCTAATTTTCATATAAAAATCATTATTTAAATTTCCTTTTTCGTGGCTTATTATGTCGGTCTTTTATTGGTCTTTCATTTTTACCTTTCATCAATGTAAAGTGTCGGGTAATAATAAGCAATTAACGAATAAACATTAGGCAATTTTAATATACAATTACATCACAGCAATATCTCTTACCCTCCCCACGCCCTGTTCTCGTCGAATTTGCGAGAGTTTGAGATTTCGAAATTGTCAATGTAGACCACAATTATTTTACAAAACAAAGTGTTCCATTAACAACACTTGATCATTTTGGCAGTTAGTGTACTATTTTGTCAATGGGGATGTGCAGTAATAAAATATATATGAATAGGTCTGATTTAATAATTCAGTATTTGATTGGGTCCCATTTAAAACATCCGAAAATATATGAATAGGGTGCACGTGGGTTTTCAAATCTCCATCCAGAGACCTGTACCTAAAAGTATCCTTAGTTACCTCCCCATGTTGTATATTTATTTCTTTATTACCACAAAAGTAGTTTTACATATATATTTTTTAAGGTTAGTTAAACAGAAAACTGAAAACACAACCTAGCAAAACTCAAGGAAGATTTTGTGACATGTAAACAATAAAGGCACTGTACAGAATATGGACATGTTCATGTTGGAACATTTTTTCTATTGGATTTTCGAATACAAAGGTAATATAGGAATAATAAAAAAAGGCCAGCAAAAACATCAGCAGAGGCGTATGATTTTTGAACAGCCGTATTTTATTGAATATTTCAATAGACGTTTGTTTCTTAAGTGTTTGAAGTACGTCATATTAGAATTTCCTTTTCTTGTATGCATTACCATTTTCCCCAGAAGAAAGAAGTATTATGATTTAATATACACAAATTATTATACCCCCGCTTGAAAAGCAGGGGGTATATAGTGATCATGGTGTCCGTCCGTCCGTCCATCCGTTGGTCCGTCCGTTTCACTTTCTCTTATTTGCAACTCCTCCTACACCACTGAATGGAATTTAATGAAACTTACACAGAATCCTTGTCACGTAGTGCCATTGTGCAGGAGATATTAAACATTTTGATTGGAATGATATTTGGGGTTTCCCATAGAAAAACATGGACTTTGTCATTGACCTAAGGGGGTCCTCATCTCTTATGTGCAACTCCTCCTACACCACTGAATGGAATTTGTTGAAACTTACACAGAATCCTTGTCACATAGTGCCATTGTGCAGGAGATATTTATCATTTTATTCAGAATGATATTTGGGGTTTCCCATAGAAAAACATGGACTGTCATTGACATAAGGGGATACCCATCTCTTATGTGCAACTCCTTCTACACCACTAAATGGAATTTGATGAAACTTACACAGAATCCATGTCACATAGTGCCATTGTGCAGGAGATATTTAACATTTTGATTGGAATGATATTTGGGGTTTCCCATAGAAAAACATGGACTTTGTCATGGACATACATGACATAAGGGGATACCCATCTTTTATTTGCAACTCCTCCTACACCACTGAATGGAATTTATTGAAACTTACACAGAATCTTGGTCACATATTGCCATGTGCACCGGATATTAAACATTTTGATCAGACTATTATTGGAGGTTTCTCATAGAAAAACATGGACTTTGTCATTGACATTAGGGGATACCATTCTTTGGGGGATGGGGGAGGGTTACATGTTTTATATGCAACTCCGCCTTCACGTTTAACTAGATAAAGTTTCAAGTTCATAATGAAGAAAACCTGAATTTTCAAAGTAATTGTGAGTTGGGGGGGGGGGTATCAATGGTGAGCATTGCTCACAGGTTTTTTTACTCTAGTTTCTTCAATGTTGTAACCATTGTTCCTGTCTGTTGCTATAAAGATCAGTCTCCTGGGACACTAAAGTGTCAATGATTTATGTTAACTAGTTTAGTTATAACTAGTTCTTTCTAATATAAGGTCAAATCTTGAACAACACATGTTTATGTTTAACATTTTGTACATTAATTTAACTTCTGTAATAAATTAGGAAAAAGAAAATCTGTTTATTCTTATCCAAACTGATTTTGTATGGAAAGATACAGTTTAACATATTATTCAATTATTGTCTTTTTAGAGGTTGTTATAAGTTTTAATAGACTCAAATATTAATATTGTCCAACACCTAAGGCAGAGATGAATATTTTAATTTCAATTTTTTAATTTTTTAATATTTTAATTTTATTTTAATATTTTAATTTAATTTCAGCCAATTAAAACTTATGATCAACTGATACAAAAGACTGTAATTGTTTTATTACATAAAAATAAGACAAAAGGGTTATTGGTTGTCTCATTTACATTATGTAATGTTCTTAATTTTATATTAATTAAGATGCGAGAGGTATAATTCCAATTTTTATTATTCCAAATGTTATAGCAAAGTACATGTACAATGATGTGTTAAAATCTCTCTCTCTCTCTCTCTCTCTCTCTCTCTCTCTCTCTCTCTCTCTCTGTAACAGTTTCTTTTCTCTTTTTCTAATCGTAGACTCCTCCCACAATATTGATACCATATTTTCAAAGATTCCAAATGTGTCAACACAAGTTTTTGGTCAATACATCAGAAAAAATAATTGCTACAGAGAAAACCATTGGCATTAACCATGTTAACATAAATTGATCAGTGCATTAAGCTCTAACAAATTTCCTATTTGTCTGAAGTTATTTAATGACTTCTTGTAGGAGTTATTGCCCTTAAATTATTATTGTTGACAAAATTTTAAGTTTTTACAATATAACTTGAAAACTATAAGATTGACATAGTAAATTGCTTAAATGGTTGCTTACAAAACAAATAGTCGTCAGACCACTCCTTATAAGAGGCATTGCCCTTAAATGATAATATTTGGGGAAATTTTCCGTTATTGTTGTCTAACCTAAAAACTATAACTATAGAGTGAAACTGTTAATTGCAAAACTGATAGCAGAACATATATGTATAATTTTCTTTTTTTTTATTCATATAGTAAAAGATAATTGTTATTTTTTTCTAGCCTATATGTTACGCTAGTACGAAACACTAGTAACAACAACAGCTAATAAATAAGCTAATAAACAGGAAATGAATTTGCCATAACATTTATGTATTTTGATTTTACAGTTGGGTTCACAAATGGTCTGTGTGTAAATAAATGTTCATGGTTAGTTATTGGTAATTGTAACCAGTTGTTGTATGTTTTAAATTAAGAGATGAGGGAACAAAGCAAAAAAAATTAATACATTGTTGTTATTGTTGTTTACAGGACAATTATGGAATTACAAGAGACTTCTAATAACATGTTGAACACAGCTGATAAACCAACACAGAGTTTCTCAGGTAGGTTTTTGTGGTTTAATAAATGTATTTCTTTCATTACTTCAACATGTCATGCAATAATTAATTTATAATACCTATCTTTAAACAACATACTGTACATGTAGAACACACTGTCTGTTCACATATTTTATTTGGATTCCAACAGGAAAATGTGGCTTTTTTACAGTGCAAATGATACATTGTTTTGTTCTGCATCATTTGATTTAATTGCCATGGCAAAGTACCTGTGCAAGTGAAAGAAGACACTCAATACTTGCTCAATTATATCAGACTTCAGATGTCTTATTAGTTTATTTTAAACAGTGTTGAGTGCTCAATGTAAAACTAGTATTATTTATGCAAAATTAAGTCATTTTAAGCTTGAATCAGAATAATTTGATAAAACAGTTTTTGACTTGCCTGCAACAAATGTCACTAAATGCCAAGACATGTATATGGTTTCAAGAAACGGCAGCATTAACACATGACATTCTGATATCTCTTTGTACCTCCGTCTATTAGAAAAAAAGGAGCTACATTATTTTATCCGTCCATATAAAAAGAAACAAAAAGGAGCTACATTATTGTAGCTAGTGTCAGTTAAAAGTATAAGTGGTTAGATTCTAGTTAGTTTACAAAGCAAATGAAGGAAGTTACATTTGAATTGTCTAATGGTACAACATTAACATACACTGCTATGGTAAAATGCAAACCCCAATTTCTGCAAAACTCTTGGCTGAGTTGAGATTAAATCTTTGTTTTAGTCAATAAAAACTTGAGAATTTTAAAGTTGCCATGTGGTAATTGAGAAAAAACTCAAACTCAAGTCCGATACTTGAATTCCAGGCCTTAGGAATTCGGAAGCAGTTATATATTATAATATTTATGATTTCAGATATAAAATATAAACTGTACTATGAGAGGTAGAAAGAAGTATGTTAAATGACTGAAGCATGCTGTAGTGTAGACCAACAGAATGAAAACCATTTACATGGAAACACAAATACTCTATTGTATAGCCAGGAAGTTTTGTGTCTAGTTTGTAGATTTTTTATTTATATGTTATTACTGACTACTGTATATATATATCAAATACCTCATGTATGTACACATTACACATGTTGATGTGCATTCACTACATTACTGCAATGTTAACTAGCTTGATCAAGCAGGTGACAAAAAACTTACTGCATATTACATTTTTTTATCAGACAACATGTATTGAAAAGGTGCATTTATTGATTTTTTGCATTTTCCTGACCATGATTCCTATCAATTACCTTTTTTCTGCAAATTCATTAGAACATTTGAAAACCCTTGACTTATAAAGTCTGTATTTGATATTTTTGGGGTTTTTTTGCCAGTGGGTGGTTTTTAGTACCGACAATTTGATCCGTCTGCTGCTGCCTGTTGTCAGTTGTAAATTTTATCTCAGTTTATTTTTAAACCAGGTGACCAGGTGTATCCCATGGCAAACTAACATTGTATATCTAAAATATACCACAGCACATTAAATTGAAAGTAATAACATTTCCAGAAATATACATGTATCAACTATCATACATGTGGGATAGATTTAAGTTGCATACCATTATTTTTCTTTTAATGTTTTGGGGTACTTCTATGCAGTTATTTCCAAAATATTTGTTTCAAAAAACATGTAGAATGTAAATGCATAATTGGCCTAGTGCAGTTCCTATTGTAACTACATGTATGAATGGTAGGATAACAATATTTGGTATATAGGTTGCAATTTGCAGTTGTCACCTGACCTTGACCTCAATTTTACAATGACTACATTTAAGTTTTTGATTTAGGTCAGTTTCTCTGTAACCTTGCATTTCATATTTTAAATGATGACCACACCTGTTTATTTTGATCAGATTTTGAATTACTATGGAGGTTAAAAAAGTCTGATTCCACACTAAAACTTATAAGGTCTTCTAAGTCTTAGTTCCGGTCAAAAAAGTTGTATTGTGTCTATATGTTGTGTATATTTTCTTTTAATTACAATGTAGTCACCACCACTGTCACATTTTTTAATGTATTTTTAATCAAGGGTTTAAGTTTTAGGTATTTTATTTTGTTCTTCATCACAAATTCTGTACATAGATTTTTATAATATAAAAGAAATGCTCCTTTGGGCTTCCATACTAAACTATTTTAAAACTGAGTAAAATACTTGTTGAGTGATTTGTGAATTTGTTTCAATGTTTCAGACAATTTTTACCTAACATTGTGACAGTTGTGTTATTTTCAACAATCATATGTATTGTATGACAAAAATTGCATCTTCAAAAGAAAATGTATGAAAGTTATTATTTTGCATTTCCCTACCTATTGTAAGTCTGTAAGAAACATAATGAAATAAAGTAGCCTTTTACTTTTTTCTAATTTTTCTGAAATTCTATATGCTAAGTTTTTAAGGTTATGCAAGAAACATATGAGTCGGAACCATTCTGAAACCACTTTTTTTCTAATTTTCAAGAAATATGATATATTAGATAAGATTTATTTGGAAAATTTCCAGAAGTGTTAAATGGTACGTGTGTCAAGGGTAGGTTAAATATTTGATTTTGACTTGCCTGAAACTATTATCTTTACTCAAAATTTGTAGAAATGTAGTGATACATTTGACAAGATTAATTTCATGTACTTTCCGAAAGTGTTTTAAATGTTATGATTGTCAAGAGTCAGCAAAGCCTTGGATTTTGACTTGCTTCGGGAACTTTCTTAAAAACGATTTTTTCCTTAAAAATGTTGTAGAAAAATAGTGATATATTTGATAAGATTTTTCTGGATATTTCCCGAAACATTTTAAATGGTATGATTGTCAAGAGTTAGAAAAGTGTTAGATTTTGACTTGTTTCAGGAACTTTCCGAAAACATTTTTTTCTCTTTAACATTTTGTAGAAATGTTCATGTAGTGATATATTTGTTAGGATTTTTTCGGGAATTTTCCCGAAACATTTGAAATGGTATGATTGTCAAGAGTAAGCAAACTGTTTGATTTTTACATGTTTCGGGATTTTTCCCGAAATGTTTTATTCTTAAAATTTTGTAGAAATGTAGCGATATATTTGAAAAGATTGTTCGGGATTTTTCCCGAAACATTTTAAATAGTATAATTGTCAAGAGTAAGCAAACTGTAGGATTTTGACTTGTTTCGGGATTTTTCCAGAAATATTTTATTCTTAAAATTTTGTAGAAATGTAGCGATATATTTGAAAAGATTGTTCAGGATTTTTCCCGAAACATTTTAAATGGTATGATTGTCAAGAGTAGGCAAACTGTTTGATTTTTACATGTTTCGGGAACTTTCACGAAACATTTTTTTCTCTTTAAAATTTTAAAGAAATGTAGTGATATATGCGATAAGATTTTTCGGGATATTTCCCGAAACATTTTAAATTGTATGATTCTCAAGAGTAAGCAAACTGTTAGATTTTGATTTGTTTCGGGAACTTTCCAGAAATTGTGCAAATGTACACATTTTATAAAGTGAGCTTGTATTTAGTGTTTATGATGTGAAATTTTGTTGTATATATATTTGTTTGTTGAATAAAAGTTAATAATGGCTACAGTTTTTGCAGTATTATAAAATAAATGCTTACAGTTGAGGTTTACAAGGGAAAAGGGAATAAAATGCATTTTCCCTTTTTAAAATAGACAGCCTTATTTAAAGTTCAGTTATGATGTGTATAAGTTTAATCGATGAAGTTCGAGGTATTTTCAACACAAGTTGCGTACGTTAGATAGGGTGGCTTAACAGAAAACATTACATGTGGCAAATGTAAACTTTATGCGAGGTCTGCGGAGTATTTATGTGAAAATATCAAAACAAAGTGTCAAAATGGAAATATTCTGCCTGATTTTTTTAGAAGTATTCCACTCTTTGCTAGATCATAGGGTAGGGTACACTTGGAAATATTGTAATAATCGTATTATTGTTAAAAGAACAAAAGTTATCACCCATTAGGGCTACGGAGAAAAAGTTTTGTCTTATAGAGTGTTTTACTCATAAACCAGTTAATTATATTTTAATCATCTCTGCAGATCAACCTGTGGCTCTATCTGACTCTTTCTCGTCGATATAAGGCCGTTAAATCTGCTCCGAAATACGATCTCCTGGTTCTAAATCCATGTGGTCGGAGCAGGTTTCTGATAGTTTAGGATAGGAGCTGATTCTTCACAATCCAGGTATCCCGGTCGCAGTTGTTGTTGCTGTGACTGTTTGATTCCGCAGATGGAATACCCGAATGTACCTATCTTGACATGGCGGTGTATTTATCACTTCTTGGACGGTCATTAGTTGTACCGGTCTGTTAGAATCTAGTTCCTAGTACGAAAATGGTACTTTGGTTCACATTCTCGGTCCGTGCAAAATCATTTTGGAAGATTTCAGCCTGTAGTCGTAGGATGATGATGTTTCTGGTAGCAGTAATCAACCGCAACATCGCATAACATTTACGTTTTGACGAGTTTAACCATCAAACCTGTTCCTTGTAAACGCTACCGATAGACGGTTGATTAGATTACGAACTCTACGTTGAAAGCGCTGTTAAAATTTCGCGGAAATTCACAATGTTTGCAATTTTCAAGTGTTATTTTTAATATGTGACAATATGCCAATCTGAAGAAAAACGCTAAACCATTTAAAAATACTTGTCCATTGTAATGGTTTTTATTTTAAATTATAATTTATTTAGTAATCATTAAAAAAACATTTTTTTATAAATGAAAACGTTGCTATGCGTTTTCATCTCTATCTGACTCTCGTTGATATAACGCCGTTAAATCTGCTCCGAAATACGACCTCCTGGTTCTAAATCCATGTGGTCGGAGCAGGTTTCTGATAGTTTCGGAGCTGATTCTTCGCAATCCAGGTATCCCGGTCGCAGTTGTTGTTGCTGTGACTGTTTGATTCCGCAGATGGAATATTTAGTAATCATTAAAAAAATCATTTTTTTATAAATGAAAACGTTGCTATGCGTTTCCTCTGAAGAGTATATGTTTCTGTCACATTCTGGCAGCAACTTGTACAGAACAAATTATACATTTTCTCTAGCAAACATCGGTAGCTGTGTGGTAAATGTAGTCACCTAATATTGATTACGTGGCATGTCTGCACCGATATTGCTTGTTTGAGTGTCTCCGCGGGCAGAGTGAGCTCTACTCCAATCTTGACAAGAATTTCCAGTTTTTCTTCCGAAGTTCATGTTTTTTCGAGTACTCCGATCTTCCCTAATAAAAACTTGACGCCTTTAAACACTGCTGAAAGTTGCGGTAATACCTATTCGAATAAATAAAACACTCCATATTAATATATTTCTATTTCGGGTAGAATGGGTTTTTACCTAAGTTAGTACATATAAATTATAAATCACTTGTTTGGCCAGTTTTGAAGTTGTTTGGTCAGTTCTATAATTAAGTGTGGGTAGAATACCCGTTTTTACAGTGCACGATTTGCATGATTTGGGCGGGCACGGACTGATATAAATAGTGTTGACGGGTATTACGGGTATCGACGCTTGCAGTAACCTCAAAGAAACGATTGTTTTTTCTTCTGCATACTATATTTTCATTGTAACGAATGTGTGATTAAAGTTTTTATCTGTATGACGTTTTGTTATTTATTTAGTTAAAAATGTTTAATGTAATAAATTTTGCTCGCGGAGAGAAAATATTAGAAGTTACTGCTAGCAACTAAGCCTAGATATTTGTTTTGTCTTTCACGCCATTTGACATAGAGTAGAAATAATTTAAATTCGGACGATTTTAATAGGGAGAGTTTAATTTCGCTTAATTCCATGCAAAGCAGTAAACCATGCAGATGATATATTATTAGCAAATGAAGTGTTATGGAAGTATTGCATGGTTCCTGTTTAACGTTATTGGAGGCGTTCGGAAGAAAAAGGTACTTTTATGCGATCTCTTGTTAGAAGTTTTGGGGTTTTTTTGCTGCGGCTCACTCACAAAAAAGAGATATAAAACGTCTTTTCCAATAAGTATGTAAGAACCTATTAAATCTTACGATAAGTAAGTGCTGACTTGCATGTACACAAGTTTGTTAAAGGTCACATAGGTATATTAATTATCTACATTTATCACATTAATCTATCTGATGCAAACACAAGAAAGGTGTGCATTTTGTTTGTGTCATTTCAAATATCCGTCTTAAGTTAAATTTTATAAACAAGATTACTTTGTTAGAGATATTTGTGCAGAAATTTACACCTTAAAACTTTTCTTAGTCAATATACAAAATGTACAAGCAAAATAGTAAAGACCCTAAAATATTATTGTCTACAGGTAAAACATTTAATAAACCCAATTTCAAAAATCGCCTTAATGTCTCCTGCCCCTCACTGAGGATGTATAATACGTAATTGCTTTAATAGCACATGTTTGCAATTAAATACTTAATTAATAGATAACTCCTTACCTTGAAAACACATGTCAAATTACATAACATGATATTCTGCAATGTATGAAAACTGAGGAAAATAGTTGTGCCCGCAATCGGATGCAAGGTAACGCCAAAGGTTCACAGAGCAACTCATTGTTTACATACAGTGCTGGTAAAAAAGATATTGCTTTGATAATTCTATTATTTAAAAAAAACTTATGCTTTTCCGTGTTACGCATAAAGCAAGTATTGATAGGCTGTATAAATGCACACAATTACCCATATATGTTTTTTCAGTTATGCCATTGTATAAAAATATATAATGAGACATTGTCTTAGTAACATTATTATAATTGCAAATTGAAACGAAATAATTCCTTTCAAATAAACACTCTAAGTAAAGCGGTTTAGACATAACTACATTACATTACACGCAATTGACTGAATTTCTATTATCCTCGAGGAGGTTTTATTGCATTTTTCACTGCACATCTAACATGACGTATACTTTTTGTATAACATCGTCTTATCATAAAACCTTTATAAATAACAAATAATAAATATGCATAACATGTTCAAATAAGTGTTAGAAATAACATGTTTGATTGTTTGAATGAGTTTTAACGCAACTTTTAAGCAATTAAATTTCGTGATTATATCATTGCTTCCAGTTTTTGTTGGCGCAAGCCGAAGTATTCGGTACAAGCCCCGACCTTTGGCGCGAACTACAAATAGTATTGTAGTCAATTGTTATGTATTTAATTCCTTATTAATCAGAACAATAACTAAATGTCTTATTGGAAACATATAAAAGGTCATTCGACTGAAGTATAATCAACTGTTAATTCATATTTTAATTTGTTTACATATGTTGCAGGTTAGACAGTTTTAGAGTATTTATTTTTTTAATTTATATATAGCTACATATAATAATAGATACATATATATTTTGAAATGTATGTAATGTGTGTAGTTTCTTGTCCTTTAGTTGTATTTTTTATTTAATATGTTTATGTGTTCATATTATTGTTTGAAAATCATATTTCTCACTCTCAAATTATTATCCTATTATTGACCAATTTGAAATAGATATGAGTGTGAGTATTGATACGTATTATATTGTAGTACTACTTACTCATTCATTTGTATCACGAACGAAATAACTGACTACTGTTAAAGTCGTACCAGCAGATTAGTTGTAATAAACTCGAAACCCACACAAAGGAAACAGCAGTTGCAAAGGTTTAGATGTTAATGTAAAAATTTGACAACACACAAGATGTTTATTTTATGGTGTTTAACGACACTTTCAGCAATTTTTCAGCTATATCATGGCGTCCAGTTTTTGTTGGGGGAGGAAGGCGGAATACCCGGAGAAAACCCCGACCTGCGGTAGGAAAACTGGCAATCCTTGTCAATTAAGATTGGAGTCGAGTACACCTTGCCCGCAGTGAGAATCGAACCCGCAATCTCAGTGTTGACAGACCACGTGATCAATAGTAGACGAACTACCTTAACCACTCGGCCACCGAGTCCCCGACAACACACAATAAAAAAAACCTAAGAAATTTCGTTTTGATAATTTGTGACATATGTCTCAATAGTAAAGAATTATTATCAATAGTATTTTATTATTTAATAGTTAATGTTAAATAATGATGTTCTAATACGAAAACGGCTTGTAACAGTGACATGACCAGATGTATTGTATATGAAAGGGTAATGAGAAGTGCATTCAGTAAGTTGCTTGAGGTATGCATCAATGTCTAGGTCCTGCAATGGTTGTTTGTAATTGAAGATTTTTCGCTCACTTGTGTTATATATTTATAAGACACGATTGATGTAGATTGATTTTTTAAATATGAAGGGATCTTATCATTCACTTCTTTTCATTTGAAAGTAGTATTGCTGATGTTAACTACAAGAATTCCTTTATTTCTAAATTTCATGTGGAATTCTCTTTTCTTACCAGAAAGTGGCTCTGTCCGCACAGGTTTGTTAAGACGGTAAGAACCTACATCGCAAAATGATGCCAGTCAATCTACATTTTGATGTCAATAGGACTACTTCCACTATATGTAATGTTTTATGACTGAACAATCCAAAGTAAGGTGAATATTTTCATAGTATGAATTATGACAAGATTGAAATTAAAGCCACGATGCATGCACTCAAGTCGGATGTTTACCTAGAAAATATTAACATGAAAACTTCAAACTTCTTACTTAGCCTATTATATAATTTGAAGTTCAAATACACTGTAAGACACACGTGATATAAAGATATTGTGGCATTACAATATTATGTTTATCTTTCACAACTTATACGTTTTCCTAGATATTGTGATAGGCATCTTAATATTTTTATACATAACACTTTTCTATGGGTCGTATGCCTGATACAAGGGTAGTTAAATATCCCCGCAATCAGTACAAATATGAAAAATCAACATGAAAATGTCACACAACCAGATCGTGTGTAAATAAAACTATACACACATTAACAGTGAACAAATTTAGTTACACTTTAAGGTAAAATAAGAAGTATATTATTTGTGATCACAGTCCATTTATAATACAAAGTTCAATCATGGTTGTCTACTTTGTAATGCTTTATACACAAACTCTATTTTGTAGCTTTAAACATAATTCTTTATATTGCACACCGATGTTACACGAAAGCAACACCATAAAAAATAACGAATTAAATAAAATCATACTTAATAGTTTATTGATAAAAGAAGGCGAAACTAGTTTTTAAAAAGTATAGTGATGTCAAAAAGTCATAATATGCTTGAAATAGTTCAGTGGTTATTTGGTTACCATTGAATCGAATTGTTCCGCATTCCAGTTCATTCTGGTAAGAATTCCTGTTTGTTTGTTTGCTTTTGCATTTTTGTAGTTGGTATGGTCCAGATACTCATTCACAACTTTATTCCATTGTTTAGTTTTCATGAGTTGTTTCGTCTTTGGGCCTATATCTCCTCTATAAACCCCATTTACGAGTGCAACTTTCACATTTGCAGGAAGCATGTTGTAGTATGTATCATCTCCAAATATGGCTTTTGCACGCGGGCTATAAATTTGGGAAACGTCATACTGCAAAAGATTATATTAAATATTTTAAAATAAAATTGACATCAATACTACTACTGCTTGTGTTTTATGTTTTTTTTTATTGTGCATTGCTTTTAAATTTGTCCCAACATTACTACTGACGATTTGAATGGTGCTGTAATATTTATAATACTGTATACTGTTTTGAAACTATCCATAACGCATTTTGACCTGAAACTGCTGACCCTGCTCCGATACTTGAGTTCTTCTGCAACTTCAAGCACATGCTTGCCCTGTTTCTTTTTCTTCTTACTGGATTAGGGTTCCTTATTAAACTTTGCAAAATATAGAATGGCATTCTATAATTGCGCAAATCCGTTTTAGATTTTTCAAAACGGCCGCCATTTTCAAAATGTCCACCGTTGAAAAAAGTTATTGTCAGATCTCAGAGTCGGCTAAAGCAATTTTAAATATACAGTTAACTATCAAGCATTAATTCCGAATAATTGTTCCCGATATAACGCCGCAATTTTGTAAAGGCAGCCGTTTCAGCAAACCCCCGCCCCCAAGGTCAACTTTGTCCGGTTGCAACAAAATTTGTTATGTAAATAGATTCTAATGCACAAACTAATGGGACAGACTATGATTGTAGACGGGAGGGGACTTTTTGTGAATATCAAATTGGTTTTATGTTTTATGTTTACTGGTCATAATTTGTACGGTTTGTTTTTGGTAGAACGAGTCGATGGATCCTTAAACGTTGCACAAACTGAAAAATGACATGTCTATTTGTGCACATCGGTTTTAAATTTTTCATAATTAGTTCTCAGATCTCAGAGAAGGCTAGAAAAATTTAAGTGAAAATTGGTACACTGCTACAGTTAACTATCCAAAGCATTTGTGCCAAAAAAAAAATCGACGCGTGTGACGTCCCTTTGTTTTGATTCGTAGGAAGATTTTAATGCACAAACTAAGAATGTCATGTGGCCGACTACATTGTGTAGACGAGAGGGGACATTCTGTGACTTGCTTGCAATCGCAATCAGCAAATTTTACTCGTTTTGATTGACATCAGTTTTGTAATATATTTGTCCATCTTACTTTTTCTTACGCATTAGAAAACAACACATCATTAAACTAAGATTATGATGAACAACTATTACATACTCTGGAGATATATTGTCACATGATAGTAGCTACATACATCTGACTGACCTCAAATAACTTTCTGACTTGTGATATTGTAAGGCTCATTTTTCCTTCCTTGACCTTTTGGAAATCAACTCCAGGTATTACTTTTTGAAACACTGCTGGTCCGTCTTTTCTGTTAAGACTGAATCCAATCCCTGTAATTTAATTCGACATAATTTAACCCAACAATCCAAAGTGTATGCCAAAGCCAGTTCTTGTCATGTCTCATGATGAAGCAGTGGGTTTGTGTAAAAATTCTTTCTTTTATGCAGAAAATTACGGACAACGGCCAAGGAAAACACGACAGTAGATAACGATAAAAACAAAATTTGACTGACGGAAAGGAAAATTGTTCTTGCTTTGATATTTAGTTGAGCCGAACTGTGTAAAAACAGTGGATATATTATTCAATGGATTTTAATATTGAAACTGTATATAAGAAGCAGTGTCTTACAGAATTGAAAATAAATGTATTTAGATAATTTTTTTAATTAATTAGTTGGTTTTTAATCTTATTGTCCAAAGCCCATTTCTGAAAAATGTTAGGGGTATTTGTGCCCCTAAAAGTGATATGATTGTTTAAAGCCTATTTCTATAACAGTTTAGCCTATGTTTATCCTATGTGCAACCAATTAAGAGGCCGTTGTCATTTAATTAATAAACGTAATACAATAATTTATTCACAAAACATTTATATATTTTTCAACTGCATTTTGTATTTTAACTACTCAATACAAAATCATTATTCCTTAGAAGGGTTTGCATAATTTACTAAGATAAACGAATATTTTCTGCACTTTGGTCCATCATTTTTCTCCATCGATATATTCGTTACTTGGTCTCATACATCGTTGTTAACAATATTTGTGGTAGGTTATTACCTCTGCCAGCCAGTAATTTCAATAATGACATAACTAAAAAAAGTTATACTGTAATTATCGCTCTCTCTAACTTATTTATTTATTGAACAACAGTGTGAAATTGAAATTAATTTTTTTGTACCTATTGTGGGATCATATACCGGTGAATCTGGTTGGGCGTCGTACACTGTCGTCCGTGGACCGCCTTCAAAGTATTCAATAACTCCGTAAACATCTAAATTCCAAAAGTAGTATCATTTGGTTATTTTGAATGTAATTTCTGCATTTAGTTACAATAACATATTAAATCATCTGGTAACGAAATCAGTATTATTAAAACCTGTATGGCACCTCACCATAATTGAATTGTCTTTAAGGGAAAATTCCAGATAAATAGATAAATTACACTTTGCATAAAATGATTATTTATTGCATATAGCCAGCACATCACGCACAAAAAATTAAACGCACTACAAGGAAGTAGTGCTACTTTTAGTTCTGCGAGTAAATAACCACATCGGATGGGACCATAATTCCCAATTTTGAACTTGTGTGACTGCTGCTAGAAATTTACAAATGAATACTTATACATGTATATCCAACTGCATATATTCTTTCTCTTTACACCCAAATGACCCACACCCATGCCATTATTTCTTGACTTGTTTAAGGATTTTTTTAGCATTTTTAATTTTTCTTATCGTGAACTGGTTAATATATGCACAATTCTCTTCACGATTGATAGATAGTGCTGTTAAAATCAGAAAATTTACAACACAATTAAACATCATCTGGTCTACAATCTATGGTATGACTGTGTTCAATATTACTAACTGAGTTTAAATAAAACTAATGTAAAACTAAAATCTGTGTGCTCAGGTATTTCAAAATATCTAATTTTAAATATGAAAACAAACTAAAAAAATATATAACACATAAAACCTGTATACCTGTTGGATCTTTAATATTTGCTTTTGGTCCTGGTATGTAGTTTGAATACTTTACAACTGTAATAAAGAATGGTCTTAACTAGCAGATAGAAAAGATAATAAAGGAACTCAAAAGATACCTGGAAATAATTTTTAAAAATGCAAAAACGCAATTACAAATGCAATGGTTAATAAAACACCACCAGCAACAAAGCACTCAAAACATACAACAAAACTAATATTAGAACACAATCACTTTATCTGATAGAAGTGATATAGGAGTAAACATATCTTGATTTTCTAGTGACACCCGTGATAAGAATCCGTATGACAACACGAGAGAAGGCTAATAATCTACGTAAATACACAGTAAGCCAATCCGTTCTAAATAGCGTGACTGTTATTATATAACAAATGAACCTAGTCTTGACTGTCATGACTGTTATCATAAAACATTTGAAGAGACATCAACTGCATTTAACTAACTGTAGTTTAAGTGTTCTGCAAATGTCGACAGCTTCAAGAAACATTTAAAAAATAATAAATGGATTATAAATTGCAAGTACTCCATAATTATACATGAAATAGATCTTTAGTGCAAAATTGTACTTACGTTTTGATATTTGATCTGAAAAAGTGTATAACATTTTTTGTTTTAATTCAAGAAGTAAATTGTAATGCTTTTATAAAATATAATGGTAACATTAAAAATACGGTTGTAATCTAATGCTATTCAAGATGGTTACTTCGTTGTGAAAGTATAATATAAATATGTCCGATTTTTCGAACACCAAGTATTGTAACAAAAGCTAATTTGTAAGCAATGTGTTGTAACCTATAAATAACTGTTCTGTATTTGACAATGGGACGAAAACAAATCAAAGCTTGTAGGGTGGAGCTCGGATCCAACATGCATATGACCGATAATAAGCTACTAAACTAAAATTATGGAAGTAGAAGACTTTGTTACCCGTTTTCCATCAAACATCTAAAATCCTCGAGATGAAGTAAGGCTGGTGCTTAAAACCATTTTATTCATTTTTAAGAGGCGTCTTAGATTATCGTGTGCAGAAGTCTAGTTGTTTTCCTCGTGTTAAATAGAACATTTTTGTAATGGCATTTGTTATAACTTACGATTTCAACTGCAAACCTAGGTACACGTTTATAAGTCTGAAATGCACTTTTTGTGTGAAAAATTCAGTTTCATATCATTTTTTCATGTCTAATAGCATTTGCAGTTTTAATACTTATTAGAAATTTCTTTGTCTTTCTATTGTAAGCAGAGATTACATACACAAATTTACAGACTTAACTAAAGGTAGTTAATGTATGATATCACATCCAAACCGATCTTTTCTTTGCTATTGGTTTTATTGCCACAATATATTCTACTGGCACACCCTGCATAAGATGGCTGTCAGCCTGACATTTGCCCAGTAACACTAGGAAACTTGAATTTGTGCACAACAAATAAGAGATAATATTTAAAACAAAATTAATTGAAGACTACCCCTTTACTTAGTTGCTAATTATTTACATTGTTTTTTTATTGTTATTGTCCGCGTAATAGCAAATATTTTGTAATTATTTGATAAAATAAAAAAAAAACGTTGTTAGACAGGAGTAATATTAAACATGTCATTTGTCTTTGCGTTTTCAAACTACTTGATTATTTCCAACTGGATGCAAAGATCAAATATGTTAGTAAAAGTAAAATAATAACCTTTAGGACAACATCGGTTATGAATTCCACCACTACATTTCCCAGTCAAATATCCTTCGGTACAAGGCTTGCGGTCATCCTGACAAACTCCACCTAATACGGTACAAGGTTCATCTGTGGTCGCTAAAATGACAGAATCTCATCTTTTATGTCTTAAAAAGAAGATTATTATATACCGCGTGACATGATCCACACATAAAATTTGTCGCTATTTGTTAATTTGGAAGTACTATGATCCTTTTATCACGATATGCACAACAAAAGTTTATGAATTTAACGAAATTTGGGTATTAAATAAGCGCTTACAATATCGCTCTTGAGAAAGCACATTCACGAAACATATCACAAGTACAAAGTATTTGAAATACATGTCTTTTTTTAAAAGTAAGCTCAATGCAATTTTTTATTACAATTTAATTACACATTTCATACAAATTGAATAGTAAATGTCGAAGGTGCATAATATTTTACATAATATTTACAAAAAAGTTTTCACCGCAAGTTGAATTATTTATGTGTTTTCGTGTTTATGCCTGCCTGTAAAACTGCTTAATTAGATACACCATAAATATATCAATGTTAGGTGTTACATATATTCCATCATTGCAAGCATTAATACACTATACCACTTGGTTGACTTTAATTTTTTTTTGCCTTAGTATGAAATATTATTGTATAAGTATAACTTCCTTATGTTCTAATGCTAGAAGACATAATGGACTCACGGTTTTACTTAAACAGTAACCAAAACATTATATGCAGTGATGCAGTGACTAGCGCTCAGAGAAGTGCGTCGGTCTACGCATATTTCATCATCGTTACCTACCACCTACCATCAACAAAGTATTAATTCAACAATTATTATAATTGATTGCTTTAATACCACGACGCTATTTAAACTACAAAAATATGCGTATATATATATATATATATATATATATATATATATATATATATATATATATATATATATATATATATATATATATATATATATATATAAAGAAAATATAAATCCGGAAATGAATGTCACAATATATTTTAAAATCCACATAATAGAATTAGCAACAATAAAAATGTTCGTTTTCCACTACTACAATTTACTTCTTGAATTAAAACAAAAAATGTTATACACTTTTTCAGATCAAATATCAAAACGTAAGTACAATTTTGCACTAAAGATCTATTTCATGTATAATTATGGAGTACTTGCATATATATATATGATAGCAATTAGATTGTTTTGGTTTGAATGTTATTAAACGCCACTTTCAGCAATTTTTCAGCTACATCATGGCGTCCAGTTTTTATTGGGAGAGGAAGCAGGAGTACCTGGAGAGAACCCCGACCTTCAGTAGGAAAACTTGCAATCCTTGTCAATTAACATTGGAGTCGAGCGCACCCTTCCCGCAGTGAGACTCGAACCAGTAATCTCAGTGTTGACAGACCACGTAATCAACAGTAGTCGAACTACCTTAACCACTCGGCCAGTAAGTCCCCAGATAGCAATTAGAAAGAAAATGTCTTACATTAAGGCTAATAATTATATGTGTGGAGGAGTTCTATATATAATGTGAGAAGCGATGCATGATGTTATAACTACATATTAGTGAAAAGATATAATTCTAAAAAACAAATGAAACACAAACTTTAATAACATTATACAATTAATGACTTTGATATAGGTCGCTATCGGGATTTATCAGCCTGAGAAAATGTAATATTCACCGAGCCGTTGGGCGGATAAATCCTGGCAGCGACTGCATATCAAAGTCGTTTATTGTTTTATTACATGAATAAAACAAACATCTCCCTTGATCAGAAAAAACAGAGGATGCCTTTTCTACTGGAGCATGTGCTCATTTTGTAATTGTTGTAAAGCTAGTTATCCTTAATATTTTTTAATTAAATACTAATTTTGATGTCAATTTGCCGATAATCCTAAAATTCCAATTTCAAATATTGAGAATCGCAGAGCTGGCGTTTCTTCCATTTGTTGTTGACACGCACGATGTTTGCGTAGCAGACGTCATAAATTATGTACAATACAATTAATACAATCGATTTGATTGGACGAATGAATTTATTAAGACGGCTATTCTGATTGGCTACAACATAAAAACCATGTCGATATCGGATTCCGCTTGACTACTATGCAGCCGAATTTTTTTACTGTTGCGATTTATCGTGACCCGAAAGTTGCTTTTAGACTAATCAAAAACACGCACAATTTTTTTCATGTAATAAAATAATTTATTAAGTATTTTTAACTTTTAGTCTTAAGTAAAGGATGTCAATAATTTAGCTGGAATATTTATTATCTTATATATAAACACTTGCAGCTTTTCTAAATAAACAGTCTTACATTGATGAATTATCTATGGGTATCAGTTTGCCATTATCGCTTAGTGTGTTAGCCCTTTGCCAAAAGTTATCACATATATAAACGCTCAAACCTTTTGTTATCGTCGCTTATGTCAATATATGATCTGCTCTTCGTTAAAAAATGAGCATTTATATATTATGGTCATTTAATATAGTTGCTTTGCGTTGATGTATGATTTTTTTATCTACAATACTAACCTGACAATCCATTTCCTAAAATTATTAGGACGAATAAAAATCCGAGAACAACCATGACAAGTGAAAACAAAACACAGACTGAAGCGTGTATACATGATATGTTTAACAATAAGCCAAATATAAAACTACTATGAGTGACAGGTGTCGCAATAATGAAATATTGATTTGTTTTTATATGTAAATGTAGATTAAGTATGTTGTTAATACTTCACGTAATTTCCACGTAAAATATGTTCTGGTTTAATGGCCTCGGTGGCGTATTAGGAAGTAGTTAGTTATCTACTATTGATCCAGTACCTGACAACACTTATATTGCTGGAGTAAATCTAACTGCGGGCATGTTCTGCTCGGTTCTATTCTGAATTATCAAGGCTTGCAAGTTTAACTACTGAAGGTCGGGATTTTTTACTGCGTACTTTGGTACCTTACCCAATTAAAATTGAACGCCTGATATAACTGAATAAAATGTATCAAGTAATGTTAGACCGTTTCAAAGAAACAAACGAAATATGGTTTGAGTTGTAAACTTGATATGTAGGTAAAGTAAATATGGCGAACTGTACAAGATGTAATAATCAAATGTGTTTACTTAACTTCAGATAAAAATTTAAATTAACTTTTAAATATATTTAAAATATGATTACCAAATTGTTTCATTTTTCCATGTTCACGTTCTTTAAGTCCTGTTTATATCGAACTTAAACAACTGCTGAACTAGATTTATATTTGATATGATAAATACGGTGGTACAAATTTATTCTTTACCAAATGACAAGACACGACATTTTTAACATATAGTATGTAATGATAAATTTATCTCAGTATAGCATGTCAAAAATTTCGCGAGATTTTTTTCTGGTATAATGTCGTTTAACGTACAATCGTCTAATTAGGCGAAGTTTCAAGTTAATATATTCCATCAGTAATAGAAAAATATCATCCAGCTAAGCATAATTAAAGAAAATTCTCTTGCTTTGACATATGAAGTTTCCATTACAAAATTTCGCATTTCCTCACACGGTGATGACTGGTCTTTCCTTTAGATCGAGTCACTTGTTTAATCCGATGTTTAGAAATGCAGTATATTTTTCAATGAAGGTAATAACAAAATACCGAACAACGAAGAACTGTAAAAAAAGACAATCCACAAATCAAAGTCTGTGAATCCGGCAAACTCCAGAACCAACAACCAAATTATATTAACTACAGCAATGGTCATGACAGGTACAGGCATTGCAAAAGAAATGGTGGGTTAAACCAGGTTTTATGGCATTATAAACCTTTCGCTTCCATTACTGTAGTATTTGAGTTTGTTAGATGATTAAAAAGAATAGGTATCATATACCACTTGTCACTAATAGGTGTATCCAACAATCATCGTAGCACATTCACTGTACACTGAATTCAAAAATGGGTAAACTATCTGTAACCATACTTTCAAACGAGATTAATTTTTAATTTTGATTAGACTAATTTTCGAAAATGAAGCGGTATCTATTGTAAAACTTATGAAATAATCTTGGTTTATAAGTTTATCCCGAAGAAATAGATGGCGTTTGCAAAAATCAGTATATCCGCTGCAAGCACTTGCATACCTGATCCTATAAGGAAACCTATAGATTTGTGGGGGTTTTTTTTGGGGGGGGGGGGGTTGGGGAACGTCAAATTCCAAGGTCATAGTTGCCAAATAATTAGAAATTTTTACAAAGAAACATATCGTGACAATACCTCAGAAAGTTTGCATTTAATTTCAATAACACTGGGATATTGTTTAGGTCATCAGAAGCCTATGGATTTTTTTTTTGGGGGGGGGGATCCATCAAATTTCAAGGTCACATTTGCCAAGAAATTTTGACAGAAAACAGTTTCCAGACAATAACTCCAAAATTGTGCATTTGATGTCAATGAAACTTTGAGATATATAATACACATCAGGCGGGCATGAAGCCTTTTGATGCTGAATGAACTCTAATAGCTAAAAAACCGATGGTGTCATATTCGAGGTACAAGTCTAAAAATGATGTAGATGAAGTTGTTTCTATATTTGTTTTAATTTCTAATTCTGAAGGATATATTAACGGCAGCCAATCAGCAAATTGAGGGTTATTAATTTAAATGACATCATCAATATATCTATATGTAAAATTAAAGCACCTTGCTTCCGCTATCTTCTTTTCTTTAATAGGACGTCAAAGAAATTCAGTTTTATAAGTATACAGGATCAAATCAGCATGGAGTGGGGCACATTTTGTGTCAATTGAAATGCTGATAGTCTACTGAAAAACACATCCTCAAAAAGTTACAAATATTTTGTCTATCAGAAAATCAAGCATCTTATAAACATTTTCTTCGCTGTAGCATAATTTGCCTATAAGTTCTTTAGTTGAAAAAAATGTACTGTCGTAACCTAAAACTACATATTTGTGAGCACATGTGAACGCGAAGGCTTTTTGTATGATTTCCTTATGACGGATTTTAGTTTTTCGTGCGGCAAGGTAGTATGAGGACACGAAAAATCAAAGATTCTAACAGATGAAATTTTAGATATCGATCTTGATTTTAAATTTTCCAAAAGTTCTTTTGAATTTTTAAGAATCCACATATGATTAATATTACTTTGCAAATAAACAGTTTCACAGCCGGCTATGTATGTTTCCTTGTGAGGATTGTTATGTAATTTATGAATCCAATACACGTATGGTAAGTCTTCAGACTCTTTGTCGTATTAAATATTCTTTGTCAAATATGTATGTGCGTATGTGGAATTACCAATGAAAGTTATCCTTGATGCCTAGATCTTTAACGAGGCATTCTTAGTAATGTGACCTACATACAAACAGAATGTTGTTAAAAGCATTGTCTGTATGGACGGCAACATATTTGTCATGGAGGGAATTGAAGCACCTCAGAGCATCCTCTTTTTGATTTAGGTCAATCATTATTGCAATGTCTAAGATTCTTAATTCGACGTCGTTATAAATTATTCGATAGAGCTTTTTATTATCGAATTAAAAAACGTTATACCAAATGCTACTAATGCCATTTACACCTTAAAAATGGATAAACCTTAGAATTAAATAATTTTCGAAATTTCAGGGCAGTAATTTAGACAACTGCTATATCACTTAAAAAGCAATGATATTCCTGTCAGCACCAAAGTGTAACTACTGGGCTGGTGATACACGCGGGGGCTAACAGTCCACAGCAAAGGTTTCAACCCATTGGTTGCAAATAAAATGTCACAAAAGATGCCAAGGTTAATATAATTTACTACGCCAAACGCGCGTTTCGTCTAAACAAGAGTCATCAGTGACGCTAAAACCCAAACGATGTTTAAAATCCGTATGATTAAAATGTTGTTTAGCATTTATAATCAAAATTATCAAAACGTTTTTCCAAATCCGATATGTTTGCCAGATAAATAAAATATAATCGTTGAAATCAGTCTCTTGGTTGTTTTGAGGGATGTAAAAGGATATCTTAATAAACTAAAGCAAGAAGAAATAGTCTCATTTAGCGGTTTTAGCTATGACAAACGTGTTTAATATGCTGCACTTTGAACACTTTTACAGTTCGGGCAAACAATTAACCCAAATAATTATGCACTACAATCTTACAATCTTACATCTGTGATTACTTTCCTCAGAAGCAGTTTGCTTTTCAGAATCAGAAAGTGTATGTGCTAAGAACCAAATCATCAAATTTAGATTTAATTATTTTTGCACAGTTGTGCAGCTATCAGGGTTGAGCCCTGTGAAACTTTGTGCTGATTGAATAGGAATAATTAACAATACATTTATAAGGTTTTGCATTAAACTAAAGTTAACACCATGATAATCAGATGAACACTCTTAAAGATCAATACCGAATGTGAAATCGAAATCCAAGGGTTTAAATACAGCAACAGAAAATATGGTACTGTGTTAGGATTTAACCATTGAGGATTGTGAGGAATTTCAATTGGGGCAAATTCGTTTATACAGTTACTAGACTTTTCCAAATGAGATTGAATTCTTAGGCCAAAAGGTTTAATTTGTTTGGATGATTATTGAAAATTTGTTTATAAAAAGGTTTGTGGTGGGATAAGCCTTAAGTTTTGTTGCATATTGCAAACCGAGCGTAATTCTTCTTTGATACAAAGAAGGCTCGTTTGCTTCTACATATAAACTATTTACATGTGTGGTTCTAAAAGCTCCAAGACATAGTCGCAACCCTTGATGGTAAAAGGTATCAAGGATTTTGACATATGACTTGCGAGCTGAACCATAAATAAAACAACCATAATCTAATTTCGAACGAACCAGCGATCTATATAGATTCAGTAATGTATCGCGGTCCGCGCCCCAGTCAGTGCTGGAAACAACTTTTAAAATATCGAGAGCTTTTAGACACTCAGTTTTCAACATTTTGATATAGGGAAGAAAGGTAAGTTTGGAGTCAAATATCAAACCAAGAAAAGTAGTTTCTTTCAAAATTTTAATAAGGTTGTAATACAAATGTAAGATTGGGGTCAGGATGCATTTTTCTTTTCTTACAAAAATGAATACCAAAAGTGAAGAATTTAAATCCATTTTCCATTTTCCATTGCCCATTTCTCTATTCTATTTAAACATAACTTAAGTTGACGTTCAATAGTAATCATGTTTTTTCCCCGATAACAAATTAGTAAATCGTCAACATAGAGAGAACCGTCAATATTATCTTTCAAGACTTGAGCCAGACTTTTACTTTTAATGCTAAATAAAGTTACAGATAAAATACTACCTTGGGGACACCCATTTCTTGTTCAAAAGGTTCCGATAATGTAGAATTTACCCGAACTTTATATTCTCTGTTAGGTAAAAAGTATGAAATAAAGGTAAGGAAATTTACCTTTCAACCCCATATCAAAAAGATCTTTTAAAATACCATATTTTCATGTTGTGTCATATGCTTTATCTAAATCGAAAAAGATAGACACAACATGTTTATTTTTGGCAAAGGCGTTTCGAACGAACGTTTCTAAACGTACCAAATGGTCAAGGTACTTCGTCCTTGTCGGAATCCACACTGTATATTTGATAGAAGATTATTGGATTCAAGAAACAAGACAAGGCGATCATTAATCATCCTTTCAATTGTCTTACAGACGCAACATGTAAGGGCTATACTAACTATTTTTGCATTTAATTGTACGGATCGTATTCCAGACTTTATTCATAGGGGTATGGTTATTAAGTTTTGAAACAAAATTCCGCCAAGAGGTGCGTCTTTTCTGTTTCATTACACTGTGAGCTGCTTCTTGAACGTCGTTTAGCATTTTTACTATCTTTAATAGCGCTCTTACAGTCTTCATCAAGCCATGGTTTCGAAGGATGTTTTGGATTTGTCGAGGTTTCAGGAATGGTTTGGTCAGCAGTTGAAGTTAAAAGTTCATTAAATTTTAAAATAGGGTTGAAAATGCCATCAAAAGTCTCTGAAATGAGTCGTTCCTTACAAAGTTCTTCAAAGGGAGGCCAATTGACCATGTTAAATTTGTATCTGGAGACACGTTCAGAATGTAACGACTCTAAAATAAAATAATGGGAAATTGATCACTGCCACACAGATTGTCATGGTCTTTTCATGAGAAGTCGGGCGACAGAGAAGGATCTGATAATGTAAGATCAATTGCGGAATATTATCCATTTCCAGGATGTAAATATGTATTGGTGCCATCATTAAAAAATGCACAATCTTCTTGATTAATTAAACCTTAAATAATCCTACCTTTCTCGTTTATTGTGTTTCTCCGCCATAGAGGATTGTGTCCGTTGAAGTCCCCAAGTAATATATTAGTGACCGGAAGCTGATCAGTTAGATGTTTCAATTGATTTAAATTTAATGAAGAATTCGGAAGGATGTACACAAAGCATAAAGTAATCGTTTTGTCTAAAGATATCCTAACAGCAACCGCTGAAGATCAGTGTTAAGATCTACAGGGCTATGTAAAAACTGATCTTTTACAAGAATAGCAGAGCCATTTGCAGCTCTTTCATTCTCATCTACATATGTGCTGTATCATTTCGTTTTAGGTGGGATTCTTGAAGACACAATTCAAAAGAAGAAAGGCTTGAACAAGTAAGGTAACTTCAATTAAATTTACTTTTAAACGTCAATTGCACTCAATGATATTGTCCTTTATTTTGGAGGACGAATGTGGGATATACTGATATTAAGTAGTGTTCCCCTTGTCTACCTCGCTTGGGAGACCGAGTGTACGATCCCAAACAAGAGGGCAATGTATCCACATTGCATCACCCCAAATTGTCTCATCATAGATGTTGCTCAAACTACCAAATCTATTATGGACCTGTACTGGGTTCCTAAATTGTAATACATTTTGGAATACTATCGCTATTTGTAGCTCCCTTGGTTTTGACATTATTTTGAGAAGTTTTATTATAATTGTTAGTTGAATTTTTGTTGGGCTGCTTGAAGAAATAGTTGAAGGTTTACTTTGATTTGATGTCAAAGAAGTAGAAGTTTGAGATGAGGAAGATTTCCGGGATGAAATGATTTTGTCCGTTGATTCAACTGGAAGTCGTTCTGGCTATTTTTTACAAATAGGCCATGTGATCAGGGTTTGCGTTTCAGATGTTACTTAAACGCGTTTGGTCACGCTCGCGTATGCTTTGGCAGAGTTGATGAATTACTCGCCGAACTGTACAGACGACGAGCTTTAGGGTAGCTGATGTTTTTTTCGGTTTTTAATTTTTTGATGTCCTTTTTTGCTAAAGTGCTGACAGTCTTTTGAGGAGGACGTGGGCTTCATCAAAGTTAGCACATTTTGGAGTTTTCGTGCCCTCAGGCCATGGCTCTGCACATCCAAAACATACGAGTGTTCCTTTACACTGTCCTTTTCCCTGTCCAAATTTCTGACATTTAAAGTAGCGCACAGGGTTGGGAATGTATGCGCTGACTTTAATATTTTGGAGACCTATTTTGATTGATTGCGTGACAGTTGGAGAGGTGAAATTTAGAAGGAAGGTATTCAATTTAACCTGAACACTTTGTTGGCAATAAATCTTTTAACTTTTGTAATACCCTGAGGTTGTAATTTTGTGCTGAGTTCGTCGTCAGTAAGTTCGGCGAAATCATCGTCGCGATAATGAATAATTACTTGACTTGAGTTCAATGTCCTATGGGGGAGACTGAAATGTCTAAATCTATAATTGTTGTAAGTTTTAGCAAGTTCAAGGATTGGTGTTTTTTATTGAGAAGACCAGCAGATTGCATCTTGATGACGTCCTTAACATCTCCTACACAACCTTTTATCAGTTTGTCAATAACGAATGGAGAAACTTTAGTTTTTGGTTTACTTGGATTGTGCTGACAAGATTACGGAATTTTAGGTTTCCCCGGAATAGTCTCCATCGCTAGTACGTGTTTTACTTTTGATTGAGCCGTCATGTGCAATTCTAAACTTTTTCAACAACTATTTTCAGGTGTTTGACCCTCCACAGGGTAGGTTTCACTTTTAAACCCTATCACTATAAACTTTCTGTCCGAGATATGTCAAGAAAGTGTTGTTATAGCTTTCCCTTAGCATAAATATTTTGTCTAAAGATAATGTCTCGGTTCAGCGTCTGTTAAACTTTTGTTGTTTTATCGATCAGCAAACTTATCAACAGCATTTTAATGAAAATATTGTACCAATAAAACAGTCAGTCACTAATTCATCCACATAATATTTTGGTCAATGCCGTTTGTTCATATTTTTAAGACCCTATATATACATTTTCACTTACTCATGTATGGAGGACCCTTCGGGTCATTTTTTGGTATGCATTTTTGATAAATTGTAACTATTGTCATTTTAATGTCGAATTTGGTATATTTCTGCAGATGGTGTATTTTCTTCACTGAAAATGGATTAATATCGGTTGGTGTTGTGTATTACATGTACATGCTTGAATTGTTTGACACACATGTATTGCTGATTGCAGATATTTTTTTCCTTTTTGTCAATATTGTAAACATTCGTTTTTTATGTACTTTCAGTATTTTACCCTCTCTGGAGGTTAATAAAGAGCTGAACCCTGGTTGTGACTCTGTATAAGGATATTCTGTATAAGGATATTTGCTAGATATTACAGTTAATTTTTAACCTGAAGTCTTAATCAATCAACTCTTCGAGCGGCAAGTCATCTTTTCTTTTTTGGGCCTGTTATATTACATGTTTTTGAAGACACGATGAAAATAATGCGGTTCACTACCCTTGTCACTCACCCGCCGCAGAGTGCCAGCAGGGGCGATGCTTGGTCTCTGCGGATTACAGCAGAAAGCATCAGGTGTTCCAAGGGTGGTATACTCAAAAAGATGAATTTCTTAACGAACGCAAGCTTCGTGCCAGAGTTCACTGGCGAACTCCCGTCTAGTTGAAGTCAAGGCCCAAGTGGTGTATTGAAAATCAAAACCCGCTGATCCGCACTAATGGATGCAGCAGAGAGTGATTTTTCAACCACCAGGATCCCTTCCTCCACCATCACGGTTTGCAACACACGACAAACATGTCGTCTCTATAAAGCTGAGGAAGCTTTGCACTTCAGCCACCGCCTTCTTTGCATATCCTTTAAGGATGCTGTCTATCAAATAGTAAGTACATTTCCTGTAATAGTTTGAAAGGAAATTAATGTAATAGAATAGCTAAACTGAGAAGGATTCACAAAGGGCAAGACGTGACATGCCGATTCATCGAAGTCAGAGCTAACTCGATATCCCTACTATAAGACGTAAGGGTTCAGTAAGTTATCGGGACCGGTTAACTGGCCTACTGAAAATCCGTCCTGTAGTCGACACGGGTCGCAACACACAGCAATTATTGCCTCTGTTAGCAGACTCTTACTGCAGGCTGAGGAAGCCGAGAGCTTATTCCCCTGTCCCCAGGGTCCCTCACGGCGTGATTGTTTATATGTATTATGTGGTAAATAAGTGTGCGCGCCGCGGGAAGTTACCGATCCGGTAATTTTGCGCGATCATCCAAGACAACGATTCAGATTCATCAACTTTATAATGTAATTCATCCATCAGCAGTTATGAATTCAAAGGAAGTGTCTTTTAACAAGACGTTCGTTCGTCACCTGTTGTAAATATCGGAAAAGTGTATGTAGCGTTGTGAAGGTTAATTCTTCTTTTTGGTCGAAAGTATACCAAATTAGCTTTAAAACTGAACGCTGTTAATCTTTACATATAGGACAACAGAGAGATTCACCGACCTTGGGCAAGTACCTGACAAACTTGAACTTAAATCGAGTGCATCAATTTTTTTTCATCGTACAATGTAACGGACGAAACAATACCTCAGCATTTATAACATAGAGGATTAAGTTAGATAACATTTCAGTTAATCAACCTTAAAAAGTAACAGTCATGTACTGTGATTTAAGTTAGACGAACATTAAATTTTTTTAAAGATTGTAATTACTCTGAATCAACAAAACCCAAGACATATTTCCAAACAATTACAATCGCCACAATGTCTTTTATTAGTTCAACGCCTTGTAAATGCACTTAAAATTCCAAATATTTGCAATAAAGTTTGCCATGAGTTAAGGTTTTTATTATCTGAAAAATAGTTTGATTTCTTGTTTGAAGTTAAAAGCCACTTTCAGCACTTTTCAGCAGTGGGAGGGCCTTGTCAAGTTTTTAATGGAGAAGGAAATGCGAGAGCCTGGTGGAAGGGCCCCCCACTTTTTGGCAAGGAAAGAGGGATAAAGTCGAGCACACACTTTTTATTTAGTTTAGTTAGTTGCACAGTATTTGAATATTTCTTCACTGCACTTTAATAATACAAGACCATAGATGTATTTTGTATTCCAACCATACGTTTTCTTTCTATAAATTTCAATATAAAATATGTGCACCCGACTCCAATCTTAATTAACAAGGATTGCCAGTTTTCCTACCGCAGGACGGGGGTTTTCTCGGTACTCCGGCTTGCTCCCCCAATAAAAACTGGACGCCATGATATGGAAGAAACATTGCTGAAATTGGCTGAAACACCATCAAACAAACAATCAATATAAAATACAATTTTACAAATAAGCAAGAGACGCGTGGTGCACAATAAAGTTAGAGGAAAATACGAAAAAGTAATTTCTTTGAACATTGTTTTATCTCGGCGGAGCTACATTACTGTAGCTATTGTACACAAGTGCAGCAGTTACTGTTTTTGTATCCGTAGCATCTGCTATAAATAATTTATTTATAATTTTTCAATGCATTTATTTATTGTTCAGTGTACTTGTTTATTACTTGTATCATTTAAGTGCACATATAAACTACACATAAATGGACATGTTCCCTACGGCAATGTCGGTTAACATCTAATGAGATATCTGTTTTTTTTTCATTATTATTTTTTTTATACTTTTTCACTGACGACTAAATTACAGTTTATATTATGTAAAAAAATCAGAGCCTGTTTAATGCCATATTGTATCAACGTATAGTACCTTTTTTACGTCAGTGATTAATTAAGGTATTTAAAAACTATTAATGCACAGCAGAAAGATGTTATTTAATGTAATAAACAGAAAATCCATAGGGTGGATGATAAAACAAACGATAAATCATACAATGTACGATAAACCATACGATATAACCTAATATAAACGGAAAACCATACGATGAACGATAGAAAAAACGATCCACTATAATATGCACTGTATACTACTATACGTTATACGGTACCATATACGAACTATATCCCCACGATGTACAAACGATGTACGGACATTGTACGAACGATAAACGCACGATGTACGAACGATCAAATCTTTAAATTATAATTTCCAGCGAGTGTATATACAGTACTTAAAAAAGTACGTGAAAATGTATCACCCTCGGATGTTTTTTTTTAATTCAACCTTTTCTTTTAAATACAAAGTCCCAAAATTTGTAAAAATATGTATATTACCTTTATGTTTGTATACACAAAGAAACAAATGTAGTTTCGGTTCCTAAATTTTTCGCCGGACCAGAAAACTGTTATTTTATTTAAAAAGTACGTGAAAAATTATCCATTTTTTATTTTTGTACAATTATTTCAAGTGTTGGTCTTAAAATATCAGTAAATCTATGTTTTAAGTAAACTAACTAAAATATATCATAAAATGTGTATTTGCTAAAACTAGAGGAAATTCATAGTCTGATCAGCGTGCACGGCATGCCAAGTGCTTAAGGGTCAAAAGTGCGAAAACCTAATAAAAAGATATTCATGTACTAAAATTTTAAAATCAATGTTTAGATACTAATATAATTTTACAAGATGGTAGAGATGTTTTTGACTATTAATTACACGGTTTTTATTGATAATCCATCTTCTGCAATTTTTCTAAACATTTAGAAGAGCGCAATATGCCCACACTATGTTGAACCCTGTATGTTAGGCAGACATGATGGATATAAAAAATTTATATTGGATACACTTACAAATGGTTGAACTTCCTCTAGCAATAAAAGCGCCTTGTCCGTCCATCACAAAGTTTCAGTCTTCGAAATTAGCGGTTGACCGACGGACAAGTCTACTTTCAAATGCACCGGTCTATATAAATCTGCATCATGTTTTTTCTCTATTGGTATGATGTTTACATTTTCGCATGTTCATAGTAGCAGCTAAATGTATATATATATATATATATATATATATTTACACAGTTTTGCTGAGAAAGGGGAAGTACACATTCCTTGCAGGCTGATCGTCCGTCGGCATGTATAACCAATTCAACAACCCTGCGTCAATCTAATCTCCCAAATCATCTTAAGCTGGGTTAAGTTATTTCCTTATCATTAACTACTTAATCCTGAGCACAAACAGTGTCAGTGGAATATATCAAGTGTGGCTCTCTGTGATAAGTTGGCCTTAGATTGATCTTTTGAAACAAAGCGACTATCTGTAACTACCTATAACTACTCAGCGCTTTTGACAGATATTTCTTTTGCTTTTCAAACTAAAACTCTGTCTTACGCCTAGCCACGGCAAATAAGACTAAAAAAGGTTAAAATCTCGTGTTTATTCTGAAAGTTGGCAGGTTTTTACCGTAAATGTCGTATTTTCTTGTAAAATGTATTTGTTTATAAAACCGATTTTTTTATAAACCATTATTTAATTCATGACCAATCTTTTGTATATCTGGAATTTCTTTAGTCTATAGTATTTTATGAAATTTTCCTATAACGAAAAGTAAATTTTACGGTGTGCATGAATAAAAATACAATCAGCCAACATCCATAACCGTCAGTGGCATTTCAGCTATCTTATTGTCCTTATCTCCTCTCTAACCTGTACTATTTGAACTGTTATGAAGCTATGTAACGCTTGTAGCAGAGCAAAAAAGAAATATTCTTAGCTATATCATAATACAAATAATGGTCGTAAAGATATGCTTAATGAATATTTATAAATATTACATATGGTGTTTTGTATCATAATTCTGAATGGCTACAACCGATCTTACTAAATATACTGTAGTTTTACATATATTGGAATTGCACTCATTTATATACATTCGGAAATTATTTCCGGTTTTATTTAATTATAATGTCAATAGAAACAATATTGCGGGTGTTCAGACGAAAAACATATACCGTTGATTGCAATTTTCAATAAAGTTTATATATGAAATATAACGACTTTTATTTTGCTAATTTTTTCCACAATTATTTATAAAGTGTTCGAGACCGGACATCGATGTTGACCAACGAGCTACTCAAGCGAGAGCGATTATTGTACCTGAGGTTTTAATTTTTTTCCATTTTTCTGCTTGTGCTCTGGTAAAGTGATGGTTACATACCCAAACGATCACAGTCACTTAGTTAAGGATACAAAATAAGTTATATTTGACTATAAACAATAATGTGTCTTCAGAAGAACCGAACAATGTCGCCGTTAAAATATTAATAAATAGTAGTTATAGGTTTGTGCTAAAAGTCCATATAATAAAAAAGAAAATTCTTGTAGTTTACTTTGTAATATATTTGATTTGTAGCTAAAAACAAAATTTCTCAAATAACAATATGATGCTTAAAAATTATACACAGTATATTGATAGAAGAAGGTAAATATTTTCAACATATTATATCGTTTAGCATAATGCCGGTAAAGTTACTAAAGTTTATCGGTCATTTAGTTACCATCGAATCGAACTGTTCTGCATTCCAGTTCATTCTGGTGAGGATTCCTCTTTGTTGGTTTGCTTTTGCATTTTTGTAGTTTTTATGGTCCAGATACTCATTCACAACTTTATTCCATTGTTTAGTTTTCATAAGTTGTTTCGTCTTTGGGCCTATATCTCCCCGGTATACCCCATTTACAAGGGCAACTTTCACATTTTTAGGAAGGCTTTCGTAGTATTTTTCATCACCAAATATGTTTCTTGCACGTGGGTCATAAATTTGGGAAATGTCGTACTGTAAAAGATCGTATTAAATAGTCTGAAGAGCTTTATTAACGAGTTTACATACACGGTTACTGCTACTGTTTGTATTTTCTTGTGTTAATGAATTTGTTTTTAATTTTCACCAACTTTAACATTAACAAGTCAAATTGAGTAGTACGATTTATATTACTTTAAGCTAATTATATTACTTGAATTAAAAACTATCTATTGGACATAATATTTGGCCTTGAAAATGCTTAACGTCACGCGATGCTTGTGTTCATTTGCACTTTTAAGAATGGATCATCTTAAGTTTTCTGTTTGTGTTATTATATATTGCTTGTTTTGTCGGTTTTGGTTTGTTTGACACAATTTTTATTTTTATTTTTTTTTAAATCATCAGTTTTTACGCATCATAAATCAATCATGAAGCCGAAATATACTTTGCTCTTTTTGTAAGAGTTACTATTGTGTGATAAGCCTTAAGACAAATTTCTTAGTTCATGATCGTAAATACATGCATCTGACTTACCTCAAATAACTCTGTGATTTGGTGTATTGTGAGGCTAACATCTCCGTTCTTGACTTTTTGGTAGTCAACGCCAGGTAATACTTTTTTAAAGACTGCTGGCCCATCTGTTCTGTTCAGACTAAATCCTATTCCTGTATTTAAATGCATTAAAAATTAACGGACAATTGTCCGTAACATTAGATATGATTTGTTAACTTATAAATATCATATATTTGTTCTTTTTTGTGTTCTCAAGACTCGACCCTAAAAATGTGCAGTGCCTTGTTTAGTGGCAGACAGAGATAGCTTTTATTTGGGTATAATCAGGTATTAATACGAATATCTTGGCTGTGGACCTTTTAGAGTGTGTCATGCTTTTTGAATTAAGATAGTCTTATTAATTTAAAATCGTGGAGTGGCATTGTAACTACTAAAGTCAACATCCTAAGTCCATACAACGATATCATGAAGCCCTTAATTCTTTCGATTTCACCAAATTGATCAATTGTTCTCGTCTTGAATAAATATAATAGAATTTTCGCTGATCATTGTTCATTAAAATTAATAATAATAACGAATACTTTAAAAACGCGTCTATAGTTTTCTTTAATTTTATTAACATAAAGTTTTATCTAATTGTTTACCAACTGTGGGGTCATAAACCGGAGAAATCGGTTGTGCATCGTACACCATCGACCGTGGACCGCCTTCAAAGTATTTAATGACACCATAAACATCTTAATTAAAAAAATATATATCATGTAGTTATAATAAATATAATATTTGCGTATACTTAAAAAGGTGGCAATAAATGTTATCGCCTTCTAATAAATATCAGTATTATTTAAACATCTATAAAAGGACCATTTGTCAGAAATTTTTTGGGGGAACTTACAGATAAATCATTATAATTACACGTTAATAATATCATTAGCTTAAAACAAAGTTAACTGAAATACTTCATATATTAACACATATGCATTATAGCTCCTAGAAATAAATCCAAATAAAAAATGAAGTCGTTTGTTTGTTAGTTAGCTTTCCAAAACTCCCGATGTATAACCTTGTTGAATGGGATGCAACTTCTTCTCTAAATTTTAATAAATGCGTACTAATTTAATCTTTTATTTCCCGCTGATCTGAAATGGCACACGCCTATACAATTATTGCTTGACTTACTTTACGCTTGTTAAAAATTACTCATTATGAACATAACCTGTAATTATCTTAAAATCATTTAAATGAGTAATGAGAAACGTGAATACAACCTAAAATGATTAATGTATAAAGAAACTGTTAACATTCCGCTTGACATCCACCCTTATTACTGTGTTCAGCTTGAAGTACGATAAACATAAAACAAAAAAAAATATGTGCTAAAAGGTATTTTAAAATATTGTATAATTGTATATATAACACTTTTATACCATTTGGATCTTCAATATTTGCTTTTGGTCCTGGTATATAGTTTGGGTACTTTTCAACTGTAATAAAAATCAGTCTTCGTGAAAACTTAAAAAGAACAAAGGTGAAAAGTAAATCAAAAGACTGCAAATAATACAAAACTCTAATGAGAAATAAAAAGAAATGGCTAACAGACATTACGAACAGTAAAACACTAAAAACATGCATTAAACAAATAAATACACAATAACTTCATTACAGAGGGGTGAAATAAGAGTAAACATATCTTGCTTAAGACGTCAGGTTACTTATTATAAGAATTTCTATACGATCAATACATGAGATTGATAACAAGAAAATTATTGTGACTAGCATCCAATTACAATCAATCGTTTCATAGTTGGGCAAGTGATAAGTTAATTAACCGTACTTGCACATACTTGTGAAAACCTATACTTACGTTTTGAAAATGTCTCTGAAAAATTGATAGAGAAAAAATCTAATAATAATTTTAAGGCAAATTATAAAGCGTAAAATTATAAGTACTGTTGTATTATAAGGTATTGTACTGTGTGGTAATCATACTTCTTCTTCAAGATGACAATTTCAATAAAGCAGAATATAAATGTTTCTCATTTTATCGAGAACCAAAAAAATCTACAAAAATAGCTGAATTGTAAACAAAGTTTCTATATTTAACAAAGGATGTTTGATTTAGTAGTCGCAAACCCAGCTTTGAGGACAGAGCTGGCACTCAGCTCATGTATGACTAATAATAAGCTTATATTCTAAATTGTATCTAGTTTGATGATGTTGCTACACTTATTTCCTAATAAGTGGTAGACACTTTCTTGAATAGTAAACTGTTTCATAAAAATCTTTCATTCATTAGTTTCTCACAGACAAATTAGAAAATCAGGTATAGGAAGTCTGGCTGTTTTTCTCGCTTAAGCATAAGAGTACATTTATGTTTTTTCACTTAACGATGTGAATTTCACAAATATATATACACCCAGAAGTCCAAAATGAACTTCTGTTCCGTAAAAAATTAAATGCAAAATGATTCTGGCATGTTTAGAAGCATTGCAGTTTTAATTTATAAATATCTACTTCGAAGAAATCACAACCAACCTAAACTTTGTCTGCAACATCGATTTGTTTTATTGCCACTACATAAACCACTGACATACCCTCCTGGGCAAGATTTGCTGTCATCCTGACATCTTCCAGGTAATGCTAGACATCGCGAATCTATGTTCAAAAAATGAGAAATAATGTTAAATCTTTTGAAAACATTTGGTGTTGGTATTAATCATTAATCAAATGTAATACAATCGTATGAAATACTTTGTTTTTAACACAAACATGTGATTCGAATCACATTATAGGTTTCGCGCTTCCACGCGATATTTAATTACAATAAACAATTGTTATCAAAAGTATAAAAAAACACTTTAACCTTTATGGCAACATCGGTTATGAATTCCACCTCTACATTTTCCAGTTAAATATCCTCCAGAACAGGGTTTACTATCATCTTGACAAACTCCACCTAATAGGGTACACGGTTCAAGGGTGGTCGCTTAAAAGAAAGTATTTTCAAATTTTAAGTCTTAAGCCCCCTTTTTCGTAATATGCCTGACAGTCGTTACATGAAATATACGAGAAATGAGTAATTAACGCTTACATTACCGGTCATTGGTGCAGACAATACAATGATAATACAGTTTCAAAACAAGATAGAAAAAACATGAGAAATGCTCACTTCTCAAAACACTCTGCTTCCTACACCAAATATCCCTCAATGCCACTATGAGACAAAGATCCTTCGAAAGTTTCATCAATTTTATTCAATATCATAGGTGGATTTGCGAATAAGAGATAACCCATATCCCCAGTGCCACAAACATATGGACACTCCATAGTTACATACCCCGAATTTTCAAGTGGAAGTTTAAAATATACAATATAAAGTCAACTTTTGGCAAAGAAATGCAAATCTTTACTTCCGTTTTGATAATCGCTCTGAAAAAAGTATATAGAAAAAGGTATGTTACCTTTCCATAAAACGAACAGTATTGCAACCAGCAAATGTTTAAAATAAGGCTCGTGTTCTGTGAACTAATAATGTATATCCCTGCCGATGATAATTTTGTTTTAAAGCATACTATAAATGTCAATGGAACATCAGATGTAAAGTGCACAAATAAATTGACATCCGGAGCTCAAATATACTGTGTTTGCATGAAAATTTATGTATGAAATTTGTGTGTCATGTTTAGTTGCAATCACAGTTTTGAAAGTCTATTCCTGTCTTTTTAACAATGATAACATGCAGTCTTTTACAGAATTAACATAACGAAGCAAATGAAAAAATCAAAACTAACCTAAACTTTGTTTGCAACAGCGATTTGTTTTATTGCCACTACATAAACCACTGACATACCCTCCTGGGCAAGATTTGCTGTCATCCTGACATCTTCCAGGTAATTCTATGCACCAAGAATCTATGTACGAAAAATAAAAGATTACTATATGTATTGATAACATTTACTGTTGTTAGTTAACATTTACATGTACATCAATTGATAGTTATAATCCGCGTAATAGAAAAACGTTCTGAACACATACGATTTAGCGCCTTGAAACGAAATCTGATTGCGATGAACAAATTTATTACAAGTAATATATAACACTTCAACCTTTATGGCAACATCGGTTAGAAATTCCACCACTACATTTCTTTTTTAAATATCCTCCAGTACAAGGGTTGCTGTCATCCTGACAAACGCCACCTATTAGGATACATGGTTCATCTGTGGTCGCTAAAAAGACAGTAGTTTTATATATTATGTCTTTATCATATACGCGTGACATTATCCAAAAATTAATCAATTTGTCGCTATCACTTAATTTAGAATTGTTATGGCCCTTTATTAACGATATGTCTGATAAAATTTGTATGAATTATAGGATATGAAAATGTATTAAACGCTACTATCTATTGTTGGTGCGGACAATGCACGAGACAGAATAAAAGTGAAGCTCAATGCATTTATATACATAACATAACTGATGAAAATTTACATTGAATATCTTCAGTTATAATATTGTAACAAGCGCTCAGTTGATCCCTTATAATTCGACTCATTTATGTTATTCCAGAATGGTATCATTCTAACAGGGAGTTTATGCGATTGTCGTAATTCTACAACGCAATTGACACAACGTAAAATATTGTTTCTGTAATATGATGGGCATTCCAACAAACCTCTCTTACATAAGAGCTGATCATTATATTTATGGATGTGGTCCGTACATAATATTAGATACGATTATTGTACATTTCAATTCCATAATAATGATTTGATAGAATTGTAAAAAGCCACTGAAGCCTAAAACTTTATTAAGATAAACGTAGGTAATATTAAATAAAATTTTCGTAGGTATTATGTATTGGAATATTATCGTTGTAATAAGCATATGTAGATTTTTGTAATAAATAATCGTACCTTGATGAGGTATTCCTTAAAATCTATATATGTATATCTTTTTGTCATATTTGCTTAGTAAATTAGCATATTGCACAAAGTTCTCATACTTCAACGGTCTTAGCTTTTTCATCACTTACGCTAAGGTCGATTTTTGCTCTGACTTTGTGATATATGCATAAACATACATCTAAGGTTCCTTCTAGTTAATTGCCACATAATTATTTTTTCTGCAATACCTACCTACCAAAGCATTTGCTGCCATGAATATGACGAAACAAAAAACCAACCGTGACAAATACAAAATACATAACTGTTTATAAATTATATATTTGTCAATAACTAATAAAAATTAAATCGACTTCTTGTGACAGGTGTGGTAATAAATTATTTTTGATAGTTTTTATTCTTTCTTTTACTGTTGATTACTTAAGCTTCTAATAATTCAAATAATTTCACTCGTATTCATGTATGGTCGCATGACAATAAATCGTACGTTCTATGTGGTTTAATTAGTAACATTGTATCAAAATTATACATGTTGAATAGGTTGTCGCCATTGATTATTTTTTTTTAAATGGCTTTACCACTAAATGACGATATTCATATATAAAATTAGAAGTGAATTTATAATAATAAAACAATTATTTTATTTGGAGTAAATGTACCATTCTATCACATATTTTACTTCAAATTACGGAAGTTATACATTAAGTGGATATAGTCTATAGAAACAGGATGAATGTAAGTGGAAACTATAAATGACAGGATCAAACGACTGTACCGCACATGTTTTAATATAAAGTATGTCATTTTAAATTTATCTAATTTATCTAAGTATAGGATGTACATAGTTTTGCTGAAGATATTTGCTGTTATAATATCGTTAAATAAACAGTTGTAAATCTTCAAAGATTTCAAACAGACAATTATGCAGCCTTTAAAGATATTTTAGTCTCAAGTATAGCAAAAAATTTCACCTAGTCTAAGCCAACTGATGCAAATTCTCTTGTTTGAAAAAGGATATGAAGTTCTCAGGTGAAAGACGTTCCTGATTAAGTATGACACTCATAAAGGGTTTGTCGATTTTTACAAAATCCAGTGTCCCAACAGATTGTTAATTTGTCTTGTTTATATATTAGGCAACAGTTCTCTTTACTCCCAAATGACGTATCCTGATAAATATATAATGTTATCACGGCCTTGTTGATATTGCACTAGTTGGCCCTAGAACATGCACTCTCTAAATGGGAAAGAAAAGAACAATAAGGTCTTTGGTACAATGTCGAATTAAGAATCTTAGATATTGCCTTGATAATCGATATAAATCCGTATTCAAATATGAGTTTTCTATGAGGTGTCTCACTTCCGTTCATGACACATATGTTGTTGGCCTTTCAAACAAGACTTCTAACAACAATGTGTTTGTATGAGAGTCACTTTACTGTGAATGCCTCATTAAATATCTTAGGTATCAAGTATAACTCTGGTAATTCCTACCACATTTGACAAAGTGAAATCCTGTCTAACCATAAATCCTTCATGATTTTTTTTAAATATTCATTACGATAAAGAGTCTGAAGACCTACTATACTTCTACTGGATGATCCTTACACGGACAGATACATATCCGGCTCATCTACGAGCTATACCTAAGAGTTGTCAAAACGGTTGACTAAGATATTGTATGCAGTGAAAGAATGACAGTTAAACTACTTTGAAACTGTTTATTTGCCAAGTTAAATTAATTATATGTGGATTCTTTAATAATTCAAAAGAAGTTTTGGAACAATTTAAAATCAAGATCAATTTCTAAACTTTCATATGTTAGAACCTAAAATTTTTCAACTTTGTATACCACCTTGCCTCAGAAAAAAACTAGAATTCCGTCTGAAAGAAATCATACATAAAGCTTTCGCTTCCACATATGCCAAAAATATATGTAGCTTTAGAATACAAGACGTTTTTCTACTAAAGAACTATAAGCCAAATTATTCTACATCAATGAACAGATTTATAGTATGTTAGATTTTCTGATCGAAAACATATTGTTTTAATTTTGGAGCATGTATTTTTCAGCATACAATTGGAAATCCAAATGGCACACACTCCTTGCTGATTTTTTCATGTATTTTTTTAAACTGAATTCCTTCAACGTCTTATTAAGGACAATAAAATAGCAGTAGCTATGTCCTTAATTTCACATATAGATATATTAATGATGTCCTTCAGAACTAGAAATTAAAGAAACCATAGAAACAGCTTCATCTATTTCATTTGTAGACTTACATCTCGAATATGACAACAACGGTCATCTTTTCACAAGAATTAATTACAAACAAGACGATTTTAATTTTTAAGTTATAAATGTTCCTAATTTATGCAGCAATATTCCCGCTTCTCCTGCATACAGTGTTTATATTCCTTATTTGATCCGGTATGCTAAAGCTTGCAAACGTCAAAAATGTCTTCGGAATATTAACTTATTAACGTAATTTACAAGAAAAAACGACTCGTCCACGCCTTAAATAAACTTTTTATAGATAACTTTTCCTTGTCAAAAAATATTCGTTTGAAAATATTATTGCAGGTATTTTCTTCAATTTTTGAGTTCAACAATTTTTGATTGTGCTGTGATTATTATTAGATACACATTTTACTGACTAGTGGTATATAATACCCATTCACTTTCATCAACAAAACCAACTTACATACTACAGTGATGAAGTATGTCCGGAGGTTTGGCAGGCGAAAAACCTGGTTTAACCCACCATTTGTTGTGAAATTTCTGTATAAAGTCAGGACCATTGCTGTCGTTTATATATTTTTAGTTGTTTATAGAGTTTAGAGTTTTCTTTGAGTTTTGTTTGCGGGTTGACTTTTGACATTTTCCTTTCTGTTTGGTTTGTTTTTTGTTTGTTAGGTTTTAACGCCAATTTAAGCAATTTTTCATCTATGTCATGGCGTCTAGTTTTTATAGGGTAGGAACCCGGAGTACCCGGAGAATCCTTCGGTACGAAAACTGGCAATCCTTGTCAATTAAGATTGGAATCGAGTACACCCTGCCCGCAGTAAGACGCGAACCCACAACCTCAGTGTTGATATGCTACAAACTACCTTAACCTCTCGATCACCGAGGACCCCTTGGTGTTTGGGATTTTGTTATTACCTTCGTTTCGATCTGATCAAAGATTACTTTAAACACCAATTTGGTGAAATGACAGATTATGTTTATGCGTATCGCCCTTTGTAATGTTTGTTACGTTAAAGGCATTTAATGCCATTTGAACAAATGGTACTACTATTCTAACATATTTATATAAACTCATACTTTTCTGTTATGTTTTATTTGATCTACACATGGTGTTAACTTTTAGCTATGTTCGCAATAATACTTTCTTTGGTACGACCTCATTGTCGTTGATAAGTGCTCTGTTCCTAACTAACAGTGTTGCCTTGGTTGCCTAGTGATTGTGCCTAGTCATCCATAATTGATTAGGTGCCTGTCAACACTGAGGTTGCGGGTTCGGGTATTATTAGGGGCTGGGTTTTCTCTACAAGTATAGTCATTCTGTTACTGAAGGGCAGTGGCTCTTTCGGGTATGTCGACCTCCATCCCAAATTACAACAAAACGCCCCGAAATAGCTAAATTTTTGCTAAACGTGGCGCAAAACGCCATAAAAATATAAAAAAACCCACTTACCTGACAGATCATTCTCTAAAATTACAAGGATGAATATAAAACAAAGCACAACAATGACAAATACTACAAAACATAAGAGATTAAAACGTGTGTACATATTGTATGTTTTGGCAATAAGCCAAATTATCTTAAAAGCTTATGAGTATTACTTATATAAGTGTTATAAATATTAAAGTGCGCTTAATTTGGTACTTAACCAAGTCAATTTTAAAAGAAGGAAAATAATATTTGATGAAAATAAAAACTATTGTTCTAACACAATAGCATTTTCTTGATGAAATTAAGTAGATGTCAGCCTATTTTATTTTGCGCTGAATGTCATCAGCAGTGAGACTTCGATATACAGGTCAAATAGCATATCTTTTTTTCTTTTCTGTATCTGAAATTTCTGTTGAAGATTCATTATACTGTATACGGTGTGAACCATTTCACAGTTTTTTTATTATGAACACATCTTACAAACTGCTGGCAACTGACGGTAAGCACTACCTGTGTAAATGACATAGCATTGCCCAAATATTTGGATCTTGTAGAGAAATTAACTGACCAATCAAATTTCACCGCATTATTTGAAAATAACAATATCAATTAATGGATTATGCATGCTAAGAAATAGTATTGCCTTTATGACAATTACATCAATAATAGTTAAATATGTATTTAGTATATACACAAAATATTCAGTAAGCCCGTTTTATTTGGAATGGTCCACATGACAAAACCACACATTCATGAGAAAAGTTCAACATAAATGAAACCTCGACTATAACTGTATTGTATTCTGTCAAACAGAATGTATATTTATTTGATACAAACGGGGGTTACCGATGATAAGTACATTTGTACATGCGTAAGCGGACACAGTAATGAAATTATTAATTAATGTCTACGATTGTTCAATGACTGTGTTCTCTATTCTAATGCAACTAACAAAAATATATATAATAGCAGGACTAAATTTGAGGTTTAGGATTTTAAGAGTTAAAATTTTCAACTTCATTCAATACGATCAATCGTTATAGAAGATGTTGCGTAATAAATTGACTAGATAGTTGTAAAACGATTTATTTTAAACAAAATAACTACGCCGTCCGCAACATTGTTACATACATTATTGCGCCAGTATATGTGCGGAGAAAGCAGTAATACTCTAAGAAATCGTTGAACATGGACAATTATAACTGGTTAGCTTGTTACAACTGTTTACTAGGTAAATTTTCGGTTAAACCATTTATTGTTGTCTCTTTAAGTATCTTTTTGTTATGTCATTGCGCAATATTTACTTATTCTCACAATGCAGATATATTGGCTGAAAAGTTTGAGTGGGCGTTCTTTAAATTTTTGCTTTTATTGAAAATATAGAATGAATATATAAACTAATCTAATCCCAATCAAATAGCTGTTTTATCATTTTTGTATTCAGAGGTATTAGGTTTTAAGGTACCATAAGGCCTGGGTTCGTTATTGCAAAGAGCTGAATTTTTTCTATTAACTTGCAATACGAATATATGTAAAACTCTTGATAACGCCGCAATGTTTCTAATTTATTTACAAACATTTAGATTGTTGGACATCATTTTTTTCATACACATTTCATATTTACTTGTCGATTGCTAATACATATGAATAAAACATTGAGAAAGCGTCAATTAAAATACGGTTTCGTTGTGTTCATGTCCAATAAAAAGCATGGTTTAAAAACTTTAACGTAAATATTGATTAATACCAATTTAAAGCTATTGTTACAGAACATGCCTTACTAAATATACGTTTTTTTGTTTTTTTTTTGTTCAGAACGGAGCACATCCAGATCTCAATATAAAATTCTAGCAACTAAGGCTGAGTCAGGCACACCCTTTTGTAGTGTTGGCATGCTATTAAAAAAGCGTAAGCTGAGTCTAGCGAGCAGTATTTCAGTTAAATTCAGATGAAAACGAACACACTAGAAATCGATTTGAAAATTTGGATTGACCAATGGGCACCAAACGATTTTGACTGTCAGTGTCAACGAATAAAAAATGGGTAACGACTGAAGTTTAGTCTTGTTAAGTGTCTCCAGTTCGCTTAAATGAGACTCTGCAAAACGTTAGACACTGTGTATTATAACCTGACAAATCTACAACCACTCTTCTCTAAAGAAGTTATTCTCATAGAAAATCATACGATATTTTTAAAAAGTAATACCTGAATATATATAGCTGTCCGTATCTTAAGAATGTTACTCCATTTCATGTCAATCTCGCTTCCAAAATTTCTGTTGCGTTCTACTACAAATAAGAAACAAAGCAAAGAAAATCGACCGAACAACAAAAGCCGAAAGTCAAGGGTCAATTATAAATCCTGATATTGACATATACAACGCAAGACAAAAACCAAAAACAAGGAAGTAACCCGAAACAAAATAAAACCATGAGTCCACTCACGTTCTCAATACGAGTAAGCAATGCCTGCCTCAAATAAGACGCCCGTCGAGTCACTTATTGTCATGTCTAGAAAAAAGTCAAATCCAGGAATAGGAAAGCTACCTATGACTCAGCGGAAGCGTTGATTTCCCTTCACGATAAAAAAGTCATGGTGACGACTATAGAAATTCTGGAGAGATAAAATCAATAAGTACATTAAACCTTTGTTTGAGAAGTTTAGTTCCCAACAGCAGTATGCGGTCTAGAAAATCGGAATGCCGATCGCAGGATCTAGATAACGTGTAAGTTGTGAAATGCACAAACCATACCCTGGAGCAGCTGCTGGAAAGTTGCTATCGATGAACGCAAAGTTGACAACTCGAAAATTGAAGTCATCACTTTTGTTGTAGGGTATACTGTGTAATTTTCCACAGTCTATTTCAGAAGGTCTAAGTAAGAAGCTGAACTAAGTATAGGTGGTGCCTTAAAAAACCTTTTTTTTTATCTGAAATTTTAAGAACAAAACACCGATTTCAGCAGGAAATGTTTTTCTTAATTTCTTAATTCAGCCAAATTTACTCGATTGATGTATTGTGTTTATTTAATTTGAATGGTGTTTTAGTCCACTTTAAGCAATATTTCAGCTATATCATGGCGTGTCGAGTTTTTTAATGTGGGAGGAAGCCGGAATTCTATGAGAAAAAACCCGACCTGCGAAAACTGGCAATATTTGTCAATACAGATGAGAGCCGTACACTTTTTCAAATCTACAACAAAGCTGTCTTTATCGTGCAAGACGCGTTGCACTCTCCAAAGAACGTTACTCACTACGATCGGTATTATGACCACCTTAAAACCCCTAACGAGAGGGTTCCCTATTCACCAGTCGGGGACACGCTCGTTGCTCTGTGGGCAAAGCAATGGGAACCCCCATTATTGTCCTTTATCGTGCAAGGAGCGTGCATGGTCCTCCGATAGGGGATGACCTGTCTGCTACCTGTGGACGTCATGAGGAGCTGGACAGCTGTAAATTTATGGGTTCAGCCATGGGAATCCCTTTTTCTTGTACAATTATTGACTGTATTTATAATATTCTGCAGTTATCTTATGTTGAGATGTGGAAATTGGAGAATAAACACTGTCCATTGTGAAAAAGAAATTGAATATATTGAGTTATCAGTAGCAGATAGTAATTTTTTTTACAAAAGATATCACCGAAAGACAAGCAAAGCAATATTCATCAAATAAGTCAATAGAGGAGTCTTACGAACCTTTCGGGCTCCTTGTAAATATTAACATTGCAAGCATCTTAATCAAGTTATATTTAAATATTAACTTTGTAAGCATCTCAATCAAGATATATTTAAAGCATACTTTGTATCGATATATGTTTTATTATATTATGGTCTCGCGTAAGGTGTTTTTGATGGCTGATTTATTTTTAGTTGTGTTTGTCGTGTAACTTACTACTTTCGTGTTTATATATAGAACCACAGCCCAAACTTGGCGAGGTTGACGTATTTAATACAACTTTATATAATAATGCCTTCCAAAAACTTAAGTGCATTTTCCGTTTATCAAATGTCATTTTCCGCAATTTACGCTTGGCAACATATTTTACAGTTCTCATTATTAATCACTGTAAACTCAACTTTAATAGTCATCTGCACTTCCCGGTAGCCATTTGAACTGTGTTTTGCTAAAGTTTCCTCATTTGACAATAAGAGTTACCATTGAAATTTGAGGCTCAAAATGGGTATTTTTATAAAAATAAATCTCAAGAGTGATTTACCAAAGTCTAAATAGCTATTAACTTATGTCAATTTTAGAAATTCTTAATGTTTTTGTTTAACAATTCTTCTGGTTGACTGCATATATTTGCAGACAATAAGCTTTATTAATTTTTTTTAATTTTCTTAGTCTTTTTTCTTAGTTTTTCAGACTCACTGCAAACGTATGAATTACAGACAAGTGGAACTACAAACGAACACCAATAATTTCTTGAACGATGCAACAGACGCCTATTCGTCTAAAGTATCTGGTTTCTCTCTTGATTATATAGGCGTCTGTTTTTAGACCAATGTTCAAAATATTTAACAAAAAATATTAGTTCAGATATCGAATTTTTAGGCCTTTGTTTTACTGACATAGTTTAAAATGGTTAATTGTTTTTTTAATTTCTAGTGGCTTCATTGGCCGAGTGATTAAGGTGGTTAGTCATCTACTATTGATATTGTGCATGTCAACACTGAGGTTGAAGGTTCGATTCTTCCTGCGGACAATGTTCTTTATTACTTAACAAATATATTTTTTAAGGAATTTATTCCTCAAATAAAAAGTGTATCATCTGTCACTTAAGATACAATAAATTTTATATTAAATTTAAATTGAACATTCCGGAAGCACTTTTAAAATACATGTTCCTGTTCCACCAAAAACATCTATTTGCACAGTGTGCATTTACAGCTTGTGCAACAATTGTTGTTAATCAATCATTGTTTATCGCAAACACACAGGATAGTATGCCTTACAGACCGGAAGATTTATAATTTTAAGGCTTCATTTCCATAACTTTCACAAACAATTCCAGGATTTGTGTTATTCATACATTTCCGCAATCGACGCATGTTGAACTTATGTAATAGGCTGATCTAAAGTATTTTCGATGGGTTAATTTTTGTCCTTAAACGTGATGCATTTGAAGATAAAAAAAATCATTTCTTTATACTGAATTCAATTACTAGTAACAAATTGATACAAATGTTATTAATACCATACTGTGATAACAAAGCCGCTCGTCTAGCACATGTGTCTTGAACATTGGTTAGTGCGTAAGCATTGTCCTTCTGCTTGGAAGCATGTTGGTCCCATAGATCAATCTGTCCTTGTTTGTAAACCTCAAGGATACCGCAAGCATAATTTTTGGCCGAACCTGAAACGTTTAACTTTCGATGTTTAATATTAAACGGGTATATGTCATGCTTAAAAGCTAGTAGGTATCAATGATTTTGGATCCCAATTAGTAAACGCTTGGCGCTAGGGAACGTGTTATCAAGAATATTGACTTTTAACTGATAAAACTGCAATATTTATTTATTTTTGACTTTAAACTGGATTTCATACTGAACATACTATACGAACTTTACTGATTTCAAGATTCGTACAAAAATATGTTATAAATTTATTGGCAACGTTTTAAAGGAAATAATATTTCTTCACCTTTAATTGGAAACTAAAATTGTATTAGTCTCCGGTTTAATTTGCATGATCGGATAAACTGTCATCATAAAACATGACAGCACTTTTTATATATCTAACCTGGAGAACAACACCATCTGTTTCTACCTCCACTGCATTTACCCGACAGGTATGGTCTGCCGCACGGTAGACTGTCATCTTGACAAATTCCGCCTATATTGCTACATTTAATCAATCATCGTTCAATCAATATTTTAGACAATTAATAAATAGTACTTAAAGATTTTAGCATCCAATTTTTCATGGGATATGAAATGAATCAATGGTCGAAACATGGATGACTGCAACTTTAAAACAACTGTAACTTTAGCAGCTGTCTTTTGTAGAGCCTGAACTGGCATTTTAATTTTGTGATAAGCTTCAAACACGTTAGCCTCTATTGTCCGGGAAAACTATTTCTGTGCTAAATATGACTCGAAAACTTCTACAGGGGAGTGCATTCCTGTCATTTTCTACCACTCGGCGCAATGCACAGATCGGTAGTTGAGCCATATAAATTGCCCTAGTATTCACCCCGAATACAGTTTGAAAATAACTAACTTTAGGGTTTTTGGCAAAAGTACATTAATTAAAATAAAACAATTTCTAGGTTTTGAACTTACTATGTTGCTCGTAAGTATTTCTACACAAAATAATAATTTTCATTGTGCGGTATTGTCAATCGATATATAATCTCTTGACGGAGATCAACGTTCATATTTGTTCTATTTTACCTCTGGTTTTCGACTCTTGCCAGTAATTTAAATTGTAACAAAGATGAACTTGTGTCCACGTAACCAGAAGCTATATGTTCATAAAATAAAATTGTGTTTAAGCCGGAGTCTTACCTGTTTTATTGGCAAGAGATCACAAAGTCGTTTAAAGGCAGTATCCCGTGCATTACTTCTATTGAGTTTTTCCTCTAATGATGTTTCGTCAAAACGACACTCCAACGATCAAATTAAAGTTTTATTATACCAGATCTTATTTGCATACTCTGAACATGATAACATGCAGAACAGCAAAAATAAAAGATTCACATTTTATCCTACTGAATACATATCCATTCTTGATATATTTAGTAACTTCAGATTTTAATTGATTCAGTTCTTGAAAAATTAAAAATGTTTTCCCTCTATTGAGAGCATATTCAATATTGCCAGATTAAAGAGTTCTGGTAAAGTCTCTATTAAGTCAAAAATTATTGTACCTAGTTAGCAATGTTTTTTTCTGTATTTCCCAACTATTTCCACGTACCCCATTTCTTTTCTCTTATGTGGTGCGCCCTTTATTTACTAAGATCAAACTGCTCTGCGGTATAAGTTGAAAGATATAAATTCTTCATCCAGTTTCTCAAAATAACTATTTTGTTTATGGATCATACTAAGAATTAGCAGAAATCGCCCAAGTTTATCATGTGTGCTAAGTTAAGACCTTTCCTTGCGTTTTTGGTCCGTTGCTTAACCTTTAGCGATAATATCCAGAACAAGGACAAGGTAACAAGCAAATCAGGAGGTGTAATGAACCAAAGGGCGATAAAGTGTGACTGCCACTGATAAATATGGAATGGGTGATTGACCTTTTTATATTGAACAGGATGTGCCTACCATATTTTGAAAACTATCCATGATTTTTATCTTAAGGTGTGCGTCGTAGCACTCTTCCGAAAACGTTACCTACTCTAGTCCACGTAATACCCTGAAAACCCCCCTTTCCAAAAGGAGAGGACTACAAATCTGCTACAAGGATACACGCTGATCGGGTCTTAGGGTTTAGTTATAGGAACCGTTTTTTCTCGCCAAGAGAAACATTTTTTAAAAGTTCAATAAGTCAAAATCAGGCATCTTTATGACAGCGTAAAAACTACAAGGCACAATCCATCAATTACAGGATACAGGCAGTAGTTTTAGATTAGAACACATGGTAAAGCTCAGTCGATCAAAAACAATGATTACTCATGGTGTGGGATCAAAACTAAATGAGGCATCTTAGAAGAAAACCTAACGGAAATCATTTTCACCAAGGTATAAAACATTTGGACGTGTTTTCTCAGACGAGAGCATTCTTTTAACTTTTTGCAAATCACAAATAAAAATCGTTTATAGCCGCAATGATCTTTTCGCTATCGTGATTAAATGAGGATATAACAGTGATCATTGAATAATGTTACTAAAACGATTATTACTTTAAGATGAGAAATTAACAAAAAATGTCTATCAACCAGAAATGAGGACCTCACAATCGTACTACCATTTTTAGCAAGTTTCACAACATCTGTACGTTCAGAAAAGATTCCTAAGATTTCTGCCAATAAGTAACATTACATTGACAATGAACGAGAAATATGTACAGAGAACATAAAGAATATCATTCCTGCAACGTTAAGATGAAAAAGTGAAGGTTTCAAATAATAACTTATAGTCAAATGGATGCAAATAATGAAATAAGTACTAATAAAGTAACTTCTTACCTTTATGACAACACCAATTATGTATTCCACCGCTACATTTCCCAGTTAAGTATTCACCAGTACACGGTTGTCTATCATCTTTACAAACTCCACCTATCGAAATACATGGGTCATCTGTGGTTGCTAAAACAGGCCATATAATTTAATTATAGATCAATAGAAAAATAACTAGTACATTGTATTTCTGACAGAAACATCAATGCTCAGACTAAATTGGTCTAGGCCTATCTTTACCTGTCTTATTTAGTATAAATAAGTCACTACAGTCCTACCAAGGGCATTAGTTTGTCGGCTTTTAAATTTTTATGTCAACACAGAAACAATCGAAACAGTGTTATAAGGAAATTGGTTTCATAGTTCATAAGACTCAATAATGGCTTTTTGTCAACTATCTTGATGTAATTTTCAATGTAATAACATGCTCGTCAAAGGATCGATTGCTATAACATTGAAATGACGTACCTCGAGATGGTTTTTTGGGATTTTTTACTCTCACTCATTATAAAATTTATTAATATGTAAAATTTACTTACAATTACAACCCATCGACATATAAAACGAGAAATTGGTAAAATTCATGTAATTATAAATTTATTCACTAAAATATGATATAGACCCTAACTTACTTCTTAAACTAGTTTTCCCTAATTACTAATTCTTATCATGATTGGTGTCAAATATGTCTATGCTAAAATTATTATATTATAATAAATATGCATACTCTACAATGTATCAATTATATGTTTTTGGTCTAACATATTAGATTACAGAATTAAAAAACAAGTTTGTATAATTTAAGACGAGAAAGTTAAAATAAAACGCGACTACACTATACCTTTGAAAAATAATTCAAACGGTAATTGAACAACAAAGAATGCATTTAAATATACATTTTATGTATATGTAGATTGATAAATTCCGCCTATATTGCTACATTTAATCAATCATCGTTCAATCAATATTTTAGACAATTAATAAATAGTACTTAAAGCTTTTAGCATCCAATTTTTCATGGGATATGAAATGAATCAATGGTCAAAACATGGATGACTGCAACTTTAAAACAACTGTAACTTTAGCAGCTGTCTTTTGTAGAGCCTGAACTGGCATTTTAATTTTGTGATAAGCTTCAAACACGTTAGCCTCTATTGTCCGGGAAAACTATTTCTGTGCTTAATATGACTCGAAAACTTTTACAGGGGAGTACATTCCTGTCATTTTCTACCACTCGGCGCAATGCACAGATCGGTAGTTGAGCCATATAAATTGCCCTAGTATTCACCCCGAATACAGTTTGAAAATAACTAACTTTAGGGTTTTTGGCAAAAGTACATTAATTAAAATAAAACAATTTCTAGGTTTTGAACTTACTATGTTGCTCGTAAGTATTTCTACACAAAATAATAATTTTCATTGTGCGGTATTATCAATCGATATATAATCTCTTGACGGAGATCAACGTTCATATTTGTTCTATTTTACCTCTGGTTTTCGACCCTTGTCAGTAATTTAAATTCTAACGAAGATGAACCTGTGTCCACGTAACCAGAAGCTATATGTTCATAAAACAAAACTGTGTTTAAGCCGGAGTCTTACCTGTTTTATTGGCAAGAGATCACAAAGTCGTTTAATGGCCGTATCCCGTGCATTACTTCTATTGAGTTTTTCCTCTAATGATGTTTCGTCAAAACGACACCCCAACGATCAAATAAAAAAGTTTTATAATACCGGATCTTATTTGCAAACTCTGAAAATGATAACATGCAGAACAGCAAAAACAAGAGATTCACATTTTTTTACTACTGAATACATTCTTGATAAATTTAGTAACTTCAGATTTTAATTTATTCAGTTCTTGAAAAATTAAAAATGTTTTCCCTCTATTGAGAGCATATTCAATATTGCCAGATTAAAAAGTTCTGGTAAAGTCTCTATTAAGTCAAAAATTAATGTACCTAGTAAGCTATGTTTTCCTGTATTTCCCAACTATATCCACGTACCTCATTACGTTTCTCTTATGTGGTTCGCCCTTTATTTACTGAGATCAAACTGCTCTGCGGTATTAGTTGAAAGATATAATATATGCATCCAGTTTCTCAAAACAACTATTTTGTTTATGGATCATACTAAGAAGTAGCAGAAATCGCCCAAGTTTACCATTTGTGCCATTTTATAATGCGTTTAGACCTTTTATTGGTTTTTTGGTTGGTTGCTTAACGTTTAGCGATAATATCCAGAACAAGGACAAGGTAACAAGCAATTCTGGAGGTGTAATGAACCAAAGGGCGATAAATTGTGACTGCCACTGATAAATATGGACTGGGTGATTGACCTTTTATATTGACCAGGATGTGCCTGACATATTTTGAAAACTACCTAGGATTTTTATCTTAAGGGGAGCGTCGTTCCACGCTTCCAAAAACGTTACCTACTCTAGTCCATATGATACCCTGAAAACCCCCCTTTCCAAAAGGAGAGGGACTCCAAATCTGCTTCAAGGATACACGCTGCTCAGGTCTTAGGGTTAAGTCCTAGGAACCGTTTTTCACGCCAAGAGAAGCATCTAAGTAGAAAACCTAACGGAAATCATTTGCACCAAGTTATAAAACATTTGGACGTGTTCTCTCAAACGAGAGCATTCTTTTAACTTTTTGCAAATCACAAATAAAAATCGTTCATAGCTGCAATAATCTTTCGCAATCGCGATTAAATGAGGATATAACAGTGATCATTGTATAATGTTACTAAAACGTGGATTATTACTTTAAGATGAAAAATTAACAAAAAATTGTCTATCAACCAGAAATGAGGACCTCGCAATCGTATTACCATTTTTAGCAAGTTACACAACATCTGTACGTTCAGAAGAGATTCCTAAGATTTCGGCCAATAAGGAACATTACATTGACAACGAACGAGAAATATATGCAGAGAACATAAAGAATATCATTCCTGCAACGTTAAGATGAAAAAGTGAAGGTTTCCTATAATAACTTATAGTCAAAAGGCATGCACAACGTTAATAATTAAATAAGTACTAATAAAGTAACTTCTTACCTTTATGACAACACCGATTATGTATTCCCCCGCTACATTTTCCATTTAAGTATTCTTCAGTTCACGGTTGTCTATCATCTTTACATACTCCAACTATCGGAATACAAGGCTCATCTGTGGTTGCTAAAACAAACAGGCCATATAATTTAATTATAGATCAATACAAAAATAACTAGTACATTTTATTTTTGACAGAAACATCAATCTTAGTCATGTTTTGATCAGACTAAATTGAGGCCTATCTTTACCTGTTTTATTTAGTATAAATAAGTCACTACCGTCCGACCAAGGGCATTAGTTTGTCGGTTTTTAAATTTTAATGTCAACACTGAAACAATAGAAACAGTATTATAAAAGAAATTGGTTTCATAGTTTATGAGACCCAATAATTGCTTTTTGTCAACTATCTTGATGTAATGTTCAATGTAATAACATGCTTGTCAGAGGATCGATTGCTATAAATTGAAATTACCTACCTCGAGATGGTATTTTGCGATTTTTAACTCTCACTTATTATAAAATTAAATAATATATATAAATTTACTGAGAATTACAATCCAGCGACATATAAAACGAGAATTTGGTACTATTCATGTAATTATAAATTTATTAACTAAAATATGATATAGAACCTAACTTACTTCGTAAACTAGTTTTCCCTAATTACTAATTCTTATCATGTTTGGTGTCAAATATGTCTATGCTAAAATTATTATGCTATAATAAATATGCATTCTCTACCAATTATCAATTATGTTTTTGGTCTAACATATTAGATTACAAAATTAAAACAAGTTTGTGTAGTTTAAGAAAGTTAATATAAGAACGAGACTACACTATAACTCTGAACAATTGAAACGGTATTTGTACAACATGGAAATCATTGAAATATACATTTAATGTATACGTAGATTGTTGTATTTACCTGTCACAGCAGTTACAACAAGTTCTACCAAATAAACAAAGCTGAACAACGCCACGGCACTAATATCATATACTGTAAATTATAGAGAATCTGTTGTCTATACCATCAATAAATAGCAATAGTAATTCCGATAATACAAGTGAATTTAACTTGCAAACAGGAAATACTGCATAAAATAGTATTATAATTTTATGGATTTATCTGTTCGTATTTAATTTAAATATGTTGATTTAATGTCTACAAATTGTTGGCATTGATTGGTAATTGTACGTTTTTCCTTTGATCTTGTTGACGGATACATTTCAATCAATCAAATATCACAAACATTACAAGATATTTAAAAATATTTGTCAACACATTCTGTGACATGATTACCTTTCGTTTAATCGCTTGAATGAAATTGACATCACACACCATTCAAGTTAGATATGCTTTACATCCTTGTTTACGCCGCGCGAAAAAAAGTCCATTATTACAACTCAATTAGCTTGCGGTCATTCCTACATGTATCTAAAACCTATTTTAATTCTTGTGTAGAAGTCTAATTCATTGCAATGGACGTGCAAATTGTCAAGCACAATGAATGCCTATAGAATACCAATTGTATGTTGAGAAACAGGTCTAGCAAAAGGAATCCATCATTTCATTGCTTTTTTCCCCAGAAATTCTTTTTCTTTGGACTCATTAATGAGAAAAAAATCTTAATCAGAAGTATGACCCATATTCAGATTCTTCTGTCTACCCTTTCAAGATTTTATTAAGCAACAATGTGCCAGTCGTGACTAATTGATAAGTAAAATAGTGGTGTATAATCATTAACTGACAGTTAACCTTATCACAAAAAAATAATGAACGTGACAGTTGGTATTTATTGTAGGAATCTTTTTCAATCCAATACAAACCGTAAGTTTCATTGTACATTTTAACACACCCCGTTTACTTTTTTACCTCATTTACAAACAGGCTCATATAAGTAAGCAAAGCAAACATGTTTCCCCATACATCCTTTTTTCAGCAAACCCTAGGCTGACAGTTTTTGATCGAACAATTATTATTATTACTACTTCTGAAAAATGTTCTCATAAAAATTAAATATAACTTATTTTGTCGAAATATTAATGCCACCCGCAACATCTTAACATTGATTTCTGCACCTTTTGTGGATGATGCATTAATACTCTACATAAATCGCTCAACATGGTAAATTATAACTGAGAAGTTTATTACCACTGTTAAGGTATCTTTTTTTTCAAGACATTTTGAAATTTTTTTTTTTTTTTTTTGGGGGGGGGGGGGTGGGGTATTAAGTTTTTAGGTACCCTAAGGAATGGGTTTCTTATTGCAAAGAGCTGGATTTTGTTATTAATTTTCATTACGTAAAGATATATATTTCTTAAGTCAATACGGTGTTCATTTTAGGTTCTACCAAACATAAGAATTCATCCGTTTCATCGTTGGAATTCTGCTGGACAACAGCTAAGCTTACGAGAACAATTAATTAGACTACTCCGACTCATCTTATGAAATTAAAAAAACCTGGAATAATTGGGATTCTGATCAAATCAACAGCTTAGTAAATTATGTCCAAAACTTAAAGATGTTTCAGCCCGTGTTTTTGTTAACTCGTTGTTTTACTTCACTGTTACCTTCTTTACCTAGAGGAATTTGACATCACATTGTGTGGCGAAAAACTATGACCAAAAGACAAGAAAAAAAAATATCCATCGCAAAATGAATAAGTCTTACAAACACTCCTAGTTCATTGTAATTACTAACATCGTAAACACATCGAAAAGGGTTTACTATAGGATTGAACACCGTTTTCAATGGATTTATCGGTATATCAACAAGACCAACTCACTCACAAACACATAGGACTTTTATGATATGTTTGTGAGTGAGTTGGTCTTGTTGATATACCGAAAAATCCATTGAAAACGGTGTCCAATCGTTATTATTCTTTAAAATTGAATTAGGAAATAAATTTTCCTATTAAGGTATTCTCAATTCCATGTCGGTAGCAGGGATCGTCGACCTTACGTATGAATATTTTGTTGATTTTTAAGTACCAAATGTTATTCATAAACCCTCTTTTGATTTTAATAAATACAACACATTTTTATATTAAATCTATAACTTTATTTTCTTTATTGAACGCAAGAATAGTTTTAAATTTAATAAATCATTAACGTCAATTTATAATGCAAATAATTTGTCATCGCCATCGATATTGAATGCCGCCATCTCATTTTACATTGTTTACGCTAAAAATAGTTCGGTCAACGTCATTTATCCTAAAATAAATAGTCAACTTCATTTATCGAAAAATAAATTTCGTTAAAAACCTCAACCGTAAGTAATCTAGACCAATTTAATAAACGTATTTCTAAATATGCAAATCATATTAGAATTATTTGATGCATACTTTGTATCAATATGTTATTATCATTAAATAAGTTCAATATGCTTCGATTGAGGAAATGTAAAACACCAATCATACAATAATGTAAGTAATTTTATCATGCACAATTTTTCTACTAATGCGATATAACGAAAACAACTACATTCTACAACCTGTTTCCTATAACTTTTTCTTTGATTTATGAAAATTAAGCCACTAAATGTTTTCCTGTGTGTTAAGCATAATACCGTGTGTTTACGATAAACAATGATTGATTGAAAACAATTGTTGCAAACGCTGTAGATGTACTCTCCACAAATAGACGTTTTTTAGTGGGACATTTACATGTATTCTAAAATGCTTCCGGAATATTTAATTGAAATTAAATATTAAACTACTTTAAAACTGACAAATACGATACATTGTATTGGAGGAATACATTCCTAATAAATATGTTTGTAAATTAATAAAAAAAAACATTACCCGCAGTACGACACGAACCTTCAACCTCAGTGTTAACAGACACGTGATCAATAGTATATGACTATCCACCTGAATCACCTAGCCACGAGGGCCGAAAATTTGAACAAACTGGACAATAAACCATTTTAAGCCATTTTAATAAAAAAAAATCAAGGGTAAAAAATGACATCTAAATTGAGAATGTTGAATTTTTAACGTGGAACTAAATATTTAGAACACTGATTAAAACAGACACATTTATTATCAGCGTATACTTCTGACGACCTCATGAGTGGGCGTTTGTTGCATCGTTCAAGAAAGAATTTCGTCACATTATTTTATAGTCACACATAGGAGTAAATGATATTGATCCAAGTTATCAAGGTTGTACTATTTCAGACTATTAGAAAATGTTCTTCTTTTATTGCTTTCATAGGTCCATGAAACGTTAAAAGAATGCATTCAATTTATATATTTACATTTAACTTCATAAAAAATAGCAAGGTTTTGATATAAATGCTGCACAATTGTCTCTTTTGATTTAAGTTACCTCACCATTTTTATTAACCGTGGACATCGACAAGGAAGCGTGCGCTTCTCGTTGCTATCGGTTTCATTGATAATTGCAAAGAACGATTCTACGTTATCCGTAGAAATCTAGGATATCGATGAAGACATAATAATATAAATATTAAGCAACACTGTTTACAAAAATAATGATTTTATTTCAAATCCTAAATTTGACATACAAATGTATGTTCTTAGCGAGTTGAAACTGACACAGTCATAACAGTCTGCATATGCAGCACGCTTAACTCCCTGTCGTGCATCCTTTAGACATTATTTTCGTCCAATAGCTCAGAGTACTACTACTTTTACAACCTCTAGGCCCTCCGTTGTGTAGCCTTGCATAACTTTCGCAATTTCTTGGACAGCCACTCGAATTTATGTATCTTGCCATGTACTTCTGAACACAGTTATAGGAGCATGTATAGTCTTTAGCGCATGCCTCATATCCTGAAATTAAGAAAGGGAACGCCATCTACATTCATCATCTTTTGTATGAACATAGTAAAAAAATATATTCTTTAATGTTCACCCTATAATTTTTGTAGTTTGAAAGTTTCTGTTTCTTAATTAAAACTGTACTCTGTAATATTTTTTTAAATATATGGAGAAATCATTTTAATAAATAAATGTGTATTATTGTAATATACATCTTTCACATTTGTTTGAAAGTGGTTTAACGCCATTTTCAGAAATATAAACATATTTAAACATTATCAAGGCGTCCAGTTTACCCGACCTTCGGCAGTCCTTGTCAATCAACGTCGAGCACACTTAACTCGCAGTTAGGCTCGAACAGCAACCTAAGTGTTGACAGGTGCGTGGATCATAATAGACTACTCACTACCTTATTACTGAACACCATTCCCCTCATTTTTCAATGTGTATCGTAGTTCTTCGTGTAAATTATGAAAAACTGCACGTTAAAACAACTTGGCTGCAAAAACTATCAAACTGAAAGAAAACATTATATAAATACCTCCACCAGGACTACCACAATCCTGCCAATAAGCTTCTTTAATTTGGAATGGTCCACATGACAAAGATCCAACATCCATGACACATCCGATCGATTTGCAGCCCGACTCCACCTGTTTTAATATCAACGAACTTTAATAATTTAGCGTACTGTCTTCTAAAAAATGCATGTGTGAGCTGTCTATTGGTTTTTGAAATTAAATAAGTTAAAAGGTTAAAGGAGGTGAAATGCAATTTGGATTTATAGTTTTGCAGGGACTTGACATTAGTAAAACGATTTCTAATTAATTTGTAATCTCTTAATATGGGAAAGTAAATGGTTAGTTTTATCTAAACCGTTTGACAGCAACTTTTCTAGCAAGAGATTTAAATGGTCATTGGACATGTCGTTTTGTATCTTTTTTACACTTCCGGTTATATTGAAAAAATAGTTCCTTGAAAACAAAACTTATACTTACCATGCAGATACATCTCATACATTTTGAAGACACAAGACCAGATGTTTCAGCTGCTGAAATTAAAATTGTATTTTATTTTTTAAAATATTAACTAAAAGGGATTAATTTCATTGGTAATGCATGATATTTCCCCTATCCGCATTGCCCTATTAATCTTTTTCCTACAAATATGTATTGAATTACAAGAAAACGAAGGTGGACGGTGGTAATAAATGACTTTTTCTTGAAAAAATAGAACAAACTGCAAGAATTTTGTACCGTTAATACACTATAGACGCTATTAGTATGTATATCTAACTTGTCGATCATTTTCACATAGAAACATGTATTATACAATACAATAATTAGCATGCAATTATTAGGCTAATTTTGTACATAGAATTGCTAACCTACAACAAACGAACTTTTCTGACACAATTTCACGGTTAAAACAAATCACAACCGCTTAAGTTAAAGAATGCCCAAACAACACATGCATAGAAAAATGACTTGACATAACACAAAAGTAAAAACTGCACAAAATAGACACAACATAAGCGATCATCGTATCAAAACGTTACACAACATTAACAGAAATTAGCAAACTGCTACAACGTGAAGCAAAATAGAAACAGTCCTAATATAACAAGCATAGGATAGTATCGACAAATATTATTCAAAAGTTATAGTTTAAAATAGCAACAAACCTGGTTTACAACATCGATTGTGTGTTCCACCACTGCACAAACCAGTGACATAACCACCGGGGCAAGATAAATGATCATCTTGGCACTTTCCTTGTATGGCCAGGCACTTGCCATCTACATAAAAACGACTCTAATGATTGTAATTTTCTAAGACATTTTGCTGACTAATTCAATAAAACAGTGTCCTAGGTACTTATATCGGACGCCCTTTTTTCATAAAAACCCGCACATTCATTGGCGGATTTATTTCGGTATATTTTATAAGCAGTTATCCGTTATTTATATTAAAGTGTACCGCTTCTAAACTGTTTGTTATATTAATAATTGTATACGAATTAAAATATGTTCAATATATATGATATGATCTGATTGAAGTTGTCTGTTCAACACTAAGTTGGTCACCTAAAGAAGACTTTTGAAGAAACATTTCAAATGTCATGCATAACGTGTTTAACGTGTGAAATAAGTAATAATGAAATAGCTAATAACCTTTATGACAACACCGGTTATGTACTCCACCGCTACATTTCCCCGTTAAGTATCCACCAGTACACGGTTGTCTATCATCTTTACAAACACCACCAATGGAGATACATGGTTCATCTGTGGTTGCTAAAACAAACAGGTCATACAGGTAATTAAAGATCAATAAAAATTAACTATTTCTGATTAAAACATCAGTCTTAGCCATGTTTTGACCTATCTTCTTGCTCTTTTAGTATTAACAAATCATTACCGGCATTTCTTTGTCGGTGTAGGACATTAAAAACTCCCCATGAAAAGTCATGACTAAGTCCCAACCCTGTCTAGGCCCATCTGAATTGGTCACATATCTAAATACTTTATGATGAACCCATTCAAGTTGTGCCACGATACAGCCTTTAGTTGTTCAATATGAAACGTTACAATGTAACGTTCCGTTAAAGTGTATAGCTATATATGTATATGTATATTTCTCTTTTGATTCGATAGTTTAAACATTTTGTCAAACCTGTATTTTGCGATATCGCACTCTGAACGATGTGGTATAGAACAGTAGTGATATATATCGTGCACTGTGTATTACTTTCAATGCGTTATAATTGGTTGTGCGAGTTAATAATACTCGCTTTCATATCAACTATTGTTACGTAATTTAACTGTTATTAAACATAATGTGTTATCAGATGAATTGGTTTCATAACTCATGAGATTGAATAATCGCTAATGTAAACTCGCTGTAATTTCAATATAATACCGTATATGTGGGTTTTTTGTCGTGGTGATTTAATTTTCGCTATATTCGCGAAAAAAGTTGGGACACGAAAAAAAAACCGCGAGAAATATTAAGACAAATGTTAAAGTTATTCGTTATGATTACGGACCGCAAAAATTACATTACGCCAAAATAAACTCGCACAGTGTTTTAACAAAAACGCTAAATTTTCCCCACGCGAAAAAAAACCTATACGGTATCATGTTCGTTGGAGGATTGTTTGTTATAAAATTGAAATTACATACTACGATTATTTATTTTGCGATTTTCAACTCTCACTAATTAGGAAATCTATAAATATATAATTTTCTAATAACTATATTCAAGCGAGATATAAAACGAGAAATTCGAAGCTTTTTGTAATTACAAATTTAGTCACTAATATATGATGTGAACCCTAAATTACTTCTTATACTATGTTTGTTCCATTTTTTATAATGATTAGTTTCAAAGATGTCTTTCTCAAAATTATTCTATTATAATAAATATGCTTTCTCTATCAATTATCAATTATATGTTTTTGTTCCGACAAAGTATATTACAAAATTAAAACTAGGTTTTGCAGTTTTATACGAGAAAGTGATATTTTAACTCTTTTAAGTAGATTTAAATACGTATTTTCTGTCTAAAGTTTAAAATAAAAACACGTACTACATTATAAATGTAAACACTAATTAAAACTATAATTTAATGAATGCATTTTAATATGTAATTATATTGTGGTATTTACCTGTCACAGAAGTTAAAAGAAGTCCTACTAAATAAACCAAGCTGAACAACGCCATGGCACGAAAATTATATACTACTAGTTATATACTACTAGTACTACAGATTTTGTTTTCTTTATATACCATCCATAAATAGCAATACAAATTCAGTTAATAAAAATAACAAGTGAACCATAACTAAACTTGGGAACAGGAAATACTGCATTAAATATTATCATTTTATGTATTTATGTGTTCATATTTAATAAAAATATGTTTCAAATGAACATAATCTGCTTAAGTATAAAAATGCTTTTTAAACTGCAGTGTAATTGCATCTCCCAAAATCGTCAAAACTACAGAAAACTATTTCTGTTAAATATCAATTGGGGTAAAATCAGCCTGTTCTAACATTGCGATTTTGTCTATTGTTTTTTTCTAACCTCTTTTTAGTCTTACAAAAGCGCCCTTCTTTCTTGTCAATACTTATTTCGACAATAAATGAAAGTCATTTCGTTAAATTAAAATTTCTGAATCGAAATTTAGAAACAGAAATACAATATATTTAAAGATAATTATTTGGACTATGCACCAAATACATAGGAATACGTTTCATTTAGCAATAGCCGTAAACTATAAATTCAACATAAAACTATTTCATTCTTTGTAAACGTCCAAACTTCTAAAAAAAGAATCATTTCGGAATATTTTAATTTCGTTTAAATACTCAATACATGAGCAAAGTTGGTTATGTCGTATAACCTAACTTGGTTTTTCAGCACGTGACTGATTGTGACGTCATATTAAGATGTATTGATGACGTTGACTATACATGAATTCTTCCGCAAACAACAAGTGACGACACTAAAATTGTGAATTGCAAATATTATTTGACTACATGTACATGTAAAATATTGTTCTTGTTACTTCATTTTTACTATAGAATTTAAAATATAAGGTTTGTTTTCAAATGCTGGTTAGATTATTGGATATAAACGACTTTGGATCGATTTACGCTGCAACATAAATCGCTTCGCGGTTTATTCAGCGTAAATCGATCTAAAGTCGTTTATATTCAATAATCTAACCAACAATTGAAAACAACCCTTAAATAAACGATGTGGTCGAAAATTATGAAGGATTCTAAATCAACTGTAAAATAGAAGTGTCCGATATTAAAACATGGAATAACAGCAAAAGTCTAATATAGTAAGTCAAGGAGTATCTATGTATGCAAATCAACTAATTTACAATAACGTTATTTCCGAATATGTACTTTTGTTTTTCTTTTGATCTTGTTGATGGATATTTTTTTTCTAATAAATCACGCACAGATATTTAACAATATTTGTCAACATATGGTGTGGAATGTTTTAATTTCCTTTCATTTAAGGTTAGATTTGCTTTGCTTCCATGTTTGCGCGAGAAAAAATGTCCATTATATAAATTTAATTTAAACGAAATAAATTTGGAAATTGCATTACTGAAAATACAAATAATGATTACTTAGGACTTTGAGAGTTACTATACCATGTGGAATACATATATCTAAACGCGCGTTAAAGACAAATCCCACGAAATTTCAATTTCAGTTACCGTAGGCTTTATGGCTCGACTAAAAAGTTATTTTATAAGTAAAAAAGCAATACAGCATACAAAATGTTAGTGAGGCCTCAATTGGAGTATTGTTCCTCTGTCAGGTCCCCGTACAAAGACACGCTCACAAACCAGATCGAGGCAGTGCAACGCAGGGCAGCACGGTGGGTCAAGAATGATAACGGGAGACTTTCCAGTGTATCAAAGATGCTTGAATATCTACACTGGCACAGGTTAGATCAACGGCGCATAGACAGTCGTCTCTCCATGATGTTTAAGATAACCAACTATCTCGTAGAAATTCCCATTACCGAAACCTTACCCCAATGACTAGGAAGTCAAGCCATTCTCATCCACTGGCCTCATCACTGCTACAACTGATTTTTACAAATACTCATTTTCCCTCGAGCCATATTTCATTGGAACAATTTACCACCAGACATTGTCTCATGTAAAACGATTGATCAGTTCAACAAAACTGCAAGCTATGTTGGACATGTCTCCCCATAAGCTAACATAGTACATTTTTATTTGTTAACATAACCCTTCTATCTTCCTTTTTTATATCTTCTTTAAACTCGATCCTATCTTAGTCTTTACTCTTTGCTAACAGTCTTCCAGCAGACGCGCAATATGTCTAGGTCCCCACCAGGGTTCGACATTACTGGCAGATAGATGCATAGATAGAATGTGGGAAAAAAAACAAATTAATCACTTTGCAATAGCAGACATGACATACACACAAAAAACTATTGGTCCTTCGTGATTGTATTATGCGCTACAAATATAGAAAAGTATTTGCAGTTTGTACGGAGAAAAACGCACCATTTCCTTCCAACCAATTCTGGCGTATACACATTTTTTTACAAATATTTTTTCACCCGATTAGGTGACCATATTTTTTTTACTTCTTCAATTTAATGTTATCCTCTATCTTCTGTGAAAAGATAGTTTTATTATCGTAGGTAAATTTTTTGTGATCTGCGATTTTGTGTATTCCGAGTACATAACAAAAATGTCGTGAACGCATTAATTGCACATTTTTGCTCGAAACGTATGTATTATTAAATATATTATGGCATAGTTGTCTTTTACATGCCATTACGCCTTCAAAACAATCTAAGTTGATTCCAACAGAAAACTATGGGAAAAATATAAGTAAAATAACACATGATCCCAGTACCATAAAAACATGTAATAAAGATGACTTCATAATATTTGAATACGGTCGGTGACCACATTTTTTAAAACTGTATTTAAAGATTTTGTCATAAGGAAAGTTAAGACAAAATATGAAGAAAATATCATATGGTGATCGAATAGAAGGATATGTCCTAAATGCTATCGATTGGATATTCCACATGATATTCTTAGTCTCAAGATCAAAAGTAACTTTTATTCTTTTTTAGAAAATATATAGAAGCGAATTCAGAGTATTATGGTGTTGTGCTATATAAATTAACAGACTTTAACATGTAAATTATGTCTTGGTATTATGGATATGTACAGGACTTTCCTCTGGTCTTTCAGTTTTCTCATAAAATCTAACAGACATGTATGTCATACATGTTCCTTCAATTTGTTTAATTTTCTTTCTTGGCATATATTTGTAATACATGGACTAACGACCACAAAATCGTGGTATTTACTACACTATTTGGAAAATTTTATCAATTGAGAAACGAAAACTCAATATTCAAGAGCGGATGAAATGTCGCTGCACAAGAAGCAAAAGTTGACGATCGGAAACTTGAATCCATCATGTTTTCGCATAGGTAAGTAGAAAGAATTCCTTCATTGTCGATTTCCAGATGAAATTAAAATCCAAAAACAAGCTATTTTGGATATATGAGATGTAGACACTGGTGAAATCTAGGATTGTTTAATAAAAGGGCATTATTGATGTAAACGGAAGTTGAAATTAAAGGATGAGGCAAAATTGCAGCCTGTCATACAAAGTAAAGTAATGAACTTGGCGGTTGGTATTTTTCTTAGGAATCTTTTTTAATTACATATGAACCGTAAATCCCATTGTAAATTTAAAAAATGAATTACACAAACCCGTCCACATTGGTACGTCATAGACAAATAGACTCCTTCTACGCGTGAGCAAGCTATTTACCAATACACCCTATTTTATAGCAATTCTCAAACGTTTTTGACCGAACAACTTATATTTTGATCAACTTCATCTGAAAATGTTCCAGGCAAAATGGTAATATAACTGAATTTATTTGAAAGAATTGATCTTTGGTCACATTGTAACAGAATACGAAAGATAGAAACAAGGAGGAAATGTCAAACGATGTGTAATTTAAATGCAATAATTTGCTATTGGATGACTTTAAATTTATCTATAATGTGCACGAAAACGATAAAATTTGACAATGTCAATTTCTGGAAAAAATACAAGTAGACTCGGGACAAGTCAAACCTTTTTAACAATAGACAAAGTTATCGAGAAGTAATATAGATTTTTTTTAAATTGCATTATAAGGTTAAGCGACAAATTGAGAATCTACAATTTTATGTCATATAAATGAAACAGGATATATATTATAAACATTCAACGATCAACTGATATCGTGAATAGTTTAGTCATGACGAATTTTATGGAACTAATTTTGAAATAGTTTTAAAAATTAAAATCGTTTTGACAGTTTAGAAAAGTACTTAAAATCTAGAGTATTTAATTTCACGATGAAAATATTTTTTACCTTGTTTATAGTCAGTGATATATTTTGTAAATAGCCTTTGTGTAAGCTGCTAGCAAGACGCAACCTTTTTTCATTTTCTAGACAATGTACATTAAATTTAAATATATGTTTCGTTTCTCAAAAGAATATATGATATATTTTAGTGTGTGTGTGTTTGCAATAACTGATATAATTTTCTAATTGCTTATCATGTGTATAACTACTTCCGTATACATGAAGTAGTAATGCAAAAACCTACAACATGTCGCGGTAGAAATATGTGATACAACTGTAAATTATAAAATTTTCAAAAAGTAAATACACTTTTGTTGTATCCCGTCCCCATGTTTCTTACACCCTTTTGTCGGTTGCTATAGCCGCATCAGACCATTTTGGGCGACAAAATGGATACACTAGCCCAAAGCCGGTCACCAAGCGTAGACGGGCGGAATATGACAGCACGAAAATCCAGTATCTCTCTCATTCATCTACCCCTTTAATGGATAAAAGTGTACAATGGAATTGTCAAGATTTACTTTATAGAGATTATATTCTAGTTCAAGCCTTTATTTCCTGTTTCATTTTGCCTTCAAGACTCTCACCTAAAACAAAGTAGTACATGTACTATATCCTTAACAACTACTCTATATACAGAACATATGTAGATGAGAATGATAGAGCAACTGGAGGATCTATTCTCATAAAAGAGCAAAATTTACCTAGCCCTGTAAATATCAACACATCTTTTGGCGGTTACTGTATGCTTTGTGTATATTCATCCTTTAAATGAGTGGGTGTGATAAGACCGTAATTTGGACGCCCTAGAATCGAAAAACTAAAGTTTGTGATATTTTTTGTTTTGTTCACTAAGAATGACATGTAATGTAAGCCATCTAGTGTTATTTTTGTAATTTTAATGACGTCACCAGCGCGCTATCTACTTTGGCCAGTACACAATATCCAGCTAATTTGAAGCAAATTTCTTTAGATTTTATAAAACTTAACTATGTTCAACCCTCATAACCAGCTTACTATTCACTTTTTTTATTAACCATTAAAAAATCAACAAGATATTTGAATACCAAGCTGGTTCTTGCCTGTGAATGGTAAAAAATCGACCAATGTTAATAATAGCAATCTGCATGTGCAAGTTGTACAGCTGAACTAAAGTAAACCTTTATTGTAGTATATAAGTTTCATGCGCGGCTTTTATTGTGCTGAAATGAACTTAATATCACAAAAGAATAGAGATTATGTACAATTTTGTCTGAACAATCGACGTGTCCCTGGTAGACGTATTTTGAGTTTAGAACAGCAGATCTTGACTAAAACGGACTCGAATATGTGTATATTCGAAATGGTATTCTTTTAGAGGAAGACAGATATCTAGTACTTGCAGACAACAACAAATGTTAAAATATTAAAATATACGAAGCAAAAAAAAATATAAAAAAGTCGTAAGTAAATGTGTTTGATGAAAACAAGCAGATCGCGAAAATTCCTTACTTATTTATAATATGTTTTAGTTTACATGAAAAATGAAAAAAATGCGACCAAAACACCGTACATGACAAAATTCTGCTGAAATATTTAATGTGGTTTTTTAAACAAATGAACGCCTCTCGTCTTGAAAAATGGGATAATAATTACAACACCATGGGTGCTAATTTGCAATTATTTTACAAAACGCTAGTAAATGGCTTGATATTGACACACCAAATGCATTGTCAGAATGTGATATGAACAGTTTGACTGAATTGACTAATGACATGCTTCTTATTCGACAATAAAATAATCTTCTATGACAGAACTAAACTCACTATCGAATAATTTGTACATGTGTTGGCCTCTTTTTAACCAAACTTACGTGTGGTTTATCAAATAAGTTATTGTCAACATTGTTCAATCCAGGCCGAGATGCCACAAGAAGTTCAAATGCTTTCGCGAAAAAGTACCTGATTGAAACTTTTGTATCGGAAAACCTGGAATGTCAACCCATATCCCGGGAAAAATATAACAAATAATCATACCGACCTTTGGCTTAACAACTTATTTGAGGATTGAACCCTGGTGGATGGTATAAACATCTATATATAATAAGAGTGGGAACTATCAATTTCAACGAAGGTCTTATAGTCTAAACAAACATAGATCCCTTGTCAAACCAATGGTATTTGTAACAATCATCGGGTACATTGTCAGTGTAATAGGGCCAGAAAAGCATGATAACAAAAACAATGATTCAAAAATACTAAATCATGTAACTAACATGGAAGAAATTAAAATCTGGCTTCAAGGGATTTAGAGATACTTTTGTTTTCCTCAATAATATGGAAATTAAATAGGTGATGCCGTCATTTTTGTTTGTTTGTTTGTTTGATGGTGTTTAACGCCACTTTCAGCAATTTGTCAGCTATATCATGGCGTCCAGTTTTTATTGGGGGGGGGGGGGGGAAGCCGGAGTACCAGGAGAAAACCCCCGACCGGCGGTGGAAAACTGTCAATTAAGATTGGAGTCGAGTACACCCTGTGAGAATCGAACCGCAATCTCAGTGTTGACAGACCACGTGATCAATAGTAGACGAACTACCATGACCACTCGGCCACCGAGGCCCCAACCGTCTATTTTAAATGTTTACCAAATCAACATTCTGTGGAGAAGAGTAATACTTCTCGTTTGGTCACAAAGTTAAGGGGATCTTGGAATTCATAAATGGTCGAATAAAATTCTTTCTTTCGATATTTCCACAAGGTATTACCGAGCAATCAGACGCTTTAAAGGTGATTATGTTAAAATTGCATGCGCTCTAATCAATATATATTTTGAACCTATGCATTCCGTACTAATAAAGCTGATGAACTGTAACGTGCAAAAATTGTGTTTTTGTCAAAGCAGAGTAACGAGCTAAAAAATTAAGTTGAACAAGACTGCTTAGACAAAACAGTTACAAATGGTCCAAGATTGAATCTTCAGATATACTATTTTCTCGTCTGACGGAGGATACAGATCAAGATATGTAAATCATATGTAAATGAGCATTTTAATTCAAAGAGACATTATGACTTCCTTGTTTCTCATCAATATGATAATATAATTAATTGTAAATTCGATGTAATGAATGTGTAATTCTTGGTTGGTATTGAAATGGTCACGTCGTCGGAATTTGCTCAAACATTGCCTCAGTTTTTTGCTACTTAAGCTTTGGTAGGTACTCCGACAAATCTGTTCATATTACTGACTAGGTCAGTATCTCTATGATGCGGCTCGCTGATCTTCCTGAGCCAGAAGACATTGTTGTAAATGATTGTGACGACAATAATACCAATGCTGAGCACTCATGTCTTGTAATTTTACATAAAATATGTACTTTAAATTATGTAACAAACAAGTTCTTCACTACACTAGTTGTCTAATGAAAAATTTCCTTTTATTTACAATCGCCATAATCGATTTGTCAATTTCAAAATTCAAAATATCAACATAACACAAACTTGGCGACTTCTGTGAGCAGTCGGGATTATTTGAGTCTTTGGCAAATACATACTAGATAGTTTAAACAAATCCATGCCAGCAGACAAAGTATAAACGATTCAAAAAGTTCAGTGGATGGCCAAGAAACCACAGTGTCCGTTTACGAGTGCCAGGGAAAACCTCGAATTGGATTTGACAACTAATAAATTATAACATTAAATTATAAAATCTGTTTCGTCGATACTGATGCCCCTCATATTGATAACACAACACTTTTTTCTAAGTTCTGTCAAGCGTGAAATATTTGGAATAGCTCTACAGAATTTGCCAGTGAACAGAACTTGTCATGTTTGGATGGATAGTCGAATGATGAACAGACAAAAACTCCATCAATTATTACACGACTGTGGCGTAGTGTTAAGCTCTCCTTAATGAAACATGGATACTGTATACATATGTGGCAAACAGAGTGGAAACAATAAGGTCATTCGGCATACCAAATCCATTGAAATACAGACCAAGGAATCGTCTAATGATAAACAAGTTGATAACAAGGGCCACACATGTTATAAAATGGATAAAATTGAGACGAATATGACTCAACATGGCATATATTCTCACACAGACACCATAGTTAGTTGTATAAAAGTCTAACGTCTGATCATGTCAGTATGTCTTGTGTGAGTAGTATCACGGTAAAGAACATCTAAAAAATATCCGGTCAACCAAAATCAACTGCTGAAATGGTTTTTATTAAAAAGTATCCTGCATGCAATAAAACTTAGTCTTAAGAGTTTATTTTGTTTTTCTAATAATAATCTTTGTAAATTGTTTTTATGTTTTGTTTCAAATCTTAACATTTTCAGATAACACAGAGAAGCCTAAAAAAAAATATAATCAAGTCAAAGTTTATCTTAAAGATAGGTAACATGACATAATATTATGCAGGTCGAGATATTTAGCAGATTCTGTATGTGTGACAGATCTAACTTCCTGCTGCACATCCGTGAGCCGTTATTTTTTTCCAGTAGTCCACAGTACTACTCTTTTTACAACCGGTTGGTCCCCCATTGTGAAGTCTTGCATAGCTTTCACAGTTCTTTGGACAGCCACTGGAACCGATGTATCTGGCCATGTACTTCTGAACACAGTCATATGAGCATTTGTAGTCTTTAGTGCATGCCTCATATCCTGCAATTGTATTACGATATTTAAACTTTGTATTTGACTGCTGCTGTGTATTTTATATTTCAATGTATAAAATTTAATCTTAAATAGTAGGTAATGAAACAGTTGCAAAACCCAAACTAAGGTTGATTTGTAAATTGTCTTTTTTATCTAAAAAATATTTGTTTTATTGAACGGCAAACATTAACAGTAAGCCAACACGGAACACCTTCGCAACACAACTGTGCTACTGTTGTGTAAAGATACATGTATGTAAATAATATTAAAACAGAAAAATTCATCATTTTAAACATAGATTATTTATGTGTTTCTTTTTATTTTAATTTTTATTAACTTGTCAGTTTCTTATATATACACACATACAGAACAACGTCACATAACATAAACAGTTAACAATTAGAATTCAAAGAATAGCAAATTTTTACGATATTATTATTTATTTTAGTTTAATATTTGTAGAAATGAGATGTTGACAATTGTAGTGACCAAGTACGGCGGAGAGTGTAAATGCTGCTGGAGGTTAAAAATCTTAAAAATTAGAGAAAAACGGGGATTTTTACTTATTCTAAAGGTACTAACTTTGGTAGAACAATACAGTTTTCGAAAAATTAAAATTTTAGTTTTTAAGGATTTTAGGATTTTAGTTTATGTTGGTCAATAAAATTTTGGCGCCAAATGTCATGAGAATAGACGATGCAATGGTTTCAAATTGATGAAGGTATAGTTTCATCTCTTTTGTTTCTTTTTTTGAAATTAGTGGGTTATACAAGCTAAGAAATATTATCTTATCGCATCAGTGAGTATAACATTGATAAATATGCATTAAGTACCTGTACCCGGCCGTCCACAATCTATCCAATAAGCCCTTTTTATTTGGAATTGTCCACATGACAAAGACCCTGCATCCATGTGACATCCGATTGATTTACATCCTGATTCCACCTGTTTAACATAAATAAAACCTTGACAATAAATGGACCATATCTGACTGATATCTGCAATATTTCAATAACTTAGATTACTACTCTATTTCAACACACACACACAAACATTTATAAAAGCAGGAATACATTTCAATGTAAGGATAGGTAAAACAATCAATTTTAGATCTTTATATTGTCCGATACAAAGTTGTTGCGTTGGAATAGATGGATGTTGCTTTACGTTCAGCGAGCAGTATTTTATTTTAATTCAGGCAACAAGTTAGCAAACAATAAATAAATAAGGGAAATGTTAATCAAAGGGAACAATTTTGAATGCTACTGGAAAAGTATGGGATAAGGTAGAGTTGGAAAATTAGCATTTTGTAGCGGCTACAACGAACCTACTCTTATCTACATCTTCAGAAGTGGTCTTTATCGTGCAAGAAGTGCTTCACGCTCCAAACACGTTATCCACTCTGGTCCGCGGTCATGTTTTCCGTCTTTTCACATGACAAACCCTTCAACAAAAGGGCATTCCCACCTGCGCGACCTGGGGTCGCCCAGAGGGCATCTATGTGGATCAAGATCTGATTTTTTTGCATTATAATTAAGCTTAATATTATTAAAACGATTTATTTTGGACTCAATGACGTCAATACCGCCCACAAATTTTTACATTTATAACTGCACCCAGTTTTATTTACGGGTAAAACCCGGAATACTCTACAGCAGTCGCGGAACATTAGTAATTATAATGTTAGTATATTACAACCGCTAAAGTAATTTTTAAGTCATTTTTGTGTCATTTAAATGTAAAATTTGACATGTCATTTTTGCCTTTTTTATCATAATTTTGTTATTTTAAATTATCCTTTATGTTATTGCGCAATATTGAATCAAAACAAGGCTTATAATTACCATACAAATACAGTTCATGCATTTTGGAGACACAAGATCAGCTGCGTTGACTAATTCAACTGAAATACAAATTTCATATTTCAATTTTTATTATGTGAATTTGTATTGATATTCTACAATTCAGACAAAAAGTAATGGCATAATTTTCAACACTTTGTGCTATTTTTTCTTTGTTTGATTACGTACTATACAGAACATATTTCCCTGCAAAGATTATCTTACAATATTTACAAAGTTTTCTTGCAAACATAAAATTGCCGTTTGTCCCGGATTTGCAATACAAGACAAATTTGTTATTTTGGCAAGTATTTACATTTTATACATATAAAAAAGTAGTTAAATAGCAGCGATAATTAAAAGCTAAAATACATTCTGCAAAAATAAAAATACTTTTTTAAACAATATTAATCAATTAAACTCTAAAAAAATTTGCTTCTTAGTAAATGCGGTCGTATGCATGTTGTTGGCGATGAAGAGAAAAAATAACAAAAACTTGTTTAAAAAAAGTAGACGTCGGACGCATGATTTTGCCTACTCTTACTTTAAATTGGCCTAGCATATTTATATGAGAAAATTCTCTTATGTTAACGACGACAGAATAAAATGGTAAATGGTAATACTCTACAAAAAATAGTGTTGTATTGCATAAATTGTTTTCTTACCCGTGAAGGCAATACACACAATCGCCAGGAAGCAAGACAGGTTAAACAACGCCATGATAGTAATATCATATACTGTTTGTAAAAGAGATTTATATATACCATCTAACATGTAATAAAAAGTCAAACCAGTATGAACAAGGAAGTACAACATAGAACATACTTGCATATTAAATTTTAAATCATAAAGTAAAATTTGATTGATTGATTGATTAATGGTGTTTAACGCCCGAGCAGCAATATTTCAGCTATATTCAGGCGATGAACATGAAATCGATGATAAAACGAACATGAAATGATAATGAATGAAAATGGGATGGGACACAAGGAAAAATAGGGGTAACGGATTTTAGATTGCCACTGGCAAATGGGAGGATGGATAGGGTCGGGCAATTTAGCCTCCTGTAGCGGGATCGAAATCCCTACTCATAGCGAATACTACAGCAGCGTTCTTTAACGTGCGAGGAACGTGGCATATTTCCCAACACGGTGCACTAATATGGTTTGCGGTCAGGTTTTCCGTATTATGGCCTGACAACCCCAGCTTGCCAGGGGTACCCCATTCAACCGCCTGGGGCACACATCCCAGTCGGTCTTTAGGCAAACCGACCTGACACGCCGGTCAGGGTACTGGGCGCTATTTAGTCGCCTTTTACGACAAGCTAGCGCGACTGCGGTCTATTCTTTTAGCCACCCGGATCCCGCACGGGACAAATAAAATTTGTACATTTATTGTAAGTTTAGCTGTTATTATTACTACAGATAACTTAATTTAAAAATACAAACTGATTTACTGGATTATGTTTATTGAAATATATCATTCATTTACCTTGTTCATTAGTAAGCAAAACAATAATATTAACCATCATCTTACATCAAACATAAAACCCCCTTAACAACTACTTTAATTTAAGTACTAGAAACATCAGAAATTCAATAAAAAGAGTACTAGCAACAATGTTTTCTTTAACATCGCTTTTGTGGTAACGGTTTTTTCAGAAAACCGTTCTAATTTTAGGGTATACTTTTAACTTTAAACACAAGTTTTCGCATGTCAATATGATGCAAAACCCTCGAGTCAAGTCTGTTTCTTGTGAATCTTTCAACGTCTGCAGTTCCTAATTCAATTTCTAAGTTCATCTTTTCATTATCATAATTCCTGGTTCAACATGTGTAGGTCCTGGTACAACATTTGTGGTGTATTGTTTTACATTCCCGGTTTCACTT